>CAWUFW010004839.1:0-1453240 GCA_963921515.1 Calotriton arnoldi
CAATCGTGTTTTAAAAAAGTTTATGAGTGTTAAATATATATACCAAGGTGTATTGGTGAATCAGTGGGTGTATGAATGCCTGTATGGATGTGCAAATGACTGTATAAGTGAGTGATTAGTAGGCCTGGGTGGAGTTTGCGGAGTTCTGCTCCACGAAACTCTGCGAAGTGATGCAAAAACTCCGCCGTCCGCGAGTGGTGGAGTTTGGCAAGTAGCACTGCTCGCACTGATTATTAGGGCTGGGAGTTTGTCCTGCACTGTAAAATCAGCACAAACAGCACTATGTGCAGCACAAGAGGACGCTGCTTCATTCTGCTGCTCATGTAGATGTTCTACTGGAGCTGCAGCATCCTCAATGTGGGCGGCAGATTTCTCAATGCGAGCGGTTGCGACCTACCGTGAGCTGTCGTGACCTGCCGCAACCACCCACATTGAGAAATCTGGCTGGGAGGAGGTCTTGCTCGTGATTTTTTCTCACAAACGATTGCCAACTTAACATTGGTAAGCCCCTCGAGACAAAAAACTCCGCTCTGCGTCACTTCGCAGATTTTTGCAGAACTTTGTGCTCTGCGCAGAACGCAGAGTGGGCAAAACTCTGTGAACTCCGCTGGCAGAGCGGAATTCTTTGCCCACCCCTAATGATTAGGTCTCTCAGTGAATGTATGGGTCACTGACTAGGTTGTCTGAATGTCTGTATGAGTCTGTCAGATGGTGTCTAAGTGGCTGTATGGGTTGGTGAGTGTATACATGAGTGGCTGTATGGGTGATGGATTGTCAGAGTTCCTGTATGGTTGCATGAGTGTCTGTGTGGGTGGGTGAGAGGGTGTGTGAGTGCATGCATGTATGAGTGAGTGGGTAAGTCAGTGGGTGTATGAGTTAGTGGGTATTTAATAGAAGGGCTGTATAAGTGACTGAGTGTGTGTATGGCTGTGTCGATGAGTGAATGGATGTGTCAGTGGTATATGAGTGAGTAACTGCATATGTGAAAGACAGTATAGGTGAGTGATGGAGTATATGAGTGACTGTGTGAGTGAGTGATTGTGAGAGTCACTGTATAGGTGAGTGAGTATGTGTTAGTGTCTGTATGAATAATTGAGTGGGTGTGTGTATGACCCTATAGGTAAACAAATGACTGTCTGATTGACTCTGTAGGTATGTGAGTATCTCTATGAGTGACTGACAGTGAGCCTGTATTAGTAAGTGAGTTGGTGTATGAGTGGCTGTATGGATAACTGAGTGGATGTGTGTGTAGACCTATGAATCAATGAGTGGGTGTGTAAGTACTGGTATGGGTGTTTTAATGGTTTTGAGAATGGTAGTGTAGAAGTTGGAGTGGGTGTATGAAAGATTATATTGGAATGTGAGTGGGTGCGTCAGAGATTCTGTGGATGATGTCATCAGTGATGTCATTTGAGATGTCATGAGTGATGTCACTGAACATGTCATGAGTGATGTAATATGTTAGGTCATAAGCAGTGCATTGCTGGGGCATAAGTTATAGTTCGCTCAGCTAACTATAACTGCTGAATTTCTCTGGTTTTGTACGACTGAAATGTTAGCCTAACTATAACGTCCCTGTAACCTTTGTTTTTTACAGTGAATTTTGAAGGTTTCTTTTATTCTATTTCCTAACTTAACGGCCCTGTAACGTTTGGTATATTCAGTGAATTTCAAAGGTTTTTTAAACACTAAGTCCGAACTATAATGTCCCTGTAACCTTTGTTTTTTTTCAGTGAATTTCAAAGGTTTTTTACATTCTATTTCTTAATTGTAATGTCCATTTTTTTAAGTGAGCGTCTAAGATTTTCGTATTTTCTTTCTATAATTGGATTTTGTATATTAAATGCATTATTATATGCCACTCATTTTTTATTTGGTATGTGTTTATCAGAAAGTACATTAATGACTGTTTTTAGTTCTAAGAATTTTTTGAGTCGGCACAACATTGTCGCTTTTACTGTGGAGAATCTGTGATCAGCAAATGTATTTCACATACTGAAAAACACACTTAAAGACATATTTTAAATAAAGTTTAAGTCTAAATATTTAGTAAGATATTGTTTTAACTTTTCTTTCTGTGGTCAATTTAGGAGAAAACCACCTTTACAATTTTTTTTTAATATTAGCGATTACCGACATCGACGCGGTGACGTCGGTAGTTGCGAAGAGCGCGTGGTTTGTACAAAGTGTAAAACATATATATATGGACACATTCTACAGTATATTTAACGGTAGAGCTTTAGTAGTGTACATTTCAAACTCATATTTTTGTAGTGAGTTTCCAGAAAACTCGTCCTCAAAGACTATTTTCCATTTTTGCAGTGAAGCCAGGCGTTGCGACGACATTAGTGGTTGTGGACAACACGTGTTTTTCAGAAACTCTAAAACACATATATACACATATTTTAATTGATGTTTGACACTAGTTGTTTACTGATGTCCTGTTTAAAGTTGTCTGTCTATAATAATTTTTAAACAAAATTACTTTTACTTTGCATTTCTCGTGTTTGCGGCAACGCCGGAAGTCGCGATGACGTCATTCATCGCGGATACCGCGTGTTTTACAGAAACTCTAAAACACAACTATACCCCTATTATAATTGATATTTGACACTAGTTGTATACTGCTCTCTTGTTTAAAAGTGCCTGCCTCTAATATTTTATTAACAACATAATTTTTATTTAGTTCCCGTTTTCACGAAGACAACGCAAGTTGTGATGACTTTGGTACTCACGGATACTGCGTGTTCTTCAACAACTCTGAACCATATATATGGAGATATTGTGAACAAGTTTCAGTGTAGCTGTTAACTATTATAGTATTGAAAGTTCTGCTTTTGTTTCTATTTTTAAACAAAACTACTTTAAACTTGTATTTGAATTTCCGCTTTTGTGCGGTAACCGCGGATATGTGGTTAACCGCGATTATGTAGGTCACCGCGATTATCACAAGAGTGGGAAAGCAAGGAATATCATTGGATAATATACTTTTCAGCAAAATGAATAGGAAGTACACACACACTCCTCATTCTTGAATCTTCTTCAAAAATGGCAACACAGGAATGAAATGGGGGTCAGCAGGAACAACAGCAGGACCAGGATGTGGAGGAGGGGGAGACTGAAGATTCAGAAGAAGAGGGGCCTCCACAAAAGAGAGTGAGGGATATGGAAACCAATAACATCTCAGTTACCGCCTGGCAAGAGCACTTCGGTGCTCTCTACTCTACTTCCATCTATCCTACCATGTTGACTCACACTGTTGATCTACACTTAATTAGAAGTAAGATTCTTTTTACTAAGAATGAAATTGTGTCCACAATTGAGGCCATCATTCCAGCTAAAGCCCCTGGACCTGACAGAATCCCAGGAGATCTATTTCGTTACGACAAAGATAACTGGTTTGACTATATACTGGCACTCTCAAATGCCATTGCAGGAGGTGCCCCTATTCCTGATTCATGGAAGGGAGCAGAAGTTATTCCTGTTTTCAAAAAAGGCGACAGAAATAACCCGATCATCTACAGGCCCATCAGCCTTATTGACTGTATGTAGAAGGTATTCTGTCGTACCCTCCTGGTGAAGATGCAGGAGTGGATGGCTGACAATAATATACTGTCTCCCTACCAGGCGGGATTCCGGCAGAAAACAGGAACAATTGACCAGGTTTTCTGATTCATCCTCTTTTACTGGAAGTTGGTGATACTGGGCAAAGGGAGTCTATACGTAGCTTTCGTAGATTTTATGTCAGCCTTCGACCTTGTGCCTCGCAACATGCTCTGGCAGGTCTTGAAGGTCATGGGTATGCCATTAGGAATCTTGACACTAGTTGTTCCCCTCCATGAGGATAACCATGCCAGAGTAAGATGGGGTGATCAGGGCCAAGTTACTGATCTCATTAAAATCAGTACGGGGGGGGTCTGCCAAGGTTGCGCCCTGGCCCCAACGCTATTTTCCTTCTACATCAACTAAATTGTTGACCATCTATCTAGGATTCCATAGATACACCTACATTAGGGCAGGAAAAAATTGTAACATTTCTCTTTGCGGACGACACCCTCCTCGTCCTAAAAACACCTTGGGGGCCTCCAGACGCTATTAAATTAGTTCAAGGCATTTTTGTGATGGGAGAGGCCTAGAAATGAATACCACCAAGACAAAGCTTATGATGCTGAACCGCCATAAATCATACAAAGGGCTTCTCACCCTAAACAATATTCCATTAGAAAGGGTGAATAGCTTTGAATATCTGGGTATCAAATTGTCCGAAGACATGGCCTGGAAGCAACATCTAACCAAGGCAAACTTAAAGTTCAAGCAAATAGTTGGGGCGCTAAGGAAGGAACACTGCCGCTCGCACACTAAATACGTTGCACCTACCTGAGAGATTTTAAAAAGCAGGGCCATGAGCTGTGCCCTCCATGGGGCCGAGTTGGGGGGGCTTCGAAAGATTGATCGACCTGACAATGACGGAGAACAAGTTGCTAAGGAATTTAGTGTCACTTCCCCAAAGCACACCACTATATCCCCTTAAACTGAACATGGGTGTCAAATCCATTAAGGATCTAGCAAAACTTTGCCCACTTCTTTTCTGGCAGAGATTGGTTTTGACTCCTGAACTGTCCTTGTATGCTTCAGCTTTTGATGAAGTTTGCACCCTAGATAGATTCAATAAGATAGGTTGGATCAGAAATGTCAAAAGCTTACTTGATAGTATTGGGGTAAAGGGACAGTGTGGAAGCACCAATTGCTTAGGCCCGCTCACAAAAAAGCAAGTAAAAGTTATGTACTGGGATTGGGTAGCCCAGAACGAGACTAGGGACGGTAAATTTGGCAGATTAACAGAGGAATTTTTAGATTTTAAATCGCAGTGTTACTTAGAGGGCTATCTGGATATCATTCAGTTACCTACAGATAGAAAGCTCTATATTCAATTTAGGCATGGTTCACTTCCTCTGAACTATTTTTCAAACTCATGGTTGTGCAATACAGCCCAGAGAAAGGCTTGTCCCTGCTGCTCTGCTCCCACTGAATCAATCACCCACGTCCTCCTTGGCAGTAAAGCATATTCTGGCCCTAAAACAATATGAACAACTCCTATCTGAAAACAGCTGGGAACTAGAGAACACGGTGTAGCCTTACACATTTTAAAATCTGATGCAAGACCTCTATTTGCCTGTGCGCTTGCAACATTTCTGGGCCAAATGTGGAGAATAAGAAGGAAGGCCCAAAGTTAATTTCACATTTTGCCCACTAGGCCGAACTGTATGAACCTCACTGGGCTTGCATAGCAGGGAACCTAAATGGGCATATGTGAGGAGCAAACAATCGAGTGGACCCTATTGCCCTGGATGTTAGGTCCCCAGAGATCGATGGCATTTTTAACTTATTAACCAATTTAGACGTTTCAACTGGAATAGTTTTATATGGTTCATATTTTTATGCAATAAGTTTTATAAATCGATCGAATACTACTTTTTAAAGGAAACAATATATGTCTTTTTTTAACATGTAAACTTGGCAAAAAATGTATACATGCACTTTGCACTTTTATGGTCTGATGACTGAAATAAACTTTATTGATTGATTGAGAACCAGTGTGGGGAATCGAAAACTGCTTCAAAACTAGTGAAATGCACAATCTGTAACAAGACCCTCTCTAGAGGGACAAACAAAAAATATTCATGTGGGACAACGTCCATGTTATATCTTCTTAAAACCTATCATAGAAAGCATCTCCAACTGGCGATCAAGCAGAGGGAAGCTGGAGGACCATCTACATCATTGGCAGCAGCAATGATTCCCAGCCAGAAAGTCCCTTCAGAGGTGCAGACTACTACAACAGATATGGCTCCAGAGTTTTCAAGAATGGCCACTTACTGCATGGACTGTAGTGTTGTTATAAGTGCTGGTGAGCAGTGTGTTACAGCTATTTGCAATGCTGCAAAAAATCATACATGCTAATTTTGTTTCCTCTTTTATATTTTTGGCACATTTTTCAGTGCAAGTTTTTTGAATTCCTCCTGTCCCAGTTGCCATTTTTGTTACCATAAAAAGAACAATTTTTTAAAAAACTTGATAAAACCACAAAAAAGATTCTTGTTGAAACCGCCTTTTTCAGTTAAAAAAGATAAAGTATGCATGTCTGTTGGAATGAGTGTATCACTGTTGTATGGATGAATGAATGAGTGCATGACTGGTGCATGAATGTTACAATAAGTGCAGGAGTGGTGCATGGGTAATTGCATGATTGCATGGGCTGTACCTGGATTATTGGATGAGTGCATAGGAACTGCCTGGGTAATTAGATGAGTGCATGGGTTGGGTGTGGGTTATTGGGTGAGTGCATGGGTAGTGCCTGGGTGAATCTATGAGTGCATTGGTAGTGCCTGGGTAATAGTATGACTGCATGGGTTATACCTGGATGATTGCATGAGTGCATAGGAGCTGCCTGGGTAATTAAATGAGTGTATTTGTATTTATTTATTAACTGTACAATTAATTAAAATCTTTACAGTAAAAAACGGTCAACAAGACTAAAATTAGTAAAAACTTCAGATTCTGTTTGGAAGATATGCCGCCCCCTCCCCCTCCCGACGCCCGCTCGAACAGCCGGCAGCCCCCAGTAGTTGCTAAAAACAGTCTACTTATCAAGTCTATAAGCTGTTCGTCATGGCACTTCAGTTGGAGTCTATAGGATGGTGCAATCTTGATTGGGGGAATGAAGAGGGGCAGGTGCGTCAGTGCTGGTTGGGGGCCTGGCTGCCTTCTTCCGCTGGAATTGCAGTGATCGATTCCAGGGCTTGATTGTGTTCATTGGCAGCCTTTAGGGAGATCCTAATCTGGTGCGTGAATTTCCCCAGTCTTGCTAGTGTCGTCGTGGTTGCTGAGGAGAAGCACAAGGCTGACGCTTCACGGCAAGACTTTGTACTGTTGGTTATACAAATTGGGCGCAGGAGTCGCCGGCGTTCGTTGTTGAGGCTGGGACAGCAACATAGGAGGTGCAACCAGGATTCCCTCTTGTAGGGACATAGTCTGCAATTTGTGGTTTCCCCCCTGCGGGCCCATGCAGGGTTAAAATCGGCAATTCCTAGTGTGCTTAGTCTCATAAAAAGAATTTTACTTCGGGCTTGTGGTGTGAGGGCCTTGCTTAGGTAGTGTTGTGCTTTGCCTACCATGTAGGAGTTGTTGAGCGGGTCTAGAAGGGAGCTGGAGCGGAGAGATTTGTAGTCAAGGTCAAAAGATATTTCGCGCACTTGTCTGTTTATGGCTTTTTTCCAAGCGTTCAGTGGAATTTCCAGCCGCCGGATGCTCTCTTCCTCGATCTTCAGCATAGTGAGAGCTTTGCCAAGGCTGGTGTGCCAGGCCGAGCGAGGCCCCTCGAAGATGGATCTCAATTGTTGTTTTAAAGAATTTGCTGGGGCCCTTAGAATCCTTAGGTATAGCTTTATGATCTCCCCCTGGCACGTCAGGTCTGGCCTCGGCAAGCCCAGCTCCAATCTTACCCTTGAGTTCCTCGCTGACCTCGGAATGAGGAGCACAGATTTGTGTGCTTTGGCTTGGGCTGAGTTGAGAAGGGCGTCCTGTGAGCCAGGGAAGGCCAGGTGACCATAGCTAATAGCTGGCAGCAATTTTGCTTTTAAAGCGGTCAATATTGGTCTAGCCGATGGGCTTACCAGGTGTTGACTCAGTTGCTTTAGCAGGTATGTGACCTTACTGGCCTTAGATGACTGTTGTTTCAAGTGGACGTTCGCCTTGGCCCGATCCGTGAGCCAAATCCCTAGGTAATTATACGACGCCACTGTGTTTATTCGCAGGTTTCCCATTTGCCACTGGGCTTTCTTTTTCAGATGGTAGCTCCCAAAGATGACAACCTTGGTATTCCCCTGGTTAACTGTCAGGTAATTAAATGAGTGCAATTGCAGTGCCTGGATGATTGCATGACTGCATTGGTAGTACCTGAGTGAATGGATAAGTGCAGTGCCTAGGTGACTGTATGGGTGTATGGGTAGAGCTTAGGTGATTGTATGAGTGCACGAGTAGTGGCAGGGTGATTGGATGATTGCAGGAGTAGTGCCTGAGTGATTGCATGAGTGCATGGGTAGTGCCTAGATAGTTGGATGAGTGAATGGGTACTGCCTGGGTGATTGGATCTGAGTATGGGTAGTGCCTGGTTGATTGCATGAGTGCATGGATAGTGTTTGGGTGATTCCATGAGTGCGTGAGTAGTGCCTGGGTGACTGGATGAGTGTATGGGTACTGCCTGGGTGATTACATGAGTGCAAGGGTAGTGCCAAAGTGATTGGATGAGTGCATGGGTACTGCCTAGGTGATTGGATGAGTGCATGTGTAGTGCCTGGGTGATTGTGTGAGTCTATGAGTAGTGCCTAGGTGATTGGACGAATGTATGTAAAGTGGCTGGGTGAGTGCAAGTGCAGTGCCTGGATCATTGGATGAGTGCAAGTGCAGTACTTGGCTGAATGAATGAGTGCAAGTGCAGTGCCTGGATGATTACATGACTGCATGGGTAGTGCCTGAGTGAATGGATGAGTGCAGGTGCAGTGGCTGGGTGAATTGATAAGTGCAAGTGCAATGCGTGCATCATTGGATGAGTGCAAGTGCACTGCATGGGTGATTGCATGACTGCATGGGTAATGCCTGAGTGATTGTATGAGTCCAAGTGCAGTGCCTGGATGATTGCATTAGAACAACTGCAGTGCCTGAATAGATGGATAAGTGCAAGTGCAGTGCCTGGGTGAATGAATGATTGCAAGTGCAGTGCCTGAGTGAATGAATGAGTACAAGTGCAGTGCCATGGTGATTCCATGACTTCATGGGTAGTGCCTGAGTGATTGTACGAGTGCACGTGTACTGCCTGGATGATTGCATCAGTGCCTGGGTGAATGGATTAGTGCAAGTGTAGTGCCTGGGTGAACAGATGAGTGAAAGTGTAGTGCCTGAGTGAATGGATGAGTGCAAGTGCGGTGCCTCGGTGAATGCATGACAGTATGGATAGTGCATGCATGATTGGATGAGTACATGTACAGTGCCTGGATGATTGCATGACTGCATGGGTAGTGTCGGAGTGAATGGATGAGTGCAGGTGCAGTGTCTGGGTGAATGGATGAGTGCAAGTGCAGAGCCTGGTTGATTGCATGACTGCATGGGTAATCCCTGAGTGTATGAGTACACGTGCACTGCCTGGATGACTGCATTAGTGCAAGTGCCGTGCCTGGATAAATGGATAAGAGCAAGTGCAGTGCCTGGATGAATGAATGAATGCAAGTGCAGTGACTGGGTGAATGAGTGAGTACAAGTGCAGTGCCTGGGTGATTCCATGACTGCACGGGTAGTGCCTGAGTGATTATATGAGTACAAGTGTACTGCCTGGATGATTGCATGAGTGCAAGTGCAGTGCCTGGGTGAATGCATTAGTGCAACTGTAGTGCCTGGGTGAATGAACAACTGCAAGTAGAGTGCTTGGGCAATTGCAAGACTGCCTGGCTCAGAGCCAGCAAATGTAAATTAAAATGATGTTTTTGCATCATTTTAATTTATATTTGCAGGCTCTTAGCCAGCGCTGTTGGGAGGGGCGGGGCTGAGGTATGGGAGGGGGGAGGAGGAGTACAACTGCACTCCACTCCCTAAGTGCGCATATGTGTTTTGGCAGCTGTCTCAGGCCGACCAAAACAGACATGCGCACTTAGGTTTTCTCCAGCCCAGCTGCATTCAGCAGCCGGGCTGAAGAAACCCCATAGACTCCCTGGTCTTAGCGGGGTGTCTTTTCTGCCTGCTCAGACCAATCCCCGCATTGCTCTGCAGAGTGGGAATTGGACAGGGAGTCTCTCCCAGGGGCAGCTTGGACCAGCAGGCATGAAGAGCAGAGGTGGCAAGAGGAGACGCGACGCTGGAGCGCCCAGCAGCAAAAGGGTTGTGTTCTTTTTTTTATATTCAACCCCCCTCCCGTTATGCCTCCCGTGTGACCCCACTCGCCCCACCACCCTTTGTTTATGGCGGCCGCCGCTGTGGATGACTCCATGGGTACTGCCTGGGTGATTGGATGACTGCAAGTACAGTGCCTGGATGAATGAAAGAGCATAAGTGTAGTGCCTAGGTGATTTCAAAACTGCATTACTAGTGCCTGAGTGAAGGCATGACTCCCTGGGTATACCACCTGGGTAATTGGATGAGTGTCTGAGTAGTGGCTGGGAGATTGGATGAATGCAAGTGCACTACCTGAGTGATTGGATGACTGCCTAGGTAGTGGCTGGGTGACTGGATGAGTGGAACTGTAGTGCCTGGGAGATGGGATGAGTATATGAGTAGTGACTCGATGAATCCATCACTAGATTAGTGATTTGACACACGCATTATATACCGATCCCTAACCACTGTGAAAAAAGATAAACAGAGAAAAATGTATTAGAATTTCATTTTGAATATTAAGCAAGTAAAACAACACACAATATTTTTTTTCTCCAAAACTTTAATTCAACAAAGACAAATATTTTACTGTTTTTGACAGTTTTCAGCTTTCATACTTCTTCACTTTCAACAGTGCTCTGTATGAAGCATCATCAACAAACAGTAGGGAAAAAACAATCAACGGATTGTAAAAAAAAAAAAAAATTGCACAGTACATCATTACAAATATGTCATACTGTGCACTCCACTCACTACAAGTTTTCTAATAGTGGTTTGTTGACAGGTTACTAACTTAATGAAAGCAACTATATGTTAAAACTGTTTCTGATATCTTTATACATGGTACAAAATGTCCAACAATTATGAAGCAGTCTTCAATTTTGGATATCCTTTTGTAAACATCATCCTTGTTAGGCAAAATGACGTCTCAAATGCTCTTGGTCCATGTACGAAAAACAGAGCACACAGTACTATGTACAAGTTGCTGTAGCAGATACAAAAGGGGGCATTTTTTTAGTGGTGAAGAGACTTCTTAGATGCAGCTTAAGGCTACTGGTATTATAGTACCTCCATTTAGTTTTTATCTGTAGTAACATAATATAGTAAAATGTAAATGTAAATCCAGTACTTGTATAGCGCACGAATCACCCCCGAAGGGGTATCTCGGCGCTGGGGGCCGTTGGGAAGATTAAGCGAGCTATTGCCCAGAGTCGCATGGTGCTGGGCAGACCCCTGCCGCCGGAGCCAGGGATCGAACCGTGACCCCAGCGTCCAGCGTCAGTCGTCCTGGCCGCGGCACCACACCTCATATGTTTATAAATTCCTTTCTCGCAGCTAAAAAGAGACTTTCATTTCTAACAGTTTGCTGTAGACAATACCCCTAATAGGCCGAATAATGTCTCAGAAACACATAATCCATACATATGTCAACATAATGCCACATTTTCTTATCATAAATTCTCCTTAGAACTTCAGTTCTAGAAATAGCAGATATGAGTTTGGTAACTTTTTAGGTAGTCTTGATTTGAATGTCACTTGTACTCTGTCCATCCTCTTTGACATCCTAAATATATTGTGCACTGTCCAGAGGTTATATTAACTCCTTTATGAAATATGATTGCTATAGTAGTGAAAGTTATTTTTCAAATGAAAATTTGTCCAGCTACAAAGTTTTTAATTTCAGTTCTACTTTAGTACCATCCACTCTGCATCATTGTAGCATGATTATGACATATTTTCCATACCTTTGTAGAACCAACATTGACCTAAGTTCTGATCTGCAGTTTGGACAGGTCAAATCTTCACTGGCGTCTTTAGTTAACCGCTTCGGTGCTCGGGACGGCCCCCGGCCGTCCGATGTCACAGTGGGCGTGTGCGGAGGACGGCTGGGGGCCGTCCTAAACACGCCCACTCAATAAATCACCTGCACCGCGGCGGAATTTGCACTGCGGTCAACGGGTTACATTTTCAAAGGGCACAGCTTTACAATCTAGCAATGTCAAGTACAGAAATCATTCTGAATTGATTTAAATGCTAGATGTAAATTCACAATCTTCACAGTTATGGCTCCATTTATAAGTTAAACCAAATAATTCATTGATATTCACATCTTCTTCCTCTAATAGTCCTAGCATTACCATTAAATATTCTTGAGCATCGTGCTGAAGATTTTGAGAAAACACTACTGATCCAGTACAGTCATCTGTAAGTTTTCTTATTCCAGTAGCAGAATGTATAATACTTCTGTCACTTCTTAATTCTTCAAGTAAACTACATAGTTGTGAAGACATTCTTTTATCTATCTTTTCTTTAATAGAATTTGTAAAATGAGGCAAATGGTGTAGTCCATTTAACATTACATTTGCGTAATAGTTAACTCAAGATTTATTATTAAAGTGATCGCCTTCTATTTCCTCATTGTGCTGCAGTTTTCTTTTCTTAGGTCCTTGTTTTTCTATTTGTTCATCTCTCTGTTCAGCTCTGATAGACTGCTTTGATATTTTCTGCTTTGTACACATTAACGGTTTTTCTAAACGCAGGCTACTGGCCTAAATGAGGATCATATTGAGCTCTTAACCGATTATAATCCCTTATACAGCTTACATCAGCACTTACTTTCTTCTCATGAAAATCAATCAGAAATAAACCAGACAATGTTCTAATTCGTGACAAAGCTACATTTGAGATTTCTTCTTTGAATACACTACTACCAATACTAACAAGAGCTGTATCTACACTTAAACCTTGTGATTTGTGGATAGTTACTGCATACGCTAAAGACACTGGGAACTGCTTTCGCTAAACCTACAAGTCTTTCACGAGTAGGAAATGTACAACACATCTACCAATTTGCTTAACTTCACCAACATCATCAAATTTTATGGCTAAGTATTCCACGTCATTTCTGTTTGGATAATTAATAAAATTAATAACTTTACCCATTGCCCCATTCACTAGCCCTTCTTCAACATTTAAATTACGACGTTAGATTACACAACAATTTTAACAGATATATAACTGTTTTCTAATCCTGCAGTTTTTGACACAGACTTTTCTAAACTATCCAATTTTGATTGCAGTTTTTCTGTTAGTAGCACTGTAACTCCTTGATGTTCCATTTTATCATTTGCTCTAATTTCGATTATCCCTTCTTCCAGTTGCAATAATTGTTCATTGAATTTACTACACTCCTCAAGAGTTGTCATCAAACAAACAATAGACTTCTCTTCCTTAACAAAATTATACATCTGCAGCTGTAACATTAGTTGGAAACAGATTTTTGATGAGATGGGTTTGCAATGCTCTCTTTCCTTCTTTTTTGAGAACTCCCACTCTAATGTCCTTTAGTATGATTAACTATTTGTATTCAAAGATTTCCCAAATGCTTATATTTCCAATACTTCCTAGTGAATTCCTAGTTTCATTATATAGTAGTGTCTTGAAGACAGGTTGTCTTTTGACCGGAGTTAGTTGTAGCAGGTCTCCAAAGACTTTTAAGTGTTTTCCTCCAAAAAGCGCGTCATAATCAGTTTTTAATGTTTGCTGCATTCTTAAGTGTATAAAAGCTAGCATTAGGTTAGATACCATGCTGACTTCATCAATAAGTAGTAGCTTTAATTTCTTTAATACTCTTCTCACTTTATGACAAGCATCACCAGATAATTTGTTGTATTCTGATTTGTTATCATGTTCAACAGACAACATTAATAATCGATGAAGGGTAACTCCTTTAATAACATGTGAAGCTAACCCTGTTGGTGCTGTAACTACGCATGACAAATTAGAATCTGTTATCTTCCGTAGATAACTTGTCAGTACTTTAATCAAGAAGCTTTTTCCAGTTCCAGCTTGACCACTTATGTACAATAGAACTGGTTTATATGTAGAACAAGCACACTCTTTTTCTCATGCAGATATCCATGTTCTATTTTACCTGTCACTTCATCAAAAATCTCTTTCTGATCTGTATTCAATTGCGTTATTAGTTATTCTACATCCAGAATTTCCTGTCTTGCTTGCTGCATTGCATTCTCCACTTCATTCATGGCTATTGCAGCTACATTTTGAATGATTGGCTGTCCAAGAGGATCTTGACTTCCAGGTGCTGAACATTGACTACTCTGAGAACTCTCTCTAGCTATCTCAGTAACAATTGTTTCTTCTTATTCAATCTCATCTATCAAAATTTGAAGATACACTTGAAACAAAGAGCACTCAATGCTGTCTTTCACAGTGTTGAATGAGTCTTCATAACAGTCAAATTTTCCAAAAAGCTCGCTTTTAGTTCACCATGGCCTGAACAACTGTAACAAGGCTAAATAGAAAAACTCTGGAGTTTGGCGACTTAGCTTTCGATGGTTGATTAAACTTCCTTTGTTATGTCTGAACAAACATCCTTCACATACATCAACAGCAAATTTTCCTTCTTCTATGTTTTCACTGACAGTATTTCTGTATGTATAATGTTGAAGTATTTCTTTCAGACACATCCTTTCTAGATGAGGATTCCTTCTTGGAAAGTACGTCTTCAGAATATCTTTACTGTATGGCTCAAATTCCGCAAGACATTGGATTTCAGGAAAATACTTCAGTACTCTGTTACGAGTATTAGCTAGCCATAAACTCACCCATAGAACTCTAGAGTTAGAAAACAAGCTAGCTGAGCTTAACCGGTCTGCATAATCATAAGAGCCAATCTCTCTGTGAGAAAGCATTTTCAAACTAAAACTGTACAATTTCTTTGTAGGACTCTTTTCTGCTGAAATCTCCCACATCTCTTTCAACTCGGTTTTCTCTGACTTTGTTATATAAGAGGTGACGTACCGAGCAACAGCCAGTGATTTATCTGCAACAAACTGTAGATCCATATTCGCATTCCACATCTTCAAAGGCACAGGATTGTAGTCATTTATGTATTTTGAGGCTTCTGTTCTTCTGAGATTGTATGTGCTCTTAGCTGATTTCCGTGTGAGAGTGTGTTTGACTACAGACAAAAAGCTATTAACTCTTCCTTCTGAACTAACAGGTCATGGAAATCCAAAACAACATCTTGTAATAAATTTTCCTTTAGATCTATATTTTCTACGACAGTATTTTCCACACCTATGGTTTTTGGACCATAGAACTTGGTGTCTTAACATTTTGTTATTACTCTCCTTTGGGATGATGCACTGATATACTGCTCTATGAAAGACAACACAGACTCATTAGTATCTGTTTCAAACTTTGGGGCATCTTTTACCTATAATAGCATGTGAATATGTGGAGCACCTCTGGCTTGGTATTCTTTGCGCCAAAATAAATCAGTCACTTCACCGAGAGGTGGATTACTCTTGTTGCAGAAAAAAACCATCATGCCTTGAAATCTGTGGTTAAAATATCTGCAAACATTTGCAGGGTCCAATGAGCAGAGTTCTCCTGGTGTCTTTAGATCGATGTCTTTTATATTTGAATTTGCCTCTTGCAAGAATTGAAGCAGGTCATCCCAAGCATACTCAGCACAACTAAGGGGCCGAGTTTGATTTCGGACGGACCTGAGTCCGTCCGACATCGATCTGGAACTGGGACCGACCGACCTCCTGTCGGCGGTCCCAAACCAGCAATTAGGATGCAACCGTACACTGTTCGGTCGCAATCCTATTCTTTACAATGGGAGCATGCATTCCGACCGGAATGCATGCTCTCATTGTCAAGAGCTCAGGTGCAGTTCATCCCTGCACCAAGTGGCAGGCACCTCAAGGTGCATGCCACTGGGTGCAGAGACCAACAGGGGGGCACCATAGGTGCCCACTAGCCCGCCATCCGGACGCCCTGCTGGGGCCGCCAAAGTCGGATTCCCACAGCCTATCTGTGTCGGAAAGGCCGGCACAGAAAGGCTGTAGGAATCTGCCATCGTAATCCCTCGGGCGGAAAGAGCCGCCCTTGGGATTACAGGCCCCTCTCCGATCCCGTCGTAAACCATTCGGAAATCCTGTTTGGATTAATTTCTGACCGACTCCATCAAAATTGGTCGGTAGAAAATTAATCCAAACAGGAGATTACGATGCCATAGGAACGGCTCCGACCAAGAGTCGGAGCTGTTTCCTATGGCATCGTAATCGACCCCTTAGTGTTAGGAACCATGTAGGTGCTCCTAAATTTCTCAACATTCATTTTAGTTCACCGTGATGACGAAACCAATATTCATTGGTCCCATGTTGATATCCCATGAGATTAATCAAGTTGTATTCCAGTTGTTTATCTTTTCTGTGGATTTTCCCAACAAATTCTCTTGCAGATAGATTTTGCAGATTTACACCAGTTTTCAAAATGTGGTTTACAGCAACAATGAAGACAAACCACTTTCAAATAATAGATTAAACATATAAGGGATACATTGACAAAATCTAGGATCCTCTGAATAAAGTCTAGTAGATCTGTACTCGGCCCCATCATGAGATGAGGGAAACAGCAAGCTTCTAAGCTTTTTTTCCCATACACTTAAGGGAGTGCCTTTTACTTCTTTTAGTTGATATAGATCAATAACATCACCAACAAGCTCTTTTGAATGTAGTGGATGGATGCTGTAATGTCCATAAATTTCTTCTACTCTGCACCGATCCACTTTTTCTATCTGACCTGTTGAAGATGATGTGTTGTCCTCCAGATGTGTGATATCTTGAAGAATGTCTGCATTTTTATAATATATGCTTTTTTGTACCAGATGTGAAGCTGCATTTTTAACTTTGCTAACATCTGCCAACTCTTGCCATATTTTTTTACTCTTGGTCGGGACACCATTTACTAGAATTACAAGTCCCTTTTCCAAATTTTGCTGTTCCCCTATAGCTTCAATATTTTCCTTAAAATCTAATGGCAAGTATAAAACTCTACCTTTGAGACCTTTCTGGAGCTCAGTTGGAGGCAATTTCCCTGTCTTTGGCTCCCTACGAACTATAGCTTGAAATGGATGTATAGACTGTATTAATTTAGATTCATAAACATTCAAATCTTTAAGTACTTCTGGAACAGGTACTATTTATAAGTTGTTGTGTACGGCTCTAGTTTTCCCCTAACTTATTGTAGCTGTACTTACATATAACTTGTCGGGTAGACAAGTCAAATCGTCCCTCTACAAATAAATAAACAGCAAATTCTTTCCACTTAATATTATTATTCTTTTGAGTTTTAATGTACAAATCAACATTACAAGTTTGATTTTTGTAGTGAGTGTGTCCACAACATATACAAACACAGTTTGGTTGCTCTGAAGAAACTGTGTTACACTTTCTAATCTCTTTTAAAAAATTACCAACACTAATACATCTGTTCTGCTCCACAACTCCTGTTGTTACCAACTCTTCATTTTCCCTACACTCCTGTTCCGGTCCAAAAAAACAAAATTCACATCATCACAAACCTTTTCTACTTCTACTATACTACCATGCAAAAGAGCTCTATTCATTTCTCCAAAACATAGAGCAGGAGTTTTCATGCATTAAAGCCTTCTAACAAACATTCTTATTATTGAATGGTGTACACTTATCATTCCAAAATGCTGAAAGCTGCTTTGACACACTTTTTTGATAGACAAGCTAGTGAGTGTCCTTGTAAATTAGTATGCTTTCTTACTTTGCATGGATCTAATCCTTGCAAAGTACATATTTTCTGTTTTAAACTTCTGGAAGCAAACATACAGAGGACATTTCTCAATATACCAATTGTTTGTTGACAAATACTACAAACACTACTACAATTCCATTTTTACACAGGAGACTGTCTACAACTTCCTTGCATCTCTTTAGCAATCTCTTCCTCAACATTTCTAGGTACCATTACTTCCTTTGGAACAGGAATACCATTTTTCATCTCATAACATAGTCCAGATGCATCAACTACATTCTACTAATGTGTTGTCTTGGAAATAGCCTTCTTCATTAAAGAAAGTCTCAGTACTTGAAGTATGAATCAATTCACCACTAAAAACTTTGCAAAAGTTACTTCTAATAACAAGTCTCTTCTTTTGGCTCCGTCTCCTCATAGACAACACTATTCTGTCCTGTGTTTCATTCGGTTTAAAACTAAGATAAATAGTCTCCTCTTCAGAGCAAACGCCTTATCAGCTACACCTTCAACATATTCCTTTTGTCTGATTGATTGTGTTCTTCTTTTATACTTCTTCATAGATGCTAACAAATTGTGAATTACTCTAGTGCAGAACATCCTACCTCTGATTTCCTTGAACTGCCTCTTCCTTCTGCTTATAGTCTCACCTTTTTTCAATGAATTCTTACTTTTTACATCAAAGACTTTTTGTGCTTTAGCACTCGGTATTATAGTTATCTTTTTCTTTACTTCTTTTTGTACTTTTTCCAGTTGTGCACAAACAATTTTAAGAAATGTCTTGGTCCTCTTACCAGCCAGCCTTTTCTCTTTGACCATCTTTTCTGCCTTTTGCCCCTTTTGATTCTTAGTTCTAAAAAGACGCTCTATATGTTGCTTCTTTTTCTTCCCTGACTTTTTGTTGGCATGGTAATTCTGTGTAGATAACTAGATATTGATGTCTGAAGACAAAAATAGAAAAGAACATTCATCACTTAACCCCTTCGATGCTCATGACGGAGTGGTTCCGTCATGAGCATCGTTGGGCTGTGCTTATGACGGAACCGCTCCGTCATGAGCACAGCCCCTGGGGGAAGCGCTGGCACTCCCCCCCTGGGGCATCGATCTTGCCCCCACAGAGGGGGATGGCAGCGGAAGAGTTTCCGCTGCCACCCCCGCCACCCCCACGCTTTCCCTTGACGTCAGCACGCACAGCGCGCACTGACGTCATCAGGAAGCACTGGGACGCCTGGAAGCCATTTGCTTCCAGGCGTCCCGAGGAGCGAGGTGAGTTTTCTCTGCTCCGGTGGGGCAGGGGCATTTGGGGACGCATTGAGGCATCGGGGGAGAGAAAAGAGTATTTCCTTTCCCCTGATGTCTCAATGCAGGGCATTCCTGCTTCACGATCGCGCACAGCGTCGCGATCGTGCAGCAGGAATGCCCCACTAGACACCAGGGATGTCCTTTTTTGTTCAAAGGAAGCGACCCCTTGGGCAAGGGTCGCTTCCTATGGGGGCCAATTATTTCAAAGACTTTTCTGCCCCCCCTAGGGACAGATCGGATGTTTTTTGGGCCGTTTCTGGACCCAGGGGGGGCAGAAAAGCCCACTAGACCCAGGGATTATTTTTAAATTTAAATGGAAACGACCCCTTGGGCAAGGGTCGCTTCCAGGGGGCCAATTTGGTTAGTTTGGGAATTCTGCCCCCCCTGGGGGCAGATCGCCCCGTTTTTTTGGCCTTTCTGCCCCCGGGGGGGGGGGCAGAAACCCCCACTAGACACCAGGGAATTATTTTAAATTGTAATGGAAGTGACCCCTTGGGCAAGGGTCTCTTCCAGGGGGCCATTTTTTTTTGTAATTGGGAATTCTGCCGCAGATTGGCCCGTTTTTTGGCCTTTCTGCCCCGGGCAGAAACCCCCACTAGACACCAGGGAATTATTTTAAATAAAAATGGAAGCGACCCCTTGGGCAAGGGTCGCTTCCAGGAGGCAATTTTTCTTTTTAATGTGTATTCTGCTCCCCCTGGGGGCAGATCGGCATTTTTATTGGGCCTTTCTGCCCCCACTAGACACCAGGGACTCATTTTAAAAATGAAATGGAAGTGACCCCTTGGGCAAGGGTCGCTTCTAGGGGGCATATTGTTTTTGTATGCGTATTCTGCCCCCCCTGGGGGCAGATGAGCCTGGTTTTTTTTGCCTTTCTGCAAACCCCACTAGACACCAGGGACTTCTTTTAAATTAAAATGGAAGCAACCCCTTGGCCAAGGGTCGCTTCCAGGGGGCAGATTTTTTATATGTGTATTCTGCCCCCCTGGGGGCAGATCAGCCTATTTTTGCCCTTCCTGCCCCGGGGGGGCTGGAAACCCCACTAGGCACCAGGGATTTTGTTTTGTGAGTAATGGAAGCGACATGGTTGCTTCCTGGGGACAGATCTGCCCCTTTTTTTGGCCTTTCTGCCCTAGGCGGGAGGGGGGAGGCAGAAAACCCTACTAGGCACTAGGGATTTATTACTTTTGCAAGGGGGGAAAATTTCTGTCTGCTGTTTTCTGCCCCACCTGGGGGACAGATTGGCCTGGCAGACAACCTCATCCGATCCCTTGGGCAAGATCACCCCCTATTTTTCTCAGCCCTATTTGAAGGCCCATCTGGCCGATTGACCATTTGGGTAGTAACATAGCGTGTTATAATGTTAATTGTTTTATTTTTTGTGAATTGTAATTGTAATGCTTTATTTCTCCTGTTTTGTTCTAGTTGAAGGCTTTTGCTCTTTAGACTGTTCCAGGTTGCGGTTTCGTTACTGGTGGTTCTGCTGTTTGTGTAGTTGCATGTGTTTGGTAAGAGACTTTTTTTTGTACAATGTAAATGTTTTTCATTTCTCTGCATGAATGTGTTTTTTGCATATGGTGTAATAATAGCAGTATGTTTGGCTTCTGTTTTTTGAGTGTCAAAAACTTTTTGCATTTGTGCTCGATGTGTATTTTGTTGTCTTGTGAGTAATTGGTTTTGTTTTTTCTTTCTAGTGGGATATCGTTGGTTTTTGCTGTGTCTCTGCAGAGTAGGTGCTGGTGAGTGTAGCTGTCTCTTGTAAGTGAATTGTATTGTTTTTGAGTATATAGATCTTTGTGATAAAGGCACACGTTTTTTACTTACTTATTTTGCACAGTGTTGGTTGTTGTTGACTTGTTTGTGCAGTCTCCTTTCTTAGTAAGGATAATGGCTAGCCGCAGGATTACTGCTCAGCAGGTTGTTGGTATGCTTTTTGAGTCTTCCTCTGACCATGGTTCAGAGACTGACTCTGCATCTGAGGCAGAGGAGGCAGGGGAAGATTCAGGCAGTGAGTCTTCTCTCCACATAGAATCATCGGATGATGAAGCTACTCTCAGTGCAGATGAAGCTACTCTTAGTGCGGATGAAGTGCCTGTGTTAGAGGAGGACATTGATGTGCCGATAGTGCGGCAAGAGGCATCTGGGCTGCAGCCTGGGGCTGCAAGGCTTCCCGTTGGTATAGTGCGGCAAGAGGCATCTGGGTTGCAGCCTGGGGCTGCAAGGCTTCCCGAAGTATAGTGCGGCAAGAGGCATCTGGGCTGCAGCCTGGGGCTGCAAGGCTTCCCGTTGGTATAGTGCGGCAAGAGGCATCTGGGCTGCAGCCTGGGGCTGCAAGGCTTCCCGTTGAAAGTGCTGATCTCTGGGTTGCCCCAGGCATGGTGCAGCCGGCATTGCCAGACTTTACTGGTGTTCCAGGGTTTAGAGTGAATACTGAAAACTTTTTGCCGATAAGTTTTTTTCAGTTGTTTATGGACGATGTATTTTTGGAAGAGATTGTTGAGCAGACTAATTTGTATGCCGAACAGTTTTTGAGGGACAACAGTGCCAGCCTTAAGCCCCACTCTAGAACTACCCGGTGGACTCCCACAAATCTGGAAGAGATGAAGAAGTTCTTGGGTTTAACTTTTTTGATGGGCTTGCTAAGGAAGCCATCAATGTCTTCATATTGGTCTACTAGTCCCTTGATGGCAACAGCTATATTTCCGGCAGTCATGAGTCGTGATAGGTATTTGCTTCTGCGTCGGATGATGCATTTTGTCGATAATGGTTTAGCGTTGGCACGAGATCACCCTGATTGTGACCGTCTTTTTAAGATTCGGCCTGTCATTGATCACTTTGTTGATCAATTTTCTGAGATCTATGCTCCAGGGAAAGAAATAGCAGTGGATGAGTCTTTGGTGTTGTTCAAGGGCTGCTTGGTTTTTAGGCAATACATTCCTAGTAAGAGGGCACGCTATGGAATTAAGCTGTATATGCTGTGTGACAGTAGGACTGGATATGTCTCTAATTTCAGGGTGTACACCGGTAAGGAATCCAGGATTAACCCCCCTGGTTGTCCGTCCACTTTTGGAGTGACTGAGAAAATTGTGTGGGAACTTGGTAGAGGACTTTTTAACAAAGGCCACCATTTTTACGTAGATAACTTCTACACTGGTGTGCGGTTGTTCAGGGAATTGGCCAAAGTGGACACTGTTGCTTGTGGCACAATCCGCTCTAACTGTAAAGGTTTCCCAAAAGAACTTGTTTGTCAAAAGCTTGTGCGGGGACAGTACAGTGCGTTGCGTTGCGAGGAGCTTCTAGCTGTGAAGTTTTCAGACAGGAGAGATATCTACATGCTGACTACAATCCGTGATGAAAGCACTGCACCTGTGACTGTTTGGGGTCAGATTGCTGAAGTGCGCAAACCTGTGTGCATTTTAGACTATAATAGGCACATGGGTGGTGTTGACAGAGTAGATCAGAGGTTGGAACCTTACGCTGCTCTTCGTAAGACTTACATTTGGTATAAGAAGTTGGCTATCCATCTTTTCCACTTGGCAACCTTTAATGCTTTTATTATGTTCCAGGATTCTTGTCCTGAGTCAAAGATGACTTTTGCTAAGTTTCAGGAGTCTGTAATAGGCAGCCTTGTTTTAGTGGAACAGGCAAGTGTTCCTAGAGTTGGAGTGGTGGAGGATGTGGCTAGATTGAAAGATCGCCACTTTCCTGATCACATTCCTCCCACACCCTCAAAAGACTTTCCCAGTAGGAGATGTAGAGTCTGTTGGCGAAGAGGTATGCGGAAGGAGACTCGTATGTACTGCCCCAAGTGTCCTTCTAACCCTGGGCTGTGTGTGCCTGCTTGTTTTAGAATGTACCACACGCAAAATAATTTTTGGGAGCATCCATGAGTGGTAAAGTGAACTGCCTGGCCTCTATTGTTTAATATTTTTTGTTCAGTTTCAAGGTTGGCATTTGTGTAGTGTATTTAGTTTCAGATTTTCTGTTAGTAGATTTGTATCTATTTGCAATTTGTTTGTGTTTTCTTATTTATATATAAAAAAAAATCCTAAATGTGATGGCGGTGAGCGTGGAGTGGCGCTTGTCTGGCGGTGTGCGTGGTCTGGCACTTGGCTGGAGGTGTGTTTGGATTGGCGCATGGCTGGCGGAGTGCGTGGACTGGCGCTTGGCTGGTGGTGTGTTTGTACTGTCGCTTGGCTGGCGGTGTGTTTGGACTGGCGCTTGGCTGGCGGTGTGCGTGGACTGGCGCTTGGCTGGCGGTGTGGTGTGCGTGGACTGGCGCTTGGCTGGCGGTGTGTGAGTAGTGACTAGCTGCTGGTCACTACACATACTGCTAGCCAAACGCCACTCAACGCAATCCGTGAGCTGGTGTGGTTGCTGTGTCAGGAATGTGGGCGTGTGAAAGTGATGTGCCCTTGAATGGCGCTGTCTGCTGGTGTGAGTGTTGTAATGTGCTGGGCCCGCGGCTGGCGTTGTGATTGGTTTTGTATGTGTCACACATATGAAAGGTGTATGAATGGCCTGTAAAGAGGTTGGTGCCTTGTCGTGGCTTTACAGCTCACGAGCTGTGAGTCAATGGTTCAGTTTCTCGTCCTTTCAATTAACAGTGCATTTCATTTTTGTGAAATCTCTGGTTAATACAACTGTATATACTGAACCATCACTCACCCTCATGCCAAATCCAACCAGTATGTATGTGTGCTTGAGGAATAGGTGGTTGTGCATAAAAATGTGTCTTTTCTGTTTTTGTCAAGCAGGGTGTACCTTGTCCTTTTTGTGAATGTTGTAATGTGTTGGTTTTGTGCCTGGTGGTGTGAATGGTCTTGTGTGTATCATGTATGAAAGGTGTGTGAATGGCCTGTAAAGCGGTTGGTGCCTTGAAGTGGCTTTACAGCTCACGAGCTGCGAGTCACTGGTTCAGTTTTTTGTCCTTTCAATTATTGACAGTGCATTTCATTTTTGTGAAATCTCTTGTTAATAAAATTTTATATACTGAACCATCACTCGCCCTCGTGCCAAATCCAACCAGTATGTGTGTGTGCTTGAGGAATAGATGGCTGTGCAGTAATCTTTGTCTGTTTTGTCTCTCTGCCAAGCTGTACATTTCATCTAAGAATAACCTAACAACTGTAGTTTTTGTCGTAAACTAAACACCCATGGGAGTGCATGGTGATTTCTCTCATGTGGATCCCAACAAGTTATCTTACCCACAATATCCTGCAAACCTCAAAATGTGACTGACATTTTGCTTGCATTATTGTGCCCAAATTTTCACACTGCAGAAAGTAATAACAAATTTCCAACCCCCCAGCATTTCTCCAAGTATCCCAATAGATATGGTACCTCACTTGTATGGGTGGGCCAAGTACCCGCGGCAGGGAAGGGCCCAAAACCTATTGATGCGACATCAAAATTACCTATCACAAACCAACCTGGTTTTGCAAGGGGGGTCCCATGAGTTTTTGACCCGGGGCTCGGCGGCCATCTAGGGAAACCTACCTAACCCACACATTTATGGAAACTAGACACCCGGGGGAGTCCAGCGAGGTATGGCTTGCGTGGGTCCCCCATCATTCTCCTACCCAGAATCCCCTACAAACCTCAAATTTCGATGAAAAATTCACTTTTTTCTCAAATTTCTGTGTGGGAAAGTTCTGGAATCTGCGTGGATCCACAAATTTCCTCCCACCCAGCGTTCCCCCAGGTCTCCCGATAAAAATGGTACCTCACTTGCGTGGGTGGGTCAAGGACCCGCGAGAGGCAAGGGCCCAAAACCTATTGAGGCGACATCAAAATTACCTATCACAAACCAACCTGGTTTTGCATGGGGGGTCCCATGAGTTTTTGGCCCGGGGCTCGACAGCCATCTAGGGAAACCTACCTAACCCACACATTTCTGGAAACTAGACACCTGGGGGAGTCCAGCGAGGTATGGCTTACGTGGGTCCCCCATCATTCTCCTACCCAGAATCCCCTGCAAACCTCAAATTTTGATGAAAAATTCACTTTTTTCTCAAATTTCTGTGTGGGAAAGTTCTGGAATCTGCGTGGATCCACAAATTTCCTCCCACCCAGCATTCCCCCAGGTCTCCTGATAAAAATGGTGCCTCACTTGCATGGGTGGGTCAAGGACCCGCGACAGGCAAGGGCCCAAAACCTATTGAGGCGACATCAAAATTACCTATCACAAACCAACCTGGTTTTGCATGGGGGGTCCCATGAGTTTTTGGCCCGGGGCTCGGCAGCCATCTAGGGAAACCTACCTAACCCACACATTTCTGGAAACTAGACACCCGGGCGAGTCCAGTGAGGTATGGCTTGCGTGGGTCCCCTATCATTCTCCTACCCAGAATCCCCTGCAAACCTCAAATGTCGGCGAAAAATTCACTTTTTTCTCAAATTTCTGTGTAGGAAAGTTCTGGAATCTGCGTGGATCCACAAATTTCCTCCCACCCAGCGTTCCCCCCAGGTCTCCCGATAAAAATGGTACCTCACTTGTGTGGGTAGGCATAGTGGCTGCAACAGGAAATGGCCCAAATCGTACTGTGGAGACTTCAAAATTACCTATAGCAAAACGACCTGGTTTTGGGGGGCACCTGAGATTTTGGCCCGGGCTCGGCGGCCATCTTGGGAAAGTACCAAACCCAAACATTTCTGAAAACTAGCCACCCGGGGAGTCCAATGAGTTATGGCTTGCGTGGATCCCCCAACGTTTTCCTACCCAGAATGCCATGCAAACCTCAAATTTAGCTGAAAAAAACACATTTTCCACATATTTTTGTGTGGAATCACCGTGCCGGCACAAATGTCCTACCCCACAGCGTTCTCCTTAGTGTCCCGAGTAAAATGATACCTCACTTGGGTGGGTGTCCAAAGCAGAATTGGCCAAAAACGTATTTTTGTAAAAATGCAGCGCTTAGAATTCTCGGTGCTATACTCTAAATCCCTATGTTTTGGGCTCTTCCTAGCCACAGGCCTTTGGCCCACCCACACAAGTGAGGTATCATTTTACTCGGGAGAACAAGGGAAACGCTGGGTGGTAGGACATTTGTGCCGGCACGGTGATTCCACACAAAAATATGTGAAAAATGTGGTTTTTTCAGCTAAATTTGAGGTTTGCATGGCATTCTGGGTAGGAAAACGTTGGGGGATCCACGCAAGCCATACCTCATTGGACTCCCCTGGTGTCTAGTTTTCAGAAATGTTTGGGTTTGTACTTTCCCAAGATGGCCGCCGAGCCCGAGGCCAAAATCTCAGGTGCCCCAAAACCAGGTAGTTTTGCTATAGGTAATTTTGAAGTCTCCACAGTACGATTTGGGCCATTTCCTGTTGCAGCCACTATGCCTACCCATACAAGTGAGGTACCATTTTTATCGGGAGACCTGGGGGAACGCTGGGTGGGAGGAAATTTGTGGATCCACGCAGATTTCAGAACTTTCCCACACAGAAATTTGAGAAAAAGTGAATTTTTGTCGAAATTTGAGTTTTGCAGGGGATTCTGGGTAGGAGAATGATGGGGGACCCACGCAGCCATACTCGCTGGACTCGCCCAGGTGTCTAGTTTCCAGAAATGTGTGGGTTAGGTAGGTTTCCCTAGATGGCTGCTGAGCCCCGGGCCAAAAACTCATGGGACCTCCCATGCAAAACCAGGTTGGTTTGTGATAGGTAATTTTGATGTCGCCTCAATAGGTTTTGGGCCCTTGCCTGTCGTGGGTCCTTGACCCACCCACGCAAGTGAGGTACCATTTTTAACGGGAGACCTGGGGGAAAGCTGGGTGGGAGGAAATTTGTGGATCCACGCAGATTCCAGAACTTTCCACCACAGAAATGTGAGGAAAATGTGTTTTTTTTTACAATTCTTTAGGTTTGCAAGGGATTCTGGGTAACAGAACCTGGTGGGAGGCAGTCAAGTCACCACATCCTAGATTCCCCTGGGCGTCTAGTTTTCAAAAATGTATAGGTTTGCTAGGTTTCCCTAGGTGCCGGCAGAGCTAGGGTTCAAAAACTACAGCTAGGCACTTTCCCAAAAAAGGGTCATTTTTTACTGTGAAATTGAGGTGTGTCCACGTTGCGTTTTGCGCCGTTTCCTGTCGCGGGCACTAGGCCGACCCACACAAGTGAGGTACTATTTTTCTCGGAAGACTTTGGGGAACGCGGGGTGGGTGGAAATTTGTGGACCCACATAGATTCCACAACTTTCCACCACAGAAATGTGAGGAAAATGTGTTTTTTTTGGACAATTTTTTAGGTTTGCAAGGGATTCTGGGTAACAGAACCTGGTGGGAGGCAGTCAAGTCACCCCATCCTGGATTCCCCTGGGTGTCTAGTTTTCAAAAATGTATAGGTTTGCTAGGTTTTTCTAGGTGCCGGCAGAGCTAGGGTTCAAAAACTACAGCTAGGCACTTTGCCAAAAAACGGCCATTTTTCACTGTGAAATTGGGGTGTGTCCACGTTGCGTTTTGTGCCGTTTCCTGTCATGGGCACTAGGCCTACCCACACAAGTGAGGTACCATTTTTCTCGGAAGACTTTGGGGACCGCGGGGTGGGTGGAAATTTGTGGATCCACGCAGATTCCAGAACTTTCCACCACAGAAATGTGAGGAAAATGTGTTTTTTTTGACAATTGTTTAGGTTTGCAAGGGATTCTGGGTAACAGAACCTGGTGGGAGGCAGTCAAGTCACCCCATCCTGGATTCCCCTGGGTGTCTAGGTTTCAAAAATGTATAGGTTTGCTAGGTTTCCCTAGGTGCCGGCAGAGCTAGGGTTCAAAAACTACAGCTAGGCACTTTGCCAAAAAAGGGTCATTTTTCACTGCGAAATTGAGGTGTGTCCACGTTGCGTTTTGCGCCGTTTCCTGTCGCGGGCACTAAGCCAACACACACAAGTGAGGTACCATTTTTCTCGGAAGACTTTGGGGAACGTGGGGTGGGTGGAAATTTGTGGATCCACGCAGATTCCAGAACTTTCCACCACAGAAATGTGAGGAATTTTTTTTTTTTTTGACAATTTGTTAGGTTTGCAAGGGATTATGGGTAACAGAACAGGGTGGGAGGCAGTCAAGTCACCCCATCCTGGATTCCCCTGGGTGTCTAGTTTTCAAAAATGTATAGGTTTGCTAGGTTTCCCTAGGTGCCGGCAGAGCTAGGGTTCAAAAACTACAGCTAGGCACTTTGCCAAAAAAGGGTCATTTTTCACTGTGAACTTGGGGTGTGTCCACGTTGCGTTTAGTGCAGTTTCCTGTCGCGGGCACTAGGCCTACCCACACAAGTGAGGTACCATTTTTCTCGGAAGACTTTGGGGAACGCAGGGTGGGTGGAAATTTGTGGATCCACGCAGATTCCAGAACTTTCCACCACAGCAATGTGAGGAAAATGTGTTTTTTTTTACAAATTCTTAGGTTTGCAAGGGATTCTGGGTAACAGAACTTGGTGGGAGGCAGTCAAGTCATCCCCTCCTGGATTCCCCTGGGTGTCTAGTTTTAAAAAATGTATAGGTATGCTAGGTTTCCCTAGGTGCCGTCAGAGCTAGGGTTCAAAAACTACAGCTAGGCACTTTGCCAAAAAAGGGTCATTTTTCACTGTGAAATTGGGGTGTGTCCACGTTGTGTTTTGCGCCGTTTCCTGTCGCGGGCACTAGGCCTACCCACACAAGTGAGGTACCATTTTTCTCGGAAGACTTTGGGAAACGCGGGGTGGGTGGAAATTTGTGGATCCACGCAGATTCCAGAACTTTCCACCACAGCAATGTGAGGAAAATGTGGGTTTTTTGACAATTTTTTAGGTTTGCAAGGGATTCTGGGTAACAGAACCTGGTGGGAACCAGTCTAGTCACCCCATCCTGGATTCCCCTGGGTGTCTAGTTTTAAAAAATGTATAGGTTTGCTAGGTTTCCCTAGGTGCCGGCAGAGCTACACTTTGCCAAAAAAGGGTCATTTTTCACTGTGAAATTGGGGTGTGTCCACGTCGCGTTTTGCGCCGCTTCCTGTCGCGGGCACTAGGCCTACCCACACAAGTGAGGTACCATTTTTCTCGGAAGACTTTGGGGAACGCGGTGTGGGTGGAAATTTGTGGATCCATGCAGATTCCAGAACTTTCCACCACAGAAATGTGAGGAAAATATGTTTTTTTGGACAATTTTTTAGGTGTGCAAGGGATTTTGGGTAACAGAACCTGGTGGGAGGCAGTCAAGTCACCCCATCCTGGATTCCCCTGGGTGTCTAGTTTTCAGAAATGTATAGGTTTGCTAGGTTTCCCTAGGTGCCGGTAGAGCTAGGGTTCGAAAACTACAGCTAGGCACTTTGCCAAAAAAGGGTCATTTTTCACTGTGAAATTGGGGTGTGTCCACGTTGCGTTTTGCGCCGTTTCCTGTCGCGGGCACTAGGCCTACCCACGCAAGTGAGGTACCATTTTTATCGGGAGACTTAGGGTAATTCAGATTTGTAAAGCAACTGTTATTACCTATTGACTTTCGATGCATTTGTGCCTTCCAAATGAAAAACATTGTGTAAAAAATAAGTCATTTTGAAAAATGACCGATAATTCTCATGCTAGTATGAGTATTTCCAATTTCGGAAATGTGCAAATATCTACTGTTTCTAAACTCTATATTTTGTTCTCATTTCAGAAATACATAGGTGTCTTTCATACCGATTTTTCCATGTATACATTTTCCCACAATAATTGCTATATACCCGGTACATAATAAAAAGCCATTGCAAATTGCTGCTCAGTTTTTTGACTCTGGGTTTGTCGGGTTCTTGGTGAACCTACAAGTCCTATATATCCCCACAACCAGTAAGGTCCAGCGGATGTAAGGGTATATTGCTTTCAAAGAGCTGTCATAATTAGAAGAAGTTACAGGTGAAAACGTTGACACAAAAGTCTGTTTTTTTTCAACTAATTTTCAATTTTTACTATATTTAACTGTTAGTTTCTATAAAGAAACCTTGATGGATCTACACAAATGACCCCTTGCTGAATTCAAAATTTTGTCTAATTTTTTAAAATGCATAGCTTTCCAGGATCCATTATTGCTTTCATACCCATTTCTACCATTAACTGGAAGGAGGTTGAAAGCACAAAAATAGCAAAAATAGGCTATGTCCCAGAAAAATGCCAAAACTCTGTAAAAATGTCGGTTTTCTGACAAAAGTCTGTCATTCCCTAAAAGCTGGGAAAATGGTTATTTCAGCCCCACAAACCCATTTTTGATACCATTTGCAGGGAAAAACCCAGATGCTTTCATTTGCAGCCCTTTTTCCCCATTTTTCCCAAAAAAACAAAATTTAGCTGTATTTTGGCTAATTTCTGGGACCCCTCCAGGGGAATCCACAAACCCTGGGTACCTTTAGAATCCCCATGATGTTGGAAGAAAAGGACGCAAATTTGGCGTGGATACCTTTTGTGGTCAAAAAGTTACAAGGGCCTAAGCGTGCACTACCCCAAATAGCCAAAAAAAGGCTTAGCACAGGGGGGGAAAAGGCCTAGCAGCGAAGGGGTTAATTATATAGTGCCACATTACATATTTTAACTATGTAAACAATTAGGGGCTTATTTACAAGCCACTTGCGCCACCAGTGCGTCACTTCTTGTGACGCACTGGCGGCGCATTTTGCTGTCCCATATTTACAAGGACACGAAAAGCCACTCTACGTGGCTTTTTCTGTCCTTGTAAATACGGCCCCTTCACACGCAGCACTTTCGTGAAAGGGGCGTTTCATGTGTGTTGCTGTGGGTGTTCCCACGCAACACCCATGGAACCTGACACATTCCCAGATTTATGAGAAATCGTAAACTTGAGAATGTGTCTGAATGCTACGCCAGCCTTGAGACATAATGCAAGCGCTATTTCTCTGCATAGTGAACTTGAAGGTGTCAGTTGTTTAGCGGACATCTGAATGAGTGTTTCACTTCCTATCTGGGGCTGTGATTCCATGTGTATGTGAATGTATTACTAAATCGCTGCCTCTCTTTATGTGATATGTGATTGCCTGAATGTCTCTGTAACAGCCTGCATAAATTGCCTCATGGTTGTACTAGTGAATATTGGGTTACTTAAGTGTGTAAGAAACTGCCTTCATTACCACAAGTTACATATCAGTTGTGCCTGTCTGTGGGAGTCACTATTTGCATGCTTCTCTAACTACCTTACTAGGTGTTTCAGTGTCTGTCTGCTTTTGTACTTAGGTATTTCAGATTTAAGTCTGGGTATAGACTGGATGTATAATTGCGCACATAGGTTTCTATCAGTGCATAAATCTCACTGAAACATCAAAGTGCATCTTTTACGTTTTAAGCGAATAGCTCCCTGTGCTATGACCTAGCTACAGTCTACCTCAGTGTTCACTTAAGTGTGGTACAACAACAGTCTTCACCTGATGTAGCACTTTTAAGTGATAAAACAGCTCTACCAGAAAACCTGCATGCCCAAGCTCAAGTATACCAGCCATGAGACATAACCAAGGGCTATTTCTCTGCATAGTAAACTTGAAAGTGTCAGTTGTATAGTGGATATCTGAATGAGTGTTTCACTTCCTATCTGGGGCTGTGATTCCTTGTGTATGTGAATGTATTACTAAATCACTGCCTCTCTTTATGTGATATGTGGTTGCCTAAATAAGTCTAAAAGGGCCTGCATAGATTGCTTCCTGGATGTACTAGTGACTATTGGGTTATTTAAGTGTGTAATAATTGCCTTCATTACCACAAAATACATATCAGTTGTGCCTGTCTGCGTGAGTGAATCCTTACATGCATCTCTAACTGCCTCACTAGGTGTTTCAGTGTCTGGCTGCTTTTCTACTTAGGTATCTCAGATTTAACTCTGGATGTAGGTTGGATGTATAATTGGGCACATAGGTTTCTATGAGTGCATATAGCTCACTGGAACATCAAAGTACATCTTTTTATTTTGAAGCAAATAGCTCCCTGCACTATGACCTAGCTACAGCCTACTTGCTGTTCAGTTATATATAGTTTAAGAAAAATGTATACCTTGTGTATCAGTTTTAAATGATAAGACAGTCTTACCAATAAACCTCCATGCACAGATCAATTCAGATTCATAATTCATATACAGCTATAGTGCATAAATTCCACTTTCAAAACTGAGTGTTGTATTCACCCTTTATAATCGCACAAATAAGACTACAACTCCCAGAATTCCAATAAAAACATTGGTCATAAGCAGTACATCATATATACACATATGAAACTTTGACATAATTTACTACAAGATAACATATAGTTTTAACCATTAGTGTGCAGTGTTTTCTACTACCACTTCCAGAATGCAGTAAAGCAATACAAGTGCAAGATTGACCTCAATGAAAACACATTCTAAACTAACTTCACAGACATCTGATCTGCACCTGAGACAAACTATGTCTTGCTTATCTATTAATTAATATATATAAAAAAAACTTACAATTTGATTTATATATCATCATTTCTTTTTAAATAATTATATATATTTTTCAAAATCTTTTTATTACAATATGACATAATTCTATACCTTACCAATCATTTTTTTGACTGACACAAAAATGTAATTAACATACCAGAAGATTGAGTTTGTTGATAAAATCGCTTTTTCTCTTATTAGGTAGATGCAATATTCTCAGGGTTTGTAAAAACGTAGCACAAGAATGGCACACCACTCTCACAAAAAGCAACCATAAATGGAAATCTTCTGAACTTTGCATTGACTGATACTGCAAAAGTCAACAAATAAAATCATTGCTTTCATATTCCAGTTTTGTTTCTGCATCTCTGAATGGTTACTGTCTATTAACCCTTTCACTCCTGTTAGGAGGTATCCCAAAATGCATGCCTTTGTGTCAACACTCGCTATGTCATCGCAATGATCGCAATGACTTCGCGAGAAAAAAAACGGGAGTAGGAAAACCTACTTCCCTTAACACTTTTATATTTCCATCACTATACTACACTTTCTTGGAACATCCTCACTAGGGAATCTTACCTACCTTATAAAACAATGAAAATAAACATCTCCAACTTATAAAAATGAATACCTGTTTCTTTAACACCCGTCCCCCAATACACCCTCTGCAGATTCTCCATAGAAACCTACTAGAAACCAGTAGGTCACAAGTTCACAACACATTCCAGAAGGATCATACTAGTTACAAAATGAACTACAGCAGGTGTGGTTTACTGTGTGTTTAAACAGAGAGAGACCCCTTGTCGGCTACCAAGGGAGTGGGGTACTACCAGTACAAAAAACAAATTATCCCTTGATTTACTCAATCAACAAGAACACCCTATCATTAGTGGAATTCTTAATTCATATAAAGCACATAGAACATTTTTTTGAGGGGATCTCACTCTAAAACCCTAACACACTCAATCAATGATACCACTATAACATGCAATACAAAAAGGGTCAATTTATTTCTTTAGTACATGTGAATATCATTAAAAACACAATTTATATAGTGAAACACCTAAAATACAACACAATGCATCAATTCAACATAATTAAAAACAATACAATTCATCAGATCAGGACATAACATAACATCTTATGACACTTTTACCACAGAGACCCCTAAAAAATAGGGAAAAGAACAATGATAGACAGTACACTTTGTCTTTTAACTCAACAATTCCCTAGGAATAATTTTAGCAAGATTAGCCTGGATACATATCACAAAAAAAAAAATATCAACTCCTTTTCATTCAGGGTATAACAACCTAATGTACCACAAAGAAAAGTGAACATAATGACTGTCTTGATAAAGATGGAATAATCAGATACCCATCGAAACGCGTCGACGCATTTCTGTACATTATCCCGAGGACAAGTTGGACCTGTAGATACAAAATAGAGTATATGTATCCAGGCTAATCTTGCTAAAATTATTCCTAGGGAATTGTTGAGTTAAAAGACAAAGGGGCCGATTCCGATTCGGGCCGGAAATCTCTCCGACCGAGCCGGACCCGGAGAGATTTCTGACCGAATCGGACCAGTGCAGCCCGACCGAACGAGTACGATGCGTCCGTATGCTATCGTACTTGAATCGGTCGGACTCCCATTGAAGTCAATGGGAGCCGGTCGTACAACGCGTACGCGGGCTCCCATTGCCTCAATGGGTGTGAGGAGAACAAGGGCGCCCCCTACAGCGGGTACGTGGCGAAGCGACTCGCGCCGTACACGCACAGGTAGGGGGGACCCATGGGTCCCCCCTGTGTGCGACTCGCGTGGCTACGCATACAGGGGGGTCCGACACGGACCCCCGAAGTACGGCTCTGACTGCTCTTTCGAGCCGGACGGCACGTGTCGGTCAGACTGCTCGTGGCGCGCATCGTACTTACCCGGCCGGGGAACGTCTCCATTGCGCGGTGCGAGTCGTGTCCGAGCAAGTCGGTCGGTGCGGTTAGACCCGGGAACGAGTCGGTCGGAGCGGTTGGGATGCCCGAACGAGTCGGTCGGCGATTTCGCATCGTACTCGCTCGTCCGGACGCGCGTACGAATCGGTCGGGTAATAGGGCTCCGAATCGGATCCGGTTATGCCGAATCCGATTCGAGCCCTACCGGCCGAGATCGGAATCGGCCCCAAAGTGTACTGTCTATCATTGTTCTTTTCCCTATTTTTTAGGGGTCTCTGTGGTAAAAGTGTCATAAGATGTTATGTTATGTCCTGATCTGATGAATTGTATTGTTTTTAATTATGTTGAATTGATGCATTGTGTTGTATTTTAGGTGTTTCACTATATAAATTGTGTTTTTAATGATATTCACATGTACTAAAGAAATAAATTGACCCTTTTTGTATTGCATGCTATAGTGGTATCATTGTTTGAGTGTGTTAGGGTTTTTGAGTGAGATCCCCTCAAAAAAATGTTCTATGTGCTTTATATGAATTAAGAATTCCACTAATGATAGGGTGTTCTTGTTGATTGAGTAAATCAAGGGATAATTTGTTTTTTGGTGTGGTTTACTGCACATACTGTAAAGCATATCCAACTCTCTATTACATTTTTTTCTAATTACCAGATCCAATGAAACAGCTTTTTACTAATCATTTCCAAATGCAACCTACTATTTATTCACCTGCATATTCCCTTCATCCAATCAAACTTCAAGTTTTTTTCAAACCACCAGCACACATGCATTTTCACTGTCCTTCATAGTACCAACTTTGATATTCAGCTGCAGACCTGTCCTGGGTGCTGCTCCTCCTTCCTACAAAATGCTTAGAGTGTGGATTGTAGGCCACAGCTGTGCCTATTGGGCTAAAGAGGCTGCAAAAAAGAGAGGTATTGACAAGGACTTGGGTTTGCCAAATGTGGAGATTGGTTGGTTTGGCCAGAGAGGGTTAAAGTTTAATCAGCTGCTGGCTTTGGTTAAAAGCATTGTGGGTTTCCAAACTCCTCACCTCATGATTGTGCACTGGGGTGGTAATGACCTAGGCACATTGACTGGAGTAGGGCTGGAACTCCTAATGAAGGATACCTTTGCAGAACTGGTCGCTTTTCCCTCACACTGTCTTAGTGTACTCCAATATATGCCAAAGACAGAAATGGAAGTGGTCAAATCAATTCTGTCCACAGATTGACAAAGCCAGGAAACATGTTAATAAAACTGTTTCTGTTTTCCTCAGAGACCATAACATGAGCTCTATCTACAACAACAATCTGCGTTTTGACATGCATGGAATATTTAGAGGTGATGGAGTTCACTTTACAGACGAAGGTAACAGGATGTTTCTAGGCAACCTGAAACTTTGCATACAGTCATATATGTAGGTTTCTTATAAACATTTGCAACACAACGTCTCTTGCCAGAGACACCCAAGAGGCCAAATTGCTGTTCCTTTTTCTTGTCAAATGATTTTTTTTTAATCTTTGAAATCCACGATGACATCGCGATGATCGTGATCATGTCGCGAAATCGCAGAACAAAAGCAGACATTCAACGACCACCACCACATTCCAAAATTTTAACTTAAAAAATTCATTCTAGCTGTTACAATACATACATTACTAACTTAAAGAACATGTTTGTACACAGATTTTTGCAGTAACTTTTTTAAAAGCTGTGTTTGAACCCTACTTCCAGTTTTCGCGATTATGCAGAGAGCCGTGATAACTTCTGTAACCGCAACGATCGTGCCTTTTTGGGAAGGGGGGGGGAAAACATATATATATGCACACATTTTTCCAGTATTTTAGACACAAAGGGTTTCTTATTCCACTGTTTAAAGTCATATTTTTGTAGGGAGATTGTTTAAAAACAACCATTTAAACCGATTTTCCATTTTCCCTGTGACTCCCCGCCGATATAGGTAGCCTCGATCGCCATGAATACGTCGCAAAATGACAAAACAAATGCAGACATTCAATAGCCTCCACCACATTCAAATCTTATAACTGCAAAATGGATTATAACCAACAGACTAAGCACATTACTATCTAAATGACTGCATAATCGCATGTACAACTCCATTAATATCTCTACAACACAGTGCATAACTTTTTCAGTGTAATCTATAACTGCATGCATCACTGTATCAGTAAGTCTCTTATTCACTGTATAACTATTTCAGTGAATCTGTAACATGGTGCATCAGTCTATCAATGCCTCTGTAACAAACTGCGTGACTGTCTCAGGGCATCTATGAGTGGGTGCATCAGTGTCTCAATCAGTCTGTGATTCATTGTATGACTCTCAGTCAAGCTGTGAATAGGCGCATGAGTGCCCTTGTGCACTTGTAAGTAAATATATAACTGTCTGACTGGATCTGTGAGTGGATACATGAGTGTCTAAGTGGGTGTCTGAGTGGGTCAGTGAGTGGATGCATGAGTGTCTGAGTGGGTCTGTGACTAAATACATAAGTCTTCCAGTGGGTCTATGACTGGGAAAGTGAGGGTCTGAGTGGTTCTGTGAGTGGCTCCGTGGGTCTCTGAGTGGGACTGCGAGTGCGTGTGGGTCTCTGAGTGTATGAGTGACTGAGTGCATATGTCTCTGAGTGGGTCTGTGAGAGGTTGTGTGAGTAACTATATGGGTGTATGAGTGTCTGAGTGGGTCTGTGATTGGGTTTATGAGTGTCTGAGTGTACTGTGCGTGGGTGTACAGGTATCTCAATGGGTCTGTTAGTGAGCGCATATGTCTCTGAGGGTGAGTGAATGGGTGAATGCATGAGTGTCTGAGTGGATCTGTGACTGGGAGGGTGAGTGTCTGGGTGGGTCTGTGAGTGGATGCATGAGCCTTGGGTGACTGAGTGAGCAGGTACGTGTCTATCTGAGTGAGTTTGTGAGTAGTTGTGTGACTTTCTGAGTGTATCAGTGAGTGATTGAGTCCATAAGTCTCGGAGAGAGTCAGTGACTGAGTGTGAGAGTGACTGTATGGGTGTATGACTGGGTGTATGAGTGTCTGAGTCGATCTGTAAGTGGGTGTATGAGTGTCTCAGTGGGTCTGTGAGCACATATGTGAGTGGCTCTGTAAGTGGATGCATTTTACCAATGGCGGCCGCAACTTTCTGTTCAGGTTGCGTTCAGCCAATCAGAGCATTCCTGTTGGCACGCACATCCGCGATTAAACACCAAACTTCCGCAAAATATCCGCGGCCAGAGATATATCTATAATTTTCGGCTCAAAATTCTCAAAAACTACTGGACGGATTTTCACCAAATAACAAAAAGCACAATCTGTATAATAACATCTACCCTTCTGACAAATTTGGTGTAATTCTGTATAGTGGTTTGGGCTGCAGGTTCGACAATGCATTCCTATGGGAATTAACATTACAAATGCACCCTTTTTTCGCACCCCTATTTCTCAGTCCCCACAGCACGGATCACCCCTAAACATTCCATGACACACAGAACCTACTTTGCCACTTTTTTTGGAAAATGTCATGAAGATTGGTCAAAGGTGCCAAAGTTATAGGCAAGTAAAAAAATGTTTTTCCTAAGGAAACTAGGCCCTAACTATAACTACCTACTGGTGACCACTGGTGTTGAGGGTGCTCTATACAGGTGCTGCTTTCCACCTAAACTTGAGAACTACTCAGAGTTCTCTGCTTCTTCTTGCATAATTTATGCATCACTCTATGACTGAAAGTGTATTGTTTTGACTAATACTGGGTGCTCCCTTGCGTCTGGACAAAGCTATACCTCTGTGAAGATCTCTAATGAGAGCGAAACAAATGTCAGGGGTTGCTTTTATTCATTTCAGAGTGGCTTAGTTGGTATTTTACCAATTCGAAGCTGTAATACTGTGCCTGGAGTGGTAAAAGGCTTTTGTCTTTTTACAGCTTGGCATGGACAGCACTGTGCTAGTCCTGTGCTTAAAGACTTTGCTGTAGAAATGGCAAAAGACTTTGTTCCTTTCTATCTCAGCATGGATGACACTGTGCTCATCCTATGCTTAAAGACTTTGATATAAAAGCAGACATTTGAGGTGAGCAAATCTAGAGTGTCACCGGTGTTGAGGGTGCTCTATACAGAAGCTGCTTCTCACCTAAACTTGAGAGCTACCCAGAGTTTTCTGCTTCTTTTTTGCATATATATATATATATATATATTCACTGAAAAAACAATAGGTTTCAGGCACGTTATAGTTAGAAATTAGCATTTAAAAAACCTTAGAAATTCACTGAAAAAACCATAGGTTTTAGGGAAAGTTATAGTTAGTTGGACATTTCACTCGTACAAAACCAGAGAAATTCCCCCGTTATAGTTAGTTCAGCTAACTATAACTCGCGCCCCCGCAATGCACTGCTGATGACGTCACATATGAAATCACTCATGACATGGTCAGTGACATCACTGATGACATCACTGATGACATCTCAAATGACATCACTGATGACATCACTGATGACATCATCTAGTGACTGTGTTTCTGCAAAGTTTAAATATGTTTAATATATATAGGGAAAGGCGTATTGAAGAATGAGTGGGTGTATAAGTGTCTGAATGGATGATTTAGTAGGTGTGTGACTGACTCTATAAGTGAGTGATTAAATGTATCTTACTGAATGCACAGGTTAGTGACTAAACTGTGTGAATGTCTGTATCCGTCTGTCTGTTGGTGTGTAAGCGGCTGCATGGGTTTGTGAATAGCTACATGAGTGTCTATATGGGTTATTGATTGGTTGTCTGAGTATCTGTATGGATGCCTGAGTGTTTGTATGGGTGGGGTGTGTGTGACTCTGTGCATAGATGTGTGAGTGGGTGATTCACTGGGTGCATGGTTTCAAGAGTGCATCTGTGATGGACTGTATGGGTGTGTGAGTGTGTGTATGGGTGTGTTAGTGAGTGAATGTATATCTCAGTGGTACATGTGTGAGTAACTACATATGTGAAAGGGAGTATATATGTGTATTGGAATATATAAATAGCTATAAGTGAGAGTGTGTGATTATGAGAGTGACTGTATGGATGAGTGTGTGCTTGTATCAGTGATTGTATAAGAGCGTAAGAATGTGCTAGTATTTGTATGAGTAAGTGAGCTGGTGGGTGTATAACTGTATAGGTGAGTAAATGGGAGTATGATTAATTATTTGCATGACTGACTAGGTGTGTGAGTACCTCTATGGATGAGTGGTGGTGTGTGAGTGTCTATATAGGAGTATGAGTGCATATGATAGTCCTGTACTGAGTGATTGTAAGTATGAGTGACTGTACGGGTGAGTGAGTGGATATGTGTTTAGACCTAAGAATCAGTGAGTGGGTATGTAGTTATTGCTGCTGGAGTGTCTATGGTTTTTAGAATGGCAGTCTGTTATTTAGAGTTGGTGTATCAAAGGTTACATTAGGGTGTGAGAAGATGCATCAAATTATCACATGGATGATGTCATCAGTGATGTCATTTGAGATGTCATCAGTGAAGTCATCAGTGATGTCACTGACCATGTCATGAGTGATGTCATATGTGACGTCATCAGCAGTGCATTGCGGGGCGCGAGTTATAGTTAGCTGAACTAACTATAACGGGGAATTTCTCTGGTTTTGTACGAGTGAAATGTCCAACTAACTATAACTTTCCCTAAAACCTTTGGTTTTTCAGTGAATTTCTAAGGTTTTTAAAATGCTAATTTCTAACTATAACGTGCCTGAAACCTATGGTTTTTTCAGTGAATTTCAAAGGTTTTTAAATGCTAATTTCTAACTATAACATGCCTGAAACCTATGGTTTTTAAGTGAATTTCAAAGGTTTTTTAAATGCTAGTTTCTAACTATGCCTACAGAGGTAGGACATGTGAAGAAAGAAGAAGAAAAGCGCAGAAAGAAGGAAGACAAATGCAGAAAGAGGCAACAGAAGTCCAGAAAGACGAAGAAAAGTGCAAGAAGAAGGAAGAGATGTGCAGAAAGAACCAACAGAGGAGTAGAAAGTACTCCTGTGCCCCCAACTTTTTGCTGATGGGTACTGGTGGTAACTGACTCTGTCTCTGGTGGTAAAAGACACTTAGAATACAGTGAAAACACCTACATACACTAGGGAACACTATGCGTTGGGGTACCCCTGTGATTAGCATGACCTCCTCTGTATTTGCCATGAGTTAGTGCCTGGGTCATTGGATGAGTACATGGGTACTGACTGGATGATTAGAGTACTGCAAGGAGAGTGGATGGTGAATTTATAAGTGCTTGTGTTTTGGCGGAGTGATTGGATAAGTACATGGTGCTCGCTGGTTGATTGGAGGAGTGCATGGGTAGTGACAGGGCGATGGCTGGACTGCATCAGTAGTGCTCAGGGTAAGTTGGAGGATTAATTCCCCTTGAATCCTGAGGGTCCCTATTTGATAAAAGCCCTGGCGGTGGCGGTCCCGGGGCTTGGGGCCTTGGAGGCCCCCAAACATTAAAAAACAAGCCCGGGAGGTGGCGGTCCCCGGGCTGCGGGGGCCCCCGCGGGCCCTGCATATATTTGTTGGCAATGCCCCCGGGACCTGGCCCACCCGTGGAGTCTCAATTAAATGAAGCGCGGTATCCTGCGCTTCATTTTTACATTTCGGCGGGATTCGCGACCCCAGCGCGAATTTCGCCAATTGTTTTTTTAAAAAAATGCTTTTTTTGTCCCTGGGGGTCCTGAGCAGGCCTAGGGGGTCAGGGTGTTTCTACCCTGCCCCCTTTTTCTTTTTCACCTTTGTTTCCCTGTTTTCTTGTGACTCGGTTCTACCGAGTCACAAGATGGCTGCCAACGCTTCCTGGTTTGGAGTGTTCGCAGCCAATTAAAATGAAGCTCGTGGTCGGGAGGGTTCGCGGATCCACCGCGCCTCTAAATATCGATATTTGTTTTTTTACAATTTCTCAGCAACTACCGAACGGATTTACACCATTTTTAAAAAGGTCGCTTTCTGAGCCAAGCAGTTCTCAAATAGCGACAAAGCACTTTTGAATTATTTGTTATCTCTATGTTTTTTATCCAGTTGACCACTTGATTAAATGTTACGCATAGGGGAGAAAATGTGGTATTACCAAGTTGGAGTTTCTGCTTCAGCTCGTCATTCTGTGATTCTGGTCAAATCACTTAATCTCCCCATGCCTACAACCAAAATGAGTTTGTCCTTGTATGATGTAACCAATGCTCATGTAAAGCACTCCAATATCTGACCAGCCAGCCTGCACTATATAAAACTGCAAAAAAACAAAGGATAAAAAGTGTTTTCCACACTTCTGTCATTGGGCTATACGTGGGCTACATCTGGGTGATATTTGTGCTACATTTGGGCTCATTTTTCTCTGGTGGCCATCTTGGGAGACTTCAATTACATTCATTAAACTTTATTCGATCTGATTTAGAAACATAGATCATAAAAGTGTACATAAAAACAGTAAATCCTCTTTCTTAATACAATACAGTGAGAATTAATTAAAACCAGTAGGTAAAAACGGGAGTTACAAAGCCCGGTTCAGAGCAACTTCAGGTTAACAGAATAGTAATGTTCAATGTTTCGCAAGATCAATCTCATGTACTTCGTGCAAAATACGCAATAAGGGGTCCAAGTAAGATGCAACGCTCCAATACCTGACCAGACTGCACTATATAAAACTGCAAAAAAACTAAAAATAAAAAGTGTTTTCCACACTTCTGTCATTGGGCTATATGTGGGCTACATGTGGGTGATATTTGTGCTACATTTGCGCTCTTTTTTCTCTGATGGCCATCTTGGGATACTTATTTGTTATGAAGTTTCCTAATTTCCTCATTTACTGCAGTCTCCTCAGTAGGAAATGCTTTCAGTTTTTACTTTGATTCCATCAAGAAGGCATTCAGATGTGTCACACATTTGCCATAAATTCAGAATGTTAGCACTCTAGTTGCTCATTAGATCACTGTAGTAAAGCTACTGCTCACCAGGGAGTTAACTGGAAGTATACTGCTGGTATTGAAAGTGATTGTTTCAGTCTGCATGTCAGAATTTTCTAATGAAATAGAAGAGGATTTGAGATCTCACTTAAAACATGCCATAATTTTTCTTTCTGCAGAACTAACCATAATTTCTATGGCAAAATGAACCCCCTCATTTTTTTCCTTTTTAAATTAAATGTTTTAAGTGTTACCGCTTTATTCCAATCAAGATGGCTTCAGGTGTGCCATAATTTTGTCATAAGTAAGACTGTTAGCGCTCTAGTTGTTCTTTAGAACACTCTGAGAAGCTGCAGTAGAACACAAAGGAATCAACTGGCAGGCTGCTCCTATTGAAATATAACAGGAAGATATTTGTAATCTCACTTAAAACATGCCCTAATTTTTCTTTCTGCAGAACTAACCATAATTCCTAAAGCAAAATTAACCCTGTCATTTTTTTCCTTTTTAAATTAAATGTTTTAAGTGTTACCGGTTTATTCCAATCAAGATGGCTTCAGGTGTGCCATAAGTTTGTCATAAGTAAGACTGTTAGCGCTCTAGTTGTTCTTTAGAACACTCTGGGAAGCTGCAGTAGAACACAAAGGAATCAACTGGCAGGCTGCTCCTGTTGAAATATAACAGGAAGATATTTGAGATCTCACTTAAAACATGTGCTAATTTTTCTTTCTATAGCACTAACCATAATTTCTATGACAAAATGAACCCCATCATTTTGTTCCTTTTTAAGTTAAATGTTTTAAGTGTTACCAGTTTATTCCAATCAAGATGGCTTCAGGTGTGCCATACTTTTGTCATAGGTAAGGCTGTTAGCGCTCTAGTTGTTCTTTAGAACACTCTGGGAAGCTGCAGTAGAACACAAAGGAATCAACTGGCAGGCTGCTCCTGTTGAAATATAACAGGAAGATATTTGAGATCTCACTTAAAACATGTCCTAATTTTTCTTTCTACAGCACTAACCATAATTTCTATGACAAAATGAACCCCATCATTTTGTTCCTTTTTAAGTTAAATGTTTTAAGTGTTACCAGTTTATTCCAATCAAGATGGCTTCAGGTGTGCCATACTTTTGTCATAGGTAAGGTTGTTAGCGCTCTAGTTGTTCTTAAGAACACTCTGGGAAGCTGCAATAGAACACAAAGGAATCAACTGACAGTCTCTGCCCTTGTTGGATTTGCATGTTTTACTGAGAATGTCAGACTTCATTCTCACATGACTGAGAAAGATAATGTGAATTTACAGAAAATATGCTCTCATTTTAGCTTCTGGAGCACCTTCCAAACCTCTGTGGGACAAGCATGAGAAAATTGTTTTCTCTCAAACATGATTCATGAAATCCCAGCAGAAGGCTTTTCACAGGGTAAAATCACCCTAGAACACACCACAATTCCTAAAATTAGTATGGTAACATCAACAAATGAATTCTAATGTAACTAAAGTCTGTTATCACCCTTTATAGTTCTCCTTTTGGTGACCCTCAAAATCTTCTATTCACTACAATGCATTTCATTGGGGTGCTATCATGTCTATTGGTCCCAAGATGGCTGCCAACACTTCTTGGATGAAGTGCTGACAGCCAATCAGATCTCACGATGACATGTGTGGTTAGGCTCCGCCCAGATATATATAGTTCTTTTTCCTTTAATATTAAAAAAATTACTGAACGGATTTACACCATTTTTGAAAAGTTCGCTTTCTGAGCCAAGCAGTACCTTTATGCCAAATTTGGGGTAAATCCGTTCAGTAGTTTCCGCTGTAGCCTTGCACAAAGTTCCCTATGGGAAATTGATTTGTTGACTCTTATTTTTTGAATTTCTCAGCAACTACTGAACGGATTTACACCATTTAACAAAAAGGGCTCTTTCTGAACCAAGGGCTACCTTTTATGCAAAATTTGGTGTAATTCCGTTCAGCAGTTCGGGCTGTAGCTTTGTCTAAAGTTTCCTATGGAAAATAACATGGAGAAAACATGTTTTGGGACCACCCTTTTTTCTCGGCCCCCGCTTGCCAAATCACCCCTAAACTTTCAAGATAGGAACGGACTGGAGCGCCCCACGAGTTTTGAAAATTTCGCGAAGATTCGTCGACCGGCGCCAAAGTTATTGGGAATAGAATGTTGTGAATTTCCTATGGAAAATAGGTCCTAACTATAACTACCTACTGGCGACCGCCAGTAGGTAATATATATATATATTTACTGAAAAAACCATAGGTTTCAGGGCGTTATAGTTAGTTGGACATTTCACTCGTACAAAACCATAGAAATTCCCCCGTTATAGTTAGTTCAGCTAACTATAACTCGCGCGCCCGCAATGCACTGCTGATGACGTCACATATTACATCACTCATGACATGGTCAGTGACATCACTGATGACATCTCAAATGACATCACTGATGACATCATCCTTGTGTTAGAGTGGCAGACCTCCTCTCACCCTAATATAACCTTTGATACACACACTCAAAAATACAAACTAATATTTTCAAAACAATGGACATACCAATACCAGTTACAACACACCTATTCAGTAATTCCAAGATCTACACACACATCCACTCACTCACCAACAGTCCCTATACAGTCACTCATACATGTACTCACTCATCATATGTACTCATACACCTATACATCCTGTTACACACCGCCACTCATCCATAGAGTTACTCACACACATAGTCACACATGCAAACAAAGTATCAAACATCCATTTACTTGCATATACAGTTATACACACACTACCACACTTCTACAGAAACTTACACATACTTACTCTCTTAAACAATCACTTATAGAAACATCTACTTATTTGTACAGGAACTCTTCCAATCTCTCACTCTCACATATACTCACTTATATACACCAATACTCACATATATTAGTTTAAAACATATGTAGTTACTCATAAAGACACTATTGAGACAGTCATTCACTCACTAACACACCCATACACATACTCATCCACCTATACAGTCCTGCACACATGCGGTCTTCAACACATACAAACAGTGAGTCACTCATTCATGCATCTATGCACTAAGTAATACCCCCACCGAACCATACAGACACTCAGACACTCATACTGATACTCAAAAAACCAACTAATAACCCATATAGACACTCATGTAGCTACTCACCAACCCATGCAGCCACTTATACACAAAGTGAGAGACTGATAGATATTTTCATATTTAAACATTACTCACTAACCCATGTATTCACTAAGATACACTTAGTTATACAATCAATTTTACAAAAAAAATCATCCATTTAGACACATATACCCATTTATTCTTCCATCGACCTTGAGATATACATATATAAAACATATTTAATTTTCAGAAAAACACACATTCACTGGATGATGTCATCAGTGATGTCATTTGAGATGTCATCAGTGATGTCATGAGTGATGTCACTAACCATGTCATGAGTGATGTAATATGTGTCGTCATCAGCAGTGCATTGCGGGCGCGCGAGTTATAGTTAGCTGAACTAACTATAACGGGGGAATTTCTATGGTTTTGTACAAATGAAATGTCCAACTAACTATAACGCCCCTGAAACCTATGGTTTTTTCAGTGAATTTCTAAGGTTTTTTAAATGCTAATTTCTAACTATAACGTGCCTGAAACCTATGGTTTTTTCAGTGAATTTCTAAGGTTTTTTAAATGCTAATTTCTAACTATAACGTGCCTGAAACCTATGGTTTTTCAGTGAATATATATATATTTATTATACTATGTATACATGTGAAAATGTCTCGGTCCCCTGTTTGCCTCGGTGGCACGGAAAAAATGGGTGGAACTGACGTCAGCACGCCGACGAGGTCCTCTTATGGCTCCGATGACGTCATACGGTGTCGCGAGCGGAGCCGTGCTCGTTGACGTGGGAGAGCTAGGAAAGAATTTCCGTGGAATGCTGTTGCAGGGAATATTCACCTAAGTGTTCAGGCTAGTCCTTTCGGAGCAACTGTTTATGTTGCCACTCCAGAAACTGAAACCAGTGATCAGAGGGCAGAGGCCCTGCAGATGGCACATGAGGTGGGGTGCCCGGTCGTGTGCACCGGCGGGGCAGCGAAGTGACAAGCACCACAACCCACAAAAAAGGTAACGAGGGCACTGAATAACACAGGATCTTCTCTTTTATCTGGCAGGAACAACGAAGTTAAAATGCCCTAGTACCAAAATGTAGAATTAGTGCTACAACGGTCTTCAAGAGGACCTGCAATGCCGCTTCTGCCTCCCGTACCCTGGAGGCGGCACATGGGTCACGCGGTACGGTCATACTGCGGTGGGACGCACACTCATTGACCTCTCATGGCACTGCTCCACACTTCAGGGAGGACGCTTTCCATTAGCTATGTTTTCTGATGACATGTCGCGCCGGCCCCGTCCAACAACAGAACTCCTTTAGATCCAAACAGACTCTTCCACTCTCTCACCGGAAGTGAAACCAGGCCACGTGGACACATTCACAATACAACAGCCGGGAATGCACTTTTCGGTAAAAAACCACATTCCTTCCTCTTAATTAATCAAATAAACGTCTCACTGAAGAACAGGGGCCAACTTCGATCGGTAAACAGCCGTTACAACGACTTTTTACTTTGCGATACCATTACAACGCATGCATTACCACGCATGCGTTGTACATCACGAAGTCATTACTACGCATTTTTTAGAACGCATGGTCATTAACCACGCATACCTTTACAACGAATTTTGTTGTAAAGGTATGTATGGTAAATGACCATGCGTTCTAAAAAACATGTAGACGATCCATGTCGTTGTAAGGAAACAGAGGCTGTTCCGTTTCCTCACAACTACGTGCACCGCCCCTCAGAGATGACGTGAAGCAGGAACCACGAGGAGAGAGGAACCATGAGGAGTGAGAGGTAAGGGGGATTGGGCATGGGGTGGGGGTTCTTTTCTAGGGTTTAGGGTAGTGCAGTGGTGTTTGGGTGGTGTAGGGGGTCGTGCTGGGGGTAGTGTTTTAGGGTTTAGGGTAGTGCAGTGGTGTTTGGGTAGTGTAGGGGGTCGTGCTGGGGGTAGTGTTTTAGGGTTTAGGGTAGTGCAGTAGTGTAGGGGGTTGTGCTGGTGGTAGTGTTTTAGGGTTTAGGGTAGTGCAGTGGTGTATGGGTAGTGTAGGGGGTCATGCTGGGGTAGTGTTTTAGGGTTTAGGGTAGTGCAGTGGTGTTTGAGTAGTGTAGGGGTCATGCTGGTGGTAGTGTTTTAGGGTTTAGGGTAGTGCAGTGGTGTTTGTGTAGTGTAGGGAGTCATGCTGGGGGTAGTGTTTTATGGTTTAGGGTAGTGCAGTGGTGTTTGGGTAGTGTAGGGGGTCGTGCTGGGGGTAGATTTAGGGTTTAGGGTAGTGCAGTTGTGTTTGGGCAGTGTAGGGAGTCGTGCTGGGGTAGTGTTTTAGGGTTTATGTTAGTGCAGTGGTGTTTGTGTAGTGTAGGGGGTTGTGCTGGGGGTAGTGTTTTAGGGTTTAGGGCAGTGCAGTGGTGTTTGGGTAGTGTAGGGGGTCGTGCTGGGGGTAGATTTAGGGTTTAGGGTAGTGCAGTTGTGTTTGGGCAGTGTAGGGAGTCGTGCTGGGGTAGTGTTTTAGGGTTTATGTTAGTGCAGTGGTGTTTGTGTAGTGTAGGGGGTTGTGCTGGGGGTAGTGTTTTAGGGTTTATGTTAGTGCAGTGGTGTTTGTGTAGTGAAGGGGGTTGTGCTGGGGGTAGTGTTTTAGGGTTTAGGGCAGTGCAGTGGTGTTTGTGTAGTGAAGGGGGTCATGCTGTGGGTAGTGTTTTAGGATTTAGGGTAGTGCAGTCATGTTTGTGTAGGGGGTCATGTTTTAGGGTATAGGGTAGTGCAGTGGTGTTTGGGTAGTGTAGGGGGTCATGCTGGGGTTAGTGTTTTAGGGTTTAGGGTAGTGCAGTGGTGTTTGGGTAGTGTAGGGGGTCGTGCTGGGGGTAGTGTTTTAGGGTTTAGGGTAGTGCAGTGGTGTTTGTCTAGTGTGGGAGGTCATGCTGGGGGTATATTTAGGGTTTAGTGTAGTGCAGTGGTGTTTGGGTAGTGTAGGGAGTCGTGCTGGGGGTAGTGTTTTAGGGTTTAGGGTAGTGCAGTGGTGTTTGGGTAGTGTAGGGAGTCGTGCTGGTGGTAGTGTTTTAGGGTTTAGGGTAGTGCAGTTATGTTTGGGTAGTGTAGGGTGTCGTGCTGGGGGTAGTGTTTTAGGGTTTAGGGTAGTGCAGTGGTGTTTGGGTAATGGAGGGGTAGTGTTTTAGGGTTTAGGGTAGTGCGCCCAACCAGCCACAATATCCGTGGACAAAGGGGATCCTGACTCTTTGGAACGCTCCGTCAATTGAATAATTTGGGTCAAGGGCCCTACCACGTCCAAGACCTATCAATTCCTTTCTTGGGATCCCTCATATACTTGGAGAAAAAGGTACATAGTTTCTCATCAATTTCAGGCATGTGTGCCACCTTCCCCTTCAGTGAGGGCCTGGGGCATTCTCCCTCATTCTATTCCTGACCTCCCTTTCAAGGGGTTGATGGATTTTCCCCACCACATACTCTGCCACTTTGGCGTCAGGTGTCCACTCTGCCGACCTAGGATGGTAAATTTGGGTAGGCTCGAACATGTCCGAGTGGACCCCGTCCCCAACCGGGGACTGAGAGGAGTGGGACTCTGGATGCCAGGGACGCCCGAGTCCTTATCCTCATCGGAGGAGAAATCGTCCTCCGATACACCCTCTCCCTCTAAGGGAAACCCGCCGTCGGGGTCTACAATAGTGGTGACAGTGTCACAATTTTCTCCGGGCCCCTCCTCCTCCCGGCAGGGTGCATGTTTTAGCGTTCGCGCACTCTTGAGGAAGGTCTCCGTAAGTTTATCAAATCCTTCCAAGTGCCCCGCGTTATGCTTAACGGCCCTTTTATTCCCCATCTGGGAGCTACTTGGACCCGCCACCACCAGATCTGGGTCACTGAACACCCCAGGGATGCTTTTCGCCAGCTTATCAACCTGATCCCTAAGAGGAGCCAGCGCCCTAGAAATAGCCAGAGAGAGGGCTTGGTCCACTGCTGGAGGGAGAAGTTGGGGGCCATTCCTCCTCCACTTCCTGGTAGGAGCAGTAAAAATGGTCTTCTGGAGAAGACATGATAGCAGAGGGTGTGAGCACAGAACAAATGCCCTTAAAATCCTTAAGACAGCCCCCTCGCCGGTGCTCCAACAGCTGGGCTTTCCCCGAAGCTGTTATAAGAATAGACGGAGGCGCAATACCAATTACTACCACCAGGTGGCGCTGGTCATAACGTGGCCGTGTGGGGAAATCACCGCGTAGCGGTGTCAAAATTAGGCGAGGGTTGGTCGGGAATCAAGCGGACACTAAAGGAGTGACCGGATTCCCAAACGCGCGCAAAGACCAGAGGGAGCGCTCGACGGAGCTGCCTCGCTCGGACCAGACGCGCCTGACAGGATCTCACCGCGCGCAGAGCCCACAGCGGGAGAAACTGCGAGGGGGAGAACGCGCTCGGGCAAGAGCCTGCTGCGCATGGAATATGAAACAATACCAAGGCAATAATGCTAATAACGTGCACAAGAAACCGCTATACAAACAGCAACAACGTCAGATTAAGCCAAGAATGTAAGGAATGCACTTAACTGACGAGCAGTGAAGAAAGAGGAAGCGGAAGGGACGTCACGATATTATATACGATGGACTGTGATATGATTGGACTATAGTTGCCTTGGAGACTACCCCCTAATGGTTCATGGGTTGTGTAGTCTTTTGTTTAATGATTGTTGTGTTACGTTTTCTTTGAACTGCTATGCAAATAAAGTGAGGAAAGATATGCATAATCCTCGCCTCCGTCCTGCCATAGAATTAATTCAACTTTATTTGATCTGATTTAGAAACATAGATCATAAAAGTGTACATAAAAACAGTAAATCCTCTTTCCTAATACAATACAGTGAGAATTAATTAAAACCAGTAGGTAAAAACGGGTGTTACAAAGCCCGGTTCAGAGCAACTTCAGGTTAACAGAATCGTAAAGTTCAATGTTTCGCAAGATCAATCTCATGTACTTCATGCAAAATACGCAATAAGGGGTCCAAGTAAGATGTAACGCTCCAATACCTGACCAGTTTGCACTATATAAAACTGCAGAAAAACTAAAAATAAAAAGTGTTTTGCACACTTCTGTCATTGGGCTATATGTGGGCTACATCTGGGTGATATTTGTGCTACATTTGGGCTCTTTTTTCTCTGGTAGCCATCTTGGGAGACTTATTTGTTATGAAGTTTCCTAATTTCGTCATTTACAGCAGTCTCCTCAGTAGGAAAGGCTTTCAGTTTTTTACTTTGATTCCATCAAGAAGGCATTCAGATGTGTCACACATTTGCCATAAATTCAGAATGTTAGCACTCTAGTTGTTCATTAGATCACTGTAGTAAAGCAACTGCTCACCAGGGAGTTAACTGGAAGTCTACTGCTGGTATTGAAAGTGATTGTTTCAGTCTGCATGTCAGAATTTTCTAATGAAATAGAAGAGGATTTGAGATCTCACTTAAAACATGCCCTAAATTTTCTTTCTGCAACACTAACCATAATTTCTATGGCAAAATGAACCCCCTCATTTTGTTCCTTTTTAAATTAAATGTTTTAAGTGTTACCAGTTTATTCCAATCAAGATGGCTTCAGGTGTGCCATACTTTTGCCATAAGTAAGACTGTTAGCGCTCTAGTTGTTCTTTAGAACACTCTGGGAAGCTGCAGTAGAACACAAAGGCATCAACTGACAGGCTGCTCCTGTTGAAATATAACATGAAGATATTTGAGATCACACTTGAAACATGTCCTAATTTTTCTTTCTACAGCACTAACCATAATTTCTATGACAAAATGAACCCCATCATTTTGTTCCTTTTTAAATTAAATGTTTTAAGTGTTACCAGTTTATTCCAATCAAGATGGCTTCAGGTGTGCCATACTTTTGTCATAAGTAAGGCTGTTAGCACTCTAGTTGTTCTTTAGAACACTCTGGGAAGCTGCAGTAGAACACAAAGGAATCAACTGACAGTCTCTGCCCTTGTTGGATGTACATGTTTTACTGAGAATGTCAGACTTCATTCTCATTTCTCACATGACTGAGAAAGATAATGTGAATTTACAGAAAATATGCTCTCATTTTAGCTTCTGGAGCACCTTCCAAAACTGTATGGGACAAGCATGTGAAAATAGTTTTCTCTCAAACATGATTCATGATTTCCCAGCAGAAGGTTTTTCACAGGGTAAAATCACCTTAGAACACAACACAATTCCTGAAATTAGTATGGTACCATCAACAAATGAATTCTAATGTAACTAAAGTCTGTTATCACCCTTTATAGTTCTCCTTTTGGTAACCCTCAAAATCTTCGATTCACTACAATGCATTTCAATTAACCCTGGGCAAAGCACTACGCTACGCTCGCGCAGTTTGTGAAGTTTGCGCTACTTCGCACTACGCGAATTGCACGTAGCACAGTGCAAACACGCCTAGCGTAGCGTAGTGCAGCGGTCATGTTTTGCTTGCTCGCGGTCCTCAACGTCAAGTTGGCGACCGCGAGCAAGCAAAATGACATCCCGGCGAGACTTTTTCCTCGTTCGCGATCAGCAACATCAAGCTGCCGATCGCTAGCGTGGAAAATATTCCGGCGAGATTCTCAACGCGGGGAGGTCAGGTTTCTCCTTTCTCGGCCCCCACTTGACGAATCACCCCGAGACTTTCAGGATAGGAGCGGACCGGAGCGCCCCACAAGTTTTGAAAATTTCGCGAAGATTCATCAACCGGCGCCAAAGTTATTGGAAATAGAATGTTGTGAATTTCCTATGGAAAATAGGTCCTCACTATAACTACCTACTGGCGACCGCCAGTAGGTAATATATCCTCCCTTGCTACGCAGGGAGCCCACGACCATGAATTAAATTAATTTGAAAGCAACACTACCAGTGTCGGTGCACCTCTTTCGAAGGTCAGAGTGAGAATTGTTGGCATTTTATTCTGGAAGCCTCGCACCAGAAGCACTGGCCGCCCTGTCAAGGTCGAGGGCTCCCTGCGTGGCAATGGAGGATGGATGTTATTTAGTTGGAGCCTGACCTGCTTGCCCCCTGAGAAGTGGTTCTCGGAGTGTGGAGAGTAAGGGAGCAGAAAGAAAGAATTCCAAGTCTGCGGGTGTTTGTTGCTTTTAAAGAAGTAAGTGGAAAAGTTAAAACGGACTGTGCAGAGTGGCACACTTTATTTTTGTGCAATGGGAATGACTTTAAAATGAGAAGATATGCAGCGCAGAATATTAAAATAAGGACATTCCAAATACATTATTCTGCATGCTTTCAAAGTCGGGTGAATTTTCCCTTGCGCCCTCTGTTAAAGAATACGGCCTGCGTGTTGAAAAGGAAAACCACGTGGGCAATTCAAAATTCAGAGGGACTGCCTCCCGTGATAAAGGCTCTGGTGAGCAGAAACATTGGTAACAGTGAGCCCTCTGTCTCTGCATCGTTCCATGAATTAAATTAATTTGAAAGCAACACTACCAGTGTCGTTGCACCTCTTTCAAAGGTCAGAGTGGGAATTGTTGGCATTTTATTCTGGAAGCCTCGCACCAGAAGCACTGGCCGCCCTGTCAAGGTCGTGAGCTCCCTGCGTGGCAATGGAGGATGGATGTTATTTAGTTGGAGCCTGACCTGCTTGCCCCCTGAGAAGTGGTTCTTGGAGTGTGGAGAGTAAGGGAGCAGAAGGAAAGAATTCCAAGTCTGCAGGTGTTTGTTGCTTTTAAAGAAGTAAGTGGAAAAGTTAAAACGGACTGTGCAGAGTGGCACACTTTATTTTTGTGCAATGGGAATGACTTTAAAATGAGAAGATATGCAGCGCAGAATATTAAAATAAGGACATTCCAAATACATTATTCTGCATGCTTTCAAAGTCGGGTGAATTTTCCCTTGCGCCCTCTGTTAAAGAATACGGCCTGCGTGTTGAAAAGGATAACCACGTGGGCAATTCAAAATTCAGAGAGACTGCCTCCCGTGATCAAGGCTCTGGTGAGCAGAAACGTTGGGAACAGTGAGCCCTCTGTCTCCGCATCGTTCCATGAATTAAATTAATTTGAAAGCAACACTACCAGTGTCAGTGCACCGCTTTCGAAGGTCAGAGGGGGAATTGTTGGTATATATATATATATATATATATATATATATATATATATATATATATTCACTGAAAAAACCATAGGTTTCAGGGACAGTTATAGTTAGTTGGACATTGCACTCGTACAAAACCCGTGAAATTCCCCCGTTATAGTTAGTTCAGCTAACTATTAACTCGCGCCCCGCAATGCACTGCTGATGACGTCACATATTACATCACTCATGACATGGTCAGTGACATCACTGATGACATCACTGATGACATCACTGATGACATCATCCACGTGATAATCTGATGCACCTCCTCACACCCTAATATAACCTTTGATACACTCACTCTAAATTACAGACTGCCATTCGCAAAACCATAGACACTCCAACACCAATAACTACATACCCACTCACTGATTCTTAGGTCTACGCACACATCCACTCACTCACACGTACAGTCACTCATACTTACGGTCACTCAGTACAGGACTATCATATGCACTCATACTCCTATATAGACCCTCAAACACCGCCACTCATCCATAGAGGTACTCACACACCTAGTCACTCATGCAAATAATTAAACACACTGCCATTTACTCACCTATACAGTTATACACACACCAGCTCACTTACTCATACAAATACTAGCACATTCTTACGCTCTTATACAATCACTGATACAAGCACACACTCATCCATACAGTCACTCTCACAATCACAATCACACACTCTCGCTTATAACTATTTATATACTCCAACACACATATATACTGCCTTTCACATATGTAGTTACTCACACATGTACCACTGGGACATACATTCACTCACTAACACACTCTTACACACACTTACCCACCCATACAGTCTATCACAGATGCACACTTGAAACCATCCACCCAGTGAATCACCCACTCACACATCTATGCACAGAGTCGCACACACCCCACCCACACAAACACTCAGGCACCCATACAGATACTCAGACAACCAATCAATAACTCATATAGACACTCATGTAGCTATTCACAAACCTATGCAGACACTTACACAGCAATAGACAGACGGATACAGACATTCACCCAGTTTAGTCACTAACCCATGCATTCAGTAAGATACGTTTAATCACTCACTTATAGAGTTAGTCACGCACCTACTAAATCATCCATACAGACACTTATACACCCACTCATTCTTCAATACGCCTTTCCCTATATATATTAAAAATATTTAAACTTTACAGAAACACACAGTCACTGGATGATGTCATCAGTGATGTCATTTGAGATGTCATCAGTGATGTCATCAGTGATGTCACTGACCATGTCATGAGTGATGTAATATGTGACGTCATCAGCAGTGCATTGCGGGGCGCGAGTTATAGTTAGCTGAACTAACTATAACGGGGAATTTCACGGGTTTTGTACGAGTGCAATGTCCAACTAACTATAACTGTCCCTGAAACCTATGGTTTTTTCAGTGAATTTCAAAGGTTTTTAAATGCTAATTCCTAACTATAACGTGCCTGAAACCTATGGTTTTTTCAGTGAATTTCAAATGTTTTTTAAATGCTAATTCCTAACTATAACATGTCTGAAACCTATGGTTTTTTTCAGTGAATTTCAAAGGTTTTGTAAATGACAATTTTTAAATGTATTAATTGTAATATTTATTTTTTTGATACTGATTTACTACATTTTTTTAAACTATTTATTTTTAGATATTTTATTTTTTAAATTACATTGTAATTACATTATACATTACATTACAAAATATACTTTCTCAGAATGAATTACTTTAGTTTAAATACTTTGCAAATAGGCAATAGACTTTTAAGTACAGTAGTTACAGTTGTTGCAATGGGCAACACAATTTCAAACACAATGCAACATTGAGCTCAATGTGAATTTCAAGTTAAATGCAATTAGTTACTTTATGGATTACTTTTCTAACCACAGGACTGGATCCTAGATTCAGTCCTGGGACATCTCCTGTAAACAGTTGAGTAAAAGCGTTTTGGTTACAGTAGTGATTTTTAAGGAATATTATTGTATTTTAAAAGTTGACACTTAGAAACTTTTTCACATAGAATCACCAATGTTATCCTATGGGAGGAAATTTACTTAGCAGGTAAGTAGTGTTATCGTTACTTTTTCTTACTCAGTGTTGGATCCTGGATCCAGCACTGGTGCATCTCCTGTAAACAGTTGAAAGAATGCGTTTCAGTCATACAGGCGATTTTTAAGGAATATTTGTAGTTTGTGAAAATCAACACTTTGAAACTTTTCTGCTGAAAACCAGACAATGGATTCCTATGGAAGGAAATATAAGTTACTGGTAAGTACGGTTAGAATTACTTTTCAGGATCTGTACTGGGCTCAAAGATGCAGCACTGAGGTCTCTCCTGATAACAGGTGAGTAAATCGGAATTCGTAGTTCAGCTGATTTTAGAGGAATATTATAAAGTTCCAAAACTCCACACTTAGAAGAATTTCCAAGTGAAACCAGTCAATGTTAGCCTATGGAAGGAAATTCAAGTTACTGGTAAGTACGGTTAAAATTACTTTTCAGGATCAGTACTGGGCTCAAAGATGCAGCACTGAGGTCTCTCCTGATAACAGGTGAGTTAATCGGAATTCGTAGTTCGGCTGATTTTAGAGGAATATTTGCACAATGGTGAAGGGAGGGGCGGGGCCTAAGGTGACATCTGTGCAAACGCGCTCCGTGGCGCGTTTTAGGTTGGGGGATTAAGTCCCCTTGAATCATGAGGGTCCCTGGGGTCCAACTAGCCCACCCTGTACCTCCAGTATGTGCCAGGGAGCTGCGTTGCAGAGAGGTGTTCAGAGGCCACGCCCTTTTTGAACCTCTCTGCAACGCAGCTCTGTGGCGTTTTCTGGACATACCTGGTGGGCTAGTTGGCCCCCAGGGACCCTCAGGATTGAAGGGGATTTAATTCCCATCTTAAAACGCGCCACGGGGCCTGTTTGCACACATGTCACATGAAGCCCCGCCCCTCCCTTCACCACTGTGCAAACGCGCCCGTGGCGCGTTTTAAGTTGGGGATTAAGTCCCTTGAATCCTGAGGGTCCCTGGGGTCCAACTAGCCCACCAGGTACCTCCAAAAGCACCACAGAGCTGCGTTGCAGAGAGGTGTAAAAGGGGCGTGACCTCTGTACACCTCTGTGCAACGCAGCCCCTGGCGCATACTGGAGGTTCCTGGTGGGCTAGTTGGCCCCAGGGACCCCAGTATTCAAGGGGAATACGTTCTCCATCTGCAAACGCGCCAGGGGCGCGTTTGCAGAGTGCTCCTAGGAGGGGCGTGGCCTCCGGCGCGATGCCGGTATTTTTTAAAAATTTAAGAAGGGGGCTGTGTGGCCCCCCTTCTTTTTCTAATTCTTGGCCCTGGGGACCCCGTCCCCAGGGCCTGCCCCTAATATTTTTGTTTTTTTAAAACAAAATTTGAAAGGGAGCCGCGTGGCCCCCTCCCCAGGCCTTAATCGGCCCCAGGGACCCCATCCCCGGGGCATGGGCTTCTTTTTTTAAATGTTATGGAGGGGGGCTGTGTTGCCCCCTCCTTAGGCCACTCTATGGCCCGGGACCCCATCCCGAGGCCGGCCTTTGTTTTTTTTTTTAATTAACATTTGGGGAGGGGGCCGCGTGGCCCCCTCCCGGGCCACTACTAGCCCCGGGGACCCCATCCCCGGGCTGGCCTCTCCGTTGGGGACCGTGGGGGTCCCCAATCCTCCCACGGTCCCGCCGGCTCCCCGCGTCCCTCGGGAGCGGCACTGCTTTCCACATGGGGAGCTGCTAAGATGCAGCTCCCCATGTGGAAAAGCAATTGTCTTCCAAAATCCAAGCAGTTTGCTATGACAGGACGGGAGCCGCGAGGCTCCCGTCCTGTCATAGCAAACTACAGTGTCCCGGGGGTAGGCACCCCGGGAAACTGCAGTAGCCGGCCCTGGGAGGTGGCGGTCCCCAGGGCCATCAAGGGCTCCAGGAGGGGGCCGCGCGGCCCCCTCCCCACATCTGCAAAGCCCCGGGAGGTGGTGGTCCCCGGGCTTCGAGGGTCCAAAACGGACCCCCATTTTAAATTTGTTAGTGCCCCAAGGAGGTGGCGGTCCCGGGCGTGTGGGGGCTGGAGCCCCCACACAGGTGATTTAAATTTTAAAAAGAAGCCCCGGGGGTGGCGGTCCTCGGGCTGCGGGAGGGCTCAGAGCCCTCCCGCACCATTTATTTTTAAAGCCCCGGGGGTGGTGGTCCTCGGGGCTTGGGAGCCTTAGAGGCCCCCACATATTATAAATAACCCCTCGCATGCCCCCGGGACTTAGCCCACCCGGGGCCAATTAACAACGAAGCGCGGAAACCGCGCTTAGTTTTTTTTCGGCGGGATCCGCGCACCCTAAGCGCATCCCGCCGATTTCTTTTTTAAAAAAATGATTTTTTCTGCCCAGGGGGTCCTTGTGGGACCCCCTGAGCAGACCTAGGGGTCAGGGTGTTTCTACCCTGCCCCCTTTGTGAGTTTTGCGCACTTGTTTCTTTTTTTTTTCTCAGCGGGATCCGCGCACCCTAAACGCACCCCGCCGATTTAAAAAAAAAAAAAAGGCTTTTTTCTGCCCAGGGGGTCCTTGTGGGACCCCCTGAGCAGACCTAGGGGGTCAGGGTGTTTCTACCCTGCCCCCTTTTGCGCTTTGCGCACTTGTTTCTGTCCCTCGGTTCTACCGAGGGACAAAATGGCTGCCAACACTTACTGATTTGGAGTGTTGACAGCCAATTAGCATGCAGCTTGTGATCGGGAGGGTACGCGGACCCTACTCGGCCATAGATATATATGTGATTTTATTTGTCATTTTCTCAGAAACTACTGAATGGATTTACACCATTTAAGCAAAAGGCACAACTCTGAACCAAGGGCTACCTCTTTGCCAAATTTGGTGTAATTCCGTTCAGCAGTTCGGGCTGTAGCCGCGATGAAAGGATCCTATGGAAAAATGAATGGGGAAAACGCGTTTTGGGACCCCCCTTTTTTCTCGGCCCCCGCTTGACGAATCAACCCGAGAATTTCAGGCTAGGAGCGGAGCGCCCCAACAAGTTGGAAGCTTTCGCGAAGATTCGTCAACCGGCGCACGAGTTATTTCAAATAGAATGTCGCGGATTTCCTATGGAAAATAGGTCCTAACTATAACTATCTACTGGCGACCGCCAGTAGATAATATATATATATATATATATATATTCACTGAAAAAACCATAGGTTTCAGACACGTTATAGTTAGAAATTAGCATTTAAAAAACCTTTGAAATTCACTGAAAAAACCATAGGTTTTAGGGACAGTTATAGTTAGTTAGACATTGCACTCGTACAAAACCCGTGAAATTCCCCCGTTATAGTTAGTTCAGCTAACTATAACTCGCGCCCGCAATGCACTGCTGATGACGTCACATATTACATCACTCATGACATGGTCAGTGACATCACTGATGACATCTCAAATGACATCACTGATGACATCATCCATGTGATAATTTGATGCATCTTCTCACACCCTAATATAACCTTTGATACACCCACTCTAAATTACAGACTGCCATTCTCAAAACCATAGACACTCCAACACCAATAACGACATACCCACTCACTGATTCTTAGGTCTACACACACATCCACTCACTCACCCGTACAGTCACTCATACTTATGGTCACTCAGCAGAGAGGTGTAAAAAGGGGCGCGGCCTGCACCACCTCTCTGCTCCCGTCCTGCCATAGCAAACAGCAGTGTCCCGGGGTGGGCACCCTGGGACACTGCAGGAACCGGCCCTGGGGGGTGGCGGTCCCCAGGGCCATCACAGGCTCCAGGAGGGGGGTAGCACGGCCCCCCTCCCTTCACTCTGCACAGCCCCGGGAGGTGGTGGTCCTCGGGCTCGGGGTCCGTTACGGACCCCCAAATTTAAATATTAGTGCCCCGGGAGGTGGCGGTCCCGGGGCGTGTGGGGGCCTCGAGCCCCCACACAGGTATATATATATTTTTTTAAAGAAGCCCCGGGGTGGTGGTTTCCGGGGCTGCGGGGGGGCAGTGTGCCCCCCACGATTATAATTGATGAAAGCCCCGGGGGGTGGCGGTCCCCAGGGCTTGGGGGGGCCTTAGAGGCCCCCCAAACTCTAAAAAAACAAGCCCCGGGGGGTGGCAGTCCCCGGGGCTGCGGGGGGGCCGTGTGCCCCCCGCAAATATTGTTGCAAAGCCCCAGGGGGTCGCGGTCCCCGGAGCAGTGTGGGGGGGATTGGGGCCCCCCCACACATTTTTTTACTGCCCCCAGGACCTGACCCACCCGGGGGCTTCAATTAAACAAAGCGCGGGAGGCCGCGCATCATTTTTTTGAAAAAAAATGCTTTTTTTGGGCCCTGGGGGTCCTTGTGGGACCCCCTGAGCAGGCCTAGGGGGTCAGGGTGTTTCTACCCTGCTCCCTTTTCTTGTTTTGCGCCTTAGTTTTTCTGTTTTCTTGTGCCTCGGTTACCGAGGCACAAGATGGCTGCCAACACTTCCTGGTTTGGAGTGTTGACAGCCAATTAGCATGAAGCTCGTGATCGGGAGGGTGCGAGGATCCACCGCGGCCATAGATATTGAAACTTTTATTTTTTTGAATTTCTCGGGAACTACTGAACGGATTTACACCATTTAAAAAAAGGGCGCTTTCTGAACCAAGCACTACCTTTTTGCTAAATTTGGTGTAATTCCGTTCAGCAGTTCGGGCTGTAGCCGTGTCTAAAGTTTCCTATGGGAATTAACATGGAGAAAACACGTTTTGGGACCCCCCTTTTTTCTCGGCCCCCGCTTGCCGAATCACCCCGAAACTTTCAAGAGAGGAGCTGACCGGAGCGCCCCACTAGTTTTGAAAATTTTGCGATGATTCGTCATCTGGCGCCAAAGTTATTGGGAAAACAAAAAACGTTTTTCCTATGGAAACTAGGTCCTAACTATAACTATCTACTGGCGACTGCCAGTAGATAATATATATATATACATGGAAGCCCTGCCGCTGCAATGGACCCTGGCGATGCCGACGTGGTTTTCGCCGCATTGGGATAAGGTGCTGCATTGGAGGCTGGTAATGTCAACGGAGCAATTTGCATCGTGCAACAGCCACCCACTGGGGTTTTTACTAACTTTACAGACAGCACGTATGCCAACTCACAGGAGTAATACGATGTCAGCACTACGAGTACCATAGGGCTGCAGGAGCAGCCACGCCCACTGGGGCAGGTACTGTATTTATGAAGTGCTCACTGATGGCGGTTCTTTCAGCTGTTGAAGTCAGCCTTAGACGAAGGGCAGGAGCCCAAAACGCGTCGGCGTAGACTTTGTGATAAAGACTTTGGGCTGTTGGCTGTGCATCTGCTTTGTTGCAGTCTTCAATAAATTAGCAGAAATACTCACCCGTCTGGGCTTCATCTTTTGAGGCAACTCTTTTTTGTGCATTTTTAGCGGCAAGTCTAACCGTGATGGAAACCCTGCCGCTGCAACGGACCCTGGCGATGCCGACGTGGTTTTCACCGCATTGGGATGAGGTGCTGCATTGGAGGCTGGTAATGTCAACGGAGCAATTTGCATCGTGCAACAGCCACCCACTGGGGTTTTTACTAACTTTACAGACAGCGCGTATGCCAACTCACAGGAGTAATACGATGTCAGCACTACGAGTACCATAGGGCTGCAGGAGCAGCCACGCCCACTGGGGCAGGTACTGTATTTATGAAGTGCTCACTGATGGCAGTTCGTTCAGCTGTTGAAGTCAGCCTTAGACGAAGGGCAGGAGCCCGAAACGCGTCGGCGTAGACTTTGTGATAAAGACTTTGGGCTGTTGGCTGTGCATCTGCTTTGTTGCAGTCTTCAATAAATTAGCAGAAATACTCACCCGTCTGGGCTTCATCTTTTGAGGCAACTCTTTTTTGTGGATATATATACAAATCTTACAGGGATGTTATAGTTGGGAAATGGAATAAAAACAACTTCAAACTTCACTGAAAAAACAAAGGTTACAGGGACGTTATAGTTAGGCTCAGTTTTAACTCGTTCAAAACCAGTGAAATTCAGCAGTTATAGTTACCTGAGCTAACTATAACTCATGCCCCGCAATGTACTGCTTATGACCTCACATATTACATCACTCATGACATGGTCAGTGACATCACTCAGGACATCATGGATGACATCATCCAGTAACTGTGAGTGTTTCTAAAAAGTTTATGAGTGTTAAATATATATACCGAGGTGTATTGGTGAATTAGTGGGTGTATTAGTGCATGTATGGAGATTCAGTGGGTGTGTGACTGACTGTATAAGTGAGTGATTAGGTGTCTCAGTGAATGTATGGGTAAGTGACTGGTTATGTGAATGTTTGTATCAGTCTGTCATTTGGTGTCTTAGTGGCTGTATGGGTGTGTGAGTGGGTATGTGAGTGGCTGTATGGGTGATTCACTGGTTGTCTGAGTACCTGTATGGGTGTCTGAGTGTCTGTGTTGGTGGGGCAGGGGGTGTGTGACTGTCTGTATGGATGAGCGAGTGGGTAAGTCAGTGGCTGAATGGGTTAGTGAGTTTGTGTATGGCTGTGTGGGTGAGTGAGTGGATGTGTCAGTGGTATATGGATGAGAAAGTAGGTATGTGAAGGCAGAATAGGTGAGTGATGGGTATATGAGTGACTGTATGAGTGAGTGAGTAAATGTGAGAGTGGCTGTATGGGTGAGTGTGTGCTTGTGTAAGTGACTGTATAGGTGAGTGAGAATGTGTTATTATATGTATGAATAAGTAAGTGGGTGTGTGTAACTCTATGGGTGAGTAAGTGGATGTGTGATTGACGGTATGGCTGAGTGAGTAGATGTGTGAGTAGTACTATGGGTGACTGACTCAGTGTGTGAGTGGCTGTATGGGTGTATGAGTGGATATGTCAGTGGCTGTATTAGTAAGTGAGTGGGTGTATGGGTGAGTGAGTGGATGTGTGTGTAGATCTATGAATCAGTGAGTGGGTGTTTAAGTACTGGTATGGGTCTGTGAATGCATTTGTGAATTATTGTGTGGGTGTGGGTGTATGAAAGGTTCTTTGGTTCTATGGGGGTGTGAGTAGGTGCATTAGTGATTTTGTGGATGATGTCATCAGTAAAGTCATCAGTGATTATTATTTGAGATGCTATTTTTTCCAATTATAGATTCAGGAGAATCTCCGTTTTCTATCATCACTGCACCAATAAAAAGTCATTTTCCACCACTAGAGTATTTAATATTGGTATGCCTAAATCAGTTGATTACCTTTAATTTATGTTATTAAGTTTGTGTACTTCCAAACTTAATGAAAGGACACCTGTACATAGCATTTATAGAGTTGATGGCTGCCTTCGATCTCATCCCTAGGGATTCCCTTTGGAATTCCCTCAAAACTCAGGGAGTCCCCCAAGATCTTCTGACACAGATAGTTCAATTGCATGAAGACAACTACGCAAAGGTCAGATGGGGACCTAGGGGTGAACTCACAGAGGCGATCCCTAATAAGAGAGGAGTAAGGCAGGGATGTGTTCTGGCTCCCACCCTTTTCACACTATACGTAAATGATATAGTGAGGCACCTTCAGGGATGTAAACATGATTCACCAAAGTTGGGAGGGGAGCCAGTGCAGGCTCTGTTATTCGCTGATGACACAATTTTGTTATCACAAACCCTGATGGGACTGCAAAATCTGATAAATTATTTTAGCAAATATTGCGTTTTAAAGGGCCTTGAAATAAATTCTAACAAAACAAAATATATTGCCATAAGACCACAGAAAACTTTTAAGAAAAACATTACAGTTCAAAAACAAAGGTTAGAATATGTGACCAAGTTTACCTACCTTGGTATTACGCTAGGCACTAAATTGACATGGTATCCACATCTACATAAAAGCAGGGCTCTCCTGCTCCAAAATACCATGCCAATACTGAAAAAACATCACAATAGCGTAAACAAGGCAGTGTCTCTGGCCCTCGAGGTTTATATATATAGGGCACAATCCGCAACATTATATGGTGCGGAGCTCTGGGGGTAACAAGACGGAACATGTTTTTAGGGGAGGAAAATAAGTTCCTAAGGATGTTATTATGCCTGCCCGTATGTACATCCATGATTCCTATCATTCAGGATCTTAGTATAAAACGTTTACACCAACAGGCCATACTAAGACCTCTGTTATTCTGGGTCTGCTTGTGGACCACAGAAGAACTTATAAATTACAGAGAGGGGCTAATTGAGATTTTAAGATTAGACGAGCAAACAACACTGCAGTGGGTTAGACACGTGCGTCTACGTTTCTGTAAACTAGGGCTAAATTATTTCTGGGATGCTCCCAGCTCACTAATGCACCTTTCAAAAAGATGTTGAAAAACACATATTGGGGATATGTGCAAAACAGCATTCATAACTGCACGAAACTAGGCAGGCTAACATCTCAGTTCTTATTAACAAAACCGCTCCCTCTCTTTGAACAATATCTAGATGAAGTTCAACCGCAATTGGCCAAGTCTTTATATATGAAGTTTTGCTTTGATGTCTTACTGGTCAATTGCAGCACAGCCAAATAGTTACGTAATAACAGTGATGACAGAGAGGTCTACTGTCCTTTATGCCAACCTAAGGCAGTTGAAAATGACTCTCATCTGTTATTTTTTTACCCAGCGTACACTATCCCTAGCAAAAAATGGATTAAACCTATTTGTTTGAATCTGGGAATAAGGTCACAATCTGGAGCTATTAGGATTCTTAAAACGGCTACATCCCAGAAAATTGTTTTTAGTGTAAGCAGATATCTATATGTTGTTAATGTAATACGCAAAGGAAAAGGCATGAAATTTTAAATCAGCTGCTGCTGTCAATATTTTAGATGATTTTAACATTGTATAATGCTAAGTAAAAACACTTTCTTGCACTTGCACTTTAATTATTAATTTCTGCCTTGATCTGGCATTATCCAAATGATAGGAAATGATACAACTGCACTAGAATCATAATTTGTTTTTAATATTTACAATTTTCGTATCCGATATTTATTTATTCATTCACTTCTCTTAAAACAAATTATGAGACTACTGATTGTTATTGGAAGATTATGGTTGCTGTATGTCGTTTTTAAATTTCTATGCATGTATGGATTGTATAAACATGTATCTTTTATGGGTTTTTTAAACCGAATAAAGACTATTGCATTTAAGACATGTTTGTATACTTCCCGTCACTATTGCATATGGTCCTCATACCGGAAAGAACTCTCTCGTACTATTTGAGCACTGTAACAAGGTAAGGAGAATGTGAACGCTTTTGTTTATAAGATTTCAGGTGTGTTTGAACATGTAGCAATGTGATTATTTCAAGGGTTATGGACACCCTTCAAAATAGTTGTGTTTATGATTTAAGCGTGTCGGTGTTGTGACATATTAGATATGTGATTATGAAAACTATGTGTTTGATTCCAGGAATATATAAATGTTGCTCTAGAAAAGTCGCATTTTGATGGATACGCTGTCACTCTCTAGAATTTTAGTTTTAAATCGTTTTTATTATTATTATTATTATAAATCAAACAATGCCATCAGTGGTAATTCACAGAGAGCAATAAGACATAGCATGGCACTTTAACAGAAAAAGAAAGAAAAGAAGAAAAAAAAGAGAGAAAAGGAAACGTCCCCAACTTTCCCCCTCCCCCAAAACAGTTCCGCATCTCTACCCCCTGTCTCCCTCCAACCTAGGCCCATTTGGTGTGACATCCTGATTATCGAATCATGGCCTCTCGGCCTCTGTGCCCGGGGCAGCAGGTGGGGTGGATACCCATGGGGGCTCCGAGAGCAGCAGTAGGTGCAGATACCTGGGGCAGGTTAGCTCCCTCATTTTGGAGCTGAGTAGAGATAAGAATGGGCGCCAGAGATATGCAAACGAGGTCCCGCCTCCCTGTAGTGTAAGAGTTATGCGTTTCAATACCCAGGATGTTCCATAGTTTATACAACCAGCCCTGGTGCGTAGGTGTTCTATCTGTGCCCCAATGGGATAATATATTTTGTAGTGCTGCTCCCAAGGCTATTCCCATTTGTCTGCCTCTGCATGATCTGGGGGAAAAGTGAGCTTATTGGGTAAACCTAGGACAACATACGCCGGGAAGCGCAGTATCTGCGTGTTTAAATGGTTATCTAAATCATTTAAAACTTGTTCCCAATAAGGAGAGATAAGCGGGCATTCCCATAGTAAATGTGTCAGTGTACCCTCTGCACCGCAGTTTCTCCATCACTGCAAGGAGCAGTTGGGGTTATATCTGTGCCGTCTAGGGGGAGTAAGGTACCAATAAGTGGCTCTCTTGGTCGCGGTTTCAATGCTAGAGATATTCCGCGCAGTGTGGTGCGTGCGGTAAAAGATGTCCCCCCTGTCCTCCTGTGAGAGTGCTTGACCCAGCTCAGCTTCCCAACGCCGCTGCCCCGGTGAGATGATCGCCGGTTCCAGAGGACGCAATATATGATAAAGTTCGGTAATAAGGTGCAAATTAGACGTCTTGGTATGGAGCCATTTTTCGTATGGTGTTAATGGTCTTTGGACCCCCGGACGCACCAAGGGGTGCATCACCCAGTGTCGTACTTGATGGAAATGGTACTGTTCAGACTCAGGCAAGGCAAATATGGAGCGAAGGTCTTTGAAGGTCAGAGGGCCCTCCATGTCAAACAGGTGTCCGATAGACCGACATCCCCCTGTGTCCCAGTGACGAAAAGCCCCCTGATATAGACCTGGGGGAAACTCCTTGTTCCTAACTATAGGTGTAAGGGGCGACGGAAATGAGGTTAGGCCGTGTTTGATCGCTGTAGAGTCCCATGCTTTTAAGGTCGTGCAAATAATCAGTGAGCTATATAAGCCCACTGGACGCTGTGCTTCATGTAGGAAGGGGACTCCCCATAGTGCCTGACCCGCAATCGCCCTTTCCATAAAAAGCCAGTGCTTCTCCGACTCGCTATGCGACCACTCCAACAAAACTCGCAATTGGGTAGCTTGGAAATAACGAGTTAGATTGGGGATCCCAATCCCCCCTCACGAGGGGGCCTGTAACTTAGCTGTCTGCTCATTCTAGGCTTCTTATTAGCCCATACGAATGAACAGAGTTCTTTCTGAAGCAGTTTAAGGACCACGGAAGGGGGTTCTACAGGGAGTGTTTAAAAAATGTATAAGATTTGGGATAGTACATTCATTTTGATCGCCGCCACCCGCCCCAACCAAGAGAGGCCAAAAGGTCTCCAACAACTCAAATCTTTACGCACCTGGGAGAGGGGCTGTTTATAGTTTGGTGCTACCGTGCCTCGGGTGGACTTCGTAAGTTTGATATCTGAGGCCAGTGTGTGTGGGAGTAGCGAACGGGATCCAATAAAATAGTCAATTCTGGCGTGGGTTTTATGTGCGTGCGAATAGAAGGTGTAGTCTATGGTATTTGGGTGTAATGTACGCCACATATCCACCAGTCCTAAGTCTCGCAGCCACTCCCGCCCAGCCTGTGTGAGAGCCCCCGCCTGACCATGTCATTGTGCCGAGCGGTCTAACTGATTATCGAACACTTGTTTATGTCTACTCCTAAAAAAAGTTGCTGATCAGGTGAAGCGGCTAGGTCCATCACTGCCCGTCGTAAGAATGCCTCCTGACCCTCGTTAGGTGCATATATGGAGCCAAGGGTGTAGTCGCGTGCATTGATGATGATTGAGAGAGCCAGGAGTCTCCCCCTGATCTCAGCCTGCTTTGCCCCCACTTTGCCACTAAAAGTGCGTGAGAAAAGGATAGGCACGTCTGCCGTTTTAGTGGTGTGTGAGGAGAAGTATTGTTGCAGGAAAGCCCTTGATCTGAGTCTGTGCGTGTCTCTGGCTAAGAGGTGGGTTTCCTGCAATAGGCATATTTGTGCTTCTGAGTGCTCTAAGTAAGATAGGACAGCCCTTCTTTTGATCGGATTATTCAACCCCTTCACGTTTAGAGTGAGAATTTTAACCTTAGCTAGCATGTCAGTGTAACATCAACAAAATCTACATGAAGAGCTAATATTTTCTCATCCGCCCCTACTCCGATCCCCCCTTGGCGACCCAGGAGACCCACCCAGCGGAAGGCTGCATCTATGATCGGAGCTAGAGATTCAAGGGATCCAGGAAAGGGGGCAAACCTAATAAATAATAAATAAAGAACCCCAACAGATAAACCCATGAGACAAAGGTCCAAGAGACAAAAGTCCAATATGCCCCAGGCAGAGAAAACAGAGAACGGGTGCCCGTTGCTAGTGTCTCCCCGCCCCCTCCCAGGCCGGCCCCAGATAGCCATGAAAGGGAATTAAACGGAGGTAGCTGCATAGCGTTCGCTATTTCCCCCAGTTCATTTTAGCCGTCATTCACCAGAAGGGTCCCCAGTGAGGGTCGCCAGGACGGCCTGCAGCTCTCTGGTCATGGTTTCCAAGTCTGGTCTCATATTGCTAGCTGGAGATTTAATTTGGATCCACCCATGGCCGCTTCTTCGGTTTCTAGTTGTCCTGTTTTGTTGCGGTTCTTCTTCCGCTGGGACCCCGATGCCTAGGAGCTCACATCCCTCTGCGACAGAGCGTATTTGCTGGAGTTACCCGTTGTGGGGAAAGATTAACGGGAATGGGTGGCCCCAGGAGTATGAAATGCTGGTTGATCTTAGATGTGCAGTAACAGGCCGAAAAGCTTTTCTTTTCAACAAGGTCGAGGCAGCTAAGTCTTGATATAGAGTGGGTTTATGATTATTTGTACTTAAATGTGGGAGCGTCTCTGGCAGCACGTAGGATTCGCTCTTTAAGCTGGTAGTCGTTCATGCAAGTTAAAATGTCGGCCGGGAGGGCCGAACCAGTTCTCCGGGGGCTCACCCTGTGTGTGCGATCGAGCTTGATATTGAAGTCCTCCGATTCCCCCAGAAGCGTGCGAAATAAGTCTGCTACCATGGCCTCGATGTTTGTGCCCTCCGTCCCTGGCGCAATGCCTCGAATGCGTATATTATTAAGGCGGGACCTGTTTTCAGGGTCCTCCGTATGCGCTTGGAGGTCCAGGTTGTGCTCTAGCAGGCGGATAACTTCCTGTTGCAGGGTGTCAAGCTCCTCGGCCCTGCCGGACTCATGGTCCTCCAGGGATTTGACCCTCTCCCCCAGTGAGTCCAGGTCGCGGCGCACCTCTCTCAGGTACGCCGACAGATCGCGCTTCATGGAGGTGAGGTCTTCCCGAAGAGAGGCGAAGAGGGACTCCAGGAAGGAACGGCTGATCGGTCCCTCTGCGTCTCCTGCCCCCTCCATTTCTGCTGTGGAGCTCTGGGCAGGGGGGTTCTCTATTTGCGGCGTTTTGAGGAGCATATCCTTGACAGACCTGTCCTTTTTCGCTCTGCCAGAGGCCATATCCAGGCTCACCCCTTTATCTATACTCCGCCGTAGCTTGCCGCACACAGAGTCAGGAAGTGGGCCGCACCCAGTGGGACTGTATCCTACAGGCTATGGAGCTTGAATGAGGGGGAGCTTCAGCGTTACTCTGCCCTCTAGGTGTTGCTCACTCTGTCGCAAGGGATCCAACACTTCGCCCCATTCACTTTGCTGGGGTATCGCCTAGTGTGTCCAGTGGGGTCCCTGCCCCCAGGGATCTATCATAGTCCAGGCCGCTGCCCCCCCTCAGTCTTTACTCCTCAACTCTCACTCCTGGGCCTTAGTGTGAGGGCCCAACGATGCCCAAGCAGGCCAGGGCGGCGATCCACTGACCCCTCGCTGCCCCTCTCCGGTCGACAACCGAGGGAGGGTGCTTCTGTAGATCAGGCCCAGTGCCTTTCTCAGTGGGCCGGCAAGCGGGGCCTCGCCCTCGCAGTCCTGGGGGCACACCACCAGGCCTCGGCTGACTCGATCGGCACCCACGTGTTGGGGACCCAGGCCACTCGAGCTCCGCCGCTCTCGGATGCCTCTCCGCCCCTCACTCTCCAAAGGCCTTCTATGTTCGAGTCCGGCCTCAAACTCGCTTCAGGCCGTATGCTCGTCCACCCCCTGCTCACTGCGTCCAGCCAGGCAAACTTCTGTATCCCTGTGCTAACCTTCTGTGGCTCTTGCTGGACCTAATTTGAATCTGCTCCTTTCTCCATGGGTTGGGCGCGGCCTGCTCCTCGTTTCCTCCGCTTGCGTTGTTGGGCCCAGGCCGTGGCCTGCCGACTCCTTCACAGCCGGGCTATTACTGCCGCTCCCGGCGGCTGCGGGCGTCACCCCTGGTCGGGCTCATCAGTCGCTGCCGGGCCCCTTGCTATCTTTCAGGGTCTCTGCGGTTTACAGGGGGGAACCCACCCCCGAGCGTTTCAGCTCTTCTTCACTGGAGTCGTTTGAGACCCCCGCCGAGGCCGCTCCCAGCACTCCGCGATCGATCGCTCTCTACTGCGGGTCTCTTCTCAGCGCAAGCTCCGGCTCGCCGCGTTGCCTCCGTCAGCCATCGGCCCAATCTCTCACCCTGTAGCGGGCGTAGACGCGGCAGAATCACTTCCTCTGCAGCACCTCTACGAGGAGGAGTTTTCCCTGGGGAGTGCGATATCAAAGGTCCCCCAATACGCTATTTCACATCCAGGCCAAGCCGGGCGGGAGCGAAGGGACGAGAGAGCGCGTCCTACCGCTCAACCATCTTGGCCACTGCCCCACTCTCTAGAATTTTAAAGCATCGATTCACCTTTTCTTTTAGGAAGAACCGTTTTGAGTCTGACAGACAATACCTTTAATAACTCAGAACCTTATTTTTAACCTGCAACTGCATTAGCATTTCATTTGAGCGAAGTGGTATAATATTTATTTGGAATTATATTGTGTTGATACAGATACACAGGAGCTATATATATATGCAGTCATACAGACGAAAACCTGTGGGATTGGACACTATTCAGAAAACCACGGCAGCGGCGAGGGACAGACAGACTGATGATAAGGTACCTCTGTTTGGGAGCACTATGGCTGTCATCTTAGAAAGGACTGTGTGAATTCAGCCTGCATGTGAGGTACATCATGAACATTTCGTTTTTACATTTTGTGCAAGAATAAATGCTGCATTTTCTATGAGAGACTTCATAAGCAACAAAAAAACGAAATAATTACCATCTGGTTAAAGCAAAGGAAATACATGCCGACATGGCAGCCAGTAACACTGGTATTTGCACTACAAACTTTGACAGTCCTTTGTCACTTGCCATTTTTCAAGTTTCCACCAATGAAATTACCCTTTCAATAATTTAAACACACGTTACCTTTGATGAAGTTGTAATGAGCACTGAGGAAGGCTGTGCGCCGAAATGCATATGCTCTGAATAAATCAAAGAATGTCCCGTGAGTGCTTGTTTTGGAGATATATATATATTATCTACTGGCGGTCGCCAGTAGATAGTTATAGTTAGGACCTATTTTCCATAGGAAATCCGCGACATTCTATTTGAAATAACTCTCTTGCCGGTTGACGTATCTTTGTGAAATTTTCAAACTTTGTGGGGCGCTCCGGTCCGCACCTACCCTGAAAGTCTCGGGGTGATTCGTTAAGCGGTGGCCGAGAAAAAAGGGGGGTCCCAAAACGCGTTTTCCCCATTCATTTTTCCATAGGAAACTTTAGACACGGCTACAGCCCGAACTGCTGAACGGAATTACACCAAATTTGGCAAAGAGGTAGTTCTTGGTTCAGAAAGAACCCTTTTTGTTAAATGGTGTAAATCCGTTCAGTAGTTGCTGAGAAAATCAAAAGTAAAAGTACATATATATCTATGGGCACGGAGGATCCGCGCACCCTCCCGATCACGAGCTGTCTGCTAATTGGCTGTCAACACTCCAAACCAGGAAGTGTTGGCAGCCATCTTATTCCTCGGTAGAACCGAGGAACAAGAAAGCAGTAAAAAAGTGCGCAAAACGCACAAAGGGGGCAGGGTAGAAACACCCTGACCCCTAGGTCTGCTCAGGGGTCCCACAAGGACCCCCTGGGCAAAAAAAAGCATTTAAAAAAAAAAAAAATCGGCAGGATGCGCTCAGGGTGCGCGGATCCTGCCGATAAAAATCGAAGCGCGGTTTCCTGCGCTTCGATGTACTTGCCCCGGGTGGGCCAAGTCCCGGGGGCATGCTGGGGGGTTTATTTTATGTATGGGGGCCTCTAAGGGCCCTCAAGCCCGGGGACCGTCACCCCCGGGGCTTTATTTGAAAAGTAGCGGGAGGGCTCTGAGCCCTCCCGCAGCCCCGAGGACCACCACCTCCCGGGGCTTCTTTATTTTTAAATTAACATGTGTGGGGGGCTCCAGCCCCCACACGCCCGAGACCACCGCCTCCCGGGGCACTAACAGAAGTGAAAATGGGGGTCCGTTAAGGACCCCCGAGCCACGGGACCACCACCTCCCCGGGGCTGTGCATTTGGATGGGAGGGGGCCGCGCGGCCCCTCCTGGAGCCTGTGGTGGCCCTGGGGACCGCCACCCCCAAGGCTGGCTCCTGCAGTGTCCCGGGTGCCTACCCCGGGACACTGCTGTTTGCTATGACAGGACGGAGCCTCGCGGCTCCCGTCCTGTCATAGCAAACTGCTTTGGATATTGGAAGAGAGCAGGAAAGCCTGCTCTCGCTCCAATATCCAAAGACAATTGCTTTCCACATGGGGAGCAGCATGTTAGCTGCTCCCCATGTGGAAAGCAATGCCGGCTCCCGTAGGACACGGGGAGCCGGGCGGGACTGTGGGGGTTTGGGGACCCCCCACAGTCCCCAACCAGAGGCCAGGCCCCGGGGGATGGGGTCCCCGGGGCAAGTAGTGGCTCGGGAGGAGGCCACGTGGCCCCCTCCCCAGAAATAATAAAAAAAAAAAAGGCCTGCCCCGGGGGATGGGGTCCCGGGGCAAAGAGGAGCCTGAGGAGGGGGCCCACGCAGCCCCCCTCCTTAAAAATTAATGTAAAAGTGTGGCCATGCCCCGGGGGATGGGGTCACCGGGGTAGGATTCGGCCAGGGGAGGGGGGCCACGCGGCCCCCTTCCCGTTTAATTTAAAATAAAAATAAAAAGGGGATAAGGCCCTGGGGGATGGGGTCCAAAGGGCCCAAAAATAGGAAAAAGGAAGGGGGGCCACACAGCTCCCCTTCAGGGGAAAAAAAACGATCGGGCCGCAGGCCCCACCCCTTCCTTCACCACTCTGCAAACGCGCCCCTGGCGCGTTTGCAGATGGGGAAGTAATTCCCCTTCAATACTGGGGGTCCTGAGGCCAACTAGCCCACCAGGAACCTCCAGTATGCGCCAGGGCTGCGTTGCAGAGAGGTGTACAGAGGCCACGCCCTTTTTACACCTCTCTGCAACGCAGCTCTGTGGCGCTTTTTGGATATACCTGTTGGGCTAGTTGGCCCCCAGGGACCCTCAGGATTCAAGGGGAGTTAATCCCCCGACTTAAAACGCGCCACGGGGCGCTTTTGCACAGTGGTGAAGGGAGGGGCGGGGCTTCAGGTGACATGTGTGCAAACAGTCCCCGTGGCGTGTTTTAAGATGGGGGATTAAGTCCCCTTGAATCCTGAGGGTCCCTGGAGTCCAACTAGCCCACCATGTACTTCCAAAAGCGCCACAGAGCTGCCTTGCAGAGAGGTGTAAAGGGGTGTGGCCTCTGTACACGTCTCTGCAACGCAGCCCCTGGCGCATACTGGAGGTTCCTGGTGGGCTAGTTGGCCCCAGGGACCCTCATGATTAAAGGGGACTTAATCCCCCAACTTAAAACGCGCCACGGGGCGCATTTGCACAGATGTCACCTCAGGCCCCGCCCCCTCCCTTCACCATTGTGCAAATATTCCTCTAAAATCAGCCGAAATACGAATTCCGATTTACTCACTTGTTATCAGGAGAGACCTCAGTGCTGCATCTTTCAGCCCAGTACTGATCCTGAAAAGTAATTTTAACCGTACTTACCAGTAACTTGAATTTCCTTCCATAGGATATCATGTCATGAGTGATGTAATATGTGACGTCATCAGCAGTGCATTGCGGGCGCGAGTTATAGTTAGCTGAATTAAGTATAACGGGGGAATTTCACGGGTTTTGTACGAGTGCAATGTCCAAGTAACTATAACTGTCCCTAAAACCTATGGTTTTTTCAGTGAATTTGTAAGGTTTTTTAAATGCTAATTTCTAACTATAACGTGCCTGAAACCTATGGTTTTTTCAGTGAATATATATATATATATATCCAACAAAGCCCACTTCTCTCTGAAAAGAGGCACACCGACACCTGCTGAAAGGGGTTCAAAGCGCTTTATTCCACACAGAGATGAGGCGCACAGGTAAGCAACATCCCAACATGTTTCAACTCCACTGAGCCTTGATCACGGGAAAAGTTACGTATTTTGAAATGACCACGTGACTTTTGAAGACGATGGTCATATTCTCTCCTTAAAAGCGCACTTCAAAAACAGGAATGTCTATCTGCTCACAGAAAACAGCATCATGTATTTTCAAAGTCAGTATCACAATGCTGCTATAATATTCACTCGTACTGTTCAGTGCGCTTTTTTAATCTTGCAAACCTGCATATCCAAGCCATTAATCTCCAGGTTACGCAGTCCCCTCCTTTCAGCTGGCAACAGGAAACATTTCCTCTCACCTCCCTTACCGGCACGTACTGCAGTTTTCATTAGGATTCTCCTGTCTTGCCTCAGTCAAGGCCGGCGGGTCAGGCTCACGTACATAAATCCCAAAACTAATTGCTCCTTCAAAGCAAGCCGTCAGACCCTGGCAGGGCGGGTCGGTGTAATGAGGATGGAGCCACCCATAAATAAATCCAACATAGCCCACTTCTCTCCTGAAAAGAGGCACACCGACACCTGCTGAAAGGGGTTCAAAGCGCTTTATTCCACACAGAGATGAGGCGCACAGGTAAGCAACATCCCAACATGTTTCAACTCCACTGAGCCTTGAAACCCGGGAAAAGTTATGTACTTTGAAATGACCACTTGACTTTTGAAGACGATGGTCATATTCTCTCCTTAAAAGCGCACTTCAAAAACAGGAATGTCTATCTGTTCACAGAAAACAGAATCATGTATTTTCAAAGTCAGTATCACAATGCTGCTATAATATTCACTCGTACTGTTCAGTGCGCTTTTTTAATCTTGCAAACCTTTTTTCAATATGATTGTTTCCCGTTTTTCCCTGGCACTGGTGTCAACAAATTACATTTTCCACATTTTGGGTTGTTCTTCTCATTTTGGGCTAGAACTAAATTATTATTTAGATGTATTGTTATGTTATATACAGCATTGTATTAATTTGTTATCTGTATATTTTTTCTTCGATTATTTTCTCTTTCACTGTGATTTATTACTCTTTATATTATCACACTATTGTAAACATGTTTCTTTTATTGCTGTATTAAAATTACAGCAGTTTTGTAATATTAATATTTTGGCCGTGAAGAAGCGACAGGTGTCGTGAAACACGTGTTGACCTATAAAATAAATTTCAAAACAACTATATTTGTTTCCATCTTTACTTAAGAATTCATGGCCATTAAGTTTCTTATTGAATCATTAGATTGACCTCAAATACAGTCTGTGTTTAGTTTATTGCTTGGACAGGACTGGAGGGATTTGTCCTGTAACCCCCCTTTTTGAGGTCAGTGTTAAACCTTTAGAGAGCCTCCTTTTCCCTCCTTTTCTTTGAGATATATAGTTGGTTGTTTACCCGGAAAGGGGGGGTGTTGGGGAGTGTTTGTTAGTTTTTTTATTGTCTAAAAGTTTGTGTTATGGCATTTCTTGTATGCAGGATGTTGTTGATAGTCAACAGTGCAGCCACACACACTGCCACAATGCAGGGAGAGTACATGAATCTAGTTCTCAGTCAACTGGCAGAAACCGCAGGAGCCTCAATTTACACACGTTGTCATGACAGGGAAGATTAGGATTGCCACATGGAATGTGCGAGGCCTCAGTGATCATGTTAAGTGGTACAGGGCGCACACCTATGCCAGAAGGCAAAACATGGAAGTACTCTTCTTGTAGGAAACCCACCTGATAGACGCAGAAGCTGAGAAACTGCATAAGAAATGGAAGGGACAGATGTATTCAGTTACATACTACTTATATGCAGGGGAGTAACAATATGGGTGGCAAATGGGGTACCCTTCATACACCATTATTCAAAAGCTGACTTAGAAGGTCGCTAACTATTGATACACGGATCACTAGATGGGAGCAAAATTTGTCTGAATAATATATATGCTCCCAATGTGGATGATGGTGCCTTTTGCTGGACCATATTCCATCTACTGTTACCCTACATATAGGTGCTTATGGTTTGGGGAGGGATTTCAACTCTACACTTAATGACACTCTTGACAGATTTCCTTCACGTTAACATGTTAAGCCATTTTAGTTGCGGGTGATGCAGGAGTTCATGTACAGGATAAATTTTGTTGATATATGTCGCACTACCCAAACCACAACCAGGGGGTACTCCTGTCACTCATTGACCCATGAGACCTATAGCAGGTTAGACAGAATACTAGTCACACAGGATATTGCAGATGAGATAGCCACTGCAGAATATCAGTATAGGTTTCTCTCTGATCATACCCCCCTGTTCAAACATTATGCTGCAATATACACAATACCAATTGTTCCCCTGTGGTGATGATGCCCGGATGCATTGCAAAACACAATCTTTCACACTGAAATCCAAAGTGTAATAAACAGATATTTTGCTACGAACTGGGGCTCCACAGCCACGAGGGAAAATGAATGGGAGGCATTTGAGGGAGTACTACTGGGGAATGTCTTAGTAAAAAAGTGTTCTACATAAAGAAAATGTTCCTGGAGGAATCATTTCTACTCAGTTTAATCTTACCCTGGTCAGACAGCTGATCCAATGACTTCAACACAACATTAATGTTCAAAACCAATGCCGTAATGAACACAAATATATTTACCAAGACACCTAAATCCATACAATATAAATCATTACATTTCAACTTTGTTTTAAAAAAAAAAAATATTTATGCTTTTTCATGAGACAGCTTTAACCAGGTTATACAATTACAGGAGTGTGATGGCCATTTGGTCATTGCTCGACATCTGTCACATATAACGTAAATCTTACATCGAAGTACATTCACAGTGCATGACATTGAGAAACAAAAAGTAATAGCATTAGCAGTGGGGCATTCAAAACAATAATCTAAAAAAAAGGGAATACCTCTTTATCTTATACGTAAAGACCCATATATTCACTGCCCGTACAGGGGAACACACCCAATATTCTCCCGTAGCACTGTATGAAGTAAAGTACGCAGTTAATTAGGCATCGTATTGAGAGGGGTTCTGCAATAGTGTGCTGGGGGGACCGTAGTGACCGGTGATACATCTCTGGTTCGAAGCCAACTTATGAAGGGCTCCCAAATATCTCTGGGTCTGGAAGCCATAGGCATGAGGTCCCAATAAAGTGACAGCTGCTCCTGGCAGTAGGCGACGTCCCGCAACCAATCCTTAACCCTTGGACCTCTGGTGGGCCCCCAGTGCATTGCAAGACGACGTCTCGCAAGGACCAGCAACATGGCTGTTAAGCGGCGGATTTCTGGGCGCGTCTGTGCTACTTACCCTAAAAGCATCACCAACGGAGAGCGGTCAATGGGATAGCCCGTTATTTCACGTATAATATCAGAGACCTCCTCCCAGTAACCAGAAACCACAGGGCAGTCCCAGGCAATATGGAGGAAGGCAGCGCCTTCACGCCTACACCTCCAGCAATTTGAGTTGTCTTTGAGTTTTATTCTAAATAGTTGTAGGGGAGTTCTATACAATCTGTGAAGGAACTTGAAGTGAATTAATCTCAGTTTATAGTTTGGGGACAGATATTTTGTCTGGGAGCAACACTGGGCCCATTGCTCATCAGTCAGTTGGTCTCCCAGGTCAAGGCGCCATAGTGCCAGGGCCCCTGGGTCTGACCAAGGAGAGTGCCGCTGTGTAGAGGTGTATAGTCTAGTGACTAGTTTACGCGGCGATGGCGTGGTTAACAAGTTGTCTACGGACTGAAGTGACACTGGAGGGGCTGGGAATGTAGAATGCAGTGCCCGGCATGTCGTTTTGAGCTGATGTAATAGGAACTGTTCCAATATAGGCGTCGTCTCCTCCTCCCTTTCAGTGGGGCCCGTTAAAAAAACACCATCTGGGTAGAGATCCCCCATTGTGTTAATACCCATACCTCTTGCTCTGCCAATAGTACCTTGATCATGTAAGAATGGGAATTGTGGGTGTTTGGCTATTGGTACGGAAGGGGCATACAACAGTGGGATCTGAACGCGCTTCCGCAGACCCTCCCAAGCCCATCTTACCGTTTCGACCGTATTCATTTCTTTGGGCGTGCGGCGGTAAGGGTAGTATACGGCCATATGTAGTGGGATAGGGTCCGCTACATCCCTTTCAGTTGCCACATGGGGTTGAAATGGGACAGGGTAGATCCAGTAGTGAAGAAATTGGGCCTGAGCACTCAGAGCATATAATTCGAAGTCCGGGGCACCTAGACCCCCTCTATCTAGTGGGCGTGTCAGCAATTCCCAGCTTATCCTTGGCTGTTTACCAGCCCATACAATTGAAATGGCCGCCGATCGTAATGTTTTAAAAAAGGCTTGTGTCAGAGGAATCGGAATATTTACAAAGAGGTATAATAGCTTAGGAAGAACGATCATTTTAAGGATGGCTATTCTTCCCGCCAATGACAGTGGAAGCGCCGACCAGAATTTAGTTTTCTCCACCAGCCAGGTATACAGTTTACCGAAATTTAGGTTCCACAGAGTTTGTATATCTCTGCAGAGCCACACCCCCAGATACTTGACCTCCTCCTCCGCCCACAACAAAGGGAATTCAAGAGTTCTGAGCATAGGTGCATTCGTCAGGGGCATAATGGATGATTTCTTCCAGTTGACATTGACCCCGGACAGACCTCCAAATCGTAGTAGCTCTCTAAGCAGTGGGTTTAAATTCTCATCTGGATGTCTGACGTAGAGTGTCATATCATCAGCATACATTGAGATAGTAAGATTACGATCCGTAAAGATCAACCCGCGAGTAGAGTGGTGTTGCCGGATTCGGGCTGCTAGAGGTTCCATTGCGATGGCAAATAGCAACGGAGAGAGGGGGCAGCCCTCCCGGGTGCCTCTAGAGATCGGGAAGGCCTCTGACATGAGACCATTGGCTAGGAGTCTGGCTGTGGGCTTCGTGTATAGCAATAGGATCAACTTGATAAAATTGGGACTAAACCCTAGGCGCGGCAGGATGGTGAAGAGGTAGGGCCACTCAAGGGAGTCGAACGCCTTAGTTGCGTCCCAAAAAACTGCAGCTGCCGGCAGCTTGGGGTCGATTTGGTGGATGACAGAAAAGAAGGTGCGTAAGTTTTGGCCCGTTGACCTGCCCGGAATGAACCCGGATTGGTCAGGTCGGGCTATGAGGGGCAGTAATGGCTGGAGTCTGTTCGCTATCAATTTTGCCAGTATTTTAGTATCTATGTTTATTAGCGATAAGGGTCTGTAAGAGTCGCAAAGTGTGGGTGGTTTGTCCGGTTTTAGCAGCGTAATAATTACAGCCTCCCTCATGGATTGGGGCAGCGCACCAGTTTCTAATGATTCCTGATAGACATCCAGGAGTCTAGGGGCGAGGGTATCAGCGAATGTTTTATAGAAGAGTGTTGTAAGCCCATCCAGCCCCGGAGCCTTGCCCGTGGGAAGGGCACCAATCACCTGGGTAATGTCCTCTAACGTAAAAGGGAGGTCTAGATATTCCCTATGCTCTGGGCTCAGCCATAATAATTCTAGGGAGTCTAAATATGCGACCAAATCAGGGGAGGTCTCATGTTGCCTAGCCTCATAGAGGGAGTGGTAGAATTTAGTGAGATGCTCATGAGTGGCCATTTGACCCCGGATGGAAGCAGAGTCATCATCCTGTAGTTCAGCTATAAATGTGGGTGCAGTGGATTGTCGCAACAGATGCGCCAGGGTTTTGCCAGCCCTGTCTCCTTCGCCGTAACCACGCGCCCTGGCCTCCTTGCTCAGGAACCTAGTCTCCTGCTCTGCCGTTTGTTCAAATTCTGTAATTAAAGTGCGGATAGGAGCTATTAGCGTGACGTCATTCGTGGAATAAAATTGGGCTTCTAGTTCTTTAATCTCCCGTTCCAGTCTAGCTAGTGTTGTGCGAATAGATTTAAGAACCCCCGATTGTTTGGAGATACAAACCCCCCGTATGACAACTTTAAAAGCTTCCCATAATGTGGACGGGGACTCCACTGTACCCTCGTTGGTAGAAAAATAATGTTCAATTTCCAGGGCTATTTCAGCCTTAAAGGCCTGATCTAGAAGGGCATGTGGGGGGAGTCTCCACGTGAATGCTCGCGGTCTTGTGTCTGGAACCCGCCACAGAAACAGCACCGGGGCATGATCTGAGAGAGTGCGTGGAAGGTGGTGTGTGTCTATCGCCCAAGCAGTCACATTGGCAGTCACCAGCCAATAATCAAGTCGTGACCATGACTGATGAAACGAAGCAACGCATGTGCCCTCTCGTGTAAGTGGGTGGAAATGGCGCCAGGCGTCCCGGAGGTTGTTCTCCGAGATGATGGAGTTCAGGAGTGTCGTGGCATTTCGATGGGGGTTGCGGGCTGTGCCTTCCCTATCCATTGTATTGTCCAAGACTGCATTGTAGTCGCCTCCCCATATTACCGTGTCACAGCCCATCGAAACTATCTTGGCCCAGACTGTTAGAAAGAATTGAGGGTCGTCCTCGTTGGGTCCATATATTGCAGCCAGTGTGACGTGGGTGGATAGCAGTTGGCCGCGTAGTATAACAAAGCGCCCGTCAGGATCTACCACTGTGTAATGCGTGCACCAGCCCAGGCCCCGTCTAATGAGTATTGAAACTCCCCTAGCATAATTCGAAAAGGTGGCGGAATGTACCTCACCCCACGACTTGCAGAATAGCCTTAAATCTTCAGGATTGCGAAGGTGTGTTTCCTGTAGAAAGCATATGTCAATGTGATGCCTACGCAAATATGAATGCACTAGCCTGGCTTTCTTATGATCATTTAGGCCACGTATGTTTCACGTGAGGAATTTTGCATCAGTCATAATGAGTGTTGGAGGAGCAGACTGACCCAATTTGTATAGTGACCCGTATCAACTGTTTCCCAAAGTCTTGTTCAAGGAATAGAGCAAGTCCGTACGGTGAACGCACATGATCTGTATCAAACATTTTGACCAAAGCCAACCATCTCTGACAATAATAGTAGCTGTCTCTTAAAACATGAACCCCATATACCCCCCACCCCCCTCCCACTCCCACCTCCCAAACAGGTGAAGAACAGATACCTCCCTCCCACCCTCGAAATACCCTCGGATACCTAGTCAGGTACAAACCCATGGGAGATCTCCTTGTGGGGCGCGGCTTGGTGGCGATCTCCTGTCATGTGACAGGGTGGCCAAGCCCAGGTCATGAACCGCACATATCTAACAATACATAACTAAACTGGGGTTCCAGGCCACAGAATAAAGTACAGACACTCTACAATTGGGAACTTGTCATTTGATCATATAACGTACAGATATCTAACACGGTCGAGAACAACCAACACCGTCGGAGCTAGCATGTAAGCATATATCCAAGTGACTAAACACATGATAGGCTAGTGGAGTAAACCTCACTCAATGTCACTTAGATTAGTAGAATGGGATGAGTTCTGCAAGGATTTCGGAGGCGGCTTGCGCGGGCATATGTGTTTGGCATATTTCAATGCCGACTTGGCATCTGTGAAGAAATGTGGTTGGCTGTCGTAAGTGATTCTCAGCTTCACGGGGTACAACATGGCGAAAGGAATGGAGGCCGCAGACAGAAGCTTTTTTGCGGGAACAAATTCCCGATGCGCCGCTTGTACAAATTGGGTATAGTCCGGGTAGAAAGAGAGGGTGTTGCCATTGTGGGTTATGGGGCTCTTTGCCCGAGCTTCCCTCAAGATAGCGTCTCTGTCTGCATAGTTGAGGAGGCGCGCTATAATAGGACGTGGAGGAGCGCCTGGGGCTGGCCTGGGACCCAGAGAACGATGGGCTCTCTCCACTGTCATCACCGAAGACAGCACCGAGCCGAAGAGGGACCGCAGCAGATTGTCAATGTAGGGCTCCATTTTCGAGATTGCTGTAGACTCCGGAAGTCCAATAATGCGGAGGTTGTTCCTCCTAGAGCGCGCCTCCAAATCCTCATTTTTCATTTTTATTATCCCCATTTCTTTTTCCAGGCTTAGTATTTGAGTTCTGGATTCCGTTTGATTGTCTTGGGTATCCGAGAGCCTGTTTTCTAGCGTGTCGAGGCGGGTTTCATGCGTTTCCACTTTCTTCTTGACCGCTTCGAGGCCTGTGGTCAGGGCATCGATTTTGCCATCGATCGTTCTGAGGCTGGACCTTACGTCCAGAAGGATGGAGCGCATATCTTCTGCGGGATTATCGTCAGCCTCCACAGGGGACTGAGACGCGCCCTGGTCCGCGGACTGCTCCATGGTTCGAGTATGGCGCTTGCTCTCTAACGGGAGCTTGGGCTGCTTAGGGTCCGCCTTGCCCATCCTGCAAGAGCACGTTGGTGCGCCCCAAACACAGCTGGCAGTGCCTCCCACCCGTCCCCAGACACCCGCAGTGCCCTTCACAGATATAATGGCAATTTAGACGTAAGTCCCGATCAAGCAGTGGGCCCACAACGGCAAGACAAGTAGGACACCAGATCTCCCTCCAACGGCGGCATGCAGCGCAATGTGGCAGCGGAGGGTCAGGTGTAAATGTGGCCCCAGCTCCGTCTGGAGTTGCTCAGGTACTACAAGCACCCCTCCTGTGATAAAATCGGCATTCTCAGGGCAGGGACAGCAGAAGGACCATTGGAATGCTCTGGTTCAGCCGGCCATTCACTCACTCCCCTTGCGGCTCAGGTGATGACCCAGCGCCCCGGGTCCGGCACAGTCAGGCGGTCTTAAAGTATCTCAGGGCCTAGCCAGGTGAGCAGATAAAGTGTAGGCCGAGGACTAGGCCTCGCACGCGGGGACGTATCCACCCACACAAGGAATAAGTGCGCGTCTTCCAACGCCCCACCTCGAGCCGGCCGTCACTCGACCCAAGCTCTCACCACCACACCCAACTATAAGCCTCCACGTTGGAGGGGCAGGCTCACCCAGCACCCCCTTGGACCAGGCGAACCACTCCCGCCAGCGTCAGCCCGGCCTCAGCAGGCCCGTAGCCCGGCCGAACCGCGGCCTCACGGCGCGAGTTAATCCGACCTGCATCAAAGGCGCCAGACACCCGCTTACCTCGTACTTGATAGAAGATGGCCAAGGCACGCTCCTCCCTTCGTCTTCCGGTCTCACGAGTCAGCGCTGCACATAGCCACCATCCGCTGCTGCTCTCTGCCCCTCCGATCTTGCCAGGCTCATCCGCTCTCCGCCGCACGGGGCCACAGCACCCAGTCCGCTCGAAGCATTAGATCACCGCCGCCGAGCAGGGGGCCGCTGTCTCTTCCCGCATCCACCTCCAAAACCCTCGGGCATTCGGCAGGGTGGCCAGGCGCCCTGCAGCGGGTGCGAGGCTAAAACTACGCCCTGCCCGCCGCGCTCATGGCCGCCATGGCGGTTTCAGAGCACGCCAGTGCACAGCCCATAGAACATCCGGCTGTCCGCATTGAAACACGGCTCCGGTTCGGCATCGCAGCTCTGTCGGGTGCGGCTTCTGGAGACCCCTTTTTTGAACTGAAGAATTACGGCATATTAATGGTTTTATGCGGATATATGAGGCTCGGCCGGCAAAGCCTCCTCGTTAGGCGGCCATTCTGCAGCGCGCTGTAGCCACACCCCATTACATTTCAACTTTGAATGAAGTACAAGCACCATGTGGTATTATTGATGTTGTTAGAGAGGACAAAATGTCGACGTTTCGGTCTCAAGGGGCACATCAGGTCTACAAGACCATCCTCAGAATGAATGAATGAATGAATGAATGAATGTCTGAATGAATTTTGGGTTTATAAAGCACCTGGTTACTCCGAAGGAGTGCCCCCGCGCTAAGTAGTAGCATCATATCAGGGTCAGGAAAGTCATAAGCAAGTCAGCTTCTAACTCTGTCTAAAGAGCCAGGTCTTCAGATTTTTGTGGAAACTTGTCTCAGACTGTTCAAGTCTAAGGTTGAGTGGCATAGCGTTCCAGAGCTTGGCTGCATGAAGACCAAAGGAGCAACCTCCCAGTTGTGCATTACATACTCTGGGAATCACTGCCTGCGCTGCTAATCCAGATCTAAGTACTCTGGAAGGAGTGTAAGCATTGATCAAGGGTAAGAGAGAACTGGGACCCCTCCGATTCATTCTCCTGTGTGTGAAACACAGAGCTTTATATGAGATTCTGTGTTTAACTGGAAGCCAGTGAACTACAGCCAAACCGAAGCTAATGGAGGTTCATTTTGGAGTTCTTAGTAGCATCCTCGCTGCTGCGTTTTGTACTCTTTGAAGCATAGCCAGTCTGCCTCTAAAAGTCCCCAAGAAGAGCACATTGCAGTAGTCAAGCCACGACACCAGCAGGGCCTGTGTTACTGTTTTTTGTGCTGAGGTCGGTATTAGCCTCAGAAACTTCCTTAACAGTCTCAGCACCCCGAAATAGGTGCCCACTGTGGCCCTGATCTGACTTGCACATGATAGCTGAGCGTCAAAGAGAATGCCTAGATTTTTCACTTTCGGTTTTGGAATAGGGGTGGGCCCCAGATCCGCAGGCCACCATGCCGAGGACCAACCACCAGCAACTCTGTTTCATCAGCATTTAACTTCAGTCAACTAGCATGCATCCATGTCGCTAGGTCAGCGAGACATGATTTAAAATTTGCTGCCGCCCTGTCGTCATCATTAGCTAGTGTGATGACAAGCTGAGTGTCATCAGCATATGACACCATTCTCACTCCATGGCCCTCAATAACATCAGCCAATGGGCGAAGGTATAGGTTAAAAAGAGCAGGGCTCAGTGCCGATCCCTGGGGCACTCCCTGCTGTAATGGGATAATGCCAGAGGTATATGGCTTCTGAGTTACCTGGAAAGAGCGCTTATAGAGAAAGTCTGCAATCCAGTCAAAAGCTCTGCCTTTTATTCCCTGTGTCCACAGTCGTTCCAGTAGCACAGTGTGCGAGACTGTATTGAACGCTGCGCTAAGATCCAGCATGATGAGGCGTACGGCGGCGGCGAGACAAGATGGCCGCCCCCTAGAGCCGCTCCGTGACTCCGGAAATCCGACGGAGCTGAGGGGCTTACTTCCCGAGTACGGTGCAACGACCAAATAATGGATTCGCACATCGGAAGTAGTGTGGAGCACTGAGGCACATTTTTTAGACCTTCAAAAGGTCTATTTGGGCATTCTTTCTTCCTTTTTCTCTGCCTATGTGGTGCCTCATTTTGAGAGTCTGCATCTCCTCAGACGTCAGCATTGCGGAAATGCCCCTCAGGTCGGCGTTTCTTGGCCAAATGCGCCAGTTTTAATGCAGCTAAGGCTATTTTGCGTTAAAAAATGTTTTTCTAGCAATGGATAACACTTCCTTTCATCAAATGCCCATACCCTCTTCTTTTATGTACCTTAGCATATTTACGCAGGCTTAAACAGTCAGGATCCTCGCCGAGTTATTGCGCATTTTCCAGTCATACAGCTGTTTGTGGACTTTGACTCTTGCGCCCTGTGTGATTTTACTATTCAGTCTTGTCGAATTATCTTGATTCCATTATGGATTCCTTGCATACAAACAAGCCCCATGGGGCTACTGGCTCTACTACGAGTGGTCGTAAAGATTCGGCTGGCAATACCAACAAACGAGCTAAAAAGGATCCGTCCTCCCCAACGAAATCTCCTCTTCCTCTGACTCTGGAGGATATTATGGATAAACTGAGAAACATTCAACCTTTTATGACGGACACCACTGCAACACTACAAAGAATTGAGGAGAAATGGTCTGGCCTGGATTCAAGGCTTTCGGACGTCGAACAAAAGATTAGTGACACACAGGATGTTGTAGCCAAGGTTGACAATCTTTCCCATGAGGTTGCGCAACTTAAAAAAACTACAGAAGATTTGGAAAATCGAAATAGGCGTAACAACCTACGGGTGTATGGAATTCCGGAAGGCTCTGAAGACTCTGACATGATCTCTTTTCTGAAAAATCAAGTTCCTCAGATAGTTGGTTTGCCGAAAACAACAGACCTCAACATCCAAAGGGCTCATAGGATAGGCCCCCAGACTGCATCCTCATCCAACAAACCTCGGAGAATCATTGCATATTTCCTATTATACTCTGATCTCATGGCGATTCGCAACGCTGATAAGCAACATAAACAGATGCTTTGGTCAGGCCACAAAATTTTCTTTAGCCAAGAAGTATCTAAGCCAACTGCTAATCGTCGTAAAGAATTTCTAGACCTCAGACCTACATTGCGATCTATGAATGCCCGTTATCATCTTATTCATCCCTGTTTCTTCAAAGTAACCTACAAGGACAGACTTTCACTTTGAGGATCCTTCAGAATTGAGGAAATGTATTCACGTTCACAAAGGAGAAGCTATGGAATTGAGCAAAACTTAATTGCTTTCTCACATGTTCTCTCTTTGTTCCACAGGTCTCCCTCTTGTATCTTGTTCGACGTTGATGTTCCTATTCGCGTTGTTCATCTGTTGTGTTGTCTAGGCTTCAATCCGTTGCGTTGTTTCCCTCACTGTTTGGTAAGTTCCCTTCCACTGTGTGGCTTATGTCCACGTTTCATGATTACAGTCATTTGATTTTTCTGTTGTCATTAAATTTGTTCCTTCCCGGTGTCCCTCATCGGGGCGGCCTCTGTTCTTCTCGCCCCCCCCCTCCTTCATCATTGTTCTGTTTGTTTGTGATCTTTATGGCTAAAGTCTTTGGGCTTTGTGTCATCTTTTCTTCGGTTACATCTCAAGGGAGACTGTGTTCTCCTTCCGCTCCTCTTGCCTATTCCCTATTTCCCCTTCTTTTTCCTTTTTTTTCCCTTCCTCTACGTCCTCCAGCTTATTGCAGCTTCTTTCCGTCTTTTTGGATATGTTCTGGTACATCAGGTCGTCTGCTGTATTCTCCTTCGTAAATCCTTATCTTTTCTTATTCCCTGGTTTATATCTGTTTTTCTCGTACTTCGATTATCTTTCCCTCAGGAATCGTACTACTTTCTGATATTTTGGTTTCTGCAGCTCAATTATTCTATTTATTTTAAGTTTCATGTATTTTTTTGCACAATTTTGAATAAGTGTATTCGATGAGTGGATTAAGTATTATTTCATGGAATGTTAAAGGTATCCGTAATACAGTGAAAAAACAACGTTTATTATCCCATCTTGCTAAATTGAAATGTCATGTAGCGCTATTACAAGAAACGCATCTTAAAGAGCAAGATTTTCTTTCCTTGGTAAATTGTGGGTTGAACATGTTTTCTGTTCCCCAGCAGTTAAGAATAAGAATGGTGTAGTAATTCTGTTTCACAAGTCACTGAATGTTCTTTTGCAAAATGAGGTCAAGGACGATAATGGTAGATAGCTTTTATTGAATGTTAAGGTTAATAATACTCAATTCTCTCTCTGTAATGTATATGGCCCTAATGGTATTGATTTGGTGTTTTGGAATGAGTTCTCTACCCTCCTCTCTTCTCATTCCTCAGAAAATTTGATTTTGGGAGGGGATTGTTATCAACTTATGGATCCTTTTTTAGACCGGAAATCTCAAACCAAATTCATCCCAAATAGAATGCAAAAATCCTTCCACAAAGCTATCACATCTAGGGAGTTATTGGACGCATGGAGAGTTTCCCACCCTGATGTCTTGGAATTTTCCTTCTTCTCCCCTGCTCATAGGTCTCATTCACGAATAGACTACATATTTCTCACCCAATCTTCTCTTCAATTCATGACTAATGCTGAGATTGGCTCTATTCTTATCTAATATCATGCCCCAGTCATTTTAGATATGGACTATCCCACTTCCACACCCCCTATCACGCCGTTGGCGTTTTAACAATGCCCTTTTATTAGATACTCAATTTGTTGAACAATTTTCGCTGTTCATACAAGAATTTTTCAATACTAATCTTTCATCTGATTCACAGTTTAATTTTATTTGGGATACTTTCAAAGCTACCGCTAGAGGATTTATAATAGATTTTGTTTCCCGGAAAAAAAAGAAGGCGCTTAATGATGCTACTTTATTTTTAAAACAAATGAAGACTCTAGAGCATGAATATTTCACCTCAAACCGTCCTGATACTTTATCCAAACTCCTTAAAGCTAAAATACAATACAATAAACAATCCTGGGATAATGCTTGTAGCAATCTCCTTAAATTTAATGCTAAAATGTACGGAGGTTGTAACAAAGCTGGAAAATCCCTAGCCAACTACCTTAAAATCAAAAAACAGAAGTCCAAGATCGTTGCCATCACAGATAGCGCAGGAGTCAGACATATTACAGATTCTAAGATTCTTGAGTGTTTTACTGAATATTACACTTCCCTCTACACTCCGGAGTCAACTCCTTCTGCTGACCAAATTGAATCATTCTTCCATACCATCCCCAAACCCTCCGATAACCACGTTGATTTAACATCCCTCGATAGCCCAATACTAGAACAAGAAATCATAAATGCTATTAATCAGCTTCCAAAAGACAAGACACCAGGCCCAGATGGTTTTACTGTACGTTTCTTCCTTCATTTCAAGCAATTTCTGGTCCCTCAATTGTTACTCCTCATAAATTATTTTTTAGCCTCTAGTAGAACACAAGGTTCCTTCACTCAAGCGATGCTCTGTTTGATCCCTAAAAAAGATAAAGACCCCTCTCATTGTAAGAATTATAGACCCATTTCCCTTATTAATACGGATTGTAAAATCTATGCCAAATTACTAGCCCTTCGTATAAATCAGGTCATTCCGGACTTAATCAACATATATCAGTCAGGATTTGTGAAGGGACGTTTGATTACAGATAATTCCAGGACTTTTCTAAACATTATTCATTTAGCCTCCAAGTCAGATTCACCAATTGCCGCAATTACGTTAGATGCCGAAAAGGCCTTCGATAGAGTTAATTGGGAATTCATTTTTGGAGCATTAAAATGACATGGCTTCAGCCCTCCCATCCTTCATTACATCCAGTTGCTATACGCTGCACCCTCCACCTCCATATGGGAGAATGGCTGTCAATCCAAATACTTTTCACTCCACAGAGGCACTAGACAGGGATGCCCGCTATCCCCTCTTTTATTTATCCTTTCCCTTGAACCTTTTTTTGAAAAACTGCGCCGTTCTTCTCAGTTTAATGGATTCCAATTCAAGCACATAGAAATTAAATTTATGGCATATGCGGATGACATTTTGTTATACCTTTCCAACCCCACTAACTCTTTGCCAGCATTTTTTTCTTTGCTTAAGGAGTACTCTCTAGTTTCCGGTTACAAACTCAATATTGACAAATCTGAGGTTTTGCCATTAAATAAACATTGTTTTTCCGATATGTTTAAGGATACGGGATTCAAGTGGAACTCAAAAAATATTAAATGCTTAGGTATCCTGTACACTAATAATATTAACGAAACCATTAACATTAACCTTGCAGATATCCTTATAAAACTTTCAGCACTCATTGAAAGTTGGTCCCCTTTATTTTTGTCCTGGTGGGGTAGATTAGCTACAATTAAAATGATGTTGCTTCCGATCAATAATTTTTATCTCTCCATGCTCCCAGTCACTCTTCCACTGTCTTTCTTTAAGGTCATCAATCGTTCCTTGACTAAATTCCTATGGAATAATCTTGAGACCAGGATTTCACTAATTCGACTTCAACAGCCCAAAGATCTAGGAGGGGTTAACTTTCCTAACCTTAGGTGGTACCATTCTGCATTTACCTTGAAACAAATTTGGACCTTTCTCTCGGACTCCTCACATGCACCATTGAAGCCTGGAGTTCATTAGAACAATCCCAGTTTACACCATTCTCTTTTGCTGCTGTCACTCGTTTTTCTCAGCCCCCTAGACGTTTTTTCTCTCCTACCCTCACCCACTCTACTGCAGTTGCCAACTCCTTGTTTAAAGTTCACCTTTCTCAATCGGATAATTTTGCCCATACCCCTGTGTGGTACAACAAACATTTAAAGATTAATAATAGAGCCCTATTTTGGAAAGAATGGATTGATAAAGGCATCATTACATTTGAGCATTTGATGAATGATGGATCTCTTATGGACTTTTCGGAGATCCAAGGAAAATATGACATATCCCCTTTACATGCTCCGCATTACCCTCTTCTCAGATCGTCCATAATTCAAAACCAATCCCAGAACTCTTCCTCAGATTCACATGACCAGACACCCGTCCTTTCTCTGGACTTCTCTTCTCAGTTTAAGGCATCCGTTATTTATAAGATTCTGTCTCGCCCTACGGTTATGAGAATCAAATCCAATGTAGAGATGTTGTGGGAAAAAGATTTGGCACAAGAACTCTCACTTCAGACCTGGGGATCCATATGGACTAAAATACACACCTCCTCTCGATCAGCAAGTACAACGCAGACTTTATATTATTTCTATAATAGGCTTTTTCTTACTCCTCCAGATCTCTATAAGTTTAAGTAGTTGGATACCCCTTCATGGTGGTCTTGTCCTCACAGAAATAGTGATTTACTTCATATGTTCTTTCTCTGCCCTTTAGTTAAAAGTTTTTGGTTAATCATTTGGAAGAAATTGAATGAAATTCTAATCACCAATATTCCTTTTGATATAATTCATGTTTTTTTGGGTGGATCATCCCCTATTTGGAGGCCCCGGGGAAGTGTGGGTAATTTTTTTGACTTGTTTTTAGCTATTGCCTTTCAGATTATTACCACGAATTGGAAGGATACTGCTAAAATCTCGTATCAAGCCTGGTGGAATCTGCTGTGTCATCATCACAGACTAGACCGCGCACACGCCACTTCTTTACCCTTACTGATTAAAAGCGATTTACTTTGGTTACCACTCACGACATTTCTATCTAGGACGTCTGTCTGACCTACTGCAAATGTATTTCGTTTTGTACCTTCTTTTGATATTAGATCTAGTAAGTTGTTATTGCTGGTTATGCATTATTGCTTAGCTGCTTCCTATTTTTCCCCTTCTCCTCCCTTCCTCCCCTTCTCACCCTTACTTTAAAATGCTAAACTGCATTTGTTTTGTGTACAGGTTTAGACGGTTCAAACTAGCTTTGATCATATGTTGCTTAATATTGTTCTCTCCCGTTGGTTTTGTTTTTGATTTAGTCACTTTCCTTAATTCAGGGTTATAGTACTGTTTGAACCCTGCTGGTATATTGTATACTGATGTTTTACTTTGTGTATCATCTCAATAAAGCATTCTAAACTTTAAAAAAAAGATCCAGCATGATAAGAGCCCATGTTTTCCATTCGTCGGCCACCCTGCGTAGCATCTCTAGGGCCAGAAGCAAGGCAGATTCCATACTATACTGCGGCCTGAAACCCGATTGGGTCACATGAAGGACATTATTCTCTGTGATGAACTCTGTCAATTGGCAGTTGATGTGCTTTTCAGCCAGTTTTGCCAGGACCAAGTGTTGCGAAGGAGTGAAGCCTGTAAGTACTTGCTGACAAATCAGGTACACTTCTGCGTGAAGGACTCCACAGATGCCCTATGCATCATGATTCAAAGTTGAAATGTGATCATTTATATTGTATGGATTTAGGTGTTTTGGACCTTTATGGTTAGGAGAATTCTTGCACTTCCTTAGATCCCCAAACGTAATTAATATGAATATAGGGATCATAAGGTGGAGGTAGTGTTGGTTTGTTGATGTACTGCTATATCATAAATGTTATTTGTACTGTAATCATGAGCTCAGCGAATACTCGTAAATAAGTGGGAGACTCTCGATGCACTCACATTAAGGGAATATAGACAGAGATTACACAAAGATGGAGTCAAATGTGGCAGACTAATGGCCTGGTTACCGAACAGACAATGCTTGTTTCCCAAGATTCTGGCACTACACATGCCACAGGGCACCATGCTTTCCAGCCAAACCGGTATACTACACAAGGTGCATACACATCTCGAGCAGGTAAATAGGCATCCCCGATGCTAAATAGCATTGACATGGAGGGATTCCTGGACTCAGTGCAAATTTCAAGATTTGAGATGGATCAGTTCAACTTACTGGAGGCAGATATTGCACAGAAAGAACTACTCAAAGCCCTTAAAGAGCTTCCACGGTTTAAGTCATTAGGAATGGACGGCTTATGGAAGTGGTGGGGCAACAATGGCACTAGATATAGAGAAAGCTTTTGACACAGTCAATTGGAATTACATGTTTGGAGTATTGCAGTGTATGTGATTTGGACTCAGGTTTATGGGTTGGTTGTGTCTCTTATATACTATGCTCACAGCCCAGGTGAGACTAAGTAACATGGTATTACCTACTTGGTCCATTGAAAGGAGCCCTTTGTCTCCCCTCCTGTTTGCAGTCACAAAGGAGCCCTTGGTAATAAATCTGCACATGGTTCTGGAGTTCTTTGGGATCTGAGTGGCAGACATGCTCCATATAGTATCATTATATGCAAAGTATACTTTGATATATGTCAATGCCCATCAGAGATCCTTGCCAATACTATTTGCTGCCCTGGAGGACTTTGGAAATCACACAGGGCTGTCAGTAAATATAGACAAAATGGTGGTGTTTCCTTTGGGTTCACACCGGACTGTCTACCGCACATTGACCAGTAGTGGATACTGCACCACTTCACTTATCTGGGGGTACCAGTCAGATACTCAGCAAAACAACAATATGATCTGAACATGGTTAGGGTAATGCAGGGCCTGCTCAGCTCTATTAATTTTTGGATGACACTTCAACTCTCCTTGGCAAGCCATAGAGCGGTCACAAAGATGAATTTTCTGACGAGGTACCTTTATCATTTGCAAAATGCATTTCGTACAGTTCCCAGAAATATGTTTAAAACACTGCACACACTACTGACCATGCTGGTTTGGGTGGAGAAAAGAGCTAAAATAAAATTGTACGCACTCAAGCTTGACCCTGAGAAAGGAGGTCTGGGAATTCCAGACCAAGAGTTGTACTACTTAGCAGCACAACTGCAGCATGCTGTGCAGCAGAGACGTGTGAATGACGATTGGGAATAGCAATTACTGATGGACTGTTGGGAAGGGAAACCACTACACACACCAGTGGGGTAGAATCATACTGGCGCTTTGTCCATTCACAGTCAATAACATTGCACTGGCATAGGATGTAACAGTCAAGAGAATACTGACAAGCCCCCCTGCTCTGGATCTCTAGACACAAGGTGGCTGCAGCCATTCCAGAAATTGTCAAATGCAATGCCATTGACTCTGTGGTAAGAGGGCGGCTGCACTACACAGGGTGATCTCTACCCTGGGGAGATTTTCCTGACATTTGAAGAACCTAAATCTAGCTTTGGGGTAGGGACAGGACAATATCTAAAATATGCTAAACTAGCAAATACAGCTGGGAAATATGGACAGATGTCCTTAACGCACCCTTTGGGTGTCGGGCAGATGGGATACTGACTTAGATACACCGCTCAAAGACACAGAGTGGCAATTATTCTGTAGGCAGATGAAGTCCATATCTAGCAATGCCAGGTTTATGTTAGTGCATTTTCAAATAGTGCATTGATTATACATTGCTCCATTCAAGCTGCTTTAGAATATTTCCTACTCAGTCTACGGTGTGCCCCAGGTATGGGGAGGCCAAATTGCTGCATAATATGTGGAGCTGTGCTGCTCTATTTGTGTATTGGCAGGGGATAGTTGATAGGCTTTGACACATTTTAGGTCTTGGGCTAGAACAAAGCATACAACATTGTTTATTGAACCTCATCCCCTGGCCCCAAAAGTCAGGACTGAGGCGTATGTTTGCCTTTCTTGGATTGGTGTTGGAAAATCGCTGTATTGCAATCTGCTGGACATGCCCACTGGCCCCAGGGTTGAAAGCATGGGAGAAACATGTTCAAGAGTGAGCCATGGAGGAAGCAATATGTATGACAAGGGTCCGCTCAAACAAAAAGGTGGTTAAGGACCTGCATGACTAGCCTGAAATGTTAGGCGAATGGGGGAACTGGACACCGAAAATGGGACTCAAAGCGATGAAAATGATGAACATGCTTTATATATACTCAATATTGTGGCAGACGAATAGTGTGGTATTAAGAAATCTTACTGCGGATACGGTTGATGACGGTTCCTTGTGTATTACATTCAGCTGTTGTTTTATAAAGCTTTTGTGACACTCAAAATACATAAACAAAAATGGAAAAAAAATACCCTATAGCAATCCACATCCAATGGGTACAATAGATATAAAAGTATGATTTGAAAGGAATCATGTTTGCAGTGCAGCAGACACAGACCTGTTGAAAGCATTGATCAGAGTAATGGGAGTGGAAGGGGTGTTTAAAAATGTAGCATAATTGGGGCAATATAGGAAACATTATCTTTATAGTTTTAGGCTGACAGACAAGTGACAAATGTTGGGAAAACAACAGAATATTGACAATCTAACACGAATAAGAGGTATGAATTTATGAAAGCAAAGTTTATCGCCAATACACAGAATCAGTAGTTTTCACTAGTGCTAGAGTTAGTCTAGACATGTGCATATTAGTGAGTCCCTTGGTACAACAGAGATTCTTGCACTTTATAGTGGCACTAACAGGCCTTGGAAGGATAACTGGTGCATGTCATTGTGCTAGTATTCCTGCTAATAGCCCTGAAACACATTATGCCATTGAATGGCAAGTGGGTTGATACTTGAGGAAAACCATTCACTAGTTTAAAAGGGAGTGTATCTGTACTTAATGGCTCTGAATTACTAACAGTAAAAATACTGCTGTTCATCAGCCATTGACTAGCCTAGAGGAGAACGTCTATGGTACATTCACACACTCACTGGCTGACATGATCACCTCCACAGTCATGTCATGACATTGTGTAACCAAATGAAAGTGTCAGGCAAAAACAATAATGTACATTGGCATGCAGCGAAAACTAAAGGCTCTTCGTTGGTTGACAAAGAGGATTTCTGTAGATACAGGGGAAAAGATTGAACCACTAAGGCCCTTTACATTAATATAGGTGCATTGATTACTTTTAAAGTGCACCTGAGATGCATCATGCGAATGAATACCTAAAGTCGATTCGCTGTTGAACATGGTGGCATTGACTTTCAAAGAGGGTTGACTTTGGAACCCAATGACATTGGAAGGCAGCTGTGGCATTCCTGGCCAAAAGAAGGCATTACCTAGCCAGTTGGCTTTCACACCGTACATGACATAGCCTTTAGTAGTATGTTTGTCAAAGCTAATTAATTGCACGTTTTGGCAGGAAAAAGAAGGGCAGGCATTTTTTGACGACAGCAAATCTTCAAATCTACATTTATGAAAACAAATGCTTAAGAAAAAGCTAAACCTTTTGTTGAACATATTAATTTTCTTGAATATATCATTGTGAAAGAAAAGTAAAGGCAATTTTTCAGAAAAAGCTAGTGTGGTACCGGAGAGGGGCTTGGGATATGAACCCCTGCTCAAATTGTAGCTTGAATTGGCCAAGAGAAGTGGGTGGAACCGAGGCCTTCTCTAATTTGTGTAGTTTCAGGTTGCCAGCCTTGTCTGCTCTTCCACAGCCCACGTCCTCCAAGGATAGTATTTGATCAGCAGTATACAGTATAAAATAAACAAATAAAAATGCATGGCTTCTGCTTTTGTCACCTTTTCCCAGTCTTGCCCATATGTTACAGTACTAATCTTTCCACAGCATCTCTGTCTGGTGAAATTTGATGTCAAGATCACTGGACCTTCTATGACAACCCTCGATTTTGGTGTGTAGTCACACAAAATCCCACTACCACTGAGGCTAAGCTGGTTTGTCACTATTGTAATTATCAATTGTTAGTCTCTCTCTCTCTCACATATCCCCACCCATCACACCACCAGGCGCTGTGTCACATAACACAATAAGTGTACCTCAGTGGTCATCCCACATGACAACACTTCTAATACAGGAATAAAATAAAAACAACACCCTCCCAACCGTGCACCTCATATGGTATAGCTTGCTTTCGATGTGGGTAAGCACTTCAGTGCCGCACAAAGGGGGTAGTAAGCAACATACATTTACTACAAAATCATGCAATACAATAGTATTTGTTGTTTAAAATTGCTTACTTCTGCATTAGGTTTGTCCTTTACAATGTTTTTCTAAAAGGAGAAAAGAAAGTCAGAAATTATAGTCATACAATGAAAACATATATTTCAAATGCTATACTTTAATACCCAATTCAACCTTATCTCTGAAATTCTGATAGTTTTGTGTGTTGACTATGAGTATTAATACCGAATAGCAATCCACATCCAATAAGTACAATAGATATAAAAGTAAGATTATAAAGGAATCATGTTTAGAGAGCAGCATACACAGACCTGTTGAAAGTATTGATCAGAGCAAAAGGAGTGGAAGGTGTGTTTAAGAACGTACCAAACTTGTGGCAAAATAGGAGACATAATCATTATAGTTTGAGGTGGAAAAGATGTTAAGTTGCGGAAACTGAAGTGACAAATGTTGAGAAAACAACAGAATATTGCCAATGCAACAGGAATAAGAGGTTTGAATTTATGCTATGCTATTGTTTTTCAATCTTTATCTCAAAAAGAGCAACCGCATTACAAAACATCAGGTAGAATGACATTCAATACAGTACAGTTTCCCAGATGCTACACAGACATGCGCACCACCCCTCCCCCCGCTGGGTTTCCAGCAGATTTTCCTACCCAATAGTGGTTATTCAGGGACAGATGGCCGATGGGCCTGCTGAAGGTGAGATCTTGTATCTGAGTGGGTATCCAAACCCACTTCTTTGACCGGAGCCATCAACTCGTACAACATTTCAATCCCTTCTAAACAGGCTTCCTCCACCTTATCATCCATCTGGACCTCAAGCATCCGGCATTCCTCTGCCAGAGACCACTCGTCCACATCTCTACTTCACTGCTCATATGTATGCCCCAAGGAGACATCCATCAGATGGCTATTCTTTGATTGGCCAGCACAAGACCCAGCAATGCAAATTTGTCATACACTTTGCTCACAGTCAGGCTTGGTAATAGTTGTAAGAAACAGTGGTAGACCGTAAGATCTATATGTACGTCAGTCACCTCTCGGAGTCTATGTGTAACCATGCTCCAATATACCGTCATCCCCATACACCCCAGACATATACAAGAAGTTCGCCTCAGCAGCTCCACAGGTGGGGCAAGATCCGGTCCTAGTTCTATATCTAACCCGCAACCTTTTCGGCAAAAGATAAGCTCAGTGTTAGAAGTGTGCGAGTCTGAAACCTGCATTGCAGGAGACTCCCCTCACAAACGCACAGGCCTTCATCCAGTCCTTGTCTGCCAAGGGTTCCTCCAAGTCACCATCTCAGCACAGTCTTCGGCGTATCCCACTTTAACGCTTCATATTGTCTGTAGACCAGCAGAGGTCACATCCAACAACACCTCCAGCATTACTGAAGCTACTGGGGTCTATGGAAAAGCAGATCAGATGTCATTAGACGTCTTGGTAATTTAGGCACATTGTAAAAAAAAACCTCGGCCTGCCCCAAATGGCTTCTGTACCTCCGTGAATGTAATGCACCTCTCCCCCAGGTCCAGGTACCCCAGAGTTTCACAAACTCCCTCAATCCATGCCTGCAGCGACATAACCAAATAGACCTGCAGAAATGGCTTCAATCACCACAGCGGCAACTCTGTAGAAAACGGGGGCCGGCTCAGTACCCGTCTAACCACCAACTCCAATGTCCACGCTGTCTGCCTCAAAATACATGGGTAATCTTTATGTAACCAAGCCCTTTCTATAAGACAGAGAAAGAGCTGATTCACACCCTTTGTGCCCACCAATAACCTCTTCTCTCTGTTAGAGCCACCCGCGCATCAGTGTGCGGCGTGCTGTAACTGTGTCTCCATATAGTACAATTCCATGTCCAGTAAGCCCTACCTTCCTTCCTCCGTGTCCAGCTTGAGGACCGGAGACACACCCAGCTACACTTACTAGCCCAGACCAGGTTAATCAAGAGACTGTCTAACTTATTAAATTTCAAGTGGCCTATGGGGCACTGCATATTCTGCAGAACATATAGGCAACGGGGCAGGGAGACCATCCTGGCGACCGCTACCCTGCTGGTAACTGACAATGGTAATTTGCTCTTAAATGCCACAGAGGACTCTAGACCTGCCAGTACTCTCCTTATGTTATACACATACTGATTTTTGATCTCATGCGTCACCTGTCTACCCAGATACTGGAGTTTGTCAAACTCCCACCTCAAACCCAGTTCTGGAAGGCGGTCTGAGATATCCCCGTCCCACCCTGTGATGGGGAATATTAGGGACTTAGCTACACTCACCCTAAGGTTAGAGAACCTCCCAAATGTATGTAGTACATCGAGCTGGAGGGGTACTGCTCGTTCCACATCCGCAAGGGAAAATGAATCAGAGGCATTTAAGGGACTACTATTGGGCAATGTCTTAGTAAAAAAGTGTTCTACAAAAAGAATGTATTCCTGGAGGATTCATTTCTACTCAATTTAATCTTATCCTGGTCAGACTGCTCATCCAATGACTTCACACAATGTCAAGTTTATTTAAATTTTGATATAGACCTCAACTGAGGTCAACAAATACACAAACATAATTTTAAAACATTTATCATGGTACCCATAGCATCAGCTTTCAGCATTTCTATCATGGCTTTTAAAACAGCTTTAAGAAAAAAACTTGTTTAAGAATTATACAACTAATAACAGATAAATTCATCCAGTGGTGATTTTTCAGAGCTTAGTTAGATCTTATGAAAAAGTGGTGTTGTATCTGAGCTTTAAATGTTTATAATTTTAAAACATTATCATCATAGACTTTAAAACAACTTTCAAAAACTCTTTAAAAATGTATACACTTGATAACAGACGAATTCATCCGGTGGTGATTTTCAAAGTTTAATTAAACTTTGTGTAGACGAGACGTTATATCTAATACTAATAGGCCTTAAATATCTACGCCGGGCTTCAACTAGAGTTGGATTAGGGCAGACAGATAATACATGTATTAGATCATGTATTCCTCCCTTACACAAGTCACAGAGCCCTGTTGTGTCTTCAACACAACATTCATGTACAAAACCAATGCCGTAATGAACACAAATATATTTACCAAGACACCTAAGTCCATACAATATAAATCATTACATATCAACTTTGAATGAAGGTCTACAAGCACCATGTAGTATTATTGATGTTGTTAGAGAGGACAAAATGTCGCCTTTTTGTTCTTAAGTGGCACATTAAGACCACAAGACCATCCTCAGAACCAAGTGTTGCAAAGGAGTGAAGCCTGTAAGTACTTGCTGACAAATCAGGTAAACCTCTGCGTAAAGGACTCCACAGACGCCCTATGCATCATGAATCAACGTTGAAATGTGCTAATTTCTATTGTATGGATTTAGGTGTTTTGGACCTTTATGGTTAGGAGGATTCTTGCTCTTCCTTATATCCCCAAACGTAATGAATGTGAGTATAAGGATCATCAGGTGGAGGTAGTGTTGGTTTGTTGATGTACTTCTGAATCATAAATGTTATTTTTACTGTAATCATAAGCTAAGCGAATAGTCGTAGATAAGTGGGACACTCTGGATGCACTCACATTAAGGGAATATAGAGCAAGATTAAACTAAGAGGGAGATAAATGTGGCAGACTATTGGCCTGGTTACCGAACAGAGAATGCTTGTTTCCCAAGATTCTGACACTACGCATTCCACAGGGCACCATGCTTTCTAGCAAAGCCGGTTTACTACACAAGGTGAACAGACATCAAGCAGGTAAGTAGGCACCCTCAGATGCAAAATAGCATTGACATGGAGGGATTCCTAAGCTCAGTGCAACTTGCAAGATTTGAGATGGATCGGTTAAATTTACTAGTGACAGATATTACACAGAAAGAACTACTCAAAGCCCTTAAAGAGGTCCCATAGTTTAAGTCACTAGGAATGGATGGATTATGGAAGTGGCAGGGCAATGGTGGCACTAGATATAGAGAAAGCCTTTGACACAGTCAATTGGAATAACATGTTTGGAGTATTGCAGTGGATGGGATTTGGACTCAGGTTTATGGGTTGGTTGTGTCTCTTATATACTATGCTCACAGCCCAGGTGAGACTGAGTAACATGGTATTACCTACTTGGCCCATTGAAAGGGTCCCTTTGTCTCCCCTCCTGTTTGCAGTTGCAAAGGAGCCCTTTGCAATAACTCTGCACAAGGTTCTGGAGTTCTTTGGGATCTGAGTGGCAGACATGCTCCATATAGTATCATTATATGCAAAGTATACTTTGATATATGTCAATGCCCATCAGAGCTCCTTGCCAATACTATTTGCCGTCCTGGAGGACTACGGAAATCTCACAGGGCTGCAAGTAAATATAGTCAAAATGGTGGTGTTTCCTTTGGGTTCACACTAGACTGTCTACCACACATTGCCCAGTAGTGGATACTGCACCACTTCCATTATCTGGGGGTACCTGTCACATACTCACCAAAACAACAATATGATCTGAACATGGGATATGAACCCCTGGTCAAATTGTAGCTTGAATTGGCCAAGAGAAGTGGGTGGAACCGAGGCATTCTCTAATTTGTGTAGTTTCAGGTTGCCAGCCTTGTCTGCTCTTCCACAGCCCACATCCTCCAAGGATTGTATTTGATCAGCAGCATACAGTATAAAATAAACAAATACAATGCAAGGCTTCTGTTTTTGTCGCCTTTTCCCAGTCTTGCCCATTTGTTATACTACTACTCTTTCCACAGCATCTCTGTCTGGTGCAATTTGATGTAAGGATCACTGAACCTTCTATGACAACCCTCGATTTTGGTGTATAGTCACACAAAGTCCCACTACCACTGAGGTTAAGCTCGATAGCCATTATTGTAATTATCAATTGTTTGTCTCTCTCTCTCTCACATACCCCCACCCATCACACCACCAGGCGCTGTGTCACATAACACAATAAGTGTACCTCAGTGGTCATCCCACATGACATGACAACACTTCCAATAGAGGCATAAAACAAAAACAACACCCTCCCAACCGTGCACCCCATACGGTATAGCTTGCTTTCGATGTGGTTAAACACTTCAAAGACTCACAAACGGGGTAGTAAGCAACATACATTTACTACAAAATCATCCAATACAATAGTATATGTTGTTTATAATTGCTTACTTCAGCATTAGGTTTGTCCTTTACAATGGTTTTCTAAAAGGAGAAAAGAAATTCTGAAATTACAGTCATACAATGAAAACATATATTTCAAATGCTACTACCCTATTCAACCTTATCTCCCAAAATTGTATGAGTTGACTATGAGTATTATTACCGAAAAGCAATCCACATCCAATAAGTACAATAGATATAAAAGTATGATTATACAGGAATCATGTTTACAGAGCAGCAGACACAGACCTGTTGAAAATATCAGAGCAAAAGAGTGGAAGGTGCCTTTAAGAACGTACCAAACTAGTGGCAAAATAGGAGACATTATCATTATAGTTTGAGGTGGAAAACATGTTAAGTTGCGGAAAATGAAGTGACAAATGTTGAGAAAACAACAGAATATTGCCAAAGCAACAGGAATAAGAGGTTTGAATGTATGCTATACTATTGTGTTTCAATCTTTATCTCAAAAAGAGCAACCACATTACCAAATGTCAGGTAGAATGACATTCAATACATTTCAGTTTCCCAGATGCTACACAGACGCGCACCACCCAATCCCCACCCCTCCCCCCAAACTGGGTTTCCAGCCAATTTCCCTACCCAATAGTGGTTACTCAGGGACAGAGTGCGGATAGGCCTTCTAAAGGTGAGATCTTGTATCCGAGTCGGTATCCAAACCCACCTATTTGACAGGAGCCATCAACTCGTAAAACATTTCCGTCCACTCAAAACAGGCCTCCTCCACCTTATCATCCGTCTGGCTCTCACGCATCTGGCATTCCTCTGCCAGAGCCCACTCATCCACATCTCTACTTCACTGCTCATATGTATGCCTCAAGGAGGCATCCATCAGATGGCTGTTCTTTGATTGGCCAGCACAAGACCCAGCAATGCAAATTTGTCATACACTTTGCTCACAGTCAGGCTTGGTAATAGTTGTAACAAACAGTGGCAGACCGTAAGATCTATATGTATGTCAGTCACCTCTCGGAGTGTATGTATAACCATGCTCCAATATACCGTCCTCCCCATACACCCCAGGCATACACAAGAAGTTGGCCTCAGCAGCTCCCCACCTGGGGCAAGATCCAGACCTAGTTCTATATCTACCCCTCAACCTTTTCGGCAAAAGATAAGCTCAATGTAAGAAGTGTGCCAATCTGAAAACTGCATTGCAGGAGACTCCCCTCACTAACGCACAAGCTTTCATCCAGTCCTTGTCTGCCAAGGGTTCCTCCTAGTCACCATCTCAGCACAGTCTTGTGACTATCAGCATATCCGACGTATCATACTTTAATGCTTCATATAGTCTGTAGACCAGCCCTGAGCAGAGCTCACATCCAACAACACCTCCAGCATTACTGAAGCTACTGGGGTCTATGGAAATGCACTTCAGATATCATTAGACGTCTTGGTAATTTTGGCACATTGTAAAAAAAAACCTTGGCCCGCCCCAAATGGCTCCTGTGACTCCGTGAATGTAATGCACCTCTCCCACAGGTAAAGGTCCCCCAGAGTTTCACAACCTCCCTTAATCCATGCCTCCAGCGACATAACCCATTTGACCTGCAGAAATGGCTTCAACCACCTCAGCGGCAACTGTGTAGAAAATGGGGGCCAGCACAGTACCCGTCTAATCACCAACTCCCATGCCCACGCTGTCTGCCTCAAAATACATGGGTAATGTTTATCTAATCAATCCCTTTCTATAGGACAGAGAAGCAGCTGAACCACACCCTTTGTGCCCAACTATAACCTCTTATCTTTGTTAGAGACATCCGTGCATCATTGTGTGGCGTGCTGTAACTGTGTCTCCACATAGTACAATTCCATGTCCAGTAAGCCCAACCCTCCTTCCTCCATGTCCAGCTTGAGGACCAGAGACCCACCCCGCTACACTTACCAGCCCAGACCAGGTCAATCAAGAGACTGTCTATTTTTTTTAAGTGTCAAGTGGCCTATGGGGCACTGCATGTTCTGCAGAACATATAGATAAAGGGGCAGGGAGACCATCTTGGCGACCGCTACCCTGCTGGTAACTGACAATGGTAATTTGCTCTTAAATGCCACAGAGGCCTCTAGACCTGCCAGTCTACTCCCTATGTTATGCACATACTGATTTGTGATCTCATGCGTCACCTGTCTACCCAGATACTGGAGTTTGTCAAACTCCCACCTCAAACCCTGGTCTGGAAGGGGGTCTGAGATATCCCCATCCCACCCCGTGATCGGGAAAATTAGGGACTTAGCTACACTCACTCTAAGGTCTGACAACCTCCCAAATGTATGTAGTGCATCCAGCTGGAGGGGTACTGCGTGCTACACAACCACGAGGGAAAATGAAGCGGAGGCATTTAAGGGAGTACTTCTGTGCAATGTCTTAGTAAAAAAGTGTTCTACAAAAAGAATATGTTCCTGGAGGAATCATTTCTACTCAATTTAATCTTATCCTGGTCAGACAGCTCATCCAATGACTTCAACACAACATTCATGTACAAAACCAATGCCATAATGAACACAAATATTTTTACCAAGACACCTAAGTCCATAGAATATAAATCGTCACATATCAACTTTGAATGAAGGACTACAAGCACCATGTGGTATTATTGATGTTGTTAGAGAGGACAAAATGCCGCCTTTTCGTTCTCAAGGGGCACATTAGGACCACAAGACCATCCTCAGAACCATTTTTTTTTTTTTTTAATCTTTTTATTGGTGCATGAGTTTCAATATTTACAAAAAATAACATTATAGTTTAACATGTTTGATTCGAGAGACTGAATAAATTATATAGTTACAGATTCTATATTCATAACATTACATGTCTTTAAAGCCAATGGATTTATAGCGGAAAAATAAAGGAAGAGGAAAAAAGGCTTTGAATTAAGTCTGACATTTCTGTAGTTGGTCTCATGCACATTTTTAGAATTTTCTACCCCCACCCTCCCCGGGGTTGACCATCTATCTACATGTGATTTTGTGTTAGAAAGTCTTAGATATACTGGGGTGTAACTAAAATTTCGTGTTCCAGTGCTTTTATTTCTCGAGCCATTTAGTCAGTGGTTCCCAAATTTGTAACCCTTTTGATCGGGATCGAGTCCCCTTTTGCCATAAATTGCTTTTTCAAAGTTATAGTTCGCAATTAGACGTGTTAGCCACTGGCAATACCCTGGAGGGGATGAATCTAACCAGGCTGATGTTAGAGTAAGGCGATATATTGCCATACTTATAAAAATTAACTGTTCTCCGGGCAACCCTTGAGTCTCCTGATCTACCCCTAGACAAATCAGAGTTGATGAGAGGTTTATATCCCTTCTTAGAACTTCCTTAAAAAATTTCATGATGTCAGCTTTTAAAGTATTTAGTGTATTACAGGAAGCCAACATATGTTCTAAATCGGCCTGAAACAGCGAGCATCGAGGACATAAGGTCCCTTTCCCTGTTCCCCATTTGGCTATCCTTTTCGGTGTATAATAAAGCGAGAAGCAGGTTTTATAATACTGCACCTGAAGTCGTGCTGGTATTAAGAGTTTCTGTCTAATTCGGTGGAATATTGAAATAAGCCCTCTGAGATATCAATTTACGCTTTCCATTTGTTAGCCCGTTGTTCCATATCATCTATCATCAAGGAATTAAACAGATTATATACCATTCCAATTGATTGATTATTCTGTCTTAGTTTATCTATAATGAAATTATTTATAAAACCTATTGGACCTCCACATTTCTTGCTTAAAAAATCACGTATTTGTAAATACTTAAAGAAATCTTTCCAATCTAATTCATATTGTGTCTTAAGGTTTTCAAAGGAGATTAAATCAGTGAGAGAATAAAAATCTCCAAGCTTGGATAGGCCTTTGTCTATCCATCTCCTCATTGCAGTGTCTTTAAAGATTCCGGGTAAATTAAAGTTATTATTTATCGGGGTATAATAGTTCAGCCGGCCCAATCCTAGCATTTTCCGGACTGCTTTCGAGGTTTTATGTCCCGCTACCAGCGTCTTATATCGTACTTTTTTATAATGTGAATCATTCAAGAATCTCCAGGCCCATCCCCAGGCCTGATTACCCATTATTAGTTCTATAGGTGTGGGAATGTACCTAGGGGAGTCGTCTAGTGGTTTATCGGAAAAAGAATGTGATTGTGTAAAAGAGTGGTTGCCCAATAATAAAGTTTAATGTTTGGAAGAGCCAAACCACCCCTATCCTTTGGTAAGGAGAGAAACTTATATGCTCTTCTAGGTTTCCCATAAGACCAAATGAACCGGGAAAACATATCTTCTATCTTTTTTAGGCATTTGGAATTAAATTCTAGTGGAATGGCTCGTATAAAATAGAGGATCTTGGGGAAAAAGATCATTTTGATTATATTACATCTCCCGATTATTGAGAGATGTAAATTATGCAATCGCCTCAATTCTGGTTTTATTTTTTCAATCATTGGGTCAATATTTGCATCAACTAACTTTTCAATATTAGCGGTAATGTTTACCCCCAAGTATGTGGCGTTTTCTACCTGTCTCACGTCGTCGCCCATATTGACATTTTTACAAATAATCTGGGTTTTAGTTTGATTTAGGGAATATCCTGCCAAAAGACCGAATCTCATCGCCTCTCGCTCTACCTCTATCATAGACTCTATTGGGTTAGATGTTACAAGCGCTATATCATCGGCATATGCCAATACTTTTGTTTCCCATCCTTGAGTAATTATCGGCCTAATCCTTTGATTGTACTCCAAAGCGCGTAAGAAGGGGTCGATATATATGGCAAATAGTAAAGGTGAACTAGGGCATCCCTGACGTGTGCCTCGAGTTATTTTAAAGGTGTTAGTAAGTGTACCATTTATGAATAATTTCGCGGTTGGTTGAAAATACAGCATCTTGAATGCCTGTATGAGATGTTGGCCTATCCCGACCCTCGACAGAGACTCCCAAAGAAACGGCCAGGAAACTCTGTCGAAGGCCTTCTCAGCATCAAGTAGGATGAGTGCTGTTGGTTCTCCGGAAATTTGTGCTGCATCAAAGAGTGAGATGGTTCTTCTTATGTGGTCTATAGTACCACGTCCAGGGATGAACCCATGTTGCCTTGGGGATATAACTTTATGGATTACCCCAGCTAATCTGGTCGCTAATATTTTAGAGTAAATTTTACTGTCCGTATTTATTAATGTAATTGGACGATAGGAAGCAGGGTCTAGTGCTGATTTATGTTTCTTCAAAAAAACAATTATTTTTGCTTGCGACCATGATTCAGGTGGTCTTCCCCCCTTAAAAACATGTACAAACAAAGGAAGAATAGCTTCTCTTATTTCTGTAGACATTTTTTTATAGAATTCTGCTGGGATACTATCTAAACCAGTTGCTTTGCCATTAGGAAGACTGTTTATACACAGCAAAGCATCAGCCCATTGAGGGGGTTCCTCAAGTTGAGCCTGATCTTCTGAAGATAGTTGTTCTGTTGAAAATTGGTTAAGATAAGTCATAATATTATTTGAGTGAGATTTGGTGGTTTCTTGATATAGATTTTGATAATAAGTTAAAAACTCATTGCGTATACCTTCTGGGTCTGTGATTATGGCCTGGGTGGTGTCTTTTACTGCCGTAATAATATTTTTTGTGGCTTTTTGTCTGGCCCTTATCGCAAGATGATGTCCGACTTGTTCACTACACTCATATGCTTCTTTTCTCCAAGTCTCCAATCTATCTGCTGCCCTTTTGGCTATTACTTCCAAAACTGATGATTTAACTGAAATTATTTTAGCCAGTGCTTCTGTAGGATCCTCCCCATCTCTATATAGGGTAATTAAATTTTCTTCTGCAGCTGCCAATTGCATTTGTAAGATATCCATTAATTGTCGTTTTTCCCTATTGAGAGCTAGCGAAAAGCTCATTGTTTCTCCCCTTATTGCGGCCTTTAATGCGTCCCAGACCACTTCTATCTTGGTGCTGTCAAGATTCTCCTTAATAAATTGGGGGATCCAGTGCCTCATGTGTTTACAATATTCGTCATTAGCGAGTAAAGAGCGGTCAAATGACCAACTAAACGTATCTCGATTGACCCTTCTTTCCCCTTTTATTTCTAAAACCAAGGGATTGTGATCTGAAACTATTCGTGTACTCTTTTCTATTGAACACTTATGAAGAATGGAATGAGATACAAGGATATAATCTAATCGGACCGGTTTTTTGTGCGGGAAAGAGTAAAAAGTATAGCCTGGGTCTGCAGGGTAATATGATTGCCAGACATCCATTAATGCCTGTTCCTGACTTAAGGCCTTCAAGGCCTTATAGACCTTAGGTTTCCTACCTGTGTAATTCCTATTGGTGTCTAGAGATATACTTTGACTAGCCGATATATTTATATTAAAATCACCACAAATGATAATAGGTAAAGACCACTCGGCCAATTCGTTGTTTAAATAATCAAATATTGCCGGATCATCAACAATACTGCCATACACCGTACATATCGTAATAATGTCCCCATTCTCTCTACGACATTCGGTAATGACCCACCTCCCATTCTGATCTACGGATGTGCGGGGAAATTGAAGTGAGCCTTTAGCAGATAATATTGCGACCCCCGTGTCCTAACACTCTGTGACGTCGCTCCTATTACTGTAAATCCAAGTGTGCCTAAAAGATGAATCTGTGTCCTGTCTATATGTGTCTCCTGTAGGCATAGGATATCGGTTTTAAGTAATCTGAGGGCTACAGCGGTATTTCGACGCTTCCTTGAATCATTCAAGCCACATATATTTAATGTAGCTATGCGTAATTTACTCATTTTATTACCTAAAGTTTAGCCCACTCGATAAGACCCTGGATAAGACATAATAGTACCTACTGACCATATAACAACATAAAGAAAAAGGAAAATTAGCAAAAAATCCACACCTGGAGCAAATACTCTTGAGGTCAACCCATCCCCCTTCCCCCTCCAAACCCTTCCCCCCCCAACGAGACCCCCCCACCACCTACCACTGAGGCCTGCCTGATTCTGCATGAACCAGGATGTGGACATCTGAGAAGGCAGAGTCCCGTATCACCCAACCGGTCCGGTCCCTGCCCCAAACTGCACACTTTATCTATGTCTACTCATATTGTGATTACCCAGTTTGAATCTTCATAGAAACTCAAACATTTAAGTATTACGACCATAACAATTCAAACTTTGGATCTGTCTCCGCTTGTCCCTGTAATTTCCTGCAAATATGCTTGAGCTTGAATTTCCGAAGTAAAACTGCGAGTAACCCCATTGAAGATGATTTTCAAACGTGCCGGATTCTGTAGGTACACCGTTGCTCCAATTTGCTGAAATGGTGTAAATAATTGTCTCAACCTCCAACGCCGCTCAACTGTGGCATGGGCGAAGTCTGGTCTGGTGAAAAAGGTGACGCCGTTATATTCTTTTTACTTGTAGGTCTGGCTATATCAAAAAGAGCTTGACGCAAAAGAAAATTCCCAAAATACACTAAAATTGCACGAGGGTATTGATCTTGAGAAGTGGGTCGTTTAGAAAGTGTCAAAGGAAATCGGTGAGCGCGTTGGACTTCCTTGTCCCAGTCCCAGGATTGCATCTCAGGAAATGCACCTTTAAAGAGTGATACTATGTATGCCCTGGGGTCGTTCCTTCCAATCCCTGAGGGACCCCAAGAATACGTAAGTTGTTACGTCGCATTCTGTTCTCCTGTTCCTCGATCTTCCCCATTAAATCTTTCACTATGGCATCATGCGCATCTCCCTGTACTTTCAACGAGGAGACATCTTTCTCTAGGTTCTCAGTTCGAGTTTCAACCGATGACATTCTGTCTGCAATTTCGATGCATGTTCGACCCACTTTCCTAATAGCACCTTGCAAATTTTGTGTAGCCTGTCGGCTTTTTCGATTGTCCTGCTTGGCTTCTTCTTGGAAGCCCTTGATTGTTAAGGTCCGGCTTGACTAGCCTGAAATGTTAGACGAATGGGGGAACTGGACATCGAACATGGGACTTAAAGCGATAAAAATGATGAACATGCTTGATATATACTCAATATTGTGGCAGATGAATAGTGTGGTATTAAGAAATCTTACTGCGGATAAGGTTGATGATGGTTCCCTGTGTACTACATTCCACTGTTGTTTTATAAAGCTTTTGTGATATTCAAAATGCATAAACAAAAATGGGAAAAAAAATAGCCAATAGCAATTCACATCCAATGGGTACAATAGATATAAAAGTATGATTTGAAAGGAATCATGTTTGCAGTGCAGCAGACACAGACCTGTTGAAAGCATTGATCAGAGTAAAGGGAGTGAAAGGGGTGTTTAAAAATGTAGCATAACTGTGGCAATATAGGAAAACATTATCTTTATAGTTTTAGGGTGATAGAATGATAAGTAGGGGAAACCCAAGTGACAAACGTTGAGAAAACAACAGAAAATTGACAATCCAACAGGAATAAGAGGTATGAATTTATGAAAGGAAAGTTTATCGCCTAAACACAGAATAAGTAGTACCCACAGGCCTCTCTATACGGCTACGGCGCTGGACTCCATTGGGACAGGGGAAAGCACTAAACGCGGCAACCAACGCCCCCTCTCTAGTGCCACCCATGGTTACCTCCTCGACCCGGCCTGACGCTTCTGCCCACCTGCGGAATCAAGACCCCGACATGGGCCGCACAGACGCCAAACAGCCCAAACTGAACTTCGACGCCCGGAAGTCTTCTCGCTCCCAGACAGAGAGGGAGGGCGAGCAGTCCACAGCTCCTGAACAACCAACGTCTACAGAAGATCTAAAGACCCTCCTCATTGCCATACAATCAAACCTTACTTCCATCGAAATAAAAAATGGACACCATGAATGCGCGCATTGACTCCCTAGCACACAAAAGTGACCAACACGAAGAGAGGCTCAAAGAAACCGAGCAGCGCATTTCCGACCTAGACGACGCCTCCGCCACCACCATCACTAAAACACTGGACATGGAGAAAGTGCTGAAGCTCATAGCGGCAAAAAATGAGGACTTGGAATCGCGCTCGAGGCGCAACAACCTACGAATTTTATGTGTACCAGAATCTACCGCCACTGGCAAAATGGAAGACTATGTGGAACGCATGCTGGTGGCCGCCTTTGGCCGGGAGGCATTCTACTCAGTGTTTATTGTAGAAAGAGCGCACCGCTCCCTGGCTCCCCGTCCGTTGCCGGGCGCCCCTCCTCGTCCCATAGTCGCGAGGATTCTCAACTACCGAGACCGGGATGTCGTCCTTCGTCTCGCCAGAGAACGCCAAAAGGTAATATTTTACGGCACAGAAGTCTCCCTATACCCTGACTTCACATTGGCTGTACAAGAAAACCGACGCAAATTCCTCCCAGTGAAGAAAAAACTCCAGCAGCTGAATATCGAATATGCCATGCTCTTCCCTGCGCGCCTCAAGATCAATCATCAGGGGAAACAGCACTTCTTTACGAACCCGCAACACGTACACGACTTCTTAAAAACTCTGCCAGGACTGTCGAAGGGCCGATCCTCCCCATCCAGGCGCAATCATGAAGATGGAGACACGTCAGATGTGGAATGACGTCTCGGCTCGAATTCACGGTGCTCACATTTACCCCAACGAGGCAACGTTGGAGACGGTGAAACTCTCCCCTTGATTTCTCTGTATTGGCTACAGGCCCGCACGTCCCACACTGAACTGCAACACCAAATCCCCCGCTAGCTGAGCCATCCGCCATGGACTGGAAAAGATCACCACTAATACCCCCCGAGCACCCTTGCTAATGCAAGGAGGTACTGGCCGCCCTCTCTCCGCCACCCACTCAGGTGAACCCTAAACAAACTTAGTTTGAAATGGTTATTTTGTTGGACTCAATCTCCGAGGGAGCATGACACAAAGGGGCTTTGGGGAGGGGGGAGGGACACACCACAGCAGATTTGGGCTGCTGATGTGGGAGGGGGGAGGTCATTGGGAATGTTTTTTACTGCTTGGTACTGCACTAATTCACCCGAACACGCCCGTATCACCTGTTCAGATTCTATTACACACACTCTACGCCACTACCGATATACAAAACAACCATGGAGGCCCGACCTAGCCCCCCCCAAGTATAATTTTTTGACATGGAATGTGCGCGGCCTGAGCGATCCCCGCAAGCGCAGGCACATTCTGTCTTACCTGGACCGCCACAATATCCACTGTGCTATGCTTCAAGAAACACACCTCGCCCCCACCATAACCGCCACCTTTGCATCCCGCTGGGCGACCTGCAGATGCTTCTCATCCTATTCCTCCTACGCCAGGGACACGGTTATCCTAGTAAAACGCACACTTCCCTACACTCCCATTGGATCCTACGGGGACCCACAAGGCCGATACATTATTCTTTGGGGGAGACTATCCGCCCAATCCATAACCCTGGTCTCTTGCTATGGGCCTAACACTGATGATCCGGAATTCTTTCGGATACTATGGGGCAAAGTACTCGACATTGGATCCACACACTTGGTATGGGGGGGAGATTTTAACGTCACCTTGGACCCGGCAATGGACAGGTCGCACCCACAACCTCATCACTACTCCAACGCACACTACACCCTCAATCGTATTATGGGGGATCATGATCAGATTGACGCTTGGCGTACCTGCCACCCACAAACTCGGGAAGGGTCCTGCTACTCCACAGCTCACTCCTCCTGGTCGCAAATAGATGTATGGATACTCACCAAAGGACTGGTGCCCTGGCTAACACAGGCCTCTCACCTTTCGCGCACATACTCCGATCACTCACCTGTCCTCCTCACCCTCACGCCGCTTCATGAGGAACCACCTTATCTTTCCTGGCGCCTCGCCCCACAGACCCTCTTAGACCCCGTTTTTAAAGAGGAACTGGAACAAGAGATAACTGATTTCTTCCCCCGAAATGATGGGTCAGTCCCGCACTACTCCACGGTGTGGGAGGCCTTTAAGGTCACCATACGTGGCATCTGCATCGCTAAGAGCGGAGGGGTCCTGAGGGATATCCGCGCCACGCTACGTAAACTAGAGACTGAGCTTAAACAAACAGAACTGCAAATACAGGATACGCCCACTTCGGCACTAAAGGCACACCTGCGAGATCTCCTTACCGATTATCAGGAGACGCCCGAGCAGGAAGGTAAATTCAGGGGAAAATACCACCAAGCGCGCCGCTACGGAGAGGGGGAACGGCCGGGCAAAGCACTAGCCTCTGTCATCCGCCCCCCTAGATTCTCCAATACCGTTCTAGAAATTGAGGATGACGATGGCCAACTTCATAGAGATACCCCAGACATAGTAACCGCTTTCAAACGCTTTTATACAACTTTATACAAGACACACAGGACGCAGCCAGTAGACTTTACCCCTTTCTTCGAAGACACTGCCATCGCTTGGCTGGGAGACAATCAAAGAGAATTTCTACTTGCGCACTACGAAAACGATGAGATTTTATCCGCCATAATGCAATTACAATCTGGCAAGGCCCCAGGGCCTGACGGCCTCCCGGCCGAATTTTATAAAACGTACCGACATCTTCTTATCCCTGTGTTACGGCATGTCTTCGAAGAAGCCCGAGAGACGGGCATACTACCCCAAACAATGTGTGAAGCGCTCATTATTTCTCTACCTAAACCGGGCAAACCACCATCGCAATGTGACTCGTATAGGCCCCTGTCCCTTATTAATGTCAATGCCAAGATCCTAGCCAAACTAATCGCGAATCGAATCAGTCCCCTTATGCCCGTATTGGTACTCCCTGACCAGTCGGGGTTCGGACCCAGCCGAGGCACGTCTCACAATCTGCGTACCCTGTTTGCGATCCTCCACGATATTGACCCTGACGCAAACGCAGCGGCCATTTTCCTGGACGCTACTAAGGCGTTTGATTCCCTAGAATGGGACTATCTTGCCTTTGTACTTCACCGCATGGGATTCCCCACTCCTTTCCTGGCTTGGATAAATCTGCTATACACTGGTTTGCGAGCCACAGTGATGATCAATGGTGCTCGTTCCTCCCCCTTCACAATAGCCAGAGGCACCCGACAGGGATGCCCCCTCTCGCCCCTTCTCTTCACCCTGGCTGTTGAACCCCTCGCTGCTAAAGTCCGTCAACACTTCCGGGAGCATGCCCTCATATATCCAGAGAGACAAATACTAATCTCTCTTTATGTGGATGACCTTACGCCTATACTTACGGAACCCGGGCGAAAGTCTTAACCCCATTCTAAGGCTACTCATACTATTTGGTCGCCTCTCTGGAGTTAATATAAATTGGGGGAAATCCCAGATATACCCCCTCACGGACGCCACCCCACGCTTTGTGCCCGACTACCCCCTAACGTGGTGTGCCAACACACTTACCTACCTTGGTATTGTCATCTCTCGCGATCGAGAAGAACTGATGAGGTCCAATTTTGGTCGTGCACTGGATCTAATAACTGAGAAAATTACCAGATGGATCGCGTTACCCCTCTCCCTGGCTGGGAGAACCGCCCTTATCAAAATGGTAGTCCTCCCCAAGCTGCTTTATCTGTTCACTAATATCCCCTATGCCCCCAGCCGTCACTTTTTTAAATCAGTCAAAACCCAACTCATACGCCTCATTTGGGGCGGAAAACAGGCAAGACTATGCTGGGACACACTCACACGACCCTTTGAGGCCGGGGGCTTTGAAGTACCGGATCTGGAATTATACTTTGTATGCGCTCAAGCTCACTTTGCGTCTTACTGGATAAATCCTCCCCCTTACATGCCTCATCTTGCGATAGAGGACGGGTACATAACTCCGACCCCGTGCACTGCCTATTTAAGCACCCCTGCGGTCCCTCGACCCTTAGCCTCCACCACGGTACAATGCACAACCAGTGCCTGGCACGATCTAGCTAAACTTCTACACTGCACCCTGATGTATTCCCCCCTCCTTCCTATCCCGGGTAGGCATGACCTCCCGGTCACACAAGAGATGGGTTGCCGCTGCCTCCTCCGCAAACTCGCCGTTCAGACCTGGGGACAACTTTATATTGGGGGAAAGTTCCGCACCAGCGAAGAATTTTTTGGCTCCACATCTCCTACCCCACTGGAGCGCTTCTATTATGTTAGACTGCGTCAGGCTTGAGGGCCCTCACTCCCTGCTTCCCACAGGAGCCCCCCACCATGTCTCCCCTACACGCCATTCTACAACAAACTGCTCCCACACACGTTGTGTCACTACTATATCGCACCGTACAGAGAGACAGGACATACAATCCCCCCTTAGCCAGGTGCAGATGGGAAAAATAACTAGGCTCCCCCCTCACCAATGAACAGTGGTCCTACTGTTGCAGACAAACTGGAGGCATCTCTGCTAGCAGCAGATTGCGCATCATCCATTATAAATACGTCCATCGTCTTTACTACACACCTGCGCGCTTACACCGCCTGCGTCTCCGAGACAGTGATCGCTGTGATCGCTGCGGGAGCACAGGAGCAGATTTTAGACACGTAGCCTGGGACTGCCCGCCCATTCGTGAATTCTGGATGGAGGTGCTGGCAGCGCTGGACAACATGACAGGAATACATGTCCCTGACGACCCCCTAACCGCACTCTTGGGATACACTGAGACACTGGTCGTCAAGATACGGAGGTACACCTCCTTGGCACTCCTCCTCGCCAAAAGACGGATCGCTTGCAGATGGGGAAGGGGGAGGGCACCTAAATTCAAAGATTGGCTACAAGATCTCTTCTACTGCCAAGAACAATTACACATCTACGCGGAACTACTACCCCCCTCCTCTCGCCCACGTGACATATGGGCCCCCCTCCAAACGTATTTATTGGAACACACCACCACCATGGACTCAGATGTTAACCCATGCTCCACTGCAGAAGCATCACACCCCAGGGAATCAAATTGAAGCATTGATGTCCCCACCCAGGCCGAGAGTCTCAGCTCAGTAGGGGCGACAAGTCACTAGGCGAACTTACTCCATATCTCACCGCTCAGAGTCTATTAACACACACGGGCATCTTTCCCCTGAAAATGTATACAAGTGGTACCGTTAACCTCCTGATTGTTTGTTGTTGAACAAAATGATTACGATTCTATGATGCAACTAATTAAACTCGTCCTACCTGACGCAGCCGGCCCAAAGTGATTGTAGGCGGTTTGCTGTGTAACCCTTCCCCGTCTACACTGCTTTATGATACATTGCTTTACGCTGCAGGCCCGCCCAGGGTTGTAAGCACCAGGCTGTGATCCACACTTATTGCTTCTAATAAAGGTTTTGAAAACTTTAAAAAAAAAAAGAAAATACACTCACCTTAAGGTCAGACAACCTCCCAAATGTACGTAGTGCATCCAGCTGGAGGGGTACTGCGCGCTCCACAGCCACGAGGGAAAATGAATCGGAGGCATTTAAGGGAGTACTACAGGGCAATGATTTAGTAAAAAAGTGTTCTACAAAAAGAATATGTTCCTAGAGGAATCATTTCTACTCAAATTAATCTTTTCCTGGTCAGAGAGCTCATCCAATGACTTCAACACAAAATTCATGTACAAAACCAATGCCGTAATGAACGCAAATATATATTTACCAAGACACCTAAGTCCATACAATATAAATTATCACATATTAACTATGAATGAAGGACTACAAGCTCCACGTGGTATTATGATTATGATGTTGTTAGAGAGAGCAAAATGTCGCTGTTTCGTTCTCATGTGGCACATTAAGACCACAAGACCATCCTCAGAACCTAGTGTTGCGAAGGAGTGAAACCTGTAAGAACTTGCTGACAAATTAGGTAAACTTCTGCATAAAGGACTCCACAGAAGCCCTATGCATCATGATTTAAAGTTGCAATGTGATAATTTATATTGTATGGACTTAGGTGTTTTGTACCTTTATGGTTAGGAGGATTCTTGCGCTTCCTTATATCCCCAAACGTAAGGAATGTGAATATATTGATCATATGGTGGAGGTAGTGTTGGTTTGTTGATGTACTGCTGTATCATAAATGTTATTTTTACTGTAATCATGAGCTAAGCGAATACTCGTAGATAAGTGAGGCACTCTGAATGCACTCGTATTAAAGGAATATAGACCGAGATTACACAAAGAGGGAGGCAAATGTAGCAGACTATTGGCCTTGTTACCGAACAGGCAATGCTTGTTTCCCAAGATTCTGACACTACACATTCCACAGGGCACCATGCTTTCTAGCCAACCCGGTTTACTACACAAGTTGCATAGACATCTCAAGCAGGTATGTAGGCATCCCCAGATGCAAAATAACATTGACATAGAGGAATTTCTAAGCTAAGAGCAACTTTCAAGATTAGAGATAGTTCAGTTAAACTTACTGGAGGCAGATATTACACAGAAAGAACTACTCAAAGCCCTTAAATAGCTCCCACAGTTTAAGTCACTAGGAATGGATGGCTTATGGAAGTGGCGGAGCAATGGTGGCACTAGATATAGAGAAAGCCTTTGACACAGTCAATTAGAATAACACATTTGGAGTATTGCAGTGGATGGGATTTGGACTCAGGTTTATGGGTTGGTTGTGTCTCTTATATACTATGCTCACAGCCCGGGTGAGACTGAGTAACATGGTATTACCTACTTGGCCCATTGAAAGGGGCCCTCTGTCTCCCCTCCTGTTTGCAGTCACAAAGGAGCCCTTTGCAATAACCCTGCACAAGGTTGTGGAGTTCTTTGGGATCTGATTTGCAGACATACTCCATATAGTATCATTATATGCAAAGCATACTTTGATATATGTCAATGCTCATCAGAGCTCCTTGCCAATACTATTTGCAGTCCTGGAGGACTATGGAAATCACACAGGGCTGTAGGTAAATATAGTCAAAATGGTGGTGTTTCCATTGGGTTCACACCTGACTGTCTACCGCACATTGACCAGTAGTGGATACTGCACCACTTCCATTATCTGGGGATACCAGTCACATACTCACCAAAACAACAATATGATCTGAACATGGGTAGGGTAATGCAGGGCCTGCTTGGCTCTATTAATGTTTGGATGACACTTCTACTCTCCTTGCCCAGCCACAGAGCGGTCACGAAGATGAATTTTCTGCTGAGGTACCTTTATCATTTGCAGAATGCATTACGTACAGTTCCCAGAAATATGTTTAAAACACTGCACACGCTACTGACCATGCTGGTTTGGGTGGGGAAAAGAGCTACAATAAAATTGTACGCACTCAAGCTTGACCCTGAGGAAGGAGGTCTGGGACTTCCAGTCCAAGAGTTGTACTACTTAGCAGCACAACTTCAGCATGCTGTGCAGTGGAGACATGTGAATGACGATTGGGAATGACAGTAACTGACGGACTGTTGGGAAGGGGAACCACTACACACACCAGTGGGGTAGAATCGTACCGGCACTTTGTCCATTCACAGTCAATAACATTGCATTGGCATAGGATCTAACAGTGAAGAGAATCCTGCCCCGCCCCCCTGCTCTAGATCGCTAGACACAAGGGCGCTGCAGCCATTCCAGAAATTGTGAAATGCAATGCCATTGGCTCTGTGGCAAGAAGGCAGCTGCACTACACTGGGTGATCTCTCTACCCTGGGGAGATTTTCCTGACATTTGAAGAATCTCAATCTACCTTTGGGGTAGGGACTGTAGAATGTCTAATATATGCTAAACTAGCAAAATGGCTGGGAAATATGGAGTGACGTCACTAACGCACCCTTTGGGGGTCGGGCAAATGGGATACTGATTTAGATACACCGGTCAAAGACACAGAGTGGGAATGATTCTGTAGCCAGCTGCAGTCTATCTAGCAATGCCAGGTTTAAGTTAGTGCATTTTCAAATTGTGCATTGATTATACATGGCTCCATTCAAGCTGCTTAGAATATTTCCTACTCAGTCTACGGTGTGCCCCAGGTATGGGGAGGCCAAATTGCTGCATATTATGTGGAGCTGTGCTGCTCTATTTGTGTATTGGCAAGGGATAGTTGATAGGCTTCGACACATATAAGGCCTTGGGCTAGAACAAAGCATTGTTTATTGAACCTCATCCCCTGGCCTTGAAAGTCAGGACTGAGGCACATGTTTGCCTCTCTTGGATTGGTGTTGGCAAATTGCTGTATTGCAATCTGCTGGACACGCCCACCATCTCCAGTGTTGAAAGCATGGGAGAAAAATGTTCAAGAGTGAGCCTTGGAGGAAGCAATATGTATGACAAGGATCCGCCCAGACAAAAAGGTGGTTAAGGACCTGCATGACTAGCCTGAAATGTTAGACGAATGAGGGAACTGGACATCGAACATGGGACTCAAGGCGCTGAAAATGATGAACATGCTTGATATATACTCAATATTGTGGCAGATGAATAGTGTGGTATTAAGAAATCTTACTGCGGATACTTTTGATGACGGTTCCCTGTGTAACACTTTCCGCTGTTGTTTTATAAAGCTTTTGTGGTACTCAAAATGCATAAACAAAAATAGGGAAAAAATACCCAATAGCAATCCACATCCAATGGTACAATAGATATAAAAGTATGATTTGAAAGGAATCATGTTTGCAGTGCAGCAGACACAGACCTGTTGAAAGCACTGATCAGAGTAAAGGAAGTGGAAGGGGTGTTTAAAAATGTAGCATAACTGTGGCAATATAGGAGACATTATCCTTATAGTTTTAGGCTGATAGAATGATAAGTAGGGGAAACTGAAGTGACAAATGTTGAGAAAACAACAGAAAATTGACAATCCAACAGGAATAAGAGGTATGAATTTATGAAAGCAAAGTGTATCGCCAATACACAGAATCAGTAGTTTTCACTAGTGCTAGAGTTAGTCTAGACATGTGCATATTAGTGAGTCACTTGGTACAAAAGAGATTCTTGCACTTTATAGTGGCACTAACAGGCCTTGGAAGGAAGACTGGTGCACGTCATTGCGCTAGCTTTCCTGCTAGTGGCTCTGAAACACATTATGACATTAAATGGCAAGTGGGTTGATACTCGAGGAACACCATTCACCAGTTTAAAAGGGATTGTATCTGTACTTAATGCCTCTGAATTACCAACAGTGAAAATACTGCTGTTCATGATCATGACGTGAGCACCTCTACAGCCTTGTCATGGCATTCTGCAACCAAAGGAAAGTGTCAGAACAATGATGTACATTAGCATGCAGCGAAAACTAAAGGCTCTTCATAGGTTGACAAAGAGGATTTCTCTAGGCACAGGGGAACTGATTGACCCACTATGGCCCTTTAAAGTAATATAAGTGCATTGAATACTTTAGAGAACACCTGAGATTCATCATGGGAATGAATAACTAAAGTCGATTGCCTGTTGAACATGGTGGCATTGACTTTCAAAGAGGGATGACTTTGGAACCTAGTGACATTGGAAGGCAGTTTTGGCATTCCTGGGTAAAAGAACGCATTACCTAGCCAGTTAGAATTCACACCGGACATGAGATAGCCTTTAGTAGTAGTGTTTGTCAAGGCTAATTAATTGCACATTTTGGCAGGAAAAAGAAGGACAGGCATTTTTTGGACGAGAGCAAATCTTCAAATCTGCAATTATGAAAACAAATGCTTAAGAAAAACCTAAATCTTTTCTTTAACATATCATTAATTTTCGCGAATAGATCATTGTGAAAGAAAAGGAAAGGCAAACTTTCAGGAAAGCAAGTGTGGTACCTGAGAGGGGCTTGGGAGATGAAACCCTGCTCAAATTGTAGCTTGAATTGGCCAAGAGAAGTGGGTGGAACCGAGGCCCTCTCTAATCTGTGTAGTTTCAGGTTGCCAGACTTGTCTGCTCTTCCACAGCTCACGTCCTTCAAGGATTGTATTTGATCAGCAGCATACAGTATAAAATAAACAAATACAATGCATGTCTTCTGCTTTTGTCACCTTTTCCCAGTTTTGCCCATTTGTTATACTACTACTCTTTCCACAGCATCTCTGTCTGGTGCAATTTGATGTAAGGATCACTGGACCTTCTATGACAACCCCCGATTTTGGTGTATAGTCACACACAGTCCCAATACCACTTAGGCTAAGCCGGATAGTCATTATTGTAATTATCAATTGTTTGTCTCTCTCTCACATACCCCCACCCATCACACCACCAGGCGCTGTGTCACATAACACAATAAGTGTACCTCAGTGGTCATCCTGAATGACATGACAACACTTCCAATAGTGGCAAAAAACAAAAACAACACCCTCCTAACTGTGCACCCCATATGGTTTAGCTTGCTTTCGATGTGGATAAGCACTTCAGTGCCGCACATAGGGGGTAGTAAGCAACATACATTTACTACAAAATCATGCAATACAATAGTATATTGTTGAAAGTAAGAACGAAGAAGCGAGGTAAGTCTGAGTAACTTCTTTATTGACCATCCACTCTCCAGAACCTCTTCACAGTGAACAGTGTCAACATTCTAAACCAGGCTCCCAAGGGAAAATCCACTAGAGAAGAATGGGAGGGGGGAGAAGAGGGTTATACCAAGGAGAAAGAAAAGAGAGATATAACAAAGAGGTAAGGGGGGAAAAGAAGATGATAACACACCTCCCTTTTTACAAGAGGTTAAACATTGCAACATTTGACAATTTTATCACAACTCCACAACTGTCCATTTCCAATAGTACCATATTGTTGTAGGACTTTGACACATGACAAGGAGGGCACAATTTGCTTTTGCTATGTGGGTCTTTTATACTCCTTTTGACTTGCACCCAATCACCTTCCTTCCACCTTGGAGCCTTGACCCCACACTTTTCATCGTACCACTCCTTGTACTTGCTCTGGTGTTGTTCTACCTTCTTACCTACTCCCTCGAGATCAGAACCCACAGCCCTACCACCACCCAACCACGTTGGATTAAACTTTGTGCAGGGTTCTCTTCCTCTGAGAGCAACTAATGGGGACACCCCTGATACGCGATTTGGTGAGGTGCGGTACGCACATAGACAATCACGTAAGGACGATTCAACATCATGACCATTTGCTACAGATAACGGTATAGTTATTTTATTAGCCTATTGGCTCTCTCTACCAGGCCTTTAGTCTTGGGGCAATAGAGTTCAGTTTTTTCATGTCTGATATAGAGGTTTAGCAAGAATTCTTTCATCTGCTGTGATGTGAACTGTACCCCATTGTCGGTGACTAAGGTACATGGTATTCCTTCTCTAGAAAAAACGTCCTTGAGGAAATCAAGGACAGTTTTTGTGTTAGTGCAATGAACAAATTTGTGTGAGACCCAATGAGATGTATAGTCCACCAACACAAGCATGAATGTTTTGTTCATCCCCAAGTTGTTCATGGGTCCAATTATATCCATGGCAAGTTTGATCAATGGCTTAAGATGTACCTCGACAGGGGATAATGGAGCTTTGAGTGCAGACTTAGTTTTGTCACTCATGGCACAACTGTGGCAGTCCTTCACCAATTGTTCTACCATAGTGTCCATCCTGGGGAACCAGAAATTAGACCTGATTCTGTTCTTTGTCAGGCTTCTCCCTAAGTGACTCTTGTGTGCCAATTCCACGATTCTCTTCCTAAGACCTTCCGGAGGTACAATTCTGTTCTTGCGATACACTTTTCCTCTTATGGTGCTAAGCTCGTACCTGACCTCCCAGAAGTCTCTGATCTCTTCTTCAACCTCACTGCACTTGCTGGGCCACCCTTCTACCATTATCGACTTTAACTTGTTTATGGTCTTGTCTTCTTTTATGCCTTTTTCCCATTCTTCTTCTGTTAAAGCTGGATTCATTATAGCCATGATGGGACAGTCTAACATCTCCTCTGGAGATTCCCCTTGCAGTGGTGTTCTAGACAGAAAATCCGCAATTATATTTTCACCCCCTGGGACATACTTAACCTTGAAGCAGACGTTTTCCAGGCCTCGTACCCATTTGCAATTGCAGGGTGTACTGTGTTCCATGCCTTTGACAGTAAACATGAATGTAAGGGGCTTGTGGTCAGTGCGGATAGTGAAGTTTAGACCCCAGAGGAAAAACTTAAAGTGTTTCACCGCCCAGTAGCATGCCAGGGCCTCCTTCTCAACTACGGAATAGGTGCTCTCTGCCTTGGTAAGGCAGCGGGAAGCAAAAGTAATTATTGTATTGTCATTGCCATCTCTCTGAGAAAGGGTTGCCCCCAACCCTTTGTTGGAGGCGTCAGTGGTGAGTATAGATTTTTTTCTGGGATCAAAAGTATCCAAAGCTGGAGAATTAATGACTTCCACCTTTAAGGCATCGATAGTGTAACTATGTTGGTCCTGCCATACGAACTCCTTGTATTTTTTTTTTTTAGGTCCCACAACTGTTCACACTTCCCAGAGAAGTTCTTGATGTATTTGGCCATGTACTCCAGTAACCCCAGAAAGGATTTCAATTCATCCTTACTCTTGGGATATGGGGCGTCTCTCACAGCACTCAACAAATTGTTCTTTGGCCTAAACCAATTTTCGGAGATAGTATGCCCCAGGTAATCTACAGATGTAACACGTATCTGCCATTTGGATTTCTGCACAGACAACCCAGCCTTCATCAATTTGTTGAACACCTCTCTGAGGGTTTGGTCGTGGGCTTCAACGGTCCATTCATACACCAGGATGTCGTCTTGGAAACACATGGTGTTACTCACGTCTTTTAGGATTTGGTGCATTATTTTTTGAAAGACGGCTGCAGAAGACGCCAACCCAAACAGCATTCTTTTAAACATGTATGCTCTGTGTGGGGTAATGGATGCTATGAGTGGTCTAGAGTCCGGGTGAAGATCAACCTGGTGGTAGGCCATGGAAAGGTCAATGACACTAAAGTGCCCCATGGTACTGGGCATTTCGTTTATGTTTGGAAGTGGGTACCTTTTCACCCAGATGTTTTCGTTTAGACTCCGTAAGTCCACACATAAACGAATGCCCTCTCCATTGGCCTTCGACGCGATAACGATGGGCACCAACCACTCAGGCGTGTCAATGGGTTGAATGATGTCCATAATGCACATTCTGTTTAATTCCTTCTCTAAAGGTTCCTTCATTAAATTAGGTACCGGGCGTAGTTTATGCACAACGGGTCTAGCATTGGTTTTAAGTTTAATTCTGTGTTGGAAATCATGAAGCAAACCTAGATTCTCAGAAAACAATTTGGGAAACTCTTCAGATATATTGGTTTCAGAATGGATATCGTCCATCAAAAGTACCTGGTCTGTGTTATTGGGATCAAGAATTATGCCTAATTCTTTCTGATGTTGCCACCCCAATAAATTCGATCCGTTTCCACAACATATACTTTCCCCACAGTGCTCCTTCTCTTGAACCCAATATGCATTTCTCTCATTCCAATGAGTGGAATGGGTTCTTTCGTGTAATCTGTGGGCGAAATGTCTGGCTTCTCTAGCGTGACACTTCCATGTCTGCCCATATTCACAAAATCTGTATGCCTCAAAAAGGTAAATGGTGAACAAGAATCGGCATCCATAGTGACAACATTATTATTAAGCATTATATTGCATTTGGGATATATAAGGTTAATACTTCCCATTGTGTCCTTCACCTGGAAAACATATTTCTTTTCATTGGAAGTGACGCATTTAACTTCTTTAACTAAATCACCTCGGGACCCGCTTACTCTTCGTTTGCCGCAGTACCTGTTGAGGGGGACATCAGCAACCAGGATTCTTCACGGCTCCCGGCGCCCGGTCACTGACATCACCGCGAAGCGCCAGGAGGCGCTTCTAAAGCGGGCGCGGGCTGCCGCAGTGCAGGCCGCGCGCGGGCGTGCCCGGGCCGCACCTGGGCGAAGCCCTGGCCAAGGGCGGGCCCGTCTGCGCCCGTCCGCGACTGGTAGAGGCTGGGCCATCCCTCTTGGTTGTATCCCTACACTGGTTCACAGCATCTACCGCCCGTGACATTCAGGACTTGTGGTCATTGAAGAAGGTAGGACTGACTATTATTGCTGTGTAGCATACTCTTTTGGCCAGAATAATCTTCATATAGACTCTTGGTGGGGATCGCGGCTGGTCTAATAACACGAGTATCTTCATACCCGGGGTTGCACGAATTTATTTGTGACACTGATTTTGCTCCACATTAGTTTAAAAAAATCATGGGGAGGCGGAAGCCACAAACGACCTCTGCAGGGGCAAAGGTTAGCTCTAATACTACTATTACGACTATGGATTCTTTTCTACAGAGGGCGGCAGCTGTAATTGACAAGGAGATCGAGATAGTAAACAGACGCCTTTCTAGGTCGCCATCCAACAGCTTGTATCCAACATCTGTCAGCCCAAGCGTACCCCCGCCGGATGCTATCACTGAACCCCTGAGTTTATCCATCTGTTCTGGGTCACGTGATGGATCTCAGGCTAATGATGGGTTACTTTCTCTGCATGAAGTCCCTCTTAAGGTCACGCACAGGCCTCTTTCTCCCGTTATTATAATAGAAAACAGGGAGAGTAGTGTTCCTCATTCTTTACAAGGGAAAGATGATAACTTTACAAAAAAACAGGTGGATACACATCTAGCTCCTCGCAGTGAGAGTCTTCAACTGCCTGTAAAGGGGACTCCTAGGCCTGGTGTGGGCACCAAAAGGAAACTCTATTCTATCGGGGGCAAAGCCAAGAAATCCAAATCTAACCCAGTCACTAAGCCGGTCACTAAGTCAATCATTAAGCCCATGGCATTTGCGCCGGCAGTTACTATTTTAGATCCCTCGGTGTTACCAAAAGCCTTCCAAGATATAATGACTAGTCTGTTGGACACTAAGCTGGGTCCCATCCTTGAGAGGTTAACCATGATCGAGAAATGCTTAGCAGTGCGTAACCGGTCTGATCAACTGGTGAGCTCAGGTGTGCCTAGTGATAACTTAGGACCCAGCACTGTAATTGATCCAGGTTTTTCCACACGCCCACAGATTACCAACAGGGAACAGCCACGTACTCAGTGTCCGACGAATCACGCAACTAGGGGGGAGGCAGACGGACCGAGTGAAAGTCTTGTAACCAGTAGGGATCTGCCTGTACATTCGCATGGGCTGGATCCTCATTTTATCGGTGGTCGGCTAGCGGGCCTGCAGGGGCAGTCAGTGGAGGAAGCACAGCGCTTACCAGTTATTCATCTCCCACCAGAATCTACGCCCTATGTAGTGATCCTGGGGAACGTGCCGCCGCTCCCACCGGGTACAAATGAGGACTTTAGCCAGCTTAAAAACAAAGTACTTCACTGGTTATCTAACAATACCACCGTGGGTTCAAGGGCGGAACGAAATATTATCATGGTGCGCCGAGTTAGCTGGATTGGTAGCTCGCGGAAATTCGGAGGGGGTGACTGTGTTATTGTGAATTTTAACAGATCATATCTAGCTGAAAGAATTCTTTCCAGGGTCTTTTATTCTGGTCCCCCAAATCATGGGTCTGTAGTACAGGCACTACCGTTAGTTTTTTTTTATAAAGCTGATATACAAAGGTACATTCCAGGGACTAGCAATATGGATGCTCCCCGAGATAGGCGGATTCAAAATCCTTTTGCGGTAAAAGATCAATGGTGTACACAAGCAGCACGCAGTTTAAACCAGTCAGTTGGGTACTACCCTGCCCCTCCCCTAGAGCTATCTAACAGATATTCCATACTATCAAGGTTGGAGGAGTGCGACTGACTGCATAATCCTGCAGAGCCCGCTGTAGAGTCAAAGTTCCAGCAGAGGGCTCCAATTGTGCAAAGTGTGGTGGCCCCCGTGTATCCAACTACAATGTTTTGTCGTGGAACATTGCAGGCCTGGCAGATAAGTTACAGGATCCCATTTGGCAGCAGTTTGTCAAACAATTCTCTGTGATTTGTTTTCAGGAGACTTGGGTGGTGAACTGCAATTTATTTTTGGAGGGTTTTAAGGCCTTCTTTGTCCCAGCTTCTCCGTCGGCATGTGGCAGAGCGAAGGGTGGTCTGGTTATTTATATATCTTTGGCAGTGGACTGCCGGATCCAGATCCTCCCATCGCCAAGATTGGGTCTTCAAGCTATGGTACTGAAGATGGGGACTTCCAGTCTGGGCGTGATCAACTTTTATAACGCGACGACAAGCACCCAGGGGGAATGTAATATCACTCAGCTGGGTTCCTATATAAGGCAGTCTTGTGGTTCTATATCACATAATTTAATGGTTCTGGGTGACTTTAATATCCACCCCTGTGGAGATCCAAGGTATACAAGCATGGCCGACCTAGGTTGCCCCCGAATGTGGTGGTTTCATTTCGAGCATTCTACTCAGGGGGAACTATTGAATAATTTACTCAATGAATTTGATTTAATGTCACTAATGTCTCTCTCTGCCCCACATAGCAAAGCCTCTGTTCCGTCTTTTAAAGGGAGAGGTAGCGGATCTTTTATAGATTACATTTTAATTTCATCTACCCTTCAGTCTTTATTTTGTGGGTTTACTATTATGGAAAGTGTTTACAGCGACCATAATCCTCTTTGTGTGCAATTGAATGGCCCATTATTATTTAAAAAATCCAGGGTGGTGTCATCGGGCACGCTAAGACCAACGGACGGTAGGCGCCATCTTAAGTGGTCACAGGTCTCCCCTGACGCCTTTTATGGCGTGGTAAGAGATTCTTGCGCTGTTGAATTAGCACTTTGTATCACGCCGGGTACCTCGTCGAGGGACGTCCTTGAGCTTTTAACGTTATCACCACTAAGGTAGGGGAACTTTTAAGTGTACATGCACGTAAGGTAGTCACTCCAACTCCTAGATGGTTTGATTCATCTTGCACTCAGTCGGCACGGAAGCTGAAGGAGGCTTTGAATGTTACCCCGAGAAACCAACTACAGATACGTGCCTGTTGCAACGAATATAAACAGGTACTGGCCAAACGTAAGGGCGCCTTGAAGGAGGAGGCTTGGAGGGAGTTGTTAGAGATGAGCACCCTTGGGAACAGTTCGAGGTTCTGGGGTATTGTCAATAGACCGCTGTTTGAGAAAGATACAGGGGGTGATTTAGGCTCCCACATCACCGAGGAAGAATGGGTGTCCCATTTTCAATCTATGTTTAAGTGCCCCACGGACCAATCTCCTCAGACAGATCGGGTCATTAACATCGCCGCCGTGGTTTTCGAGCAGAAAGAGGTTGAGGCTGGGATTGCCGGCCTGACATGTAACAAGGCACCAGGCCCGGACGGCATACCATTGGATCTCTTTAAATCGGATCCACTTTTCTGGGCACCGGTTCTTGTGGCTGTGCTTAATGCTGCAGCCAGGGACGGTTGCCCTGATTCCTGGGCCACCTCAACTATCGTGCCAGTGTTTAAGAAGGGGGACCGCAATAGCACTTTTTGCTATAGGCCAATCTCCCTTCTTGATTCAGTGGTAAAGGTCGTGGGAGGGGTGATATTGGATAGATTATCTTCCTGGGCAGAGGAGCACAAGATAATTTCTGATATTCAATATGGGTTCCGCCCAGGGCGGTCAACTGTGGCCCAATGCCTCAATCTTTATATGATCCTTGGTAAGTACACGATTGCCCGCCCAGGTACGATCTACTTGGCCTTCATGGACCTTTCATCCGCGTTTGACTGTGTCAACCGGGTCAAGCTGTGGCAGTCCATGAGGGCCATGGGGGTGGAGGGCAACATCGTTAACTTCCTAGAGGATCTGGACAGGGCCACTAAGGCCAATGTTAGATACGCTCAGGATCTTCGTGTCTCTAGGGATTTTAACATCAGGAGGGGGGGTACGGCAAGGCTGCATTTTGGCCCCTTTTTTGTTCAACCTCTACATAAACGATCTGGACAGAGTTTTGGCTAACACAGGGGCAGATTTTCCGTATGTAGAGCGACGGGGTCTCCCAGTCTTACTATATGCGGACGATGCGGTCCTTATAGCCAGAACCGCCAGGGGCCTTCAATCCCTGCTTCACTCTTTCTTAAATTTCATGGGGGCCCGAGATTTAGCAATAAATAACGCTAAATCCTATATATTGCAGGTAGGGATGCGGCCCAAGAAAAAGTTTCTTTTTACAGTAGGTCCCGAGAAGGTCCCTCTGACGACTGTCTTTTCATACCTGGGGGTCTTATTGGATGACCGTTTGAAGTGGGGGGCCCTTATCCAGAAGAAAAAGGGGGAGCTTACAAGGGTAAATGCTGCTATTTTCAACTTTGCTGCTAAGATGGGCAAGCGCCCAATTGCAGCCATGTTGAAAGTCTATCAGGCTAAAAGTGTAGCCACAGCTTGCTATGGTAGTGAAATTTGGGGGCACATCACCAAAGACGAGTTGCAGGTGGTTGAGAACACTTTTTTAAAGCGCTTGCTGGGCGTGCCAAGTGGTTTATCGAACTTGGTGGCTCACGAGGAATTGGGGGTGCCTTTTCTATGTGACACCTTGGCTTTGCGCCCCCTAGTGTTCTGGCTAAAGTGTTGGCTGAATAAGGATTTAGCCCTCAGCCAGCAGATTATATCCGAATGTATGAGCCTTGACCACATGTCCCGTACACCATGGCTGAAATATATTAAAAGTTGTTTTGAAGAGTTGGGGCGCTCTGAACTTTTCTCAAAGCCTGATTCTATTGTACAAAAGGATGTGGAGTTTGTCAAGAAAGCTTTTAGCAGTTTAAGGAAACTTGAAAGAGATGAGCTAGAAGTGCAAAAACCAAGTGTTCGCAAATTCCTGTTGCTAAAAACAAATCCATCCACAGAGCCTTATCTCCTGGGGTCACTGTCTACTTATGAGCGGTTTTTATTGGTTAGGTTTCGTTTGGATCTTTTTCATTTGTTACTCGCTGTTCCAAAAGGGTGCAGTACAGGACAGGTGTTAGCACCCTGTGGCTGCGACGGATTGTCTCCACAGGATTTGCTACACTTCATGCTCTTTTGTAAATTTTATGAGGTACCCCGGAGATATTTTTAATTCCCCCTTTTAAAGAAGTTGAATTTTAACCAGGTTCGCCCAGTGCTTCTGTATTTGCAACTTCTGAAGCCTGACTGCATTTTTTTTATCGTGGGTTATTTGAAATCTACGGTGAGAACCAGGGCCTGTCTGGAAAATTAGCAACCCTACTTGGTAGAAGGCACCCTCTGTTTTAACGTTTAGTATATGAGTGACACTAACGGGTCGTTCTTTTCCTTTTTATCAATATGAATTGCATTCTGTATGTAATTTTATTTGTATCATGTTTTAAATGAGATTTGGATGTGTGAAACTTTTATGGTTTTCTATACGTGAAACCGAATAAAGTTGTTTTTGATTTGATTTGAACTAAATCACCTTATTTTCCCCCACCCTCTCTGATATTGGGGTCACCATCTCTACACACTCTGGAAAAATGCTCCCTTCTATTGCATTTCTTACATGTTACTCTCTTGGCTGGCCATTGCACACTGTTGGCTACGTGATTACTGCTGCCACATCTATAACAACGTAGTTTTCTATCATTGAGTTGAGATTTGTTTAGGGACCCTTCCTTTCCCTTAACCTTGTAAATCTCTACCTCCTCTATAGTTTCTTGTACTTTGGCTACTAAATCAGTAGGGGTTTTCATCTCTTTTATGCACTTGGCAGTGTGTTCGACAGATTGGGCAATGGCAACTGCCTCCCTGAGGGTGGGATTCTTGGCTAACAGTTTTTCTTGTATGCGCATATTGTTTGTGCAACGAACTAGCTGGTCCCTTATAAGGGAATCTGTGAGGATACCAAAGTCGAACAACTGGCTTAGATCCCTTAAGGCAGCAATGTAATTGGTTACAGATTCTTGTTTTCCTTGTATTCTGCAGAAAAACCTGTGGCGTTCTAAAACCACACTAATTTTGTCACCGAAATGAGTTTCTAATTTGAGCATGTGATGGCAAAAATGTCCAATGCTCCCACATCCCCATCTCCTACGTTCTCTGGTTCTGGCAAAGTCTCATAGATTTTCCGTCCATAAATTCCCAAATTATGCAGTAAAATGTGCCGTTTCCGCAATGCAGAGAAGCGTTCTCGCCCTATGCAAATTATGTAAGATTCGAACAGTTTGACCCAGTCCTTCCAATTTATTTCCGACTCTCCGTTCTCATTAAGGAAGGATGGGGGTTGACTCATGCGCACAGCGGCCATCATAATGTACAGTAGGAGAGGCTAACCACTGACAAGTACTAGCAAAGGTGACTGGGCAACGTGTGCGAAGATGGTGTAAAGAAGAAGACTTATTATATGCAGACTCTACTGGTATGAAGGAGGAACTCACAACTTGAGGTATTTTGTAGGCATATGCTGCGGATAACAGTCTGACACTCTGGCATGCAGAATATGCACAGATGCTCTAACGTAGGAGTCTAGAAAATATATGTAGTACACAAAGTATGAGCAAGTAGTGAGTTAAATGTAACCCCAACGCGCAAATAGGAAGGGAAGTCTCACCTCCAAAAGTAGGCTCAGCGAGGAAGTTTGAGTTGGAAAACATGTTAAGTTGGGTAAAATGAAGTGACAAATGTTGAGAAAACAACAGAATATTGCTAATGCAATAGGAATAAGAGATTTGAATTTATGCTATACTTTTGTTTTTCAATCTTAATCTCAAAAAGAGCAACCCCATTACAAAACGTCAGGTAGAATGACATTCAATACAGTACAGTTTCCCAGATGCTACACAGGCACGTGCATCACTCAATCCCACCCCTCCCCTCACTGGGTTTCCAGCAGATTTCCCTACCCAATAGTGGTTACTCAGGGACAGAGGGCCGATGGGTCTGCTGAAGTTGAGATCTTGTATCTGAGTCGGAATCCAAGCCCACCTCTTTGACCGGAGCTATCAACTCGTACAACATTTCCGTCCACTCAAAACATGCCTCCTCCACCTAATCATCCATTTAGACCTCAGGCATCCGGTGTTTCTCTGCCAGAGCGCCACTCAGCCACTTCTCTACTTCACTGCTCATATGTATTCCCCGAGGAGACATCCATCAGATGGCTATGCTTTGATTGGCCAGCACAAGACACAGCAATGCTAATTTGTCATACACTTTGCTCACAGACAGGCTTGGTAATAGTTGTAACAAACAGTCGCAGAATCTAAGATCTATATGTACGTCAGTCACCTCTCGGAGTCTATGTGTAACCATGCAACAATATACCATCATCCCCATACACCCCAGGCATATACAAGAAGTTCGCCTCAGCAGCTCCACACCTGGGGCAAGATCCGGACCTAGTTCTATATCTACCCTGCAACCTTTTCAGCAAAAGATAAGCTTAATGTAAGAAGCGTGCCAGTCTGAAACCTGCATTGCAGGAGACTTCCCTTACTAACGCACAAGCCTTCATCCAGTCCTTGTCTGCCAAGGGTTCCTCCAAGTCACCATCCCAGCACAGTCTTGTGACCATCAGCATATCTGGCGTATCCCACTCTAACGTTTGATATAGTCTGCAGACTAGCCCCGAGCAGAGCTCACATCCAACAACACCTCCAGCACTACTGAAGCTACTGGGGTCTATGGAAAAGCAGTTCAGATGGCATTAGACGGGGCAAGGAGACTATCCAGGCGACAGCTACCCTGCTGGTAACTGTTAATGGTAATTTGCTTTTAAATGCCACCGCGGCCTCTAGGCCTGCCAGTACTCTCCCTATGTTATACACATACTGATTTTTGATCTCATGTGTCACCTGTCTACCCAGATACTGGAATTTGTCCAACTCCTACCTCAAACCCAGGTCTGGAAGGGGGTCTGAGATTTCCCCGTCCCACCCAGCGATCAAGAATATTAGGGACTTAGCTACACTCACCCTAAGGTCAGACAACCTCCCAAATGTATGTAGTGCATCCAGCTGGAGGGGTACTGCACGCTCCACAGCCACGAGGGAAAATGAATCGGAGGCATTTAACTCCTTTTCTGCTTCGAACGTTCCGCGCCAGTGCGGAACGTTCTATTAAGCGGGCGGGCCGCGTCGGCCAACGGACGTGCGCAGCACTACCGAGGTAGTGCTCGCGACGGCCGTTGGCCAACGCACGCAGCAAAAGGGTTAAGGGAGTACTACTGGGCAATATCTTAGTAAAAAAGTGTTCTACAAAAAGAATATGTTCCTGGAGGAATCATTTCTACTCAATTTAATCTTATCCTGGTCATACATCTCATCCAATGACTTCAACACAACATTCATGTACAAAACCAATGCCATAATGAACGCAAATATATTTACCAAGACACCTAAGTCCATACAACATAAATCATCACATATCAACTTTGAATGAAGGGCTACAAGCACCATGTGATATTATTGATGTTGTTAGAGAGGACAAAATGTTGCCATTTCGTTCTCAAGTGGCACATTAATACCAAGAGACCATCCTCAGAACCAAGTGTTGCAAAGGAGTGAAGCCTGTAAGTACTTGCTGACAAATCAGGTAAACTTCTGCGTAAAGGACTCCACAGACGCCCTATGCATCACGATTCAAAATTGTAATGTGATAATTTATATTGTTTAGTTGCACCATGAGCCCTTCGCCAAGGATCCAGCAACTGATAATCCTGTTTCATAACATCAATCAGCTTTTTAGTCCTAGGTTTCATCTGTCTTTTTGCTTTATTCGATGTATCTAATTGCAAATCCTGTACAAAATTAAAATCCCCCCCTAAGATAATTGGATCGAGCGCTGCTCTGGCTTTATCATTAATATTTTTGAGCGCCGTAAAATCATCTACAACTGGTGCATAGTAATTCACCAAATTCAGCAAGTTACCATCAATTCTTACCACAATCCAAATCCATCTACCATATGGATCTCTATAAATTTGAGTAATATCCCAATTTAGCCCTCGTCCAAAATAAATAGCAACCCCCCTTATTGCTGCCTGGGCAGAAGCAAAGTAGGCCTTAGTAAAGTTCTTTGGAATAAACAAATTAGGTTGATTAGTTTTAAGATGCGTTTCCTGTAAAAACAGAATTTGGGGAGAAAAAGCTGCCAACCATCTTATCAAACTTCCATACTTTCGTTTGTTAGAAATACCATTGACATTGATCGATATAATGCGAACCTTATTAACCATTAACACTACTATTTAGATCAAAGACATCAGTAAACATACCACTCTTTCCAATATAATATTTAAAATAATTCTGCTTATTTCCTTTTTCTGCACTTTCTATAGAAAATGTTAAACAATTCTGCTCATTTGCTTTTTCACCCCCACCACCCTTCCTCTGTGCCCTAACCCAAACCCAAACCCCCCCTAAAATCCCGTGACCCTGACCCTTGCTGGCAGAAGGGGAATTGCCCGCCTTACCCCCTACCGGCCCACCCTTGGGGCCCCTCATAACGGGTGCCATGGTGTTGCACCCCGATGTGATACCCCCCCCGTGCCCAGGAAAAAAAAAAGGGGAAAAAGAAGAGAGAAAAAAAAAAGGAAAAAAGAAGCAAAAAAATAGACAACTATAACATTCAGAGAAGAAATGTATCTGTTTTACTTGTCCTTGTCCTTCGTAATTTGCTTTAAGAGCTCCTATGCTTCTTCTAAGTTTGAAAACATGTGAAACTTGCCGTGAACCAGAACTCTAAGTTTCGACTGTTGGGCAATGGCCGCCTGAGCCCCCTGTGCTTTAAATAGGAAAAGTAGTTTAACAAACTCCTTTCGTCGGCGCGCTGCCGCAGCACACATGTCTGAAAATATACGACAATGGGGGACCTCTTGTGATGAAAATTGCTTCTTCTGAATTGCCCTGGTCAGAATTTGCTCTTTTAAACGGTAATCCGAAAAATTAACTAAAATTGTTCTGGGCAGTTTAGAGTTAGGGAAAGGCTGGGCTGGAACTCTATGGGCACGAGTGATCGTAAGGTCCCCAGAAAATTCAGGGAGAACAGACTCCTTTATAAAGGATTCGACCCATTGTACTGGCTGGGTTCCTTCACATCCCTCTGGAACACCAACCAGGCGGAGATTGGTCCGACGAGAATGGTTTTCCAACTCTTCAAGCTTGAGTTCCAGAAAATTCTTTTGTTTTTTATCAACTGAGGCTTGCTGCTGAATTGAGATCATCTGGTCCTCTAGCTGTGAGATTCTGGATTCTGCTTCTTGCAGACGAGATGGCATAGCCCCCACAACCTCTTCGATCTTTGATAATCGTGCATGTAGTGCCGCAATTTCAGTTGCTTGTGTGGCCTTCATTTCCCTAATCTCCTCAAGAATGAGGTTGAGTATAGTTTTGATATGGCACTGGAAAGTAGGCCCAGATCCTGTTGCTGATCCTGATGTAGATCCTGTTGCAAATCCCTTTACTATTTCCAAAGCTACTTCCGTGGTATCTTCGATTACCTCTGATGATAATAGAGAAGAAGAGGAATTCCCCATTGGACGGAAGAGCAGAGGAGGTGCGTGGGTAGGAATTTCGGAAAAAGGCTGGAGTTGGTCAATTTGTGGAACCCTCGCACTTAAAATGTCCAACTTAGAAACCTGTTGCGGGGAAAAAGTAGAGGCTGAATTAAAGGTTGAGTAGACTTGGTTTTCTGGAAAATCCTGTACTCCTTATTCTTGCCTGCCAGTAGGCTGAGGGAGTTTATCCGCATACCGTCTTGATTTTCCATCGGAGGATTCTTATCCTGGTTCTCTATCTCCAGGGCTGTATCGGTACTGATGCATTCTATATCCAGTGTAGTTGAATCCGTCAGTCCCTGGCAGGCACTGTCTGATTTTCCTTGGAGGTCCTCTTGACCACCTCCGCCTTGATCTAGGATTTCCTCTTCTGAGCTTGAATGGGCTATGGGGGTAGACCCTCTACGATTTTTCTGAACTCGCTCCCGCTCAGCTTTTAAGGTACCCTGGATCGTTTTCATTTGTATATTGCGAGTTTTCGATTTTAAGGGCAAATTAGAGTCTGACTGAGGAGGAGTAGTGGGGTTTTTTGTATGTCTCCCCATTATACTTGGAGTTGATCACAGTATATGTACTTTAACTGATGGAGACCACACCCAATGCAGCTTCCCCTTTCCTCCTCCTCTCCCAGCACTACCGATATAACCAGCCTCAATCCACTCAAGCCAGCCTCAATCCCCTTTCTACTTTTCTCTTCGTCACATTCTCCTCACTCAGGTTTTAACGTTCTGGTTGGAATAGGAAAAGCAAAACCTGGTAGGGATCGACGTCTTCCCCTCTGGCCCTCGTAGTCAGCCTACCAAAATGTTACAATATATCCTTGCTCCCTCCGCATTCAGGATTCAGCACGTCGATATATCACCGGCCAGCGGGATTCATGAAACCGCGGGAGCCAGCCGCCGGCAGGAGCGGGGAATAGGAACAGGGTCAAGGGCGTCTCGAGCAGCGTAATCCCCGGGAAAGTCCAGAAATAAAGCAGGCAGTCGGGTCTCAAAGGGAGCTTAAAACAGAGCGGCTCCAGCTTCGTCTGCGGCTCTGGCTCTCCAGCTGCCCCGGAAGCTCCAAACACCAGAGGATACAATGTATCGGCGACAAGGATCAAGGGTAAAAAACAGAGCGGCTCCAGCTCTGTCTGCGGCTCCGGCTCTCCAGCGACCTCGGAAGCTCCCAGCACCAGAGGATACAATGTATCGGCAGCAAGGATCAAAGGCGAGAAGAAAAAAGCGGCTCCAGCGCCGTCTGCGACTCCGGCTCTCCAGCGGCCCCGGAAGCTCCAAACTCCAAAGGATTCAATGTATCAGCAGCAAGGATCAAGGGCGAATACCACCAAGACGCCGTGCCTCACGCCGCCATCAACTCTCTCGTGTTTCCAGGTACGGGGCGGGGCGATGATCACCTGGGCTACGTGCAGGCGGGATCTGCCATAACCCAACCGGCCTTCAAAAAAAATTATTCTAGTCAATTCAGGTCAGCTTCTCGTATTGATTTCTTTTTAGTATCACGCTCTTTGAGCTGCTCGAATACTGAGATTATGGCCAACTCCTTTTCAGACCATTCTTTAGTAAAATTCGAGGTTGATCTAGCAGTGGGGGTAAGAAAAAAATCCAGGTGGCAGATGGATAGACTTCTTTTAACCAACCAACAGTGGATAATTAACACGCAAGAATGGATCAAGGAATTTTTTAGAATCAATAGGGGCACTGCAGGGCTTTTCTCAGTTTGGGGGCTTTTAAAGCCTCAGTACGAGGACAAATGATTGCTTTTATGGTAGAACAATCTAGAGAACGAAAAGCTCGAATTGGAGAACTCCAGAAAGCCGTTGAAGTGGCTTTGGCAAAAAAGAAGAGGGGTCAGGGTGCAGGGCAGGAACTAACTAAGGCTAAACAGGAACTGAGGGAGTTCTTTGTTATGGAAGAGATAAGTAGTTCAAAAGCATACCAGCAGAAAATCTATGAAGAGAGCCAGATGGTAGGGAAATTATTGGCATGGTCAACTAGAGTTAAACAAGAAGCAGCAGTTATTGACGAAGTGGTGAATCCTGGGACCCAGAACATTGTTTCTGGACAAGATAATATCTCTAAAATCTTTATGGATCATTATAAAAATCTTTATTCAACTGAATACAAGGTATCTAAACAAGCAATTCAGACTTACTTTGATGACTTGGTTCTCCCTCAGATCACTACAGGGCAGAGAGAGGCTTTAATGGCCGATATCTCGACGGAAGAAATTTCCAGAGCTCTGGCCTCAATGCCGGGAGGTAAAGCCTGCAGGAATGACGGCCTTCCGACCGAATTTTATAAAGCTTTCCCGGCTGAGATAGTTCCATTTCTGCTCGAGCTTTTCAATCAAATTAAAGTGGGAGGGGTCATTCCGGCGGTTTTTAAAGAATCATCGATAGTCAGTTTTGTAAAAAAGGGAAAAAATCCTAGGGAGGTTGGCTCCTATAGGCCAATTAGTCTTCTAAATGTCGATTACAAATTATTGATGAAAATTTGGGCCAATCGATTTTCATCTGTGGCCCAACATGTAATACATTTAGATCAATCGGGTTTTATAGCAGGCCGTTCAATGACATTAAATACCGGTTTGTTAGTTCAAGCAATTGATTATTTTAATATACACCAAACCCCCACAATTATAATGATGGTCGATGCCGAGAAGGCATTTGACCTCGTGAACTGGGATGCACTTTTCTATGGGCTTGAAAGGTTTGGATTTCCAGGGCAAATTATTACTATGCTTCAGAATGTATATCTAGGAGCCCAGGCTCAGATTAGGATAAACTCAGAATCAGCAGGCATAATTGATATTAAACGAGGGACTCGGCAGGGGTGCCCCCTGTCGCCAGTTTTATTTACCTTTTTTATAGAGCCTTTAGCGGCGAGGATTAGGGATAATACAGGTATAGAGACTCCAATACAGGGTATGTCGAAAATTAAACTATTTGCCGATGACATCATTCTCTACCTCAAACCAGAGAAACAAAATATCGATCAGATGTTAAGGGAGTTTGTTCAGTTTGAGGCAATTGGAGGATACAAAATTAATCCCAAAAAAACTGAGGTCCTGGCACTGAATGTCTGCTGCAATTTTCTTCCAGATATATTGAAACAACAAGCATATTCCTCTGAGCCGATCCATTATTTGGGAATTTATGTTTCAGATCAATACGCAGATCTATTTAGGTTAAATTATGGAGTAACGCTTAGTAAAATTAAAGACCTACTGGCAAAGTGGGCTTTTCTTCCCCTCTCGGTGATAGGGCGGGTTACCCTAATTAAGATGTCAGTGTTACCTTTATTAATTTTTCTTTTTTCCAATGTTCCAATAAAAGTTAATGCAGTGTATTTTAAAGAATTGGAAACATTATTTCGCCAGTTTATTTGGAATAAAAAAGCATCTAGGCTAAAACTATCAATTGTTCAATTGGATAAAAGCTGGGGTGGGCTGGCACTCCCCCATATTCGTACTTATTATGAAGCCGCACTTATGGACATTTTAGTTTGGTTGCTTGATAATAGGGGTCTTTGGATGGCTTTTTTATTAGAAAAATGGCTGAAGAAGCCGGAACTCAGCTTCCGGTTTTCTTAAAAACAGCAAAGCTGCCTAAAAAAGTTAGATACAGGACACTACAAGAATTTTCTAATAGACTTCAAAAAATTTTCTCTCAAAAAGTTAAGTCTTCGGGATTTGAATACTTGGATTTAATAGAGGCTAGAAGTTTGGGCCTTTTCATTCGTAACAGCCTTGTTAAACTTTGGGAATTAAAAGGTTTTAGAGAATTAGGTCATTTCATAATAGGAGGTAGATGTGCTACCTGGGAGGAGGTTCAGGCTAAATGCGGCATTCAGAGTAGGTTACTCTTTTTTAGTTTTCTTCAGGTCAGATCCTTGATAAACAAATATATATCTCTAGGTAATATAGGTACCTCATCGGTTCTTGCTACCGTGTTCAGAACTAAATTGCGAGGTATAGGAAACTGGTATAGAGTTTTTCAAAACCAAGGGGATCCCCCTGTTGTTACTAATTTTCTTGAAAAAATAAAAAATGAAGTGTCCTGTGATTTCTCAATCAGAGAATGGCAAGTCATCTCTCAGTACGGCAATAAGCTACTCAGGGCTGCAAATTTTAAAAGGATGGCATTCTTGTCTCAATGGATGGCCTACTATACCCCATATGCTTTGCACAAAATATATCCTGAAGTTGAAAATAAGTGTTTTCGTTGCCACCAGGTTGGTGAGGGCAGCTGGCTACATATTGCCTGCACTTGTCCAAGGCTGAGTCAGTTCTGGATGGAACTGTGTTCTGAGCTTAGCCGCACCCTTGGAAGCAATATACAACCGGAGCCGGAGGTAGCATTGTTTGGTCTATTAAAACAAAGCCCAAATCAGGTTTCTGCAAGAGGGGGGGGGGAAGGTTTTTATCAATCTCCTTCCTGGTGGCACGTTCACTGATTTTACAGAATTGGAAGAGTACAAAAATTCCGACCTTTATAGAGTGGTACAATAAAATGAAACGTGTAAGAGGATATGAAGAGGTATATGCGAAAAGAGTAGGAGCTGTTAGGAAATTTGTTTTAGTTTGGGAATTTTTTGATCAAATGGAGAGGGCTCTTCAGGGATAGCTATTTTGGTACTTGCATCTGTATTTTATTTTCTAATGTGCTTGTCTTTTGGTAAGATTTGCTTAGCATAGCTGCTTTATATGCATCGAATTCCGCTTAATGGGGAAGGAGGTTTAGTCGTAATTTATCTTTCATTTACATCTTATCACACTAACAGTATTTGTACTTCTAGTTTACAAGCAATGTTTTCTTAAATGAGAAAGGAGGTTTAGGGGTTATTTACCCTCTATTATATTTTTTTTTAGTATGTCTTGTATTTTTTCTAATGCTAAAATGACCTTGAGATATTATATCTGATAGATTAATAAGCACTTTAGTAGGTGCATTTTAGTTTATATGATTTTCCCCTTGAAATATATGAACTGGTAATGTCTGTATTGCACCACATTAACTGCATTAACTGTATTAGTATATATATTTATACTTTTGATTGACTGCTTTATTCTATATTTTCATATTCTGCTCAATAAAAAGAAATTTAAAAAAAAAAGATAATTTATATTGTATGGACTTAGGTTTTATGGACCTTTATGGTTAGGAGGATTCTTGCGCTTTCTTATATCCCCAAACGTAATGAATGTGAATATAGGGATCATAAGGTGGAGGTGGTATTGGTTTGTTGATGTACTGCTGTATCATAAATGTTATTTTTACTGTAATCATGAGGAAAGCGAATACTCGTACATAAGTGGACACTCTGGATGCACTCACATTAAGGGAATATAGACCAAAATTACACAAAAAGGGAGACAAATGTGGCAGACTATTGGCCTGGTTACTGAACAGAGAATGCTTGTTGCGAGAAAGTGCCCTCTTTCTGCATGGTTGCCCCCACTTCTTGCTGAATTGCTGATGGGCTTTGACTCAGTGTGCCCTGGGATCCTGCTAATCAGATACCCAGGGCCTATGTTCTTTCCCTAAAACCGCATTGAAGCCTAAACCCAATTGGCATCTCTGGCCACAGGTGAGTCCCTGGTAAATGGTACCACAGGTAGTCAGGGCACTGTGACCAGAGAAGGCCTCTAAGGGCTGCAGCACTTATTGTGCCACCCTTAGAGGTCCTGTACCTTCACACACACACACTGCCTTTGCAAGCTGCGTGTTTTGGTGCAGAACAAAGTGAAGAGTCGACATGGCACACATTCCTGTGTGCCATGCCTACAACCCACTGCCCTGGCATAGGTCAGTCACCCCTCTAGCTGGGTGCACTATACCAGTGGTGAGGATACAGTTGCATGAGCCCTGTACCCCTACAGTGTCTGAGTCCATTCTTAGATATTGTAAGTGCAGTGCTGCCACTAAGAGTATATGGTGCTGGGAGTTTGTCATTACGAATACCACAGCACCATAATGGCTACACTGAATACTGAGCGGTTTGGGATCAAACTTCTCAGCACATTAAACCCACACTGATGCCAGTGTGGGATTTAATGAAAAATGCACACAGAGGGCATCTTAGAGATGCCCCCTAAAAACTAACCTACCACTAGTGTCCAGGCTGATTGGCTGCTTTCAGCTGCCACCACCAGACATGTTTCTGGACCACTGGGTCAAGAGCCTACTGCTCTTGGGGGCCTGAAACAATGCACATCCTGGGACGAGGTGCCAAGCCTTCTCCCCCAGGATGGGCAGGGTTCACCAAGGCCACTTTGTGAGCTTCCCCAGGCCACTTGCTGCTTTCAGCAACTGGTCCCCACTGGTTCTGACCCCCACTGTGGGCGGGAGAACCAGCGGGAAAAACAAGTGAGGAAGAGAGGTGTGCCCACCTCTGCCAACTCCACCCCTCAGGTGGGGGAGGCGAGGTGAAGCACAACTCTCAGTCCCTGCCATCGTGCAGATGGGGGGACTCAGTCAACCAGGGAAAGGCTAATGCCCCCCTCTCACTGGAGGATGGCATAATAGGGGGTGTACCCACCCTAGGAAGGGCGGCATAATAGGGGGTGTACACACCACAGGGAAAAGACCCATTGGTCCCAACCTTTTTACCTACCTGTAACGCCCCTAAATCTAGTATTTAGGGGCAACCCTGAACCTTGCTTCCTCAGACCAGAAGAAACTACAAGAAAAGAAGAAGAAGGACCGAACAGCCATGCCAAAGCTAGAGGAAGATGCCCACTGACTTGGCCCCAGCCCTACCGGCCTGTCTCCAGCCCTACCGGCCTGTCTCCACCTCGAACCTGCTCCTGCGAAATCCCGGTGTGTCCTTCAGCCAGCAACCTCAAAAAGCCCGGAGGACTTGCCTGCCTTCAACCACAAAGACTGTGTCTCCCGTAAACACCGGATTTGTTCATCTCCAACCTCTGGCTCCGGCAGGACACAGCGAATCCGCGCCACTCTGCACAAGGCGTCCAGAGCCCAAGCTTGAGTGGGCCAAACACCACGAGGATGTCCCCCCGCAATCCTAACCTGAGATCCGGTGACCCCTGACCTGCCTCGAACCTCCAGCCAACGCCTGCAGCCTAAATCCGGAAGGTCCCCCCAACCGCGACCAGGAGCTGGTAAGAAGATCCGACCCTAAAAGGCACCCCTGCACCCGACGCCCCATGGCCTTGGGTGGCCAAACCGAAGGTGCCTAACCAACCCCAAGATCCCAACTTACCTCTCGAAGTGGTGGTCGCACCCAGAAGACCTTCGTCCCAAGCCTGCAGTGCCTTTGCAAACCGGAGGTTCCCCATTGCAAACAACAGGGCGCCTGAAGTCGAAACAGCACCCTGCACCCGGCCGCCCTAGTGCATCTGAGGGTGCACCTTTGGTGCTACGTTGTTTCCCTATTTGCCCTGAGCTAAAGTCCAGGAGCTTTGCTCCCACAACCAAGTGGCCTGCTCATCAGCAGCCATCAACCGGAGGCCCCCTATCCCCCATTGGATAACATTGGGCCTCAGCACTCTGCACCCGGCCGCCCTAGTGCCGCTGAGGGTATAACGAGAGTGCATCCCTGACCCTGGGGGACCCCTGAGTCTATCCCCAGAACCTCAACTCCCACTACCGAATACTTACCCTAAAACCGATAACACTATTTTCCTCCATAGGATAACATTGACTGTTTTTCTTGTAAAAGTTTCTAAGTGTGGAGTTTGAAAACCTAAACAAATTCTTTAAAATTGTACTATTTAACAAAAACGCTTTTTACTTACCTGTTTACAGGAAATGTCCCAGTGTAGTATCCAGGTATAAAACACTGAGTAAGAAAAGTAATCTAAAAATAACTTACCTGGTATATTACTGAAAAGCCCGTTCAAGTCTATGTACTGTATTTACAAAGCATTGCATTTCTCTGCAACAATACTGTAAGTCAAAACAAAGTGCATATACCATTACAATCCATACTGTATTACAACTGTATATTTACTGCAAAGTACTTATCACTTACCTGTGCCAGGCTTGCTTGGTTCTAGGAAATAAAATAACTAAAAGAATATTTTTATACAAAAACAATTGGTCTGAAGTTCAGTCTTTGAGTGCGTGAATTCATTTGCTGACTGAGTGTGTACAACAAATGCTTAACACTGTCCTCTGATACTGCCTTACTGCTCGACCACACTACCCCAAATAGAGAGTAAGGTTCTATCTACTTTTACCTCTGCCTACCTTTTGGGTTCCACTGGACTCTGTGCACACTATACCTCACTTTGGTATAGTATATAAAGAGCCAGCTTCCTACACTTGTTTCCTGAGATTCTGACACTACGCATGCCACAGGGCACCATGCTTTCTAGCCAAACTGGTTTACTACACAAGGTGCACAGACATCTCAAGCAGGTATGTAGGCCTCCCCAGATGCAAAGTAGCTTTGACATGGAGGGATTCCTAAGCTCAGTGTAACTTTCAAGATTAGAGATGGATCAGTTAAACTTACTGGAGGCAGATATTACACAGAAAGAACTACTCAAAGCCCTTAAAGAGCTCCCCCCATTTATGTCACTAGGAATGAACGGCTTAAGGAAGTGGTGGGGCAATGGTGGCACTAGATATAGAGAAAGTCTTTGACACAGTCAATTGGAATTACATGTTTGGAGTATTGCAGTGGATGGGATTTGGACTCAGGTTTATGGGTTGGTTGTGTCTCTTATATACTCTGCTCACAGCATGGGTGAGACTGAGTAACATGGTATTACCTACTTGGCCCATTGAAAGGGGCCCTCTGTCTCCCCTCCTGTTTGCAGTCACAAAGGAGCCCTTTGCAATAACTCTGCACAAGGTTGTGGAGTTCTATGGATCTGAGTGGCAAACATGCTCCATATAGTATCATTATATGCAAAGCATACTTTGATATATGTCAATGCCCATCATTAGCTCCTTTCCAATACTATTTGCCGTCCTGGAGGACAATGGAAATCACACAGGGCTGTAAGTAAATATAGTCAAAATGGTGATATTTCCTTTGGGTTCACACCGGGCTGTCTACTGCACATTGAGCAGTAGTGGATACTGCACCACTTCCATTATCTGGGGGTACCAGTCACATACTCACCAAAACAACAATATGGGTAGGGTAATGCTGGGCCTGCTTAGCTCTATTAATTTTTGAATGACACTTCCACTCTCCTTGGACAGCCACAGAGCGGTCACGAAGATGAATTTTCTGCCGAGGTACCTTTATCATTTGCAGAATGCATTATGTACAATTCCCAGAATATGTTTAAAACACTGCACACGCTACTGACAATGCTGGGTTGGGTGGAGAAAAGAGCTAAAATAAAATTGTACGCACTCAAGCTTGACCCTGAGGAAGGAGGTCTGGGACTTCCAGTCCAAGAGTTGTACTACTTAGCAGCACAACAGCAGCCTGCTGTGCAGTGGAGATGTGTGAATGACGATTGGGAATAGCAATTACTGACGGACTGTTGGGAAGGGGAACCACTACACACACGGGTTGGGTGGAATCGTACCAGCGCTTTGTCCATTCACAGTCAATAACATTGCATTGGCATAGGATGTAACAGTCAAGAGAATAATGGCACGCCCCCCTGCTCTAGATCTCTAGACACAAGGTGGCTGCAGCCATTCCAGAAAGTGTCAAATGCAATGCCATTGACTCAGTGGCAAGAGTGTGGCTGCACTACACTGGGTGATCTCTACCCTGGGGAGATTTTCCTGACATTTAAAGAACCTGAGTCTAGCTTTGGGGTAGGGAAAGAAAATGTCTAAAATATGCTAAACTAACAAATACGGCTGGGAAATATGGACAGACGTACCTAACACACCCTTTGGAGGTCGGGCAGATGGGATACTGATTTAGATACACCCCTGAAAGACACAGAGTGGGAATGATTCTGTAGCCACATGCAGTCCATATCTAGCAATGCCAGGTTTAAGATAGTGCATTTTCAAATTGTGCATTGATTATACAAAGCTCCATTCAAGCTGCTTAGAATATTTCCAACTCAGTCTAAGGTGTGCCACATGTATGGGGAGGCAAACTTGCTGCATATTATGTGTAGCTGTGCTGCTCTATTTGTGTATTGGCAGGGGATAGTTGATAGGCTTTCACACATATTTGGGCTTGGGCTAGAACAAAGCATACAACATTGTTTATTGAACCTCATCCCCTGGCCCCGAAAGTCAGGACTGAGGCGCATGTTTGCCTCTCTTGGATTGGTGTTGGCAAATCGCTGTATTGCAATCTGCTGGACATGCCCACCAGCCCAGGGTTGAAAGCATGGGAGAAAAATGTTCAAGAGTGAGCCTTGGAGGAAGCAATATGTATGACAAGGGTCCGCCCAAACAAAAAGGTGGTTAATGACCTGCATGACCAGGCTGAAATGTTAGACAAATGAGGGAACTGGACATCAAACATGGGACTCAAGGCGATGAAAATGATGAACATGCTTGATATATACTAAATATTGTGGCAGACGAATAGTGTGGTATTAAGAAATCTTACTGCAGATGCGGTTGATGATGGTTCCATGTGTATTACATTCCGCAGTTGTTTTATAAAGCTTTTGTGATACTCAAAATGCATAAACAAAAATGGGAAAAAAGATACCTAATAGCAATCCTCCAATGGGTACAACAGATATAAAAGTATGATTCGAAAGGAATCATGTTTGCAGTGCAGCAGACACAGACTTGTTGAACGCATTGATAAGAGTAAAGGGAGTGGAAGGGGTGTTTGAAGATGTAGCATAACTGTGGCAAAATAGGAGACATTATCTTTATACTTTTAGGCTGATAGGATGATAAGTAGGGGAAACCGAAGTGACAAATGTTGAGACAACAGAATATTGACAATCTAACAGGAATAAGAGGTATGAATTTATGAAAGCAAAGTTTATCGCCTAAACACAGAATAAGTAGTTTCCACTAGTGCTAGAGTTAGTCTAGAAATGTGCATATTAGTGAGTCCCTGGGTACAACAGAGATTCTTGCACTTTATAGTGGCACTAACAGGCTTGGAAGGATAACTGGTGCATGTCACTGCGCTAGTATTCCTGCTAATATCCCTGAAACACATTATGACAGTGAATGGAAAGTGGGTTGATACTTGAGGAACACCATTCACCAGTTTAAAAGGGAGTGTATCTGTACTTAATGGCTCTGAATTACCAACAGTGAAAATACTGCTGTTCATCATCCATTGACTAGCCTAGAGGAGAACCTCTAAGGTACATTCACACACTCACTGGCTGACATGAGCACCTCCACTGCCATGTCATGACATTCTGTAACCAAAGGAAAGTATGAGGCAAAAACAATGAGGTACATTAGCATGCGGCAAAAACTAAAGGCTCTTCATTTGTTGACAAAGAGGATTTCTGTAGACACAGGGGAAACAATTGCCCACTTAGGCCCTTTACAGTAATATAAGTGCATTGATTACTTTTAGAGTGCACCTGAGATGCATCATGGGAATGAATACCCTAAAGTCGATTCGCTGTTGAACATAGTGGCATTGACATTTAAAGAGGGATGACTTTGGAACATAATGACATTGGAAGGCAGTTGTGCCATTCCTGGCCAAAAGAACGCATTACCTAGCCAGTTGGCTTTCACTCCGGACATGAAATTGGCTTTAGTAGTAGTGTTTGTCAAAGCTAATTAATTGCTCATTTTGGCAGGAAAAAGAAGGACAGGCATAGGGGGGCGTGGTTAAGCAGCAATGTTGGCGGGCGCATTCTAAGTAGCTCAGCACCATGGCCCGAGAATCCTGCAGTTCTCCTGCGCTAGTGGAGGCCATCGAGCTGCCTTGACAACGCCACTGAGTGTATGGCGCCGGCGGGGACCGGGGGTGAAAGTTTGGAACAGTGAGGCGCCTCGCTCATCGCGAAACAGCCACCAGACCTGCGGAGCCGAAGTGGAGTAAGACCGAGCCGGGACCCAGAGGTGGCCGGCTGAGACTGCCCCTTGCAGCCGAGACCGCACTGCCTCAATCACAGCGGGGGCTGTGTCGACCCGATTTGCCTAGGCCTCTGAGCACCTAGCGCTGGCGGAGACGTGCGGTGATGACCCGGAGCGGCGGGGCGGCGGGGCGCCTGGCCAGCTGGGAGCCGGCCGCCCATCTCACGGCATTGGAGAGGGAGCAAGCTGAGGTCGAGCGGTGGCCCTGACCCGGCCAACAGAAGTGATCCCCTGGGACTGAGACTGGGCGCCCCCCTGAGCACTGCAGAGCCATAACGTCTTAACAGGACCGAGTTGAACAGGCGTTGTTGACCCGGGTGAGTCGTGGAGCGGCGTTAAGACCCTTGGGGGAGCGGACCTGGACTGTGGAGAGGCTCTGGCCTGGATACGCAGCACTGTGTGGGGTTCTCGGCACGATTCGCTGTGCGGCTTGCTGAGAGACGGAGACGGTGTTGGCCGGCCGGGGGCTGCGCCCGCCTGCATTTCCCGAACGCGGGCTGAGTGATTGCAACTCAGCTCTGCCTGGAGACGAGTGCGAGCTGGGCCGGATTGTAGGCCTGAGGCCTAGCCGTCATCCCGCGCTAAGGGGGAACCTGTGCACGGCCCGGGAGGTGTGCTGACCTGGCCCAGACAGGGGCCGTTGCTGGATTTAACCCACGTAGAGCCTCATAGGGGCCTGCCCATTCATGTTGGTCTTGACAGGGGGTCCTGCTGCCATAACAAGAACTATATAGTAAAACCTAGGGAACGTGACATACGGCTGCGCCTGTACTGAGATACAGGCGTGACTGTAGCGAGGCCTGGAACTAGTGACTGCGGCGGACTCTACCTGACTGGACCAAGCCGCACCCTTCGTGACACACACGGCATTGGCCGTCAGGACAGGGTGAGCAACAAGTTGGGTGAAACCAGCTGCCCACGGGGCACATCCTGAACAGTATCGCCACATTGGGTTTGAGCCCATGGGACTATAGCTGTGAAACATGTCAGTACGACACAGTGTCACCACTACGCACTGGTGCGGAGGCGCAAAGTCAACGAAAATAAGTAGAAAGGAGAAGAAGCAAGGGAAGCCAAGAAAAACTCGGCCTTGGGCGACAGGTGCCAACCAGAACCAGCAGATCTGATCAGCGCGCTGTGCGCAGGGAGCCTCCTGCAGACCCCAAGAAAGACATTAAGGCGCGGCCAACTGCACAGTCACTAAACGAAAGCGCACAACTCACAAGACGCAATGGGCAGGAATCGGACAGGCGCAGGAACCATGCATACCCAGCCGGCCCCAGGCCCCGCACAGCAGGACCAGCCTGCTGTGGCATCTGCCCCTGGTTCGTCCACACTGGAATCCAAAATAGATTCGGTGCTCCAGGCGGTGGCGGGCATCGGCAAAACCCTAGCAGAGACCAGAGCGTCACTCGAAAGCCGCATAGATAAGGTTACATCTGACTTTACTCTCCTGCATGCGGATCACAAGAAACTGGCTGCGAGGGTTGGGAAGCTGGCGGTGGAAACTGCGGAGGTTGCTCCGATAGCCAAAGCACTGACCGTTGATGTCAGAGAACTCACTGCAAGTCTGCGATCGTTGGAGCACAGAGTGGACAATGCTCAGGGCTGCTCCAGTAGGAACAATGTCCGAGTGGTGGGGTTGCCGGAAGGTACGGAGGGTAGGGACGCGTGCTCAAACATTGAATCCTGGATGAAGTCCCTGCTGCCTGTAGATTCACTCTCTTCCTACTTTGCAGTAGAATGAGCCCACAGGGTGCCGTCGGGCCGACCGCTGCCCGGTTCAAGACCTCGCCCTTTCCTATTTCGTCTACTAAACTTCAAGGACAGAGACACGATACTCTGCGAAACCAGAAAAATGGAGTCAATCAAAGTTGACAACTCTCAGATCCTTTTCTTCCCGGACTATGTAGCAGAAGCAATGCAGGACGTTCCTCCTGGTCAAGAGGCGAATGCGAGAGCTGGGCATAAAATAATCCCTCATATTCCCGACCCAATTACGGGTGGTTGCAGATGGGTCCACTCACTATTTCAGCGATGCAACAGATGCATGGGTCTGGCTCAAATCCACAGGCCAACATACCTCACCAAATCAGAGGGGTAACATTGGGGAATCAAACGCAAGAGGTCACAGAAGTCATCGTAGAAGATACAAGCTACAAGAGGAAGGTTTGCCAAGACCATTGAGGACTGCTCCTAATCCAGAACAAGCGCTACAAGAAAGACAGGGCGTCCTGAGAGCGATGGAGAGCATGAGAAACAAAGGGCCCAGCAGAGACACTAATGCCTCGTCGGAACATTCGCTAAGGGGAGGCAGCTCCTTGGCAATGTGGCCAAATGGCGAGGACTCGCAGGCACTTCCTGTGGTGACGCCGCAGACTGCAGATGATTTAATGTAGTGATACGACACAATTGATGGCCCTGTACGTATGTATTTGCACCAAATCTGAACACCCAACCTCCAAAGTTAGTCATATATTATGCGTGGCATCCCAATGACACATGCGCGGGGTGTGCTAGGCCGAGCCGGATCCCCTGTGAACGCACTGACTAATCGGCGCCTGGTGCACTATACAAGTTAAACCACGTGCAAACACTTGGGTCACGCGGGCCCACAATGTTAAGGCACTCTTCGCTAACTATATTTCACTCGAATTTCTCCCCCCTCCCCCAGACATGATCGAGTCAGCGTATATAGCCGTCTGTTGCCACATGGCATTGTTAATTGTTTGGGCAGATACCTGTTGTCCCTCTGCTCTACCCCAGTTCAATCCCACACAGCTACCTCTCTCACCAACTCTGCGCGCCGACGTTCACACGAATCTCAAACAACCATGGTTGTGCCTCGCGCTCATTGACTTGAATGCATACAGCTACCCAACCCTAGGCGTATTGGGTAGGATATACACAGTGCTGCGCTCTTCTCTTGACTCATGCCGCCCACTAACATAGTCACCTGGAATGTCCGGGGGTTGCACATGCCGGCCCACAGATATAACATCTGCGCATATCTTAAGCATCACAAAGCCCAAGTGGCGCTCTTACAAGAGACTTACATAGCACAGCCAGAGATCCGTAAACTACAGCAAAGATGGAAAGGTCATATATTGGCCACAGGCTATTCATCTTTTGCTAGGGGGCCCTAATTTGGATCAGACCTGGGACATTATTTACACCAGAAGAGACTGAAATAGATACTTATGGCAGGTATGTCCTATCTAAGGGGCGATTGAATGGGAAGCAGTTGGTGATAGGCCCTTTATGCCCCAAACGTGAATCAAAACACGTTCTGGCATACGCTGTCCGACCTACTCTCGCGCTGGTGCGATGTTCCCTGGCTACTATGCGGGGACTTCAATTCGGTCCTTAACATCACCATAGATAGGTCCTTCCCTCCACTGTCACAAACAAATGCAGCATCTAACGCGCGAGGGCTGGGTGAGTGGTTACGCCGCTGGGGTCTATCGGATGTGTGGAGAGCCCTAAACCCGCAGTCGCGCCTGTACTCTTACTATTCTCATTCACATGGACTACATGTCCGCATCAACCGTTTTGACGCAATGTGTCAGAGCAGGCTACTTGGGTAAAACGCATTCAGACCACACCCCCATGTATTACAGTTGCAGGGAGATGTTGAGGGACTCACTACCCACCTCTGGAGGCTGCTGCCCCTGGCATTGGAAGACCCCCCATTCAGGCAGACAATAGACGCGGCTATAGGCACATATTTTGTAGAAAACACTGGCTCTGTAACGGATGCTGGGGTGATGCGGGAAAGGCAGCGATCAGGGGGCATTGCCTGGGCTTAAGCTGGTCAACTAGAAAACAACTCGATGATGAAATAAGTTGCATCGAGCATACCCTAACCAGACTCGTAGCCGACTTGGCCCTCGATGGGGCCACACAACAAGCAATAGACGAACAAAGGCAGAAACACGAGGAGGTGCTAGAGAGATTACGCTGCTTAAATTGCACATCTCATGCTGCACGCACTCATGCCGCAGCTGACAGGGCGGGCAGGCTACTTGCATGTATGATCAGACAGGAACAAGCAAAGACACCTATAATGCGTTTACAGTCCGCCACCGGACAAATACTCACCAAACAACATGATATGCATAAGGAATTCATATCACACTAAACCAGAGTATACAAGTCTGCGCACCGTGCGACTACAGAGGAACTGGTCTCCTTCCTCTCCCCACTATCCCTGCCCCAAATCACTGCCGAACAGCGAGAGCAGTTGAATGACCCACTCACATTGCCGGAAATACAGGAAGCAATACGCTCGCTGGCCACTGGTAAAGCTCTGGGGCCCGATGGCTTCCAAGCTGAATACTACAAAGCCTATCAACAAACAGTGGCACCGCAGCTTCTCTCCATGTATTGTAATACGCTAGAAACAGGGATTCTGCCAGATACATTGCGTGAATCTTTATTGGTGTCGTTACCAAAGCCAAATAGAAACACAGAGTTACTAGGCTCATACCGCCCGCTAGCACTCCTAAATACAGATTATAAGGTTCTAGCAAAACTGCTAGCATGTAGACTGGCTCCTCTGGTTCTGAAGTTGGTTCACACGGACCAAAATGGTTTTGTGCCGGCTCACAGAACATCCCTAAATCTACGCCGGTTCTTTAGAGTGGCCTACTACTCCAGGGTAGACTGGGATCATTCTGGATGCCTAGTATTAGATCTGGAAAAGGCATTCGACACCTAAGAGTGGGGTTTCTTGTTTGCTGCGTTACGTAAATATGACCTGGGGGAAGAGTTCCTAAGCCTCGTTCAGCTCCTCTATACCCAGCCGGTAGCCAGAGTTAAGACTAGCCCGTACCCATCATTTTGGATTCCAATCGAACGAGGTACACGTAAGGGATGCCCGCTCTCGCCGCTACTGTTTGCGCTGGCCATCGAGCCACTGGCCAAGTCCATGCGCAAAACACAAGACAAGTGGGGAATCGCCTTGGGTGATGGCATGCATTGTGTCTCGTTATACGCAGATGACCTGCTTATATACCTCAGAGACGTTAGGTCATCTTATGCATCAATAGAAAGAATACTGCTTCAATTTGCTAACGTCTCAGGGCTTCGTGTAAACTGGGACAAATCATGCCTGTACCCCTTCTCAGAGTCCACTTTGGACCCACACCTGTCCCTCAGCGGCAAGCCAGTACACTGGCAATTATCGGCATTCCGATACCTCGGGACACTTATCTATAGAGATCTATAGAGAGCCTGGTGCGAGCCATCACTGCGATAAGGGCGCAGATGACATTCTGGAGCACCCTGCGCCTGGCGGTCATTAGGCGGATTGCACTACTCAAGATGGTAGTTCTCCCGCGACTTCTGTACCATTTTGTAAATGCGCCCCTGTGCCTTAAACCAACTCTGTTCAAAAGCTTAGAGCTAGATGTGCGGAGGTTCATCTGGGGCAGGTCAAGCAGCAGGGTGGCACTAATCAAGATGTACCCTTTGGCAACCGGCGGAGGTGTTTCACTACCCAATATGGAACAATACTATCTTGCAGCGCAGCTTCAGTGGGTGGCGAGATTGCTCGACTCGCACCACCTGGAAGATTCAGCAACTCGTGCCCCGGGACTCACCCACCCTCAGATGGTGGTATTGTTCCATCCTAACAGAAAGGGCAGACCGCCTGCCCGGATACTGGTGGAAGTGGCCCATTACTGCTTTCGTCGCGGCCTGTGAGTCACGCGCCATGCGACCCCATATGCGCCGTCTCTCCCTATTCTAGGCACACCCAGAAGACACTGAGCTGTCACCAGCGCGGAACTACCCCAGTGGGAGGAGGCGGGTATTCTAACGTTAGGGGATTTATATAGCGACGGACAACTCTTGCCGTTCGATACACTTGCTGAAGATTTAGGCCTACCTCGGGGTCAGTTCATACTACATGCGGCGGTGACTTGCACGCTGCAAGTGACATGGGGTAATGTCGCGCAGGAGCCGGCCACGCATCTGACTATGCAATATGTGCATGAATTGGGCGCGGGTTGCCATCTAGTTAGATGGTTTGCGGAATCATTAAGGGTGCACACAGCGCCCCGACTGGAATCCCTTCGCGCCCACTGGGATATAGATCTGCGGCGTCCCATCACTGAACGTGAATGGGAGGATATCCTCAAGAGCCCTACCCGTATCCCCCGCATGCCAGGTTCTGGCTCATCCAGTACTATATAGTACATAGGGCTTACTTGACCCCAGCCAAAATAAATAAGTACTTTAATTGCACTGACGCCAGCTGCCCAAGATGTGGTGAGACAGGCGGGGACTTACTGCATATGCTATGGTCCTGCACATCCATACAATCATATTGGGGAGCGGTCACCAGAAGTCTAGCACAGTGCACAGATCGCACGCTTAACTGGTCGTGGGTGGTGTGCATCTTGGCATTATAACAGAGGTCTAGTAAATATAAAGGTACATCCCGCTACATAGACTTAGGGCTTATAGTAGCCAAGCGCCTACTCACGCGGCAATGGAAATCCCCGGAATCACCACGGACAAAATCCTGGTTTCAGTCGCTACTTTGCTGGGCGCAAGCGGAGAGCATAGCGCTGCGTCGGGAGGACACAATAGGTATTTGGGAGCAGCCACTGGTGATGAAGTAGGACACAATTATGGCGGACTTTCGCGCAATATGGCAGAATCGCCCTGAGGAATCAGATAGAGCACCTGAGTGAGCGGCAAGCTAGTATCTGACGGACGGGGCGAACTGCGCAAGTTAGTGCATATGTCACAGGCTCAGTGCTACGCGCTGAGCGGTGGGAACCCTTGGCAGACAAGGACTGGATGAAGACTTGTGCGTTAGTGAGGGGAGTCTCCTGCAATGCAGGTTTGAGACTGGCACACTTCTTACATTGAGCTTATATTTTGCCAAAAGGGGTAGATATAGAACTAGGTCCGGATCTTGCCCCAGGTGTGGAGCTGCTGAGGCGAACTTCTTGTATATGCCTGGGGTGTATGGGGATGACGGTATATTGGAGCATGGTTACACATAGACTCCGAGTGGTGACTGACGTACATATAGATATTACGGTCTGCCTCTGTTTGTTACAACTATTATGCCGGATATGCTGATGGTCCCAAGACTGTTTTGGAATGGTGACTTGTTGATGTACTGCTGTATCATAAATGTGATTTTTACTGTAATCATGAGCTAAGCGAATACTCGTAGATAAGTGAGACACTCTGAATGCACTCGCATTAAGGAAATATAGACCGAGATTACACAAAGAGGGAGGCAAATGTAGCAGACTATTGGCCTGGTTACCGAACAGACAATGCTTGTTTCCCAAGATTCTGACACTACTCATTCCAAAGGGCACCATGCTTTCTAGCCAAACTGATTTACTACACAAGTTGCATAGACATCTCAAGCAGTTATGTAGGCATCCCCAGATGCAAAATAGCATTGACATAGAGGAATTTCTAAGCTAAGAGCAACTTTCAAGATTAGAGATAGTTCAGTTAAACTTACTGGAGGCAGATATTACACAGAAAGAACTACTCAAAGCCCTTAAAGAGCTCCCATTGTTTAAGTCACTAGGAAAGGACGGCTTATGGAAGTGGCGGGGCAATGGTGGCACTAGATATAGAGAAAGCCTTTGACACAGTCAATTGGAATAACATGTTTGGAGTACTGCAGTGGATGGGATTTGGACTCAGGTTTATGGGTTGGTTGTGTCTCTTATATACTATGCTCACTACCCAGGTGAGACTGAGTAACATGGTATTACCTACTTGGCCTATTGAAAGGGGTCCTTTGTCTCCCCTCCTGTTTGCAGTCGCAAAGGAACCCTTTGTAATAACTCTGCACAAGGTTCTGGAGTTCCTTGGGATCTGAGTGGCAGACATGCTCCATATAGTATCATTATATGCAAAGTATACATTGATATATGTCAATGCTCATCAGAGCTCCTTGGCGATACTATTTGCCGTCCTGGAGGACTATGGAAATCACACAGGGCTGTAAATAGAGTCAAAATGGTGGTGTTTCCTTTGGGTTCACACTGGACTGTCTACCACACATTGACCAGTAGTGGATACTGAACCACTTCCATTATCTGCGGGTACCAGTTGAAGGAATTGGCCCGTTTCAGGTCACCCGGGTCACTAATGACCACCTCTCAGCCTTCGATACCAAATGAAGAGTAGGTCAGACAATAGAGAATACAAACCAATAGCTTTTTATTCAAAGTACACTCAGAGCGGAGCCCAGTCTGCCCACTCGCTAGGAGTGCTGCAGAGGGACTGAAATCGACAAGCATAAAGAGACATTATGTACATTTCGTAACTGGGCTAAAACACGCCCATAGTGGAATTTTCCAGGCAGGTGCTGCTAAGCAATGGAATACAAAGAAAAAAACAATCTCAGTGCTCATATCTTACACAATGTTGCAAAGTCCAAGGTTGTTCCAGTCGGGCCCGTCACCAGACAAGTGGGAGAAGGCATTTATCTAGTGAGAAAGGTATGTGCTAATAAGAACAGTCTATTCATTAGTGAAGCAAAACCCAACCTTGGAGAAACGAAACCCAGCAGAGGCCTTTCTCAGAAATAGCTAAGGATTAGTTTCGATCATGATTTAAAATGGCGTCTGTTAGAAATGGAGGTCTCTAGTTGGCAGAGGTAGGTACCTTTGTCCAAATAGGGGTCCTTGCTTCTAGTCAGGGTAAGGGGGATACACTCCTAAAATAACCCCCGCTCACCCCCTTGGTAGCTTGGCACGAGCAGACAGGCTTATCTCAGAGGCAGTGTGTAAAGCATTTGTGAACACATACAGTAATACAGTGAAAGCACTACAAATGGACACCACACCAGTTTAGAAAAATAAATAAATATCTAATCCAAAACAAGACCAAACGACAAAAATCCACAGTACAATTATCAAGATATCTTCAAAAATAGGTTATTCACTAAAATAAAGCTTGTAGCAACAATTAACTCCACTTGGAGTTAAAAGAACGTCGTGACCGGTGAAAATCCCAAAGTACGGCGCCGACCGCGAGGTGCGCGGCGTCGGGCCCGCACAGACCAGTACCTTGGAACGATGAAAATAAAGACAGTTCACGGCATCGGGGAGGTGATGCTTCGTTGGCGCCGCGCGTCGGTTCCTTACGACCCCAGGGGAGGTGAAGCCTCTGTTCCTTACTGCAGCGCAGGGGAGGCGAGACGACTGTTCCTTACTGCGTCGAGAGGTGACGTCACGATGGCGCCGCAGCCTCAGTTCCTTACGATGACGCGATGGCGATGGATTCGGGAATCACCAACGTCGAGGATCAGCTCCGCGATGATGAAGTCGGCTTCGGAGTTGATGAGGCCCGGCAGCAGGCGTCGGGCCTACGTCTCAACTCGGAGCAGCGCTCAAGGCTTCGGTGCAGGTTACGGCGTAGCTCGCCGGCGTCGGTGTTGCAATTTCCTTCTGTAGCAGCTGAAACAGCAGTTTCAGATGCAGAGAGACAGAAGGGGTGATGTCTTTGTGTTCCTGAGACTTCAGAACAGGAGGCAAGCTCAGTTTCAAGCCCTTGGAGATCTTTTCTTCAAGCAGGTGACAAAGCATAACAGCAAAGTCCTTTTTCTCCTTTCCTTGGAAACAAGCAGCCACTGCAGGCCAACCCCAGACAGCAAACAGCACGGGGGCAGTATTCCTCCTCTGCTTATCCGGCTCTTCTCCTTGGCAAAGGTTTCCTCTTGATTTCCCAGAAGTGATCTAAAAGTCTGGGGTCTGGGCCCCTCTTTTTATACACCAAAATCCCTTGTTCTCTGAAGGCAGAGAGTGTCTGTACCCAGCCAAAACCAGTTCTGTGGGGCACTTTGCAAGTGCACAACAACCTCCTTTGTCAGTGTGAGCCCTGGATTCAGACACACCACAGGGGGACGGAGCCGTCATTGTGGAAGGCAGGCACAGCCCTATTCAGGTGAAGATGCTACTCCTCCCACCACTCCAAATGCAGACCAAGCCTATTCAGCCCAGCCCTGACGCATCAGACTTCTGGAGCCACTGCCCTGCTCTAGCCCCTGTCATCCAAAAGCCAGACATGCAATACACAAACCTAGCAGAGACACACTGGATGGGTAGGCAAGAAAATACCTACTTTCTAAAAGTGGTATTTTCAAACACAGAATGTAAAAATCACACTCACTAAAAGATACATCTTAACATTCTGAGTTCAGGCAAACTAAACTCCCCATTCTGGCCTATGGGAATAGACAGCCTTGTAATAGTGAAGAACGAATTTGGCAGTATTTCACTATCAGGACATGCCACACATGGATCACTGACAAAAAATCGAAGGTCAAAAAATCGACCTACAAAAATATCGGAGCAAGAATATCGATATCCTATCTACAACATGGTAAGTACAAAAATATCGAGAAAAAAAATATCGATGTCAAAAATATCGTTATTAAAAATATCGTTTTTTTTTTGTTAAAAGAAATATGAAAAATAAACTAAATAATACTTATAAATAAAATAAACAGTTAAAAATATTTTATAATGTTTACAATTAATAAGTAATATATATAATTTAATAAAACATTAATTAAACATATACATATAATATATAATATATATACTGAATTAATAATCAGTTTTAATAATTATTTTAATAAATTATTAATTATTAAAAATATTATAAATTACAAATACATCTATACACATAAAACAACAAATACAAATTAAATAATTATGTATAACAAATTAAAAAAATTAAATTTACTTTTAATATTTTTAAAATTAATTATATACTACATTAACTAAAATAATACAAAAAATATTAAATAGCGGAGGGAATAAAACTACTATTCCAACTCCCAAAAAACAACAGTAAGAAAAATGTTGGATAGCGTAGAGCTTAAAATGACTATTCCAACTCCAGAGAGTGCAACAGTAGAGAAAGTGTTGGATAGCGTAGGGGTAAAAATTACTATTCCCACTCCAGTGAGTGCAACAGTAGGGAAAGTGTTCGATAGCGGGAGGGTAAAAATTACTATTCCCACTCCAGTGAGTGCAACAGTAGGGAAAGCGTTGGATAGCGGGAGGGTAAAAATTACTATTCCCACTCCAGTGAGTGCAACAGTAGGGAAAGCGTTGGATAGCGTAAGGGTAAAAATTACTATTCCCACTCCAGTGAGTGCAACAGTAGGGAAAGTGTTGGATAGCGTAGGGGTAAAATTACTATTCCAACTCCAGAGAGTGCAACAGTAGGGAAAGTGTTGGATAGCGTAGAAGTTAAAAATAACATACTTATAAATAAAATAATTTTTAAAATAATTAATGAATTAATTATTAAATAACTCTAAAGTATTTACAAATACCAATAAATAATTACTAAAAACATAATTACCAATGAAAAATGTATTAACAATAAATTAATAATAAATACCAATAAATAATAATTAATAAATATTAATTACCAAAAATAAATATTGAACAATAAAATATTTTTAATAACAAAAAACATTAATTATTAAAACTTACTTACCAATTAACAAATATTGAATAATTAAATGCTTTTTTATACCAATAATAATAATTATTAAACATTAATTACCAATTAATAATTACTTATTAATGTATTAATTACATTTATCAATAAATAATATTTAATAATATTTAATTACCAATTAATGATGAAACAACAATAAATTAATTTTCGTAACAAAAAAATTATCATTTAAAAAAATTACCAATTAATAATTAATGTCCAATAAATTAATTATCAATACCCAGTAATAAATTTAATCATTACTTAATTAGATTTCAATTACTTCCAACACTATTCCCTATAATCGCACAACACACTCTAATAATAAAATAATACACTTAACATAATGATCAATTAATCAATTAATAAAAATTAATAACCAATTAATAAAAATTAATTCCCAATTATTAATTAATTAACAATAATATAATTATCAATACCAATTAATTAAAATAAATTATTACTTAATTACAATTAAATTACTTCCCACCCTATTCCCCAATAAACCCACAACCCGCTACAGAACTTAAACGCAAAAAAAATTAAAATTAATTTATAATTCCTAAAAACTAATAATTAATTTAGTATAATTAAATTACTTCCCACCCTATTCCCCTATAAACCCACAACCCGCTACAGTACTAAAAAAATAAAAAAACAGTATTAACATATAAAAATTGTATACATATATTTTTAGACAAGTAGAACACTTAACAAAAACACATATAACACATACACATTAAATACATAACAAAATACATAACAATAATATAAATATTTATATTAGTAACATTGATATTAGTAACATCGATATATTTGATTTCGATATTACTAACTTCGATATTACTTACATCGATATAAAAATCGATATTACTTACCTTAGGGTCGATATTCTGTCCATCGATATTCTTAACATCGATATTCTGTCCCTTCGATATTGTCACCTCGATATTAGTGTAGGTCGATATTTAATTTTCGATATTTTGACTGCTCACCGCCACACACATCAGGGCATGTCCTACCTTTCACATACAATGCACCCTGCCCACAGGGGTACCTTGGGCCTATCTTAGGGGTGGCAAAGATGTAGAAAATGGAAGGTTTAGGGACTGGCAAGTGTGTGCACTTGCTAAGTCGACATGGCAGTCCCAGACTGCACACAGGCTCTGCAATGGCAGGCCTGAGTCACATTTTACAAGCTGCTTCTGTGGGTGGCACAATCAGTGCTGCAAGCCCACCAGCAGCATTTGATTTACAGGCCCTGGGCACACATAGTGCACTGTACTAGGGTCTAACAAGTAAATCAAATAAGCCAATCATGGAATCACTAAACCAAAACAATAATTTACAAAGGGAGCACTTGCACTTTGGCACTGAACAGCAGTGGCAAAGTGCCCAAAGCATCTAGACCAGCCAAAAACACAGGAGGCAACAGCAAAAACTGGAAGGTAGACCCACGCCAATGGTGCCAGGTCTAACACATGTCCCCTCCAGCTGAAATGTGGGGACAACTACCCACCCTCTTGGGAGTTCTCTTCAATAAGGCGGAAAAATCTGGACAGACCATCAGACATTGGCGTGTTCTGTACCAGGGCGGTGTTCCACCGTAAAGTCCATCCCCTGTTGTGAAATGGACCACCTCAACAGCTTAGGATTCTCACCCCTCATCTGCATCAACCATCTGAGGGGCCTGTGGTCTGTCTGAACCCAGAAGTGAGTCCCAAACAAGTATGATCTTAACTTCTTCAGTGCCCAGACCACAGCAAATGCCTCATGCTCAATCGCACTCCACCTCTGTTCCTGTGGAAGTAACCTCCTACTAATAAAGGCTACAGGTTGGTCTAGGCCCTCCTCATTCAGCTGTGAGAGCACAGCCCCAACACCATGCTCTGAAACATCTGTCTGCACAATGAATTCCCTTGAGAAGTTGGGCGCCTGAAGCACGGGCGCCGTGCACATGGCAGATTTCAGGCATTAAAAGCCTTCTGGCAGGCATCAGTCCAGTTCACTTTCTTGGGCTGCTTCCTGGAAGTCAGCTCTGTCAAGAGGGCAACAATGCTGCCATACCCCTTGACAAACCTCCTGTAATACCCTGTGAGTCCTAAAAGGCTCTCACCTCTGTCTGAGTCTTGGGGGTTCCCAAGCCACAATGGTATCAATCTTGGGCTGTAGGGGCGCCACCCGGCCGCTCCCCACCTGGTGTCCCAAGCACACCACAGAACCCTGCCCGATCTGGCACTTACTCGCCTTGATCGTGAGGCCTGCCCTCCGCAGCGCCTTCAACACTTCCCAGAGGTGGTGCAGATGTTCCTCCCAAGTGGCACTGACCACTGCAATGTCATCCAAGTAGGCGGCACTGAAATCTTCCAGCCCAGCCAACACCTGGTTGACCAACCTCTGAAAGGTGGCAGAGGCATTCTTCATCCCAAAGGGCATCACCCGGAATTGGTAGTGCCCATCTGGTGTGGAGAATGCTGACCTCTCTCTTGCCCCATCGGTCAAGGCGATCTGCCAGTACCCAGACGTTAAGTCAAACTTACTGAGGTACCGGGCAGCCCCCAACCGATCGGTGAGCTCATCAGCTCTGGGGATGGGGTGCGCGTCAGTCCTGGTGACTGAATTGAGCCGTCGGTAGTCCACACAGAACCGGAGTTCTGGTGTGGCACCGGGTGCAGCAGCCTTTGGGACCAAGACCACTGGGCTGACCCAAGGGCTATTTGAGGACTCAATCACCCCTAGCGCTAACATCTTGGAGACCTCCTCCTTGATGCAAGCTCTGACCCTGTCAGTCACTCGGTAATTTTTATGTTTTACTGGAGGACTTTCCCCAGTGTCCACATCATGGACGCATCACTGAGTGACACCGGGGGTCAGGGAGAACAGGTCAGAAAACTGTCCCAACAGTTGGCGACAGTCACTCTGCTGCTCAGGGGTCAGGGCGGTAGAGAGGTTCACACCGTCCACTGACCCATCTTGCTCCTTTGCAGACAGGCGGTCAGGAAGAGGCTCAGTCTCCTCTTCCATCCCAGCATCTGTTGCTAGGAGCATGCCCACTTCGGACCTCTCCAAGTGGGGCTTCAGGCGGTTCACATGAAGGACCAGCAAAGGGTTCCTAGGAGACTGCAAGTCCACCAAGTAGGTGACGTTGCTCTTGCGCTCCACCACCTCAAATGGTCCGGTCCACTTATCCTGGAGCGCACAGGGCTCCACTGGGGCCATGACCCAAACCTTTTGTCCAGGCTGAAACTCAATTAGAGTGGCATTCTGATCATACCAACGTTTCATCTCCTCCTGGCTGGCTTCCAGATTCGCCTGAGCGAGTTGTCTGAAGCGCTTAGTCTGGTTTCTGAAGGCCAGCATGTAGCTATATACATCCTGGGAAGGTTTACTGGGAGCTTTCTCCCAGCCTTCTTTCACCAGACTCAGAGGTCCTCTCACAGGATGGCTGTACAGCAGTTCAAAGGGACTGAACCCTAAGGACTTCTGGGGCACCTCTCTGTAAGCAAACAGAAGGCATGGCAAGAGGACGTCCCACTTACACCTCATGGGTTCACCAAGACCCATAATCATGCCCTTCAGGGTCCGGTTGAATCTGTCAACCAGCCTATTACCTTGGGGGTGGTAAGGAGTGGTGAACTTATAGGTTACACCGCACTCCTGCCACAGGGACTTCATATACTTAGATATGAAGTTGGTACCACGGTCGGACACTACCTCTCTGGGGAACCCCACACGGGAGAAAATCCCCATCAATGCACGACCCACCACAGGGGCCGTCACAGTCCGGAGAGGGATGGCTTCTGGGTACCGGGTAGCATGGTCCACCAAGACCAGGGTAAACCTGTTGCCCATAGCTGTCTTGGGATCCAGAGGCCCCACAATGTCAATGCCCACCCTTTCAAAGGGGGTGCTAACCACATGGGAAAGGTTGGAGAGGAGCCTTACACTTCCTCCCACTCTTACCACTTGCCTGGCAAGTCTGGCAAGACCTACAATGAGCATCAGAACTCTTATGCATTTGGGGCCAGTAAAAGTGGGTGACAAGCCTCTCAAAGGTCTTGTCTTGCCCCAAATGTCCTGCCAACAGCACATCATGAGCCAGACCCTGTAGGAAGGCCCTGAAGCGCTGGGGTACCACCAGCACATGGGCTGACCCAGGCTCAGCAACCTTAGGCTTGCTATACAGGAGACCATTCTCCCAGTAAATCCAATGTGATCCGGACTGATCACCGGCTGCCTGGTTTGCAGCCTGTTGCCGCAAACCAACAAGAGAAGGGCACTTGTTCTGCTCCTCGCAGAACTCTTCCCTGGAGGGGCCTCCTTCCTGCTGCCAATGGGTCAGCTCAGGTAGGTCCCCCAGTTCAGCCACTTGTTCCCCTGTAGGTTCCAGGGCATCCCCTCAGGGTCTACCTCCTCCTGGACCATGGGAACTTCGGGGCTGGTCTCCCACGCCGCCTGCCTCTTCTCTTCCTGGCAGGCACCTGGGCCACTCTTTCAGGCTCCAGGTCCTCTTGAATGCCCTTACCGGCTGCCATTGACTGTGTGGTCACACATGCCCACTCAGGCAGATACAACATCTCCAAATGAGACCTCCGCTCCACCTTCGCCCAAGGGGAGCTCTTCAAATCATTGCTCAGCAGACAGTCAACAGGCATGGCTGGCCTCACAGCCACTCTCAAAGGTACCTGAGACCCCCCCACTCAAAGGGAACCTGTGCCACCTTGCAGAGGCACTCAGAGTTGTCAGTGGCAACTACAGGGTAGAATGTATTGGGGACCACCTGCTCTTCAGACACCAGCCGACAACTGACAGCTGTCACACTGGCTCCGGTGTCTCTCAGAGCCTCCACACTATGGCCATTGATGGTCACCCACTGCCTTTACTTCTTAGTGTTATCAGGCAGATGAGCCCTAGGGACCATCTCGCTGTCTCCTAAAGAGACTAGGGACATCTCTGCGGGACCCCACCCACCTTGGGCACCCATCTTCTCCCGCAAGGCTACACTAGCCATTTCCCGGGGCGGTGCACCAGTGGAAGGAAGTCCCAAGTGTTGGGACACTTGGGACTTCCTTGGAAGCGACCCACCTGTCCACAGCTAAAACAGGTCTTGGGACCCTTCTGCACAGGCTTACCTGGCGGGACCCATGGTCTCTTCTCAGCTGGAGGCTGGGAACCCTTACCTTGGTTCCCTTGGGGATTACTTTAGGGCCCTTTTTGGAACTCCTTTTGTTTACCCTTGTCCCCCCACTCTTCTGCTGGGGACCCTGTCCACCTTTGGCGGAGTCTCCCACAAGACCTTTGTGGACCCTGGTACTGACCCAGAGGTCCGCCTCCACAGCAAGTTTCCTGGGATCAGTCAGCTTACTGTCAAGGCGTAGCTCTGGGAAACAACTATTGGACAAGTGCTCCCATGCAACCAAATCATAGAGCGCCTGAAAATCATTTACCTTGCTAACCTTTCACCCAACCATCCAATGCTCTGCAAAACAAAAGACACATATTCCACCCAGGTGCTAGACTCCAGCTTCTTGCAATTCCTAAATTTCTGCCTATAAAGCTCTGGGGTCAACCCATACCTGGCTACTAAGGCTTCCTTCATGGGGGCATAGGACATCTGATCCTCAGTGGGCAATGCTAGTAAGGTGTCCCTTCCTTCACCCAGAAAGCGACCCCACAACCCCGCTCCCCAATCTCTCTCAGGGATCCGGTGGGACTTTCATCGGCCTTGAACCACTGACCAATGTCCTCATGCTTCATGAAATCCTTAATGACATCCTTGGGGATATATACTTTTTCCTCTACAGGCACTGATGGTGTGCTGCCACCAGAGGGAGTGATCTCTAGGCTCTTTGCTTTCAGCTCTAGCTCCCTCAACACTCTCTCATGCTCTAAAAGCATCTTCTTTTCCTCCATGGCCAATTTCTTGCTCTCTAACTCCAACCTCTTATTCTCTAAGTCACCCTGGCTCCCCAGTTTGAGCTTAGCAAGCTCAATCTCATGCACTCTGCGTTTCTCCCTGTCCTACAACTCTTCTGGAGACAGACCCCTTGAAGACACACTGCTGCCTTCCCTGGGAGGCACTCCCCTCCAGTTAGGCCCACTAGCCCATCCTGCTGCCCTTCTAAATTCTCCCCTCCACCATAGGATCCTCGGTCTGCCCACTGGTATTCCTTGCTTCCAACCAGGCCCTCAGCGCCTTTTGGAACTCCTCCTTCCTGGTGAGGCCTCTTATGGAGATTTAAAAATTTTTGCAGATGGTTTTAAGTTGTGGCACAGTGTAGGTATCAACCCTCTCTTCTTCAAATTCAATATCCACAGATGCAATGGATCCTTGTTTGCTCATGGTGAAAAATTGGCAGTTCTCAAGATGCAAAACATTCCAAGGAAAAGCTCGACAAAAATGTATGTGGTCGCGTAATGGTCTGCACTCACTAGTAGTGTACACCAATCACTGTATGTAAATCACAAATGCAAGTCAAGGATCTTCACCGCTGACCACCAATGTTAGAAATGGGGGTCTCTAGTTGGCAGAGGTAGGTACCTTTGTCCAAATAGGGGCTCTTGCTTCTAGTCAGGGTAAGGGGGATACACTCCTAAAATAACCCCTGCTCACCCCCTTGGTAGCTTGGCACGAGCAGACAGGCTTATCTCAGAGGCAGTGTGTAAAGCATTTGTGAACACATACAGTAATACAGTGAAAACACTACAAATGGACACCACACCAGTTTAGAAAAATAAGTCATCTTTATCTAAACCAAAACAAGACCAAACGACAAAAATCCACAGTACAATTATCAAGATATCCTCAAAAATAGGTTATTCACTAAAATAAAGCTTGTAGCAACCAATAACTCCACTTGGAGTTATAACGACGTCGTGACCGGTGAAAATCCCAAAGTACGGCGCCGACCGCGAGGTGCACGGTGTCGGGCCCACACAGAACAGTACCTTGGAACTATGAAAACAAAGACAGTTCACGGCGTCGGGGAGGTGATGCTTCGTTGGCGCCGCGCGGCGTCGGTTCCTTACGACCCCAGGGGAGGTGAAGCCTCTGTTCCTTACTGCAGTGCAGGGGAGGAGAGACGACTGTTCCTTACTGCGTCGGGGAGGTGACGTCACAATGGCGCCGAAGCCTCAGTTCCTTACGATGGCGCAATGTCGATGGATTCAGGGATCACCCACGTCGAGGATCGGCTCCGCGATGATGAAGTCGGCTTCGGAGTCGATGCGGCCCGGCAGCAGGCATCGGGCCTACGTCGCAAGTCGGAGCAGCGCTCACGGCTTCGGTGCAGGTTACGGCGTCGCTCGCCGGCGTCGGTGTTGCAATTTCCTTCTGTAGCAGCTGAAACAGCAGTTCCAGATGCAGAGAGACAGAAGGGATGAAGTCTTTGTGTTCCTGAGACTTAAGAACAGGAGGCAAGCTCAGTTTCAAGCCCTTGGAGATCTTTTCTTCAAGCAGGTGACAAAGCAAAACAGCAAAGTCCTTTTTCTCCTTTCCTTGGCAGCAAGCAGCCACTGCAGGCCAACCCCAGACAGAAAACAGCACAGGGGCAGTATTCCTCCTCAGCTTCTCCGGCTCTTCTCCTTGGCAAAGGTTTCCTCTTGATTTCCCAGAAGTGATCTAAAAGTCTGGGGTCTGTGCCCTTCTTTTTATACACCAAAATCCTTTGTTCTCTGAAGGCAGAGAGTGTCTGTACCCAGCCAAAACCAGTTCTGTCCTCTCTGGTGCAGCTTCCTGGCAGGAGGTGGAGACAGCATTGTTGAAGGCAGACCAGGCCCATTCAGGTGAAAAGGAAATCTCCTCCCCCTACTCTAAAGGCAGCCCAGGTCCATTCAGCCCAGCCCTGACTCATCAGACTTCTGGAGCCACTGCCCTGCTCCAGCCCCTGTCATCCAAAAGCCAGACATGCAATACACAAACCTAGCAGAGGCATACTGGATGGTTAGGCAAGAAAATACCTACTTTCTAAAAGTGGTATTTTCAAACACAGAATGTAAAAATCACCCTCACTAAAGGATGTATTTTAACATTCTGAGTTCAGGCATACTAAACTTTATTTTTCTATCTTGTTCCCAGGGTCAGTTATGTTTATAAGATGTTATAAACAAACTCCCCATTCTGGCCTATGGGAACAGACAGCCTTGCAATAGTGAAAAACGAAATTGGCAGTATTTCACTATCAGGACATGCCACACACATCAGGGCATGTTATACCTTTCACCTACAATGCACCCTGCCCACAGGGGTACCTTGGGCCTACCTTAGGGGTGACTAAGATGTAGAAAAGGGAAGGTTTAGGGACTGGCAAGTGTGTGCACTTGCCAAGTCGACATGGCAGCCCCAGACTGCCCACAGGCTCTGCAATGGCAGGCCCGAGTCACATTTTACAAGCTGCTTCTGTGGGTGGCACAATCAGTGCTGCAAGCCCACCAGCAGCATTTGATTTACAGGCCCTGCGCACACATAGTGCACTGTACTAGGGTCTGACAAGTAAATCAAATAAGCCAATCATGGAATCACTAATCCATAACAATACTTTACAAAGGGAGCACTTGCACTTTGGCACTGAACAGCAGTGGCAAAGTGCCCAAAGCATCTAGACCAGCAAAAACACAGGAGGCAACAGCAAAAAATGGAAGGGAGACCCACGCCAATGGTGCCAGGTCTAACAGCGTCGAAGAAGCAATTGGTGCTGCAAATGCTAACTTACATAGGGTATTGCGCAAGTAGAAACATTTCTATTCTAACAGACCCTCCTTTTAGCATGAGCTAAAACATTTTCTAACGGCAACAAGAAAAATATAAAATCAGAAAAACATAAAATAGACCATGAGTATATCTCCTTATGAACATTCCATATTCTCAGTATCGGGAAGGGAGACTGTGAGGAGGAAGTAGTCCCGAAAATGCCCTCATCTATCTGCATTAGGTCGTCTATCTCTTTCTGCACCATAATTGCAGCATTGGTAGCATGAATCGATATTTTCTCTTAGGAGTGAGAAGGGTGGTGCAATAAGAGCAACAGAAGGGGAGGCACTGAATAAGGGCACAGCAAAACACCAATATCACAATCAAGTAAATCACCTTTTCAAGAATCCAACCCCAGCCACCAAAAAGAGACCAACTCCAATTTCCACTTTCCATTCCCTTGACATTCTCGAGGATGTCTAATATGTGTTTGTTAATATTCTTTTCCATATTTTTGATCCCGACTACACACTGGGCTCCCACTACCACGCATACACCACCCCTCTTGGCTAGAATGAAATCCACTGCGTATCTAGTCTGTTCAGAATATATTCGCATACTCTCCAACTGAGTAGTGATGTCACGTAAAGCAGCCACGGAAGTGTTAGATAATATTTATAACTTGCACCTGGAAATATTCTCTCAGCTGTCTCACCCCGGGCCATAGAGGTACCACCCAAAAGTGAAAATCAAAGAAAGGATGTATCCAAAAGTAATCCCACTACTATAATTATTGACCTCTATATCGGTCACTCCTCACAAAATTCTTTGGTCAAGGTCCTCTTAACCCAACGGATATTAGGCTTAGCATATTTACAAGGGACACCTAAGGGCAATACCATCCCAAGAGCTACATCGTCGGTACCATTATGCACATTAGAATAGGTACCGTTAAAAAAAAAGTAAAACCCCGGGTGTGCATAAATCGGTCCGTCATAATCTACTGCAGCATATCTAGTTTTAATTCCAAAGATACTCGGATCTTTGTCATTCACCAGGGGCATTGTATTTTTGTACAGCACTATTCCAAAACAATTGATATACAAAGAAGTGTCCATACTATTCACGATAGGGCAACAAGCAGGATAATAACCAGCCTCCCGGGTGACTATCAATTCCTTATAATGCCAACCCACCAGTGTGACATTCTGTTCTTCCATGTAAAAGTTATCGCAATATGTACTGTTATCACACCCTGGATAACCCATTCCCAGTGGCTTTCTATAATATAAACAAGGACCTGGATAGCCAAAACCAAATACTCCCTTCACTTCTGTAAATTGCGGTGGACGAGTATAAGTATATTTCACAAGAGATAATGGGTATGCAGTCCATAAACTAGTGACGGACTCAGTGGGGTAACAAGCGGTCCCTTCTCCAAAGAATCTCTTGTGCGTATCTAGAAACACATTGCTCGGTGCTGTACTTTTCTGTCTTGGAGGGGAAATAACTTTAACCTTAGCAGGTAATGGCGCATCCTGATCATTTTCCAAAACCCATGACACCCCACACAATATTATCAGCAATAAAACCACAAGAGCAACACGTCATTTTCTGTTTACGAGTCCACACCATATTATGCTGGGCAACAAGAATCACTGGCTGCTCTTCCTCAGCAACTATTCTACCAAAGGGATGCATAACGAATGATGAAATGGGGGCAAAATTTGAAAGAAATATACAAGTTCCCAGTGTCCGTCAGAGCCTCACTGCTACAAGCTCCTATTTCTTAATACGTTGGCGCTCTTGAGCACCGGGGGTGGAGCTTGCTCGGTCCCAAGCTCATATCCCACGTCGATCACGATGGTATACCTCTACGGTATACTTTGGTCTTCCCGATCTAATGTTCAAACAACTAACTAAAGTAAGCAGAAATCCTTCACCAAGCTTAATAAATCTCCGTTGGCACTATAACTCAGTACAGCCTATCTTACGCAGTCCATTCCTAATCTCTTTTCTCCTTAGATGCAATTTCCCTCAGCTGAGGGCGCAAATTGTACCTGGTAGCCCCAGGCACTATAGGATCAGTGAACAACGGCTCTCGGATAGCTCGTATTTCTGGACGAACAGCCGCATTCAACACGTCGTCATTTTCCTTATCCGTCTGCGCCCACGTTAGTTGGGCATCACTGAATGGGAAAACCGAGGCACCTGCTAGCACTCGAAGTCCCCAATGCCGTCCTTGACCCACTGATCGTAGGGTAGAGGTAAAGGAACCCTGCGACAATGGGTGGCATGCACCCAGTTCTTACGGCCAGCAACCTTCACAGCAGTACGTGTCATCAACAGGACCTGTACAGGCCCCTTCCATCACGGCTCCAAACTTTTCTTTCGCTGAAAGTTCCGGAGAAGCACAAAACCACCAGGCTGAATGTCGTGGCCGGGTCCCTCTGGTGCAGAAGGCAGGGACTCCCGCACCTGTTAGTGATTAGAATGTAAACTTTCTGTTAACTGGCCAAGATAATCCAACAACACAGGGTACTCAATATCAGAGAATCAACGATGGCGTGGGACGCCCTAGACAATTGCCGGGCATCCAAACACGACCTCTTACGGTGACAATCCTGTTCTAGAATGAGCTGATGTTCTTGTTGACAAAAGTGCTAATGGGTAAAGCATCTGGCCACTGTCACCCTGTCGCCTCCTGAATTTTTGCCAATTTCAGTTTGAGAGTACCATTGTACTTCTCAACCAAACCAGCTGACTGCGGATGATTGGCAGCATGAAATTTCTGCTTCACATGAAGACCCTCACAAATCAATTGAATCACTTTTGCATTAAAAATGCCTTCCGTTGTCACTCCAGAACACTTGGGGCAAGCCGAAATGAGGAAAGAACTCCTTCAGGAGTACCTTTGCAGTCGTAATGGCATTATTATCTTTAGTGGGATAAGCCTCAACACATTTACTGAATGCACATACAACCACCAAAACATACTTAAGATTATTGCATCTCTCTAATTCAATGTAGTCCATTTGAAGGACTTCAAAAGGGAAAGTAGGTGGTGCAAAGTTACCGGGTGGCATAGGGGTACCCTTCCCAGGCTTATGCATCATGCATAAAATGCACTACTTTACTAAGTGTGCAGCTGTCTCGAGATGTTATCATTCTGCCATACAGGGTCTAACAATTTACAAATGCCTTTAGCACTAATATGAGCCGGACTGTAATATAGTAACCACAGGAAGAACATATGCATCTGGTAATATCCATCTCTGTTTTCCTGATTTATCAATCCAACATCCCTCCTCATTCGACTGTGCTGTACTTTCCTGCCACACCACTAATTCTTCTATCGTAGCTTCACTTTGTATCTCCTTTACACTTTCAAGGGTGTCTTCAAACAGGACAACCTCAGGAACCCACCTAGCTGGACCTGCTACAAACATCCTTTTAATTTTTGTCCGGGCCGTTTCCTTAGTTGTCTGATCAGCAAGAGCGTTTCCTCTACCTACATCATCAGTGACCTTCTAGTGGGTACTACACTGTACTATTGCCAATTTCTTGGGGAGTGTCAGAGCAGACAAAAGCCTCAATATGAGGTGTCCATGCTGGATTCTGGTGCCATGGGAAGTAAGAAACCCTCTCTCAGCCCAGAGTCGCCCAAAATTATGTGCGACCCCAAAGGCATACTGCCTCTTAGTATAGATGTTGACAACCAGCCCCTCACTTAATTCACAAGCTCGAATAAGGACAGCTAACTCAGCAGCTTGAGCCGACTAATAAGGGACACGTGATGTCTCTATTACCGTGTGCAGTGTGGTAATGGCATAGGCTCCAGTGGTGGTACCGTCTTGTCATTTAAAACAAGAGCCATCAACATATAGTTCCCCTTGTGGGTCAGATAAGGGAACATCAGTCAAATCTACCCGTCCTTTCGTCTCTTCTTCTGTTCGGAAGATGCAGTCATGTTTATCAACTTCATCACTCTCAGAAGGGAGGGGTAGTAACGTGGCTGGATTCAGAGTGGCACATCTTTTGATCGTGATGTGTTTAGCAAACAATGTCAATTCATAGCCAGTAAGATGTGCACTGGTGAGGTGCTGTGTCTTTGTCTTATTCAAAAGCGCGTCCACAGCATGGGGTACCATGACTATGAGGTCAGTATCAAGCATGAGTCCAACCGATTGTCTGATTGAAGTGGCCACAGCCGCGACTGCTATTAGACAACTCTGGAGGGCTCTCGCAACTGGATCAAACACAGCAGAGAAATAAGCACACGGTCATTGCTTATCCCCAGATTTTTGTGTTAGGACAGAAAGCGCGCAACCAGCCATCTCATGGACATAAAACACAAACGGCTTGCCATAGTTAGGTGTACCAAGCACGGAAGCCCAACAAAGCGCAGTTTTCAATTGCTCAAAAGACTGCTGACATTCAGGCATCCAGGGCAAAGGCTCATGCACTTCTTTCGTTGTTAATGCAAGCAAAGGTTTGATTAGTAGGGAGTAATTAGGTATCCACTGGCAACAGTAGGGGGTCAACCTCCTACCCTCCTTCAACAGTAGGTGACCTAAATAGGTGACCTCCTGTCGACAATACTGAAATATAGAAAGAGACACTTTATGTCCATGATGGGCTAAATGCAGCAATAATTTAGCAGTACTATCTTTGCAACCTTGTTCCGTGTCACAAGCAACAAGTAAGTCATCGACATACTAATACATTACCTGGGGGAAGCGATAGGGAATCCAATTGACCTTTCAACGCTTGGCTATAAATACTCAGACTCTCTGTATAGCCCTGAGGAGCTCGACAGAACCGAAAGCTCCTACCAGCTAGGGTGAACCCAATATCTACTATCTGGATGAACAGGAATACTAAAGAATGCATTGTTTAAATCAATAACAGAAAATAATTGAGCATTAGAAAGAATAATTGTCAAAAGCGTGGTGATATCAGAAACCACTGGAAACTGGGGAACCACTATTTTATTAACTTCGCGCAAATCAATCACAAAACGGTAAACATCCTCATGATCATCAGAGGAACCTGAGGGTGTCCGTTTAAGAATCGGAAGAATGGGACTATTACAAATGTTGGGAGACGTCTCTTCAACTACTCACTTTTGTATCAAATCCTGAATAATCGGTAGAAGGGCTGGCTCTCCCACCTGATGTTTCTTTTACTGAGGAATATGAGGCAAAATAGCATTGTCTTTGACCTGTATCGAAACTGGCGGTATGTGCAACAGTCCTACATCTGTATCACCTGTCACCCATAGTGTGGGTGGTACATCAGCGAATTCAACAGGAAGAGGTGCATCCTGAGACAAACACTGTTTAGCACCACATCACGACCCATCGTCATATAAACTCCTAACGGGGAGCAATAAATAGTAGCATGCAATTTCTTCAACAAATCCAAAACCCATCAAATTTTCTCCACAATTTGAGGTCAACAAAATGGGGCTTACAACCGGTACACCTGAAAAACTTACTGAAACATTTTTATGGCCAGACAGAGCTTCCCCAGGGACCAAATGTCGAGAAACAGAACTCTTCGTCGCACCTGTGTCCACCAAAAATTCCTTAGTCGAGCCTTGCAAATCCGCAGTGACATAAGGACCAAGCTGATTTACAGGTATCGAAACTGGTCCCTCACTCTATCCCTGGCTATCCTAGATGTAAGACATCACCTCATCCGTATCATAATCATCATGATAATACTGTCCATCGCGAGGGCCATCAAAGTAATTGTTATCAGAATGACCCTGTGAGACTGCAGCTTTCTGAGCTCTATCGGTCCCACGACCTCGTCCACGAGAACCTCGCCCTCTAGGGACCGCAACGTTCTGCAAAAGCACAGGACACTCGCTACGCCAATGGCCCTCCTCCTTACAATATGCACACTGATTTGGCCCCAAAGGTGTCCTTGTCGGCTGCCTGCTGGTGCGCGGAAGCTGTCTAGAAGGACCACCACGTCCTCTACCATTCCCCCTAAACGCTTGTTGTAACAGCACCTTCGTCTTCAACTCCTTATGCTTTTTATCTGTCTTCTCTTGGCCCGATGTTCGTAATATTGAGCCATATTCAAAATAACAGAGGAGGAAGAGGTGGATCAAGTACTCTCAGACGAGTCACAATTTCAGGGAGCAGATTAGAAACAAATCTGTCAACAAACAACCGAACTCCCCCCTCGATAGACATGTCCTGCCCACTATAGTCCAAAAACATATCTTCAAACCGAGTAAAGAAATCAGACACAATTTCATCCTTCTTCTGTCGACAAGCCGTCAACTTATCCCACCTCACCATCTTCAGCGGAATAAGAGAATGCATATATGTAATAATACGACCGGGCAAAGCAAGTACCTCAGCTCGGGGCTTATCACCTGGCTTCCGTTCCTGATCCCATCCCTTAATCTGCTCCCAGGTGCCACCCAACTCCGCAACATGATCTTGAGTATGAACCTGTCTCTAAATATCAACCTGAATGAGAAGACCAAAAAACATTTCAATATCGGCAAGGCTCTTTACAGTAGAAGAGGCAGCTTCGGTCAATTCTTTATAATAAGCAGTAGGATTTTTCTTCGGATCGGGCAAATAAGTCTTAAGGGATAGAACCTCACTTCTCTTCCACGGAGTATAAACCCATTGTCCCTGAAAACGGGCTGCTACACCCGGTCTGGTGACAGTACCGCGCTGATCCGTTAACTCTGGTATTTCTGGGTGATATATAGGATGAACCTCCCGCATCGGAAACTGAGATACTGACTTAGGACTACTCTCATACAACCTTCCACTGTAAGCAATTAAAGTCGTAACATTTCCAAAAACCTGACCTGGCTCCAAATCACTAACATACACTCGATCTCTAACATCAAATAAAATTTGAGGCGCTTCTGTCCCAAAGTGTTGCTGCCAAAGACTAATCAACGTAGCGGACATATGCTTGAGGGCATGTTGCTGTATAAAAGGCTCAAATTCTCGCATGACTTCCCAAACATCTTCCACACTACAGATTGCATTACGAGCCCACTGTGCAGCCTGATTAGCTATTACTTGTTTTTCTTCATCACCCACCCCAGACCGCACTAAAGGGCCCATGCGCTCCTTAAATTTAGTCCAATATCAATCCTCAAATCTGCGTGCTGGCGACTCAATACTCAAGGAGGTTGGAGGATGAAAAACCATGGAAGGAGAAGCAACAGAAGTGACAGGTACAATCGTCGCTGGCGCTTGTACTGGAGGAGAGAGAACAGAGGATACAGGAGTCGAGACAGTAGGTGTGCTAATAGCCACAGTTGCCAAAGATGGCGAAGACAAAGAAGGAGCAGGGGGTGCCGCAGCCAAAGCCATCGAAACAACAGCTGTAGATATGGGAACAGTTGGAGCAGATACAACAAGCTGCTGCGACGTTAAGGCAACAGCTGGGTATATCCTCTGCGAGGCATATGGAGGCGGGGGTCGAGTGTCTAACAATTCCTCCACAAAGTAGCTGTTTCCTCTTGGGCCAAACAAGATTTATCAATATGCAACCAAAACCTCCTATCTTCACATTCAACTCCTGCCTCTTGCTTTTCTCTATCATATACTACAGCTTTCTGGGTCAGTGCTTGCATCTTCCCCTTCCATGCATCCTTTTCCATCTTTAATCGTCTCTGTCTAGCTGCTTTCTGCCATGTTCTGAGGGAATCAAAGAGAGACTGTCTACTTCGTCTTTTAAATAACTATTCCTGTAAAAACCCATTCTTTTGTTCATCAAAAGTGCCCGTTAACGGCCACTGTAACTCAGCATTGTCCCTCGTATATTTGTGCCATAATGTACTAAACATAATAGGGCCAAGACCATGCTTCACATACGTATCAAAATTAGGGGTGCCTTCTGGAGGCGCCGGCTGAGCTTCTTCCAATCGAGCATCTGCAGAACAACAACGACAACAGAAAGACAAGAACTTACTAAGAACGGGCATTTTCAAAAAGAAAACAAATTCGTTATTTTTGCCTGGCAAAGCAATTGCAAGTGCTTTTATCAAAAGCGGTCCTCAGACCGTACCAAACTCAAACCACACTGGTACCATATCCACAAAGAACCAAAACAAACTCACCTGATATGAGTAGCACAAACTAACCAATTTTCCACTGCCAACTCTTCAGACCAAACGGTCAGATCCAAGGGTTTCACCGTTCAGGACTCCAGTCGGGATGACCACTGGGCGAGGCACCGTCCGGCAGGACGGAAGGGGCAGCTGCGAGCAAACAATACTCTTCGTGCAGGGATCCCTGAACTGTCAGTCCGACCCGACGATGGCCTCGCCCCCCCCCCTCCTGTCCGCGGAAGGGGATGGATCAATCACCCAAAGGAGTCCCTGTTCGGGCTCCAACTGAAGGAAGTGGCCTGTTTCGGGTCACCCGGGTCACTAATGACTACCTCTCAGCCTTCCATACCAAATGAAGAGTCGGTCAGACAGTAGAGAATACAAACCAATAGCTTTTTATTCAAAGTACACTCAGAGCGGAGCCCGGTCTGCCCAGTCGCTAGGAGTGCTGCAGAGGGACTGAAATCGACAAGCATAGATATACATTATGTACATTTCGTAACTGGGCTAAAAAATGCCCATAACGGAACTTTCCAGGCAGGTGCTGCTAAGCAATGGAATACAAAGAAAAAAACAATCTCAGTGATCATATCTTACACAAAGTTGCAAAGTCCAAGGTCGTTCCAGTCGGGCCCGTCACCAGACAAGTGGGAGTAGGCATTTATCTAGTGAGAAAGGTATGTGCTAATAAGAACAGTTTATTCATTAGCGAAGCAAAACCCAACTTTGCAGAAACTAAACCCAGCAGAGGCCTTTTCTCAGAAATAGCTAAGGATTAGTGTCGATCATGATTCAAAATGGCGTCTAAGAAGAAAATGGTGCAGCGAATGCTAACTTACAAAGGGTAATGCGCAAACAGATACATTTCTATTCTAACACAGTCACATACTTACCAAAACAACAATAGATCTGAACATGGGTAGGGTAATGCAGGGCCTGCTTAGCTCTATTAATTTTTGGATGACACTTCCCTATCCTTGGCCAGCCACAGAGTGGTTACAAAGATGAATTTTCTTCCGAGGTACCTTTATCATTTGCACAATGCATTAAGCACAGTTCCCAGAAACATGTTTAAAACACTGCACACGCTAGTACCATGCTGGTTTGGGTGGAGAAAAGAGCTAAAATAAAATTGTACGCACTCCAGCTTGACCCTCAGAAAGGAGGTCTGGGACTTCCAGACCAAGAGTTGTATTAAGCAGCACAACTGCAGCATGCTGTTTAGTGGAGACGTATGAATGACGGCTGGGAATGGCAATTACTGGCGGACTGTTGGGAAGGGGAACCAGTACACTCACCAGTGGGGTAGAATCGTACCAGCGCATTGTCCAATCACAGCTTTGGGGTAGGGACAGGACAATGTCTGAAATGTGCTAAACTAGTAAATATGGCTGGGAAATATGCACATACGTCCCTAACGCACCTTTTGGGGGTCGGGCAGATGCAATACTGATTTAGATACACCGGTCAAAGACACAGAGTGGGAATGATTCTGTAGCCAGATGCAGTCCATATCTAGCAATGCCAGGTTTAAGTTAGTGCATTTTCAAATAGTGCATTGATTATACATGGCTCCATTCCAGCTGCTTAGAATATTTCCAACTCAGTCTAAGGTGTGCCCCAGGTATGGGGAGGCCAACTTGCTGCATATTATGTGGCTCTGTGCTGCTCTATTTGTGTATTAGCAGGGTCTAGTTGATAGTCTTTGACACATTTTAGGGCTTCGGCTAGAACAAAACATACAACATTGTTTATTGAACCTCATCCCCTGGCTCCAAAAGTCAGGACTAAGGCGTATGTTTGCCTCTCTTGGATTGGTGTTGGCAAATCGCTGTATTGCAATCTGCTGGACACGCCCACCGGCCCCAGGGTTGGAAGTATGGGAGAAAAATGTTAAAGAGTGAGCCTTGGAGGAAGCAATATGTATGACAAGGGTCCGCCCAGACGAAAGGTGGTTAAGGACCTGCATGACTAGCCTGAAATTTTAGACGAATGGCAGAACTGGACATCGAACACGGGACTCAAGGCGCTGAAAATGATGAACATGCTTGATATATACTCAATATTGTGGCAGACGAATAGTGTGGTATTAAGAAATCTTACTGCGGATACGGTAGATGACGGTTCCTTGTGTACTACATTCCGCTAGTTGTTTTATAAAGCTTTTGTGATACTCAAAATTCATAAGCAAACATGGAGAAAAAAAATTACCCAATAGCAATCCACATCCAATGGTACAATAGATATAAAAGTATGATTTGAAAGGAATCATGTTTGCAGTGCAGGAGACACAGACCTGTTGAAAGCATTGATCAGAGTAAAGGGAGTGGAAGGGGCGTTTAAAAATGTAGCATAACTGTGGCAATATAGGAAACATTATCTTTATAGTTTTAGGCTGATAGAATGGTAAGTAGGGGAAACCAAAGTGACAAATGTTGAGAAATCAACAGAATATTGACAATCTATTAGGAATAAGAGGTATGAATTTATGAAAGCAAAGTTTATCGCCAATACACAGAATCAGTAGTTTTCACTAGTGCTAGAGTTAGTCTAGACATGTGCATATTAGTGAGTCCCTTGGTACAACATAGATTCTTGCACTTTATAGTGGCACTAAGAGGTCTTGGAAGGATAACTGGAGCATGTAATTGGGCTAATATTCCTGCTAATAGCCCTGGAACACATTATGACAGTGATTGGCAAGTGGGTTGATTCTCGAGGAACACCATTCACCAGTTTAAAAGGGAGTGTATCTGTACTTATTGGCTCTGAATTACCAACAGTGACTAGCCTAGAGGAGAACCTCTAAGGTACATTCAAACACTCACTGGCTGATGTGAGCACCTCCACAGCCATGTCATGGCATTCTGTAACCAAAGGAAGGTTTCAGAACAATGATGTACATTAGCATGCAGCAAAAACTAAAGGCTTTTCATAGGTTGACAAAGAGGAATTCTGTAGACACAGGGAAAACTATTGACCCACTAAAGCCCTTTACAGTAATATAAGTGCATTGATTACTTTTAGAGTGCACCTGAGATACATCATGGGAATGAATACCTAAAGTCGATTAGCTGTTGAACAGGGTGTCATTGACTTTCAAAGAGGGATGACTTTGGAACATAATGACATTGGAAGGCAGTTGTGGCATTCCTGGCCAAAAGAACGCATTACCCAGCCAGTTGGCTTTCACACTGGACATGACATAGCCTTTATTAGTAGTGTTTTTCAAAGCTAATCAATTGCACATTTTGGCAGGAAAAAGAAGTGCAGGCATTTTTTGGACGACAGCAAATCTTCATTTATGAAAACAAATGCTTAAGAAAAACCTAAACCTCTTGTTGAATATAACATTAATTTTCTTGAATATATCATTGTGAAAGAAAAGGAAAGGCAACCTTTCAGGAAAGCAAGTGTGGTACCTGAGAGGGGCTTGGGATATGAACCTCTGCTCAAATTGTAGCTTGAATTAGCCAAGAGAAGTGGGTGGAACCAAGGCCTTCTCTAATTTGTGTAGTTTCAGGTTGCCAGCCTTGTCTGCTCTTCCACAGCCCATGCCCTCCAAGGATTGTATTTGATCAGCACCATACAGTATAAAATAAACAAATACAATGCATGGCTTCTGCTGTTGTCAACTTTTCCCAGTCTTGCCCATTTGTTATACTACTACTCTTTCCACAGCATCTCTGTCTGGTGCAATTTGATGTAAGGATCACTGGACCTTCTAGGACAACCCTCGATTTTGGTGTATAGTCACTAGGGGTGGGCGGAATTTGCGTAGTCGCGCTACGCAAAGCTCCGCGAAATGGTAAAAAATCTCCGCGAGCACGCAAAAGTTCCGCGAACACGCGGAATTGCTTGTTCCGCCCGTTCGCGATGCTTTTTTCCTGTTCGCAAACGCTGTTTGCGTACTCGGGGAGAAATATCTCGCGAACACGCATTTTGAAAGCGCGAACAAGCAAAAAATTCAGCGAAACCGCGGATTGCGGAATTTTGGGCAATTTCACGTAATGCGAAATTCCCCAAATTCCGCAAATTCCGCGAGCGGAACGGAATTTACCGCCCAGGCCTAATAGTCACACAAAGTCCCACTACCACTGAGGTTAAGCTGGATAGTCATTATTGTAATTATCAATTGTCTCTCTCTCTCTCGCCTACCCCCACCCATCACACCACCAGGCGCTGTGTCACATAACATAATAAGTGTACCTCAGTGGTCATCCCAAATGACATGACAACACTTCTAATATAGGCATAAACAAAAACAACACCCTACCAACCGTGCACCATATACAGTATAGCTTGCTTTCGATGTGGGTAAGCACTTCAGTGCCGCACATAGGGGGTAGTAAGCAACATATATTTACTACAAAATCATGCAATACAATAGTATATGTTGTTTAAAATTGCTTACTTCTGCATTAGGTTTGTCCTTTACAATGGTTTTCTAAAAGGAGAAAAGAAAGTCAGAAATTATAGTCATACAATGAAAACATATATTTCAAATGCTATACTTTAATACCCTAATCAACCTTATCTCCCAAAATTCTGATAGTTTTGTGTGTTAACTATGAGTATTAATACCAAATAAAAATCCACATCCAATAAGTACAATAGATATAAATGTAAAATTATAAAGGAATCATGTTTAGAGAGCAGCAGATACAGACCTGTTGAAAGTGTTGATCAGAGCAAAAGGAGTGGAATGTGTGTTTAAGAACGTACCAAACTTGTGGCAAAGTAGAAGACATTATCATTATAGTTTGAGGTGGAAAACATGTTAAGTTGCGGAAAATGTAGTGACATATCTTGAGAAAACAACAGAGTATTGCCAATGCAACAGGAATAAGAGGTTTGAATGTATGCTACACTATTGTTTTTCAATCTTTATCTCAAAAAGAGCAACCACATTACAAAACGTCAGGTAGAATTACATTCAATACAGTACAGTTTCCCAGATGCTACACAGACTTGTGCACCACCCAATCCCACCCCTCCCCCCCACTGGGTTTCCAGCAGATTTGCCTACCCAATAGTGATTACTCAGGGACAGAGGGCCGAAGGGCCTGCTGAAGTTGAGATCTTGTATCCGAGTCGCTATAGAAACCGAACTCTTTGACCGGAGCCATCAACTCGTGCAACATTTCCGTCCACTCTAAACGGCCTCCTCAACCTTAGCATCAGTCTGGACCTCACGCATCCGGCATTCCTCTGCCAGAGCCCACTCGTCCACGTCTCTACTTCACTGCTCATATGTATGCCCCAAGGAGACATCCATCAGATGGCTATTCTTTGATTGGCCAGCACAAGACCCAGCAATGCAAATTTGTCATACACTTTGCTCAGAGTCAGTCTTGGTAATAGTTGTAACAAACAGTGGCAGACCGTAATATCTATATGTACTTCAGTCACCTCTCGGAGTGTATGTGTAACCATGTTCCAATATACTGTCATCCACATACACATACAAGAAGTTCGCCTCAGCAGCTCCACACCTGGGGCAAGATCCGGACCTAGTTCTATATCTAGCCCGCAACCTTTTTGGCAAAAGATAAGCTCGATGTAAGAAGTGTGGCAGTCTGAAAAATGCATTGCAGGGACTCCCCTCACTAACGCACAAGCCTTCATCCAGTCTTTGTCTGCCAAGGGTTCCTCCAAGTCACCATCTCAGCACAGTCTTGTGACTATCAGCATATCCGGCGTATCCTACTTTAACGCTTCATATAGTCTGTAGACCAGCCCTGAGCAGAGCTCACATCCAACAACACCTCCAGCATTACTGAAGCTACTGGGGTCTATGGAAAAGCAGTTCAGATGTCATTAGACGTCTTGGTAATTTTGGCACATTGTAAAAAAAAACCTCGGCCCACCCCAAATGGCTCCTGTGCCTCCGTGAATGTAATGCACCTCTCCCCCAGGTACAGGTCCCCCAGAGCTTCACAACCTCCCTTAATCCATGCCTCCAGTGACAAAACCCAATTGACCTGCAGAAATGGCTTCAACCACCACAGCGGCAACTGTGTAGAAAACGGGGGCCAGCACAGTACCCGTCTAATCACCAACTCCCATGTCCACTCTGTCTATCCTCAAAATACATGAGTAATCTTTATGTAGCAGAGCCCTTTCTCTAGGACAGAGAAGCAGCTGATCCACACCCTTTGTGCCCACCAATAACCTCTTCTCTCTGTTAGAGACATCCGCGCATCATTGTGCGGCATGCTGTAACTGTGTCGCCACATAGTACAATTCCATGTCCATTAAGCCCAACCCTCCTTCCTCCGAGTGCAGCCTGAGGACCAGAGACCCACCCAGCTAGACTTACCAGCCCAGACCAGGTCAATCAAGAGACTGTCTATTTTTTTAAATGTCAAGTGGCCTATGAGGCACTGTATGTTCTGCAGAACATATAGGCAAAGGGGCAGGGAGACCATTCTGGCGAACACTACCCTGCTGGTAACTGACAATGATAATTTGCTCTTAAATGCCACAGAGGCCTCTAGACCTGCCAGTACTCTTCCCTATGTTATGCACATACTGATTTTAGATCTCATGCGTCACCTGTCTACGCATATACTGGTATTTGTCCAACTTCTACCTCAAATCCAGGTCTGGAATGGTGTCTGAGATATCCCCGTCCCACCCCATGATAGGGAATATTAGGGACTTAGCTACACTCACCCTAAGGTATGACAACCTCCCAAATGTATGTAGTGCATCCAGCTGGAGGGGTACTGCACGCTCCACAGCTACGAGGGAAAATGAATCGGAGGCATTTAAGGGAGTACTACTGGGCAATGTCTTAGTAAAAAAGTGTTCTACAAAAATAATATGTTCCTGGAGGAATCATTTCTACTCAATTTAATCTTATCCTGGTCAGACAGCTAATCCAATGAATTCAATACAACATTCATGTACAAAAACAATGCCGTAATGAACACAAATATATTTACCAAAACACCTAAGTCCATACAATATAAATCATCACATATCAACTTTGAATGAAGGACTACAAGCACCATGTGGTATTATTGATGTTGTTAGAGAGGACAAAATGTCGCTGTTTCGTTCCCAAGAGGCACATTAAGACCACAAGACCATCCTCAGAGCTATGTTGCACAGGAGTGAATCCTGTAAGTACTTGCTGACAAATCAGGTAAACTTCTGCGTGAAGGACTCCACAGATGCCCTATGCATCATTATTCAAAGTTGAAATGTGATAATTTATATTGTATGGACTTAGGTGTTTTGTACCTTTATGGTTAGGAGGATTCTTGCGCTTCCTTATATCCCCAAACGTAACGAATGTGAATATAGGGATCATAAGGTGGAGGTAGTATTGGTTTGTTGATGTACTGCTGTATCGTAAATGTTATTTTTACTGTAATCATGAGCTATGCGAATACTCGTAGATAAGTGAGACACTCTGGATGCACTCACATTAAGGGAATAGAGACTGAGATTACACAAAGAGGGAGGCAAATGTGGCAGACTATTGGCCTGGTTATCAAACAGAGAATGCTTGTTTACCAAGATTCTGACACAACGCATTCCACAGGGCACCATACTTTCTAGCCAAACCGGTTTACTACACAAGGTGCAAAGACATCTTAAACAGGTATGTAGGCATCCCCAGATGCAAAATAACATTGACATGGAGGGATTCTTACGCTCAGTGCAACTTTCAAGATTAGAGATTGATCAGTTAAATTTACTGGAGGTAGATATTACACAGAAAGAACTACTCAAAGCCCTTAAAGAGCTCCCACGGTTTAAGTCACTAAGAATGGATGGCTTATGGAAGTGGCGGGGCAATGGTGGCACTAGATATAGAGAAAACCTTTGACACAGTCAATTGGAATAACATGTTTGGAGTATTGCAGTGGATAGGATTTGGACTCAGGTTTATGGGTTGGTTATGTCTCTTATATACTATGCTCACAGCCCAGGTGAGACTGAGTAACATGGTATTACCTACTTGGCCCATTGAAGAGGGGCCCTTTGCCTCCCCTCCTGTTTGCAGTCACAAAGGAGCCCTTTGCAATAACTCTGCACAAGGTTCTGGAGTTCTTTGGGATCTGAGTGGCAGACATGCTCCATATAGTATCATTATATGCAAAGTATACTTTGATATATGGATTGTCAATGCCCATCAGAGCTCCTTGCCAGTACTATTTGCCATTCTGGAGGAATATGGAAATCACACAGGGCTGCAAGTAAATATAGTCAAAATGGTCGTGTTTCCTGTAGATTCACATTGGACTGTCTACCACACATTGACCAGTAGTGGATACTGCACCACTTCCATTATCTGGGGGTACCATTCACATACTCACCAAAACAACAATGTGATCTGAACATGGGTTGGGGAATGCAGGGCCTGCTTAGCTCTAATAATTTTTGGATGACGCTTCCACTCTCCTTAGCCAGCCACAGATCGGTCTCGAAGAACAATTTTCTGCTGAGGTACCTTTATCCTTTGCACAATGCATTACGTACAGTTCCCAGAAATATGTTTAAAACACTGCACACACTACTGACCATGCAGGGTTGGGTGGGGAAAAGAGTTAAAATAAAATTGTATGCACTCAAGCTTGACCCTGAGGAAGGAGGTCTGGGACTTCCAGACCAAGAGTTGTACTACTTACCAGCACAGCTGCAGCATGCTGTGAAGTGGAGACGTGTGAATGGCGGCTGGGAATGGCAATTACGGGCGGACTGTTGGGAAGGGGAACCACTACACACACCAGTGGGGTAGAATCGTACCAGCGCTTTGGCATTCACAGTCAATAAAATTGCATTGGCATAGGATGTAACAGTCAAGAGAATACTGACACCCCCCCCTGCTCTAGTTCTCTAGACACAAGGTGGCTGCAGCCATTCCGGAAATTGTCAAATGCAATGCCATTGACTCTGTGGCAAGAGGGCGGCTGCACTACACTGGGTGATCTCTACCCTGGAGAGATTTTCCTGACATTTGAAGAACCTCATTCTAGCTTTGGGGTAGGGACAGGACAATGTCTAAAATATGCTAAACTAGCAAATACGGCTGGGAAAATGGACAGACGTCCTGAACGCACCCTTTGGGGGGAGGGCAGATGGGATACTGATTTAGATACACCGCTCAAAAATACAGAGTGGGAATGATTCTGCAGCAAGATGCAGTCCATATCTAGCAATGCCAGGTTTAAGTTAGTGCATTTTCAAATAGTGCATTGATTATACATGGCTTCATTCAAGCTGCTTAGAATATTTCCAGCTCAGTCTAAGGTGTGCCCCAGGTATGGGGAGGCCAACTTGCTGCATATTATGTGGAGCTGTGCTGCTCTATTTGTGTATTGGCAGGGGATAGTTGATAGGCTTTGACACATTTTAGGGCTTGGGCTAGAACAAAGCATACAACATTGCTTATTGAACCTCATCCCCTGGCTCCAAAAGTCAGGACTGAGGCGCATGTTTGCCTCTCTTGGATTGGTGTTGGCAAATCGCTGTATTGCAATCTGCTCGACACGCCCACCGGCCCCAGGGTTGGAAACATGGGAGAAAAATGTTCAAGATTGAGCCTTGGAGGAAGCAATACGTAAGACAAGGGTCCGCCCAGACAAAAAGGTGGTTAAGGACCTGCATGACTAGCCTGAAATGTTAGACAAATGGCGGAACTGGACATCGACCATGGGACTCAAAGCGAAGAAAATGATGAATATTCTTGATATATAAAAGAAGTCAAAAGAAACAAAGCCCAACGGCGGACTTTCCAATCTTCACCTCACGCTAGTTTTGTTTTCTGTAAGGTTTTCTGCGCACAATCCGGCATCCGCCGTTGTGCGATGCCCCTGTCGTCCAGATCCTCAATCCATAAACCAATAGGTGTGTCAGATGATGAAGTCAAGGGAAGCATAGTAACTGTTCAAAAACCTTTATTTATGTTCTTTATTTTCATGTGTAATTCCTTATTACAGCAAAGCAGCTCAGCCAACGCGTTTCGTTCCCATGCGTGGGAACTTCATCAGGGCTGAAAACCAATTAAAATGAAAGCCCAATCACAAAGACATATACATAAACCACAACAAGTATATACAAATAAAACACATCGTAACCCACACTGGACAAAAACACCCATATAGACATGACTGTTTCCCTAAGGCTTCCAGTCAGGCAGTTTTGCCACCTCGTGCTTATCTGCACTAGATTATGACCACATTAGTTGATAGGTTAGTAAAAGGGATTCCCATTCTCAACTTGTGCCAACAGACTTGTGGAGCACCTACAAAGTGTGACATAATTGATGGGAGAGAAACATACGTGTACAGACCAAAATATTAACAAAAAATATAAAAGGTCACCAGGAGGGAGTTTTAACAAAGATCCACACATTCAAAGACAAGTGATGGCTACCTGTAAGGCGCTAGCCACTGATATGTGTATAGAACACAAACCATATAAAAACAGACCCTGTGTCGGACACATTTAAAACTAGTGAATACATATACAGTGACTTAATCCACCCTAAAGTGTAGTTAAAAATGCTTTTTGTATCTTATGCTGAACGCATGGGAACGAAACGCGTTGGCTGAGCTGCTTTGTTGTAATAAGGAAATACACATGAAAATAAAGAACATAAATAAAGGTTTTTGAACAATTACTACGCTTCCCTTGACTTCATCATCTGACGCACCTCCTATTGGTATATGCTTGATATATACTCAATATTGTGGCAGACAAATAATGTGGTATTAAGAAATCTTACTGCGGTTACGGTGAATGACGGTTCCTTGTGCACTACATTCCGCTGTTGTTTTATAAAGCTTTTGTGATACTCAAAGTGCATAAACAAAAATGGGAAAAAAAACATACCCAATAGCAATCCACATCCAATGGGTACAACAGATATAAAAGTATGATTTGAAATGAATCATGTTTGCAGTGCAGCAGACACAGACCTGTTGAAAGCACTGATCAGACTAAAGGGAGTGGAAGGGGTGTTTAAAAATGTGGCATAACTGTGGCACTATAGGAGACATTATCTTTATTGTTTTAGGCTGATAGAATGATAAGTAGGGGAAACCAAAGTGACAAATGTTGAGAAATCGACAGAATATTGACAATCTATTAGGAATAAGAGGTATGAATTTATGAAAGCAAAGTGTATCGCCAATACACAGAATCAGTAGTTTTCACTAGTGCTAGAGTTAGTCTAGACATGTGCATATTAGTGAATCCCTTGGTACAACAGAGATTCTTGCACTTTATAGTGGCACTAACAGGCTTTGAAAGGCTAACTAGTGCATGTCATTGCCCTAGTATTCCTGCTAATATCCCTGAAACACATTATGACATTGAATGGCAAGTGGGTTGATACTTGAGGAACACCATTCACCAGTTTAAAAGGGAGTGTATCTGTACTTAATGGCTTTGAATTACCAGCAGTGAAAATACTGCTGTTCATCATTGTTAGAACTGGGGGTCTCTAGTTGGCTGAGGTAGGTACCTTAGTCCAAATAGGGACCCTTGCTTCTAAGTTAGGGAAAGGAAGGACACCTTCTCAGATAGCCCCTGCTCACCCCCTCGGTAGCTTGGCACGAGCAGCCAGGCTTATCTCCAACCATTAAGATATAATGGGGTAACCAATAAAAGTCAATGGACCTGGGTAGTGATCGATATAGGAAAACAATGGTCCTAGACTTATATAGAATTAAGGCCTAGTTTCATGAAACATTTATACAATAGCATATCATTGATGCACCATTAGTTTTTGTTTAGCATTCAAAAATGTATATATCCTCAGAATACAGAAGGCACACACTATTACTTTGTAGGTGACACTTTTTTATTCGGTCACTTTTCACAACATATGGTCAAGTTTGATGATTAGGATAGAAAAGGTTGCTCCAATGGGGGGAGTGTGAAAGAAGAGAAGGTGCTCGTGGGGTAGGGTAGAGTAAACAAGAAGGGAATCCAATCAGACGGATTAGTGGTTCATCATTTTATACATTGTAGTCTCATTAGTAAAACTGGTAGTGGTTCATGTAGGCACCAGTTCTACATTGGAGCCTGTCCCTTAGATAGTTCATGGTTATTCATTTTGTTGTTTCTTCAATATTAACCAACAGCATTTGTCTGTGGATGGGCAGGGCTGGGATAATGTCAGGTACAGGCCCCGAACGGGGGAGAATTTCGACGTTTCGACCTTTATACTCATGCTAAAGGGCGGTACCTTAACTGCACATCATCCATGACCAGTTGCTCCCCCCACCCCCTTCTGTCCTGAGGAAGACCCGCTTGCTGAGGATATAAACTGCCCTCACTGCACTAGGGTCGAAGCGTCGACATTCTTCCCCGTTCGGGGCCTGTACCTGACATTATCCCAGCCCTGCCCATCCACAGACAAATGCTGTTGGTTAATATTGAAGAAACAACGAAATGAATAACCATGAACTATCTAAGGGACAGGCTCCAATGTAGAACTGGTGCCTACATGAACCACTACCAGTTTTACTAATGAGACTACAATGTATAAAATGAAGAACCACTAATCTGTCTGATTGGATTCCTTCTTGTTTACTCTACCCTACCCCACGAGCACCTTCTCTTCTTTCACACTCCCCTTGGAGCAACCTTTTCTATCCTAATCATCAAACTTGACCATATGTTATGAAAAGTGACCGAATAAAATAAGTGTCACCTACAAAGTAATAGTGTGTGCCTTCTGTATTCTGAGGATATATACATTTTTGAATGCTAAACAAAAAACTAATGGTGCATCAATGATATGCTGTTGTATAAATGTTTCATGAAACTAGGCCTAATTCTATATAAGTCTAGGACCATTGTTTTCCTATATCGAGGCTTATCTCCAAGGCAAATGTGTAAAGTATTTGCAACCACGATCTCAGTAACACAGTGCTAACACCACAAATGGAGTCCACACGAGTTTCATAAAAAAAAACAATTATATGTTTATAAGAAAAAAGATATGCGATGAGACCACACGATAAAAATCCAACATATGCGTATTTGTAATATTTCACCTTGCCGGTTATTAGGCCAGCAAGCACTTGTAGGTTCTTGCAGTATTAATGAGCAATTCTCGATGATCCAATGCAGTCCTAATGTAATGCTATGCAGTTCGTAATGCAAGAATCAGGCACTTCGTAATGTAAAAATAATGCAATTCGTAATGCAAGAATAAGGCAGTTCGTAATGCAAAAATAATGCAATTCGTAATGCAACATTCAGGCAGTTCGTAATGCAAAAATAATGCAATTCGGAATGCAACAATCAGGCAGTTCGTAATGCAAAAATAATGCAATTCGTAATGGAACAATCAGGCAGTTCGTAATGCAAAAATAAAAAGGGCCAAGTCCAACACAACCCCCTCCCATCCTAAAGCCAGGGTAGACCAATCAACTACCTTGATGGACTTCCCTGCTTAGGGCGATAGAACACGGACGCGGGCCCGCTACCGCAGGGACACCCTCCTGTTCTATGCCTTCCTGACCCCAGGGGGTTCTCTTTGTCACTACTCCCTGGGCAAACTATGCTGCTCCACTGGTACTTCCTAGCAGTCGGGGGCCCTCTAGGGGTGCTGGTCCCTTGCCAACTCCCACCTAGAGCGGTACCCCTGGAAGACCCATTGGCCAGGATGCTGTCTCCAGTTATCCTGCCCTCCAGGTTAGAGGTGGGGTTACCCCGGTCACTTTTAGGGGACCTAGCCCTACTGGCTGGGCACTGTCCCACGGGTTTTCCCACGGGGAACACCTCCCCCCCTTAACCTTCCATTTAGATTTTTGTGCCTGCCACTTAGGAATGGCACCCACAAACTTCAGGACCGCAGGAGCTCTGGTTACAGACACCCCACGACCTCCTGATGCTAGGTGTTCTTCCTCGCACTGCTGGCAGGTAGGTTCTAGACCTCCACCCTGGTGCTCCTCTAAGGATCCCTCCAGTCTCTGGGGTGGGGTTGTGGACCCCCGGGGACGCTGCTTCCACTCTCTCCCTCTACTTTGAGACAGGGTGCTAGCCTGCACGCCCCCCCCACTTCTCTGGGACCTGACTGCGCTACTCTGTCCTTCTTCCCTCCCACGGGACTGGAAGATCCCTGAGTTGCTGCTGGGGTTCCCCTATGGTGTCTCTTCAGACCCCCCGACCCATGACCAGGGGCCTGTCTCGGGGGCAAGCTCCTGGGAATCAAAGAGCTCGCAGTATAACAGGTGTTGGCGCAACTCTGAAAAAATTTTACTGAGCAGAGGCTCCCTGGAGCCCAAATTGAGCAATCCTTTGTAATCATTCGCCATGGTAACCATCACCCAATCATCCAATGCACGCGTGTACTCATCCAGATCCTCCACCCGAGTACTGGATTTCAGTCTCTGGAAATCCCTGAATTTCTGCAGGTACTGTTCAGGAGTGAGCCCATACCTGAGGCATAAAGCCTCCTTCATACTGGCGTAGGCCAGGGTTCCGCCCTCTCTAAAGGTGGTAAAACATCCCTCCCAGAAGCCTCAAAGTGTTTCCATAGGCCCGCCCCCAATGCTTCTCAGGCACCTCATTCATCCTCAGTGCGATCTCATATTCCGTGAACCACGCATAAATATCATCACCCCTTTGGTAATCTCGCACTAAGTCTTTGGGAATGTACACCTTACCCGCTGGCACTGGTTGTGTGCTGCCACCATTCGAACTGGACTCTGCCTGTTTAGCCTTAATGTCCAGTTCCCTCATGCTTAACTCATGAGCTAAGAGAATCTTCTTCTCTTCCAAGGCGAGAGCGTTCCTGCTCTCCTCTGCTCGCTTTTCACTTTCAATGAGCAGCTTTTTCTCTTCTGCTTGAGCCTTAAGTTTTAAAACCTCCAACTCATGCTCTCTGACCCTTTGGTTTTCCTCCAGCTCCTCTGGGGAAAAACTCCTCCCTGAATGATTACTACCAGCCCCTGAGGCTGGTCCTTCCACCGGCAAATCCTGTGGACCAAATCCATTCCCTGGGTCATCCTCATCCACCTCAGCATCACCTGTCTCCTGAGCCTCTTTGGCTTACCACCAGGCCCTCAAGGCCGTTTCCAGCTCCTCCTTCTTGGCGCTACTTTTCATGGGACATCCCAAAGCTCTGCAGAATTGCCTCAATTGATCAACTTTGTAGGTAAGCAATGCCTCAATGTCGAATTCCAATTCTGCAGCCTCACTGGCTTCTTGACTCCTTTGAGACATGATGTGTGGCTTAAAGGTCGCTCCAAAATTGAACCAAAAATCAAAACACAATATGTGGTTGCGTCGTGGTCTGCGCTAAACTAGTGATGTACACCAATCACTGTGAGTGAATTTGCAAATACACGTTCAAATCCCCAACCGCTGACCACCGATGTTAGAACTGGGGGTCTCTAGTTGGCTGAGGTAGGTAACTTAGTCCAAATAGGGACCCTTGCTTCTAAGTCAGGGAAAGGAAGGACACCTTATCAGATAGCCCCTGCTCACCCCCTCGGTAGCTTGGCACGAGCAGCCAGGCTTATCTCCAAGGCAAATGTGTAAAGTATTTGCAACCACGCTCCCAGTAACACAGTGATAACACCACAAATGGACTCCATAGGAGTTTCATAAAAACATTTATATGTTTATAAAAAAAAGATATACGATGAGACCACACGAAAAAAATCCAACATATGTGTATTTGTAATATTTCACCTTGCCGGTTATTAGGCCAGCAAGCACTTGTAGGTTTTTGCAGTATTAATGAGCAATTCTCGATGATTGAATGCAGTCCTAATGCAATGCTATGCAGTTCGTAATGCAAGAATCAGGCACTTCGTAATGTAAAAATAATGCAATTCGTAATGCAACAATCAGGCAGTTCGTAATGCAAAAATAATGCAATTTGTAATGCAACAATCAGGCAGTTCGTAGTGCAAAAATAATGCAATTCGTAATGCAACAATCAGGCAGTTCGTAATGCAAAAATAATGCAATTCGTAATGCAACAATCAGGCAGTTCGTAATGCAAACATAATGTACTTCGGCACTGATCGCGGTGCTCTGGACGGTCTCTATGTCACACTTACTGACTCGCGGTCAGCTACTGCCAAAATATGCCCTCAACACTGTTATGATGGAAAACAAATTGCAGCTCCACACTCCGGCCCCAGTACTGCCACTCCTCGGCAAGTACGGGCCGCGATACGGACTTGAGCGGAGGCTCGCGCTGCAAAGATGGGAAAGGCAGAGAGCGTTTCTCTCGTAGCCCGCACCCCGCCCCAGGCGGCGACACACGCACGCTCGCTGAGCGTTACCTGGGGGTGCGATCTCACTCTCCTCTCCTCTCCTCGCGGCTTGGGCCTCCGGTGCAACTTCGTTGATCTTGGGCAGTGGAACTCGGACCCCCGACGGTGATGGTTCGAGGTCTCTCCTTGGCAAAGGCAGGCTCGGGCCGGCGGTGGTGAATTCTCACAGCTCCTCTGGGGATGCCGGTCCGGGACGATGGCAATGACGATCGCAGCAGTTCTGGTCATGCTGTCGATCGAAGCAGAGAACAAGACTGCTCCGGTACACACAGTCACGTGGCAATTTCTCACGAAGGTCTCAGGCTGCAACAGGGCACATGCATACAGCGTCGCTGAGACCCACTTGAGCTCCGGGTGCACACGATCACAGGGCAATCCTCACGAAGGTCTCAGGCTGCACGAAGCACACGCACACAGCGTCGCTGAGACTCACTTGAGCTCCAGGTGCACACGATCACAGGGCAATCCTCACGAAGGTCTAAGGCTGCACGAAGCACACGCACAGAGCGTCGCTGAGACTCACTTGGAAACTTTTATGTTCCTGAGTTTCCACAACAGGGAGCCAGCTCTCCTCGGGCCCTTGGAGACACGTTACTTCAGGACACAGCACACAGCAAAGTCCTTTCAAGCAATGGGACACAGCACACAGCAAAGTCCCTTAGCCTCTCCTTAGTTAAATCAGCAAACTGCAGGCCAGCCCCAGAACACACAGCAAGGGTCAGTCCTTCTCTTCAGTCTCTTCAGCTGTTCTTCATTGGCAGAGGTTCCTCTTGACCACGAAGTAGTTTCAATCCTTTTCAGTCTTGATCAGTCCAACGTTCAGGGGTTTCAGCTCTCATAGTTATACCCCTAAATGTCTTTGAAGTCTTTGTGTTCAAGGGGCACTGACCCCTGTCCAAACCAGTTCTGGGTGTCTCCCTGCCAGTGACACCTTCTTCCTTTGATAGTGGGGGTCTGTATCTTCAATCACTCAGCAGGAGATGGAGCCATTGTTTTATGGCAGCAGCCCAGGCCTCTTCACCTCCAGGGGCTACTCCTCACCCCTACACTCCAGATGCAGGTCAACCGTGGCTGTCTCACCTACTCCTCCCCTGGGTCAAGACATTTCCCAGATTCTGCATCCAAAGAAGGGACAGGGGGGGCTTTTTCCTCTCTAACAAGAGAGGGAGGTCCAGCATAAGTGCCCCAAAGGCAATGATGAACACGGTGATTATGCTGTTCCTTAGTGATAAAAAGTCAAAGTCAGGGGGAACAATAACCAACTTGACCCGGAGTGGTTCAAAGTTGGAAATCCATATCTAGGATTTTAATGCCCTCACACACCCTTTCGGGTGTCATGCTTCATCATCTGGGCTGCTCCTCGTCGAGTCGGCGGTGCAATACTCAACGGGCTCCCTATAATAGGGGCACTTTATCGGAGATCTTTTATCCAAAAGCCGTATGGTGAAGTGGGGGTGTGGGGCCAGAAGTGTGTAGATGTGAGAGTTTTTGGAAAGTGATTTAAAATAGGGCTGGGAGTACCAGAACAGCCAAACTTTATTCTCGGGGTCTCCTACCCTAGGTAAAAACAACCAATGAGGTGCTCTCCTAAGTAAAATGTCTTGGGGTTGAGCGTACCTATTGTGGACCCCCGGGGACGCTGCTTCCACTCTCTCCCTCTACTTTGAGACAGGGTGCTAGCCTGCACGCCCCCCCCCCACTTCTCTGGGACCTGACTGCGCTACTCTGTCCTTCTTCCCTCCCACGGGACTGGAAGATCCCTGAGTTGCTGCTGGGGTTCCCCTATGGTGTCTCTTCAGACCCCCCGACCCATGACCAGGGGCCTGTCTCGGGGGCAAGCTCCTGGGAATCAAAGAGCTCGCAGTATAACAGGTGTTGGCGCAACTCGGAAAAAATTTTACTGAGCCGAGGCTCCTTGGAGCCCAAATTGAGCAATCCTTTGTAATCATTCGCCATGGTAACCATCACCCAATCATCCAGTGCACGCGTGTACTCATCCAGATCCTCCACCCGAGTACTGGATTTCAGTCTCTGGAAATCCCTGAATTTCTGCAGGTACTGTTCAGGAGTGAGCCCATACCTGAGGCATAAAGCCTCCTTCATACGGAGTATTGCACCGCCGACTCGACGAGGAGCAGCCCAGATGATGAAGCATGACACCCGAAAGGGTGTGTGAGGGCATTAAAATCCAAGATATGGATTTCCAACTTTGAATCACTCCGGGTCAAGTTGGTTATTGTTCCCCCTGACTTTGACTTTTTATCACTAAGGAACAGCATAATCACCGTGTTCATCATTTCCCAGATTCTATCACATTCAAATCCAGACAGTCAATCCACAACCAGGCAGAGACACACAGAATTGTTAGAACAAAAAAACCAGCCACTTCTAAAAGCGGGGTTTCTAAACACACAACTCAAAAACCACCTTCACAAAAAGATGTCTTATTAAATTGTGAGTTCAGGCACACTAAACTTCACTTCTTTATCTTAAATCTATGGGAAGATAGGCTGGAAACATATTACACAGCCTCCCCCATTCTGTCCTATGGGCAAGATGGCCTTGCAACAGTGAAAATCGAATTTGGCAGTTTTTCACAGTCAGGACATGGTACACACCTTAGTACATGTCCCACCTTTCACATACACTGCACCCTGCCCAGGGGGCACCTTGGGCCTACCATAGGGGTGTCTGATGTGCATAAAAAGGGAAGGGTAAGGCCTGGCAAGTGGGTGCACTTGTCAGGACAACAAGGCAGTTTAACAAACTGCGCGCAGGCACTGCAGTGGCAGGCCTGAGATCTCTTTTTCAGGGCTACTTATGTGGGTGGCACAATTAGTGCTGTAGATCTTTGTACTGGGGTGAATGTAAGACATTGTTCTGCATTCTGTCCATCAATTGTTGTTTTTGCATTTGTCAGCCCGAGTGGGACGGGTATGCCCAGACGTGGGTCCCGTGCTCTCCATGCCACTGGAGTCAAGCTATCCTGGCTGATGAGGGCTGAAAGCCCGAAACAGGTCCTAGGATGCTTGTTTCCAGTCCAGGGAGGCCCTGGCCTGGCAGTTCGGGCTGGACTGTTCCCATTGGGTGCAGGGTCAAGACTGATTTGATTATGGCTGGGTCCAAACTGGAGTGGCATGGTGAGCAAAAACACGATGGTTTTAGGCCCAGATCTTTGTACTGGGGTGAATGTATGACATTGTTCTGCATTCTGTCCATCAATTGTTGTTTTTGCATTTGTCACCCCGAGTGGGACGGGTATGCCCAGACGTGGGTTCTTTGCTCTCCATGCCACTGGAGTCAAGCTATCCTGGCTGATGAGGGCTGAAAGCCCGAAACCAGTCCTAGGATGCTTGTTTCCAGTCCAGGGAGGACCTGGCCTGGCAGTTCGGGCTGGACTGTTCCCATTGGGTGCAGGGTCAAGACTGATTTGCATATGGCTGGGTCCAAACTGGAATGGCGTGGTGAGCAAAAAAACGATGGATTTAGGCCCAGATCTTTGTACTGGGGTGAATGTATGACATTGTTCTGCATTCTGTCCATCAATTGTTGTTTTTGCATTTGTCACCCCGAGTGGGAAGGGTATGCCCAGACATGAGTCCCGTGCTCTCCATGCCACTGGAGTCAAGCTATCCTGGCTGATGAGGGCTGAAAGCCTGAAACCGGTCCTAGGATGCTTGTTTCCAGTCCAGGGAGGACCTGGCCTGGCAGTTCGGGCTGGACTGTTCTCATTGGGCGTAGGGTCAAGACTGATTTGCATAAGGCTGGGTCCAAACTGGAATGGCATGGTGAGCAAAAAAACGATGGATTTAGGCCCAGATCTTTGTATTGGGGTGAATGTATGACATTGTTCTGCATTCTGTCCATCAATTGTTGTTTTTGCGCAGGCCCACTGGTACCATTTGTATTACCAGCCCTGGCACACATAGTGCACTTTACTAGGGACTTTACTAGTAAGACAAACATGCCAATTATGGACAACCAATTACCATTACACTTTACACAGGGAGCACTTGCACTTTGACACTGATCAGCAGTGGCAAAGTGCCCAAAGCATCTAAGTTGGCAACACCATGTCAGAAAAAAGGTCTAGGGGGAAGGCAAAAGGTTTATGGAACTTTAGCCAAAAAGGGCCAAGTCCAACAATCATCCATTCACTAGCCTAGAGGAGAACCTCTAAGGTACATTCACACACTCACTGGCTGACGGAGCACCTCCACAGCCATGTCATCGCATTCGGTAACCAAAGGAAAGTGTTAGCATGCAGTGAAATCTAAAGGCTCTTCACAGGTTGACAAAGAGGATTTCTGTAGACACAGGGGAAACGATTGACCCACTAATGCCCTTTACAGTAATATAAGTGCATTGATTACTTTTAGAGTGCACCTGAGATGCATCATGGGAATGAATACCTAAAGTCGATTCGCTGTTGAACATGGTGGCATTGACTTTCAGTGAGGGATGACTTTGGAAGCTAATGACATTGGAAGCCAGTTGTGGCATTCCTGGTCAAAAGAACGAATTACCTAGCCAGTTGGCTTTCACACCGGACATGACATAGCCTTTAGTAGTAGTGTTTGTCAAAGCTAATTTATTGCACATGTTGGCAGGAAAAGGGACAGGCATTTTTTGGATGACAGCAAATCTTCATTTATGAAAACAAAGGCTTAAGAAAAACCTAAACCTTTTCTTGAGCATATCATTAATTTTCTTGAATATATCATTGTGAAAGAGAAAGAAAGGCAACCTTTTAGTAAAGCAAGTGTGGTACCTGAGAGGGGCTTGGGATATGAACCCCTGCTCAAATTGTAGCTTGAATTGGCCAAGAGAAGTGGGTGGAACCAAGGCCTTCTCTAATTTGTGTAGTTTCAGGTTGCCAGCCTTGTCTGCTCTTCTACAGCCCACGTCCTCCAAATGAATTTGATCAGCAGCATACAGTATAAAATAAATAAATACAATGCATGACTTCTGCTTTTGTCACCTTTTCCCAGTCTTGCCCATTTGTTATACTACTACTCTTTCCACAGGATCTCTGTCTGGTGCAATTTGATGTAAGGATCACTGGAGCTTCTATGACAACCCCTGATTTTGGTGTATAGTCACACAAAGTCCCACTCCCACTGAGACTAAGCTGGATAGTCATTATTGTAATTATCAATTGTTTGTCTCCATCTCACATACCCCCACCCATCACACCACCAGGCGCTGTGTCACATAACACAATAAGTGTACCTCAGTGGTTATCTCAAATGACATGAAAACACTTCCAATATAGATATAAAACAAAAACACCACCCTCTCAACCGTGCACCCCATACGGTATAGCTTTCTTTCGATGTGGGTAAGCACTTCACTGCCTCACATAGGGGGTAGTAAGCAACATACATTTACTACAAAATCATGCAATACAATAGTATATGTTGTTTAAAATTGCTTACTTCTGCATTAGGTTTGTCCTTTACAGTAGTTTTCTAAAAGGAAAAAAGAAAGTCAGAATTTATAGTCATACAATGAAAACATATATTTCAAATGCTATACTTTAATACCCTATTGAACCTTATCTCCCAAAATACTGATAGTTTTGTGTGTTGACTGAGTATTAATACCGAATAGCAATCCTCATCCAATTAGTACAATAGATATAAAACTATGATTATAAAGGAATCATGTTTAGAGAGCAGCAGACACAGACCTGTTGAAAGTATGGATCAGAGCAAAAGGAGTGGAAGGTGTGCTTAAGAACGTACCAATCTTGTGGCAAAATAGGAGACATTATCATTATAGTTTGAGGTAGAAAACATGTTAAGTTGTGGAAAATGAAGTGACAAATGTGGAGAAAACAACAGAATATTGCCAATGCAACAGGAATAAAAGGTTTGAATTTATGCTATACTTTTATTTTTCAATCTTTATCTCAAAAAGAGCAACCGCATTACAAAATGTCAGACAGAATGACATTCAATACAGTAGAGTTTTCCAGATGCTACACAGACACGTGCACCACCCAATCCCACCGCTCCCCCCCCCCACTGGATTTCCAGCAGATTTCCCAACCCAATAGTGGTTTCTCAGGGACAGAGTGCCGATGGACCTGCTGAAGGTGAGATCTTGTATCCGAGTCGGTATCCAAGCCCACCTCTTTGACCGGAGCCATCAACTTGTGCAACATTTCCGTCCACTCAAAACAGGCCTCCTCCACCTTATCATCTGTTTGGACCTCACGCATCCGGCGTTCCTCTGCCAGAGCCCACTGGTCCACGTCTCTACTTCACTGCTCATATGTATGCCCCGAGGAGACCTCCATCAGACGGCTATTCTTTGATTGGCCAGCACAAGACCCAGCATTGCAAATATTTCATACACTTTGCTCGCAGTCAGGCTTGGTAATAGTTGTAACAAACAGTGGCAGACCGTAAGATCTATATGTATGTTAGTCACCTCTCGGATTCTATGTGTAATCATGCTCCAATATACCTTCATCCCCATACACCCCAGGCATATACAAGATTTTGGCATCACAGCTCCACACCTGGGGCAGGATCTGGACCAAGTTCTATATCTACTCTGCAACCTTTTCGGCAAAAGTTAAGCTCAATGTAAGAAGTGTACAAGAAGTTCGCCTCAGTAGCGCCACACCTAGGGCAAGATCCGGACCTAGTTCTTTATCTACCCCGCAACCTTTTCAGCAAAAGATAAGCTCAATGTAAGAAGGGTGCCAGTCTGAAACCTGCATTGCAGTTGAAGGAAGTGACCCGCTTAGGGCCACCCGGGTCACCACTGACTACCTCTTAGCCTTCCATACCAAATGAAGAGTCGGAGACACAGTGGAGAATATACACCAATAACTGTTTATTTGTATACGCTGAGAGCTGAGCCCCGTCTGCAGTCTAGAGAGTGTGCTACAGAGGGTACTGAGAAACAGTAAGCATAGAGATACATTATGTACATTTCATGGTTATTTAGGAACATGCCCACAGTGGAATTTTCCTGGCAGATGTAGCTTGACAGGGAAGGACAAAAAAAGGTTTCTGCTCTCGTATCTTGCACAACTCAGCACAGTCCAAGGCTGTTTCACCCTGGGCTGCGATGAAACTGCCAGACTGGTGGGAGAGGACCTTTATCTAGTGGAAAAGCTATGCACTAGCACTAACAGTTCTTTATAGCAGAAACGAAACTTTGCAAAGGGTATTTCTCAGAACTGAGGAAAGATTAGTTTCGATCATCACACAAAATGGTGTCTAAAAAGAAAATGGTGCAGCGAATGCTAACTTATACATGGCATTAGGTGAGCATCAACGGGCCTAATCTAACAGACCCTCCTTTCAGCATGAGCTAAAGACATTTTTTTATATGCAAAAAGAAACAAGGGAAAAGCGGTACATAAACAGCATTACTAGAACAGCAGCAGAACATCAGAAGCCAATAAAACATTGGAACCAAAAATGCAATCAGGGTGAAGCTATGGGAACTCTTTACAATCAACACTAGAAAGTAGAACAGGAAGGTGGGATGAATCCTCAAATATTCCCTCATCAATATTCATGAGATCATCGGAATCCTCTTGGAGCATCATAGCAGCATTGGTAACATATTTTCTGTTTGGGCGTGAAAACAGTGGCACAATAGGAACAACAGAGAGGAAGACATTGAATGAGAATGCAACAGAGCACTAATACCACTATGATATAAATCATTTCCTTGAGAATCCAACCCCAACTGCCGAAAACAGACCAATTCTAATTTCCACTTTCCATTCCTTTAACGTTGTCAATGATATCCATAATGTGTTGTGTTATATACTTTTCCACATTTTTTATACCAACCACACACTGGTCGCAAACCACTGCACATACACCACCACTTTTTGCCAAGATAAAATCCACTGCATATCTAGTCTGTTCCGAATACACCCACATGCCTTCTAACTGAGTAGTGATGTCGATCAAGGCCGCTACCGTAGTATTAGACAGAATTTGCAACTTACATCCAAAACATTCTCTAGCTTTCTCACCCCTGGCCATGGCAGTACCACCCAGGGTAAAAATGGAGGAGAGGATGTAACCAAATGTAATATCATTACTATAGCTATTCACTTCCAAATCCGTTACCCCTTCACAGAATTCTTTCGTTAACGTCCTTTTTACCCATCTTGTTAGGGTCGAGCATATTTACATGGAACACCCAAAGGCAGTACCATTCCAAGAGCCACATCATCAGTACCATTATAGACACTGGAATAAGTCTCATTAGACAGAAAAAATAAACCCTGGGTGCGCATATATCGGCCCCTGATAGTGCACTCGCAGCGTATCTGGAGTTCATTCCCAAAGTGCTCAAATCCTTTTTTATTCACCAAGGGAACTGTATTTTTAAACAATATTATCCCTCAACAATTAATGTACAAGGAAGTATCTGTACTGTTCACTATGGGGCAACAAGCAGGATAATAACCAGTCTCTCGAGGTACTGTCAACTCCTTGTAAAGCCAACCTACCAGCATTATATTCTGCTCTTCCATATAGAAGTTATCACAATATGTATTGTTATCACAACCCGGATAACCCATCTCCTGCGGTTTCTTATGCTACAGACATGGTCCAGGATAACCAAATCCAAACATTCCCTTTACTTCCACAAACTGAGGTGGGCGAGTGTATGTGTAATTAACAAGTGACAATGGGTATAAAGTCCAAAGGCCAGTGACAGATCGAGTGGGGTAAAAGGCGGTCCCTTTCCCAAAGAATCTCCTATGTTTCTACACAAACACATTACTCGGGGCAGCCCTTCTATTGAACCCAATGTAAATATACATACAGAGCACTATTTGTTTTGTTCGTGCATTTAGTTATAATTATTGATAAAATAACAATAAAAAATATTTTTGATATTACTGAATCAAGGGTGTATGTATATGTTTTTATATTGTCTAGGTCCATAACTACCTCCATTGTTCCTAAATATTTTGATATTTACACATTGGTTATTCTCCCTGATTTAGGAATTTATGTCAGGGGTACCCTTTTTATTACACACACAGAGGCCCATTTACAGCAGGGCACCGCCTGTCAGCAAGCTGTCAGTCGCACTGATTGCCAGAGGGAAGGTCCACGCTAGAAACAAAAGCGCTCCAAGGACACTTGGATAATTCTCAGTGTGTGTCACGAGGAACCCAAGTCCTGGTGCGGTCCCTGCGGAGCGTCGGGGAAACAACAGCTCAACTCCAAGGAGGCGGCGGGAAAATATATCCGAAAACAACAATAACAGCAGATAATGCGGGACTTGGCCTGGGCCTCCAGGTCGCCTGGATTGACAGCTGTCGCCAAATGAGATTTCTCTATTTCTGCTGCTGCCGTCCCTGTTTGGTAAACGCAATTTGCAGTGTTGTGTTTTGTGTACCTAAGAAGCACATAAAACAGGGGCTCCTGAACCTGCTGGAACCGCTGTCTATGGACAGGAAGGCTGCACAGGCCCGAGCATTACTGCTGGCCTGGTGGCACTTCCCACACAGTGCAAATCACATGATGTGATGATGATTTACAGAAAGATTATCACACCTTTTTTAATCCCGCTGGTGCTTTGGCTTTCATGATCGATTTCATTTCTTTTGAGAAAGTATGTCAGAGTCAGACACTTTAGAGTAGACAGACAGGAGTTAAAATAAATTAAGCACAGGCAGGGCAAGGCCATGCCCTTCCGGCAGCCTCGGAGCATTGCACTGCACACGGTGCCTCGCCCAACGCAGGTGGCATGATTGCTGGGGCCTCATTGCTGGGGCCTCTGAGGCTCTGACTCAGTTCAGGTGACCGTCAACACGCGCCAGTAAAAGCAGCATTTTCTTTTATTACTCACTGCGTGGTGGCACTGCTAGGACTGCAGGACTGCCTTATTAAGAGCAGCTGCTTCACGTCGTGCTAACTGGTGCTGCCGTGCTGGTGACTCGTGCAGTGCGTGTGTGCTGGGGACGGGTGTGGTCCACCGTCCCTGAAATAAAAAAAGGTTACGCATGGCACGCTGCCGCAGCCCCCTACCCCCATAGTAGAACCAAATACAGCCCAATATTCGGCCCGCCCACCAGCAACACTGAAAGCAAATTGATTCACAATCACATCATGGAGATGGATTTATTATCGGGCTGACGGGCTCGCTCTCTCAGCACTGCACAGCAACACTCTTCTTCACCGACGGACTCACTCTGGAGACTGTCTGTAAGAGTGTGAAGTGAACACTGCAGTAAGGCAAATATATTTAATTTACTCTTTGACACATGACGTATAGACCACAGTGCAGTCGTGCAGTTGATGTAAGTTGTAGACCCGGCCCTGATAAAAAGGTGCCGGTGCTAAGCACCGGAAAGCACCGGCACAAGTTAAGCACTGGTCCCGGTCCTCTAGTGTTACCCTGATATGCCTGTTGCAATTATACCTTTGTCTTCAGATCCTTATGCTTCTTGTCATTTTTGTCTTTCTCTTCATTATCCCTATGCTCATAATATTGGGCCATATTTAAAATCACAGAGGGAGAGGACGTGGACCAAGTGCTTTCAGACGCCTGGAGTCTGGACATTATTTCGGGGACGAGATTTTTGACAAACCTATTAACAAATGGACGGACTCCCCCCTCTGTAGATATATCCTGCCCACTGTAATCCAGAAACGTTTCTTCAAACCTAGTGAAGAAATCAGACACACTTTCATCTTTCTTCTGCCAACAGGCAGTCAATCTGTCCCAACTAACTTTCTTGGGCAGAATAAGTGTGTGCATGTATGCTATTATACGGCCGGGCAAGGCGAGTAACTCAGCACATAGTTTATCTCCTGGCTTCCTATCCCGGTCCCAACCCCTAATCACATCCTATGTTCCACCCAACTCAGCGACATGGTCTTGGGTACACACTTGTCGCCAAATATCAACTGGAACTAGTAGGCCAAAAACATTTCAATATCAACAAGGGTCATCACAGTAGCAGAGGCAGCCTCGGTCAATTCTTTATAGTAGGCAGTAGGATTTTTCCTAGGATCAGGCAAAGTAGCCTTAAGGGCCAGAACTTCACTCCTTTTCCATGGAGTATAAACCCATTGTTCCTGAAAGCGGGCAGCCACAGCCGGTCTGGTAACCGCTCCGTGTTGATCCACCACTGCAGGAATTTCCGAGTGAAGAATGGGGTGAACTTCTCGCATTGGGAACTGAGTTATTTGAGTGGGACTCTTATCATGTAGTCTGCAGCTATAAGAAATCAAAGTTGAAACATTCCCAAACACGTGATCCAGCTTCATGTTAGTTACATAAATACGGTCTCTAATATCGAATAATACCTGGGGAGCCTCCGTTTTGATATGTGAGTGCCAAAGGTCAATCAATGCGGCAGACATATACTTAAGGGCATGCTGCTGTATAAAAGGCTCAAAATCTCACATGACCTGCCAGATATCCTCATGACTGTAAATTATATTACGAGCCCACCGTATGGCCTGGTCCGCTATTACTTTCTTCTCTTCCTCCCTCACCCCAGATCGCATTAACGGACCTAATCGTTCATTAAATTTGGTCAGATCTCTTTCTTCCGAACCATGCACTGGTGTATCAGTAATTAGAGACATCGGAAGGTGAATGACTGGAACAGGAGTAACAGGTATCGCTGTAGTCAGAGATTGTAACGGAAGAGAAGGAGTAGGGGGTACATTAACTGGAGCGGTAGGTGTGACAACTGTAGAGACGGATGCACCCTGCGCATGTTGTTGTTGCTGATGGGGAACAACAGGATATATCCGTTCCGGGACATATGGTGGCGGGGGTCGGGTATCTAACAAGGCCTCCATAAAAGTATCACCATCCCTCTGAGCCATATAGGACCTATCAATTTGCAACCGAAATCTCCTGTCCGCACATTCTATCCCTTTTTCCTGCTTCTCCTTATCATAAGCAACAGCCTTCTGTGTAAGGGTCTGCATACCTCTTTTTCTAGCATCCTTTTCCATCTTTAATCACCTCTGTTTGGCCTCCTTCTGCCAAGTGCGAAGGGAGTCAAACATGGACTGTCTACTGCGCCTTTTAAACAACTGTTCTTGAAGAAATCCCATGTTTTGTTCATCAAAGGAGCCTGTCAAAGTCCATTGCAACTCTGCTTTGTCCCTCGTATATTTGTGCCATAATTTACTAAACGTAATAGGGCCAAGGCCATGTTTTATATACATATCAAAATTAGGAGTACCCTCAGGAAGTGCAGGCTGGGATTCTGCCAACCGTGCATCTGTAGAACAGCAACCACAACACAAACTCCTAATTTTACTAAAACCAGGCATTGCAGAGGAAAAGAAAAGAAAATCGTTATTTTACCTGGCGAAGTATTTGCAAACACTTTTCATCAAAACAGCCCTTAGACAAACAAAACCAAATTACAGTGGTACCACATCCACATAGAACCGAAACAGACTCACCTGATATCAGAGGTGCAGATAAACCAGTTCTCCACTGCCGACTTTTCGGACCAAACAGTCAGATCAAGGGTTCAGGACCCCAGTCGGGATGACCACTGGGCGAGGCACCCTCCGGTAGGACAGAGACAGCAGCTGCGAGATATATATATCCTCGTGCAGGGATCCCTGAGGCGTCAGTCCGACCTGATAATGTCCTCGTCCTCCCTTCCGTCTGTGGAAAATGGATGGGTCATAACCTGAAGGAGTCCCTGTTCGGGCGCCAACTGAAGGAAGTGACCCACTTAGGTCCATCCGGGTCACCACTGACCACCTCTCAGCCTTCCATACCAAATGAACAGTCGGAGAGACAGTGGAGAATATACACCAATAACTGTTTATTTGTATACGCTCAGAGAAGGGGTCCTGTCTGCACAGTCTCAAGAGAGTGCTACAGAGGGAACTGAGAAACAGTAAGCATAGAGATACATTATGTACATTTCATGGTTAGTTAGGAACACGCCCACAATGGAATTTTCCAGGCAGATGTAGCTGGACAGGGAAAGACAAAAAACATTTCTGCTCCCGTATCTTGCACAACTCAGCACATTCCAAGGCCGTTTCACAGTGGGCTGCGATCAAACTGCCAGACAAGTGGGAGAGGACCTTTATCTAGTGGGAAAGCTATGCACTGGCACTAACAGTACTATATAGCAGAAACAAAACTTAGCAAAGGGTATTTCTCAGAACTGAGGAAAGATTAGTTTCGATCACACAAAATGGAGTCTAAAAAGAAAATGGTGCAGTGAATGCTAACTTATACATGGCATTACGTGAGCATCAATGGGCCTAATCTAACACGTGAGACTCCCCTCACTAACGCACATGCCTTCATCCAGTCCGTGTCTGCCAAGGGTTCCTCCAAGTCACCATCCCAGCACAGTCTTGTGACCATCAGCATATCCGGCGTATCCCACTTTAACTCTTCCTATGGTCTAGAGACCAGCCCCGAGCAGAGCTCACATCCAACAACACCTCCAGCATTACTGAAGCTACTGGGGTCTATGGAAAAGTAGTTCAGATGTCATTAGACGTCTTGGTAATTTTGGCAAATTGTAAAACAAATCCTCAGCCTGCCCCAAATAGCGCCTGTGCCTCCGTGAATGTAATGCACCTCTCCCCCAGGTACAGGTCCCCCAGATTTTCACAACCTCCCGCAATCCATGCCGCCAGCGACATAACCCATTTGACCTGCAGAAATGGCTTCAACCATCACAGCGGCAACTGTGTAGAAAACGGGGGCCGGTGCAGTACCCGTCCAATCACCAACTCAAATGTCCACGCTGTCTGCCTCAAAATAAATGGGCAATCTTTATGTAACAGAGCCCTTTCTATAAGCCAGGGAAACAGCTGATCTGCACCCTTTTTGCCCACCAATAACCTCTTCTCCCTGTTAGAGCCATCCGTGCATCATTGTGCGGCTTGCTGTAATTGTGCCGCCACATAGTACAATTCCATGTCCAGTAAGCCCAACCCTTCTTCCTCCATGTCCAACTTGAGGACCGGAGACCCAGCCAGCTACACTTACCAGCCCAGACCAGGTCAATCAAGGGACTGTCAAACTTTTTAAATGTCAAGTGGCCTATGGGGCACTGCATGTTCTGCAGAACATATAGGCAACAGGGCAGGGAGAACATCCTGGCGACCGCTACCCTGCTGGTAACTGACAATGGTAATTTGCTCTTAAATGCCACAGTGGCCTCTAGGCCTGCCAGTAATCTCCCTATGTTATACACATACTGATTTTTGATCTCATGCGTCACCGGTCTACCCAGATACTGTAATTTGTCCAACTCCCGCCTCAAACCCAGGTCTAGAAGGGGTCTGAGATATCCCCGTCCCACCCCGTGATCAAGAATATTAGGGACTTAGCTCTACTCACCCTAAGGTCAGACAACCTCCCAAATGTATGTAGTGCATCCAGCTGGAGGGGTACTGCGCGTTCCACAGCCACGAGGGAAAATGAATCAGGCATTTAAGGGACTACTACTGGGCAATGTCTTAGTAAAAAAGTGTTATACAAAAAGAATATGTTCCTGGAGGAATCATTTCTACTCAATTTAATCTTATCCTGGTCAGACAGCTCATCCAGTGACTTCAACAAAACATTAATGTACAAAACCAATGCCGTAATGAACGCAAATATATTTACCAAGACACCTAAGTCCATACAATATAAATCATCACATATCAACTTTGAATGAAGGACTACAAGCACCACGTGGTATTATTGATGTTGTTAGTGAGGACAAAATGTTGCCGTTTCCTTCTCAAGTGGCACAATAAGACCACAAGACCATCCTCAGATCCAAGTGTTGCAAAAGAGTGAAGCCTGTAAGTACTTGCTGACAAATCAGGTAAACCTCTGCGTAAAGGACTCCACAGAAGCCCCATACATCATGATTCTAAGGTGAAATGTGGTAATTTATATTGTATGGACTTAGGTGCTTTGGACCTTTATGATTAGGAGGATTCTTGCGCTTCATTATATCTCCGAAACGTAATGAATGTCAATATAGGGATCATAAGGTGGAGCTAGTATTGGTTTGTTGATGTACTGCTGCATCATAAATGTTATTTTTACTGTAATCATGAGCTAAGCGAATACTCGTAGATAAATGGGACACTCTGGATGCACTCACATTAAGGGAATTTAGACCGACATTACACAAAGAGGGAGACAAATGTGGCAGACTATTGGCCTGGTTACCAAACAGAAAATGCTTGTTTACCAAGATTCTGACACTACCCATTCCACAGGGCACCATGCTTTCCAGCCAAACCGGTTTACTACACAAAGTGCACAGACATCTCAAGCAGGTATGTAGGCATCCCCAGATGCAAAATAGCATTTACATGGAGGGATTCCGAAGCTCAGTACAACTTTCAAGATTAGAGATGGATCAGTTAAATTTACTGGAGGCAGATATTACACAGAAAGAGCTCCCACTGTTTAAGTCATTAGGAATGGATGGCTTATGGAAGTTGAGGGGCAATGGTGGCACTAGATATAGAGAAAGCCTTTGACACAGTCAATTGGAATAACATGTTTGGAGTATTCCAGTGGATGCGATTTGGTTGTGTCTCTTATATGCTATGCTCACAGCCCGGGTGAGACTGAGTAACATGGCATTACCTACTTGGCCCATTTAAAGGGGCCCTCCTGTTTGCAGTTACAAAGGAGCACTTTGCAATAACTCTGCACAAGGTTCTGGAGTTCTTTGGGATCTGAGTGGCAGACATGCTCCATATAGTATCATTCAATGCAAAGTATACTTTGATATATTTCAATGCCCTTCAGAGCTCTTTGCCAATACTGTTTGCCGTCCTAGAGGACTATGGAAATCACACAGGGCTGCAAGTAAATATAGTCAAAATGGTGGTGTTTCCTTTGGGTTCTCTTCCACAGCCCATGTCCTCCAAGGATTGTATTTGATCAGCAGTATACAGTATAAAATAGACAAATGCAATGCATGGCTTCTGCTTTTGTCACCTTTTCCCAGTCTTGCCCATTTGTTATACTACTACTCTTTCCACAGAATCTTTGTCTGGTGCAATTTGATGTAATGATCCCTGGACCTTCTATGACAACCCCCGATTTAGGTGTATAGTCACATAAAGTCCCACTACCACTGTGGATAAGCTGGATAGTAAATATTGTAATTATCAATTGCTTGTCTCTCTCTTTTTCTCTCTCTCACATACCCCCACCCATCACACTACCAGGCGCTGTGTCACATAACACAATAAGTGTTCCTCAGTGGTCACCCCACATGACATGACAACACTTCCAATCTAGGCATAAAACAAAAACAGCACCCTCCCAACCGTGCACCCCATACGTTATAGCTTGCTTTCTATGTGGGTAAGCACTTCAGTGCCGCACATAGGTGGTAGTAAGCAACATACATTTACAACCAAATCATGCAATACAAAAGTATATGTTGTTTAAAATTGCTTACTTCTGCATTAGGTTTGTCCTTTACAATGGTTTTCTAAAAGGAGAAAAGAAAGTCAGAATTTATAGTCATACAATGAAAACATATTTCAAATGCTATACTTTAATACCCCATTCAACCTTATCTCCGAAAATTCTAATAGTTTTGTGTGTTGACCATGAGTATTGATACTGAATAGCAATCCACATCCAATGAGTACAATAGATATAAAAGTAGGATTATAAAGTAATCATATTTAGAGAGCAGCAGGCACAGACCTGTTGAAAGTATTGATGAGAGTAAAAGGAGTGGAAGGTGTGTTTAAGAACGTACCAAACTTGTGGCAATATAGGAGACATAATCATTATAGTTTGAGGTGGAAGAGATGTTAAGTTGCGGAAACTGAAGTGACAAATATTGAGAAAACAACAGAATATTGCCAATGCAACAGGAAAAAGAGGCTTGAATTTATGCTATACTTTTGTTTTTCAATGTTTATTTCAAGATGTTCAAAAAGAGCAACCGCATTACAAAACGTCAGGTAGTATGACATTCATTACAGTACAGTTTCCAGATCCTTCACAGACACGTCTACCACCCAATCCCACCCCGCCCCCCACACTGGGTTTCCAGCAGAGATTTCCCTACCCAATAGTGGTTACTCAGGGACAGAGGGCTGATGGGCCTGCTGAAGGTGATATCTTGTATCCGAGTCGGTATCCAATCCCACCTCTGTGACCGGAGCCATCAACTTGTTCAACATTCCCATCCACTCAAAACAGTCCTCCTTAACCTTATCATCCGTCTGACCTCACGCATCCGGCGTTCCTCTGCTAGAGCCCACTCGTCCACATCTCTACTTCACTGCTCATATGTATGCCCTGAGGAGACATCCATCAGATGGCTATTCTTTGATTGGCCAGCAGAAGACCCAGCAATGCAAATTTGTCATGCACTTTGGTCACAGTTGGGCTTGGTAATTTTTGTAAAAAACAGTGGCAGACTGTAAGATCTATGTGTACGTCAGTCACCTCTCGGAGTCTATGTGTAACCATGCGCCAATTTACCGTCATCCCCATACACCCCAGGCATATACAAGAAGTTCGCCTCAGCAGCTCCACACCTAGGGCAAGATCCGGACCTTGTTCTTTATCTACCCTGCAACCTTTTCGGCAAAAGATAAGCTCAATGTAAGAAGTGTGCCAGTTTGTAACCTGCATTGCAGGAGACTCCCCTCACTAACACACAAGCCTTCATCCAGTCATTGTCTGGCAAGGGTTCCTCCAGATCACCATCCCAGCACAGTCTTGTGACCATCAACGTATCCGGCGTATCCCACTTTGACGCTTCATATAGCCTGTAGACCAGCCCCGAGCAAAGCTCCCATCCAACAACAACTCTAGCATTACTGAAGCTACTAGGGTCTATGGAAAAGCAGTTCAGATGTCACTAGACGGCTTAGTAATTTTGACAAATTGTAAAAAAATACCTCGGCCCACCCCAAATGGCTCTTTTTCCTCTGTGAATGTAATGCACCCCCCCAAGGTACAGGTCCCCCAGAGTTTCACAACATCCCGCAATCCATGCTGCCAGCGGCATAACCCATTTGACCTACAGAAATGGCTAAACCACAGCGGCAACTGTGTAGAAAACGGGGGCCGGTGCAGTAATCACTAACTCCCATGTCCACGCTGTCTGCCTCAAAATACATGGGTAATCTTAATGTAACCAAGCCCTTTCTATATGACAGAGAAGCACCTGATCTACAACCTTTGTGCCCACCAATAACCTCTTCTCTCTGTTAGATCCATCTGCACATCATTGTGCGGCATGCTGCAACTGTGCCGCCAGAAAGTACAATTCCATGTCCAGTAAGCCCAACCCTTCTTCCTCTGTGTCCTCTGTGTCCAGCTTGAGGACTGGAGACCCACACACCTACACTTACCAGTCCAGACCAGGTCAATCAAGAGATTGTCTAACTTTTTAAATGTCAAATGGCCCATAGGACACTGAATGTTCTGCAGAACATATAAGCAATGGGGCAGGGAGACCATCTTGGCGACCCCTACCCTGCTGGGAACTAATAATGGTAATTTGCTCTTAAATGCCACAGAGGCCTCTATGCCTGCCAGTACTCTCCCTATGTTATACAGATACTGATTTTTGATCTCATGCATCACCTTTTTACCCAAATACTGGAATTTGTCCAACTCCCATCTCAAACCCAGGTCTGGAAGGGGGTCTGAGATATCCCCGTCCCACCCCATGATCGGCAATATTAGGGACTTAGCTACACTCACCCTAAGGTCAGACAACCTCCCACATGTATGTAGTGCATCCAGCTGGAGGGGTACTGCGCGCTCCACAGCCACGAGAGAAAATGAATCGGAGGCATTTAAGGGAGTACTACTGGGCAATGTCTTCGTAAAAAAGTGTTCTACAAAAAGAATATGTTCCTGGAGGAATCCATTCTACTCAATTTTATCTTGTCCTGGTCAGACAGCTCCTCCAATGACTTCAACACAACATTCATGTACAAAACCAATGCCGTAATGAACGCAAATATATTTACCAAGACACCTAAGTCCATACAATATAAATAATCACATATCAAATTTGAATGAAGGACTACAAGCACCATGTGGTATTATTGATGTTGTTAGAGAGAACACAATGTTGCAGTTTCTTTCTCAAGTGGCACATTACGACCAAGAGACCATCCTCAGAACCAAGTGTTGCAAAGCAGTGAAGCCTGTAAGTACTTGCTGACAAATCAGGTAAACTTATGCGATGTGAAATTTATATTCTATGGACTTAGGTGTTTTTGACCTTTATGGTTAGGAGGATTCATGTGGTTTCTTATATCCCCAAAAGTAATGAATGTCGCCGTTTCATTCTCAAGTGGAACATTAAGACTACAAGAGCATCTTCAGATCCAAGTGCTGCAAAGAGTGAAGCCTGTAAGTACTTGCTGACAAATCAGGTAAACCTGTGCGTAAAGGACTCCACAGACACCCTATGCATCATGATTCAAAGTTGAAATGTGATAATTTATATTCTATGGACTTAGGTGTTTTGGACCTTTATGGTTAGGAGGATTCTTGCTCTTCCTTATATCCCCAAACGTAATGAATGTGAATATAGGGATCATAAGGTGGAGGTAGTGTTGGTTTTTTTGATGTACTGCTGTACCAAAAATGTTATTTTTACTGTAATCATGAGCTAAGCGAATACTTGTAGATAAGTGGGACACTCTGGATGCACTCACATTAAGGGAATATAGACCGAGATTACACAAAGAGGGAGACAAATGTGGCAGACTATTGGCCTGGTTACCGAACAGAGAATGCTTGTTTCCCAAGATTCTGACATTACGCATTTCACAGGGCACCATGCTTTCTAGCCAAACCGGTTAACTACATAAGGTGCACAGTCATCTCAAGCAGGTAATGTGGGCATTCCCAGATGCAAAATAGCATTGACATGGAGGGATTCCCAAGCTCAGTGCAACTTTCAAGATTAGAGATGGATTAGTTAAACTTACTGGAGGCAGATATTACACAGAAAGAACTACTCAAGCCCTTAAAGAGCTCCCATGGTTTAAGTCACTAGGAATGGACGGCTTATGGAAGTGGCGGGCAATGGTGGCACTAGATATAGAGAAAGGCTTTGAAACAGTTAATTGGAATTACATGTTTGGGCTATTGCAGTGGATGGGATTTGGACTCAGGTTTATGGGTTAGTCGTGTTTCTTATATACTATGCTCACAGCCCGGGTGAGACTGAGTAACATGATATTACCTACTTGACCCATTGAATGGGCCCTTTGTCTCCCCTCCTGTATTTAGTCACAAAGGAACCCTTTGCAATAACTCTGCACAAGGTTCTGGAGTTCTTTGGGATCTGAGTGGCAGACATGCTCCATATAGTATCATTATATGCTAATTATACTTTGATATATGTCAGTGCCCATCACAGCTCCTTGTCAATACTGTTTCCGTCCTGGAGGACTATGGAAATCACACAGGGCTGTAAGTAAATATAGTCAAAATGGTAGTGTTTCCTTTGGGTTCACACCGGACTGTCTACCGCACATTGACCAGTGGTGGATACTGCACCACTTCCATTATTTGAGGGTACCAGTCACATACTCCCCAAAAGAACAGTATGATCTGAACATGGGTAGGGTAATGCAGGGTCTGCCTATCTCTATTAATTTTTGGATGAATTTTCTGCTGAGGTACCTTTATCATTTGCAGAATGCATTACGTACTATTCCCAGAAATAAGTTTAAAACACTGCATACGCTACTGACCATGCAGGTTTGTTTGGGGAAAAGAGCGAAAATAAAATTATGGGGCGTGGTCTGGCCACGGAAGAAGATGGCCGCTTAGCTCCAGAGCTCTGCGCTGTGGGGAACCCCGGACGGCGATGACGGCTTCTAAATGGAAAAACTGACCTCCGGTTTCGGCTAGAGGAAAGTCCCAAGACGCAGATTCAGCAACTCCGGTTCCATAAAATATCCCCTGTTACGCCCTACGCGATCGCGGGTGGCTGAATGTCGCTCAGAAAGTGCGGCCATTTTGAAGCGACGGGATTTCTGTGGTAAAATTTGCGAGCAGCGCTTCAGGCGAGTTTTGATATCTGCTGGTTCCAGTTACCCAATTTGAGACGGAGTTCTGCCATTGGGTGTCATATCTCAGATTGGTTCCCTTTTACTATCAAAATTAAAGAACATTTCTGGTCATTTTATGGAGCTGAGCTCAATGATGCAGTTATTTATGGAAAGGAGATCAGCCGGTTGACGCAATGGAACACTATATTTTGTTCATGCATGTAATGTATAATCTTGTGCCAACGTTTCCACATTAATATTGTTACTCATTGGCCTCTTGAGATATATCATTGAAAGCAGAAGAATAGATAGTGTGGCTTTGTGGTCTTCACATTGACTTCTTTGCGAGCCTATCTTCCTGAATTATGAGACACTGCTTGATGATACACGCTCCACCCTTTATTATATGACTATGGCGTTTCTTGGCAACAATGGACTATTGCATTACTAGTAAGGTGGCTTCTTCATGCATCTTACTATTGTGAAGAAGATTTTGGGTATAATCTGACTTCATTACCAGAGCCTACTGAAGGTCATGTGCCCCAACTTTATATTGTCTGCCTGAATATAACCCTGATTGGCTTGAGTGATGTGAACGCTGCCCTAAGATAGCCACAACTTCTCTTCTCTGAAGCACCACCTTAAAAACTTTATACATCAAAGGGTGGTAATACTGAATCTTCTACTATCATTATCACAGTAAATTTCACATCACCTACATGGTATAACGACTACTGTCTGCTAGCCTTACATTTTTGTCTGCTTCTCTTGAATTATTGATTTGCTCAAGTCCTATTGCTGATACACTATAACTGCAACCCAGACAAGTGCCTTTGATTTCTATATCCTGCGTGACTCTACATTGGTTGGATTGCTCTGTTTGTCGCTCTTAACTGCCTTGGTGGGACTTTTGGTCCCAAGGCTCCTTCTTATACTACTGCAAATACCAGAAGGCTGACACGGATAATCTGGGGATGCCATCTGGTAAGACATCTGGGAAACCTGCTAAACAGCTCCTTTTTTCAGAAGCTCTGCGTCAAGGCCGCTCCAACACGGATACAAGTGGTATCCCTTCCTCGGCTCATAAAGCATCTAACCCTATGATGACATCCTCACCTGACCACGCTATGGAGCAAATTTTACAAGAAATATCTGCAGTGGGTCATCGTTTAGAGAGTATGGAGACTTCTATATCTACTCTTGCAGCTGATATCAAATACATACGCACAGATATCGCTGGATAACCGTTCTACTCGGATACGCGCAGTGGAAAGCCACCTTGACTCCATGCCGGACAGGGACCAAGAAAGTATCTTCCTAAGGAGAAAGGTGATAGATTTGGAAGACAGAAGTCGTCGAGACAATGTTAGTCTTTTTGGCTTTCCAGAAAAATAGAAGGTCCAGATGCTAAATCCTTTCTTAGAGAAACTCTTCCAAAGATCACAGGCCTTACCTTTGATCCACCACTGGAAGTGCAAAGAGCTCACCGCATTGGTCCACTTAACGCAGGGAAAAATCTACGACCACGTACACTCATTGTCTACTTCCTACGTCACGAGCAGGCTCAACAATTGATCACAGCGGCCCGTACTCATGGCCCATACATATTTGATGGTCATGAGATCAGAGTTGCAGCAGACTTTTCGAAAGAAACTAATGATCGTCGCAGAGCTTTTCTTTCTTTTAGACCACTTCTGCGTCAGTTCGATATTAAATATGGCCTCTTTGAGCCTGCACGCCTGTGGATTACCAAAGATGGGATCTCCAAAGAGTTCTTTAATCCAGAAGACCTTCGTAACTTCTTGGACAATCTCTCTCCTCAGAACATGGAATGTATGATGTCCTCACAAGCATCTGGATCTCAACTCTCATTGCTCAACTTTGCGGCTTCTACAAGTGGATCCCGCCGTAATCCAGGATGGTCTCAAGGTTGAGGTCGAGATCTAGATCGAGTTGCTCGTCCTTTGGGAGATCATGCACAAGCCCTACATGCAGTTACCACTCTCACACAGGAAAGAGAGAGAGACAAGTCACACTCTCCTCTTAAACCCTCTTCATCAGAGGAGAATATTTCCTAAGTACAGGAAAAGGAAAAAAGTCAATGCCTTATTAAATCCTATTTCTACGTCTTTTCCCTTCTTCATTCATTTTACCTTTTGTTAAATATATCATTTTTCTACATTGTTGGATTGTTGAACATTTTCTGCCTCATTTTCCTCTTGAAGACAGCGACAAGATGAGTATCTGAACTTTTGCTTTTTCTCTTCTAAACTATCTCTGTATAATCTCTTCTTTCATAATACCCCCCTCTTTCAGCCTCTCCCAATATATATACATGCTAATATTTTCTTATCCTCAGAGTTTCATATATAGTCTGTTTGCTTCAAACAAAGAACTAAGATCATTGACTATATATACGAGCCTCCGCTTAATTGTTATGAATTTGTTATCAATTTTTTATGAATTATAAATTCTACTATGCTCTTTCTTTCTCAATTTCTTCTCACACTTTTTTCCTCCTCCTTTTTAGTCTAAACAGTAAATATATTGTTAATTAATTATGTCAATATTTAATATTTAATTGTCTTGATACTTAATTGCGATAATACCTATTTATGTCATGTTAGTATCTAAGTATAGTAATGTCTAATTGTTATAATAGCTATTAAAGAAAAATATGTAATATGAATTACTATTATTACTACCCTATGAAATGTTTGAATGACTAAATTCTCACGTTATATGTTAGTTTTTCTCTACCTTTATAGATTTTTACATTTTCTCCATAGCCTGTTTACTTATATTTTTCCTTTTCATTACGTATTGTTAATACTTTCCATTATAGGTATCAGGAATATTGTCCACATACATGCAGGACCGCCTTTTTCGTTATGAATTGTTATAAAATTGTCATGAATTTATTATCAACTATAAACACTATCGCGTTCCTCCTCTACTAACCCTTTATACTTATCTTTCATTCCTCTTCTTTAGTCTAGCCAGTACTTATAACATTATTTATATATAATATTTTATACTTAATTGTTTCAATATTTAACCACTACACTGTTTGATTATATGATGTTATTATCTAGATATGATTATACTTAAATGTGATAACAATCACCTATGTTATTACTTCATTTCTATTATTATATTATGTAAAGTTTACCTCATTGTATCATACATTTGACAACCTCATTCTAAGTTGACTTCTCTCTTCTATTCAATCATCATATTTCTTTCCCTTTCTTTTTGATTCTCTCACCCCCTCTAACACTTTACTCTCCGGATGTTCATATCTTCTCTTTCTCTTCAACCTAAACCTCGAACTTTACATTATTGTTGGAATATTATTAATATCGTTGTATAAATACATCTTTTGCCACTAACTTTGTTGCCGGATGGGGCTCCTCCGGTGCGATTAGCCAGTAAGTCTAGACTCACAGTACACAGATCCACCCCATTGGTGCTGTGTTATCCCCGCACAGTACATTTATTACTCTTTCTTGCTTTTTTCTTACTTTTGCTTACTTCTATTTATAAGTGACTTCTTCACAACCCTTTAATTTCCTCATATTTTCTAGAAAATTACTCATCCTTTAATTTTCTCCTTACTCAGAATTTATTTATCTTCTTCACCTTTCCCCCTCTTTTCTTTTACTCCTTCCCTTCATAACCCCTTCTCTTATCTTATCCTATCTCCTGTTTTTCTTTTTTCTTGTGATATTTCTTCAACACTTATCTAGCCTTTATTTCTACACTTTATTTCCTCCTTCCTTTTCTTCCTTCACTTTCATCACCTTTATAATATAACACCTTTTGTCTCTTGCATCAGTTTTTTTTTTCTTTCAAATTAACCTCTCTATATTTACAACGCACATATGGCAGTGAACACATCCTCTTCCTCCCATCCTTTACGCATAATCTCGTGGAATGTTAATGGCCTCACACATTTCATAAAATGCAAAAAAGTACTCTTATCTAAAAAAGAAAAGAACTAATATAGCTCTCTTGCAAGAGACTCATCTCAATGCTCTGGAATCATCTAAGTTACAGCGCGAATGGGTGGGAAAAGTTATTCATTGCGGATTGACAACACAACCACTTTCTGAGACGAATCAGCCACGGAAATGCGGTGTAGCCATCCTTTTACACAAACCTTTACCTATCTCAATCGTTAAGACCTGGATTGACCCTGAGGGCAGATACGTCTTTGCTAAACAAAAAATTGGAGAAAAGATTTTCTGTGTTGGTTCAGTATATGCCCCAAGAGGCGCTAAGCGCTCCTATTTTCTCAACCTGAACCGTCTACTTGTGGAAATTGGTGCATCCAGTTATATCATTGGTGGTGACTGGAATTTGGCCAGTGACGTGATTCTAGATAGAACAGGCCCCTTAGACAGATGTAATGCTGCTGACAGAGCTTTATTGGGTGATATAACATCGGATCATGGTCTAGTAGATCACTGGCGCCTCTGTCATCCCTCAGACCAAGAATATACCTTTCTTTCTTCTGCTCATGGTACTCAATTCAGGATAGATTATTTTCTTATTTCTCACTCAGTAATCGCAATTACTAATGAATCCCATATTTTAGAAGCCACTGTTTCTGATCATTCTCCAGTCCTTCTCACCTTAGAAGTAGTTTTAACCTCTCCAGGTCGAAAGCCATGGCACATGAACATTCAAAGATATCGTTCACCTCAGGGTAAAACCCAATTACGTTCTCATCTTTCTGAATACCTAACCGATATTAAATCATCAATTTCTTCCTCCAAAACAGTTTGGGCAGCTGCAAAAGCAACTATCTGAGGACAATTAATGAGAGATGCAGCTGAGGCCAATAAATCAGCATCTATATGCCGTATTGAACTTGAGGCACAAATTATTTCTCACACCCGTCTATATACTTTCTGCCCTACTGTAATTAACCGCAATAGCCTAGAATTAGCTAAAATGGCACTTAATAATCTATATACTTCCTAGGCAGAATATGCTCTACAGCGTCTAAAAGGTAGACATTATGAACAAGGAGAGAAAGCAGGGCGACTGCTCGCAGCACAGCTTAAACAACGCGAGGCTTCTATGGCTATATTGGCAATACGTACAGAATCAGGCGAAATTCTCACTAAGCCGCAAGATATTGTAAACACCTTTGCATCCTTTTATAAGAAACTCTATACTCCTGAAAATTCAGCTACTGAGGATCAAATAATTACATACCTCACGAATATTGATCTTCCATGTCTTACAGATGAGGGCAGACACCTACTTGGTGGTGACATCACCAAGGAAGAGGTTGCTGCAGTCATCTCCAAACTACCTTATCACAAGTCCCCAGGTGAGGACGGATTACCTGCGGAATATTATAAATGGTCTGGAGAAGAATTGACACTCTTCATTCTGCTTTCCATGAAGCTGTCCAGACATCTTCTCTTGGTCCTATTTCTAATAAGGCACTAATTGTGGTTATCCCCAAGCCGGGCAGAGATCCACTCGCTTGTAGTAGCTATCGCCCTATCTCTTTAATAAATGGCGATGTTAAAATTTTGGCAAGCATTTTAGCTGCACCACTCCGCAAAGTTATTCCTTCCCTAATACATAATTCACAAGTTGGCTTTGTCCCAGGTTGTTCATCTAGAAATCATCTCAGAACACTAGCCCATACCTTATGGTCCGCAAGAGAATTGACGGAAGATGCGGTCGCTCTCTCCCTGGACGCAGAGAAAGCGTTTGACCGTAATGATTGGGTCTATCTGTTTGCCACTATGAAACGCTTTGGTCTTGGAGAGCAGTTTATTTCTATGGTTCGGTTATTATATGACAATCCCACAGCCCAGGTCAACTGTGGAGGTTTTCTCTCTGACCCCTTTCCAATGCAAAGAGGTACCCGCCAAGGCTGCCTCCTCTCTCACCTCTCTCCCCTTTTATTCCTATTAGCGATGGAACACCTCGCCTCACTCATTCGCCATTCGTTGCAGATCAGGAGTACACCTATAGCGGGAGGAGTATCAAAATTATATTTATACGCTGATGACATTCTTCTCACTCGTAAAGATCTCTCACATTCTTTGCCAACCCTACTCGAGATTATTAATGAGTTCTCAGCCCTTTCTGGCTATAAGGTGAATTGGGACAAAAGTGAAGCACTTCCACTCTCTTCTGATACCACAAAAGCTTCAATTGATGGATATCCATTTTGCTGGAAATCGTCCCAATTAAAATATCTAGGAATCCTGATTAATCGTGGTCTAGAGGGGATAGTTTCAAACAACCTTTCACCTCTTATAGCGCAAATGGAAACTGACTTTGCTAAATGGTCGCTTTTGAACTTCTCCATGTGGGGGAGAATACAGGCGTTAAGAATGGTTACTTTACCTCGTTGTACTTATGTTTTAGGAATGCTTCCGATTGTAGTACCTTTAGCCACACTTCGCCGCATAGACTCCTGTATACGGTCCTTTATCTGGGGAAATATGCGTCCTCGTCTACCTGCTGCTAAATTAATGGTTTGTCGCTCCCATGGTGGTTTAGGTTTACCATCGTTGGAACATTATTCTTTAGCCTTACATCTTTCACAATTTACTTATTTACTCCCAGGTGCGACTGATCCTCCACAATGGGTCACAACAGAACACTCACTACTTGAGTGTGATGATGGTCTTAATTTCTTATTCAGTTCTCATAAGCCTCGAACTTCCCCTTCACACCCTGTGCTTCATGCTACATATCAAGCATGGCAACGAGCACATCGTCTTTTAGGGGTTGCTCATCGTTTACACTCTAAAGCCCCAATATGGAAGAACGAAAGTATTCGAATCAATTGACGAGCACTCTCCTGGAATGATTGGAGCTCAAGAGGAATCCAGTCACTAGATCAGATTATAATAAACGGTGAACTGAAATCCTTTGATCTTCTTCGTGCAGAATTTGATATTCGTTTACATCAGGCCCCAAGACATCTACAACTTCAGCACTGCCTGAGATGATGTCTTGGTCCTCTCCCTTGGACATTAGAATCATCGCCGATACTGGACTATCTTAATATTTGGGGTCGACATAAGGGAGTAATGTCGGGACTATATTGCACTCTAATTAACCATCTATACTCACAAACACTTCTTAAAGCTCTTCACGAGAAATGGCAGGAACACCTACATATTACTATAGACAAAGATACCTGGCCAGACATACTGAAAGCTCTGGACAAGGTTACCCGTGAAGCACGCCTGAAATTTTGTCTTTTTAAAATTTTGCATTACTGGTACTGGACTCCATTGAAGCTGCAGCGAGCAAGATTGTTACCACAATCTAAGTGTTGGAGATGTTCCGGAATTAATTGTGACCTTCTTCATATAATCTGTGAGTGTCCCTCTATACAACATTTCTGGTCACAAATAGGGGATACACTTAAGGAAACTATTCCTCTTCGACTCCCCCTTACCCCTACTATTATTTTATTGCATGATTTTGGAAACTCACCTGCTATCACACGTCCTCAGAGTCGACTCTTACATACTGCACTTTCTACAGCCAAAATCTGTATCTTGAGATTGTGGCAATCACTTAACCCTCCCTTCAAGGAGGATTAGATGGTTGCAATGATTCAGATGGCATCACAAGAACGTGTAATATACAAACTGCAAAATCAAAAGAAGTATTTCAACAAGTGTGGACCTCCACCTTTTACTTTCCCCTTTATACTTCTCTCCCCCCTTATCTCCTCTCTTATTTATTCCCCCCCACCCTTATCTTTTTCTTTCTGAGTAAGATGACTTGACTTTCTTTCCTTCTCTTCTAACTTCTCTACTTATCCATCCTTTCATTTATTCATTCACCTATTTGTACACCTATTTTCCCTTTCATCTATTTACTTATTTATCTATTTATTTATCTATTTATTTACCTGTTTATCTATTTATATATTTACCTATTTATTTATTTATCTATTAACCTCCATGACCCTACGTCATCTTAAAGTGCATCATAATCCATATTTATGCTTGTTTATTTTTTATTTATTTATTTGTATTTTATAGAGTGCGAACTTGACCCGTTAGGGTATCAGAGCGCTTTACAGGATTCATAAGATGTATACAAGAGACTTCGAGGGGGGTGGGGGATACATTTGGGATAACCACAAGTGAACTTGGCCCGAAGGGTATCAGAGTGCTTTACACAATTCGCAAATTGTAATCAAGAGGATTAGTGGGGGGTGGGGGTTGGAAACATTTGGGATAAACGCAGGAAAAAACATTTTACGAGAAACAGAGAGTCCCAGCTTGTATTAATTCAGTGGTTCTAAATGCATCTATTAGTTCCATAATTTATTTTGTCTAACTTTTACATGATTATAATCAGAGTTAGAATTTCTTTGCATATTATGCACAATATCATTCTTTCCATTATTAGCTTTCTGTCTTTATTTCATCCCTCCTCCCTCCTCCTCTCTCTTCTTATATATAACTCTTCTTCTCTTCTTTTCTTTATATTTGATTATGTTATGTAGTACATGTAATCTTACTAGACCAATATGGGTTTATAACATTGTATTATATTTTTATGACATTATATGTCTTTAATTTCTTAATAAAGAATTATGACACAAAAAAAATAATAATAATTATACACACTCAAGCTTGACCCTGAGGAAGGTGGTCTGGGACTTCCAGACCAAGAGTTGTACTACTTAGCAGCACAACTGCAGCATGCTGTGCAGTGGAGACGTGTGAATGACGATTGGGAATGGCAATTACTGTCGGACTGTTGGGAAGGGGAACCACTACACACACCAGTGGGGTAGAATCGTACTGGCGCTTTGTCCATTCACAGTCAATAACATTGCATTGGCGTAGGATGTAACAGTCAAAAGAATACTAACACGCCCCCCCTGCTCTAAATCTCTAGACACAAGGGCGCTACAGCCATTCCAGAAATTGTCAAATGCAATGCCATTGACTCTGTGGCAAGAGGGCGGCTGCACTACACTGGGTGATCTCTACTCTGGGGAGATTTTCCGGACATTTGAGGAACCTCAATCTAGCTTTGGGGTAGGGACAGGACAATGTCTAAAATATGCTAAACTAGGAAATAAGCTGGGATATATGGACAGACATCCCAAACGTGCCCTTTGGGGTTCGGACAGATGGGATACTGATTTAGATACACAGCTCAAAGACACAGAGTGGGAATGATTCTGTAGCCAGATGCAGTCCATATCTAGCAATGCCGGGTTTAAGTTAGTGCATTCTCAAATAGTGCATTGATTATACATGGCTTCATTCAAGCTGCTTAGAATTTTTCAAACTCAGTCTACGGTGTGCCCCAGGTATTGGGAGGTCAACTTGCTGCATATTATCTGGAGCTGTGCTGCTCTATTTGTGTATTGGCAGGGGATAGTTGATTTTCTTCTGCACGTTTTAGGGCTTGGGCTAGAACAAAGTATATAACATTGTTTATTGAACCTCACACTCTGGCCCGGAAAGTCAGGACTGAGGTGCATGTTTGCCTCTCTTGGATTTGTGTTGGCAAATCGCTGAATTGCAATCTGCTGGACACGCCCACTGGCCCCAGGGTTGAAAGCATGTGAGAAACATGTTCAAGAGTGAGCCTTGGAGGAAGCAATATGTATGACAAGGATCCGCCCAGACAAAACAGTGGTTAAGGACCTGCATGACTAGCCTGAAATGTTAGAAGAATGGCAGAACTGAACATCGAACATGGGACTCAAAGCGATGAAAATGATGAACATGCTTGATATATACTCAATATTGACGAATAGTGTGGTATTAAGAAATCTTACTGCGGATATGGTTGATGATGGTTCCTTGTGTACTACATTCCACTGTTTCATAAAGCTTTTGTGATACCCAAAATGCATAAACAAAAATGGAAAAAAATACCCAATAGCAATCCACATCCAATGGGTACAATAGATATAAAAGTATGATTTGAAAGGAATCATGTTTGCAGTGCAGCAGACACAGACCTGTTGAAAGCACTGATCAGAGTAAAGGGAGTGGAAGGGGTGTTTCAAAATGTAGCATAACTGTGGCAATATACAAGACATTATCTTTATAGTTTTAGGCTGATAGTATGATAAGTAGGGGAAACCGAAGTGACTAATGTTGAGAAAACAACTGAATATTGACAACCTAACAGGAATAAGAGGTATGAATTTATGAAAGCAAAGTTTATCGTCAATACACAGAATCAGTAGTTTTCACGAGTGCTAGGGTTAGTCTAGACATGTGCATATTAGTGAGTCCCTTGGTACAACAGAGATTCTTGCACTTTATAGTGGCACTAACAGGCTTTGGATGGATAACTGGTGCATGTCATTGCGCTAGTATTCCTGCTAATAGCCCTGGAACACATTATGACATTGAATGGCAAGTGGGTTGATACTTGAGGAACACCATTCACCAGTTTAAAAGGGAGTGTATCTGTACTTAATGGCTCTGAATTACCAACAGTGAAAATACTGCTGTTCATCATCCATTGACTAGCCTAGAGGAGAACCTCTAATGTACATTCACACACTCACTGGCTGATGTGAGCACCTCCACAGCCTTGTCATGGCATTCTGCAACCAAAGGAAAGTGTCAGGCAAAAACAATGATGTACATTAGCATGCAGCGAAATCAACAAAGAGGGTTTCTGTAGACACAGGGGAAATGATTGACCCACTAAGGCCCTTTTCAGTAAGATAAGTGCATTGATTACTTTTAGAGGGCACCTGAAATGCATTATGGGAATGAATACCTGAAGTTGATTCGCTGTTTAACATGGGGACATAATGACATTGGAAGGCAGTTGTGGCATTCCTGGACAAAAGAACCATTACCTAGCCAGTTGGCTAACACCGGACATGACATAGCCTTTAGTAGTAGTGCTTGTCCAAGCTAATTAATTGCACATTTTTGTAGGATAAATAAGGACAGGCATTTTTTGGATGACAGCAAATCTTTAAATCTCCATTTATGAAAACAAATGCTTAAGAAAACCTAAACCTTTTCTTGAACATATCATTAATTTTCTTGAATATATCATTGTGAAAGAAAAGGAAAGGCAACCTTTTAGAAAAGCAAGTGTGGTACCTGAGAGGGGCTTGGTATATTAACCCCTGCTCATATTATAGCTTGAACTGCCCAAGAGAAGTGGGTGGAACCGAGGCCTTCTCTAGTTTGTGTAGTTTCAGGCTGCCAGCCTTGTCTGCTCTACCACAGCCCACGTCCTCCAAGGATTGTATTTGATCAGCAGTATACAGTATAAAATAAACAAAACAAATGCAGGGCTTCTGCTTTTGTCAGCTTTTCCCAGTCTTGCCCATTTGTTACACTACTACTCTTTCCACAGCATCTCTGTCTGGTGCAATTTGATGTAAGGATCACTGGACCTTCTATGACAATCCCTGATGTTGGTTTACAGACACACAAAGTCCCACTACCACTGAGGCTAAGCTGGATAGTCATTATTGTAATTATCAATTGTTTGTCTCTCTCTCACATACCCCCACCCATCACACGACCAGGTGCTGTGTCACATAACACAATAAGTGTACCTCAGTGGTCATCCAAAATAACATGACCACACTTCACATATAGGCATAAAACAAAAACAACACCCTCCCAACCATGCACCCTGTATGGTATAGCCTGCTTTCAATGTGGGTAAGCACTTCAGTGCCGCATATAGGGGGTAGTAAGCAACATACATTTACTACAAAATAGGAGACATCATCATTATAGTTTGATGTGGAAAACACGTTAAGTTGCGGAAAATGTAGTGACAAATGTTGAGAAAACAAAAGAATATTGCCAATGCAAAAGGAATAAGAGGTTTGAATTTATGCTATATTGTTTTTCCATCTTTATCTCAAAAAGAGCAACAGCATTACAAAACGTCAGGTAGAATGACATTCAATGCAGTACAGTTTCCCAGATGCTACACAGACAGGTGCACCACCCAATCACACCTCTCCCCCCCACTGGGTTTCCAGCAGATTTCCCTACCCAAAAGTGGCTACTCAGTGACAAAGGCCGATGGGCCTGCTGAAGGTGAGATCTTGTATCCGAGTCGGTATCAAGCCCACCTCTTTGACCGGAGCCATCAACTCGTGCAGTATTTCCGTCCACTCAAAACAGGCCTCCTACACCTTATCATCCGTCTGGACCTCACGCATCCGGCGTTCCTCTGCCAGAGCCCACTGGCACACGTCTCTACTTCGCAGCTCATATGTATGCCCCGAGGAGACATCCATCAGATGGCTATTCTTTGATTTGCCAGCACAAGACCCAGCAATGAAATTTGTCTTAGACTTTGCTCACAGTCGGGCTTGGTAATAGTTGTAACAAACAGTGGCAGACCATAATATCTATATGTACGTCAGTCACCACTCGGAGTCTATGTGTAACCATGCTCCAATATACCGTCATCCCCATACATCCCAGGTATGTACAAGAAGTTCACCTCAGCAGCTCCACACCTGGGGCAAGATCTGGACCTAGTCCTAAATCTACCCCGCAACCTTTTCGGCAAAAGATAAGCTCAATGTAAGAAGTCTACCCGTCTTAAACCTTCATCGCAGGAGACTCCCCTCACTAACGCACAAGCCTTCATCCAATCCTTGTCTGCCAAGGGTTCCTCCAAGTCACCATCACAGCACAGTCTTTTGACCATCAGCATATCTGGCGTATCCCACTTTAATGATTCATATAGTCTGTAGACCAGCCCCGAGCAAAGCTCACATCCAACAACACCTCCAGCATTACTGAAGCTACTGGGGTCTATGGAAAAGCAGTTCAGAGGTCATTAGACGTCTTGGTAATTTTGGCAAATTGTAAAAAAAATCCTCAGCCTGCCCCAAATGGCTCCTGTGCCTCCTCCGTGAATGTAATGCACCTCTCCCCCAGGTACAGGTCCCCCAGAGTTTCACAACCTCCTGCAATCCATGCCGCCAGCTACATAACCCATTTGACCTGCAGAAATGGCTTTAACCACCACAGCGACAACTGTGTAGAAAACGGGGGCTGGCGCAGTACCCGTCTAATCACCAACTCCCATGTGCACGCTGTCTGCCTCAAAATACATGGGTAATCTTAATGTAACCGAACCTTTTCTATAAGACAGAGAAACAGCTGATCCACACCCTCCGATAACCTCTTCTCTCTGATAGAGCCATCCGTGCATCATTGTGCGGCTTCCTGTAACTGTGCCGCCACATAGTACAATTCCATGTCCAGTAAGCCCAACCCTCCTTCCTCCTTGTCCAACTTGAGGACCGGAGACCCACCCAGCTACACTTACCAGCCCAGACCTGGTCAATCAAGAGACTGTCTAACTTTTTAAATGTCAGGTGTCCTATGGGTCACTGCGTGTTCTCCAGAACATATAGGCAACGGAGCAGGGAGACCATCCTAGCGACCGCTACCGTGCTGGTAACTTACAATGGTAATTTGCTCTTAAATGCCACAGATGCCTGTAGGCCTGCCAGTACACTCCCTATGTTATACACATACTGATTTTTGATCTCATGCATCACCTGTAAACCCAGATACTGTAATTTGTCCAACTCCCACCTCAAACCCAGGTCTAGAAGGGGTCTGAGATATCCCCGTCCCACCCTATGATTGGGAATATTAGGGACTTAGCTGCACTCACCCTAAGGTCAGACAACCTCCCAAATGTATGTAGTGCATCTAGCTCGAGGGGTACTGTGCCCTCCACAGCCACGAGGGGAAATGAATCGGAGGTATTTAAGGGAGTACTATTGGGCAATGTCTTAGTAAGAAAGTGTTCTACAAAAAGAATATGTTCCTGGAGGAATCATTTCTACTCAATTTAATCTTATCCTGGTCAGACAGCTCATCCAATGACTTCAATACAACATTCATGTACAAAACCAATACAGTATTGAATGCAAATATATTTACCAAGACGCCTACGTCTATACAATATGAATCATCACATATCAACTGTGAATGAAGGACTACAAGCACCATGTGGTATTATTGATGTTGTTAGAGAGGACAAAATGTCGCTGTTTCGTTCTCAAGTGGCACATTAAGACTACAAGAGCATCCTCAGATCCAAGTGCTGCAAAGGAGTGAAGCCTGTAAGTACTTGCTGACAAATCAGGTAAACATCTGCGAAAAGGACTCCACAGACACCCTATGCATCATGATTCAAAGCTGAAATGTGATAATTTATATTGTATGGACTGTTTTGGACCTTTGTGGACAGGAGGATTCTTTCGCTTCCTTATATCCCCGAACATAATGAATGTGAATATAGGGATCATAAGGTGGAGGTAGTATTGTTTTGTTGATGTACTGCTGTATCATAAATGTTATTTTTACTGTAATCATGAGCTAAGCGAATACTCGTAGATAAGTGGAACACTCTGGATGCACTCACATTAAGGGAATATAGACCGAAATTACACAAACAGGGAGACAAATGTGGCAGACTATTGGCCTGGTTACCAAACAGAGAATGCTTGTTTCCCAAAATTCTGCCACTACGCATTCCACAGGGCACCATGCTTTCTAGCCAAACCGGTTTACTACACTAGGTGCACAGACATCTCAAGCAGGTATGTAGGCAGGGCTTGGCCTAACCAGGCACCAAGATGGTTGCTTGATTTAGGAGCTCCCGGGCGGGTGCTCTGAATTGCTGCTCTTGCATAGAGATTCGGGCCCCTGAGAGCTGCCATGGCCGCCTGACACACCAGAGCGGGCACGGAGCGAAGCAGAGCTCGTGAAGACGCTACCGACCTCCAAGATCGCCTGCTGCAGCGGCGGCCTGATGCGGTCCTCGGAGGCCCTACGATGACAGGGGTCATGGGTGGGCCTGAGGGCATTGCCGCCGCTGCTGAGAGCGGCTACTGCAAAAATCGAGACTGCGGCTGGAGGCCCACAGTGGAGGGTCGGTGGACACGACAGAGCAATGGAGAGCCTGTTCTGCAGAGTGGGATTGAGTCATGGTCATAATCTTAAACTACGCCAATGACGGGAATACCGCATACTGCCCACACGCGGCAATGAGAAACACCATCGCACCTTAAATAACCAGTGCGGCGGGGTGTCCCCTGTCTAAAAATAATTGGCATTTAGTCCCGTACGGCGGGTGCCAGGGAAGACATTGGCGCATGATGCCCTCGCTCGCTCTGTATGCCTATCGCCCTACCCCAGGAGTGATTTGAATGGGTAATTCCCCCGGACTCCATTAAGCACCTGCCATTAGGCCTGACCATCTGAAATGTGCCCATGGTGAGGAGGGCCCAGAATTACTAGTACCCTCGCCTGGACTTCATATTGAATGCATCCTGCTGCTGCTACTTTCTGCAGGTCTTGCTTCCACCACTACATACACGCTTGGCTGCCTGTCCACTCATTATGGGGCGTGGAGACTCCAAGCAGCGGCAGCTTTCTTTCGAGTCCGCTAGGACCCCCAGGCGGGAGGGGGGAGATGATGCGGCGTGGGGAGAATCGACGGAGCACGCCGATCCCGCAGACACTGACCGACCTGCGCTAGAGGGCACTGCTGCCATAATGGCGGAGCTACGGGCAGGCTTCAAGGCTAAAGATGCGCGATTTGATTATCTGGGTGCGCGCATTGACACCATACATAATCGAGTGGAGCAGCATGAGGCCCGCATAGACACGGCGGAAAAGCGTATTTCGGAGGTTGAAGACACACAAGCGGCAATGGCTAAACGCATTAATAGCACAGAGCGCCTCCTCAAAACAACGGCGGCGAAGGCAGAAGATTTAGAGGCAAGATCGCGCCGTAACAACCTCCAGACAGCAGGGGTGGCTGATTCGACCAACACAGTGCTTATGGAGCAATATATTGAGGGTTTACTAACCGAGCTGTTTGGCAGAGACTGTTTCTCCACTACATTTGCTGTGGAAAGGGCCCACAGATCTCTGGCTCCTAGATCGGCCCCTGGCGCTCCCCCGTGCCTCATTATAGCGTGACTGCTTAATTACGGTGATCACGACGCCGCCTTGCGCAGAGAGGTGGGAGATCTACAGTTCCAGGAAATGTCACTGTCCATTTACCCCGATTTTACACCGGTAGTGCAGGAGGCTAGGCGCAAGTTCCAAGACATTAAGCGAACCCTGAGGAACGAAAACAATCGCTATGCAATGCTGCACCCAGCACGCCTTCGTATCCAGATTGACGGCAAAACCTCCATTTCTGACACACCTTCAGAGGCGTCTGACTTCTGGAAATGCCACAAGTAAAGTAGAGGTCCCTCCCCTGGAAAATGACCCACAGATGTTCGTGATGGTCTGCTAGCCGTAGACTGGTGCTTTGGGCACGTGTGATGATCTCAATGTACGCAAGCTCTTTAAACATTTCAAAGATGACGTAACAGGACATCCCTTTCTATTTTTTTCGATGGATGATATAATTGTTGTGCCGATTCCGTATGAGAGCAGTTACATGCAAATTTGCAACCTATCAGTTTCATGTTTTTATTGGTCTGCTCAGGGCGTTGCTGCCCCCCCAGGAGATCTCCTAACCTTTGTAATACTTTGTTGCTCTTTTGTTGTGATGGGTTGGGATTCACCGGATCCAAATTGGGTGCTTATCCGATGTGGGAGGAGGGTGGTGGGGTGGGAAGTTAAGTTGTCTAAAGTTCAATCTGTTTATATGCTGCAGGTCGCTCATATATCCACTGACGAGCTACTCATCCCCAATCGTAAAGACGCATCGGCCCATTGATTGATACATCCGTTATGAGGGGTACTGTGCATGGGGGGGAGGGACTTGAACTTAAATGCATAACATGGAATGTGAGGGGGCTGTCGAATCCCCGCAAGGGACGACCAGTATTGGCCTATCTGACACAACACAAAATACACATTGCTCTGCTTCAGGAGACCCATTATGCCCCGAACTCGAACAATCGATTTGCCTCCTCCTGGGGTAATAACAGATTCTTCACTAGTTACAGCACCTATTCCCGTGGTGTGTGTGTGCTCATACACAGGTCGCTCCCCTTTGTGTCCCAGTCAGTTACTGTAGATCCTGAGGGGTGATATTTGTTGGTAGCTGGAAGTCTAGGCACAAAACAAATACTTCTCATTAATGTGTATGCCCCCAATATAGACGCCCGTGGCTTCTTTGCTAGTATCTCCACAACATCACCGCAACATCGATAGACTCCATTATATTTGGCGTGGACTTCAACCTCACGTTGCAACCGAATGTAGATACCACGGGCACTGGTCACATCACAAAACCGTGCTCTACTGTGGAACTGGAGGCTTTACTACACGTGCATCTATTAGCTGACACATGGCGACACCTACATCCTGTAGACAAGGGACTTTCAGTTTTTTCTGCACCACATGGCACCTGGTCCCGTATAGACAGATGGTAAACGACACAGGACATCCTGGTCACATTGAGAGAGGACGATCATTTGCCCCGCACCTTGTCGGACCACTTGCCTGTATTATTATTGGTAATTCTGCCTACTATTTCACGTCCCTACAGGCCCTGGCACTTTCCAACTGATGCTTTATTGGACATGGTTTTCAAAGGAGAAGTCCAAGATGCGATTGTAGAATATTTTCATACTAATACGGGCTCAGTGCCGCGCTGTGACACCCTATGGGAGGCCTTCAAAGTTTACATTAGGAGCGTTTGCATAGCTAAACAAGCTGGTGTTTTGCGCACACTCCGCCGGGACCTTGATAAAACCGAAAAAGCATTGCGGGATCCGGATGCCCAGAAACTGTCTGGAGTGTCACCCCGCCATTGCATCAGCGTGCGAGACTCTTAGGGGATTTCCAGGATCTTGCAGCATGTGAGACCGCCTATTTGGGGAAGTACGCACGCGCTCGAGTGTACGGGGAGGATGAGAGGCCGGGGCGTACTTTGGCCTGTCTGCTTACCCCTCCACAACATACTACATACATCACCCGACTTCAGACTGCAGACGGTGCCTGTGTCACACGAGACACAGACATTATCTCTACTTTTCTGTCCTATTATACTCTGCTGTATACCTCATGCTCCCCGCCGACGGCACAGCCCTTTCTGATTATTTAAATGAAATAGCGATGGTTTGGCTGGAAAAGAGACAGCAGCACTTCTTAGCTTCACCTATTGGTGCGGAAGAGGTCGAGGAGGCCATTGATAAGCTAGATGGTTCCCGTGCCCCTGGCACGGACGGACTTACTGGTATGTTCTATAAAACTTACAAAGCATTATTGATTCCACACCTTATGGAAGTCTACGCGGAGGCGCTAGAGTAGGGTGAACTGCCTGTTACTATGAGAGAGGCAATAGTGACACTGCTCCTTAAACCGGGCAAGCCGCCAGATGGGTGTGCGTCCTATAGACCGCTTTCTTTATTGAATCAAGATTACAAAATACTAGCCAAGGTTCTTGCAACATGGATATCTCTCATAATTGGTCAGATAGTCTCTCCTCTCCAATCGGGCTTTATTCCAGGCCGCTCCACATCGGTAAATCTACGTACCTTGTTCGCAGTCATAAACCAAATAAATCCCACACTTCCCGCTGCTGCAATACTACTTGACGCTGAAAAAGCGTTTGATTCCCTGGAGTGGGACTTCCTCCTGGGCGCGTTCACTAAACTTGGTTTCCCACAGAATTTTTGTTCCTTAGTCCATCTATTATACACAAACCGTATCGCACAGCTTCGAGTTAATGGAGTATTATCGGACAAATTCTCACTATCGCCCGGTACCAGGCAGGGGTGCCCGCTGCCGCCCCTATTGTTTATTATCGCGATGGACCATTTCGTGCGCCATCTCCAGGAGCGCCACCTCCAGCGAGGGATTGGGTTCCACCAGGGCCCCCTTCTGGCTTCTTTATATGCGGCTGATATCCTTTTATTTGTTCGGGAACCTGCCACAAATCTCTCCCCGATTATACGTGAGGTGGTTAGTTTTGGGGTCTTTTCGGGGCTGGTCATAAATTGGTCCAAATCTTGAGTCTTTCCTTTAACAGAGATCACCCTCCCCTTTGCATTGGACTTCCATTTGCGCTGGTGCGACGACTCTCCCAGATATCTTGGTGTAGTCTTACACAGCACAGCATCGGAGGTCATCCGGCTCAATTACGGCCTGGCTATTGATCGTTTGGCGGGACAGATAGATAGTTGGATAGCGCTCCCACTATCTGTTGCTGGTCACATTGCGATCATTAAAATGGTGGTATTACCCCGTTTTTTGTATTTGTTCCTCAACATCCCAATCTCACTCACAGTATCATTCTTCAATACCCTCCGCGGCATGTTGACACGGCTGGTTTGGGCGGGAGGACAGGCACGGGTGAAATGGCAGACACTCACTCAACCATTTGAGTGGGGTGGGCTCGGAGTTCCCGATTTTTATTTATATTATCTTGTGGCACAGACACACCATGCAGACTTTTGGTATCACCCAGATGCACGATTGCAGTTCCTTAAACCAGAGTTTACTCAGGCTCGCCCTCATCCTCTCTCCACTATTCTCCCACTGGGGCTCACCAGGACTCCTACTGAAATCCACACCTTACAAACCACAAGCTGGGCTTGGGGTCCTCTTCGTAAATACTTAGGGGCCGAACATTTATATTCTCCACATTTGCCTCTTCTGGATAATTCATGGCTGCCTCCCACTACAGAGTCACTAACGAAACGTGCGCTCACCCGCTGCCGCCTCCAGACTGTGGGCGATATGTTTGTAAATGGGCTGATGTGCTCTGTGGCAGATTTAACGAAAGACCGGGATGTGACTGCGTTGGATCGTTTCCTGATACACAGAACGTGCACCTCATTGACTGCAGCATTGCGTCCCCTGACTGCGGAACCCCCTGAATTCATGCCCCTCACCACAATAATTACGACGCCCGACAGCACACACCTAGTCTCCAGATTGTACCATCTTGCGCAGACACTCCGACCAGCGGTGGGGGTGCGGACGGCCTGGGAGGGGGACTTGGCACATCCTTTGACAGTTAAAATGTGGAATTATTGCTGCGAGCAGACAAGATATGTATCAAATAATTATAAACACAAGCTTTTGCAATTTAAGTATTTTTATTTAGAATGTATATTACCCCTATGTTGGTTGCCAAAATGAATAGAGCTAAGCCAGATAATTGCCAGAGGTGTGCGATGGAGCATGCTAATTTTATCCATTTAGCATGGAATTGCCCTGCTATATTGGCCTTCTGGGAAGCAATTTTTGAACATCTTAGTCTAATGGTTGGAACCAAACTCAAACCCTCACCACTGCTGGCGCTGCTGGGTAACCCCGGGCGTCATACTCCACTTCACCAGCGGAGTTTGCGGATTTTTACCAACTCCGCGCTCCACTGGGAACGCGAAGTTGGGCAAAAGTATGACTCCGTGGCGGAGCGGAGTACGAGGCCAGCACCCTTAAAATTCTTTTTTAAAATTACTTACCTTGTCTTGCTGCCTCATCGCCGCGGTGTCTCCCTTGTTCCATCGCCCTCCTCATCGCATCCCCTTACGTATTACGTCTTGCGTGAACTGGGCAGTTCATGCAAGATGTAATACATAAGGGGACGCGAGGAGGAGGACGACGGAAGAAGGGAGACACCGCGGCGAGGAGGAGGGCACGCAGAAGACAAGGTAAGTGGGTTTTAAAAACATGTTTTAATGCTTTTGTGGTGGCGGGGAGGAGCTCCGCGTAGTTTTACAGAGTTTTTTTTAACTCCGTGGAACTACGCGGAGCACCTCTACGCATACTCTGCCCAGGGTTACTGCTGGGGTATGTTCTCCCTCTGCAGGTTGGCATTAGGCGTTTTACCGCAATTGCATTACTGATGGCCAAGAGGCACGTCTCTTTGTACTGTGGGGGAGCTTCACCACCATTGATGAAAGCCTGGCTGAAGGATTTAATGTATTGTGATACTACCAGCGATATCTATGCATCCTTGCTACCCCCTGCCTCTCGGCCCCAAAATATCTGGCAACCACTTCGTTCCATCCTGAACTCACGGACTGATGTGTCTCCCACTATTCAAACAACAGCAATGATGGTTGGCCAGTTGTGATGAACTGTGTTATTAAGATCTACCATTATATGTACCTGCACTGTGATCTTTATTGATTGTTTTCTTTTCTTTTTGTTATTATTCTTGTTTTTCATGCCATATTTATCAGCGTTACTTGCAATGCTAATTTATATATCGATTTGTGGACGTATAGTTATTACTGTGCGCATTATGGCCTTGTTTTTCTTCTTTGAAAATTTTCAATAAGAACAAACACAAAAAAAAGCAGGTATGTAGGCATCCCCAGATGCAAAATAGCATTAACATGGAGGGACTCCTAAGCTCAGTGCAACTTTCAAGATTAGAGATGGATTAGTTAAAATTACTGGAGGCACATATTACAGAGAAAGAACTACTCAAAGCCCATAAAGAGCTACCACAGTTTAAGTCACTAGGAATGGACGGCTTATGGAAGTGGCGGGGCAATGGTGGCGCTAGATAAAGAGAAAGCCTTTTACACAGTCAATTGGAATTACATGTTTGGAGTATTGCAGTGGATGGGATTTGGACTCAGGTTTATGGGTTGGTTGTGTCTCTTATATACTATGCTCACAGCCCAGGTGAGACTGAGTAACATGGTATTACCTACTTGGCCCATTGAAAGGGTCCCTTTGTCTCCCCTCCTGTTTGCAGTCACAAAGGAGCCCTTTGCAATAACTCTGCACAAGGTTGTGGAGTTCTTTGAGATCTAAATGGCAGACATACTCCATATAGTATCATTATATGCAAAGTATACTTTGATCTGTGTCAATACCCTTCAGATTATATGCAAAGTATACTTTGATAGATGTCAATGCCCATCAGAGCTCCTAGCCAATACTATTTGCTGTCCTGGTGGACTATGGAAATCACACAGGGCTGCAAGTAAATATAGTCAAAATGTTGGTGTTTCCTTTGGGTTCACACCGCACTGTCTACCACACATTGAACAGTAGTGGATACTGCACCACTTCCATTATCTGGGGGTACCAGTCACATACTCACGAAAACAACACTTTGATCTGAACATGGGTAGGGTAATGCAGGGCCTGCTTAGCTCTATTAATTTTTGAATGACACTTCCACTCTCCTTGGCCAGCCAGAGAGCGGTCACGAAGATGAATTTTCTGCCGAGGTACCTTTATCATTTGCAGAATGCATTACGTACAGTTCCCAGAAATATGTTTAAAACACTGAACATGCTACTGACCATGCTGGTTTGCCTGTGTAAAAGAGCTAAAATAAAATTGTACGCAATCGAGCTTGACCCTGAGGAAGGAGATCTGTGACTTCCAGACCAAGAGTTGTACTACTTAGCAGCACAACTGCAGCATGCTGTGCAGTGGAGACGTGTGAATGACGATTGGAAATGGCAATTACTGACGGACTGTTGGGAAGGGGAACCACTACACACACCAGTGGGGTAGAATCGTACCGGCGCTTTGTCCATTCACAGTCAATAACATTGCATTGGCTTAGGATGTAAGAGTCAAGAGAATACTGACACGCTCCCCCTGCTCTAGATCTCTAGACACAAGGGCGCTACAGCCATTCCAGAAAGTGTCAAATGCAATGCCATTGACTTTGTGGCAAGAGGGCGGCTGCACTACACTGGGTGATCTCTACCCTGGGGAGATTTTCCTGACATTTGAAGAACCTCAATCTGGCTTTGGGGTAGGGACAGGACAATGTCTAAAATATGCTAAACTAACAAATACGGCAGGGAAATATGGACAAACGTCCCTAACGCACCCTTTGGTGGTCGGGCAGATGGGATACTGATTTAGATACACCGCTCAAAGATACAGAGTGGGAATGATTCTGTGGACATATGCAGTCCTTATCTAGCAATGCCAGGTTTAAGTTAGTGCATTTTCAAATAGTGCATTGATTATTCATGGCTCCATTCAAGCTGCTTAGAATATTTCCAACTCTCTCTACAGTGTGCCCCAGGTATGGGGAGGCCAACTTGCTGCATATTATGTGTACCTGTGCTGCTCTATTTGTGTATTGTCAGGGGATAGTTGATAGGCTTCAACACATATTAGGGCTTGGGCTAGGACAAAGAATACAACATTGTTTATTGAACCTCATCCCCTGGCCCCGAAAGTCAGGACTGAGGCGCATGTTTGCCTCTCTTGGATTGGTGTTGGCAAATTGCTTTACTGTAATCTGCTGTACATGCCCATCGGCCCCAGAGTTGAAAGCATGGGAGAAAAAAGTTCAGGAGTGAGCCTCGGAGCAAGCAATATATATGACCAGGGTCCGCCCAGACAAAAAGGTGGTTAAGGACCTGCATGACTAGCCTGAAATGTTAGAAGAATGGCAGAACTGGACATCGAACATGGGACTCAAAGCGATGAAAATGATGAACATGCTTGATATATACTCAATATTGTGGCAGATGAATAGTGTGGTATTAGAAAATCTTACTGCGGATACGGTTGGTATCGGTTTCTTGTGTACTACATTCTGCTGTTGTTTTTAAAAGCTTTTGTGATACTCAAAGTGCATAAACAAAAATGGGGAAAAAAACTACCCAATAGCAATCCACATCCAATGGGTACAATAGATATAAAAGTATGATTTGAAAGGAATCATGTTTGCAGTGCAGCAGACACAGACCTGTTGAAAGCATTGATCAGAGTAAAGGGAGTGGAAGGGGTGTTTCAAAATGTAGCATAACTGTGGCAATATAGGAGACATTATCTTTATAGTTTTAGGCTGATAGAATGATAAGTAGGGGAAACTGAAGTGACAAATGTTGAGAAAACAACAGAATATTGACAATCTAACAGGAATAAGAGGTATGAATTTATGAAAGCAAAGTGTATCGCCAATACACAGAATCAGTAGTTTTCACTAGTGCTAGAGTTAGTCTAGACACGTGCATATTAGTGAGTCCCTTGTACAACAGAGATTCTTGCACTTTATAGTGGCACTAACAGGCCTTGGAAGGATAGCTGGTGCACTTCATTGCGCTAGCTTTCCTGCTAGTGGCTCTGAAACACATTATGACATTAAATGGCAAGTGGGTTGATACTTGAGGAACACCATTCACCAGTTTAAAGGGGAGTGTATCTGTACTTAATGCCGCTGAATTACCAACAGTGAAAATACTGCTCTTCATCATCCATTGACTAGCCTAGAGGAGAACCTCTAAGGTACATTCACACACTCACTGTCTGACGGAGCACCTCCACATCCATGTCATGGCATTCTGTAACAAAGGGAAAGTGTCAGAACAATGATGTACATCAGCATGCAGGGAAAACTAAAGGCTCTTCGTAGGTTGACAAAGAGGATTTCTGTAGACACAGGGGAAACGATTGACCCACTAAGGCCCTTTACAGTAATATAAGTGCATTGATTACTTTTAGAGTGCACCTGAGATGCATCATGGGAATGAATACCTAAAGTCGATTCACTGTTGAACATGGTGGCAATGACTTTCAAAGAGGGATGACTTTGGAACCTAATGGCATTGGAAAGCAGTTGTGGCATTCCTGGTCAAAAGAACGAATTACTTAGCCAGTTGGCTTTCACACCGGACATCACATAGCCTTTAGTAGTAGTGTTTGTCAAAGCTAATTAATTGCACATTTTGGCAGGAAAAAGAAGGACAGGCTTTTTTTGGATGACAGTAAATCTTCAAATCTGCATATATGAAAACAGATTCTTAAGTAAAACCTTAACCTTTCCTTGAACAAATCATTAATTATCTAAAATATATCATTGTGGAAGAAAAGGAAAGGCAACCTTTGAGGAAAGCATGTGTGGTACCTGAGAGGGGCTTGGGATATGAACCCCTGCTCAAGTTGCAGCTTGAATTGGCCCAGAGATGTGGGTGGAACCAAGGCCTTCTCTAATTTGTGTAGTTTCAGGCTGCCAGACTTGTCTGCTCTTCCACAGCCCACGTCCTCCAAGGATTGTAGATTGTATTTGATCAGCAGTATACAGTATAAAATAAGCAAATGCAATGCATGGCTTCTGTTTTTGTCACCTTTTCCCAATCTTTTTTTTTCTTCAAAACACATTTTATTGTCAGCAACCACAATGGGCCTGGCAAGTCCAGGTAACCAAACAATTCAAGATATATGTACATGAGTAAGATGTTGACTTTTTTGATATCTATCAAACAATTGAGAAACAACAACGATACAACATAATGCTCCAATATGGAGCTGTAGTGTCATGTTACTGCTACATTGCATATCACATGTCAGGCCTAGCCACGTTGCTCAGCCACTCATACATTTACAACCATGTCTATCTCGAATCTCCACACTTATGGTCAAATATTAATCCATGGAGGCCGGTGAAATGGGTTCCAGAAGCAACCCACGGTATTCCGCCTACCTCTTCCAACGCTTAGGGTGTTTCTGGGGGCATCCTCTCTCTTTAAAGATTGGCAATTGTAACCCCATACAAAAATCAAGACCCCTCTTCCACACCCCAACCAGTGGTGGGGACGCATCTTTCCATGCCCTTGCAATGTCGCGTTTTGCCAATGTAAGGCTTAAGAGTAATAAATGGCATTTATAGATGTTACCCCCGATGTCATCGGTGATGTGGAGTAGGGCCAGGCGAGTATGGGATGTCCCACCCGAGAACCTCTGACAGGAATGTGATGACCCCCCGTCAGAACTTAGACAATATGGTGCACTGCCACACCGTGTATATAAGAGTACCATCGGTCATTTGGCAGCGGAGGCAGAGCGGAGATTCAATTAGCCCACCAGAGCTTATATCTTGTGTAATAGACTCTATCCAGATATTTAAATTAAATATATCATAGTCGTGCTGCAATAGCCGCAGCTCGTGGGCATTCCAGTGCCTTTGCCCAGTCTTCGTCATCTAGAGGGCCAAGATCTTGCTGCCACGCCGCTCGCGTTTTATCAAGTGTAGTGGGGCTATTCGTTACTAGTGTTTGGTATATCTTGGTAATTTTATGTTCCCCAAGGTCCCCCATAAATACTTTAGCTTCAATGGGACTGAAGTCCGGCACAGTTCCCTGGTGTGTGAGACATGGGGAAAAGGCATGGCGGAACTGAAGGTATTTGTAGAATTGCGATCTATGCATTGTATATTCTCGTTGCATTTCCTGAAAGGACATTAGGGTCTGGCCATGGAGAACATCACCCACCCTGGAAACACCGATAGCCTCCCAGCCGGAGAAACCAGATAGCCCGGCCAGGGGAGAGAGGAGGCCATTGTGCCAAAGAGGCGTCTCTTTTGTTAATCTGCCTCACCATCCCATTTGTTGCAGTGATCTCTTCCAAATCTTAAATATCGTGGCGGTAGCCGGAGGCAGCGCTTTCAGGGCCGAGCTCGTATATAGAATCGTGTGGAGTGACATATTACCCATCTGCAGGCGTTCAATTGCATAGGCGGGATCTCTTCTGTCCCCATACCACCAGTCGTTCAGGATGAGAAGGTGCGAGGCCGAATAATATGCTTGGACGTCTGGTGTTGCTATGCCTCTACAGTATTTGGACTGGAAGCATGTTTTCAGTGCCACCTGGACTGCACCACCTCCCCAGAGGAAATGTCGGAGAATTGAATTGAGTTGTTTAAACCAGACGGGTGGGATCAGGTATGGGTGATTTTGAAGCTGGTATAGTAGACGGGGCAGTGAGACCATCTTGAAGATGGCGGATCTGCCAAATAGGGAGAGCGGCAGATGAGACCAGGGGTGGGTCTGCTCCTTGATCTGCGTCCACAACGGGGCCAGGTTCCTCTCCCAAGATACAAGTTGGGAGGACGACAGAAAGACCCCAAGATATTTAAATCCCTCACGCAACATCGTAACCTTGCGTGCCCACTCGCCCACGTGCCCTCCGGCCCACAGATGCCACAGATATGATTTGCGGGGATTTATATAAAGACCGGATGTTTCTCCAAAGATTTGCATGATCTGGAGTAGTCTGGGTCCCGACCTGTCTGGTCGCGTAAGGAAAAATAGGACATCGTCCGCGTAGAGTGCAATGCGGTCAGAAACCTCTCTGGACCACTCGAAGCAGCGGATCTGTGTGTCGATCCGCAACCAGGCCGCGAGGGGCTCCATGGCCAATGCGAAGAGGTATGGAGAGAGGGGACAGCCCTGACAGGTTCCCCGCTTAATAGAGAAGGCTGGTGATGTAGAGTCTGCCTAGCAAAACCAAAGGGGATGATGGACGGAGTGTTGAACACTGCAAGCACTCACCCCCAGTCAACTGATCTGGGTTTAATCCATCATCATTCTTTAGCTCACTCCGCCACCCCAGTTCAGACATGGCCATATGCAAATCAGTCTGACCCTGTGCCTCATGGGAACAGTCCAGCCCGAACTGCCAAGCCATGTCTTCCCTGGACCGGAAACAAGCAGAGTGAGCTAAAGAATGATGATGGATTAAACCCAGATCAGTTGACTGGGGGTGAGTGCTTGCAATGTTCAACCCTCCGTCCAACATCCCCTTTGGTTTTGCTATGTTCGCCCTGGGTTGGCAGGGTATGCCCAGACGTGGGTCCCTTGCTCACTTTGCCACTGGACTCAAGATAACCTGGCTGATGACGGCTGTAAGCCAGAAACCGGTCCCAGGTTGCTTGTTTCCAGTCCAGGGAAGACATGGCTTGGCAGTTCGGGCTGGACTGTTCCCATGAGGCACAGGGTCAGACTGATTTGCATATGGCCATGTCTGAACTGGGGTGGCAGAGTGAGCTAAAGAATGATGATGGATTAAACCCAGATCAGTTGACTGGGGGTGAGTGCTTGCAATGTTCAACACTCTGTCCATCATCCCCTTTGGTTTTGCTATGTCTCGCCCTGGGTTGGCAGGGTATGCCCAGACGTGGGTCCCTTGCTCACTTTGCCACTGGACTCAAGATAGCCTGGCTGATGACGGCTGTAAGCCAGAAACTGGTCCCAGGATGCTTGTTTCCAGTCCAGGGAAGACATGGCTTGGCAGTTCGGGCTGGACTGTTCCCATGAGGCACAGGGTCAGACTGATTTGCATATGGCCATGTCTGAACTGGGGTGGCGGAGTGAGCTAAAGAATGATGATGGATTAAACCCAGATCAGTTGACTGGGGGTGAGTGCTTGCAATGTTCAACACTCCGTCCATCATCCCCTTTGGTTTTGCTATGTTCGCCCTGGGTTGGCAGGGTATGCCCAGACGTGGGTCCCTTGCTCACTTTGCCACTGGACTCAAGATAGCCTGGCTGATGACGGCTGTATGCCAGAAACCGGTCCCAGGATGCTTGTTTCCAGTCCAGGGAAGACATGGCTTGGCAGTTCGGGCTGGACTGTTCCCATGAGGCACAGGGTCAGACTGATTTGCATATGGCCATGTCTGAACTGGGGTGGCGGAGTGAGCTAAAGAATGATGATGGATTAAACCCAGATCAGTTGACTGGGGGTGAGTGCTTGCAATGTTCAACACTCCGTCCATCATCCCCTTTGGTTTTGCTATGTAGAGTCTGCCACCAGGACTGAGGCGGTGATGTCAGTATATAGGAATTGAATGTATTGAGGGAGACTAGGGCCGAAATTTAATCGACTCAGGAGTGCAAATAAATAAGTCTAACTAAGGGAATCGAAGGCCCTGTCAATGTCGGCCAGCAAGAGTGCAGCTGGCTCTCCAAGGCGATCCACGAATGCAATGGCGTTTTGTGCACGCCATATGTTGTGTCGTGTAGCACGTCCCGGCATGAAGCCTGCCTGGTCAGGGTGAACTAAATTCGTAATATGTGGTACTATGCGGTTAGCTATGACTTTGGCCAGGAGTTTGGCTTTGACGTTAAGAAGTGATATTGTTCGATACGAGGTATATTGTTCGGGAGGTCGACCGGGTTTTAAGAATACAACAATTTCTGCATGACGCCAGTCCGCGGGAAGGCACCCGTGATGAAAGGACATATTTAGTGCTGTCAGATAGGGGGATATTAGAAGGGTTTGATATTTCTTATAAAATTCACATGAGAAGCCGTTCGGACCAGGTGCTTTACCCGGTCGCATCTCGGATAATGCCTTCTGGAGCTCCTCCACTGTGATTGGGACATCTAATTCCTCCCTCACTGAGTCCGCCAGAGCCCGTGGAGGCAGGTCGTCTATAAATGTATGGACTGGATGTTGCGAAATAGTCTCACTAGGGGCATATACATTCTCATAATATCTGGCAAAGCTTGCTGCAATTTGTGCGGGATTCGTGAGCACCTCCTCGGCAGATCAACAGATACTCGGAATGGTCATGGGGCAGAGGGTCCTCTGACAGAGGCGATGTAAAAGCGCGCTAGATTTACCTCCCCATTGGTAGATTCTGCTATGCGTAGCAAGCCACGCCATTCTAGCCTCATTCATTAATTCACTGGCGTATAGTTGCTGTGTATGGACTAATTGTCGACGTTCAATATTTCCATCCCCGCTCCTACTCCTACACTCTAGGTCAATGAGTTGGGTCTCCATTTGTGTCAGCTTCTCGCGACGCTGCCTAAGCTGTGCTGTACAATATGGATTGTCCACCCCCCTCAGCGTCGGCTTCATGGCTTCATAGCTTCCCAGAGGGTCTCGGAGGACTCAACCGACCCGGTGTTCTGTGAATAATAATCAGAGATGGCAGTGTGTAGATGCTCCTTATACTGTTCATCGTGGAGGTGCCATGGAGATAGTTGCCAGCGGAGGGGGGGCGCACGGACCACAGTGGCAAGTCTAGTAGCGTGGGGGAATGGTCGGAGAGGCCCCTGGGCAGTATCGCTGTCGCATCTAGTCTGTGTACGTGAGCGGTGTAGCCGTCGCCAAGTGTCTACCTAGTCCATCCCCTGCAGCAGGAGTCGCAGTTTTGATTCACGGGGCTCTACCGGTCTGTCCGTACTGCGCCACCGGTCGATCTGGGGGCATATAATGTCGTTCCAGTCACCCCCAACTATTGTCAGGCATTGGGGAATATCTGCCCAAAGTCTCATCAAGTGTTCTGTCAGGCTCCAGGCTAATGGCGGGGGAGCATATACACTACCTAGGGTGAGCGGCTCACCATATAATGTGCCTGTAATGATGATAAATCTGCCTTGGGGATCTGTCCATGTTTTCTCGTGAAGGAAGGGGATTCTGTGATGGATCAATATGGCCACCCCCCGAGAGTCCCGGGTGAATCCAGAGTGGAATGTCTGCACATATCCAAAACGTGACAGACATATTGTCTTATTACCCAATAAGTGTGTTTCCTGCAAGTGCAGGATATCAGCTTCGTGACGCTTTGCCTGGTGCAGCACGACCCCCCTTTTAACCTTGTCAAGTAGGCGCTGGATGTTCCAACTTATGATACGAAGACGCCTATCGTGTGTCCTGGACATATCCAGTGATGTGGTAATCAGTGGTGCAAATAGATGAAGAGTATTGCATGAGTGGCAGTTGTAGTGGAGACCGTACACATGCACTGTGGAAACAAGACACTAATTGCAACAAAAACATCAACTTTCCCAAACCCCACCCCCCTCACCCCAATACCTCATGAAACGTTGAAGTATCTGTCACGGCACGAAAAGTGTCCCGACCCCAATGGGAGCCAGGGACTACCTTCTGCCAATTGATCCCCCAGAAGCGCCCCTTGTACATACCAGTGTGTTCAAAGTCAAGGGAAGCGCTAATAACAGTAGCCCCAAGCGGTGTGCCATCAGCATAGCAATAGGTGTTGGTATAGCAGGATGAAACTAGGATGCTGTCGATCCCGTGGTGGCCTCTGTAAAGCAGATGCAGGATTTGCTGCGAGTCTTGGAACGTCTCTCCAAACGCGATCTGTGGCGCTGCTTGTCCTGAAGTTGGGAGATCTTATGGCTTGGACCCCCCGACGAGGAATCTGAGTCCAATCTGGGCGGTGTGTCTTGACGACTTCATCAGTCCAATTAAAGACCTCTTCAGATGATTCAAAGAAGTGTGTACTCGATTTATATGATATCCGCAGTCTAGCCGGGAATAAAAGAGAATATTGACTCTTAAGGGACTGGAGTTTAGCTTTGGCCGCTGTAAAGGATTGTCGACGCTGCTGGACAAGCCTTGTGTAATCAGGGAATATCATAATGGAGTGTGATGTATAGTGAAGGTTTTCCCGATGCCTAGTCTGCTGCAGGATAGTGTCCCGGTCTTTATAGTTAAAAAAATCTGGCAATGATGGGCCTTGGACGAGCGCCAGGTGGTGGCTTCTGCTGCAAGGCCCGGTGTGCACGCTTAATTATGAAGCAAGGGGACAAGACGCCAGGTGGGATCCACTCCGTCAACCATTTAACCAGGAGGCCCTCCATATCACTGCCCTCACAGCCCTCAGGGAACCCCACGAAGCAGTGGTTATTTCTGCGGGCGCGCCCCTCTGCATCTTCTGAGCGTAGCGCCAGCCCCTTCGTAATCGTTTCCAGAGAGGATACTTTCTTCTGGAGGATAAATACCGTGTCCTCTGTAGTTGATATCCTAGTTTCGGCTTCAGTTATTCGTTGGACTGCGTTACGGAGATCTTGTCGTAGGAGCATGACATACGAGCCGACTGCTCCAATCTTGGCCTCCAGCGTGTCTCTAGATTGTGTTATGGCGACTAGTATGGCAGCATTATCTGGCTTAGATGACGTTGGGTCTCCCGGGTTGGACACCTGGGCCGCAGCGCCGGTATATTTATCCATCGTGCTTTGACGTGCAGCTGCACCTGAGGGTTTGTCCTTAGACATGATTCGAGGAGTTCAATAAAAGGAGCTGTCCCTATAATTGTGCCAACTAGAGCGACTTGACCAAAGCAGGGTAGCTGCACAGTCTCAAATGGTAAATATAGGTGTAATGATTGGGGTGCCAGATCCCCAGGGGGCCGACGGCAGCAGGCGAGCAGAGTATCTTAAGAAGCCGCAGCTACTACGCACATCCTCTCGGCAAATCCAGCGCATACAGGGTATCGATAGTGTGCAATATTAATGACTGGGCCAGCAGTCGGTGCGTCTCCGCGTTCCGAGTTGCACACACCAATGATTGGAGCCCGAGCTGACTGAGGAATACAAGTGCCAAGGACCGTGTCACTCGTGTATAGGGGGGGCCACAACACCAGATGCTCCCCCCCGTGTGCCACAGTGCGGGAGGAGTTGTTAATTCGACTCACGGGCTGAAAATGAGCAGCAGACCACCCCAATAGGGCCCAGCGTAGATCTCAAGCAGCAGGGGCCCAAAGGCAAGCTGGCATCTACCTCAGGGCTGCAGCACACAGGGCCGGAGTAGGCCGCCGGGAGTTGGCCCGCTGCGCAGCTTGCGCCCGACACGGCAGCCGATAGTCTGACGCACCTCAAGGTCCATAACAGTGCAACAGCACCCCCAGCAAGGAAGTGTTTCACAGGGTGGGACGGCGGGCCACGCCAATTGGGAGGAAAAGAACTCCCAAATGGGCACCGCCGTCCGAGTCTCCTCAGCATGCCACACTAGGCCGCGCAGGCCGGAGGAAGACACGCCGTGGCCCGATATGACCGCCGAGCCCCAGGCAGCCCTCAGCAGCTCCTCCCGCGTCTCTGCCACTCACCATCACACCATGTAGGCCACCGCAGGTCAATCCCCGGGCGGGAGGCACCAAGTCCGCTCTAGGAAGCGGTCTCAAGCCGCACACTCTGGTGCTGGTTCGCACGCGAGGCTGGGGATTTTCAGGCCTCTGCTCCGATGTCACGCCACACCGCCTCACTGGCCCAGGGGGGGGGGACACAGGCAGGTCCCAAAACACCGGTGGGCATGGGCATCACCCAGAAGTAGCGGGGGCAACGTTTCAGGGCTGATGACGGCAGGATAAATAGCGGATTATGGTGGGGCTACGGGAGCTCTTCTAAAGCGCGTCCACCATGTTGGACCGCTTGGCCACACCCCCACCTTTTCCCAGTCTTGCCCATTTGTTATACTACTACTCTTTCCACGGCGATACAAAAGGGGATGATGGACGGAACGTTTGAGCCAATCAAACACTCACCCCCAGTCAACTGATCTGGGTTTAATCCATCATCATTCTTTAGCTCACTCCACCACCCCAGTTTAGACATGGCCATATGCAAATCAGTCTGACCCTGTGCCTCATGGGAACAGTCCAGCCCGAACTGCCAAGCCATGTCTTCCCTGGACCGGAAACAAGCATCCTAGGACCGGTTTCTGGCATTCCAGCCGTCATCAGCCAGGCTTGCTTGAATCCAGTGGCAAAGTGAGCAAGGGACCCACGTCTGGGCATACCCCCGCCAACTTAGGGCGAACAAAGCGATACAAAAGGGGATGATGGACGGAACGCTTGAGCCAATCAAACACTCACCCCCAGTCAACTGATCTGGGTTTAATCCATCATCATTCTTTAGCTCACTCCACCACCCCAGTTCAGACATGGCCATATGCAAATCAGTCTGACCCTGTGCCTCATGGGAACAGTCCAGCCCGAACTGCCAAGCCATGTCTTCCCTGGACCGGAAACAAGCATCCTAGGACCGGTTTCTGGCATTCCAGCCGTCATCAGCCAGGCTTGCTTGAATCCAGTGGCAAAGTGAGCAAGGGACCCACGCCTGGGCATACCCCCGCCAACTTAGGGCGAACAAAGCGATACATAAAGGGGATGATGGACGGAACGCTTGAGCCAATCAAACACTCACCCCCAGTCAACTGATCTGGGTTTAATCCATCATCATTCTTAGCTCACTCCACCACCCCAGTTCAGACATGGCCATATGCAAATCAGTCTGACCCTGTGCCTCATGGGAACAGTCCAGCCCGAACTGCCAAGCCATGTCTTCCTGGACCGGAAACAAGCATCCTAGGACCGGTTTCTGGCATTCCAGCCGCCATCAGCCAGGCTTGCTTGAATCCAGTGGCAAAGTGAGCAAGGGACCCACGCCTGGGCATACCCCCGCCAACTTAGGGCGAACAAAGCGATACAAAAGGGGATGATGGACGGAACGCTTGAGCCAATCAAACACTCACCCCCAGTCAACTGATCTGGGTTTAATCCATCATCATCTTTAGCTCACTCCACCACCCCAGTTCAGACATGGCCATATGCAAATCAGTCTGACCCTGTGCCTCATGGGAACAGTCCAGCCCGAACTGCCAAGCCATGTCTTCCCTGGACCGGAAACAAGCATCCTAGGACCGGTTTCTGGCATTCCAGCCGCCATCAGCCAGGCTTGCTTGAATCCAGTGGCAAAGTGAGCAAGGGACCCACGCCTGGGCATACCCCGCCAACTTAGGGCTGAACAAAGCGATACAAAAGGGGATGATGGACGGAACGCTTGAGCCAATCAAACACTCACCCCCAGTCAACTGATCTGGGTTTAATCCATCATCATTCTTTAGCTCACTCCACCACCCCAGTTCAGACATGGCCATATGCAAATCAGTCTGACCCTGTGCCTCATGGGAACAGTCCAGCCCGAACTGCCAAGCCATGTCTTCCTGGACCGGAAACAAGCATCCTAGGACCGGTTTCTGGCATTCCAGCCGTCATCAGCCAGGCTTGCTTGAATCCAGTGGCAAAGTGAGCAAGGGACCCACGCCTGGGCATACCCCGCCAACTTAGGCGAACAAAGCGATACAAAAGGGGATGATGGACGGAACGCTTGAGCCAATCAAACACTCACCCCCAGTCAACTGATCTGGGTTTAATCCATCATCATTCTTTAGCTCACTCCACCACCCCAGTTCAGACATGGCCATATGCAAATCAGTCTGACCCTGTGCCTCATGGGAACAGTCCAGCCCGAACTGCCAAGCCATGTCTTCCTGGACCGGAAACAAGCATCCTAGGACCGGTTTCTGGCATTCCAGCCGCCATCAGCCAGGCTTGCTTGAATCCAGTGGCAAAGTGAGCAAGGGACCCACGTCTGGGCATACCCCGCCAACTTAGGGCTTAACAAAGCGATACAAAAGGGGATGATGGACGGAACGCTTGAGCCAATCAAACACTCACTCCCAGTCAACTGATCTGGGTTTAATCCATCATCATTCTTTAGCTCACTCCACCACCCCAGTTCAGACATGGCCATATGCAAATCAGTCTGACCCCGTGCCTCATGGGAACAGTCCAGCTCGAACTGCCAAGCCATGTCTTCCTGGACCGAAACAAGCATCCTAGGACCGGTTTCTGGCATTCCAGCCGCCATCAGCCAGGCTTGCTTGAATCCAGTGGCAAAGTGAGCAAGGGACCCACGCCTGGGCATACCCCGCCAACTTAGGGCGAACAAAGCTGATACAAAAGGGGATGATGGACGGAACGCTTGAGCCAATCAAACACTCACCCCAGTCAACTGATCTGGTTTAATCCATCATCATTCTTTAGCTCACTCCACCACCCCAGTTCAGACATGGCCATATGCAAATCAGTCTGACTCTGTGCCTCATGGGAACAGTCCAGCCCGAACTGCCAAGCCATGTCTTCCTGGACCGGAAACAAGCATCCTAGGACCGGTTTCTGGCATTCCAGCCGCCATCAGCCAGGCTTGCTTGAATCCAGTGGCAAAGTGAGCAAGGGACCCACGTCTGGGCATACTCCGCCAACTTAGGGCTTAACAAGCTGATACAAAAGGGGATGATGGACGGAACGCTTGAGCCAATCAAACACTCACTCCCAGTCAACTGATCTGGTTTAATCCATCATCATCTTTAGCTCACTCCACCACCTCAGTTTAGACATGGCCATATGCAATCAGTCTGACCCTGTGCTCATGGGAACAGTCCAGCCCGAACTGCCAAGCCATGTCTTCCTGGACCGGAAACAGCATCCTAGGACCGTTTCTGGCATTCCAGCCGCCATCAGCCAGGCTTGCTTGAATCCAGTGGCAAAGTGAGCAAGGGACCCACGTCCAGGCATACCGCCACCTTAGGGCTTAACAGCGTATACAAAGGGGATGATGGACGGAACGCTTGAGCCAATCAAACACTCACTCCAGTCAACTGATCTGGGTTTAATCCATCATCATTCTTTAGCTCACTCACCATCCCAGTTCAGACATGGCCATATGCAAATCAGTCTGACTCCTGTGCTCATGGGAACAGTCCAGCCCGAACTGCCAAGCCATGTCTTCCTGACCGAAACAAGCATCCTAGGACCGTTTCTGGCATTGCCGCCATCAGCCAGGCTTGCTTGAATCCAGTGGCAAAGTGAGCAAGGGACTCACGCCTAAGCATACCCCGCCAACTTAGGGCTTAACAGTTTATACAAAGGGGATGATGGACGGAACGCTTGAGCCAATCAAACACTCACTCCCAGTCAACTGATCTGGTTTAATCCATCATCATTCTTAGCTCACTCACCACCCCAGTTCAGACATGGCCATATGCAATCAGTCTGACTCTGTGCTCATGGGAACAGTCCAGCTCGAACTGCCAAGCCATGTCTTCCTGACCGAAACAAGCATCCTAGGACCGGTTTCTGGCATTCTGCCGTCATCAGCCAGGCTTGCTTGAATCCAGTGGCAAAGTGAGCAAGGGACCCACGCCTAGGCATACCTCGCCAACTTAGGGCGTAACAAAGCTGATACAAAGGGGATGATGGACTGAACGCTTGAGCCAATCAAACACTCACCCCAGTCAACTGATCTGGGTTTAATCCATCATCATTCTTTAGCTCACTCCACCACCCCAGTTCAGACATGGCCATATGCAAATCAGTCTGACCCTGTGCTCATGGGAACAGTCCAGCTCGAACTGCCAAGCCATGTCTTCCTGGACCGAGACAAGCATCCTAGGACCGGTTTCTGGCATCTGCCGCCATCAGCCAGGCTTGCTTGAATCCAGTGGCAAAGTGAGCAAGGGACCCACGTCTGGCATACCGCCAACTTAGGGCTTAACAAAGCTTGATACAAAAGGGGATGATGGACGGAACGCTTGAGCTAATCAAACACTCACTCCCAGTCAACTGATCTGGGTTTAATCCATCATCATGCTTTAGCTCACTCCACCACCCCAGTTTAGACATGGCCATACTGTTCCCATGAGGCACAGGGTCAGACTGATTTGCATATGGCCATGTCTGAACTGGGGTGGTGGAGTGAGCTAAAGAATGATGATGGATTAAACCCAGATCAGTTGACTGGGGGTGAGTGTTTGATTGGCTCAAACGCTCCGTCCATCATCCCCTTTGTATCACTTTGTTCGCCCTAAGTTGGCGGGGTATGCCCAGACGTGGGTCCCTTGCTCACTTTGCCACTGGATTCAAGCAAGCCTGGCTGATGACGGCTGGAATGCCAGAAACCGGTCCTAGGATGCTTGTTTCCGGTCCAGGGAAGACATGGCTTGGCAGTTCGGGCTGGACTGTTCCCATGAGGCACAGGGTCAGACTGATTTGCATATGGCCATGTCTGAACTGGGGTGGTGGAGTGAGCTAAAGAATGATGATGGATTAAACCCAGATCAGTTGACTGGGGGTGAGTGTTTGATTGGCTCAAACGTTCCGTCCATCATCCCCTTTTGTATCACTTTGTTCGCCCTAAGTTGGCGGGGGTATGCCCAGACGTGGGTCCCTTGCTCACTTTGCCACTGGATTCAAGCAAGCCTGGCTGATGACGGCTGGAATGCCAGAAACCGGTCCTAGGATGCTTGTTTCCGGTCCAGGGAAGACATGGCTTGGCAGTTCGGGCTGTACTGTTCCCATGAGGCACAGGGTCAGACTGATTTGCATATGGCCATGTCTGAACTGGGGTGGTGGAGTGAGCTAAAGAATGATGATGGATTAAACCCAGATCAGTTGACTGGGGGTGAGTGTTTGATTGGCTCAAACGTTCCGTCCATCATCCCCTTTTGTATCACTTTGTTCGCCCTAAGTTGGCGGGGGTATGCCCAGACGTGGGTCCCTTGCTCACTTTGCCACTGGATTCAAGCAAGCCTGGCTGATGACGGCTGGAATGCCAGAAACCGGTCCTAGGATGCTTGTTTCCGGTCCAGGGAAGACATGGCTTGGCAGTTCGGGCTGTACTGTTCCCATGAGGCACAGGGTCAGACTGATTTGCATATGGCCATGTCTGAACTGGGGTGGTGGAGTGAGCTAAAGAATGATGATGGATTAAACCCAGATCAGTTGACTGGGGGTGAGTGTTTGATTGGCTCAAACGCTCCGTCCATCATCCCCTTTTGTATCACTTTGTTCGCCCTAAGTTGGCGGGGGTATGCCCAGACGTGGGTCCCTTGCTCACTTTGCCACTGGATTCAAGCAAGCCTGGCTGATGACGGCTGGAATGCCAGAAACCGGTCCTAGGATGCTTGTTTCCGGTCCAGGGAAGACATGGCTTGGCAGTTCGGGCTGGACTGTTCCCATGAGGCACAGGGTCAGACTGATTTGCATATGGCCATGTCTGAACTGGGGTGGTGGAGTGAGCTAAAGAATGATGATGGATTAAACCCAGATCAGTTGACTGGGGGTGAGTGTTTGATTGGCTCAAACGTTCCGTCCATCATCCCCTTTTGTATCACTTTGTTCGCCCTAAGTTGGCGGGGGTATGCCCAGACGTGGGTCCCTTGCTCACTTTGCCACTGGATTCAAGCAAGCCTGGCTGATGACGGCTGGAATGCCAGAAACCGGTCCTAGGATGCTTGTTTCCGGTCCAGGGAAGACATGGCTTGGCAGTTCGGGCTGTACTGTTCCCATGAGGCACAGGGTCAGACTGATTTGCATATGGCCATGTCTGAACTGGGGTGGTGGAGTGAGCTAAAGAATGATGATGGATTAAACCCAGATCAGTTGACTGGGGGTGAGTGTTTGATTGGCTCAAACGCTCCGTCCATCATCCCCTTTGTATCACTTTGTTCGCCCTAAGTTGGCGGGGGTATGCCCAGACGTGGGTCCCTTGCTCACTTTGCCACTGGATTCAAGCAAGCCTGGCTGATGACGGCTGGAATGCCAGAAACCGGTCCTAGGATGCTTGTTTCCGGTCCAGGGAAGACATGGCTTGGCAGTTCGGGCTGTACTGTTCCCATGAGGCACAGGGTCAGACTGATTTGCATATGGCCATGTCTGAACTGGGGTGGTGGAGTGAGCTAAAGAATGATGATGGATTAAACCCAGATCAGTTGACTGGGGGTGAGTGTTTGATTGGCTCAAACGCTCCGTCCATCATCCCCTTTGTATCACTTTGTTCGCCCTAAGTTGGCGGGGGTATGCCCAGACGTGGGTCCCTTGCTCACTTTGCCACTGGATTCAAGCAAGCCTGGCTGATGACGGCTGGAATGCCAGAAACCGGTCCTAGGATGCTTGTTTCCCGGTCCAGGGAAGACATGGCTTGGCAGTTCGGGCTGTACTGTTCCCATGAGGCACAGGGTCAGACTGATTTGCATATGGCCATGTCTGAACTGGGGTGGTGGAGTGAGCTAAAGAATGATGATGGATTAAACCCAGATCAGTTGACTGGGGGTGAGTGTTTGATTGGCTCAAACGCTCCGGTCCATCATCCCCTTTTGTATCACTTTGTTCGCCCTAAGTTGGCGGGGGTATGCCCAGACGTGGGTCCCTTGCTCACTTTGCCACTGGATTCAAGCAAGCCTGGCTGATGACGGCTGGAATGCCAGAAACCGGTCCTAGGATGCTTGTTTCCGGTCCAGGGAAGACATGGCTTGGCAGTTCGGGCTGTACTGTTCCCATGAGGCACAGGGTCAGACTGATTTGCATATGGCCATGTCTGAACTGGGGTGGTGGAGTGAGCTAAAGAATGATGATGGATTAAACCCAGATCAGTTGACTGGGGGTGAGTGTTTGATTGGCTCAAACGTTCCGTCCATCATCCCCTTTGTATCACTTTGTTCGCCCTAAGTTGGCGGGGGTATGCCCAGACGTGGGTCCCTTGCTCACTTTGCCACTGGATTCAAGCAAGCCTGGCTGATGACGGCTGGAATGCCAGAAACCGGTCCTAGGATGCTTGTTTCCGGTCCAGGGAAGACATGGCTTGGCAGTTCGGGCTGTACTGTTCCCATGAGGCACAGGGTCAGACTGATTTGCATATGGCCATGTCTGAACTGGGGTGGTGGAGTGAGCTAAAGAATGATGATGGATTAAACCCAGATCAGTTGACTGGGGGTGAGTGTTTGATTGGCTCAAACGTTCCGTCCATCATCCCCTTTTGTATCACTTTGTTCGCCCTAAGTTGGCGGGGGTATGCCCAGACGTGGGTCCCTTGCTCACTTTGCCACTGGATTCAAGCAAGCCTGGCTGATGACGGCTGGAATGCCAGAAACCGGTCCTAGGATGCTTGTTTCCGGTCCAGGGAAGACATGGCTTGGCAGTTCGGGCTGTACTGTTCCCATGAGGCACAGGGTCAGACTGATTTGCATATGGCCATGTCTGAACTGGGGTGGTGGAGTGAGCTAAAGAATGATGATGGATTAAACCCAGATCAGTTGACTGGGGGTGAGTGTTTGATTGGCTCAAACGTTCCGTCCATCATCCCCTTTTGTATCACTACTCTTTCCACAGCATCTCTGTCTGGTGCAATTTGATGCAAGGATCACTGGACCTTCTATGACAACCCCCGATTTTGATGTATAGTCACACAAAGTCCCACTACCACTGAGGCTAAGCTGGATAGTCATCAGTATAATTATCAATTGTTTGTCTCTCTCGCACATACCCCCACCCATCGCACCACCAGGCACTGTGTCACATAACACAATAAGTGTACCTCAGTGGCCATCCCAAATGACATGACAACACCTCCAATATAGGCATAAAACAAAAACAACACCCTCCCAACCATGCAGCCCGTATGGTATAGTGGTATATGGTATATAACTGTACCCCGATCCTAGTAGACTCTACCAAATCACTAGGAATCACGCTGGACAAGGCTCTAAACATGCGTTCACACATCAACACGATGGCAAAAAATGCCCGCTTCCATCTAAGCTATCTCAGAAAACTAAAACCATTCATCGATACAGCTGACCTCAAAACAGCAGTCCAGGCTTTGGTCATCTCGAGGACTGAGTACGGATGCACAACTCTTTCAGGTCTTCCTAAGTTCTCAACGGCTCTCCTAAAAGCCTGCCTTAACGCAGCAGCTAGACTCATAACTGGGTCTAAGAAATTTGACCATATCACCCCACATTTGAAAGCGATCAATTGGCTTCCATACGAAGCTAGAATCCACCTAAAGATGGCATGTATCACTCACAAAGCAGTACACTACAAAACACCTCTTTACTTGGCCCAGAAAATTACGTTATCTGGAGGCAGCAGAGTCTCTCGGAGCACTGGAGATCGTTTACTGAAATCTGCATTCTTCCACAAGAAGAGAACATATGATTGAGCTTTCTCCGGAGCTGCTCCAAGAATCTGGAATTTGCTTCCACCATACATTAGAAGAATCACGTCCTCCGTTCTATTAAAAAAGGAAGCTAAGTCCTTCCTTATGAGCAAATTCCTCCCATAACTTTTGGCGGTCTTGGCTATGGGTTTAATTGAATCCTATAGTCAATCTCTCGTTCTTCGTATATCTGCTGATCCTGTAGGATACATGGTACAGGATAATAGTACCGACATTCTTAGTCATTGGAACTTCGGAGCATCTTACTCCAGGTCGCCATCATTAATTGACAAGTTCGGCCAAACATCCTCAAGAAGTATTTGGTTATTCACATAATATGGTTTCAAGAACTGTAACTATGCAATAATCAATATTTGTGTTAATCGTTAATGCAAACTGAGTACCACTTTTAGAACGATCACTTAAATGTGGTAGCCCACTTAAGCCATGTATAACTATGGAAAATGAATGATTTTGTACTGTAAAGCGCTCTGACATCCACTTGTGGATCATGTTTGCGCTATAGAAAACATGGAATAAATAAATAAGTATAGCTTGCTTTCCATGTGGGTAAGTACTTCAGTGCCGCACATATGGGTAGTAAGCAACATGCATTTACTACAAAATCATGCAATATAATAGTATATGTTGTTAAAAATTGCTTACTTCTACAATAGGTTTGTCCTTTACAATGGTTTTCTAAAAGGAGAAAAGAAAGTCAGAAATTATAGTCATACAATGAAAACATATATTTCAAATGCTATACTTTAATACCCTATTCAACCTTATCTCCCAAAAAACTGATAGTTTTGTGTGTTGACAATGAGTATTAATTCTGAATAGCAATCCACATCCATTGAGTACAATAGATATAAAAGTATGATTATAAAGGAATCATGTTTAGAGAGCAGCAGACACAGACCTGTTGAAAGTCTTGATCAGAGTAAAAGGAGTGGAAGGTGTGTTTAAGAACTTACCAAACATGTGGCAAAATAGGAGTCATTATCATTATAGTTTAAGGTGGAAAACATGTTAAGTTGGGGAAAATGAAGTGAAAAACATTGAGAAAACAACAGAATATTGCCAATGCAACAGGAGTAAGTGGTTTAAATCTATGCCATACTCTTGTTTTTCAATCTTTATCTCAAAAAGAGCAACCGCATTAAAAACGTCAGGTAGAATGACATTCAGTACAGTACAGTTTGCCAGATGCTACAGAGACACGTGCACCACCAAATCCCACCTCTCCCCCCCACTGGGGTTTCCAGCAGATTTCCCTACCCAATAGTGGCTACTCAGGGACAAAGGGCCGTTGGGCCTGCTGAAGGTGAGATCTTATATCCGAGTCGGTATCCAAGCCCACCTCTTTGACCGGAGACATCAACTCGTGCAACATTTCCGTCCACTCAAAACAGGCTTCCTCCACCTTATCATCGGTCTGGACCTAATGCATCCGACATTCCTCTGCCAGAGCCCACCCGCTCACTTCTCTACTTCACTGCTCATATGTGCCCAGAGGAGTCATCCATCAGATGGCTATTCTTTGATTGACCAGCACAAGACCCAGCAATGAAATGTGTCATACACTTTGTTCACAGTCGGGCTTGGTGATAGTTGTAACAAACAGTGGCAGACCGTAAGATCTATATGTATCACACCTGGGGCAAAATCCGGACCTAGTTCTATATCTACCCCGCAACCTTTTCGGCAAAAGATAAGCTCAATGTAAGAAGTGTGCCAGTCTGAGACCTTCATCGCAGGAGACTCCTCTCACTAACGCACAAGCCTTCATCCAGTCCTTGTCTGCCAAGGGTTCCTCCAAATCACCATAGCAGCACAGTCTTGTGACCATCAGCATATCCGGCGTATCCCACTTTAACGCTTCATATAGTCTGTAGACCAGCCCGGAGCAGAGCTCACAATCAACAACACCTCCAGCATTACTAAAGCTACTGGGGTCTATGGAAAAGCAGTTCAGATGTCATTAGAAGTCTTGGTAATTTTAGCAAATTGTAAAAAAAAAACCTCGGCCTGCACCAAATGGCTACTGTGCCTCCGTGAATGTAATGCACCTCTCCCCCAGGTACAGGTCCCCCACAGTTTCACAACCTCCCGCAATCCATACCGCCAGCGACATAACCCATTTGACGTGCAGAAATGGCTTCAACCAGCATAGCGGCAACTGTGTAGAAAACGGGGCTGGCGCAGTACCCATCTAATCACCAACTCCCATGTCCACGCTGTCTGCCTCAAAATACATGGGTAATCTTTATGTAACCTAGCCCTTTCTATAAGACAGAGAAGCAGCTGATCCACACCCTTTGTGCCCACCAATAACAAATTCTCTCTGTTAGAGCCATCCACGCATCATTGTGCAGCGTGCTGTAACTGTGCTGCCACATAGTACAATTCCATGTCCAGTTAGTCCAACCCTCCTTCCTCTGTGTCCAACTTGAGGACCGGAGACCCACCCAGCTACACTTATCAGCCCAGACCAGGTCAATAAAGAGACTGTCTAACTTTTTAAATGTCAAGTGGCCTATGGGGTACTGCATGTTCTGCAGAACATATAGGCAGCGGGGCAGGGGAAACATCCAGTACAATACAGTCATTACATCGCACTGCTTTTACAACGCAACTGTTACAACGCAACTGCCTTTACAACACATGCCTTTACAACACATGCCATTACAACGCATGCCATTACAACGCATACCATTACAACGCATGGCATTACAACTCATTATAAGGTAAGTAATGGAGATTTTTTAGTTTTAGGGTTGGTATGGGTTTTGGGGTAGATGGGAACAGTACTTTTTACCCCTACACTATCCAACACTTTCCCTACTGTTGCACTCACTGGAGTGGGAATAGTAATTTTTACCCCTACACTATCCAACACTTACACTACTGTGGTACTCACTGGAGTGGGAATAATAATTTTACCCCTACACTATCCAACACTTACCCTACTGTTGCCCTAAAAGTATTATGCATTGTAATGGTATGCGTTGTAAAGGTATGCGTTGTAATGGAATGCGTTGTAATGATAGTTTTCAAAAATGCGTTGTATTGGCATGCGTTGTAAAATCATGCAATGTAATGGTAGTTGGGATGTAAAAACAGCGTTGTAAAAGCATGCGTTGTAATTGTTTGCGTTGTAACGTCATATAGTCGCAGGGCAGGGAGGCCATCCAGGCGACAGCTACCCTGCTGGTAACTGACAATGGTAATTTGCTCTTAAATGCCACAGAGGCCTCTAGGCCTGCCAGTACACTCCCTATGTTATACACATAATGATTTTTGATCTCATGCATCACCTGTCTACCCAGATACTGGAATTTGTCCAATTCCCACCTCAAACACAGGTCTGGAAGGGGGTCTGAGATATCCCCGTCCCACCCTGTGATCTGGAATATTAGGGACTTAGGTACACTCACCCTAAGGTCAGACAACCCCAAATGTATGTAGGGCATCCAACAGCAGGGTACTGCGCGCTCCACAGGCACGAGGTAAAATGAATCGGAGGCATTTAAGGGAGTACTACTGGGCAATGTCTTAGTAAAAAAGTGTTCTACAAAAAGAATATGTTCCTGGAGGAATCATTTCTACTCAATTTAATCTTATCCTGGTCAGACAGCTCATCCAATGAATTTAATACAACATTCATATACAAAACCAATGCCGTAATGAACACAAATACATTTACCAAGACACCTAAGTCCATACAATATAAATCATCACATATCAACTTTGAATGAAGGACTACAAGCACCATGTGGTATTATTGATGTTGTTAGAGAGGACAAAATGTCGCCGTTTCGTTCTCAAGTGGCACATTAAGACAACAAGACCATCCTCAGAACCAAGTGTTGCAAAGGTGTGAAGCCTGTAAGTACTTGCTGACAAATCAGGTAAACGTCTGCATAAAGGACTCCACAGACGCCCTGTGCATCATGAATCAAAGTTGAAATCTGATCATTTATATTGTATGGACTTAGGTGTTTTTGGACCATTATGGTTAGGAGTATTCTGGCGCTTCCTTATATCCCCAAAAGTAATGAATGTGAATATAGGGATCATAAGGTGGAGGTAGTATTGATTTGTTGATGTACTGCTGTATCATAAATGTTATTTTTACTATAATCATGAGCTAAGCGAATTCTCGTAGATAAATGGGACACTGTGGATGCACTCACATTAAGGGAAGGTAGACCGAGATTACACAAAGAGAGAGACAAATGTGGCGGACTTTTGGCCTGGTTACCGAACAGGAAATGCTTGTTTCCCAAGATTCTGACACTACGCGTTCCACAAGGCACCATGCTTTCAAGCCAAACCGGTTTACTACACAAGGTGCACAGACATCTCAAGCAGGTATGTAGGCATCCCCAGATGCAAAATAGCCTTGACATGGAGGGGCTCCTAAGCTCAGTGCAACTTTCAAGATTAGAGATGGATCAGTTAAACTTACTGGAGGCAGATGTTACACAGAAAGAACTACTCAAACCCCTTAAAGAGCTCCCACGGTTTAAGTCACTAGGAATGGACGGCTTATGTAAGTGGCGGGGCAATGGTGGCACTAGATATAGAGAAAGCCTTTGACACAGTCAATTGGAATGACATGTTTGGAGTATTGCAGTGGATGGGATTTGGACTCCGGTTTATGGGTTGTTTGTGTCTCTTATATACTATGCTCACAGCCCGGGTGAGACTGAGTAACATGGTATTACCTCCTTGGCCCATTTAAAGGGGCCCTCTTGTTTGCAGTCACAAAGGAGCATTTTGCAATAACTCTGCACAAGGTTCTGGAGTTCTTTGGGTACTGAGTGGCAGACATGCTCCATATAGTATCATTATATGCAAAGTATACTTTGATATATGTCAATGCCCATCAGAGCTCCTTGCCAATACTATTTGCCGTCCTGGAGGACTATGGAAATCACACAGGGCTGCAAGTAAATTTAGTCAAATGGTGGGGTTTCCTTTGTGTTCTCTTCCATAGCCTACGTCCTCCAAGGATTGTATTTGATCAGCAGTTTACAGTATAAAATAGACAAATACAATGCTTGGCTTCTGCTTTTGTCACCTTTTCCCAGTCTTGCCCATTTCTTATACTACTACTCTTTCCACAGCATCTCTGTCTGGTGCAATTTGATGTAAGGATCGCTGGACCTTCTATGACCACCCCCGATTTTGGTGTATAATCACACAAAGTCCCTCTACCACTGAGGCTAAGCTGGATAGTATTTATTGTAATTATAAATTGCTTGTCTCTCTCTTTCTCACTCTCACATACCCCCACCCATCACACTACAAGGCGCTGTGCCACATAACACAATAAGTGTACCTCAGTGGTCCTCCCACATGACATGACAACACTTGCAATATAGGCATAAACAAAAATAATACCCTCCCAACTGTGCACCCCATACGATATAGCTTTCTTTCGATGTGGGTAAGCACTTCAGTGCCGCACATAGGTGGTAGTAAGCAACATACATTTACAACCAAATCATGCAATACAATAGTATATGCTGTTTAAAATTGCTTACTTCTTCATTAGGTTTGTCCTTTACAATGGCTTTCTAAAAGGAGACAAGAAAGTCAGAATTTATAGTCATACAATGAAACAATATATTTCAAATGGTATACTTTAATACCCTATTCAACCTTATCTCTGAAAATTCTGATAGTTTTGTGTGTTGACTATGAGTATTAATACCGAATAGCAATCCACATCCAATGAGTACAACAGATATAAAGGTATGATTATAAAGTAATCATGTTTAGAGAGCAGCAGGCACAGACCTGTTGAAAGTATTGATCAGAGTAAAAGGAGTGGGAGGTGTGTTTAAGAACGTACATCAAACTTGTGGCAAAATAGGAGACATAATCATTATAGTTTGAGGTGGAAAAGATGTTAAGTTGCGGAAACTGAAGTGACAAATGTTGAGAAAACAACAGAATATTGCCAATGCAACAGGAAAAAGAGGTTTGAATTTATGCTATACTTTTGTTTTCCAATGTTTATTTCAAGATGTTCAAAAAGAGCAACCGCATTACAAAACGTCAGGTAGTATCAATCAATCAATCACGGCATTTATAGAGCGCGCTACTCACCCGGGAGGGTCTCAAGGCGCTGGGGGAGGGGGTAAGTTACTGCTCGAACAGCCAGGTCTTGAGCTGCTTCCTGAAGGCGAGATGGTCCTGGGTTCGCCGAAGGTGAGTGGGGAGGGAGTTCCAGGTCTTGGCCGCCAGGTAGGAGAAGGATCTTCCTCCGGCGGTGGTTCTGCGGATGCGTGGTACGGTGGCGAGGGCGTGGCTGGTTGATCGTAGCTGGCGTGTGGGCGTGTAGAAGGACATGCGGTCGTTGAGGTACTTTGGGCCCAGGTCGTGGAGGGCCTTGTGTGCGTGGGTGAGGAGTCTGAACGTGATTCTCTTGCTGACGGGGAGCCAGTGCAGGTCTTTCAGGTGTACGGTGATGTGGCTGTGTCGGGGGATGTCCAGGATGAGTCGTGCGGAGGCGTTCTGGATGCGCTGGAGTCTCTTTTGAAGTTTGGCTGTGGTTCCGGCGTAGAGGGTGTTCCCATAGTCCAGTCGGCTGGTGACGAGTGCCTGGGTGACGGTCTTCCTGGTTTCAGTGGGGATCCATCTGAAGATCTTGCGGAGCATGCGCAGGGTGTTGAAGCATGAAGATGAGACGGCGTTGACTTGTCTGGTCATCGATAGGGAGGAGTCCAGGATGAAGCCCAGGTTGCGTGCGTGGTCCGTTGGCTTGGGTGCGGTGCCCAGGGCCGGGGGCCACCAGGAGTCGTCCCAGGCGGAGGGTGATGAGCCCAGGATGAGGACTTCCGTCTTGTCTGAGTTCAGTTTAAGGCGGCTGTTCCTCATCCAGTCGGCGACGTCTCTCATCCCGTCGTGCAGGTTGGCTCTGGCGGTGGTGGGGTCGTTGGTGAGGGAGAGGATCAGCTGGGTGTCGTCGGCGTAGGAGATGATGTTGAGGTTGTGTCGGCGTGCGATGGCTGCGAGGGGGCTCATGTAGACGTTGAAGAGGGTCGGGCTGAGTGAGGATCCTTGTGGAACGCCGCAGATGACTTCGGTGGCTTCGGATCTGAACGGGGAGAGGCGGACTCTCTGGGTTCTTCCGGCGAGGAACGAGATGATCCATTCCAGTGCTTTCTCTCGGATTCCGATGTTGCTGAGGCGCTTCACTAGGGTGCGGTGGCAGACGGTGTCGAACGCCGCGGAGAGGTCCAGGAGGATGAGGGCAGCTGTTTCCCCGTTGTCGGTTAGGGTTCTGATGTCGTCGGTGGCTGCGATAAGGGCGGTCTCGGTGCTGTGGTTGGCCCGAAACCCGGACTGCGAGGGGTCGAGGGATCCATTCGTCTCGAGGAAGGCGGCAAGCTGTCTGTTGACGGTCTTCTCGATGACTTTGGCCGGAAACGGAAGGAGCGAGATGGGGCGGTAGTTCTTGAGGTCGGTGGGGTCCGCCGTTGGTTTCTTCAGGAGGGCGGTAAGCTCGGCGTGCTTCCAGCTCTCCGGGAAGGTGGCGGTGTGGAAGGAGGAGTTGATGATGTCCCGGAGATGGGGTGCGATGGTGGCGTCGGCTTTGTTGAAGACGTGGTGTGGGCAGGGGTCGGTTGGTGATCCGGAGTGGATGGAGTTCATCGTGCGGGTGGTGTCTTCGGTGTTGATCGGGGTCCAGTTGCAGAGGGTGGTGGTGGCGGGCATTGGTTCGGCGGTAGGGTGCGTTGTTTGTGCGTCGAAGCTGTTGTGTATGTCGGTGATCTTGCGGTGGAAGAACGCGGAGAGTGAGTTGCAGAGGTCTTGCGAGGGGTGATGTCGTTGTTTCCGGCGCTGGGGTTGGAGAACTCTTTGACGATGCTGAAAAGTTCCTTGCTGTCATGGGCGTTGTTGTCCAGTCGTTCTTTGAGTGCCGACTTCTTGGTGGCACGGATCAGCTGGTGGTGTTTGCGGGTGGCGTGCTTGAGGGCGGTCCTGTTGTCTGTGGTCTGGACGAGTCGCCAGGTTTTCTCGAGAGTGCGGCAGTTCTTCTTGGATTCCTTGAGTTCGTTGGTGAACCAAGGGGTTTTCTTGCTTCCGGGTCTGCTGGGAGGGTTTTTAGTGGTGCGAGGTCGTCGGCGCAGGCGGTCAGCCACTTGGCGAGGTTGCTGGCTGCTTCGTTTGGGTCCGTTGTGTCGGTGGGTGTGTTCTGGCTGAGGGAGGCGGTGAGCTGCTCGGCGGTGATCTTGCTCCAGCTCCGGCGGGGAGCCTGTTGCGGGTGGTGGTGGGTCGCAGTCTTTCTGAAGCTGAAGTGGACGCAGCTGTGGTCGGTCCAGTGGAGTCCGGTGGCGTGGCTGAAGGAGATGTGCTTGCTGGACGAGAAGACGGGGTCAAGCGTGTGGCCGGCGTAGTGGGTGGGCGTGTTCACCAGTTGCTTGAGTCCGAGGTTGGCGAGGTTGTCCAGCAGGGCGGTGGTGTTTCTGTCGTTGTTGTTCTCCAGGTGGAAGTTGAGGTCCCTAGGAGGATGTAGTCGGCGGAGGGCATGGCGTGCGGGCTGATGAAGTCTGCGATGTCTTCGCTGAATAGTGTGCGTGGTCCCGGGGGTCTGTAGATGAGGGTGCCTCGGAGGGTGGTCTTGGGGTCCGTGTGTATCTGGAAGTGTAGGTGTTCGGCGGCGGTGAAGGTCTCGTCGGAGTTAGTCGAGATGCGGATGGTGTTCTTGTGTACGATGGCGATGCCTCCTCCCCGTCTGGTTGACGCGGTCCTTCCGGGTGATCTTGTATCCATCCGGGATGGCTATGGCGATGTCAGGCGCTGAGGAGGCGTTCATCCAGGTTTCGGTGAGGAAGGCGATGTCCGGTGCTGTTGCGTCGAGCAGGTCCCAGAGTTCCACGGCGTGCCTGTGGACGGAGCGGGTGTTCAGCAGGATGCATTTCAGGTGGTTGCTGCTGTTGCTCGACTTGGCGGAGGTGGTGCACGTCAGGGGGCAGGTGAACCGGCAGGTTTGGCAGGTGAAGGGTCCGTGGGTGCGTCTCGGTGAGGCTCGGTAGCAGGCAGGGTTCCGGCCGGCATTGAGTGCGGTGAGTGTGGCGGCGTCGTAGGTCCGTCGAGTGGTGTTGCATCGGTGGGATCCAGGGGTTCTGGCGCTGGGCGCGGTCCAGTCGCGGACGGGCGCAGACGGGCTTGCCTTAGGCGCGCCTTCGGCGCGCCAGCGGCGCGCCCGCTGCGCACGTCCGCTGCGCGGCCGTGCAGCGGCCGCCATTTATGGGGAGGTGGGAGGGAGGAGCAGCTGGGAGGCGGGAGGCAGGGGCAGCGAATGGGCAGTCAGGGGGCGGGGCCGCAGGGACGCAGCGGCGGGAATGGCGATAGGCAGCGAGGGGCACAGAAGGAAAACCGGGGGGAGAGCAGGTAAATCACGGGCACAACAACAGTGGGGCAGCGAGGGGCACAGAAGGAAAACCGGGGGGAGAGCAGGTAAATCACGGGCACAACAACAGTGGGGCAGCGAGGGGCACAGAAGGAAAACCGGGGGGAGAGCAGGTAAATCACGGGCACAACAACAGTGGGGCAGCGAGGGGCACAGAAGGAAAACCGGGGGGAGAGCAGGTAAATCACGGGCACAACAACAGTGGGGCAGCGAGGGGCACAGAAGGAAAACCGGGGGGAGAGCAGGTAAATCACGGGCACAACAACAGTGGGGCAGCGAGGGGCACAGAAGGAAAACCGGGGGGAGAGCAGGTAAATCACGGGCACAACAACAGTGGGGCAGCGAGGGGCACAGAAGGAAAACCGGGGGGAGAGCAGGTAAATCACGGGCACAACAACAGTGGGGCAGCGAGGGGCACAGAAGGAAAACCGGGGGGAGAGCAGGTAAATCACGGGCACAACAACAGTGGGGCAGCGAGGGGCACAGAAGGAAAACCGGGGGGAGAGCAGGTAAATCACGGGCACAGCAACAGTGGGGCAGCGAGGGGCACAGAAGGAAAAACGGGGGGAGAGCAGGTAAATCACGGGCACAACAACAGTGGGGCAGCGAGGGGCACAGAAGGAAAAACGGGGGGAGAGCAGGTAAATCACGGGCACAACAACAGTGGGGCAGCGAGGGGCACAGAAGGAAAAACGGGGGGGAGAGCAGGTAAATCACGGGCACAACAACAGTGGGGCAGCGAGGGGCACAGAAGGAAAAACGGGGGGAGAGCAGGTAAATCACGGGCACAACAACAGTGGGGCAGCGAGGGGCACAGAAGGAAAAACGGGGGGAGAGCAGGTAAATCACGGGCACAACAACAGTGGGGCAGCGAGGGGCACAGAAGGAAAAACGGGGGAGAGCAGGTAAATCACGGGCACAACAACAGTGGGGCAGCGAGGGGCACAGAAGGAAAAACGGGGGGAGAGCAGGTAAATCACGGGCACAACAACAGTGGGGCAGCGAGGGGCACAGAAGGAAAAACGGGGGGGAGAGCAGGTAAATCACGGGCACAACAACAGTGGGGCAGCGAGGGGCACAGAAGGAAAAACGGGGGGAGAGCAGGCAAATCACGGGCACAACAACAGTGGGGCAGCAAGGGGCACAGAAGGAAAAACGGGGGGAGAGCAGGCAAATCACGGGCACAACAACAGTGGGGCAGCGAGGGGCACAGAAAGGAAAAGGGGAGACAAGCAGACAAAACTGGCACCGGGGCCACAAGCGGAGGGCGATCTTACCTACAGGAGCAGCGGGCAGACAGCACAGGCGGAGCTGTGTGGTGGGGAGCGACCTACCTGGCAAGGTCAAGGGTCGCTCTCCTCACCGTGCAGCGGCCGCCATTTATGGGGAGGTGGGAGGGAGGAGCAGCTGGGAGGCGGGAGGCAGGGGCAGCGAATGGGCAGTCAGGGGGCGGGGCCGCAGGGGACGCAGCGGCGGGAATGGCGATAGGCAGCGAGGGGCACAGAAGGAAAACCGGGGGGAGAGCAGGTAAATCACGGGCACAACAACAGTGGGGCAGCGAGGGGCACAGAAGGAAAACCGGGGGGAGAGCAGGTAAATCACGGGCACAACAACAGTGGGGCAGCGAGGGGCACAGAAGGAAAACCGGGGGGAGAGCAGGTAAATCACGGGCACAACAACAGTGGGGCAGCGAGGGGCACAGAAGGAAAACCGGGGGGAGAGCAGGTAAATCACGGGCACAACAACAGTGGGGCAGCGAGGGGCACAGAAGGAAAAACGGGGGGAGAGCAGGTAAATCACGGGCACAACAACAGTGGGGCAGCGAGGGGCACAGAAGGAAAAACGGGGGGAGAGCAGGTAAATCACGGGCACAACAACAGTGGGGCAGCGAGGGGCACAGAAGGAAAAACGGGGGGGAGAGCAGGTAAATCACGGGCACAACAACAGTGGGGCAGCGAGGGGCACTATGACATTCAATACAGTACAGTTTCCAGACCCTTCACAGACAGGTGCACCACCCAATCCCACCCCTCCCCCCACACTCGGTTTCCAGCAGATTTCCATACCCAATAGTGGTTACTCAGGGACAGAGGACTGAAGGGCCTGCTGAAGGTGAGATCTTGTATCTGAGTCAGTATCCAAGCCCACCTCTGTGACCGGAGCCATCAACTCGTGCAACATTCCAGTACACTCAAAACAGTCCTCCTCAACCTTATCATCTGTCTGACCTCACGCATCCGGCGTTCTTCTGCTAGAGCCCACTCATCCACGTCGCTACTTCACTGCTCATATGTATGCCCCAAGCAGACATCCATCAGATGGCTATTCTTTGATTGGCCAGCACAAGACCCAGCAATGCAAATTTGTCATGCACTTTGCTCACAGTCGGGCTTGGTAATTATTGTAAAAAACTGTGGCAGACCCTAAGATCTATATGTATGTCAGTCACCTCTCGGAGTCTATGTGAAACCATGCTCCAATATACCGTCATCCCCATACACCCCAGGCATATACAAGAATTTGGCAGCACAGCTCCACACCTGGGGCAGGATCTGGACCAAGTTCTATATCTACTCTGCAACCTTTTCGGCAAAAGTTAAGCTCAATGTAAGAAGTGTGCTAGTCTGTAACCTGCATTGCAGGAGACTCCCCGCACTAACGCACAAGCCTTCATCCAGTCCTTGTCTGCCAAGGGTTCCTCGAAGTCTCCATCCCAGCACAGTCTTGTAACTGTCAGCATATCTGGTGTGTCCCACTTTAACGCTTCATATAGCCTGTAGACCATCCCCGAGCAGAGCTCCCATCCAACAACACCTCTAACATTACTGAAGCTACTAGGGCTATGGAAAAGCAGTTCAGATGTCACTAGACGTCTTGGTAATTTTGGCAAACTATAAAAAAATACCTCAGCCCACCACAAATGGCTCCTATTCCTCTGTGAATGTAATGCATACCCCCCCTAGGTACAAATGCCCAGAGTTTCACAACTTCCCTCAATCTATGCCGCCAGTGACATAACCCATTTGACCTGCGGAAATGGCTTCAACCACCACAGCAGAAACTGTGTAGAAAATGGGGGCTGACGCAGTACCCGTATAATCACCAACTCCCATGTCCACGCTGTCTGCCTCAAATTACATGGCTAATCTTTATGTAACCGAGCCCTTTCTATAAGACAGGCAGATGATCCACACCCTTTGTGCCCACCAATAACCTCTTCTCTATGTTAGAGCCATCTGCACATCATTGTGCGGCGTGCCGCCACTGTGCCGCCACAAAGTACAATTCCATGTCCAGTAAGCCCAACCCACCTTCCTCCATGTCCAGCTTGGGGCCCGGAGACCCACCCAGCTAAACCTACCAGCCCAGACCAGGTCGATCAAGAGGTTGTCTTTTAAAAAAAATGTCAAGTGGCCTATGAGGCACTGAATGTTCTGCAGAACATATAGGCAATGGGGCAGGGAGACCATCGTGGCGACCGCTAACCTGCTGGTAACTGACAATGGTAATTTGCCCTTAAATGCCACAGAGGCCTCGAGACCTGTCAGTACTCTTCCTATGTTATACAGTTACTGATTTTTGATCTCATGCGTCACCTTTTTACCCATATACTGGAATTTGGCCAACTCCCATCTCAAACCCAGGTCTGGAAAGGGGTCTGAGATATGCACGCCCCACCCCATGATTGGGAATATTAGGGACTTAGCTACACTCACCCTAAGGTCAGACAACCTCTCAAATGTATGTAGTGCATCCAGCTGGAGGGGTACTGCATGCTCCACAGCCACAAGGGAAAATGAATCGGAGGCATTTAAGGGAGTACTACTGGGCAATGTCTTAGTAAAAAGTGTACTACAAAAAGAATATGTTCCTGGAGGAATCATTTCTACTCAATTTGATCTTATCCTGGTCAGACAGCTCATCCAATGACTTCAACACAACTTTCATGTACAAAACCAATGCCCTAATGAACGCAAATATATTTACCAAGACACCTAAGTCCATACAACATAAATCATCACATATCAACTTTGAATGAAGGACTACAAGCACCATGTGGTATTACTGATGTTGTTAGAGAGGACAAAATGTCGCCGTTTCATTCTCAATTGGCACATTAAGACCAAGAGACCATCCTCAGAATCGAGTGTTGCAAAGGAGTGAAGCCTGTAGGTACTTGCTGACAAATCAGGTAAACATCTGCATAAAGGACTCCACAGACGCCCTATACATCATGATTCAAAGTTGAAATGTGATAATTTATATTGTATGGACTTAGGTGTTTTGTACCTTTATGGATAGGAGGATTCCTGCGCTTCCTTATATCTCCGAAATGTAATGAATGTGAATACAGGGATCATAAGGTGGAGGTTGTATTGGTTTGTTGATGTACTGCGGTATCATAAATGTTATTTTTACTATAATCATGAGCTAAGCGAATACTCGTAGATAAATGGGAAACTCTGGATGCACTCATATTAAGGGAAGGTAGACCGAGATTACACAAAGAGGGAGACAATTGTGGCAGACTATTGGCCTGCTTACCGAACAGAGAATGCTTGTTTCCCAAGATTCTGACACTATGCATTCCATAGGGCACCATCCTTTCAAGCCAAACCGGTTTACTACACAAGGTGCACAGACATCGCAAGCAGGTATGTAGGCATCCCCAGATGCAAAATAGCCTTGACATGGAGGGGCTCCTAAGCTCAGTGCAGCTGTCAAGATTAGAGATGGATCAGGTAAACTTACTGGAGGCAGATATTACACAGAAAGAACTACTCAAAGCCCTTAAAGAGCTCCCATGGTTTAAGTCACTAGGAATGGACAGCTTATGGAAGTGGCGGGGCAATGGTGGCACTAGATATAGAGAAAGCCTCTGACACAGTCAATTGGAATTACATGCTTGGAGTATTGCAGTGGATGGGATTTGGACTCGGGGTTAAGGGTTGTTTGTGTCTCATATACTATGCTCACAGCCCGGGTGAGACTGAGTAACATGGTGTTACCTACTTGGCCCATTTAAAGGGGCCCTCCTGTTTGCAGTCACAAAGGAGAACTTTGCAATAACTCTGCACAAGGTTCTGGAGTTCTTTGGGATCTGAGTGGCAGACATGCTCCATATAGTATCATGATATACAAAGTATACTTTGATATATGTCAATGCCCATCAGAGCTCCTTGCCAATACTATTTGCCGTCATGGAGGACTATGGAAATCACACAGGGCTGCAAGTAAATATAGCCAAATGGTGGTGTTTCCTTTGGGTTCTCTTCCATTACCCACGTCCTCCAATGATTGTATTTGATCAGCAGTATACAGTATAAAATAGACAAATGCAATGCATGGCTTCTGCTTTTGTCACCTTTTCCCAGTCTTGCCCATTTCTTATACTACTACTCTTTCCACAGCATCTCTGTCTGGTGCAATTTGATGTAAGGATCGCTGGACCTTCTACGACCACCCCCGATTTTGGTGTATAGTCACACAAAGTCTCACTACCAAGGAGGCTAAGCTGGATAGTTATTATTGTAATTATCAATTGCTTGTCTCTATCTTTCTCTCTCTCACATACCGCCATCCATCACACTACCAGGCGCCATGTCACGTAACACAATAAGTTTACCTCAGTGGTCATCCCACATGACATGACAACACTTTCAATATAGGCATAAAACAAAAACAATACCCTCCCAACCGTGCACCCCAAACGTTATAGCTTGCTTTCAATGTGGGTAAGCACTTCAGTGCCGCACATAGGTGGTAGTAAGCAACATACATTTACAACCAAATCATGCAATACAATAGTATATGTTGTTTAAAATTGCTTACTTCTGTATTAGGTTTGTCCTTTACAATGGTTTTCTAAAAGGAGACAAGAAAGTCAGAATTTATAGTCATACAATGAAAACATATATTTCAAATGGTATACTTTAATACCCTTTTCAACCTTATCTCTGAAAATTCTGATAGTTTTGTGTGTTGACTATGAGTATTAATACCGAATAGCAATCCACATCCAATGAGTACAACAGATATAAAAGTATGATTATAAAGTAATCATATTTAGAGAGCAGCAGGCACAGACCTGTTGAAAGTATTGATCAGAGTAAAAGAAGTGGAAGGTGTGTTTAAGAACGTACCAAACTTGTGGCAAAATAGGAGACATAATCTTTATAGTTTGAGGTGGAAAAGATGTTAAGTTGCGGAAACTGAAGTGACAAATGTTGAGAAAACAACAGAATATTGCCAATGCAACAGGAAAAAGAGGTTTGAATTTATGCTATACTTTTGTTTTTCAATGTTTATTTCAAGATGTTCAAAAAGAGCAAACACATTACAAAACGTCAGGTAGTATGACATTTAATACAGTACAGTTTCCAGATCCTTCACAGACAGGTTCACCACCCAATCCCACCCCTCCCCCAACACTCAGTTTCCAGCAGATTTCCCTACCCAATAGTGGTTACTCAGGGACAGAGGGCTGATGGGCCTGCTGAAGGTGAGATCTTGTATCCGAGTCAGTATCCAAGCCCACCTCTGTGACCGGAGCCATCAACTCGTGCAACATTCCAGTACACTCAAAACAGTCCTCCTCAACCTTATCATCCGTCTGACATCACGCATCCGGCGTTCCTCTGCTAGAGCCCACTCATCCACGTCTCTACTTCACTGCTCATATGTATGCCCCGAGGAGACATCCATCAGATGGCTATTCGTTGATTGGCCAGCACAAGACCCAGCAATGCAAATTTGTTATGCAGTTTGCTCACAGTCGGGCTTGGTAATTATTGTAAAAAAACAGTGGCAGACCATAAGATCTATATGTACGTCAGTCACCTCTCGGAGTCTATGTGTAACCATGCTCCAATATACCGTCATCCTCATACACCCCAGGCATATACAAGAAGTTCGCCTCAGCAGCTCCACACCTGGGGCAGGATCCAGACCAAGTTCTATATCTACCCCGCAACCTTTTCGGCAAAAGTTAAGCTCAATGTAAGAAGTGTGCCAGTCTGTAACCTGCACTGCAGGAGACTCCCCGCACAAACGCACCAGCCTGCATCCAGTCCTTGTGTGCCAAGTGTTCCTCCAAGTCACCATCCCAGCACAGTCTTGTGGCCGTCAGCATATCCAGTGTATCCCACTTTAACGCTTCATATAACCTGTAGACCATCCCTGAGCAGAGCTCCCATCCAACAACACCTCTAACATTACTGAAGTTACTAGGGCTATGGAAAAGCAGTTCAGATGTCACTAGACGTCTTGGTAATTTTGGCAAACTATAAAAAAATACCTCAGCCCACCACAAATGGCTCCTATTCCTCTGTGAATGTAATGCATACCCCCTAGGTACAAGTGCCCAGAGTTTCACAACTTCCCTCAATCTATGCCGCCAGTGACATAACCCATTTGACCTGCGGAAATGGCTTCAACCACCACAGCAGAAACTGTGTAGAAAATGGGGGCTGACGCAGTACCCGTCCAATCACCAACTCCCATGTCCACGCTGTCTGCCTCAAATTACATGGCTAATCTTTATGTAACCGAGCCCTTTCTATAAGACAGGCAGATGATCCACACCCTTTGTGCCCACCAATAACCTCTTCTCTATGTTAGAGCCATCTGCACATCATTGTGCGGCGTGCCGCCACTGTGCCGCCACAAAGTACAATTCCATGTCCAGTAAGCCCAACCCACCTTCCTCCATGTCCAGCTTGGGGCCCGGAGACCCACCCAGCTAAACCTACCAGCCCAGACCAGGTCGATCAAGAGGTTGTCTTTTTTTTAAAATGTCAAGTGGCCTATGAGGCACTGAATGTTCTGCAGAACATATAGGCAATGGGGCAGGGAGACCATCGTGGCGACCGCTAACCTGCTGGTAACTGACAATGGTAATTTGCCCTTAAATGCCACAGAGGCCTCGAGACCTGTCAGTACTCTTCCTATGTTATACAGTTACTGATTTTTGATCTCATGCGTCACCTTTTTACCCATATACTGGAATTTGGCCAACTCCCATCTCAAACCCAGGTCTGGAAAGGGGTCTGAGATATGCCCGCCCCACCCCATGATTGGGAATATTAGGGACTTAGCTACACTCACCCTAAGTTCAGACAACCTCTCAAATGTATGTAGTGCATCCAGCTGGAGGGGTACTGCATGCTCCACAGCCACAAGGGAAAATGAATCGGAGGCATTTAAGGGAGTACTACTGGGCAATGTCTTAGTAAAAAAGTGTACTACAAAAAGAATATGTTCCTGGAGGAATCATTTCTACTCAATTTGATCTTATCCTGGTCAGACAGCTCATCCAATGACTTCAACACAACTTTCATGTACAAAACCAATGCCCTAATGAACGCAAATATATTTACCAAGACACCTAAGTCCATACAACATAAATCATCACATATCAACTTTGAATGAAGGACTACAAGCACCATGTGGTATTACTGATGTTGTTAGAGAGGACAAAATGTCGCCGTTTCATTCTCAATTGGCACATTAAGACCAAGAGACCATCCTCAGAATCAAGTGTTGCACAGGAGTGAAGCCTGTAGGTACTTGCTGACAAATCAGGTAAACATCTGCATAAAGGACTCCACAGACGCCCTATACATCATGATTCAAAGTTGAAATGTGATAATTTATATTGTATGGACTTGGGTGTTTTGTACCTTTATGGATAGGAGGATTCCTGCGCTTCCTTATATCTCCGAAATGTAATGAATGTGAATACAGGGATCATAAGGTGGAGGTTGTATTGGTTTGTTGATGTACTGCTGTATCATAAATGTTATTTTTACTATAATCATGAGCTAAGCGAATACTCGTAGATAAATGGGAAACTCTGGATGCACTCACATTAAGGGAAGGTAGACCGAGATTACACAAAGAGGGAGACGAATGTGGCAGACTATTGGCCTGCTTACCGAACAGAGAATGCTTGTTTCTCAAGATTCTGACACTATGCATTCCATAGGGCACCATCCTTTCAAGCCAAACCGGTTTACTACACAAGGTGCACAGACATCGCAAGCAGGTATGTAGGCATCCCCAGATGCAAAATAGCCTTGACATGGAGGGGCTCCTAAGCTCAGTGCAGCTGTCAAGATTAGAGATGGATCAGGTAAACTTACTGGAGGCAGATATTACACAGAAAGAACTACTCAAAGCCCTTAAAGAGCTCCCATGGTTTAAGTCACTAGGAATGGACAGCTTATGGAAGTGGCGGGGCAATGGTGGCACTAGATATAGAGAAAGCCTCTGACACAGTCAATTGGAATTACATGCTTGGAGTATTGCAGTGGATGGGATTTGGACTCGGGTTTAAGGGTTGTTTGTGTCTCATATACTATGCTCACAGCCCGGGTGAGACTGAGTAACATGGTGTTACCTACTTGGCCCATTTAAAGGGGCCCTCCTGTTTGCAGTCACAAAGGAGAACTTTGCAATAACTCTGCACAAGGTTCTGGAGTTCTTTGGGATCTGAGTGGCAGACATGCTCCATATAGTATCATGATATACAAAGTATACTTTGATATATGTCAATGCCCATCAGAGCTCCTTGCCAATACTATTTGCCGTCATGGAGGACTATGGAAATCACACAGGGCTGCAAGTAAATATAGCCAAATGGTGGTGTTTCCTTTGGGTTCTCTTCCATAGCCCACGTCCTCCAATGATTGTATTTGATCAGCAGTATACAGTATAAAATAGACAAATGCAATGCATGGCTTCTGCTTTTGTCACCTTTTCCCAGTCTTGCCCATTTCTTATACTACTACTCTTTCCACAGCATCTCTGTCTGGTGCAATTTGATGTAAGGATCGCTGGACCTTCTACGACCACCCCCGATTTTGGTGTATAGTCACACAAAGGAGGCTAAGCTGGATAGTTATTATTGTAATTATCAATTGCTTGTCTCTATCTTTCTCTCTCTCACATACCGCCATCCATCACACTACCAGGCGCCATGTCACGTAACACAATAAGTTTACCTCAGTGGTCATCCCACATGACATGACAACACTTTCAATATAGGCATAAAACAAAAACAATACCCTCCCAACCGTGCACCCCAAACGTTATAGCTTGCTTTCAATGTGGGTAAGCACTTCAGTGCCGCACATAGGTGGTAGTAAGCAACATACATTTACAACCAAATCATGCAATACAATAGTATATGTTGTTTAAAATTGCTTACTTCTGTATTAGGTTTGTCCTTTACAATGGTTTTCTAAAAGGAGACAAGAAAGTCAGAATTTATAGTCATACAATGAAAACATATATTTCAAATGGTATACTTTAATACCCTTTTCAACCTTATCTCTGAAAATTCTGATAGTTTTGTGTGTTGACTATGAGTATTAATACCGAATAGCAATCCACATCCAATGAGTACAACAGATATAAAAGTATGATTATAAAGTAATCATATTTAGAGAGCAGCAGGCACAGACCTGTTGAAAGTATTGATCAGAGTAAAAGGAGTGGAAGGTGTGTTTAAGAACGTACCAAACTTGTGGCAAAATAGGAGACATAATCATTATAGTTTGAGGTGGAAAAGATGTTAAGTTGCGGAAACTGAAGTGACAAATGTTGAGAAAACAACAGAATATTGCCAATGCAACAGGAAAAAGAGGTTTGAATTTATGCTATACTTTTGTTTTTCAATGTTTATTTCAAGATGTTCAAAAAGAGCAAAGACATTACAAAACGTCAGGTAGTATGACATTCAATACAGTACAGTTTCCAGATCCTTCACAGACAGGTTCACCACCCAATCCCACCCCTCCCCCCACACTCAGTTTCCAGCAGATTTCCCTACCCAATAGTGGTTACTCAGGGACAGAGGGCTGATGGGCCTGCTGAAGGTGAGATCTTGTATCCGAGTCAGTATCCAAGCCCACCTCTGTGACCGGAGCCATCAACTCGTGCAACATTCCAGTACACTCAAAACAGTCCTCCTCAACCTTATCATCCGTCTGACATCACGCATCCGGCGTTCCTCTGCTAGAGCCCACTCATCCACGTCTCTACTTCACTGCTCATATGTATGCCCCGAGGAGACATCCATCAGATGGCTATTCGTTGATTGGCCAGCACAAGACCCAGCAATGCAAATTTGTTATGCAGTTTGCTCACAGTCGGGCTTGGTAATTATTGTAAAAAAACAGTGGCAGACCATAAGATCTATATGTACGTCAGTCACCTCTCGGAGTCTATGTGTAACCATGCTCCAATATACCGTCATCCTCATACACCCCAGGCATATACAAGAAGTTCGCCTCAGCAGCTCCACACCTGGGGCAGGATCCAGACCAAGTTCTATATCTACCCCGCAACCTTTTCGGCAAAAGTTAAGCTCAATGTAAGAAGTGTGCCAGTCTGTAACCTGCACTGCAGGAGACTCAGCGCACAAACGCACCAGCCTGCATCCAGTCCTTGTGTGCCAAGTGTTCCTCCAAGTCACCATCCCAGCACAGTCTTGTGGCCGTCAGCATATCCGGTGTATCCCACTTTAACGCTTCATATAACCTGTAGACCATCCCTGAGCAGAGCTCCCATCCAACAACACCTCTAACATTACTGAAGTTACTAGGGCTATGGAAAAGCAGTTCAGATGTCACTAGACGTCTTGGTAATTTTGGCAAACTATAAAAAAATACCTCAGCCCACCACAAATGGCTCCTATTCCTCTGTGAATGTAATGCATACCCCCTAGGTACAAGTGCCCAGAGTTTCACAACTTCCCTCAATCTATGCCGCCAGTGACATAACCCATTTGACCTGCGGAAATGGCTTCAACCACCACAGCAGAAACTGTGTAGAAAATGGGGGCTGACGCAGTACCCGTCCAATCACCAACTCCCATGTCCACGCTGTCTGCCTCAAATTACATGGCTAATCTTTATGTAACCGAGCCCTTTCTATAAGACAGGCAGATGATCCACACCCTTTGTGCCCACCAATAACCTCTTCTCTATGTTAGAGCCATCTGCACATCATTGTGCGGCGTGCCGCCACTGTGCCGCCACAAAGTACAATTCCATGTCCAGTAAGCCCAACCCACCTTCCTCCATGTCCAGCTTGACTTACCAGCCCAGACCAGGTCAATCAAGAGATTGTCTAACTTTTTAAATGTCAAGTGGCCTACGAGGCACTGAATCTTCTGCAGAACATATAGGCAACGGGACAGGGAGACCATCCTTGGGACCGCTACCCTGCTGGTAACTGACAATGGTAATTTGCTCTTAAATGCCACAGAGGCCTCTAGGCCTGCCAGTACACTCCCTATGTTATTCACATACTGATTTTTGATCTCATGCATCACCTGTCTACCCAGATACTGGAATTTGTCCAACTCCCATCTGAAACCCAGGAAGGGGTCTGAGATATCCCAGTCCCACTGCATGATCTGGAATATTAGGGACTTAGGTACACTCACCCTAAGGTCAGACAACCTGCCAAATGTATGTAGTGCATCCAGCTGGATGGGTACTGCATGCTCCACAGCCACGAGGGAAGTCAGACAGCTCATCCAATGACTTCAACACAACATTCATGTACAAAACCAATGCCGTAATTAATACAAATATATTTACCAAGACACCCAAGTACATGCAATATAAATCATCACATATCAAGTTAGAATGAAGGACTACAATCACCATGTGCTATTATTGATGTTGTTAGAGAGGACAAAATGTCGACGTTTCGTTCTCAAGTGGCACATTAAGACCACAAGAGCATCCTCAGAACCAATTGTTGGAAAGGAGTGAAGCGTATAAGTACTTGCTGACAAATCAGGTAAACTTCTGCGCAAAGGACTCCACAGACACCCTATGCATCATGATTCAAAGTTGAAATGTGATAACTTATATTGTATGGACTTAGGTGTTTTGGACCTTTATGGTTAGGAGGATTCTTCCTCTTCCTTATAGCCCCAAACGTAATGAATGTGAATATAGGGATCATATGGTGGAGGTAGTGTTGGTTTGTTGATGTACTGCTGTATCATAAATGTTATTTTTACTGTAGTCATAAACTAAGTGAATACTTGTAGATAAGTGGGAGACTCTGGATGCACTCACATTAAGGGAATATAGACCAAGATTACACAAAGAGGGAGACAAATGTGGCAGACTATTGGCCTGGTTACCGAACAGAGATTGCTTGTTTCCCAAGATTCTGACACTACGCATTCCACAGGGCACCATGCTTTCTAGCCAAACGGGTTTACTACACAAGGTGCACAGACATCTCAAGCAGGTATGTAGGCCTCCCCAGATGTAAAATAGCATTGACATGGAGGGATTTCTAAGCTCAGTGCAACTTTCAAGATTAGAGATGGACCAGTTAAACTTACTGGAGGCAGATATAACACAGAATGAACTACTCAAAGCCCTTAAAACGTTCCCACAGTTTAAGTCAGTAGGAATGGATGGCTTATGGAAGTGGCGGGGTAATGGTGGCACTAGATAGAGAGAAAGCCTTTGACACAGTCAATTGGAATAACACATTTGGAGTATTGCCGTGGATGGGATTTGGACTCAGGTTTATGGGTTGGTTGCGTCTCTTATATACTAATCTCACAGCCCGAGTGAGACTGAGTAACATGGTATTACATACTTGGCCCATTGAAAGGGGCCCTTTGTCTCCCCTCCTGTTTGCAGTCGCAAAGGAGCCCTTTGCAATAACTCAGCACTAACCCTGGGTGGTGAACTACGCTACGCTCGCGGAATTTGCGAAGTTTCGGTAACTTCGCGATTCGCGTAGAACGCGAAGTTACCGTGCACTACGCAATTTGCGGCGTAGCGTAGCTGTTTTTCTTCTTCGCGCGCTCAATATACGTTCTCGCACGCGCGGTAACGACCTACCGTGATTCTGTGTTCGCCGACGCGACTTCCTATCCGTTCGCGGGCGCCACGAGATTTGGAATCCGGCCGCACGATCCCGCGAGAGTGTGCGAACGCGAACACGTCATTCGGACGCGCGATCTGACTTCCGGCGGCAGTGTTGGTAAGATCGCGATCCCGAACACGAAGAAACTACAATCTGGCGAAGAATATATCTCGAGCATCATAAAACCTTCTCGAAAATGATGAATTAGTTCATTTTGCACAAAAAACTCCTCAGGTTGTCATTTAGAGATGTAGTTTGGTGAGCAAGGAGTCCTTTTTCTTTTTTTCCAAGAGGAAGGAAGTGCCCCTGATTCTCAAACTTCCTGTTCCTGTCCAGCAGGCTCCTCCCAGTGCTTTGTCCATGTGCTGTTCACTTTCATTTGGATTTGGAGCTGGAAGGATCACTTTTTGTGTCTGTCTGCTGCATCATATCATTGGATTGGATTTGAGGACTCTTGGATTTGAGATTTTACAAGTAAGTTGGAGAATTGGTGTACTTGTTTGTTTGATTGGGGCTTGTTTGTACCTACATTTCTTTGTGGGATTTCCATAGTTTTTAAAATGTATTGTTGTGGCTTGTAGTTTCGGCAGGGGCCTAGTTGTTTTTCTTTGATTGGAATTTCAGCCAGTAGGCCCGGACTAGAGCCAGAGGTACCCATGGGTGCATGTTTCTGTGGTGTCTGTTGAATTTAAAGTTTAAACATCATGTAGGCCGGGCATCCATGGATGGCATTGGATTGATTTGCAAAATGTGGGTTTTGGGGTGGTATTTTATATTTTTGGGTGTTTGTTAAATAAATAGGCCTTTTCAGCCAGTAGGTAACCCTGGGCGTTCAGCTCGCGGACTTTGGGCAAGTCCGCACTGCTGCGACAACGCGGACTTACACTTTTATCTTCTTCGCGCGCTCAATGTACGTTTTCGCGCGCGATAACGACATTTTGTGATGATCGCGATGCCGAACACGCAGAATTTACAATCTGGCGAACAATATCTCTCGAGCATCATTAAACCTTCTCGAAAATGTTGATTTAGTTCATTTTGCACAAAAAACTCCTCAGGTTGTCATTTAGATGTAGTTTGGTGATCAAGGAGTCATTTTTTTTTGTTTTACAATTTTTTCCAAGAGGTAGCAAGTTGCCCAGAGTCTCCAACTGCCTGGTCCTGTCCTTTGTCTTCACTTTTTTGTTATTTTGGGTGGTCTGGCCATGTGGGTGGCGGCCATTTTGTAAAGCCAGGCATTGTGCTTTTGCCATAGGCCTGCATTGTCTGTCTTGTGTTCCTTTTCTTGTTGTTCTGGGTGGCCTGGCCATGTGTTGGCGGCCATTTTGTGTGAACAGCCACTGTGCTTTTGCCATAGGCCTCCAAGCTTGCGGCCTAGTGTGCCAGTAGGCCCGGAGGTAGTCATCCTCATGGGTGCATAAAAACTGTTTCTGTGTTGTCTGTTGAATTGTAACATAATTTAGGCCATGGATGGCATTGGATTGATTTGCAAAATGTGGCTTTTGGTTTTGGGGCGTATTTTATTTTTTTGGGTGTTTGTTAAATAAATAGGCCTTTTCAGCCAGTAGGTAACCCTGGGCGTTCAGCTCGCGGACTTTGGGCAAGTCCGCACTGCGCGACTAACGCGGACTTACACTTTTTATCTTCTTCGCGCGCTCAATGTACATTTTGCGCGCGCGATAACGACTTTTTGTGACGATCGCGATGCCGAACACGCAGAATTTACAATCTGGCGAACAATATCTCTCGAGCATCATTAAACCTTCTCGAAAATGTTGATTTAGTTCATTTTGCACAAAAAACTCCTCAGGTTGTCATTTAGATGTAGTTTGGTGAGCAAGGAGTCATTTTTTTTTGTTTTACAATTTTTTCCAAGAGGTAGCAAGTTGCCCAGAGTCTCCAACTGCCTGGTCCTGTCCTTTGTCTTCACTTTTTTGTTATTTTTGGTGGCCTGGCCATGTGGGCGGCGGCCATTTTGTTAAACCAGCCACTGTGCTTTTGCCATAGGCCTCCAAGCTTGCGGCCCAGTATGCCAGTAGGCCCAGAGGTAGTCACCATGGGTGCATAAAACTGTTTCTGTGTAGTCTGTGGAATTTTGACATCATTTAGGCCATGGATGGCATTGAATTGATTCAATTGAATTGCAAAATGTGGTTTTTTTTGGAGGGTCTGACTATTTCACTTTTTGGGTGTGTTAAATAAATGCCTTTTTTGCGTGTGTACTGTGTAATTATAATTGTGTTGTTGTAGTGGTTGTCTAACTTTCCAAAGTGTTTTTAGCCATGTGGATTTTAGTTTTTGCATTAAAGCTGTGTGTGTTTTATAAGGCATCCTTTGTCTGCCCATATATAGGCCTGCTTGAGTTCATTGTTTGCCGTGCCTTGTGCCTGTGAGTCACCATGTTTCTGGGGGCCATTTTGTTGTGGTAGTTATTAGTGTGCTGTTTTTGCCACATAGGCCTGCGTGTCTTTCCATTGTTCCTCTTGTCTTACTGCTTCCAAATCCATCCCCATTGCCAGCTGCAGCTCCCTGATGCTGCTATATAATACATCCCACGTGATGCACAAATTTAGGCCAAACATGCTCCAGTACATTTTAGTTTTTGTTCTTTACTATTCTTATTCTTCCAGACTGTACACTAGCACTACACAGTAGCCAGGAAAGCCCTGGCCTTGTTGTCAACGTCTCATAAATGGCTACACTGTGTGTTGTTGTTCACAGAGTTTCTGAAATTTAATAATTGAGGCCACCACACACTAAGTTCTATATTCTATTTGTTTGATTTGTGCTATGTTTGACTGATGTTCTGGCTTTTTTGCTTTTAGGTGCACAAAGACTGAGGAGGAGGTGTGTCTCTCATCATTGCCTGTTGCACTTCCAGACAGACATCCTGCTGCTGTACACACAACACAACGTGACGTGTGACCTGACCAGACATCTCTGCAACTGAGTGCTGCTGACATCTGAAGAAGATGGGCCCAAAGAAAGCAGGTACCAGGTCCTCCAGTACCAAGAAAGTTGCTATTGAGAAGAAGAAGGAACAGAAGAAGCAAGTGACACTGAAGTCTGGTGTGCCGGCCAATACCTTTTTGGGAGAAAAAAAATTGCGCCTGCAGCAGCGGTGTCCGGGGGCAAGCTGGGGGCAGCACCTCCGCATCAGTGGACCCAACCCACCAACCCAGGCCCAAGCACATGAGTGGGGAAGAGGTAGCCAGCCTAATGGTGGAAAGCAGTGATGCTGAGCCGGAGATAAACTTATCGCTATCTCAAAGTAGTACCCAATCAACGCAGGAGGAAACACAGCAGATAAGTAGTCAACAACAACAGCCGCAACCACCGCCCGCAATAGTAGTTGTTGTTCCTCCTGAAGTAGGGGCAGTTCAGGAAATTGAGCCTCATGCAGAGGTAGAAGAAGAAGCCACTCATTCAGAAGATCCATTGTCTTCCAAATCCCCAGCAAGGAAAAGGAGGGGTAGTCCATCAAGTTCTTTGCCAAGCCCCCCTTCTGATGATCTAGATGCCACTTGGAAGCCACAAACTGAGTCTGAGAGGGAGCCACGTTCCAAGACCAAGCTAGGGAAAAGGAAGGTTCCGGAAAGCCTTACACCTATGGAGGTCGATGTAGAACAGCAAGATGATGATGATGATGACGACGAGCTAGTCATCACGAACATCACTCCCGGCCCCGAGGAGATGGAGACCAACATTCTTACCCTATCCAAAATCGCTGCGAGGGATGTAGCACGCATACCTCCACAGGTAACACCAACACGACCTACAGCTTCCATATTTGCATTAGCAAAGGCCCAGCAGCGACCTACATCCAGCACAACCACCACCTCTGTAGGAGTAGGTAGTGGTACAGCAGCACAGAGTCAAATTCAACACACACCCTACAGATCATCCGGCATTGGAAGTGGCACCTCCAGCAGGAGGCCAAAGTTAAGCTCCCCAGTTTGGGACTTCTTTACGGTTAGCGAAAAGGAGGAGAACATTGCTATATGCTCCATTTGTAATACCTCTGTTAGTCGTGGTAAGCTTGGTACAAACTATGGTACCGGAGGCCAAATGACCCATCTGAAAAAACACCACTTGATCAGCTGGGAGGACCACCTTCGCGCCAGAAAAAAACTGCAACCATTGGTGTTGGTGGGGATAAAGGAGTAGAAGAAGAAGATCCGATCACGGTGGAAGAGGAAGGACAGGGAGACATTCTCTCTGGTAGTGGTACACAAGGTGTCCCTGACCCCAGCAGTGCAGTCTTAACGTTGCACACATCTTCAGCAACATCTCAGTGGCACAAGAGTAAGAGTCAGCCGGAGACACCAAGAAGTACCAGGTCTGCACTACCAAAAAGTGTGTTGAGCCTAAGAGAAAGGAAAACCATGCAGCCTACCATTATCAGCATGTTTGGGGGTGAGGGGCAGTACGAACGCAACCACCCAATAGCACGTTTGTACAATGCGAAGCTGGCTAAAATGTTAGCACTGGACCTTCTCCCTTTTTCTTTTGTTGAAGGGTTGGGTTTTGTGGAATTTGTGTCAACCATCTGCCCAAAATGGCATGTTCCCAGCCGCTACTATTTTGCCAGAGTTGCAGTTCCAGCACTACATCACGACGTGCTGGAATTGCTAGGAAAGGCCTTGAAGCAGAGTGCTGTTCACAGTATCCACCTGACTACAGACATGTGGACCAGTTGCCAAGCCACAGATTACATGTGCATCACTGCACACTGGATCAGTTTTGCGGGGTTAGAGAACAGGTATCTGCTGGTGTTGATACTGCAGAGATTTTTCATGCCACTCGCAAACATGCAACTGTAGCCATGTTTGCCATGGAGAAATCTCATACTGCTGCAAACATTTTGGAAGAGTTTAACACCAAGGTCTTTGAGTGGCTGCGCCCAAGAGGGCTTACGATTGGTTTTGTTGCCACGGACAACGGCAGTAATGTAGTTTTGGCCATGCACAATGGTGGCTATTTCAGGGTCCCGTGTTTGGCACACTGCATTAACATTGTTGTTCAAGACTTTTTGAAAAATGAATCCAAAGTCAGCAACTTACTGGTCACCTGCAGAAGAATATGCACACATTTCAACCATTCTTTTAAAGCCCGGAAGCAGCTGAGGGTCATTCAACGTGAGCATAAAATGCCAGTCAAAGCGCTCATCCAGGAGGTGCCAACACGTTGGAACTCAACTTATTACATGCTTGATCGTCTGTTTGAACTGTACATACCACTCAATGCTTATGTCATGCAAAGATTAGGGGAACCTACTGTGAAAGGCATGACCGTTGAGATGGCTCAATGGGACCTCATTAAATGCCTGACTGAGATGCTACTTCCTTTTGAGATCTTCACACGTGAAGTCAGCAGGGAGGACTGTACTATGGGCCAAGCTATCCCATTGTTGCACATGCTAGAGCAACAACTGAAGGATGTGTCTGAAACGTACGCAGGTGTGGATGACAAACAAGACGCATATCATTTGGCGGAGACCTTAGCCGCTCGTTTATCGGAAAATACAAGGATTAAAAATAAAATTTTGTCACAACCACATTACATTAGTGCCACAATTTTGGATCCACGGTACAAAGTATTTCTGAACAGCAAGGCAGTAATTCCTTTTCGGAAGTGGATGTTGCCAACTACAAAACTTTGATAGCTAAGGAAGCCACTATTTTCGAAAGAGAACGGCTGTTAATTACAGGCACCCCACCCCAGGCCACCATAACCAGTACTACAGGGCATCCAGAGTCAAGTTCTACTTCGGAGCCTGAGGGCAGTGCATTTGCCTCCCAGCAGTCACCTACACCAACAATAACATCAAGAACAGGATCATCCACCGCACAATGTGCAACTGATTGGTTTCTACAGCAGGGGTATGGTAAGTCCAGTGCTGATGCAAAGGCAAAACAGGCCGAGCACATCGGAGCACCCCTGAACATTGAGCGGATGGTCCAGGCCTATCTGGATGACCCAACAGAGGTCTTCATGGATCGAAACCCATTGGTGCATTGGTATGGGAAAAGAAGCCAATGGACAGTGCTCAGCAGGCTGGCGATAAAGTATCTGGCTTCCCCTGTCGCAAGTGTCTCTTCTGAGCGTGTTTTCAGTGCTGCTGGTGCCATTGTAACTTCGAAAAGGACCAGTCTCTCGGCCCAAAGCGTGGAGAGGTTAACCATGATCAAAATGAATCAGCACTTTATACCACCGGATTACAAAATACGTGAATCACAGCAGGAAGTGGAGAGCAACTTGGATGACGTAAATAGTGCGTTACAGGACCTACTTCTGTCCGAACCACCAGAGTTTGAGGACGAGCTCCTCTTCCCTGACAACTAGGCTTTCAAATTGTTACTTTCTTCCTTCCTTTATGTGTCTGTGTATCTGTCTTTCTGGTTCAAATCACAACAAATCCATCACCACCGTCTTCTCTTTTTATTTCCCTATTGGAGTTGGATGTCATCTGCATTTAACTGTCCACTCTTCAAAGTCCTGCTTCATCTTCCTGTCTCGCACAAGTACATTTCCATCAAGCCAGACATTAGTACAAGAAATGTTGCCTTTACCAGTCCCGCCTCCATAAGAAGTGAAACGTGACTATAGCTATCCTCCGTTTTGTTTTGGAGCCGAAACTCATCAGTGTCCGAAGGCTACAGCCTCAGCAGGCATCCAAAGGTCCTCACTGTCAGGACACAAGGTACTTGGCAGAGAAAGACAAGAGACTCTTCGAAGAAACTTGCTGACATTTGTGCAAACTCAAATGACCATCAATGAGCGCTACCCAGGCCGCGGCCCATCATCAGAGTGCTGACCATGGGAAGCAACTTAAACTGTGACAAAGTGCCACAGAAGAATAAGACGAAAACCAAAACAGCGACTAACACTCAAAATGAATGTGGACTGGAGTAATGATGAGGCCACTGCCCCGTAAAAAAAATAACAACTGTCAGAACTAGGCATCTGATGATCTGACAGCCAAAGAGAAGAGCAAGACAGGTAATGATGGAATGCATTGGATGCTTGCAGAGTCTGAGCGATTGCTGTTGTTTGTTGTTGATGTTGTGCATGAAGTCGAACTCTACTCTACTAGTTAATCTACAAAGTGACTCAAGTCAGTGACAGTCAATCTTTCCCTTCTTGTTGTTTAATAACCAAATTGTACTCCTACTACTGCAGGTGCCGGCCAATATCTGTTGCAATTTTTTAATATGGAATATGGACTTAATCGGAGTCACTACAGACTGAGTTGGAGTTGGACAACACGTACCACAACATGATGATGACCATACTATCTTTGCACGCAGTCAGTCAGTTGGATCGGAGATGATTCAAGGAATAACTGCGTTTCATGAAGTGGCATAAGGTAAACATAAACACAACAATTCAACAAGAAAGTAAACACAGCAGACCTACATGTCCATGTAGTGGTGGAGTCGAGTCAGTGTAGTTATGACTGACAGCGGCGCAATGATTTTGTCACTTAATTTTGAAAATGCTAAGTTGCTGTATATATGCCTTTTGTCTGGCTCTGTCAAAAATTAAGGTAAATGGAGGTTGGGTCACAGGCTGGTGCTGTGGTGGGCCTGTTCTGTCCTGTTGTTGTTGTAGCCTAATGCTGTAAACGGAATATACACGATATATCCAAGCCGCCTCAGTCTGAAAGTGTTCTCTCTTCTCTTCTTGGACTCCACCGTAATTGATGCTTTTTTATATTCATTGATTTTTCAATACCCCTTTTGTTTTTCCATCTAGACGTTACAGGCCGGCCTTTACCCTGTGCTATACTGGGCGACTCAACTCACATTTACCTTACCAATCCGCATCAGGAAGGCAACCAAGATTGATGTGCGGAGCGTCCATGGAAGATAGGACCAAGAGGAAGGACGAGATTCAACTCCACAATTTGACCAGGATAATACAGTAACTTTAGTATCATTCATCTTTTAATTAATTGGAATCCTTTTTTCTCTTCAATCATTACGACTGTGTGTTGTGTGTTGTTGTTTGTTTGCTAATTGATCCCTACAACTATTTTTTACTTTTCTTTGCTATCTTTAAAAGTAAGCCCAGTACAACATGGAATTTGGGTCTCTGTCTGAGGGCATATATTACAGGCAAGGTAAATTGCATAGAATATACTGCTGCCCTGTACTGTCTTGTCTAGTAGGAGTTAGTAAGTACTACTCATTAACCATCAAGTTATCTTCATCATGCATGCATTGCCTTTTTCTCCCTTTATAGATTTTTGGGATAAGATCATGGTCGTCTGCCAAGATTGCGCTTTGCTTTTGTTGTCCATGCGTACTGTTTTTCTTTCTCAAACCTTTCCCCAAACTCCCCTTCCCATCCATTCATCAAACCCTAACCCTCTTCCCCGGGCTGCGATTTATATTGAGGTGTGATGTGACTACCTAAAATGTACACCAATTGATCACACGCTTGCTGGGGCAGATGTGGTAAAAGCAACACTAATTAAATTTCAAGGCAGGGCGAGGAGCTTCTTCTGCTTGCCCACCCATGCTCAGTCTATGTGCATGCCGTCACCGGCTAATAGTACATCATAATTAATTGCCAGCATTGATTGGATTCATCATCAAACTCCTACCACACAGCAGTAAAGGTTACGAATTACGATTGTGTTAAGTTAAGTGACTCACTCGACACAACTACAGTTTGTAACTTCTTGTACTAGGCTGTCCCCGCCAACATTATGTTTTATTTGACTTTAGCAGTTGCAAATGCAATATTGTTTGTTTGGCAGTCTTCTTCTGTACTGTATTTGACTTCGTTCTACTACTCCTCCCACAGTCGCTTTCAGGCAAGTGACTGTCTCTTTTTTATTTTTTAGCAAATGCTGCTGGCAGTGTCTACTCTACTACTACCACCACAACCATGGCATCTTCTCCATTCTCTTGGGAAACCATGCAGCCATCGCTGTGCCGAACGTAATCATCATCAATCACAGGTAAGATAAGTTTGGTGGGAGGTATAATGGACTAGGAGGAGAGACTGACAGTACTAGTAGGACAAATCACTCAGTGAGGGGTACCGCATCTATCTGTTTGTGTTACATCATCGGCAGATTATTTAAATCAAACACTGGCTGCGGCCCTGCAGCAGCAATGAAAGAAACCATGTGACGTTAATTTGTAAAACAGTAACCCCCCACAAAACATTAACATTGTATGTTGAAGTATAAATATAATTTATTACCCTAACAAAAATAAACTATCCCACACCTGACCCACCCCTCTCCCTAACCCCAACCAATGTCCAAAACGAAAAAAAGTCCAAAGAATGTCCAAACCCCAACGCCCAATTCCCACCCACCAACAAAAGGAATAAAAAGGGGCAATGCAACAGGGTCCTATTATATTCGGCGGGCTTTAAGGTGTTTGTCCACCAGAATTTGAACCCGCTCCTCGAGTTGCTCCTCTAGCCGTGCCACCCGGAGGAGAATCTTGCGTCGAAATGCCCTGCAGTGGCATCCAGGGTGGGGGACAGCAGTGCTGGTTGCAATCGATTTGCGGCGGGCGGCTGCCAGCCTGCGGCGCCGTACCACTGGAGGTCTGGCCTGGCTGGGGCCCGGGGCATCGGACGAGGCTGCTGCTGCTGCCGCCTCCTCCTCCTCCGCCTGAGCCACCAGCCGCCGGTACTCGGCACAGTTGGCCTCCAGTTTCCGGTGCCGGGCCCTGGCTGCCAACTCCTTCCCTGATGGTTTGCCTTGGGAAGGAGTATCTATATCAAGAAAGAAAAAGAATATTGTTGTAACCAGTACTCTTAGCAAAACAGTAACACAAAATTAATTCAACACATAATGGCACAGTAGCACTAGCAAGAAGCACAGTACATAACATTCCTGGTATAATAATCTATCTATCCTCCCACTTCCTCGGCCTGTAACATTTGTGGGAGTTTCAGGCATTATACTAGCACTATGGACTCCAGTACACCAGTCTTCTTCTTATCTCTACTAGTTTAGCGAAATGACATAACCTGGTTGTAGCCGGCATGCCAGCTCGGTCATCTATGCTTGCACCCAAGACAAACATACGAGTCATCATGACGCAGACTCACGTTAGTTTGATTTACTACTGTATGCAGGTGGGGAAGCTCGTATTTATTTTTCTATTACGGGTGGCACTGGCCATACTCTCTCTGTTACATGAAGCAGGGCAATTGGTCAATTTCCACTTTAACAGTGCCCTGGCTACTACAAAAAGGCAGATTATATATCTGATCCAATGATCATTGCTTTTATGGGACGACGACATAAGGTCAGTAGCGGTCGGAGGTGGGACTCGGGGAGTGCTGCCGGGCGGTGACGTAGGGAGGGGCAGGGTGGGGGGTAGTAAACTATGGATTACGGCCAATTACAGGTAAGCAAACATATAAAGAAATAAAAGTAATTTTGTTGCGCCCACTGCATCGCTTTTGGCGGTGCAGTGCGCACAATGAAATTAGCTTTATTTATTTGTATGTTTATAGTAAACTTACCTGTATTTGGCCGTGTAATACATTGTTTACTGCTACCCCCCACCCTGCCCCTACCCACATCGGCTTTGCTACTGTGGCGCGGTTTCTTTTACATTCCCTTAAAACTAAAACTGTGCATCCCGTGACAGTCTCCACCTATGCTGTCTATGATGAATACATACAGGCATCCATCCATTCTAAGTAAATGTCAATCATTCTTCTTAATCTCTCCACAAACCTTACTTTGTTTCGCCAACAACAACTCATGCGTCCACTCACTCCGTTGCTTGCCTTGGCTTAGAGTTTCACCCAAACACCGCTGATGATTCTTGCTATCCACAGTATCCACCCATACTGTGTCGCCCACCCAGGCAGGCATCCATTCTTCTTTCACCTTCCACCCATCCTTCAACAACACATGCATCTGATTCCTATCAGCCACCTATATCCATGCTTCCAACGTATCCTTCTCTGCCAGTCATCAATCATATTAAATCTGGCCCGTCCTTCCTCCTTCCACCCTTCTTTCCCTTTTTATTCAACACATCCATCAAGGTCATCTGATCTGACTTTTAGTCTCCTCCATAAAACTTTCACAGCTGAGTTGGAGTCAGATAGAAGAGGCCATTGGTTAATCAAGTCACGCTGGTATTGCTATTGCTACTGCATTGCTAATGCTAAGTAAAGGGTGTCTTCTCTTCTTCAACCGTTGTATAATGTTCACTACAACTTCATACCTAATAATAAGTCTCAACAACAGTACAGTGAGTGAAGTCCACACACCCTTCCAGCTAGTGCAATGTCAATAAGTCATGAATATAACTTACCACCAACCGCCACCGCTGCTGGCTCCCCCCCTGTAGCTCCTGCAGGTGCCGCATCTTCTCCTGCCCCCTCCAGAAGGCTCGAATCGCCGGTGGCCCCGCCGCCACTGGTGGTTGCTAGTCCGCCTAGATAAAAACATGACACATTTTTAGATGCCTGTACACCTCCCCCTATTTATTCTTTTTCATTAGCAAGATTGAAAAAAAAGTTAATACATACATATTATTATAAATCACATTCAATAGTCCAAATCGGGTACTAGAGTACAGTCAGTAGACACTAGTAGTGTTATGGTCCCTAGGGTCATTATTATACTATACTCTACTCTTTGCAAAGTTAGCCTGAGCCATGCAACCATTTTCCACTTCATGTCTTTTGCGCATGTTACCTCGCAGCTTGTTGCGCAGTAACAGTAAGACGCCTTTTTGAGCCCACATGAGCACATACAGCTGTCTGAGCGTTGCGTACAAGAGGTCGAAAAACAAGCCACTTTGTTATGGAGTTCGGTTAGTCCATATTGCTTAGCCATAGGTAACATGTTACACTTTTTGGGCAGGACTGAGAAATGCTTGCATTATACTATAATAACACGCACCATTTTTCTCAGGCAGAGGATTCCCTTCTACGAACCAGAGATTTGCAGAGCTTATGAATGATGCATGTAACCAGTAATTTTACGTTCTACGGTGAGGGGTCGCTCAGAATTCGCACAGATCTTTTGTCTTATATATCATCAATGATCATGCACTTGTTGCAAGTGCAACACTGTTTATTGTTTTAATCTTATGCATTTTGCTGTTGGAGCTGGCTGGAGTACACTGAATTTTATAGAACATACATACAGAGCTTGTTAGTTGAAAAATAAACCTTTTGAACTTGCACATAGACTCTGTGGTATTTTGTGTGGTGGTGGTGGACTTACACGAGTGAGTGAGCGAAAGGGTGTTATGTTCTGGGTTGTGTAATCATAATCATTGTGTATCTTCGGGTGGGGGTTCGGGGACCTAATGAGACACTATAGCTGGTCGTTCAGGGGATTGTGGGTTCACTTCTGACTGAGGTGTGAGGAACGTCCAAGTTCCAAACTCGCATCACCAACATCCTATTTCATTGTGCATAGTTCTGCATGGGGCTGTGCATAATCCAAGTAGTATGTACTATATCCTATCAAAAATAGTCAAATATCTGGTTTGGCATTTTGTTTGTGGTAATTGTCAAAGCCTCAAGATTAAGAAGCCTAGAAGAGGACAACCGAAAGGACTGGACTCAGTTGCTAGAGCTATTAGAATTGGTCAATCTGAGTTTTATACAAAACCGTACAATAAAGAGTGGCAATGCAAACTGGGCAAGCTTAGCGACAGACTAATATTAGTAGTACAGAGTACAGACATTCATAGCAGAGGCAGTTAGAACTTAGAGGCAGGGATAACCAGAATTTAGAAACAGATAGTCAAGTCAAGATCAAAGAATCTTTTGTAAAAAATAGAATTAGGGAGTGGAGCCAGAATTAATAGTTCTGAAAAAATAAGGTGCAGTAAAAGTTAGGGCAATATAATTGTTAATATTAACCACTGGAGGACTTACTGGGACCAGCAGCAGGGCCCTCGGTAGAGGAGCGGTCCTCTGGTGGTTGTCCCGCCGAATCTGACCCCGTCTTCTTGCCCCTGGGTGCTGCACATCAGTGATCATGTAAGATATAATAAAGAAAAAGAAAGACACAAACATTAATGATTGCTGTGAAACAAATAAATTATCTAAAAAAAACGCTCAAAAAACGTTTTAGGAAACAAAAATTGCAATAAAATTGACCTATGTAATCCGATCGACTCATGCCTTGCGGGATTCACGGACAGTCTACTTATTTGGGAACACTAATTCAGTGTTCCATTCTGATTGATTCAAATAAAATCAAGAACACTAACTAAGCCTAAGTACCACCTGACCTAGCCCACCTATTCCAGGCGGGCCAATTGTTCATTAAGCCTGCATTTCCATTTTTTATTGACATCAAAAATGCATAGATGAGAAGGAGGACACATGCATAAAGTGCATAATGCATACACCAAATTGTTGGTTGGTTGCGTCTGATGTTCTGCAGCTGACTGACACTGCTAAGCTAAGCTTACCAGTACCACTCACTAAACAAACTACAAAAGGTTCTAAGGACTGGGGTAAGCAGCACTCAGTGACAGAGGATGCGTCATGCAGACCGCTCAAAAATTATCAACTAATAGTAACTAAACCTAGTATCAAATGCATCCACCACTATTTGACAGGAGGACAAAGGAAGGACTACAGTCTCTCTAGCAATAGCATTATGAAATGAAGACACTACACGGGAATAAGGTAGGTGTCTAGTTTAATCCATCTGACGTCCTCCGGGTCCCGGCAGCAACTGCCTGCCTTAGAACTCCACATTCCAGAATAGAATCCCCCCAGCGACACAAGCTCCTCACGAGCCTGAGACAGCGTTCCTCAGATCCCAACACACCCCCTTCCTTCACAATGAAAACAGAAAAGTAAGGTTTGACAAAGATAAAAAAACAATAAGAAGAAGATAACAGGAAACAGGGTATACAGAAGAACAACATCACTACATTTTGTAATCTTGAAATCTTGCAGGAACAAATTTCAATCTGGTGGAAACAGCTCTGGAAGAAACATGATCGGAATGCACAGGTTCCCTCCCGTGGGTATTGGTGGGCACCAATGTTGGGGAAGAAACAACACCAAGTCTCTTGTTGACATAGACCAGCATTGACTCAGGCACAATGGAAATAGCAGACTTGTTCCAAACTTTCCCACTCTCCAACACCACCACGTGATTTCTTACAACTGAGCTGACACTCTTTTGGAAGCGGAGAACCGAGACTCCCCTTGCGAAGAAAACCCGGTCTCTTGACCCTCACCCAATCCCCCACCTTAACAGACAAAGGATAACGAACTCCAGGCCTGGTGTCGTACTTAGCCTGAACAGCAGCCCTGACGTCAGTTACAACAGACAATTTCTTAGTGTCCACCTCCCTCCTGGACATCCATTCCTTGTTTAATTTAGAACCAGCAACCCTTCCCCTAAGTAAGGTAAACGGGGCAATGCCGGTACTAACATGGGGAGTGGTCCTCACAGCCCAAAGCATGTTGCTGACCGCTTGCCGCCAATGCAACCCATTCACCAAAGCCAATTGCAGATGTTCCTGGATTACGCGGTTGAAGCGCTCAACCAGGCCATTGCTGCGGGGGTGATAAAGAGAAGTAAGAATGTGACTAACACCTATGTCCTTGAGGAATTTCTGCATCCTCGTCGCCACTGAAATGAAGACACTACACGGGAATAAGGTAGGTGTCTAGTTTAATCCATCTGACGTCCTCCGGGTCCCGGCAGCAACTGCCTGCCTTAGAACTCCACATTCCAGAATAGAATCCCCCAGCGACACAAGCTCCTCACGAGCCTGAGACAGCGTTCCTCAGATCCCAACACATTACCTAACTGAAGTTCTCTAAAGTAAACTCTTACATAATGACAAGCGAGCGCAAAGTTGCAAAAAAGTAAGAGTACCGCCCAGCACCTGTGTCCTACAATCACAGAGGATTTTGAAACGGAATTTACCTGCAATGTAAGCAGCAGTATTCTTGTTATTTGTAAAAAATATATACACAAATCACAATACTTATACTACTATATATATATTGGCTACTCACCAAGCCCCACGACCTCGACACCTAGCAGGTCCAACAGGTCCTGCTCCCGGTCAAGGATGTCTGACCACCGGTGGGCCAGCTGGTTATGGGTGTGCCGGACCTCGGAGCAGCGAAACACAGCACGACGCACCTTCGCCCACCGGCGGTGACGCTCCTGGGTCGGGTACCCGGAGCCTGGCCTGCCGCCTGCTGCCAAGGTCAAGGGGAGGTGGCGCTGAATAAAAAAAACAAGGGCGGCCACCTCCGCCTCATTAAACTGCTGGCGGGCTTGCACCCCTGCAGGGCGCAGTCTGCCGCAAGGCAGGCGGCGATTGGGCGCACGCGCCTTGCCCTTTGAGCCGCTGCTGCTACCCTTCGCCATGGTTCTGGGGTGGGAGGAGGTGAAAAAGAAAAGTTAGAAGGGAAAAATAAAGTTAGGGAAGAAGTAGGAGCTTAAAGAAGAAAATTATATAAAACAGTCGAAAAGTTAAAAAAACACAGTAAAAAGTATAAAAAAATGCAAAATATAGACTTAAGCAGAGAGTGAGATAGATAAGAAATAAAGAAAAATTGAAAAACAGTGTAAAAAACTAAGGATTGCAAAGATTGAGGGAGGATAGAAAAGCAGGCCCAGAACCATAGCATAGAGTGGTAAAACAAGATGGCCGCGCCCATCGCGACCGCGTGGGTAAGTTCGCGCGATATTTGTCCCCGAACACGCAAAAAACGTCGCGAACACATACAACGCGTTCCCGAACAAGGAATGCGCAGCACGAGCACGGTATACGCGACCCGGAACAGGAAATAAGGGATCGCGAACGGGCGGGACAAGTGAAAAACAAAATGGCCGCGCCCATAGGCGACCGCATGGGTAAGTTCGCGCCCCCGAGCACGCAAACAGCGTCCCGAGCAACCACAACGCGTTCCCGAGCAAGAAAAACGCATCGCGAACGGGCGCGGCAAGCAGCTACGCGCGCTCGCGAAGTTACGCGTAGCTCGCGTAGCGCTCCGATGTCTTCGCGTAGCTTCGCGTAGCGCGACTACGCGAACTACGCCCAGGCTTACTCAGCACAAGGTTCTGGAGTTCTTTGGGATCTGAGTGGCAGACATGCTCCATATAGTATCATTATATGCAAAGTATACTTTGACATATGTCAATGCCCATCAGATCTCCTTGCCAATACCATTTGCCGCCCTGAAGGACTATGGAAATCACACAGGGCTGCAAGTAAATATAGTCAAAATGGTGGTGTTTCCTTTGCGTTCACACCAAACTGTCTACCACACATTGACCAGTAGTGGATACTGCACCACTTCCATTATCTGGGGGTACCCGTAAAATACTCACCAAAACAACAATATGATCTGAACATGGGTAGGGTACTGCAGGGCCAGCTTAGTTATATTAATTTTTGGATGACACTTCCACTCTCCTTGGCCAGCCACAGAGCGGTCACGAAGATGAATTTTCTGCAGAGGTACCTTTATCGTTTGCAGAATGCATTACGTACAGTTCCCAGAAATATGTTTAAAACACTGCACACGCTACTGACCATGCTGGTTTGGGTGGGGAAAAGAGCTAAAATAAAAATGTACGCACTCAAGCTTGACCCTGGGGAAGGAGGTCTGGGACTTCCAGACCAAGCACAACTGCAGCATGCTGTGCAGTGGAGGCGTGTGAATGACGACTGGGAATGGCAATTACTGACGGCCTGTTGGGAAGGGGAACCACTATACACACCAGTGGGGTAAAATCATACCGGTGGTTTATCCATTCACATTCAATAACATTGCATTGGCATAGGATGTAACAGTCAAGAGAATACTGACACGCCCCCCTGCTCTAGATCTCTAGACACAAGGTGGCTGCAGCCATTCCAGAAATTGTCAAATGCAATGCCATTGACTCTGTGGCAAGAGCGCGGCTCTGCTACACTGAGTGACCTCTACCCAGGGGAGATTTTCCTGACATTTGAAGAACTTCAATCTAGCTTTGGGGTAGGGACAGGACAATGTCTAAAATATGCTAAACTAGCAAATAAGCTGGGAAATATGGACAGACGTCCCTAACGCACCCTTTGGGGTTTGGGCAGATGGGATACTGATTTAGATACACCACTCAAAGACACAGAGTGGTAATGATTTTGTAGCCAGATGCAGTCCATATCTAGCAATGCCAGGTTTAAGTTAGTGCATTTTCAAATAGAGCATTGATTATACATGGCTCCATTCAAGCTGCTTAGAATATTTCCAACTCAGTCTACTGTGTGCCCCAGGTATGGGGAAGCCAACTTGCTGCATATTATGTGGAGCTGTGCTGCTCTATTTGTATATTGGCGGGGGATAGTTGATTTTCTTCGACAAATATTAGGGCTTGGGCTAGAACAAACCATACAACATTGTTTACTGAACCTCATCCCCAGGCCGCGAAAGTCAGGACTGAGGCACGTTTGCCTCTCTTGGATTGGTGTTGGCAAATCGCTGTATTACAATCTGCTGGATACGCCCACCGGCCCCAGGGTTAAAAGTATGGGAAAAAAATGTTCAGAAGCGAGCCTTGGAAGAAGCAATATGTATGACAAGGGTCCGCCCAAACAAAAAGGTGGTTAAGGATCTGCATGACTAGCCTGAAATGTTAGACGAATGGCGGAACTGGACATCGAACATGGGACTCAAAGCGATGAAAAAGATTAACATGCTGGATATATTTTCAATATTGTAGCAGAAGAATAGTGTGGTATTAAAAAATCTTACTGCGGATACAGTTGATGACGGTTCCTTGTGTACTACATTCCGCTGTTGTTTTATAAAGCTTTTGTGATACTCAGAATGCATAAATAAAACTGGCAAAAAAAATACCCAATAGCAATCCACATCCAATGGGTACAATAGATATAAAAGTATGATTTGAAAGGAATCATGTTTGCAGTGCATCAGACACAGACGCGTTGAAAGCATTGATCAGAGTAAAGGGAGTGGAAGGGGTGTTTAAAAATGTAGCATAACTGTGGCAATATAGGAGACATTATCTTTATAGTTTTAGGCTGATAGAATGATAAGTAGGGGAAACTGAAGAGACAAACGTTGAGAAAACAACAGAATATTGACAATCTGACAGGAATAAGGGATATGAATTTATGAAAGCAGAGTTTATCGCCAATACACAGAATCAGTATTTTTCATTAGTGCTAGAGCTAGTCTAGACGTGCATATTAGTGAGTCCCTTCGTACAACAGAGATTCTTGCACTTTATAGTGGCACTAACAGGCCTTGGAAGAATAACTGGTGCATGTCATTGCGCTAGTATTCCTGCTAATAGCCCTGAAACACATTATGACATTGACTGGAAAGTGGGTTGATACTTGAGGAACACCATTCACCAGTTTAAAAGGGAGTGTATCTAAACTTAATGCCTCTGAATTACCAACAGTGAAAATACTGCTGTTCATCATCCATTGACTAGCCTAGAGGAGAACCTCTAAGGTACATTCACACACTCACTGGCTGACGTGAGCACCTCCACAGACATGTCATGGCATTCTGTAACCAAAGGAGAGTGTCGGGCAAAAACAATGATGTACATTAGCTTGCAGCGAAAACTAAAGGCTCTTCATAGGTGTGACAAAGAGGATTTCTGTAAACACAGGGGAAACAATTGACCCACTAAGGCCCTTTACAGTAATATAAATGCATTGATTACTTTTACAGTGCACCTGAGATGCATCATGGGAATGAATACCTAAAGTCGATTAGCTGTTGAACATGGTGGCATTGACTTTCAAAGAGGGATGACTTTGGAACATAATGACATTGGAAGGCAGTTGTGGCATTCCTGGCTGTGAGAAGTTGGCCTGGTAAATGCTAATTAAAGTGGGCACCTTGCACCAATCCAAACAACCCTTATGGTGATTTAAGAGGTCTAATATAACCTTAGAAAGCTATCCAAGTGGTAGCTGTGGACAGCAGCCTTCAGGCTTAGTCTTGAAGGAATGTTAAGCAGCCTGTTTTACCAGAATGCAACCTTATAGTATTGGTTAAATGAAAGGAGAACCACACAGTAGTTATAAAAATATGTATTTATTATTTTTAACAGACTCTAAGTACGACACAGTATCTTCTACACAAAGATACTCACAAAGCACGCCATACTGTAGCACAGAAACAATAGTAAATAGCACTAATACACAGTGGGCTCCAGGGGAGACCAAACCATATACTAAAATAGTGGTATAAAAACCACGACTCGAGTCAAGACAGTGTCTAGAGGATGTAGAATTGCTGGGACCCCAAGGAACCACCCAAGGTGAGTAAGTAGGGACCCCACGGAGGACGGGTGCAGTGTGCGAACACGACCGCGTGCGCCGTACAATTCTATGGGAGAGTCGCGGTTGCAGTTTTAAAGTTTAAGGACCCTTCTAAGTGGACTTCGAAGAAACCCCATGGAACCTAGGAGGTTGGAGAGCCATGCCACCCTTGGATACCGTGGTACCAGAGTTACCTTTCCCAGGGAAGCCGGGTGCATAGGTCTGAAGTGGCATCGGAAACCGTCGTCGATCTCTATCGAGGACTTCGAAGAAGAGCCACTGCTGGGAAGAAGAAAAGTGTCCGTTGGAATCCAAAGGAGGATTCTTGGTGAAGAGTACCAGAAAGAAGAGGGGACAGAGTCTGGGTCACTCATGAGTGACCAGGGGCTCAGTAGTGGAATGCCCACCGATGTCGGGTGCTTCAGGTGCGTTGAGGGGGTTCTTGACTCTGCAGCCACAGGGACCAAGAGACGTCGAGGACAACCAGGTGCCAGATGCGAGCTTTCCCACAAAGGATGTCGAGTGCTGAGGGGTCGGTGTCCAGCGGGAGCACCAACAAACCTTAGCAGCAGCAACCCATGCAGAAGGTCAAAGAAGGTTACGGTTCGGACCAGCAAGGTCCAGGAGACTCACCAAACACAGGGGAGTCAGGGCAAGCCTCGAGCAACCAGGCTAGCCCAAGAAAAGCAGTGTTGACCCTCAAGTGGACCCACAGGCCGGAGGCACAGGAGTCGCGAGGAAACCTCGAGCAGTTTCACAAAGCAATAGCCCACGGAGCACTCGGTGTGAGGAGGCCGGAGTTCTTTGTACAAAATGTTGCCAGATGTTGGGGCTACTTGGAGCCCAGTGCACTTGTTCTGGAAACGCCAACAAGCATATGCACTTGCAAAAGTGCGCGGTGCACAGGGGTACTGGTATTGCAGCCCCCACGAGGGATTCTGGCCTCAAACTTGGTGAGATGACAGCTCGGACCTTGAGGGATGTAGAAACCCACCTCCTATGTTGCTGAAGCCTTTGGAGTCTGGAGGAGTAGAGGAGCAGCAGACTAGTCAGTCGTGATGTGGTGCCTGCGGTTGCAGGGGAGTGACTGTTTCACTCCAAGGGAGATATCTTCAGTTGTCCTTGATGCTCCAGAGGTCGTGCATGGAGCCTGTAGGGTGCACGGGCACAAACAATGCTTAGGACTGAGAGGGAGATGAAGTCAGGCACAAACAAAGTCCAGCGGAGTCCAGAGTGTCCAGACGGTCGAAGTTCTGTGGTTTCTGGTTCAGAATCTTGTCCACGTCGAATCTAGGGTCCTACAGCCAGGTAAGCCCTTTTGTACCCACGGGAGAGGGTTGGACAGATTCAGGAGACCCTCCCAGGGGAGGGTTTGGACAGTGGGGAGGTTACTCCCATGTCCTTTGTCCAGTTTCGCACCAGACAAGGAGCCAACGGCTCCCAGGACTGGTTTGAACTGGACTATGCACAGGGACACCAAATGTGCCCCTTATGCAGACTTTTGGTCGCTGGCAAGCGCACCCATCCAGGCCTAATACACTAAATCCTGTCTGGGAGGTGGTCACACCTCCCTGTGACAGGATGCCTATTGTACTGCCTTCCCCTGCTCAAGCTTGGCTCAGCAGCAGGAGGGCAGAAATGTGTCTATGGTCGGCAGCAACCATGTTGGGCTGCCTGGGACTAGAAGGTTGGTACTGGGAACACCAGGGACCTCACAAAGCTCGTTTCTGAGGGATGAAATCATACCTCCCACACCGGTTACCGGTGTGGGGGTATGATTCCACAATGTTTGACACCAAACATGATAGGGTTACTTTCAGCCGTTTTAGAGTTGGTCATCACGCGGTCGCATAATGCCACTCTATATGTCGTAAATGGCTGCAGCACTAACAACCCGTGAGAATCAACTCCGTAGGCTACAGGGGTGTTCTGCTCATGCAGTGGCACCCTCTCACTTAGAACCAAGCACCCTGCCTTCGGGATTGTTAAGGCCTGCTATAGGGGTGACTTATAGGTTTTAAGTGTAGTGACCCTTAGATATGGGAAACCTATATCTTAAGTAAGTGGTGCATGCACCAACTTACACAGGCTGCAATGGCAGGCCTGTAGATCCATTTTGCATGGCCTCTCATGGGTGGCATAATACATGCTTCAGCCCATGGGAGGCCACTGGTGTACCTTTGCCCTGGGTACATTGGTACCATATACTAGGGACTGACAAGGGTACCCCACTATCCAATCTGGAGTGTACCTAAGTACATAACATAACAGGTTAGGGAGAAAGCAGATAGACTGGGGTCCTGCTTAGCAGGATCCCAGTCAGACTAGTCAAAAACAGTATAACATGAAGCAAAAAGTGGGGGTAACCATAAAAAGCAGACCCTACTTTCCTACACAACCCCCCCAAAAGTAAGGAGATGAGACTAGCCTTGCCCAGTTGAGTCTTCATTATCTAAGTGGAAATATCTGGAGAGTCCATCTGCATTGGCATGGTTACTCCCAGGTCTATGTTCCACTGTATAGTCCATCCCCTGTAGGTAAATGGACCACCTCAAAAGTTTGGGGTTTTCACCCTTCATCTGTTTTAGCCATAGGATGGGCTTATGGTCTGTCTGAACAATGAAGTGAGTGCCAAACAGGTATGGCCTCACCTTCTTCAGGGCCCAGACCACAGCAAAGGCCTCCCTCTCTATAGCTGACCAACGTTTCTCTCTGTGGGTCAACCTTCTGCTGATAAAAGCTACTGGTTGATCCTGACCCTCTGCATTAAGTTGTGACAACACAGCTCCTACCCCCAACTCAGATGCATCTCTTTGGACAATAAATTGCTTGGAGTAGTCTGGACTTTGCAGATTGGGAGCAGTGCACATGGCCTGCTTGAGCTAATCAAATGCCTGCTGACAGCTAACAGTCCATTGAACCTTCTTGGGCATTCTTTTTGATGTGAGATAATTTAAGGGAGTCACTATAGACCCATATCCTTTAACAAATCTCCTGTAATACCCAGTCAGGCCCAAGAAAGCTCTGACCGGAGTCTGGGTAGTTGGAGCAACCCAGTCGATGATGGTCTGGATGTTGCTCTGTAATGGTTGAACCTGGCCTCCACCCACAAGGTGGCCCAGGTACACAACCTTGCTCTGCCCTATCTGGCACTTAGTAGCCTTGATAGTGAGGCCTGCTCTCTGCAGAGCCTTCAAAACATTCTTCAGGTGGACCAGTCAATCCTCCCTGGTGGAGCTAAAGACAGCTATATCATCTAGATATGCTGCACTATAGGCTTCCAATCCTGTAAGGACTTTATTCACCAGCCTTTGGAATGTAGCAGGTGCATTCTTCAAACCAAAGGGCATCACAATAAATTGATAATGCCCACTTGGGGTTGAAAATGCTGTCTTTGGTTTGGCCTCCACAGCTAGTCTGATTTGCCAATAGCCAGCAGTGAGGTCAAATGTACTTAGATACTTGGCTGAGGCCAGAGTATCAATAAGCTCATCTGCCCTAGGAATTGGGTGATCACCAGTCCTAGTGACTGCATTGAGTCCCCTGTAGTCCACACAAAACCTCATCTCTCTCTTACCACCCTGGGTGTGAAGTGTAGGTACCAGGACTACTGGGCTAGCCCAAGGGCTATCTGAGGGCTCAATTACTCCCAATTCCAGCATCTTTTGGACCTCTGTCCTGATGCAATCTTTGACATGGTCAGGCTGCCTGTAGATTTTATTCTTGACAGGTAGACTCTCACCTGTGTCCACTTCATGGGTACACCAGGTGGTTTGACTGGGTGTCAGAGAAAACAAATGGCTGTATTGATTGAGGACCTTCCTACAATCAATCTGCTGTTGACCAGTGAGGCTGTCTGCCAACACTACACCATCAACGGATCCATCATCAGGGTTCTGTGAGAGGAAGTCAGGGAGTGGGTCACTCTCTTCCTCCTGTCCCTCATCAGTTGCCATGAGCAAGCCCATGTCAGTCCTGTCAATGTATGGCTTGAGCCTGTTCACATGGAGTACCCTGTGGGGGCTCCTGGGAGTACCAAGGTCCGCCAGGTAGGTGACCTCTCCCTTCTGCTCAAGAATGGTATGGGGTCCACTCCACTTGTCTTGGAGAGCTGCTGGGGCCACATGCTCCAACACCCAAACCTTCTGTCCTGGCTGATAAACAGTCAAGAAAGCCTTTTGGTCATGCCAAGCTTTTTGCAATTCTTGACTTGCCTCAAGGTTTTTACTGGCCTTCTTTATGTACTCAGCCATCCTGGAGCAGAGACCAAGTACATAGTCCACTATGTCTTGTTTAGGAGGTTTGAGTGGTAACTCCCATTCCTCCTTCACCAAACACAAGGGACCCCTAACTGGATGCTCAAACAGAAGTTCAAAAGAGCTGTAGCCAACCCTCTTCTGTGGGACCTCGCTGTAGGGAAAGAGAAGGCAGGGAAACAGGACATCCCATTTTCGCCTAAGCTTTTCTGGGAGGCCCATGATCATGCCCATGAGGGTTTTGTTGAACCTTTTAACTAACCCATTGCATTGTTGGTGATAGGGTGTGGTGAACTTGTAGTTCACTCCATACTCCTTCCACATTGCAGTAATGCAACTTGACATGAAGTTGGCACCTCTGTCAGTTAAGACCTCCTTAGGGAAACCCACTCTGGAAAAAATTCCCAGGAGGGCCCTGGCCACCGCTGGAGCTGTGGTGGCTCTAAGGGGTATGGCCTCTGGATACCTAGTGGCATGGTCCACCACCACTAGAATATAACTGTGTCCAGATGCTGTTGGAGGTTTCATGGGACCAATTATAGCAATCCCAACCCTCTCAAAGGGAACCCCCAAAACAGGTAGTGGTATGAGGGGGGCCTTTGAGGTACCATCTGACTCACCACTGACTTGACAGGTGGTACAGGAGTGACAAAACTCCTTTGTGTCTTCTGACATGTGACGCCAGTGAAAGTGAGGGACAAGCCTGTCCCAAGTCTTACTTTGGCCTAGGTGTCCTGCCAAGGGAATGTCATGTGCCAAGGTGAGTAGGAAGCCCCTAAACCTCAGTGGTATGACCAATCTCCTGGTGGTACCAGGCTTGGGGTCTCTACACTCTGAGTATAGGAGTCCCTCATCCCAATAGATCCTGTGGGATCCACTGACACTCCAAGCAGCCTCAGCAGCAGCTTGCTGTCTGAGGGGTTCAAGAGAGGGACAAGTTTGTTGCTCCAAACTCAAGTCTGCCCTGGAAGGGCCCCCTGTCCCCAAGAACTCAACCTGATCAGGTTCCAGTTCATCTGAGACAGTTCCTTCACAGGGACTGAGATCATCTCCCTCAAGAGATTGATCCTCACACTGAGTCTAGGGGGAAGACACAGCCTTACCCCTCCTGCTCCTTCTCTTGGAAGGCCCTTGGTCCATTTTTCCAGGATCCAAGGCCTGTTCAGTGTTAGCCAGCTTGGCCTGATCACAGCAAACACATCTGCAGTGATGCCCAGCATTGCTGCATGAGTCCTTAACTCTACTTCAGCCCAGGCTAAAGTTTCCAAATCATTGCCCAACAAACACTCCACTAGAAGGTCTGAGCTAACCACAACTTTCTTAGGGCCAGTTACCCCTCCCCAGCTGAAATTAACAACTGCCAAGGAATGATCAGTCCTGACATTGTTAGCATTGGTCACTTGGTACATTTCTCCAAGTATGATTTGGTCAGGGCCCACAAGATTCTCAGTCACCATAGTGACACTTGCACCTGTGTTCCTGTATGCCATGGCCTCCTTACCATTAATCAAAGGCTGTTGTCTGTAGTTGCCCAGGTTACTGGGACTGACAAACAAGGTGGCAAGATCCATGCCACCATCAGACAAGCACAGCCTGAGCTGGAGTTCTGACTAGGCCAGAACCCATCTCAGAGCCCAAGGTTAACCCTACTAATCCCTTGTTCCCTGTACCACCACCTGTACTAGTGCTAGGGGGCTCAGTTGCCTTAGGGGCAGTGGTGGTAGGAGGATTGTCCTTGGCTTTTGGACAGTCAGCATCTCTTGTCCAATGTGTCTTTTGTTTACAGAGATAACACCAAGGTTTCTTTTTGCCTTTACCTTTGTTGGATTGTGACTCCCCCCAGATGCAGTTTTTTGGGGCCCTGATGAAGACTTTTGTTCTTTAACCTTGTCCCCACCCTTATCTGGAGTTTTAGCATCTTGCTTCTTTTGGTCACCACCATTGTTCTGGTTTTTCTGCTTCACCCTGGTTCTGACCAACTTATCTGCCTTCTTTCCCAATTCTTGGGGAGAAGTCAGATCAGAGTCAACCAGGTACAGATGCAATAACTGATTTTGGCAATTATTAAGGATATGCTCCCTCATAATCAAATTGTACAATCCCTTGAAATCATTCACTTTGTGCCAAACAACCAGCCTTCCAGAGCCTTAATGGCACTATCCACAAGGTCTACCCAATCTTGATTCTGTGTCTTCTGGGTGTCTCTGAACTTAATCCTGTACTGTTCAGTGGTTAAGCCAAACCAATCAATGAGAGCACTCTTCAAGATTGAATAGTTGTCAGCATCCTCTTCTCTAACAATGAGGAGCTTATCTCTACCTTTGTCAGCAAAGGAGAGCCACACAAGATAGCTGCCCACTGCTCTTGGGAGACCCTCTGAACTTTACAGACCCTCTCCAAAGCAGTTATCCACTTATGGATGTCATCCCCAACATGGTAGGGAGGGACAATCTTGCTCAGGTTCCTATTATCAAAGGAATGTTCCTTAATTCTAGGGACACTCTTACTGCCACCATGGGACTCTAGTCCCAACATTTCTCTAGCTCTCTGGACTTCTAGGGAATCTTTATCAAGTGCCAATTGCTCTTGCCTGAGCCTAAGCCTAGCTTTCTCAAGTTCAAGCAATTGGTACTCCCTATAATAAGAGTGGTCCCTCTTGCTAGATTCAGAGGTCCCTACAGACTGTCCTGAGTGATTGGACTCTGCAGAGGGAGATCTAGATCTCCTTGGTAAACTCTGCACTCTGCCAGGAAGGGTGAAGAGGGGGCCATCATGGCCTTCTCCACTGCCTTCTGGAAGATCTGAGTTATCCAGGTGGGACCCATCTTGGTCCCCCTGGTCAGGGTTACATTCCAGGTCATAAAAGGTGTCACCTCCTGACCTGTCTTCATTCCCTGTCCCACCCACTCTTTCCTGTTCATCTAACCCAGGAGTCTTCCTTAGGTCATCTAACAGTAACATCTCTATTAGACGTTGAGTGTTGACACTTCTCCTTGTCTTCAGCTTTCTAGAGGCACACAGGGCTTTCAATTCGTGGAATGAAAGCTCACTGTATTTAGTGGGCAGAGAGCCACTGGCTTCACCTTTAGTAGACATACTAAGTGTGGTGAGGTGTTGCACCTACCTAACCTAGTGGAAACTACACTCTCTGAGGTTGGAGAAAGGGTGTGCTAGACCCTTGACTTACCCAACCCTAAGTTCAGTAGAACTTACTTATTCTAAGCTAGTATTATATGTACCTAGTACTTAGTGGTTTTCAGTTAATCAATACAAAGATTTATCTGGTAAAACAATGCAGGCTTGAATCCCAACCGCTGCACACCAATGTGAGAAGTTAGCCTGGTATATGCTGTCCACTAATTAAAGTGGGCACCTTGCAACAGTCCAAACAACCCTTATGGTGATTTAAGAGGTCTAAGATAACCTTAGAAAGCTATCCAAGTGGTAGCTGTGGAGAGCAGCCTTCAGGCTTAGTCTTGAAGGAATGTTAAGCAGCCTGTTTTACCAGAATGCAACCGTACAGTATTAGTTAAATGAAAGGAGAACCACACAGTAGTTATAAAAATATGTATTTATTAATATAACACACACTAAGTACGACACAGTATCTTCTACACGAAGATACTCACAAAGCACACCATACTGTAGCACAGATACGAAATAGTAAGTAGCACTAATACACAGTGGGCTTCAGGGGGAGACCAAACCATATTCTAAAATAGTGGTATAAGAACCTCGACTCGAGTCAAGACAGTGTCTAGAGGATGTAGAATCGCTGGGACCCCAAGGAACCACCAAAGGTGAGTAAGTAGGGTCCCCACGGAGGAAGGGTGCAGTGTGCGAACATGACCGCATGCACCGTACAATCCTATGGGAGAGTCGCAGTTGCAGTTTTAAAGTTTAAGGACCCTTGTAAGTGGACTTCAAAGAAACCCCGTGAAACTTAGGAGGTTGGAGAGCCACCCCACCCTTGGATATCGTGGTACCAGAGTTACCTATGCCAGGGAAGCCGAGTGCATAGGTCTGAAGTGGCGTCGGAAACCGTCGTCGATCTCTATGGAGATCTTCGAAGAAGAGCCACTGCTGGGAAGAAGAAAAGTGTCCATCGGAATCCAAAGGTGGATTCTTGGTGAAGAGTACCAGAAAGCGGAGGGGACAGAGTCTGGGTCACTCAGGAGTGACCAGGGGCTCAGTAGATAAATGCCCACCGATGTCGGGTGCTTCAGGTGCGTTGAGGGGGTTCTTGACTCTGCAGCCACAGGGACCAAGAGACGTAGAGGACAACCAGGAGCTGGATGCGAGCTGTCCCATAAAGGCTGTCGAGTGCTGAGGGGTCGGTGTCCGGCAGGAGCACCAACAAGCCTTGGCAGCGGCAACCCACGCAGAAGGTCAAGGAAGGTTACGGTTCGGACCAGCAAGGTCCAGGAGACTCACCAAACACAGGGGAGTCAGGGCAAGCCTGGAGCAACCAGGGGAGCCCAAAAAAAGCAGTGTTGACCCTCAAGTGGACTCACAGGCCAGAGGCGCAGGAGTTGTGAGGGAACCTCGAGCAGTTTCACAAAGCAACCACCCACGGAGCACTCAGTGCGAGGAGGCCGGAGTTCTTTGTAGGAAATGTTGCCAGAGGTTGGGGCTACTTGGACCCAGTGCACTTGTACTGGAAACGCCAACAAACATATGCACTTGCAAAAGTACGCGGTGCACAGGGGTACGGGTATTGCAGCCCCCACGAGGGATTCTAGCCTCAAACTTGGAGAGAGGGCAGCTCGGACCTCGAGGGACATAGAAATATACCTCCTGTGTTGCTGAAGCCTTTGGAGTCCGGAGGAGCTCAGGAGCAGCAGACCGGTCAGTAGTGATGTGGTGCCTGCGGTTGCAGGGGAGTGACTCCTTCACTCCAAAGGAGATATCTTCAGTTGTCCTTGATGCTCCACAGGTCCTGCACAGAGCCTGTATGGTGCACAGGCACAGACGATGCTTCGGACTGAGAGGGAGATGAAGTCGGCCCCAAACGAAGTCCAGCGAAGTCCACAGTGTCCAGACGGTCGAAGTTCAGTGGTTTCTAGTTCAGAATCTTGTCCACGTCGAGTCTAGGGTCCTACAGCCAGGTAAGCCCTTTTGTACCTACGGAAGAGTGTTGGACAGATTCAGTGGATCCTCCCAGGGGAGGGTTTGGACAGTGGGGAGGTTACTCTCATGTCCTTTGTCCAGTTTCGCACCAGAGCAGCAGCCAATGGCTCCCAGGACTGGTTTGAACTGGACTATGCACAGGGACACCAAATGTGCCCCTTATGCAGACTTTCAGTCGCTGGCAAGAGCACCCACCCAGGCCTAATACACTAAATCCTGTCTGGGAGGTGGTCACACCTCCCTGTGACAGGATGCTTATTGTTCTGCCTTCCACTGCTCGAGCTTGGCTCAGCAGCAGGAGGGCAGAAATGTGTCTCTGGTCAGCAGCAACCATTTTGGGCCGCCGGGACTAGAAGGCTGGTACCGGGAACACCAGGGACCTCTCAAAGCTTGTTTCTGAGGGGTGGAATCATACCTCACAGTGGTTACCAGTGTGGGGGTATGATTCCACAATGTTTAACACCAAACACGATAGGGTTACTTTCAGCCGTTTTAGAGTTAGTCATCACGCGGCCGCATAATGCCACTCTATATGTCGTAAATGCCTGCAGCACTAACAACCCGGGAGAATAGACTCCGTAGGCTTCAGGGGTGTTCTGCTCATGCAGTGGCACCCTCTCACTTAGAACCAAGCACCCTGCCTTCAGGATTGTTAAGGCCTACTATAGGGGTGACTTATAGGTTTTAAGTGTAGTGACCCTTAGATATAATAAACCTATATCTTAAGTAAGTGGTGCATGCACCAACTTACACAGGCTGCAATGGCAGGCCTGTGGATCCATTTTGCATGGCCTCTCATGTGGGGCATAATACATGCTTCAGCCCATGGGAGGCCTCTGGGGTACCTATGCCCTTGGTAGATGGGTACCATATACTAGGGACTGACAAGGGTACCCCAGTATCCAATCTGGAGCGTACCTAAGTACATAACATAACAGGTTAGGGGGTAAGCAGATAGGCTGGGGTACTGATTAGCAGGATCCCAGTCAGACTAGTAAAAAACAGTATAACATGAAGCAAAAAGGCGGGGTAACCATAAGATGCAGATCCTACTTTCCTACACTGGCCAAAAGAACGCATTACCTAGCTAGTTGGCTTTCACACCGAACATCACATAGCCTTTAGTATTAGTGTTTGTCAAAGCTAATTAATTGCAAATTTTGGCAGGAAAAAGAAGGACAGGCTTTTTTGGATGACAGCAAATCTTCAAATCTGCATTTATGAAAACAAATGCTTAAGAGAAACCTAAACCTTTTCTTGAACATATCATTAATGTTCTTGAATATATCATTGTGAAAGAAAAGGAAAGGCAGCCTTTCAGGAAAGCAAGTGTGGTACCTGAGAGGGGCTTGGGATATGAACCCCTGCTCAAATTGTAGCTTGAATTGGCCAAGAGAAGTGGGTGGAACCGAGGCCTTCTCTAATTTGTGTCGTTTCAGGTTGCCAGCCTTGTCTGCTCTTCCACAGCCCACGTCCTCCAAGGATTGTATTTGATCAGCAGCATACAGTATAAAATAAACAAATACAATGCATGGCTTCTGCTTTTGTCACCTTTTCCCAGTCTTGCCCATTTGTTCTACTACTACTACATTCCACAGCATCACTGTCTGGTGCAATTTGATGTAAAGATCACTGGACCTTCTATGACAACCCCTGATTTTGGTGTATAGTCACACAAAGTCCCACTACCACTGAGGCTATGCTGGATAGTCATTATTGTAATTATCAATTGTTAGTCTCTCTCTCTCTCATACCCCCACCCATCACACCACCAGGCGCTATGTCACATAACACAATAAGTGTACCTCAGTGGTCATCCCAAATGGCATGAGAACACTTCTAATATAGGCATAAACAAAAACAACACCCTCCCAACCGTGCACCCCATACGGTTTAGCTTGCTTTCCATGTGGGTAAGTACTTCAGTGCCGCACATAGGGGGTAGTAAGCAACATACATTTACTACAAAATCATGCAATACAATAGTATATATTGTTTAAAATTGCTTACTTCTGCATTAGGTTTGTCCTTTACAATGGTTTTCTAAAAGGAGAAAAGAAAGTCATAAATTATAGTCTCCCAATGAAAACATATATTTCAAATACTATACTTTATTACCCTATCCAACCTTATCTCCCAAAATTGTGATAGTTTTGTGTGTTGACTATGAATATTAATACCGAATAGCAATCAACATCCAATAAGTACAATAGATATAAAAGTGTGATTATAAAGGAAATCATGTTTAGAGAGCAGCAGACACAGACCTGTTGAAAGTATTGACCAGAGCAAAAGGAGTGGAAGGTGTGTTTAAGAACGCACCAAACTTGTGGCAAAATAGGAGACATTATCATAGTTTGCGGTGGAAAACACGTCAAGTTTTGGAAAATAAAGTGACAAATGTTGAGAAAACAGAATATTGCCAATGCAACAGGAATAAGAGGTTTGAATTTATGCTATACTTTTCTTTTTCAATGTTTATTTCAAAATTTTTAAAAGAGCAATCGCATTACAAAACGTCAGGTTGTATGACATTCAATACAAGACAGTTTCCAGATCCTACACAGACAGGTACACCACCCAATCCCCCTCCCCCAAACTGGATTTCCAGCAGATTTCACTACCCAATACTGGTTACTCAGGAACAGAGGGCCTCCGATGGGACTGCTGAAGGTGAGATCTTGTATCCGAGTCGGTATCCAAGCCCACCTCTTTGTCCGGAGCCATCTACTCGTGCAATATTTCCGTCCACTCAAAACAGGCCTCCTCCACCTTATCATCCGTCTGGACCTCACGCATCCGGCGTTCCTCTGCCAGAGCCCACTCGTCCACGTCTCTACTTCACTGGTCATACCATAGGATAACTATTCTTTGATTGGCAGGCACAAGACCCAGCAATGCAATTTGTCATGCACTTTGCTCACAGTCAGGTTTGGTAAGTTGTAACAAACAGTGGCAGACCGTAGGATCTATATGTACAACAGTCACCTCTCAGAGTCTATGCGTAACCATGCTCCAATATACCATCATCCCCATACACCCCAGGCATATACAAGAAGGTCGCCTCAGCAGCTCCACACCTGGGGCAAGATCCGGACCTAGTTCTATATCTACCCTGCAACCTTTTCGGCAAAAGATAAGCTCAATGTAAGAAGTGTGCCAGTCTGAAACCTGCATCCCAGGAGACTCCCCTTACTAACGCACAAGCCTTCATCCAGTCCTTGTCTGCCAAGGGTTCCTCCAAGTCACCATCCCAGCACAGTTTTGTGACCATCAGCATATCCGGCCATCCCACTTTAATGCTTCATATAGTCTGTAGACCAGCCCCGAGCAGAGTTCACATCCAACAACAACTGCAGCATTACTGAAGCTACTGGGGTCTATGGAAAATCAGTTCAGATGTCATTGGACGTCTTGGTAATTTTGGCAAATTGTAAAAAAATTCCTGGGCCTGCTCCAAATGGCTCCTGTGCCTCCGTGAATGTAATGCACCTCTCCCCCCGGTACAGGACCCCAGAGTTTCACAACCTCCCGCAATCCATGCAGCCATTGACATAACCCATTTGACCTGTAGAAATGGCTTCAACCACCACAGCGGCAACTGTGTAGAAAACGGGGGCCGGCGCAGTACCCGTCTAATCACCAACTCCTATGTCCATGCTGTCTGCCTCAAAATACATGAGTAATATTTATGTAATTGAGCCCTTTCTATAAGACAGAGAAGCAGCTGATCCACACCCTTTGTGACCACCAATAACCTATTCTCTCTGTTAGAGCCATCCTTGCATCATTGTGCGGCTTACTGTAACTGTGCCGCCACATAGTACAATTATATGTCCAGTAAGCCCAACCCTCCTTCCTCCGTGTCCAACTTGAGAACCGGAGACCCACCCAGCTACACTTACTAGCCCAGACCAGGTCAATCAAGAGACTGTCTAACTTTTTAAATGTCAAGTGGCCTATGGGGCACTGCATGTTCTGCCGAACATATAGGCAACGGGGCAGGGAGACCATCCAGGCGACAGCTACCCTGCTGGTAACTGACAATGGTAATTTGCTCTTAAATGCCACAGAGGCCTCTAGGCCTGCCAGTACACTCCCTATGTTATACACATAATGATTTTTGATCTCATGCATCACCTGTCTACCCAGATACTGGAATTTGTCCAACTCCCACCTCAAACCCAGGTCTGGAAGGGGGTCTGAGATATCCCCGTCCCACCCCGTGATCAGGAATATTAGGGACTTAGCTACACTCACTCTAAGGTCAGACAACCTCCCAAATGTATGTAGTGCATCCAGCTGGAGGGGCACTGGACTCTCCACAGTCACGAGGAAAAGTGAATCAGAGGCATTTAAGGGAGTACTACTGGGCAATGTCTTAGTAAAAAGTGTTCTACAAAAAGAATATGTTCCTGGAGGAATCATTTCTACTCAATTTAATCTTAGCCTGTTCAGACAGCTCATCCAATGACTTCAACACAACATTCATGTACAAAACCAATGCCTTAATGAACACAAATATATATACCAAGACACCTAAGTCCATACAATATAAATCATCACATATTAACTTTGAATGAAGGACTACAAGCACCATGTGGTATTATTGATGTTGTTAGAGAGAACACAATGTTGCAGTTTCTTTCTCAAGTGGCACATTACGACCAAGAGACCATCCTCAGAACCAAGTGTTGCAAAGCAGTGAAGCCTGTAAGTACTTGCTGACAAATCAGGTAAACTTATGCGATGTGAAATTTATATTCTATGGACTTAGGTGTTTTTGACCTTTATGGTTAGGAGGATTCATGTGGTTTCTTATATCCCCAAAAGTAATGAATGTGAGTATAGGGATCATAAGGTGGAGGTAGTATTGGTTTGTTGATGTACTGCTGTATCATAAATGTTATTTTTACGGTATTCATGAGCTAAGCGAATACTCCTAGATAAGTGGGACACTCTGGATGCACTCACATTAAGGGAATATAGACCGAGACTACACAAAGTAGGAGACAAATGTGGCAGACTATTGGCCTGGTTACCGAACAGAGAATGCTTGTTTCCCAAGATTCTGACACTACACATTCCATAGGGCACCATGCTTTCTAGCCAAACCGGTTTACTACACAAGTTGCACAGACATCTCAAGCAGGTATATAGGCATCCCCAGATGCAAAATCGCATTGGCATGGAGGGATTCCTAAGCTCAGTGCAACTTTCAAGATTGGAGATGGATCAATTAAACTTACTGGAGGCAGATATTACACAGAAAGAACTACTCAAAGCCCTTAAGGAGCTCCTACGGTTTATGTCACTAGGAATGGACGGCTTATGGAAGTGGCGGGGCAATAGTGGCACTAGATATAGAGAAAGGCTTTGACACAGTCAATTGGAATTACATGTTTGGAGTATTGCAGTGGATGAGATTTGGACTCAGGTTTATGGGTTGGTTGTGTCTCTTATATACTAATCTCACAGCCCGGGTGAGACTGAGTAACACAGTATTACCTACTTGACCCAGTGAAAGGGGCCCTTTGTCTCCATCCAGTCACAAAGGAACCCTTTGCAATAACTCTGCGCAAGGTTCTGGAGTTCTTTGGGATCTGAGTGGCAGACATGCTACATATAATATCATTATATGCAAAGTATACTTTGATATATGTCAATGCCCATCAGAGCTCCTTGCCAATACTATTTGCCGTCCTAGAGGACAATGGAAATCACACAGGGCTGTAAGAAAATATAGTCAAAATGGTGGTGTTTCCTTTGGTTCACACCGGACTGCCTACCGCCGAGGTACCTCTATTATTTGCAGAATGCATTACGTACAGTTCCCAAAAATACGTTTAAAACACTGCACACACTACTGAGCATGCTGGTTTGGGTGAGGAAAAGAGATAAAATAAAATTGTACGCACTCAAGCTTGACCCTGAGGAAGGAGATCTGGGACTTCCAGACCAAGAGTTGTACTACTTAGCAGCACAACTGCAGCATGCTGTGCAGTGGGGACGTTGGGACTGTTGGGTAGGGGAACCACTACACACACCGGTGGGGTAAAATCGTACCGGCGCCTTGTCCATTCACAGTCAATAACATTGCATTGACATAGGATGTAACAGTCAGGACAATACTGGCACGCCCCCCTGCTCTAGATCTCTAGACACAAGGTAGCTGCAGCCATTCCAGAAATTGTCAAATGCAATGCCATTGACTCTGTGGCAAGAGGGCGGCTGCACTACACCGGGTGATCTCTACCCTGGGGAGATTTTCCTGACATTTGAAGAACCTCAATCTAGCTTTGAGGTAGGGACAGGACAATGTCTAAAATATGCTAAACTAACAAATACGGCTGGGAAATATGGACAGACGTCCCTAACGCAACCTTTGGAGGTCGAGCAGATGGGATACTGATTTAGATAGACCGATCAAAGACACAGAGTGGGAATGATTCTGTAGCCAGATGCAGTCCATATCTAGCAATGCCAGGTTTAAGTTAGTGCATTTTCAAATAGTACATTGATTATACATGGCTCCATTCAAGCTGCTTAGAATATTTCCAACTCAGTCTACGGTGTGCCCCAGGTATGGGGAGGCCAACTTGCTGCATATTATGTGGAGCTGTGCTGCTCTATTTGTGTATTGGCAAGGGATAGTTGATAGGCTTTGACACGTTAGGGCTTGGGCTAGAACAAAGCATACAACATTGTTTATTGAACCTCATCCCCTGGCTCCAAAGTCAGGACTGAGGCGCATGTTTGCCTCTCTTGGATTGGTGTTGGCAAATCGCTGTATTGCAATCTGCTGGACACGCCCACCGGCCCCAGAGTTGAAAGCACGGGAGAAAAATGTTCAAGAGTGAGCCTTGGAGGAAGCAATATGTATGACAAGGGTCCGCCCAGACAAAAAGGTGGTTAAGGACCTGCATGACTAGCCTGAAATGTTAGACGAATGAGGGAACTGGACATCGAACATGGGACTCAAAGCGATGAAAATGATGAACATGCTTGATATAAACTCAATATTGACGAATAGTGTGGTATTAAGAAATCTTCCTGCGGATACGGTTGATGACGGTTCCCTGTGTACTACATTCCACTGTTGTTTTATAAAGCTTTTGTGATACTCAAAATGCATAAACAAAAATGGAGAAAAAAAATACCTAATAGCAATCCACATCCAATGGGTACAATAGATATAAAAGTATGAATTGAAAGGAATCATGTTTGCAGTGCAGCAGACACAAACCTGTTGAAAGCATTGATCAGAGTAAAGGGAGAGGAAGGGGTGTTTAAAAATGTAGCATAACTGTGGCAATATAGGAGAAATTATCTTTATAGTTTTAGGCTGATAGAATGATAAGTAGGGGAAACCGAAGTGACAAATGTTGAGAAAACAGCAGAATATTGACAATCTAACAGGAATAATAGGTATGAATTTATGAAAGCACAGTTTATCGCCAATACACAGAATCAGTAGTTTTCACTAGTGCTAGAGTTCGTCTAGACATGTGCATATTAGTGAGTCCCATTGTACAACAGAGATTGTTGCACTTTATAGTGGCACTAACAGGCCTTGGAAGGATAACTGGTGTATGTCATTGCGCTAGTATTCCTGCTAATAGCCCTGAAACACATTATGACATTGAACGGCAAGTGGGTTGATTCTTGAGGAACACCATTCACCAGTTTAAAAGGGAGTGTATCTGTACTTAATGGCTCTGAATTACCAACAGTGAAAATACTGCTGTTCATCATCCATTGACTAGCCTAGAGGAGAACCTCTAAGGTACATTCACACAATCACTGGCTGACAGAGCACCTTTACAGCCATGTCATGGCATTCTGTAACCAAAGGAAAGTGTCACGCAGAAACAATGATGTATATTAGCATGAAGTGAAAATTAAAGGATCTTCATAGATTGACAAAGAGGATTTCTGTAGACACAGGGGAAAAGATTGACCCACTAAGGCCCTTTACAGTAATATAAGCGCATTGATTACTTTTAGAGTGCACCTGAGATGCATCATGGGAATGAATACCTAAAGTCGATTAGCTGTTGAACATGGTGGCATTGACTTTCAAAAATGAATGACTTTGGAACATAATTAAATTGGAAGGCAGTTGTGGCATTCATGGCCAAAAGAACGCATTACCTAGCCAGTTGGCTTTCACACCGGACATGACATAGCCTTTAGTAGTAGTGTTTGTCAAAGCTAATTAATTTACACATTTGGCAGGAAAAAGAAGGGCAGGCATTTTTTGGACGACAGCTGTAGGAAGCTGGCTCTGTATATACTATACCAAAGTGAGGTATAGTGTGTACAGAGTCCAGTGGAACCCCAAAGGTAGGCAGAGGTAAAGTTAGATAGCACCTCACTCTCTATTTGTTGTAGTGTGGTCGAGCAGTAAGGCAGTATCAGAGGACAGTGTTAAGCATTTGTTGTACACACTCAGTCAGCAAAAGAATTCACACACTCAAAGACTGAACTTCAGACCAATTGTTTTTGTATAAAAATATTCTTTTAGTTATTTTATTTCCTAGAACCAAGCAAGCCTGGCACAGGTAAGCAGTAAGTACTTTGCAGTAAATATACAGTTTGTAACACAGTTTGGATTGCAATTGTAAATGCACTTTGTTTTGACTTACAGTATTGTTTCTGAGAAATGCAATGCTTTGTAAATACAGTACATAGACTTGAATGGGCTCTTCAGTAAAATACCAGGTAAGTTACTTTTTGGATTACTTTTCTTACTCAGTGTTTTATACCTGGACACTACACTGGGACATTTCCTGTAAACAGGTAAGTAAAAAGCGTTTTTGTTAAATAGTACAATTTTAAAGAATTTATTTAGGTTTTCAAACTCCACACTTAGAAACTTTTCCAAGAAAAACAGTCAATGTTATCCTATGGAGGAAAATAGTGTTATAGGTTTTAGGGTAAGTAATCGGTAGTGGGAGTTGAGGTTCTGGGGGTAGACACAGGGGTCCCCCAGGGTCAGGGATGCACTCTCGTTATACCCTCAGTGGCACTAGGGCGGCCGGGTGCAGAGTGTGGAGGCCCAATGTTATCCAATGGGGGGTAGGGGGCCTCCGGTTGGTGGCAGCTGACGAGCAGGCCACTTGGTTGTGGCAGCAAAGCTCCTGGACTTTAGCTCAGGGCACATGGGGAAACAAAGTAGCACCAAAGGTGCACCCTCAGCGGCACTAGGGCGGCCGGGTGCAGGGTGCTGTTTCGACTTCAGGCGCCCTGTTGTTTGCAATGGGGAACCTCCGGTTTGCAAAGGCACTGCAGGCTTGGGGACGAAGGTCTTCTGGGTGCGACCACCACTTCGAGAGGTAAGTTGGGATCTTGGGGGCTGGTTAGGCACCGTCGGTTTGGCCACCCAAGGCCATGGGGAGTCGGTGCAGGGGTGCCTTTTAGGGTTGGATCTTCTTACCAGCTCCTGGTCGCGGTTGGGGGGACCTTCCGGATTTAGGCTGCAGGCGTCGGCTGGAGGTTTGAGGCAGGTCAGGGGTCACCGGATCTCAGGTTAGGATTGCTTTGTATAGGATTTTCAGTAAGATTACAGGTGAGTTACTTTTGAGATTACTTTTCTTACACAGAGTAGTATACCTGGATACTAGCCTGGGACATTTCCTGTAAACAGGTGAGTAAAATTGTTTTTGTTAAACAGTACAATTTTAAAGAATTTCTTTAGGTTTTCAAACGCCACACTTAGAAACTTTTCCAAGAAAAGCAGTCATGTTATCCTATGGAGGGAAATAGTGTTATCGGTTTTAAGTAAGCCTGGGAGGTGAACTCGTTACGCGGAGCTCGCGGAGTTCTGTAAAACTCTGCCCCGCGTAGTGTAGTTTTTTTCCTCGCTCGCGTTCGTCAACGTCAAGTTGGCGAGCGCGAGCGAGGAAAATCCACCTCCCGGCGAGATTTTTTCTTCTTCGCGATCGTCAACATCAAGTTGGCGAGCACGAGCGTGGAAAATAAACCTCCCGGCGAGATTTCTCAACGCGGGGGGGTCAGGTTTCTCATTGCGAGTGGTCGCGTATGCTCGCGACCGCTCGCGTTGAGAAACTGCCCGTTCGCGTTGAGAAAGCTGCTGCTCGAGTAAAAATCTACTCGAGCGGCAGAAAGGAAAACAGCGCCCGCTTGCGCTGTGCATGGTGCCGTTCGCGATGATTGCACAGTGCAGACAAGCATCCGGCATTGAAAATCACAGTGAACAGCATTTTTCTATCGCACTCCGCTGCTTGCGGAGCTCTGCGTAGCGCAGCAGAGTTTTTTTTCCACTTCGCGGAGTTTCGCGTAGGGCAACTCCGCACACTCCGCCCAGGGTTAGTTTTAAGGTAAGTATTCGGTAGTGGGAGTTGAGGTTCTAGGGGTAGACTCAGGGGTCCCCCAGGGTCAAGGATGCACTCTTGTTACACCCTCGGCGGCACTAGGGCGGCCGGGTGCAAAGTGCTGAGGCCCAATGTTATCCAATGGGGGATAGGGGGCCTCCGGTTGGTGGCTGCTGACGAGCAGGCCACAAGGTTGTGGGAGCCAAGCTCCTGGTGTTAGGCTCAGGGCAAAAGGGGATCCTATTTAGCACAAAAAGTGCACCCGCAGCGGCGGCTGGGTGCAGGGTGCTGTTTTGGCGTCGGGTGCCCTGTTGTTTTCAATAGGGATTTTCGGTTTTGGTTTTCAGCTGAAGGCTCGGACCAGGAAGACTTCTGGGAGGAACCAACAGCTGGGCAGGTAAGTTGGAGGGCTCGGGGACGTAGGTGCACCTCGGGTTCCCTTCTCCAGGGCGCAGGGTGGCTGGATGCAGGGGTGTCTTTTGAGGTCGGATTTCACCTTCCCGGCCACTCGTGGTTGGGGGGGTCTCCTGCAGAGGCTACTGGCGACCTCAGGGAGTCCTGGAGGGGTCAACCCACAGTGAACTCGGACTCTGGAGTGCTGGGGGACCTTGCTGGGACCAGTGGGCCACTTGAACTCGGGCGGTAGGCAACCGGTGCAGTGGTGGTTCCAGGCATTGGGTTTCTTTTTCCTCAGCAGGCTCGGAGTCTTTCTTTGGTGTTTCTTCTGAACAGAGCTGCTGTTCACAGGATATCCGGACTTTGTTGAAGGCAGTCAGTCCTCCCAGGGGTTCTGGAGGTCGGTGGCTGCAGGACAAGACGATTTTTGGCGCAGGATCTCTGGAAACAGCAGACGGGCCGGTAGGGCTGGGTCCAAGTCAGTTGTTCTCTGCAGTCTCCTCTGCTGGGCGTCTTCTTTCATCCTTTTTCTTCTTAGGTTGCGGGAATCTGCCTTCTTGGTTCAGGGCTGCCCCCTAAATACTGTATTTAGGGGGCGTTTTAGGGGTCTCGAGGTCAGTAGCCAATGGGTGTGCTCACCCCACGTGGGGGGAGTGAGCACAATCCCTAATCCTGATTGGGGGAGTGCCTGGCATCTGCAAGATGGCGGGCACTGAAAAGTGGGCTTCACCTCACCTCCCCCACCTGAGGGGTGGAGTTGGCAGAGGTGGGCACACCTTCTGGGCTGGCTAGTTTTTCCCACCCGTCTTCCCGCCGAAAAGGAGGGGAGACAGAAAGGGGGCCTGCTCCTGATAGCAGGAGAGGCTGGGGGTCACATTACAAAGGCTGCCAGGCCTTAGAAGCTCCCCTGCCACAGATGGCTCTTCCTGGCATGGGGGAGGTGTGAACACCTCCGCCCAGGAAAGGCTTTGTTTCTGGGCTCTGGGAGCAAAGGCTCCCACCCTAGAGGTCCAGAAACATGTCTCGTGGTGGCAGGCTGGTGTGTACCAGTCAGGGAACCCACCAGAGGCTGGCCGTTTTTCAGGGGGCATCTCTAAGATGCCCTCTGAGTGCATTTTTCATTAAATCCCACACTGGCATCAGTGTGGGTTTAATGTGCTGAGAAGTTTGATACCAAACTTCTCAGTTTTCAGTGCAGCCATTATGGTGCTGTGGAGTTCGTAATGACATACTCCCAGCACCATATACTCCTAATGGCAGCACTGCACTTACAATGTCTAAGAATTGACTTAGACACTGTAGGGGAACAGGGCTCATTCACCTGTACCCTCACCACTGGTATAGTGCACCCAGCTAGAGGGGTAGCTGACCTATGCCAGGGCAGTGGGTTGTAGGCATGGCACACAGGGATGTGTGCCATGTCGACTCTTCACTTTGTTTTGCACCAAAACACGCAGCCTGCAATGGCAGTGTGTATGTGTACAGGTACAGGGCCTCTAAGGGTGGCACAATAAGTGCTGCAGCCTGAGAGGTCTTCCCTGGTCACAGTGCCCTGGGTACCTGTGGTACCATTTACCAGGGGCTGACCTGTGGCCAGAGATGCCAATTGGGTTTGGGTACAGTTTTGGGGAAAGAACACAGGCCCTGGGAACCTGATTGGCAGGGACCCAGGGCACATCAAGGCAAAAATGCATCAGTAGTCTGGCAAAAAGTGTGTGGGGGGGGGGGGTTACTGCAACAGAAACCCAGCTTCTCACAACAGCAAATCTTCAAATCTACATTTATAAAAACAAATGCTTAAGAAAAACCTAAACCTTTTCTTGAATATATCATTAATTTTCTTGAATATATCATTGTGAAAGAAAAGGAAAGGCAACCTTTCAGGAAAGCAAGTGTGGTACCTGAGAGGGGCTTGGGATATGAACCCCTGCTCAAATTGTAGCTTGAATTGGCCAAGAGAAGGGGGTGGAACCGAGGCCTTCTCTAATTTGTGTCATTTCAGTTGCCAGCCTTGTCTCCTCTTCCCAGCCCACATCCTCCAAGGATTGTATTTGATCAGCAGCATACAGCATAAAATAGACAAATACAATGCATTGCTTCTGCTTTTGTCACCTTTTCCCAGTCTTGTCCATTTGTTAGACTACTACTCTTTCCACAGCATCTCTGTCTGGTGCAATTTGATGGAAGGATCACTGGACCGTCTATGACAACCCCCGATTTTGGTGTATAGTCACACAAAGTCCCACTACCACTGAGGCTAAGCTGGATAGTCATTATTGTAATTATCAATTGTTTGTCTCTCTGTCTCTCACATACCCCCACCCATCAGACCAGCAGGCGCTGTGTCACATAACACAATATGTGTACCTCAGTGGTTATCCCACATGACAACACTTCCAATATAGGCATAAAACAAAAACAACACCCTCCCAACCGTGCACCCCATACGGTATAGCTTGTTTTCGATGTGGGTAAGCACTTCAGTGCCGCACATAGGGGGTAGTAAGCAACATACATTTACTACAAAATCATGCAATACAATAGTATATATTGTTTAAAATTGCTTACTTTTGCATTAGGTTTGTCCTTTACAATGGTTTTATAAAAGGATAAAAGAAAGTCAGAAATTATAGTCATACAATGAAAACATATATTTCAAATGCTATACTTTAATACCCTATCCAACCTTATCTCCCAAAATTCTGATAGTTTTGTGTGTTGACTATGAGTATTAATACCGAATAGTAATCCACATCCAATAAGTACAACAGATATAAAAGTAAGATTATAAAGGAATCATGTTTAGAGAGCAGCAGACACTGACCTGTTGAAAGTATTGATCAGAGCAAAAGGAGTGGAAGGTGTGTTTAAGAACATACCAAACTTGTGGCAAAATAGGAGACATTATCATAGTTTGCGGTGGAAAACACGTCAAGTTTTGGAAAATAAAGTGACAAATGTTCAGAAAACAACAGAATATTGCCAATGCAACAGGAATAAGAGGTTTGAATTTATGCTTTTCTATTGTTTTTCAATCTTTATCTCAAAAAGAGCAACCACATTGCAAAACGTCAGGTAGAATGACATTCAATACAGTACAGTTTTCCAGATGCTACACAGACACGTGCACCACCCAATCCCCCCCCCCTCTGGGTTTCCAGCAGATTTCCCTACCCAATAGTGGTTACTCAGGAACAGAGGGCCGATGGGCCTGCTGAATGTGTGATCTTGTATCCGAGTCAGTATTCAAGCCCACCTGTTAGACCCGGGGTTCGAATCCCCTACCTCTGCCACCCAGATGTTAGAACCGAGGTTCAAATCCCTTGTTGGCTGGGGTAGGTACCCGCGTTCCAACGTCAGGGTAAGGAAGGTCACCTTCTGAGATAGCCCCGCTAACCCCCTCAGTAGCTTGGCACGAGCAGCCAGGCTTATCTTCAAGGCAAATGTGTAAAGTATTTGCAATCACGCTCACAGCAACCCAATGATGACACACAAATAGACTCCACACGAGTTTTATAAAACGAGTATACATTTTATATAAAAAGATATACGATCAGACCACACGATATAAATCCAACATATGCGTATTTGTAATATTCCTCCTGGCCGGTTGTTAGGCAAGCCAGCCCTTATCAGTTCTGGCGATATTAATGAGCACTTGTAAACATCCTACTCTAATCCTAACACCCTGTTATGCAGATCGTAATGCTAGAATCAGGTACTGCTGCAATGTAAAAATAATGCAATGCGTACGCAGGCCCGCTACCACAGGGACACCCTCCGGTTCTATGCCTTCCTGACCCCAGGGGATTCTCTTGATCACCACTCCCTGGGCCAACTATGCCCCTCCATGGGTACTTCCAGTCAGTCGGGGCCTCTCTAGGGGCGCTGGCTCCTTGCCAACCCCCACCTAGAGCGGTATCCCTGGAAGACCCATCAGTCAGGACACTGTTCCCAGTTATCCTGTCCTCCAGGTTAGATGTGGGTGTACCCTGGTAAATCTTAGGGGACCCAGCTCTACTAGCTGGACACTGTCCAACGGGTTTTCCCACTGAGGGCCACCTCCCTCTCTTAACCTTCCATTTAGATTTCTGTGCCTGCCATTTAGGAATGGCACCCACAAACTTCAGGACTGGGGGAGCTCTGATGACAGACGCCCTATACCCTCCTGACGCTAGGTGTTCTTCCTCGCACAGCTGGCAAGTAGGCGCTAGGCCTCCCACCTGGTGCTCCTGTAAGGAACCCTCCAGTCTCTGGGGTGGTGAACCCCTGGGGACGCTGCTCACACTCCCTCCCTCTCCTTTGAGACAGGGCTCTAGCCCGCATGCCCCCCCACTACTCTGGGACCTAACGGTTCTACTTCACCTCTCTTCCCTCTCTAGGGCCTTTTCAGGCCCTTGGACCCATGACCAGGGGTCCGGCTCTTGTGCCAGCTCCCGGGAATCAAAGAGCTCGCACCCTAACACGGGTTGGCGCAATCCGGGAAAATGATTACTGAGCCTAGGCTCCCTAGGGTTAAGGTTGAGCAACCCCTTCAAATCATTTGCCATGCTCACCAACACCCAGTCATCCAGTGCACGCTTGTACTCATCCACACTTGGCTCTGGCTGTACGCTGCCACCATTCAAACTGGACTCTGCCTGTTTAACCTTAATGTCCAGTTCCCTCATGCTTAACTCATGAGCTAAGAGAATCTTTTTCTCTTCCAAGGCGAGAGCACACCTGCTCTCCTCTGCCTGAGTTTTAAGTTTCAAAACCTCCAACTCATGCTCTCTGACCCTTTGGTTTTCCTCCAACTCCTCTGGTGAAAAACTCCTCCCTGAATAGCTACTACCAGCCCCTAAGGCTGGTCCCTCCACTGGCAAATCCTGTGGACCAAATCCATTCCCTGGGTCATCCTCATCCACCTCAACATCACCCGCCTCCTGAGTCCCTTTGGCTTCCCACCATCAACTCGTGCAACATTTCCGTCCACTCAAAACAGGCCTCCTCAACCTTATCATCAGTCTGGACCTCACGCATCCGGCATTCCTCTGCCAGAGCCCACTCGTCCACGTCTCTACTTCACTGCTCATATGTATGCCCCAAGGAGACAACCATCAGATGGCTATTCTTTGATTGGCCAGCACAAGACCCAGCAATGCAAATTTGTCATACACTTTGCTCACAGTCAGGCTTGGTAATAGTTGTAACAAACAGTAGCAGACCGTAAGATCTAAATGTACGTCAGTCGCCTCTCGGAGTCTATGTGTAACCATGCTCCAATATACCATCATCCCCATACACCCCAGGCACAGCATAGACAAGAAGTTCCCCTCAGCTGCTCCACACCTGAAGCAAAATCCGGACCTAGTTCTATATCTACCCTGCAACCTATTCGGCAAAACATGAGCTCAATGTAAGAAGTGTGCCAGTCTGAAACCTGCATTGCAGGACACTCCCCTCACTAACGCACAAGCCTTCATCCAGTCCTTGTCTGCCAAGGGTTCCTCCAAGTCACCATGCCAACACAGTCTTGTGACCATCAGCATATCCGGCGAATCCCACTTTAACGCTTCATATAGTCTGTAGACCAGCCCGAGCAGAGCTCACATCCAACAACACCTTCAGCATTACTGAAGCTACTGTGTTCTATGGAAAAGCAGTTCAGTTGTCATTAGACGTCTTAGGAATATTGGCAAATTGTAAAACAAATCCTCGGCACGCCCCAAATGGCTCCTGTGCTTTTGTGAATGTAATGCACCTCTCGCCCAGGTCCCACAGAGTTTCACAACCTCCAGCAATCCATGCTGCCAGCGACAAAACCCATTTGACCAGCAGAAATGGCTTCAACCACCACAGGGGCAACTGTGTAGAAAACGGGGGTCGGCGCAGTACCCATCTAATCACCAACTCCCATGTCCACGCTGTCTGCCTCAAAATACTTGGGTAATCTTTATGTAACCGAGCCCTTTCTATAGGACAGAGAAGCAGCTGATCCACACCCTTTGTGCCCACCAATACCCTCTTCTCTCTGTTAGAGCCATCTGCGCATCATTGTGTGGTGTGCTGTAACTGTGCCGCCACATAGTACAATTCCATGTCTAGTAAGCTCAACCCTCCTTCCTCCGTGTCCAGATTGAGGACCGTAGAGCCACCCAGCTACACTTATCAACCCAGACCAGGTCAATTAAGAGACTGCCTAACTTTTTAAATGTCAAGTGGCCTCTGGGGCACTGCATGTTCTGCAGAACTTATAGGCAATGGGGCAGGGAGACCATCCTGGCGACCGCTACCCTGCTGGTAACTGACAAGGGTAATTTGGTCGTAAATGGCACAGAGCCCTCTAGGCCTGCCAGTACTCTCCCTATGTTATACACATTTTTGATATGTGCCATCACCTGTCTACCCAGATACTGGAATTTGTCAAACTCCCACCTCAAACCCAAGTCTGGAAGGGGGTCTGAGATATCCCCGTCCTACCCGGTGATCGGGAATATTAGGCACTTAGCTACACTCACCCTAAGGTCAGACAACCTCCTAAAGGTATGTAGTACATCCAGCTGGAGGGGTACTGCGCTCTCCACAGCCACGAGGGAAAATGTATCGGAGGCATTTAAGAGACTACTACTGGGCAATGTCCTCGTAAAAAAGTGTTCTACAAAAAGAATGTGTTCCTGAAGGATTCATTTCTACTCAATGTAATCTTATCCTGGTCAGACAGCTCATCCAATGATTTCAACACAACATTCATGTACAAAACCAATGCAGTAATGAACACAAATATATTTACCAAGACACCTAAGTCCATACAAAATAAATCATCACATATCAACTTTAAATGAAGGACTACAAGCACCATGTAGTATTATTGATGTTGTTAGAGAGGACAAAATGTCGCCGTTTTGTTCTCAAGTGACACATTAAGACCACAAGACCATCCTCAGAACCAAGTGTTGCAAAGGAGTGAAGCCTGTAAGTACTTGCTGATAAATCAGGTAAACCTCTGCGTAAAGGACTCCACAGACGCCCTATGCATCATGAATCAAAGTTGAAATGTGATAATTTATATTGTATGGACTTAGGTGTTTTGGACCTTTATGGTTAGGAGGATTCTTGCTCTTCCTTATATCTCCGAAACGTAATGAATGTGAATATAGGGATCATAAGGTGGTGGTAGTATTGGTTTGTTGATGTACTGCTGTGTCATAAATGTTATTTTTACTGTAATCATATGCTAAGCGAATACTCGTAGATAAGTGGGACACTCTGGATCCACTCATATTGAGGGAATGTAGACCGAGACTACACAAAGAAGGAGACAAATGTGGCAGACTATTGGCCTGGTTACCGAACAGAGAATGCTGGTTTGCCAAGATTCTGACACTACGCATTTCCCAGGGCACCATGCTTTCTAGCCAAACCAGTTTACTACACAAGGTGCACAGACATCTCAAGCAGGTATGTAGGCATCCCCAGATGCAAAATAGCATTGAGATGGAGGGATTCCTAAGCTCAGTACAACTTTCAAGATTGATGGATCAGTTAAATTTACTGGAGGCAGATATTACACAGAAAGAACTACTCAAAGCCCTTAAAGAGCTCCCATTGTTTAAGTCACTAGGAATGGACGGCTTATGGAAGTGGCGGGGCAATGGTGGCACTATATATAGAGAAAGCCTTTGACACAGTCAATTGGAATAACATGTTTGGAGTATTGCAGTGGATGGGATTTGGTCTCAGGTTTATGGGTTGGTTATGTCTCTTATATACTATGCTCACTACCCAGGTGAGACTGAGTAACATGGTATTACCTACTTGGCCTATTGAAAGGGGCCCTTTGTCTCCACTCCTGTTTGCAGTCGCAAAGGAACCCTTTGCAATAACTCTGCACAAGGTTCTGGAGTTCCTTGGGATCTGAGTGGCAGACATGCTCCATATAGTATCATTATATGCAAAGTATACATTGATATATGTCAATGCTCATCAGAGCTCCTTGGCGATACTATTTGCCGTCCTGGAGGACTATGGAAATCACACAGGGCTGCAAGTAAATAGAGTCAAAATGGTGGTGTTTCCTTTGGGTTCACACTGGACTGTCTACCACACATTGACCAGTAGTGGATACTGAACCACTTCCATTATCTGCGGGTACCAGTTGAAGGAATTGGCCCGTTTCAGGTCACCCGGGTCACTAATGACCACCTCTCAGCCTTCGATACCAAATGAAGAGTCGGTCAGACAATAGAGAATACAAACCAATAGCTTTTTTTTCAAAGTACACTCAGAGCGGAGCCCAGTCTGCCCACTCGCTAGGAGTGCTGCAGAGGGACTGAAATCGACAAGCATAAAGAGACATTATGTACATTTCGTAACTGGGCTAAAACACGCCCATAGTGGAATTTTCCAGGCAGGTGCTGCTAAGCAATGGAATACAAAGACAAAAACAATCTCAGTGCTCATATCTTACACAATGTTGCAAAGTTCTAGGTTGTTCCAGTCGGGCCCGTCACCAGACAAGTGGGAGAAGGCATTTATCTAGTGAGAAAGGTATGTGCTAATAAGAACAGTCTATTCATTAGCGAAGCAAAACCCAACCTTGGAGAAACTAAACCCAGCAGAGGCCTTTCTCAAAAATAGCTAAGGATTAGTTTCGATCATGATTTAAAATGGCGTCTGTTAGAAATGGGGGTCTCTAGTTGGCAGAGGTAGGTACCTTTGTCCAAATAGGGGCCCTTGCTTCTAGTCAGGGTAAGGGGGATGCACTCCTAAAATAACCCCTGCTCACCCCCTTGGTAGTTTGAGCAGACAGGCTTATCTCAGAGGCAGTGTGTAAAGCATTTGTGAACACATACAGTAATACAGTGAAAACACTACAAATGGACACCACACCAGTTTAGAAAAATAAATAAATATCTAAACCAAAACAAGACCAAACGACAAAAATCCACAGTACAATTATCAAGATATCCTCAAAAATAGGTTATTCACTAAAATAAAGCTTGTAGCAACAAATAACTCCACTTGGAGTTATAACAACGTCGTGACTGGTGAAAATCCCAAAGTACGGCGCCGACCGCGAGGTGCGCGGCGTCGGGCCTACACAGAACAGTACCTTGGAACGATGAAAACAAAGACAGTGCACGGCATCGGGGAGGGGATGCTTCGTTGGCGCCGCGCAGCGTCGGTTCCTTACGACCCCAGGGGAGGTGAAGCCTCTGTTCCTTACTGCAGCGCAGGGGAGGCGAGACGACTGTTCCTTACTGCGTCAGGAGGTGACGGCACAATGGCGCCAAAGCCTCAGTTCCTTACGATGGCGCAATGTCGATGGATTCGGGAATCACCCACGTCGAGGATCGGCTCCGCGATGATGAAGTCGGTTTCGGAGTCGATGAGGCCCGGCAGCAGGCGTCGGGCCTACGTCACAACTCGGAGCAGCGCTCACGGCTTCGGTGCAGGTTACGGCATAGCTCGCCGGCGTCAGTGTTGCAATTTCCTTCTGTAGCAGCTGAAACAGCAGTTTCAGATGCAGAGAGACAGAAGGGGTGAAGTCTTGGTGTTCCTGAGACTTCAGAACAGGAGGCAAGCTCAGTTTCAAGCCCTTGGAGATCTTTTCTTCAAGCAGGTGACAAAGCAAAGCAGCAAAGTCCTTTTTCTCCTTTCCTTGGCAGCAAGCAGCCACTGCAGGCCAACCCCAGACAGCAAACAGCACAGGGGCAGTATTCCTCCTCAGCTTATCCGGCTCTTCTCCTTGGCAAAGGTTCCCTCTTGATTTCCTAGAAGTGATCTAAAAGTCTGGGGTCTGGGCCGCTCTTTTTATACACCAAAATCCTTTGTTCTCTGAAGGCAGAGAGTGTCTGTACCCAGCCAAAACCAGTTCTGTGGGGCACTTTGCAAGTGCACAACAACCTCCTTTGTCAGTGTGAGCCCTGGCTTCAGACACACCACAGGGGGACTGAGCCGTCATTGTGGAAGGCAGGCACAGCCCTATTCAGGTGAAGATGCTACTCCTCCCACCACTCCAAATGCAGACCAAGCCTATTCAGCCCAGCCCTGACTCATCAGACTTCTGGAGCTACTGCCCTGCTCTAGCCCCTGTCATCCAAAAGCCAGACATGCAATACACAAACCTAGCAGAGACACACTGGATGGTTAGGCAAGAAAATACCTACTTTCTAAAAGTGGTATTTTCAAACACAGAATGTAAAAATCACACTCACTAAAAGATGCATCTTAACATTCTGAGTTCAGGCAAACTAAACTTTATTTTCCAATCTTGTTCCCAGGGTCAGTTATGTTTATAAGATGTTATAAACAAACTCCCCATTCTGGCCTATGGGAATAGACAGCCTTGTAATAGTGAAGAACGAATTTGGCAGTATTTCACTATCATGACATGCCACACACATCAGGGCATGTCCTACCTTTCACATACAATGCACCCTGCCCACAGGGGTACCTTGGGCCTACGTTAGGGGTGACTAATATGTAGAAAAGGGAAGGTTTCGGGACTGGCAAATGTGTGCACTTGTCAAGTCGACATGGCAGTCCCAGACTGCACACAGGCTCCGCAATGGCAGGCCTGAGTCACATTTTACAAGCTGCTTCTGTGGGTGGCACAATCAGTGCTGCAGCCCACCAGCAGCATTTGATTTACAGGCCCTGGGCACACATAGTGCACTGTACTAGGGTCTGACAATTAAACCAAATAAGCCAATCATGGAATCACTAATCCATAACAATACTTTTACAAAGGGAGCACTTGTACTTTGGCACTGAACAGCAGTGGCTAAGTGCCCAAAGCATCTAGACCAGCAAAAATGGAGTCCAACACACAGCAAAAACATAGGAGGCCAAAGCAAAAAATGGAAGGGAGACCCACGCCAATGGTGCCAGGTCTAACACGTGTCCCTCCAGCTGAAATGTGGGGAGAACTACCCACCCTCTTCGGAGTTCTCTTCACTGAGGCGGAAAAATCTGGACAGACCATCAACATTGGCGTGTTCTGTACCCGGGCGGTGTTCCACCGTAAAGTCCATCCCCTTTAGGGAAATGGACCACCTCAACAGCTTTGGATTCTCACCCCTCATTTGCATCAACCATCTGAGGGGCCTGTGGTCTGTCTGAACCCGGAAGTGAGTCCAAAACAAGTATGGTCTCAGCTTCTTCAGCGCCCATACCACAGCAAATGCCTCACGCTCAATCACACTCCATCTCTGTTCCCGTGGAAGTAACCTCCTACTAATGAAGGCTACAGGTTGGTCTAGGCCCACCTCATTTAGCTGTGAGAGCACAGCCCCCACACCATGCTCTGAAGCATCTGTCTGAACAATGAATTCTCTTGAGAAGTTGGGTGCCTTAAGCACGGGCGCTGTGCACATGGCAGATTTCAGGGCATCAAAAGCCTTCTGGCAGGCATCAGTCCAGTTCACTTTCCTGGGTTTCCTGTAAGTCAGCTCTGTCAAGAGGGCAACAATGGTGCCATACCCCTTGTCAAATCTCCTGTAATACCCTGTGAGTCCTAAAAAGGCTCTCACCTCTGTCTGAGTCTTGGGGGGTTCTCAAGCCAGAATGGTATCAATTTTGGGCTGTAGGGGTGCCACCTGGCCGCTCCCTAACTGGTGTCCCAAGTACAGCACTGAACCCTGCCCTATCTGGCACTTGCTTGCCTTGATCGTAAGGCCTGCCCTCCGCAGCGCCTTCAACACTTCCCAGAGGTGGTGCAGATGTTCCTCCCAAGTGGCACTGAACACTGCAATGTCGTCCAGGTAGGCGGCACTGAAATCCTCCAGTCCAACCAACACCTGGTTGACCAACCTCTGAAAGGTGGCAGGGGCATTCTTCATCCCAAAGGGCATCACCTGGAATTGGTAGTGCCCATCTGGTGTGGAGAATGCTGACCTCTCTCTTGCCCCATCAGTCAAAGTGATCTGCAAGTACCCAGACATTAAGTCAAATGTACTGAGGTACCGGGCAGCCCCCAACCGATCGATGAGCTCATCAGGTCTGGGGATGGGGTGCACGTCAGTCCTGGTGACTGAATTGAGCCCTCGGTAGTCCACACAGAACCGGAGTTCTGGTGTGGCACCGGGTGCGGCAGCCTTCGGAACCAAGACCACTGGGCTAGCCCAAAGGCTGTCTGAGGGCTCAATCACCCCTAGCGCTAACATCTTGGAGACCTACTCCTTGATGCAAGCTCTGACCCTGTCAGTCACTCTGTAAATTTTATGTTTTACTGGAGGACTGTCCCCAGTGTCCACATCATGGACGCACTAATGAGTGACACCGGGGGTCAGGGAGAACAGGTCAGAAAACTGTCCCAACAGCTAGCGACAGTCACTCTGCTGCTCAGGGGTCAGGGCGGTAGAGAGGTTCACACCGCCCACTGACCCATCATGCTCCTTTGCAGACAGGAGGTCAGGAAGAGGCTCAGTCTTTTCTTCCATCCGAGCATCAGTTGCTAGGAGCATTCCCACTTCGGACCTCTCCAAGTGGGGCTTCAGGCGGTTCACGTGCAGGACCCGCAAGGAGTTCCTGGGAGACTGCAAGTCCACCAAGTAGGTGACGTTGCTCTTGCGCTCCATCACCTTAAATGGTCCGGTCCACTTATCCTGGAGCGCACAAGGCTCCACTGGGGCCATGACCCAATCTTTTTGTCCAGGCTGAAACTCGATCAGAGTGACATTCTGATCATACCAACGTTTCATCTCCTCCTGGCTGGCTTCCAGATTCACCTGAGCGAGTTGTCTGAAGCGCTTAGTCTGGTTTCTGAAGGCCAGCATGTAGCTATATACATCCTGGGGAAGTTTACTGGGAGCTTTCTCCCAGCCTTCTTTCACCAGACTCAGAGGTCCTCTCACAGGATGGCGGTACAGCAGTTCAAAGGGACTGAACCCTAAGGACTTCTGGGGCACCTCTCTGTAAGCAAACAGAAGGCATGGCAAGAGGACGTCCCACTTACGCTTCATGGGTTCACCAAGATCCATAATCATGCCCTTCAGGGTCCAGTTGAATCTCTCAACCAGCCCATTACCTTGGGGGTGGTAAGGAGTGGTGAACTTATAGGTTACACCGCACTCCTGCCACAGGGACTTCATATACTTCGATATGAAGTTGGTACCACGGTCGGACACCACCTCTCTGGGGAACCCCACACGGGAGACAATCCCCATCAACGCACGACCCACCACGGGGGCCATCACAGTCCGGAGAGGGATGGCTTCCGGGTGGCATGGTCCACCAAGACCAGGATTAACCTGTTGCCCATGGCTGTCTTGGGATCCAGAGGCCTCACAATGTCAATGCCCACCCTCTCAAAGGGGGTGCTGTCCACATGGAAAGGTTGAAGAGGAGCCTTACACTTCCTCCCACTCTTACCACTTGCCTGGCAAGTCTGGCAAGACCTACAATAAGCATCAGAACTCTTACGCATTTGGGGCCAGTAAAAGTGGGTGACAAGCCTCTCAAAGGTCTTGTCTTGCCCCAAATGTCCTGCCAATGGCACATCATGAGCCAGACCCAGTAGGAAGGCTCTGAAGCGCTGGGGTAACACCAGCACATGGGCTGACCCAGGCTCAGCAACCTTAGGCTCGCTATACAGGAGACCATTCTCCCAGTAAATCCAATATGATCCGGACTGATCACCGGCTGCCTGGTTTGCAGCCTGTTGCCGCAAACCAACAAGAGAAGGGCACGTCTTCTGCTCCTCGCAGAACTCTTCCCTGGAGGGGCCTCCTTCCTGCTGCCAATGGGTCAGCTCTGGCAGGTCCCCCAGTTCAGCCACTTGTTCCCCTGTAGGCTCCAGGGCATCACCCTCAGTGTCTACCTCCTCCTGGACCGTGGGAACTTCGGGGGCTGGTTTCCCGCACCCCCTGCCTCTTCTTTTCCTGGCAGGCACCTGGGCCACTCCTTCAGGCTCCAGGTCTTCTTGAATGCCCTTACCGGCTGCCATTGACCGAGTGGTCACACATGCCCACTCAGGCAGACCCAACATCTCCAAATGAGACCTCCGCTCCACCTTCGCCCAAGGGGAGCTCTCCAAATCATTGCCTAGCAGACAGCCAACAGGCATGGCTGGCCTCACAACTACTCTCAGGGTACCTGAGACCCCCCCACTCAAAGGGAACCTGTGCCACTTTGCAGAGGCACTCTGAGTTGTCAGCGGCAACTACTGGGTAGAATGTATTGGGGACCACCTGCTCTTCAGACACCAGCCGACAACTGACAGCTGTCACACTGGCTCCGATGTCTCTCAGAGCCTCCACACTATGGCCATTGATGGTCACCCACTGCCTGTACTTATTAGTGTTATCAGGCAGATGACCCCTAGGGACCATCTCGCTGTCTCCTAAAGAGACTAGGGACATCTCTGCGGGACCCCACCAACCTTGGGCACCAATCTCCTCCCCCAAGGCTACACTAGCCATTTCCCGGGGCGGTGCACCAGTGGGTGCAGTGGTCACTGTGTTGGGACACTTGGGACTTCCCTGGAAATGACCCACCTGTCCACACCTAAAACATGTCTTGGGACCCTTCTGCACAGGCTTACCTGGCGGGACCCATGGTCTCTTCTCAGCTGGAGGCTGGGAACCCTTACCTTGGTTCCCTGGGATTACTTTGGGGCCCTTTTTGGAACTCCTTTTGTTTACCCTTGTCCCCCCCACTCTTCTGCTGGGGACCCTGCCCACCTTTGGCGGAGTCTCCCACAAGACCTTTGTGGACCCTGGTACTGACCTAGAGGTCCGCCTCCACAGCAAGTTTCCTGGGATCAGTCAGCTTACTGTCAATTAGGTGCTGGTGTAGCTCTGGGAAACAACTACTGGACAAGTGCTCCCATGCAACCAAATCATAGAGCGCCTGAAAATCATTTACCTTGCTAACCTTCACCCAACCATCCAATGCTCGACAAAAAAAGACACATATTCCACCCAGGTGCTAGACTCCAGCTTCTTGCAATTTCTAAATTTCTGCCTATAAAGCTCTGGGGTCAACCCATACCAGGCTACTAAGGCTTCCTTCATGGGGGCATAGGACATCTGATCCTCAGTGGGCAGTGCTAGTAAGGTGTCCCTTCCTTCACCCAGAAAGCGACCCCACAACCCCGCTCGCCAATCTCTCTCAGGGACCCGGTGGGGCTTTATCGCTACTTCATGGGCCTTGAACCACTGATCAATGTCCTCATGCTTCATGAAATCCTTAATGACATCTTGGGAATATATACTTTCCTTCTACAGCCACTGATGTTGTGCTGCCACCAGAGGGAGTGATCTCTAGGCTCTTCGCTTTCAGCTCTAGCTCTCTCAACACTCTCTCATGCTCTAAAAGCATCTTCTTTTCCACCATGGCCAAATTCTTCCTCTCTAACTCCAACTTCTTATTCTCTAAGTCACCCTGGCTTCCCAGTTTGAGCTTAGCAAGCTCCATCTCATGCACTCTGCTTTTCTCCCTGTCCTCCAACTCTTCTGGAGACAGACCCCTTGAAGACACACTGCTGCCTTCCCTGGGAGGCACTCCCCTCCAGTTAGGCCCACTAGCCCATCCTGCTGCCCTTCTAAATTTTCCACCTCCAGCATAGGATCCTCTGTCTGCCCACTGGCATTCCTTGCTTCCAACCAGGCCCTCAGCGCCTTTTGAAACTCCTCCTTCCTTGTGAGGCCTCTTATGGAGATTTTAAACTTTTTGCAGATGGTTTTAAGTTGTGGCACAGTGTAGGTATCAACCCTCTCCAAATTCAATATCCACAGATGCAATGGATCCTTGTTTGCTCATGGTGAAAAATTGGCAGTTCTCAAGATGCAAAAAATTCCAAGGAAAAGCTCTACCAAAATGTATGTGGTCGCGTAATGGTCTGCACTCACTAGCAGTGTACACCAATCACTATATGTAAAACACAAATGCAAGTCCTGGATCCTCACCGCTGACCACCAATGTTAGGGGTCTCTAGTTGGCAGAGGTAGGAACCTTTGTCCAAATATGGACCCTTGCTTCTAGTCAGGGTAAGGGGAATACACTCCTAAAATAACCCCTGCTCACCTCCTTGGTAGCTTGGCACGAGCAGACATTGCTTATCTCAGAGGCAGTGGGTAAAGCATTTGTGAACACATACAGTAACACAGTGAAAACACTACAAATGGACACCACACCAGTTTAGAAAAATAAATAATCTTTATCTAAACCAAAACAAGACCAAACGACAACAATCCACAGTACAATTATCAAGATATCCTCAAAAATAGGTTATTCACTAAAATAAAGCTTGTAGCAACAATTAACTCCACTTGTAGTTATAACGACGTCGTGACAGGTGAAAATCCCAGAGTACGGCGCCGACCACGACGTACTCGGCGTCGGGCCCACACAGAACAGTACCTTGGAACGATGAAAACAAAGACAGTTCACGGCGTCGGGGAGGGGATGCTTCGTTGGCGCCGCAAGTCGTCGGTTCCTTACGACCCCAGGGGAGGTGAAGCCTCTGTTCCTTACTGCGGTGCAGGGGAGGCGAGACGACTGTTCCTTACTGCGTCAGGGAGGTGACGTCACAATGGTGACGAAGCCTCAGTTCCTTACGATGGCGCGATGGCGATGGATTCGGGGATCACCCACGTCGAGGATCGGCTCCGCGATGATGAAGTCGACTTCGGAGTCGATGCTGCCCGGCAGCAGGCGTCAGGCCTACGTCGCAAGTCGGAGCTGCGCTCACGGCTTCGGTGCAGGTGACGTCGTCGCTCGCTGGCGTCGGGGTTGCAATTTCCTTCTGTAGCAGCTGAAACAGCAGTTCCAGATGCAGAGAGACAGAAGGGGTGAAGTCTTTGTGTTCCTGAGACTTCAGAACAGGAGGCAAGCTCAGTTTCAGGCCCTTGGAGATCTTTTCTTCAAGCAGGTGACAAAGCAAAACAGCAAAGTCCTTTTTCTCCTTTCCTTGGCAGCAAGCAGCCACTGCAGGTCAACCCCAGACAGCAAACAGCGCGGGGGCAGTATTCCTCCTCAGCTTATCCGGCTCTTCTCCTTGGCAAAGGTTTCCTCTTGATTTCCCAGAAGTGATCTAAAAGTCTGGGGTCTGGGCCCCTCTTTTTATACACCAAAATCCTTTGTTGTCTGCAGGCAGAGAGTGTCTGTACCCAGCCAAAACCAGTTCTGTGGGGCACTTTGCAAGTGCACAACAACCTCCTTTGTCAGTGTGAGCCCTGGCTTCAGACACACCACAGGGGCGCGGAACCGTCATTGTGGAGGGCAGGCACAGCCCTATTCAGGTGAAGATGCTACTCCTCCCACCACTCCAAATGCAGTCCAAGCCTATTCAGCCCAGCCCTGACTCAGACTTCTGGAGCCACTGCCCTGCTCCAGCCCCTGTCATCCAAAAGCCAGACATGCAATACACAAACCTAGCAGTGGCACACTGGATGGTTAGGCAAGAAAATACCTACTTTCTAAAAGTGGTATTTTCAAACACAGAATGTAAAAATCACCCTCACTAAAAGATGCATCTTAACATTCTGAGTTCAGGGATACTAAACTTTATTTTCCGATCTTGTTCCCAGGGTCAGTTATGTTTATAAGATGTTATAAACAAACTCCCCATTCTGGCCTATGGGAACAGACAGCCTTGCAATAGTGAAAAACAAATTTGGCAGTATTTCACTATCAGGACATGCCACGCACATCAGGGCATGTCCTACATTTCACATACAATGCATCCTGCCCACAGGGCCTACCGTAGGGGTGACTAATATGTAGAAAAGGAAAGGTTTAGGGACTGGCAAGTGTGTGCACTTGCCAAGTCGACATGGCAGTCCCAGACTGCACACAGGCTCCGCAATGGCAAGCCTGAGTCACATTTTACAAGCTGCTTCTGTGGGTGGTACAATCAGTGCTGCAGCACACCAGCAGCATTTGATTTACTGGCCCTGGGCACACATAGTGCACTGTACTAGGGTCTGACAAGTAAATCAAATAAGCCAATCATGGAATCACTAATCCATAACAATACTTTTACAAAGGGAGCACTTGCACTCTAGCACTGAGCAGCAGTGGCAAAGTGCCCAAAGCATCTAGACCAGCAAAAATGGAGTCCAACACACAGCAAATACATAGGAGGCCAAAGCAAAAAATGGAAGGGAGACCCACCCCAATGGTGCCAGGTCTAACAGCGTCTAAGAAGAAAATGGTGCCGCAAATGCTAACTTACATAGGGTAATGCGCAAGCAGAAACATTTCTATTCTAACAGACCCTCCTTTTAGCATGAGCTAAAACATTTTCTAACGGCAACAAGAAAAATATAAAATCAGAAAACCATAAAAAAAGACCATTAGTATATCTCCTTATGAACATTCCATATTCTCAGTATCAGGAAGGAGACTAAGGAGGGAAGAAGTCTCGAAAATGCCGTCATCTATCTGCATTAGGTCGTCTATCTCTTTCTGCACCATAATTGCAGCATTGGTAGCATGAATCAATATTTTTCTCTTAGGAGTGAGAAGGGTGGCGCAATAAGAGCAACAGAAGGGGAGGCACTGAATAAGGGCACAGCAAAACACCAATATCACAATCAAGTAAATCACCTTTTCAAGAATCCAACCCCAGCCACCAAAAAGAGACCAACTCCAATTTCCACTTTCCATTCCCTTGACATTCTCGAGGATGTCTAATATGTGTTGTTAATATTCTTTCCCATATTTTTGATCCTGACTACACACTGGGCTACCACTACCGCGCATACACCACCCCTCTTGGCTAGAATGAAATCCACTGCGTATCTAGTCTGTTCAGAATATATTTGCATACTCTCCAACTGAGTAGTGATGTCGCGTAAAGCAGCCACGGTAGTGTTAGATAATATTAATAACTTGCACCTGAAATATTCTCTAGCTTTCTCACCCCGGGCCATAGAGGTACCACCCAAAGTGAAAATCAAAGAAAGGATGTATCCAAAAGTAATCCCATTACTATAATTATTGACCTCTATATCGGTCACTCCCTCACAAAATTCTTTGGTCAAGGTCCTCTTAACCCAATGGATATTAGGCTTAGCATTTTTACAAGGGACACCTAAGGGTAATACCATCCCAAGAGCTACATTGTCGGTACCATTATGCACATTAGAATAGGTACCGTTAGACAAAAAGTAAACCCCGGGTGTGCATAAATCGGTCCGTCATAATCTACTGCAGCATATCTAGTGTTCATTCCAAAGATACTCGGATCTTTGTCATTCACCAGGGGCATTGTATTTTTGTACAGCACTATTCCAGAACAATTGATATACAAAGAAGTGTCCGTACTATTCACGATAGGGCAACAAGCAGGATAATAACCAGCCTCCCGGGTGACTATCAATTCCTTATAATGCCAACCCACCAGTGTGACATTTTGTTCTTCCATGTAAAAGTTATTGCAATATGTACTGATATCACACCCTGGATAACCCATTCCCAGTGGCTTTCTATAATATAAACAAGGACCTGGATAGCCAAAACCAAATACTCCCTTCACTTCTGTAAATTGCGGTGGACGAGTATAAGTATAGTTCACAAGAGATAATGGGTATGCAGTCCATAAACTAGTGACGGACTCAGTGGGGTAACAAGCGGTCCCTTCACCAAAGAATCTCTTGTGCGTATCTAGAAACACATTGCTCGGTGCTGTCCTTTTCTTTCTTGGTGGGGAAATAACTTTAACCTTAGCAGGTAACGGCACATCCTGATCATTTTCCAAAACCCATGACACCCCACACAATATTATCAGCAATAAAACCACAAGAGCAACACATGTCATTTTCTGTTTACGAGTCCACACCATATTATGCTGGGCAACAAGAATCACTGGCTTCTCTTCCTCAGCAACTATTCTACCAAAGGGATGCATAACGAATGATGAAATGGGGGCAAAATGCGAAAGAAATATACAAGTTCCCAGTGTCCGTCAGAGCCTCACTGCTACAGGCTCCTATTGTTCATCAATACGTTGGCGCTCTTGAGCACCGGGGGTGGAGCTTGCTCGGTCCCAAGCTCATATCCCACGTCGATCACGATGGTATACCTCCACGGTATACTTTGGTCTTCCCTATCTAATGTTCAAACAACTAACTAAAGTAAGCAGAAATCCTTCACCAAGCTTAATAAATCTCCGTTGGCACTATAACTCAGTACAGCCTATCTTACGCAGTCCATCCCTAATCTCTTTCTCCTTAGATGCAATTTCCCTCAGCCGAGGGCGCAAATTGTACCTGGTAGCCCCAGGAACTTTAGGATCAGTGAACAACGGCTCTCGGATAGCTCGTATTTCTGGAGGAACAGCCGCATTCAACACATCGTCATTTTCCTTATCCGTCTGCGCCCACGTTAGTTGGGCATCACTGAATGGGAAAACCGAGGCACCTGCTAGCACTCGAAGTCCCCAATGCCGTCCTTGACCCACTGATCGTAGGGTAGAGGTAAAGGAACCCTCCGACAATGGGTGGCAAGCACCCAGTTCTTACGGCCAGCAACCTTCACAGCAGTACGTGTCATCAACAGGACCTGTACAGGCCCCTTCCATCACGGCTCCAAACGTTTCTTTCGCTGAAAGTTCCGGAGAAGCACAAAATCACCAGGCTGAATGTCATGGCTGGGTCCGTCTGGTGCAGAAGGCAGGGACTCCCGCCCCTGTTGGTGAATAGAATGTAAACTTTCTGTTAACTGGCCAAGATAATCCAACAACACAGGGTACTCAATATCAGAGAATCGACGACGGCGTGGGATGCCCTAGACAATTGCCGGGCATCCAAACACGATCTCTTACGGTGACAATCCTGTTCTAGAATGAGCTGTCGTTCTTGTTGGCAAAGGTGCTAATGGTAAAGCATCTGTCCACTGTCACCCTGTCGTCTCCTGAATTTTTGCCAATTTCAGTTTGAGAGTACCATTGTACTTCTCAACCAAACCAGCTGACTGCGGATGATTGGCAGCATGAAATTTCTGCTTCACATGAAGACCCTCACAAATCAATTGAATCACTTTTGCATTAAAATGCCTTCCGTTGTCACTCCAGAACACTTGGGGCAAGCCGAAATGAGGAAAGAACTCCTTCAGGAGTACCTTTGCAGTCGTAATGGCATTATTATCTTTAGTGGGATAAGCCTCAACACATTTACTGAATGCACATACAACCACCAAAACATACTTAAGATTATTGCATCTCTCTAATTCAATGTAGTCCATTTGAAGGACTTCAAAAGGGAAAGTAGGTGGTGCAAAGTTACCGGGTGGTATAGGGGTACCCTTCCCAGGCTTATGCATCATGCATAAAATGCACTACTTTACTAAGTGTGCAGCTGTCTTAGAGATGTTATCATTCTGCCATACAGGGTCTAACAATTTACAAATGCCTTTAGCACTAATATGAGCCGGACCGTGGGCCATAGTAACCACAGGAAGAACATATGCATCTGGTAACATCCATCACTGTTTTCCTGATTTATCAATCCAACATCCCTCCTCATTCAACTGTGCTGTACTTTCCTGCCACACCGCTAATTCTTCTATCGTAGCTTCACTTTGTATCTCCTTTACACTTTCAAGTGTGTCTTCAAACAGGACAACCTCAGGAACCCACCTAGCTGGACCTGCTACAAACATCCTTTTCATTTTTGTCCGGGCCGTTTCCTTAGCTGTCTGATCAGCAAGAGCGTTTCCTCTACCTACATCATCAGTGACCTTCCAGTGGGCACTACACTGTGCTATTGCCAATTTCTTGGGGAGTGTCAGAGCAGACAAAAGCCTCAATATGAGGTGTCCATGCTGGATTCTGGTGCCATGGGAAGTAAGAAACCCTCTCTCAGCCCAGAGTCGCCCAAAATTATGTGCGACCCCAAAGGCATACTGGCTCACAGTATAGATGTTGACAACCAGACCCTCACTTAATTCACAAGCTCGAATAAGGACAGCTAACTCAGCAGCTTGAGCCGACTAATAAGGGATCCGTGATGTCTCTTCTACTGTGCGCAGTGTGGTAATAGCGTAGGCTGCAGTGGTGGTACCGTCTTGTCATTTAAAACAAGAGCCATCAACATATAGTTCCCCTTGTGGGTCAGATAAGGGAACATCAGTCAAATCTACCCGTCCTTTCGCCTCTTCTTCTGTATGGAAGATGCAGTCATGTTTATCAACTTCATTACTCTCAGAAGGGAGGGGTAGTAACGTGGCTGGATTCAGAGTGGCACATCTTTTGATCGTGATGTGTTTAGCAAACAATGTCAATTCATAGCCAGTAAGATGTGCACTGGTGAGGTGCTGTGTCTTTGTCTTATTCAAAAGCGTGTCCACAGCATGTGGTACCATGACTATGAGGTCAGTATCAAGCATGAGTCCCACCGATTGTCTGATTGAAGTGGCCACAGCCGCGACTGCTATTAGACAACTCGGGAGGGCTCCCGCAACTGGATCAAACACAGCAGAGAAATAAGCACACGGTCATTGCTTATCCCCAGATTTTTGTGTTAGGACAGAAAGCGCGCAACCATCCATCTCATGGACGTAAAGCACAAACGGCTTGCCATAGTTAGGTGTACCAAGCACGGGAGCCGAACAAAGCGCAGTTTTCAATTACTCAAAAGACTGCTGACATTCAGGCATCCAGGGCAAAGGCTCATGCACTTCTTTCGTTGTTAATGCAAGCAAAGGTTTGATTAGTAGGGAGTAATTAGGTATCCACTGGCGACAGTAGGGGGTCAACCTCCTACCCTCCTTCAACAGTAGGTGACCTAAAAAGGTGACCTCCTGTCGACAATACTGAAATATAGAAAAAGACACTTTATGTCCATGATGGGCTAAATGCAGCAATAATTTAGCCGTACTATCTTTGCAACCTTGTTCCGTGTCAGAAGCAACAAGTAAGTCATCGACATACTAATACATTACCTGGGGGAAGCGATAGGGAATCAAATTGACCTTTCAACGCTTGGCTATAAATACTCGGACTCTCTGTATAGCCCTGAGGAGCTCGACAGAACCATACAGCTCCTACCAGCTAGGGTGAACCCAAACAGATATCTACTATCTGGATGAACAGGAATACTAAAGAATGCATTTTTTAAATCAATAACAGAAAATAATTTAGCAGTAGAAAGAATAATTGTCAAAAGCGTGGTGATATCAGAAACCACTGGAAACTGGGGAACCACTATTTTATTAACTTCGCGCAAATCAATCACAAAACGGTAAACATCCTCATGATCATCAGAGGAACCTGAGGGTGTCCATTTAAGAATCGGAAGAATGGGACTATTACAAATGTTGGGAGACGTCTCTTCATTTACTCACTTTTGTATCAAATCCTGAATAATCTGTAGAAGGGCTCGGTCTCCCACCTGATGTTTCTTTTACTGAGGAATACGAGGCAAAATAGCATTGTCTTTGACCTGTATCGAAACTGGCGGTATGTGCAACAGTCCTACATCTGTATCACCTGTCACCCAGAGTGTGGGTGGCACATCAGCGAATTCAACAGGAAGAGGTGCATCCTGAGACAAACACTGTTTAGCACCCACATCACGACCCATCGTCATATAAACTCCTACCGGGGAACAATAAATAGTAGCATGCAATTACTTCAACAAATCCAAACCCATCAAATTTTCTCCACAATTTGAGGTCAACAAAATGGGGCTTACAACCGATACACCTAAAAAACTTACTGAAACACTTTTTATGGCCAGACAGAGCTGCCCAGGGACCAAATGTCGAGAAACAGAACTCTTCGTCGCACCTGTGTCCACCCAAAATTCTTTAGTCAAGCCTTGCAAATCCGCAGTGACATAAGGACCAAGCTGATTTACAGGTATCGAAACTGGTCCCTCACTCTGTCCCTGTCTATCCTAGCTGTAAGACATCCCTATCACCTCATCCGTATCGTAATCATCATGATAATACTGTCCATCGCGAGGGTCATCGAAAGTAATTGTTATCAGAATGAACCTGTGAGACCGCAGCTTTCTGAGCTCTATCGGTCCCACGACCTCGTCCACGAGAACCTCGCCCTCTAGGGCCCGCAACCTTCTGCAAAAGCACAGGACACTCGCTACGCCAATGGCCCTCCTCCTTACAATATGCACACTGATTTGGCCCCAAAGGTGTCCTGGTTGGCTGCCTGCTGGTGTGCGGAAGCTTTCTAGAAGGACCACCACGTCCTCTACCATTCCCCCTAAACGCTTGTTGTAACAGCACCTTCGTCTTCAACTCCTTATACTTTTTTTATCTGTCTTCTCTTTCTCCTCTTGGCCCGATGTTCGTAATATTGAGCCATATTCAAAATAACAGAGGGGGAAGAGGTGGACCAAGTACTCTCAGACGAGTCGCAATTTCAGGGAGCAGATTCGAAACAAATCTGTCAGCAAACAACCGAACTCCCCTCTCGATAGACATGTCCTGCCCACTATAGTCCAAAAACGTATCTTCAAACCGAGTAAAGAAATCAGACACAATTTCATCCTTCTTCTGTCGACAAGCCGTCAACTTATCCCAACTCACCTTCTTCGGCAGAATAAGAGAATGCATACATGTAATAATTCGACCGGGCAAAGCAAGTACCTCAGCTCGGGGCTTATCACCTGGCTTCCTTTCCTGATCCCATCCCTTAATCTGCTCCCAGGTGCCACCCAACTCCGCAACATGATCTTGAGTATGAACCTTTCTCCAAATATCAACCTGAACGAGAAGACCAAAAAACATTTCAATATCGGCAAGGGTCTTCTTGAAGAGGCAGCTTCAGTCAATTCTTTATAATAAGCAGTAGGATTTTTCTTCGGATCGGGCAAATAAGTCTTAAGGGATAGAACCTCACTTCTCTTCCACGGAGTATAATCCCATTGTCCCTGAAAACGGGCCGCTACACCCGCTCTGGTGACAGTACCGCGCTGATCCGTTAACGCTGGTATTTCTGGGTGATATATAGGATGAACCTCCCGCATCGGAAACTGAGATACCGACTTAGGACTATTCTCATACAACCTTCCACTGTAAGCAATTAAAGTCGTAACATTTCCAAAAACCTGACCTGGCTCCAAATCACTAACATACACTTGATCTCTAACATCAAATAAAATTTGAGGCGCTTCAGTCCCAAAGTGTTGCTGCCAAAGACTAATCAACGTAGCGGACATATGCTTGAGGGCATGTTGCTGTATAAAAGGCTCAAATTCTTGCATGACTTCCCAAACATCCTCCACACTACAGATTGCATTACGAGCCCACTGTGCAGCCTGATTAGCTATTACTTGTTTTTCTTCATCACCCACCCCAGACCGCACTAAAGGGCCCATGCGCTCCTTAAATTTAGTCCAATATCTATCCTCAAATCCGCGTGCTGGCGTCTCAATACTCAAGGAGGTCGGAGGATGAAAAACCATGGAAGGAGAAGCAACAGAAGTGACAGGTACAATCGTCGCTGGCGCTTGTACTGAAGGAGAGAGAACAGAGGATACAGGAGTCGAGACAGTAGGTGTGCTAATAGCCACAGTTGCCAAAGATGGCGAAGACAAAGAAGGAGCAAGGGGTGCCGTGGCCAAAGCCATCGAAACAACAGCTGTAGATATGGGAACAGTTGGAGCAGATACAACAGGCTGCTGCGACGGTAAGGGAACAGCGGGGTATATCCTCTGCGAGGCATATGGAGGCGGGGGTCGAGTGTCTAACAATTCCTCCACAAAGTAGCTGTTTCCTCTTGGGCCAAATAAGACTTATCAATATGCAACCAAAACCTCCTATCTTCACATTCAACTCCTGCCTCTTGTTTTTCTCTATCATATACTACAGCTTTCTGGGTCAGTGTATGCATCTTCCCCTTCCGTGCATCCTTTCCATCTTCAATTGTCTCTATCTAGCTGCTTTCTGCCATGTTCTGAGGGAATCAAAGATAGACTGTCTACTTCGTCTTTTAAATAACTATTCCTGTAAAAACCCATTCTTTTGTTCATCAAAAGTGCCCATTAACGGCCACTGTAACTCGGCATTGTCCCTCGTATATTTGTGCCATATTCTACTAAACATAATAGGGCCAAGACCATGCTTCACATACGTATCAAAATTAGGGGTGCCTTCTGGAGGCGCCGTCTGAGCTTCTTCCAATCGAGCATCTGCAGAACAACAACGACAACAGAAAGACAAGAACTTACTAAGAACAGGCATTTTCAAAAAGAAAACAAATTCGTTATTTTTGCCTGGCAAAGCAATTGCAAGTGCTTTTATTAAAAACGGTCCTCAGACCGTACCAAACTCAAACCACACTGGTACCATATCCACAAAGAACCAAAACAAACTCACCTGATATGAGTAGCACAAACTAACCAATTTTCCACTGCCAACTCTTCAGACCAAACAGTCAGATCCAAGGGTTTCACCGTTCAGGACTCCAGTCGGGATGACCACTGGGCGAGGCACCGTCCGGCAGGACGGAAGGGGCAGCTGCGAGCAAACAATACTCTTCGTGCAGGGATCCCTGAACCGTCAGTCCGACCCGACGATGGCCTCGACCCCCCCTCCCGTCCGCGGAAGGGGATGGATCAATCACCCAAAGGAGTCCCTGTTCGGGCTCCAACTGAAGGAAGTGGCCCGTTTTGGGTCACCCGGGTCACTAATGACTACCTCTCAGCCTTCCATACCAAATGAAGAGTCGGTCAGACAGTAGAGAATACAAACCAATAGCTGTTTATTCAAAGTACACTCAGAGCAGAGCCCAGTCTGCCCAGTCGCTAGGAGTGCTGCAGAGGGACTGAAATCGACAAGCATAGAGATACATTATGTACATTTCGTAACTGGGCTAAAACACGTCCATAGTGGAACTTTCCAGGCAGGTGCTGCTAAGCAATGGAATACAAAGAAAAAAACAATCTCAGTGCTCATATCTTACACAAAGTTGCAAAGTCCAAGGTCGTTCCAGTCAGGCCCTTCACCAGACAAGTGGGAGTAGGCATTTATCTAGTGAGAAAGGTATGTGCTAATAAGAACAGTTTATTCATTAGCGAAGCAAAACCCAACCTTGCAGAAACGAAACCCAGCAGAGGCCTTTTCTCAGAAATAGCTAAGGATTAGTGTCGATCATGATTCAAAATGGCGTCTAAGAAGAAAATGGTGCAGCGAAGAACAAGTTACTTACCTTCGGTAACGATGTATCTGGTAGAGACATAGTCTAGCCGCAGATTCCTTAACTTAGAATATCCCCAGGCGTCAGACTGGATCCGGAAAATTTTGCGTAGCAGCAACTCTGCGCGCCGGGGGGCGCCGCCGCACGGCTACGCTCTGACGTCGTCCATGGACATGACGTCAGCGGAGCCATATATGCCCCGCTCCGGCGCACGACAACATCAGTTTGTCAGAAGACTTTTCCGCGTCAGAATGCGAAACCACCACCAAAAACTGTGAAAATATGGGAACAGTGTGCAGAAAAAGAAAAAACAAGGTATGGTGAAAAACATCACCATAGAAGGACAGTGCCAGGCACTGTACACTGTAAACTGAGGGAGGGAAACGAACAGAGCACCACTCTGGGAGGGACCCCCGCAATTGTCAAGTCCAAAACCTCCCCCGGAGGCAGAAGAAGATACAGAGCATAGGCAGGATTCGAACCCTTGGCTTGTGTGAGCCTGTGCCACCAGAGGCACAAGACTTACCATTGAGCAATAGCTCCTTGGGGAACTATCACAGCAGCCGGCAGAAAGGCTGCAACCATAATATATGACAGTGAAGGACAACCAGTCCCAAACCCAGGAGTAAGGACAAACTACTATAAGGCGTCACCCAAAAGGAGACGTCAGATCCGAATAAGGGACCTACCGAATGCTGCAATGTGAGAGACTGCAACCGCTAGAGTGCAGGGGAGGCAAGAGACCTCAAGCGGTTGAAGAAGATAGAAGGGAAGGACGGGGGGTAGAAGAATTTAGACTCACATCGGACAACCCAGGGTAAGGGTTGTAAAGGACACACAGCATATGAGCATACCGTCCAAGCACAAGGATGGGTAGAGCAGAGCCACAAAACCGACTGTAGGCTCGTGAGTCGAAGTGAGGATAAGACGTCACCCCGCAGAGGAATAAAGCCACCCAAAGGGAGGCGAAGGCAAGAAGCCCAACCTGAAAAGGTTGTCGCAGGATGGGGAGGACGGGCGGGCGTTAAGGAATCTGCGGCTAGACTATGTCTCTACCAGATACATCGTTACCGAAGGTAAGTAACTTGTTCATCTGATAGAGATGTCTAGCTGCAGATTCCTTAACTTAGAATAGATACCAAAGCCATACCCCTAGAGGAGGCGGGACTGCGACTGAACCCCACTAAGGTCCAGAGAGAACCTAGTCATGAATAACATGACCAAAAGAGTGCCGCCAACCAAGGGCAAAACACAGTGGGGACAGAAATGACAGCGCAGCCAACCACCAGACCCCTATGCTCTGAAGAGAGCGGGAATCAAGGGGAGGCTAGGGCACCACAGCCCATCCAGAATAACACAAAAACCCCTATATGTAGAGGGGATGAGAGAAGGAAAACACCAAGCCAGAACGCTGGAGCCTGAGCGAAAAATGCCAAACTTCGAAAGAAGACAAGCAAAGGGGCATGAAGGATCCGCAGGATCCAAGGTGTCGACAAGAAGTCCGAGCTAGCCCCAGCTAAACAACTAGAACAGCGTAAAACACTGTCGAACCTGCTCCTGTAAAGAGACGAAGGCAGCAGGATACTGACCCCTGCCCAGCAAGGGCCGATATGGAACAAAAACACACCCAGTAAAGAAACCGGCGTGAAAAGGGAGTTCAGTACCGCGCAAGAAGTAGAACTTAACCTATGGGCCCAAAAGACTGGTAAGTGGGATGGGGAGAGAGCGCGTACCGCCCCGGCATGTACCACAGAGGAAGAGTACTGCTGAGACCCTCGCCAGCCGGACATGTGCGAGAGCATTGAAAGGATGCCCATACACCACCAGAAGGACGCCCATACGCGGCCAGAGGGTGCCTGTAGTATCATAACAGAAGAGCACCAGGAAGCAAGACAGCAGGAACAGCTGAGATGCGCACAATAGCAAGAAGGCAACGGGCCACAAACACCAGAGAAGATCTGGTGATGGAAGAGGGCCGGGCCAAGAACAAGGTAGGAAAGCCCGCACAAGCCATTAGGAAGATCATGGCGCAGAAACAGCCTCAAGAGGATGCCGAAACTTGGCCAAACCCAGAGACTAGGGGACGCTCAAAAGTACCCGCATTTATACAGAAAGTGGAACTAGTCCAGGCTGTAAGCCGCGTCTGCTTCCGGTCCGGAAGAGAGAACAGTCCCCTCGCAGGACAAGTAGAAGAAGAGACAAGCCTAACAAGGGAGTACTCAGGACCAACTCACGGGTCCTAGACGCCAGGAAGAGCAGAGTTCAATGAGAACCGGCCCCACGAGTCCGCCACAGTAAGAATGCCAGCAAAACGTAGAAATCCCTGCGTGGAAGCAGCGGGGATGTGGAGAAAACTGCTGGGGAATAAGCCGAAAGGCCATAACAACATACCACAGAGAGGTCCACGGCAACTCCTTACTGGCGAGGACAACTCAGAAGGGGCTGGCGCCAAAAGACGGACCGTGTGACAAAAAGCAGGATGCCAGGCCACGCGAAGTAGATACTACACAGCATAGGCCTAGAACAGGAGTGGAAGCACCACATACAACAGAGCGATGCGACCCTGCGGGACGCAGTAAAGGGGTATATGAGTCCCAGAGGGATACCCTAATGAAAACTCCACAGGAGCTTACAAATGCAAATGCAGACACCTGTCACCAGCCAATACCCCACATAGGGCGAGGGTCAACCCCTGGCAAGAAGGGGGGGGGGGTCCTCTTGGCAAAACAGACAGTCAGAGGACCGAAAACAAAAGCAAAAACAACCCAGCCATACGGCTATACAGACAATACAGAGACAACAACCGGTCTCTGATCAAAACCGGGCCATAAAGGAAGACCTGCAACTAGGAAGAAATTCAGTCAGTGGTACGGCAGAATTACAGTAGCCCTGACAGAAGCCTGGAAATCGCCGAGTCCGCGTGGGACCCAAAAAGGTCTATTCCGTTAAATGGCATGTCTTGGAGGCTCTCCCGAATGTTATCAGGGATGCGACTGTCGCGCATCCAGGCATGGCGGCGCAAAGCCACCGATCGTGCAAGAGCACGGCCCACAGAGTCTGTGATATCCAGGGAGGAGCATATTGAAAAATGTGCCATCTCCTTGCCATGAAGGACAAGACGGAGAAGCTCCGGGCGCAATTCCTCCGGAAGGGAAGGAAGAAGGTTAGCCATGGAGTCCCAGAGTGCAGAGGACGCACGCGCAAACACGCATGTAGTGTTTAAAGCGCGGATGGCCGCGCTAGAAGAAGTAAAAAGCTGTCTTCCACATGCCTCCAGCCACCGGGATACCCGGGTGGGAGGAAACAAAGGCAAAGTGGAGGAGTCTTGTAACCCAAAAGCCGCCTGAATCAACAGGCCCTGAGCAGTAAGGTGGAGGGACAGGCAAAGTGGATCCCCCGGGGCAGGACGGTGCCTACCCGCAATGGCCCGATCAACCGGGGCTCCGGAATAGGGCCTTGCCCATGCGCTACTCAGGACTTCTAATAAAGCACCCCCAAGGGGTAGCAAGGGCTCCATGGTAATGGGCTCGAGATGAAGCAGATCCATTAAGGGATCAGGAATGAGGGGTACCACAGGAGGCTGAAAGCCGAGGATAGCAGCTGCCCTGTTGATAGTCCGCGCATAGGCGGCCCCTAGCTCAGTAGTCACCCTAGGAAGGGACAAGAGGCCATCTGTAGGAGACGGCTGGAGACTAATCCTCCCAGTTGCCATAAAGAGCGGGGCTGGGGAACGACCCGAAGGCCAAGCCACACGAGGGACCTGCACCAGTGGCCCCCGACCAGGGGAAGCAGCAGCTTCCATAAGGGCTGCAGCGGATACCGGTGTCGCCTGACACCGCTGTGGAGTCAGAAGCGATGAATCCGGAGGGGGGTCAACCTCAGGCATGGACGCTGGTGTCGATGAACGTATGGACACCGGCGGCGATGGATGCGTTGACAGCGGCGTCGGTAGGCGCTGTGTCGGAGTAGACTGGACGTCGACGGCCTCCACTGGGGACGCTACCTCGACGTCGACAGGCGTCGGATTATGCGCTGCTCCAGACGTGGGATCAGGCTTAGAGCCGGGTGTGGGTGGCGTCGAGCCCGGCTTCGGGTCCGACTTGGAGCCCGGCGTGGAGCCCGGCGCTGAGCCCGGCGTCGCCGATGCCGCTTTTGCTGTCCGCACAGGAAGCCGCACAGGGCTATGCGTTGACTGGCGGTGTGTCGAGCCCGGCACCGAGCCCGGCGTCGCCGACGCCGCTTCCGCCGTCCACGCAGGAAGCCGCACAGGGCTATGCGTTGACTGGCGGTGTGTGCTAGAGTGACCAGGACGTCTGGGCCACGGCCCAACGTCGTCACCTCGGCTCCGGAGTCGGAGTCGATGCACACAGCCCTGGTCGGGGAAGGATCCACCGACGAGGGTCTGGCCTGAGTACCCTCCGCCTCTGTGGGGCCTGAAGGCACGCCAGGGAGAGAGGGGGACTCGAAGTAGGCCTGAAGCGCCCGGGAGTAGGCCTCCATTTGGGCGCGCGTCGCTCCAATTCCTGGGAAAGGAGGGTATGGAGGAGGTGACATCCGGGCGCCCTTAGCTGGCCCCTTACGAGAGGAATGGGCGCCAGCGGCACGCCTACGGGATGTGGACCTCAGTGGACGCTTATTGCTACGCTTAGCTTTTTTAGGGCGCCGGTCGCGGGAGCGGCCTCGGGAACGAGCCCCCTCTGGAGAGGGAGAGCGGCGACGAGAGGAAGCTGGGCCGGACAGCCGTGTGGCCAACAGCTTCATACGGCGTTCCCATAGGGACTTCGGCTTCATCTGTTGACAGTCGCCGCATTCTTTGGAATCGTGGTGCACACCAAGGCACCACATGCAAATAAGGTGCAGGTCAGTGCCAGACATCTGACGCGCACAGGCCTCACAGGCTTTGAACCCGGAGGGCATTGCACACTGTTCCGGTACGACACCAACGGTGCCGAGAAGGCCCAAAACTAGGCCAGGAACTGCTGGTTTCCAGGATCCGCGTCGTGACGCGGAATAGAAGAAAACTGATGTTGGCGCGCCGGGGCGGGGCATATATGGCTCCGCTGACGTCACGTCCATGGACGACGTCAGGGCGTAGCCGTGCGGCGCCGCACCCCGGTGCGCAGAGTTGCTGCTGCGCAAAATGTTCCGGATCCAGTTTGACGCCTGGGGATATTCTAAGTTAAGGAATCTGCAGCTAGACGTCTCTATCAGATTGCTAACTTACAAAGGGTAATGCGCAAACAGAGACATTTCTATTCTAACACAGTCACATACTTACCAAAACAACAATAGATCTGAACATGGGTAGGGTAATGCAGGGCCTGCTTAGCTCTATTAATTTTTGGATGACACTTCCCCTATCCTTGGCCAGCCACAGAGCGGGTACAAAGATGAATTTTCTTCCGAGGTACCTTTATCATTTGCACAATGCATTAAGTACAGTTCCCAGAAACATGTTTAAAACACTGCACACGCTAGTACCATGCTGGTTTGGGTGGGGAAAAGAGCTAAAATAAAATTGTACGCACTCCAGCTTGACCCTCAGAAAGGAGGTCTGGGACTTCCAGACCAAGAGTTGTATTAAGCAGCACAACTGCAGTATGCTGTTTTGTGGAGACGTATGAATGACGGCTGGGAATGGCAATTACTGGCGGATTGTTGGGAAGGGGAACCACTACACTCACCAGTGGGGTAGAATCGTACCGGCGCATTGTCCATTCACAGCTTTGGGGTAGGGAAAGGACAATGTCTGAAATGAGCTAAACTAGTAAATATGACTGGGAGATTTGCACATACGTCCCTAACGCACCCTTTGGGGGTCGGGCAGATGCGATACCGATTTAGATACACAGTTCAAAGACACAGAGTGGGAATGATTCTGTAGCCAGATGCAGTCCATATCTAGCAATGCCAAGTTTAAGTTAGTGCATTTTCAAATAGTGCATTGATTATACATGGCTCCATTCAAGCTGCTTAAAATATTTCCAACTCAGTCTACGGTGTGCCCCAGGTATGGGGAGGCCAACTTGCTGCATATTATGTGGAGCTGTGCTGCTCTATTTGTGTATTGGCAGGGGATAGTTGATAGTCTTTGACACATTTTAGGGCTTTGGCTAGAACAAAACATACAACATTGTTTATTGAACCTCATCCCCTGGCTCCAAAAGTCAGGACTGAGGCGTATGTTTGCCTCTCTTGGATTGGTGTTGGCAAATCGCTGTATTGCAATCTGCTGGACACGCCCACCGGCCCCAGGGTTGGAAGCATGGGAGAAAAATGTTAAAGAGTGAGCCATGGAGGAAGCAATATGTATGACAAGGGTCCGACCAGATGAAAGGTGGTTAAGGACCTGCATGACTAGCCTGAAATTTTAGACGAATGGGGGAACTGGACATCGAACATGGGACTCTAAGCGATGAAAATGATGAACATGCTTGATATATACTCAATATTGTGGCAGACGAATAGTGTGGGATTAAGAAATCTTACTGCAGATACGGTTGATGACGGTTCCTTGTGTACTACATTTCGCTGTTGTTTTATAAAGCTTTTGTGATACTCAAAATGCATAAGCAAACATGGAAAAAAAAATTACCCAATAGCAATTAACATCCAATGGTACAATAGATATAAAAGTATGATGTGAAAGGAATCATGTTTGCAGTGCAGGAGACACAGACCTGTTGAAAGCATTGATCAGAGTAAAGGGAGTGGAAGGGGTGTTTAAAAATGTAGCATAACTGTGGCAATATAGGAAACATTATCTTTATAGTTTTAGGCTGATAGAATGGTAAGTAGTGGAAACCAAAGTGACAAATGTTGAGAAATCAACAGAATATTGACAATCTATTAGGAATAAGAGGTATGAATTTATGAAAGCAAAGTTTATCGCCAATACACAGAATCAGTAGTTTTCACTAGTGCTAGAGTTAGTCTAGACATGTGCATATTAGTGAGTCCCTTGGTACAACAGAGATTCTTGCACTTTATAGTGGCACTAAGAGGCCTTGGAAGGATAACTGGAGCATGTAATTGGGCTAATATTCCTGCTAATAGCCCTGAAACACATTATGACAGTGAATGGCAAGTGGGTTGATTCTTGAGGAACGCCATTCACCAGTTTAAAAGGGAATGTATCTGTGCTTAATGGCTCTGAATTACCAACAGTGACTAGCCTAGAGGAGAACCTCTAAGGTACATTCACACACTCAATGGCTGATGTGAGCACCTCCACAGCCATGTCATGGCATTCTGTAACAAAAGGAAGGTGTCAGAACAATGGGGTACATTAGTATGCAGCAAAAACTAAAGGCTCTTCATAGGTTGACAAAGAGGAATTCTGTAGACACAGAGAAAACTATTGACCCACTAAAGCCCTTTACAGTAATATAAGTGCATTGATTACTTTTAGAGTGCACCTGAGATGCATCATGGGAATGAATACCTAAAGTCGATTCGCTGTTGAACATGGTGGGCCTGATTCACAGAACTAACTTACGTCAAAAACGTAAACTTACTACCATTTTGGTATTCACAGAATGCAATTACTCATTTTGGTATTCACAGAAGGCACTTACTCATTTTGGTATTCACAGAAGGCACTTACTTACTCATTTTGTGTAACTTACTCATTTTGTGTAACTTACTCATTTTGTGTAACTCATTTTGTGTAACTTACTCATTTTGTGTAACTTACTCATTTTGTGTAACTCATTTTGTGTAACTTACTCATTTTGTGTAACTCATTTTGTGTAACTTACTCATTTTGTGTAACTTACTCATTTTGTGTAACTTACTAATTTTGTGTAACTTAGGGCCTGATTCACAGAACTAACTTACGTCAAAAACGTAAACTTACTACCATTTTGGTATTCACAGAATGCACTTACTCATTTTGGAATTTACAGAAGGCACTTACTCATTTTGGTATTCACAGAAGGCACTTACTTACTCATTTTGTGTAACTTACTCATTTTGTGTAACTCATTTTGTGTAAGTTACTCATTTTGTGTAACTCATTTTGTGTAACTTACTCATTTTGTATAACTTACTCATTTTGGTATTCACAGAAGGCACTTACTCATCAATGAGTAAGTGCCTTCTGTGAATACTAAAATGAGTAAGTTACACAAAATGAGTAAGTTACACAAAATGAGTAAGTTACTCAAAATGAGTAAGTAAGTGCCTTCTGTGAATACCAAAATGAGTAAGTGCATTCTGTGAATACCAAAATGGTAGTAAGTTTACGTTTTTGACGTAAGTTAGTTCTGTGAATCAGGCCCTGTGTCATTGACTTTCAAAGAGGGATGACTTTGGAACATAATGACATTGGAAGGCAGTTGTGGCATTCCTGGCCAAAAGAACGCATTACCTAGCCAGTTGGCTTTCACACTGGACATGACATAGCCATTATTAGTAGTGTTTGTCAAAGCTAATCAATTGCACATTTTGGCAGGAAAAAGAAGTGCAGGCATTTTTTGGACGACAGCAAATCTTCAAATCTACATTTATGAAAACAAATGCTTAAGAACAACCTAAACCTCTTGTTGATTATAACATTAATTTTCGTGAATATATCATTGTGAAAGAAAAGGAAATGCAACCTTTAAGGAAAGCAAGTGTGGTACCTGAGAGGGGCTTGGGATATGAACCTCTGCTCAAATTGTAGCTTGAATTAGCCAAGAGAAGTGGGTGGAACCAAGGCCTTCTCTAATTTGTGGAGTTTCAGGTTGCCAGCCTTGTCTGCTCTTCCACAGCCTACGTCCTCCAAGGATTGTATTTGATCAGCGTCATACAGTATAAAATAAACAAATACAATGCATGGCTTCTGCTTTTGTCGCCTTTTCCCAGTCTTGCCCATTTGTTATACTACTACTCTTTCCACAGCATCTCTGTCTGGTGCAATTTGATGTAAGGATCACTGGACCTTCTATGACAACCCTCGATTTTGGTGTATAGTCACACAAAGTCCCACTACCACTGAGGTTAAGCTGGACAGTCATTATTGTAATTATCAATTGTCTCTCTCTCACCTACCCCCACGCATCACACCACCAGGCGCTGTGTCACATAACACAATAAGTGTACCTCAGTGGTCATCTCAAATTACATGACAACACTTCTAATACAGGCATAAACAAAAACAACACCCTACCAACCGTGCACCCCATACAGTATAGCTTGCTTTTGATGTGGGTAAGCACTTCAGTGCCGCACATTGGGGGTAGTAAGCAACATATATTTACTACAAAATCATGCAATACAATAGTATATATTGTTTAAAATTGCTTACTTCTGCATTAGGTTTGTCCTTTACAATGGTTTTCTAAAAGGAGAAAAGAGAGTAAAAAATTATAGTCATACAATGAAAACATATATTTCAAATGCTATACTTTAATACCCTAATCAACCTTATCTCCCAAAATTCTGATAGTTTTGTGTGTTGACTATGAGTATTAATACCGAATAGCAATCCACATCCAATAAGTACAATAGATATAAATGTAAAATTATAAAGGAATCATGTTTAGAGAGCAGCAGACACAGACCTGTTGAAAGTATTGATCAGAGCAAAAGGAGTGGAATGTGTGTTTAAGAACGTACCAAACTTGTGGCAAAGTAGAAGACATTATCATTATAGTTTGAGGTGGAAAACATGTTAAGTTGCGGAAAATGTAGTGACAAATCTTGAGAAAACAACAGAGTATTGCCAATGCAACAGGAATAAGAGGTTTGAATGTATGCTACACTATTGTTTTTCAATCTTTATCTCAAAAAGAGCAACCGCATTACAAAACGTCAGGTAGAATTACATTCAATACAGTACAGTTTCCCAAATGCTACACAGACATGTGCACCACCCAATGCCACCCCTTCCCCCCACTGGGTTTCCAGCAGATTTGCCTACCCAATAGTGATTACTCAGGGACAGAGGGCCGAAGGGCCTGCTGAAGTTGAGATCTTGTATCCGAGTCGCTATAGAAACCGAACTCTTTGACCGGAGCCATCAACTCGTGCAACATTTCCGTCCACTCTAAACAGGCCTCCTCAACCTTATCATCAGTCTGGACCTCACGCATCCGGCATTCCTCTGCCAGAGCCCACTCGTCCACGTCTCTACTTCACTGCTCATATGTATGCCCCAAGGAGACATCCATCAGATGGCTATTCTTTGATTGGCCAGCACAAGACCCAGCAATGCAAATTTGTCATACACTTTGCTCAGAGTCAGTCTTGGTAATAGTTGTAACAAACAGTGGCAGACCGTAAGATCTATATGTACTTCAGTCACCTCTCGGAGTGTATGTGTAACCATGTTCCAATATACTGTCATCCACATACACCCCAGGCATATACAAGAAGTTCGCCTCAGCAGCTCCACACCTGGGGCAAGATCCGGACCTAGTTCTATATCTACCCTGCAACCATTTCGGCAAAAGATAAGCTTAATGTAATAAGTGTGGCAGTCTGAAAAATGCATTGCAGGGACTCCCCTCACTAACGCACAAGCCTTCATCCAGTCTTTGTCTGCCAAGGGTTCCTCCAAGTCACCATCTCAGCACAGTCTTGTGACTATCAGCATATCCGGCGTATCCTGCTTTAACACTTCATATAGTCTGTAGACCAGCCCTGAGCAGAGCTCACATCCAACAACACCTCCAGCATTACTGAAGCTACTGGGGTCTATGGAAAAGCAGTTCAGATGTCATTAGACGTCTTGGTAATTTTGGCACATTGTAAAAAAAAACCTTGGCCCACCCCAAATGGCTCCTGTGCCATCATGAATGTAATGCACCTCTCCCCAGGTACAGGTCCCCCAGAGCTTCACAGCCTCCCTTAATTCATGCCTCCAGTGACATAACCCAATTGACCTGCAGAAATGGCTTCAACCACCACAGCGGCAACTGTGTAGAAAACGGGGGCCGGCACAGTACCCGTCTAATCACCAACTCCCATGTCCACTCTGTCTGACTAAAAATACATGAGTAATCTTTATGTAACAGAGCCCTTTCTCTAGGACAGAGAAGCAGCTGATTCACACCCTTTGTGCCCACCAATAACGTCTTCTCTCTGTTAGAGACATCCGCGCATCATTGTGCGGCATGCTGTAACTGTGTCGCCACATAGTACAATTCCATGTCCATTAAGCCCAACCCTCCTTCCTCCGAGTGCAGCCTGAGGACCAGAGACCCACCCAGCTACACTAACCAGCCCAGACCAGGTCAATTAAGAGACTGTCTATTTTTTTAAATGTCAAGTGGCCTATGAGGCACTGTATGTTCTGCAGAACATATAGGCAAAGGGGCAGGGAGGCCATTCTGGCGACCAATACCCTGCTGGTAACTGACAATGATAATTTGCTCTTTAATGCCACAGAGGCCTCTAGACCTGCCAGTACTCTCCCTATGTTATGCACATACTGATTTTAGATCTCATGCGTCACCTGTCTACGCAGATACTGGTATTTGTCCAACTTCCACCTCAAATCCAGGTCTGGAATAGTGTCTGAGATATCCCTGTCCCACCCCATGATAGGGAATATTAGGGACTTAGTTACACTCACCCTAAGGTATGACAACCTCCCAAATGTATGTAGTGCATCCAGCTGGAGGGGTACTGCACGCTCCACAGCCACGAGGGAAAATGAATCGGAGGCATTTAAGGGAGTCCTACAGGGCAATGTCTTAGTAAAAAATTGTTCTACAAAAATAATATGTTCCTGGAGGAATCATTTCTACTCAATTTAATCTTATCCTGGTCAGACAGCTAATCCAATGAATTCAATACAACATTCATGTACAAAACCAATGCCGTAATGAACACAAATATATTTACCAAAACACCTAAGTCCATACAATATAAATCATCACATATCAACTTTGAATGAAGGACTACAAGCATCATGTGGTATTATTGATGTTGTTAGAGAGGACAAAATGTCGCTGTTTCATTCCCAAGTGGCACATTAAGACCACAAGACCATCCTCAGAGCCAAGTGTTGCACAGGAGTGAATCCTGTAAGTACTTGCTGACAAATCAGGTAAACTTCTGCGTGAAGGACTCCACAGATGCCCTATGCATCATTATTCAAAGTTGAAATGTGATCATTTATATTGTATGGACTTAGGTGTTTTGGACGTTTATGGTTAGGAGGATTCTTGCGCTTCCTTATATCCCCAAACGTAATGAATGTGAATATAGGGATCATAAGGTGGAGGTAGTATTGGTTTGTTGATGTAATGCTGTATCATAAATGTTATTTTTACTGTAATCATGAGCTATGCGAATACTCATAGATAAGTGAGACACTCTGGATGCACTCATATTAAGGGAATAGAGACTGAGATTACACAAAGAGGGAGGCAAATGTGGCAGACTATTGGCCTGGTTATCAAACAGAGAATGCTTGTTTACCAAGATTCTGACACTACGCATTCCACAGGGCACCATACTTTCTAGCCAAACCGGTTTACTACACAAGGTGCAAAGACATCTTAAGCAGGTATGTAGGCATCCCCAGATGCAAAATAACATTGACATGGAGGGATTCTTAAGCTCAGTGCAACTTTCAAGATTAGAGATTGATCAGTTAAATTTACTGGAGGTAGATATTACACAGAAAGAACTACTCAAAGCCCTTAAAGAGCTCCCACGGTTTAAGTCACTAGGAATGGATGGCTTATGGAAGTGGCGGGGCAATGGTGGCACTAGATATAGAGAAAACCTTTGACACAGTCAATTGGAATAACATGTTTGGAGTATTGCAGTGGATGGGATTTGGACTCAGGTTTATGGGTTGGTTATGTCTCTTATATACTATGCTCACAGCCCAGGTGAGACTGAGTAACATGGTATTACCTACTTGGCCCACTGAAAGGGGCCCTTTGTCTCCCCTCCTGTTTGCAGTCACAAAGGAGCCCTTTGCAATAACTCTGCACAAGGTTCTGGAGTTCTTTGGGATCTGAGTGGCAGACATGCTCCATATAGTATCATTATATGCAAAGTATACTTTGATATATGTCAATGCCCATCAGAGCTCCTTGCCAGTACTATTTGCCATTCTGGAGGAATATGGAAATCACACAGGGCTGCAAGTAAATATAGTCAAAATGGTCGTGTTTCCTGTAGGTTCACACTGGACTGTCTACCACACATTGACCAGTAGTGGATAATGCACCACTTCCATTATCTGGGGGTACCAGTCACATACTCACCAAAACAACAATGTGATCTGAACATGGGTAGGGTAATGCAGGGCCTGCTTAGCTCTAATAATTTTTGGATGACGCTTCCACTCTCCTTAGCCAGCCACAAAGCAGTCACGAAGAACAATTTTCTGCCGAGGTACATTTATCCTTTGCACAATGCATTATGTACAGTTCCCAGAAATATGTTTAAAACACTGCACACGCTACTGACCATGCAGGGTTGGGTGGGGAAAAGAGTTCAAATAAAATTGTACTCACTCAAGCTTGACCCTGAGGAAGGAGGTCTGGGACTTCTAGACCAAGAGTCGACTACTTACCAGCACAACTGCAGCAGGCTGTGAAGTGGAGACGTGTGAATGGCAGCTGGGAATGGCAATTACGGGCGGACTGTTGGGAAGGGGAACCACAACACACACCAGTGGGGTAGAATCGTACCAGCGCTTTGGCATTCACAGTCAATAAAATTGCATTGGCATAGGATGTAACAGTCAAGAGAATACTGACACACCCCCCTGCTCTAGTTCTCTAGACACAAGGTGGCTGCAGCCATTCTGGAAATTGTCAAATGCAATGCCATTGACTCTGTGGCAAGAGGGCGGCTGCACTACACTTGGTGATCTCTACCCTGGGGAGATTTTCCTGACATTTGAAGAACCTCACTCTAGCTTTGGGGTAGGGACAGGACAATGTCCAAAATATGCTAAACTAGCAAATACTGCTGGGAAAATGCCAGACGTCCTGAACGCACCCTTTGGGGGTCGGACAGATGGGATACTGATTTAGATACACCGCTCAAAGACACAGAGTGGGAATGATTCTGCAGCAAGATGTCGTCCATATCTAGCAATGCCAGGTTTAAGTTAGTGCATTTTCAAATAGTGCATTGATTATACATGGCTCCATTCAAGCTGCTTAGCATATTTCCAACTCAGTCTACGGTGTGCCCCAGGTATGGGGAGGCCAACTTGCTGCATATTATGTTGAGCTGTGCTGCTCTATTTGTGTATTGGCAGGGGATAGTTGATAGGCTTTGACACATTTTGGGGCTTGGGCTAGAACAAAGCATACAACATTGCATATTGAACCTCACCAATGTTCAAGATTGAGCCTTGGAGGAAGCAATACGTAAGACAAGGGTCCGCCCAGACAAAAAGGTGGTTAAGGACCTGCATTACTAGCCTGAAATGTTAGACAAATGGCGGAACTGGACATCGACCATGGGACTCAAAGCGAAGAAAATGATGAATATTCTTGATATATAAAAAAAGTCAAAAGAAACAAAGCCCAACGGCGGACTTTCCAATCTTCACCTCACGCTAGTTTCGTTTTCTGTAAGGTTTTCTGCGCACACTCCGGCATCCGCCGTTGTGCGATGCCCCTGTCGTCCAGATCCTCAATCCATAAACCAATAGGAGGTGCGTCAGATGATGAAGTCAAGGGAAGCATAGTAACTGTTCAAAAACCTTTATTTATGTTCTTTATTTTCATGTGTAATTCCTTATTACAACAAAGCAGCTCAGCCAACGCGTTTCGTTCCCATGCGTGGGAACTCCATCAGGGCTGAAAACCAATTAAAATGAAATCCCAATCACAAAGATATATACATAAACCACAACAAGTATATACAAATAAAACACATCGTAACCCACACTGGACAAAAACACCCATATAGACATGACTGTTTCCCTAAGGATTCCAGTCAGGCAGTTTTCCCACCTCGTGATTATCTGCACTAGATTAGGACCAATTAGTTGATGGGTTAGTAAAAGGGATTCCCCTTCTCAACTCGTGCCAACAGACTTGTGCAGCACCTTCAAAGTGTGACATAATTGATGGGAGAGAAACATACGTGTACAGACCAAAATATTAACAAAAAACATAAAAGGTCACCAGGAGGGAGTTTTAACAAAGATCCACACATTCAAAGACAAGTGGTGGCTACCTGTAAGGCGCCAGCCACTGATTTGTGTATAGAACACAAACCATATAAAAACAGTCCCTGTGTCGGACACATTTAAAACTAGTGAATACATATACAGTGACTTAATCCATCCTAAAGTGTAGTTAAAAATGCTTTTTGTATCTTATGATGAACGCATGGGAACGAAACGCGTTGGCTGAGCTGCTTTGTTGTAGTAATGAATTACATATGAAAATAAAGAACATAAATAAAGGTTTTTGAACAATTACTACGCTTCCCTTGACTTCATCATCTGACGCACCTCCTACTGGTATATGCTTGATATATACTCAATATTGTGGCAGGCAAATAGTGTGGTATTAAGAAATCTTACTGCGGATACGGTGAATGACGTTTCCTTGTGCACTACATTCCGCTGTTGTTTCATAAAGCTTTTGTGATACTCAAAGTGCATAAACAAAAATGGGAAAAAAACCATACCCAATAGAAATCCACATCCAATGGGTACAATAGATATAGAAGTATGATTTGAAATGAATCATGTTTGCAGTGCAGCAGACACAGACCTGATGAAAGCACTGATCAGAGTAAAGGGAGTGGAAGGGGTGTTTAAAAATGTGAAATAACTGTGGCACTATAGGAGACATTATCTTTATTGTTTTAGGCTGATAGAATGATAAGTAGGGGAAACCAAAGTGACAAATGTTGAGAAATCAACAGAATATTGACAATATATTAGGAGTAAGAGGTTTGAATTTATGAAAGCAAAGTTTATCGCCAATACACAGAATCAGTAGTTTTCACTAGTGCTAGAGTTAGTCTAGACATGTGCATATTAGTGAGTCCCTTGGTACAACAGAGATTCTTGCACTTTGTAGTGGCACTAACAGGCCTTGAAAGGATAACTGGTGCATGTCATTGCGCTAGTATTCCTGCTAATAGCCCTGAAACACATTATGACATTGAATGGCAAGTGGGTTGATACTTGAGGAACACCATTCACCAGTTTAAAAGGGAGTGTATCTGTACTTAATGGCTTTGAATTACCAGCAGTGAAAATACTGCTGTTCATCATTGTTAGAACTGGGGGTCTCTAGTTGGCTGAGGTAAGTACCTTAGTCCAAATAGGGACCCTTGCTTCTAAGTCAGGGAAAGGAAGGACACCTTCTCAGATAGCCCCTGCTCACCCCCTCGGTAGCTTGGCACGAGCAGCCAGGCTTATCTCCAAGGCAAATGTGTAAAGTATTTGCAACCACGCTCTCAGTAACACAGTGATAACACCACAAATGGACTCCACACGAGTTTAATAAAAAAAACAATTATATGTTTATAAGAAAAAAGATATACGATGAGACCACACGATAAAAATCCAACATATGCGTATTTGTAATATTTCACCTTGCCGGTTATTAGGCCAGCAAGCACTTGTAGGTTCTTGCAGTATTAATGAGCAATTCTCGATGATCCAATGCAGTCCTAATGCAATGCTATGCAGTTCGTAATGCAAGAATCAGGCAGTTCGTAATGCAAAAATAATGCAATTCGTAATGCAACAATCAGGCAGTTCGTAATGGAAAAATAATGCAATTTGTAATGCAACAATCAGGCAGTTCGTAATGCAAAAATAATGCAGTTCGTAATGCAACAATCAGGCAGTTCGTATTGCAAAAATAATGCAATTAGTAATGCAACAATCAGGCAGTTCGTAATGCAAAAATAATGTACTTTGGCACTGATAGCGGTGCTCTGGACGGTCTCTATGCCACTCTTACTGACTCGCGGTCAGCTACTGCCAAAATATGCCCTCAACACTGTTATGATGGAAAACAAAGTGCAGCTCCACACTCCGGCCCCAGTACTGCCACTCCTCGGCAAGTACGGGCCGCGATACGGACTTGAGCGGAGGCTCGCGCTGCAAAGATGGGAAAGGCCGAGAGCGTTTCTCTCATAGCCCGCACCCTGCCCCAGGCGGCAACACACGCACGCTCGCTGAGCGTTTCCTGGGGGGTGCGATCTCACTCTCCTCTCCTCTCCTCGCAGCTTGGGCCTCCGGTGCGACTTTGTTGATCTTGGGAGGTGGAACTCGGACCCCCGACGGTGATGGTTTGAGGTCTCTCCTTGGCAAAGGCAGGCTCGGGCCAGCGGCGGTGAATTCTCACAGCTCCTCTGGGGATGCCTGTCTGGGCCGATGGCAATGACGATCGCAGCAGTTCTGGTCACGCTGTCGATCGAAGCAGAGAACAAGACTGCTCCGGGACACACAGTCACGGGGCAATTTCTCACGAAGGTCTCAGGCTGCAACAGGGCACACGCACACAGCGTCGCTGAGACTCACATGAGCTCCGGGTGCACATGTTTACAGGGCAATCCTCACGAAGGTCTCAGGCTGCACGAAGCACATGCACACAGCGTCGCTGAGACTCACTTGAGCTCCGGTGCAACACGATCACAGGGCAATCCTCACGAAGGTCTCAGGCTGCACGAAGCACACGCACATAGCGTCGCTGAGACTCACTTGGACTCCGGGTGCACACGATCACAGGGCAATCCTCACGAAGGTCTCAGGCTGCACGAAGCACACGCACACAGCGTCGCTGAGACTCACTTGAGCTCCAGGTGCACACGATCACGGGGCAATCTTCACAAAGGTCTCAGGCTGCACGAAGCACACACACACAGCGTCGCTGAGACTCACTTGGACTCCGCGTGCACACGAACACAGGGCAATCCTCACGAAGGTCTCAGGCTGCAAGAAGCACATGCACACAGCGTCACTGAGACTCACTTGGAAACTTTTATGTTCCTGAGTTTCCACAACAGGGAGCCAGCTCTCCTCAGGCCCTTGGAGACACGTTACTTCGGGACACAGCATACAGCAAAGTCCATTCAAGCAGGGGGACACAGCACACAGCAAAGTCCCTTAGCCTCTCCTTAGTTAAATCAGCAAACTGCAGGCCAGCCCCAGAACACACAGCAAGTGTCAGACTTTCTCTTCAGTCTCTGCACATGTTCTTCCTTGGCAGAGATTCCTCTTGACCGCGAAGTAGTTTCAATCCTTTTCAGTCTTGATCAGTCCAACGTTCAGGGGTTTCAGCTCTCAAAGTTATACCCTTAAATGTCTTTGAAGTCTTTGTGTTCAGGGGGCACTGACCCCTGTCCAAACCAGTTCTGGGTGTCTCCCTGCCAATGACACCTTCTTCCTTTGATAGTGGGGGTCTGGATCTTCAATCACTCAGCAGGAAATGGAGCCATTGTTTTATGGCAGCAGCCCAGGCCTCTTCACCTCCAGGGGCTACTCCTCCCCCCTACACTCCAGATGCAGGTCAACCGTGGCTGTCTCACCTACTCCTCCCCTGGGTCAAGACATTTCACAGATCCTATCACATTCAAATCCAGACAGTCAATCCACAACCAGGCAGAGACACACAGAATTGTTAGAACAAAAAAAACAGCCACTTCTAAAAGCGGGGTTTCTAAACACACAATTCAAAAACCACCTTCACAAAAAGATGTGTTATTAAATTGTGAGTTCAGGCACACTAAACTTCACCTCTCCATCTTAAACCTATGGGAAGATAGGCTGGAAACATATTACACAGCCTCCCCCATTCTGTCCTATGGGCAAGATGGCCTTGCAACAGTGAAAAACGAATTTGGCAGTTTTTCACTGTCAGGACATGGTACACACCTTAGTACATGTCCCACTTTTCACATACACTGCACCCTGCCCAGGGGGCACCTTGGGCCTACCATAGGGGTGTCTGATGTGCATAAAAAGGGAGGGGTAAGGCCTGGCAAGTGGGTGCACTTGTCAGGACAACAAGGCAGTTTAAGAAACTGCACGCAGGCACTGCAGTGGCAGGCCTGAGATCTCTTTTCAGGGCTACTTATGTGGGTGGCACAATTAGTGCTGCAGATCCACTAGTAGCATTTGTATTACCAGCCCTGGCACACACAGTGCACTTTACTAGGGACTTTACTAGTAAGACAAACATGCCAATTATGGACAACCAATTACCATTACACTTTACACAGGGAGCACTTGCACTTTGACACTGATCAGCAGTGGCAAAGTGCCCAAAGCATCTAAGTTGGCAACACCATGTCAGAAAAAAGGTCTAGGGGGAAGGCAAAAAGATTAGGGAACTTTAGCCAAAAAGTTCCAAGTCCAACACAACCCCCTCCCAGCCTAAAGCCAGGGTAGACCAATCAACTACCTTGATGGACTTCCCTGCTTAGGGCGATAGAACACGGACGCGGGCCCGCTACCGCAGGGACACCCTTCTGTTCTATGCCTTCCTGACCCCAGGGCGTTCTCTTGGTCACTACTCCCTGGGCCAACTATGCTGCTCCATGGGTATTTCCTGGCAGTCGGGGGCCCTCTAGGGGTGCTGGTCCCTTGCCAACTCCCACCTAGAGCGGTACCCCTGGAAGACCCATCGGCCCGGATGCTGTCTCCAGTTATCCTGCCCTCCAGGTTAGAGGTGGGGTTACCACGGTCACTTTTAGGGGACCTAGCCCTACTGGCTGGGCACTGTCCCACGGGTTTTCCCACGGGGGAACACTTCCCCCCCTTAACCTTCCATTTAGATTTTTGTGCCTGCCACTTAGGAATGGCACCCACAAACTTCAGGACCGCGGGAGCTCTGGTTACAGTCGCCCCACGACCTCCTGACGCTAGGTGTTATTCCTCGCACTGCTGGCAGATAGGTTCTAGACCTCCACCCTGGTGCTCCTCTAAGGATCCCTCCAGTCTCTGAGGTGGGGTTGTGGACCCCCGCGGACGCTGCTTCCACTCTCTCCCTCTACTTTGAGACAGGGTGCTAGCCTGCACGCCCCCCCACTTCTCTGGGATCTGACTGCGTCACTCTGTCCTTCTTCCCTCCCATGGGACTGGAAGATCCCTGAGTTGCTGCTGGGGTTCCCCTTTGGTGTCTCTTCAGATCCCCCGACACATGACCAGGGCCCTGTCTCGGGGGCACGCTCCTGGGAATCAAAGAGCTCGCAGTCTAACAGGTGTTGGCGCAACTCTGAAAAATGTTTACTGAGCCGAGGCTCCCTGGAGCCCAAATTGAGCAATCCTTTGTAATCATTCGCCATGGTAACCATCACCCAATCATCCAGTGCACGCGTGTACTCATCCAGATCCTCCACCCGAGTACTGGATTTCAGTCTCTGGAAATCCCTGAATTTCTGCAGGTACTGTTCAGGAGTGAGCCCATACCTGAGGCATAAAGCCTCCTTCATACTGGCTAGGGTCAGGGTTCCCGCCATCTCTAAAGGTGGTAAAACATCCCTCCCAGAAGCCTCAAAGTGTTTCCATAGGCCCGCACCCCAATGCTTCTCAGGCACCTCATTCATCCTCAGTGCGATCTCATATGCCGTGAACCATGCATAAATATCATCACCCCTTTGGTAATCTCGCACTAAGTCTTTGGGAATGTACATCTTACTCGCTGGCACTGGTTGTGTGCTGCCACCATTCGAACTGGACTCCGCCTGTTTAGCCTTAATGTCCAGTTCCCTCATGCTTAACTCATGAGCTAAGAGAATCGTCTTCTCTTCCAAGGCGAGAGCGTTCCTGCTCTTCTCTGCTCGCTTTTCACTTTCAATGAGCAGCCTTTTCTCTTCTGCTTGAGCCTTAAGTTTTAAAACCTCCAACTCATGCTCTCTGACCCTTTGGTTTTCCTCCAGCTCCTCTGGGGAAAAACTCCTCCCTGAATGGTTACTACCAGCCCCTGAGGCTGGTCCTTCCACCGGCCAATCCTGTGGACCAAATCCATTCCCTGGGTCATCCTCATCCACCTCAGTATCACCGGTCTCCTGAGCCTCTTTGGCTTCCCACCAGGCCCTCAAGGCCGTTTGCAGCTCCTCCTTCTTGGCGATACTTTTCATGGGACACCCCAAAGCTCTGCAGAATTGCCTCAATTGATCAACTTTGTAGGTAAGCAATGCCTCAATGTCGAATTCCAATTCTGCAGCCTCACTGGCTTCTTGACTCCTTTGAGACATGATGTGTGGCTTAAAGGTCGCTCAAAAATAGAACCAAAAATCAAAACACAATATGTGGTTGCGTCGTGGTCTGCGCTAATCTAGTGATGTACAGCAATCACTGTGAGTGAATTTGCAAATACACGTTCAAATCCCCAACCGCTGACCACCAATGTTAGAACTGGGGGTCTCCAGTTGGCTGAGGTAGGTACCTTAGTCCAAATAGGGACCCTTGCTTCTAAGTCAGGGAAAGGAAGGACACCTTCTCAGATAGCCCCTGCTCACCCCCTCGGTAGCTTGGCACGAGCAGCCAGGCTTATTTCCAAGGCAAATGTGTAAAGTATTTGCAACCACGCTCTCAGTAACAGAGTGATAACACCACAAATGGACTCCACACGAGTTTCGTAAAAAAACAATTATATGTTTATAAGAAAAAAGATATTCGATGAGACCACACGATAAAAATCCAACATATGCGTATTTGAAATATTTCACCTTGACGGTTATTAGGCCAGCAAGCACTTGTAGGTTCTTGCAGTATTAATGAGCAATTCTCGATGATCCAATGCAATGCTATGCAGTTCGTAATGCAAGAATCAGGCACTTCGTAATGTAAAAATAATGCAATTCGTAATGCAACAATCAGGCAGTTCGTAATGCAAAAATAATGCGATTCGTAATGCAACAATCATGCAGTTCGTAATGCAAAAATAATGCAATTCGTAATGCAACAATCAGGCAGTTCGTAATGCAAAAATAATGCAATTCGTAATGCAACAATCAGGCAGTTCGTAATGCAAAAATAATGTACTTCGGCACTGATCGCGGTGCTCTGGACGGTCTCTATGCCACTCTTACTGACTCGCGGTCAGCTACTGCCAAAATATGCCCTCAACACTGTTATGATGGAAAACAAAGTGCAGCTCCACACTCCGGCCCCAGTACTGCCACTCCTCGGCAAGTACGGGCCACGATACGGACTTGAGCGGAGGCTCGCGCTGCAAAGATGGGAAAGGCCGAGAGCGTTTCTCTCGTAGCCCGTACCCCTCCCCAGGCGGCGACATACGCACGCTCGCTGAGCGTTACCTGGGGGTGCGATCTCACTCTCCTCGCGGCTTGGGTATCCGGTGCAACTTCGTTGATTTTGGGCAGTGGAACTAGGACCCCCGACGGTGATGATTCGAGGTCTCTCCTTGGCAAAGGCAGGCTCGGGCCGGCGGTGGTGAATTCTCACAGCTCCTCTGGGGATGCCGGTCCGGGCCGATGGCAATGGCGATCGCAGCAGTTCTGGTCATGCTGTTGATCGAAGCAGAGAACAAGACTGCTCCGGGACACACAGTCACGGGGCAATTTCTCACGATGGTCTCAGGCTGCAACAGGGCACACACACACAGCGTCGCTGAGACCCAATTGAGCTCCGGGTGCACACGATCACAGTAGCAATCCTCACGAAGGTCTCAGGCTGCACGAAGCACACGCACACAGCGTCGCTGAGACTCACTTGAGCTCTGGGTGTACACGATCACAGGGCAATCCTCACGAAGGTCTCAGGCTGCATGAAGCACATGCACACAGCGTCGCTGAGACTCACTTGGACTCCGGGTGCACACGATCACAGGGCAATCCTCACGAAGGTCTCAGGCTGCAAGAAGCACATGCACACAACGTCGCTGAGACTCACTTGGAAACTTTTATGTTCCTGAGTTTCCACAACAGGGAGCCAGCTCTCCTCGGGCCCTTGGAGACACGTTACTTCAGGACACAGCACACAGCAAAGTCCTTTCAAGCAATGGGACACAGCACACAGCAAAGTTCTTTCAAGCAGGGGGACACAGCACACAGCAAAGTCCCTTAGCCTCTCCTTAGTTAAATCAGCAAACTGCAGGCCAGCCCCAGAACACACAGCAAGGGTCAGTCCTTCTCTTCAGTCTCTTCAGCTGTTCTTCCTTGGCAGAGGTTCCTCTTGACCGCGAAGTAGTTTAAATCCTTTGCAGTCTTGATCAGTCCAACGTTCAGGGGTTTCAGCTCTCATAGTTATACCCCTAAATGTCTTTGAAGTCTTTGGGCCCGATTCACAGAACTAACTTACGTCAAAAACGTAAAGTTAGTACTTTTTGGTATTCACAGAATACACTTACTCATTTTGGTATTCACAGAATGCACTTACGCATTTTGGTATTCACAGAATGCACTTACTCATACTAACCACCGCCGGAGGAAGATCCTTCTCCTACCTGGCGGCCAAGACCTGGAACTCCCTCCCCACTCACCTTCGGCGAACCCAGGACCATCTCGCCTTCAGGAAGCAGCTCAAGACCTGGCTGTTCGAGCAGTAACTTACCCCCTCCCCCAGCGCCTTGAGACCCTCCCGGGTGAGTAGCGCGCTCTATAAATGCCGTGATTGATTGATTGATTGATTGAACTTTATGTCCGCACTCGGGCCGGAGATTCCGGCCCGGAGGTGGAGACTCCGGCCCGGAGGTGGAGACTCCGGCCCGGAGGTGGAGATTCCGGCCGGTTGTGGAGATTCCGGCCGGTTGTGGAGATTCCGGCCCGATGGTGGAGATTCCGGCCGGTTGTGGAGATTCCGCCACCGGCCGGAATCTCCACAACCGGCCGGAATCTCCACCATCGGGCCGGAATCTGCACCTCCGGGCCGGAATCTCCACCTCCGGGCCGGAGTGCAGACATAAAGTTAGTATGAGTAAGTGCATTCTGTGAATACCAAAATGAGTAAGTGCATTCTGTGAATACCAAAATGAGTAAGTGCATTCTGTGAATACCAAAATGAGTAAGTGCATTCTGTGAATACCAAAATGAGTAAGTGTATTCTGTGAATACCAAAAGTACTAACTTTACGTTTTTGACGTAAGTTAGTTCTGTGAATCATGCCCTTTGTGTTCAGGGGGCACTGACCCCTGTCCAAACCAGTTCTGGGTGTCACCCTGCCAGTGACACCTTCTTCCTTTGATAGTGGGGGTCTGGATCTTCAATCACTCAGCAGGAGATGGAGCCATTGTTTTATGGCAGCAGCCCAGGCCTCTTCACCTCCAGGGGCTACTCCTCACCCCTACACTCCAGATGCAGGTCAACCATGGCTGTCTCACCTACTCCTCCCCTGGGTCAAGACATTTCCCAGATTCTATCACATTCAAATCCAGACAGTCAATCCACAACCAGGCAGAGACACACAGAATTGTTAGAACAAAAAAACCAGCCACTTCTAAAAGCGGGGTTTCTAAACACACAACTCAAAAACCACCTTCACAAAAAGATGTTTTATTAAATTGTGAGTTCAGGCACACTAAACTTCACCTCTCCATCTTAAACCTATGGGAAGATAGGCTGGAAACATATTACACAGCCTCCCCCATGCTGTCCTATGGGCAAGATGGCCTTGCAACAGTGAAAAACGAATTTGGCAGTTTTTCACTGTCAGGACATGGTACACACCTTAGTACATTTCCCACCTTTCACATACACTGCACCCTGCCCAGGGGGCACCTTGGGCCTACCATAGGGGTGTCTGATGTGCATAAAAAGGGAGGGGTAAGGCCTGGCAAGTGGGTGCACTTGTCAGGACAACAAGGCAGTTTAAGAAACTGCACGCAGGCACTGCAGTGGCAGGCCTGAGATCTCTTTTCAGGGCAACTTATGTGGGTGGCACAATTAGTGCTGCAGGCCCACTAGTAGCATTTGTATTACCAGCCCTGGCACACACAGTGCACTTTACTAGGGACTTTACTAGTAAGACAAACATGCCAATTATGGACAACCAATTACCATTACACTTTACACAGGGAGCACTTGCACTTTGACACTGATCAGCAGTGGCAAAGTGCCCAAAGCATCTAAGTTGGCAACACCACGTCAGAAAAAAGGTCTAGGGGGAAGGCAAAAAGATTAGGGAACTTTAGCCAAAAAGTTCCAAGTCCAACACAACCCCCTCCCAGCCTAAAGCCAGGGTAGACCAATCAACTACCTTGATGGACTTCCCTGCTTAGGGCGATAGAACACGGACACGGGCCCGCTACCGCAGGGACACCCTTCTGTTCTATGCCTTCCTGACCCCAGGGGGTTCTCTTGGTCACTACTCCCTGGGCCAACTATGCTGCTCTATGGGTACTTCCTGGCAGTCGGGGGCCCTCTAGGGGTGCTGGTCCCTTGCCAACTCCCACCTAGAGCGGTACCCCTGGAAGACCCATCGGCCAGGATGCTGTCTCCAGTTATCCTGCCCTCCAGGTTAGAGGTGGGGTTACCACGGTCACTTTTAGGGGACCTAGCCCTATTGGCTGGGCACTGTCCCACGGGTTTTCCCACGGGGGACACTTCCCCCCCTTAACCTTCCATTTAGATTGTTGTGCCTGCCACTTAGGAATGGCACCCACAAACTTCAGGACCACGGGAGCTCTGGTTACAGACGCCCCACGACCTCCTGACGCTAGGTGTTCTTCCTCGCACTGCTGGCAGATAGGTTCTAGACCTCCACCCTGGTGCTCCTCTAAGGATCCCTCCAGTCTCTGGGGTGGGGTTGTGGACCCCCGGGGACGCTGCTTCCACTCTCTCCCTCTACTTTGAGACAGGGTGCTAGCCTGCACGCCCCCCCACTTCTCTGGGATCTGACTGCGCCACTCTGTCCTTCTTCCCTCCCATGGGACTGGAAGATCCCTGAGTTGCTGCTGGGGTTCACCTTTGGTGTCTCTTCAGACCCCCCGACCCATGACCAGGGGCCTGTCTCGGGGCAAGCTCCTGGGAATCAAAGAGCTCGCAGTCTAACAGGTGTTGGCGCAACTCTGAAAAATGTTTACTGAGCCCAGGCTCCCTGGAGCCCAAATTGAGTAATCCTTTGTAATCATTCGCCATGGTAACCATCACCCAATCATCCAGTGCACGCGTGTACCCATCCAGATCCTCCACCCGAGTACTGGATTTCAGTCTCTGGAAATCCCTGAATTTCTGCAGGTACTGTTCAGGAGTGAGTCCATACCTGAGGCATAAAGCCTCCTTCATACTGGCGTAGGTCAGGGTTCCCGCCCTCTCTAAAGGTGGTAAAACATCCCTCCCAGAAGCCTCAAAGTGTTTCCTTAGGCCCGCCCCCCAATGCTTCTCAGGCACCTCATTCATCCTCAGTGCGATCTCATATGCCGTGAACCATGCATAAATATCATCACCCCTTTGGTAATCTCGCACTAAGTCTTTGGGAATGTACATCTTACCCGCTGGCACTGGTTGTGTGCTGCCACCATTCGAACTGGACTCCGCCTGTTTAGCCTTAATGTCCAGTTCCCTCATGCTTAACTCATGAGCTAAGAGAATCGTCTTCTCTTCCAAGGCGAGAGCGTTCCTGCTCTTCTCTGCTCGCTTTTCACTTTCAATGAGCAGCTTTTTCTCTTCTGCTTGAGCCTTAAGTTTTAAAACCTCCAACTCATGCTCTCTGACCCTTTGGTTTTCCTCCAGCTCCTCTGGGGAAAAACTCCTCCCTGAATGGTTACTACCAGCCCCTGAGGCTGGTCCTTCCACCGGCAAATCCTGTGGACCAAATCCATTCCCTGGGTCATCCTCATCCACCTCAGTATCACCTGTCTCCAGAGCCTCTTTGGCTTCCCACCAGGCCCTCAAGGCCGTTTGCAGCTCCTCCTTCTTGGCGCTACTTTTCATGGGACACCCCAAAGCTCTGCAGAATTGCCTCAATTGATCAACTTTGTAGGTAAGCAATGCCTCAATGTCGAATTCCAATTCTGCAGCCTCACTGGCTTCTTGACTCCTTTGAGACATGATGTGTGGCTTAAAGGTCGCTCAAAAATAGAACCAAAAATCAAAACACAATATGTGGTTGCGTCGTGGTCTGCGCTAATCTAGTGATGTACAGCAATCACTGTGAGTGAATTTGCAAATACACGTTCAAATCCCCAACCGCTGACCACCAATGTTAGAACTGGGGGTCTCCAGTTGGCTGAGGTAGGTACCTTAGTCCAAATAGGGACCCTTGCTTCTAAGTCAGGGAAAGGAAGGACACCTTCTCAGATAGCCCCTGCTCACCCCCTCGGTAGCTTGGCACGAGCAGCCAGGCTTATTTCCAAGGCAAATGTGTAAAGTATTTGCAACCACGCTCTCAGTAACAGAGTGATAACACCACAAATGGACTCCACACGAGTTTCATAAAAAAACAATTATATGTTTATAAGAAAAAAGATATTCGATGAGACCACACGATAAAAATCCAACATATGCGTATTTGAAATATTTCACCTTGACGGTTATTAGGCCAGCAAGCACTTGTAGGTTCTTGCAGTATTAATGAGCAATTCTCGATGATCCAATGCAATGCTATGCAGTTCGTAATGCAAGAATCAGGCACTTCGTAATGTAAAAATAATGCAATTCGTAATGTAACAATCAGGCAGTTCGTAATGCAAAAATAATGCGATTCGTAATGCAACAATCATGCAGTTCGTAATGCAAAAATAATGCAATTCGTAATGCAACAATCAGGCAGTTCGTAATGCAAAAATAATGCAATTCGTAACGCAACAATCAGGCAGTTTGTAATGCAAAAATAATGTACTTCGGCACTGATCGCGGTGCTCTGGACGGTCTCTATGCCACTCTTACTGACTCGCGGTCAGCTACTGCCAAATTATGCCCTCAACACTGTTATGATGGAAAACAAAGTGCAGCTCCACACTCCGGCCCCAGTACTGCCACTCCTCGGCAAGTACGGGCCACGATACGGACTTGAGCGGAGGCTCACGCTGCAAAGATGGGAAAGGCCGAGAGCGTTTCTCTCGTAGCCCGCACCCCGCCCCAGGTGGCGACATACGCACGCTCGCTGAGCGTTACCTGGGGGTGCGTTCTCACTCTCCTCTCCTCGCGGCTTGGGTCTCCGGTGCGACTTCGTTGATCTTGGGCAGTGGAACTCGGACCCCCGACGGTGATGGTTCGAGGTCTCTCCTTGGCAAAGGCAGGCTCGGGCCGGCGGTGGTGAATTCTCACAGCTCCTCTGGGGATGCCGGTCCGGGCCGATGGCAATGGCGATCTCAGCAGTTCTGGTCATGCTGTTGATTGAAGAAGAGAACAAGACTGCTCCGGGATACACAGTCACGGGGCAATTTCTCACGATGGTCTCAGGCTGCAACAGGGCACACGCACACAGCGTCGCTGAGACCCACTTGAGCTCCGGGTGCACACGATCACAGGGCAATCCTCACGAAGGTCTCAGGCTGCACGAAGCACACGCACACAGCGTCACTGAGACTCACTTGAGCTCTGGGTGTACACGATCACAGGGCAATCCTCACGAAGGTCTCAGGCTGCATGAAGCACATGCACACAGCGTCACTGAGACTCACTTGGACTCCGGGTGCACACGATCACAGGGCAATCCTCACGAAGGTCTCAGGCTGCAAGAAGCACATGCACACAACGTCGCTGAGACTCACTTGGAAACTTTTATGCTCCTGAGTTTCCACAACAGGGAGCCAGCTCTCCTCGGGCCCTTGGAGACACGTTACTTCGGGACACAGCACACAGCAAAGTCCTTTCAAGCAGGGGGGACACAGCACACAGCAAAGTCCCTTAGCCTCTCCTTAGTTAAATCAGCAAACTGCAGGCCAGCCCCAGAACACACAGCAAGGGTCAGTCCTTCTCTTCAGTCTCTTCAGCTGTTCTTCCTTGGCAGAGGTTCCTCTTGACCGCGAAGTAGTTTCAATCCTTTTCAGTCTTGATCAGTCCAACGTTCAGGGGTTTCAGCTCTCATAGTTATACCCCTAAATGTCTTTGAAGTCTTTGTGTTCAGGGGGCACTGACCCCTGTCCAAACCAGTTCTGGGTGTCTCCCTGCCAGTGACACCTTCTTCCTTTGATAGTGGGGGTCTGGATCTTCAATCACTCAGCAGGAGATGGAGCCATTGTTTTATGGCAGCAGCCCGGCCTCTTCACCTCCAGGGGCTACTCCTCACCCCTACACTCCAGATGCAGGTCAACCATGGCTGTCTCACCTACTCCTCCCCTGGGTCAAGACATTTCCCAGATTCTATCACATTCAAATCCAGACAGTCAATCCACAACCAGGCAGAGACACACAGAATTGTTAGAACAAAAAAACCAGCCACTTCTAAAGCGGGGTTTCTAAACACACAACTCAAAAACCACTTTCACAAAAAGAGGTGTTATTAAATTGTGAGTTCAGGCACACTAAACTTCACCTCTCCATCTTAAACCTATGGCAAGATAGGCTGGAAACATATTTCACAGCCTCCCCCATTCTGTCCTATGGGCAAGATGGCCTTGCAACAGTGAAAAACGAATTTGGCAGTTTTTCACAGTCAGGACATGGTACACACCTTAGTACATGTCCCACCTTTCACATACACTGCACCCTGCCCAGGGGGCACCTTGGGCCTACCATAGGGGTGTCTGATGTGCATAAAAAGGTAAGGGTAAGGCCTGGTAAGTGGGTGCACTTGTCGGGACAACAAGGCAGTTTAACAAAGTGTGCGCAGGCACTGCAGTGGCAGGCCTGAGATCTCTATTCAGGGCTACTTATGTGGGTGGCACAATTAGTGCTGCAGATCTTTGTACTGGGGTGAATGTATGACATTGTTTTGCATTCTGTCCATCAATTGTTGTTTTGGGGCGGATGACGCGACCGCGCAGCGGAATTGAGCCTAACAGGTGCCGCGTGCAGTCCGATTCTCGGCTGTGGCGCACAGAACGTTCGAGATTTTAAAGTGATTTTAAAGCTGAAATAGCGATTTTGCACAATCTGTTTTAAAATACAAACTGTTTACTTGAATTTGTACCTGAATCTCGTGGTGGGCAAGGAGCTGTGTTCAATGCTCCGGGTGGGGGCAGACATTTCGGGGCAGTGACAGGTTAGCGCTCTAGCTGCCACGGTCATCACGCTCGCCCCTCATTGAAAAGGGGCGGATGACGCGACCGCGCAGCGGAATTGAGCCTAACAGGTGACCCGTGCAGTCCGATTCTCGGCTGTGGCGCACAGAACGTTCGAGATTTTAAAGTGATTTTAAAGCTGAAATAGCGATTTTGCACAATCTGTTTTAAAATACAAACTGTTTACTTGAATTTGTACCTGAATCTCGTGGTGGGCAAGGAGCTGTGTTCAATGCTCCGGGTGGGGGCAGACATTTCGGGGCAGTGACAGGATAGCGCTCTAGCTGCCACGGTCCTCACGCTCGCCCCTCATTGAAAAGGGGCGGATGACGCGACCGCGCAGCAGACGCACGCAACGGGCGCGCCTAAGGCAAGCCCGTCTGCGCCCGTCCGCGCCCGAACGGGTCCAGGGGCTACGACCCCTGGCTCTTCCAAGAGGACACCCTGCTCTTACACAGCGAGTCAATTGATCAATCTCAGAGGAACAGAGGCGCAGGTGTGCTATCATAACTTTGGGCCACCTTTTGTTAGTAATAAATGCCCTCACTGCTCCTTAGTATTCGATCCCCTACTTTCAGTAGACAAGACTTCCCTTCACATTAGTGCCTATAAAATGTGCATGCTGAATTGCCGCTCGCTTCCCAAATACGCCATTGAAATCCGGCTCATTCTGGAGGATGAAAAACCGGATGTGATGTTTCTTACAGAAACTTGGCTCACCAGTTCATTAGACCCAGCAGTGGTCCAGGCTCTTCCACCGGGCTATGTAATTCAAAGACAAGATCGGACATTAAGTAGAGGAGGGTGCTTAGCCATTATACATAGAGACACCTTTAACTGTCGGATCAAAGCAGGTCTGATTTCCGATTGTGAAAGTGTCTCGTTTGCCATTTGTTTTTCGCAGACTTGTACCTTCTCTGGGGTCTTAGTTTATCGACCCCCAGGAGCAATTGGGCATTTTAACAGCGACCTACCTGAAACAATAGCTAATTCAGTGAGTTCCCTGTCCAATTTTTCCGTACTGGGGGACTTGAATGTCCACTTTGATGATATTTCCTCACCCTACGCGGAGGAATTGATCGATAGCTTAGGTGCCCTCTCCCTCAATCTGAAAGTGAATAGTCCCACCCACCTAAAACGTCATTTACTCGATCCCATTTTCACCAACATTAATAACTTAATAGTGGAGAATCGTATTCCATTACCTTGGACTGATCATTATTTAATATCTTTTTCATGGTCCCCGTTGATCAGTGATCTACCACTGGAGCCAGTCAAGAAACTTAGCCGTAATTGGTCCAAGCTTTCTATTGAGGCATGGGCAATTACTCTTAACAATACCCGTCCGGTATTGGAAGCCGATCCAGAATTAGCCAACCATGAGTTTAACCAATGGATTGAAGCCTCTCTGGACTTGGTGGCTCCGAAGAAATGGACAACTAATAAGAAGGGCCCTAAGAGCATTGCATGGTACACCCTAAGCTTAGAGAGTTGAAATTAAAACGTAAACAATCAGAGAGGCAGTGGAGGAAAGATTTCTCAGACGAGAGGAAGCGCGTCTACAGGGAGGCTACAAAAATTTATAAGCTAGAAGTTAGGAAAGCCCAATCCCTGTATTACGCAACTAGGATTTCCTCAGCTTCTAATTCCCCGCGTGAAATTTTTAAAATTGCTAAATCCCTAATTAGCCTCCCGTCCCCAGCCTCACTCGCTGTTGATACTTTAGGACGCTGCAACAATATAGCAGAGTTCTTTTAAAAAAATATTCAATCTATTTATTTAGCATTTCCTCCAGTAACTACCCCTTTGAAGGACCTCCCATTGGAAAATGAATCGAAATCACCTGTTACTTCGTTGGCGGTCATCCCTCCCTTGGACATAAAATCCCTTAAAATCCATTTTAATAAACTAAAATCATGTTCCCCTAGGGATATGCCCCCCCCCCACCGTTCTGAACCAAGTTTTTGATACAGTTGCGCCCACGATTTTAGAACTTATTAATCTTTCTTTGGCTTCGGGGACTGTCCCCTCCCTATGGAAACGAGCCATGGTGAGAGCACTCCTTAAGAAATCAGGGTCGGACCCTGAAACGAATTACCGGCCGATCTCGCTACTTCCAGGGATTGCAAAAATTGCGGAAAATCATGTCAACTCCATTTTGTCCACCTTTTTGGAAGAAAATGACTGCTTTCATCCATCGCAAACTGGGTTTAGACCCCATCAGGGCACAGAGACAGCTCTGATTGTTGTGGTTGAGGAAGCAAGGAAAATCTTGGATGCCGGAGGCTCAGCGGCAATGGTCCTCTTAGATCTGAGTGCGGCTTTCGATACTGTTAATCATCAGCTGCTGGTCTCTAGAATTAGAGAAGCAGGGGTGTTGGGAACTGCACTAAGGTGGTTGGAGTCTTTTTTAGACAACCGCTCATTTCAGGTTTTTGAGGACAACTCTATTTCCAAGAGTATGTCATTGAGTTGTGGGGTTCCTCAGGGTTCGTCCCTGAGTCCCACCCTCTTTAACATTTATATGAGCCCGCTGGCCAATATCGTTAAACCCTTTGGCATACAGATCGTCACATATGCGGACGATACCCAATTGATTGTTTCCCTTAATCAATCTGGGAACAGGGAAAACAATTTGGCCGATTGTTTGGAAAAAGTGTCAGCATGGATGGAGGGCTCATATCTGCAATTGAATGGAGCAAAAACTGATCTGATGTTTTTGGGTAAACCTTCCCCACTAGCTCCTAGCTCTTTATGGCCTAAATGTCTGGACAGTATGCCCCCCCTAAAGAACAAATAAAAAGCCTTGGAGTCTGGCTTGATCATAATCTAGATATGAAGGAACAATCCCGGAAGGTAGCAGGAACCTGTTATGGAATACTTAGGATGGTTAGGAAAATCCTCCCCCTGCTGCCGTTTAAGGCAAGGAAGCTGCTGGTTCAAGCCTTAATTCTCTCTCGTCTAGACTATGCAAATGCCCTGTATCTGGGCTCCCCGCGTTCAACGATAAAAAAGCTCCAGACTGTGCAGAACTGTGCAGCTCGACTCCTCTTACAGACCCCCCACAGAGAATCTGCGCGAGCATCTATTGCCGCCCTACACTGGCTTCCAGTTGCGGAGAGGATCCAGTTCAAGTCTCTATGTATTGTTCACAAGATTCTGGCCTCCAAGGGTCCACCCATCCTACATTCCATTGTCATTCCGCACTGTCCCAGTAGAGCCTTGCGCTCTGGAAATAAACGTATGGCAGCAGTCCCTAGAATATATAGGTCTAGGAGTGGGGGTAGACAATTCTCCTACATCGCCTCGAAGAGCTGGAATGCCCTTCCAAATCACATTCGTTTGGAGGCCGATTATATGTCCTTCCGTAGACAACTGAAAACGTTCTTGTTCCCGGTCGCCTAAAGCCGGTCATCGTGGTTGACTATGTTTCTAGCGCTGGTAGGCCTTCTGGTAGCCATGCGCTCTACAAATGCTAATTCATTCATTTTTGCATTTGTCACCCCGAGTGGGACGGGTATGCCCAGACGTGGGTCCCGTGCTCTCCATGCCACTGGAGTCAAGCTATCCTGGCTGATGAGGGCTGAAAGCCCGAAACCGATCCTATGATGCTTGTTTCCAGTCCAGGGAGGACCTGGCCTGGCAGTTCGGGCTGGACTGTTCCCATTGGGCGCAGGGTCAAGACTGATTTGCATATGGCTGGTTCCAAACTGGAATGGCATGGTGAGCAAAAAAACGATGGATTTAGGCCCAGATCTTTGTACTGGGGTGAATGTATGACATTGTTCTGCATTCTGTCCATCAATTGTTGTTTTTGCATTTGTCACCCCGAGTGGGGCGGGTATGCCCAGACGTGGGTCCCGTGCTCTCCATGCCACTGGAGTCAAGCTATCCTGGCTGATGAGGGCTGAAAGCCCGAAGCCGGTCCTAGGATGCTTGTTTCCAGTCCAGGGAGGACCTGGCCTGGCAGTTCGGGCTGGACTGTTCCCATTGGGCGCAGGGTCAAGACTGATTTGCATATGGCTGGGTCCACACTGGAATGGCATGGTGAGCAAAAAAACGATGGATTTAGGCCCAGATCTTTGTACTGGGGTGAATGTATGACATTGTTCTGCATTCTGTCCATCAATTGTTTTTGCATTTGTCACCCCGAGTGGGAAGGGTATGCCCAGACGTGGGTCCCGTGCTCTCCATGCCACTGGAGTCAAGCTATCCTGGCTGATGAGGGCTGAAAGCCCGAAACCGGTCCTAGGATGCTTGTTTCCAGTCCAGGGAGGACCTGGCCTGGCAGTTCGGGCTGGACTGTTCCCACTGGGCACAGGGTCAAGACTGATTTGCATAAGGCTGGGTCCAAACTGGAATGGTATGGTGAGCAAAAAAATGATGGATTTAGGCCCAGATCTTTGTACTGGGGTGAATGTATGACATTGTTCTGCATTCTGTCCATCAATTGTTGTTTTTGCGCAGGCCCACTAGTAGCATTTGTATTACCAGCCCTGGCACACATAGTGCACTTTACTAGGGACTTTACTAGTAAGACAAACATGCCAATTATGGACAACCAATTACCATTACACTTTACACAGGGAGCACTTGCACTTTGACACTGATCAGCAGTGGCAAAGTGCCCAAAGCATCTAAGTTGGCAACACCATGTCAGAAAAAAGGTCTAGGGGGAAGGCAAAAAGTTTATGGAACTTTAGCCAAAAAGGGCCAAGTCCAACAATCATCCATTCACTAGCCTAGAGGAGAACCTCTAAGGTACATTCATACACTGGCTGACGGAGCACCTTCACAGCCATGTCATCGCATTCGGTAACCAAAGGAAAGTGTTAGCATGCAGTGAAATCTAAAGGCTCTTCACAGGTTGACAAAGAGGATTTCTGTAGACACAGGGGAAACGATTGACCCACTAATGCCCTTTGCAGTAATATAAGTGCATTGATTACTTTTAGAGTGCACCTGAGATGCATCATGGGAATGAATACCCAAAGTCGATTCGCTGTTGAACATGCTGGCATTGACTTTCAGTGAGGGATGACTTTGGAACCTAATGACATTGGAAGCCAGTTGTGGCATTCCTGGTCAAAAGAACGAATTACCTAGCCAGTTGGCTTTCACACCGGACATGACATAGCCTTTAGTAGTAGTGTTTGTCAAAGCTAATTAATTGCACATGTTGGCAGGAAAAGGGACAGGCATTTTTTGGATGACAGCAAATCTTCATTTATGAAAACAAAGGCTTAAGAAAAACCTAAACCTTTTCTTGAACATATCATTACTTTTCTTGAATATATCATTATGAAAGAGAAAGAAAGGCAACCTTTTAGTAAAGCAAGTGTGGTACCTGAGAGGGGCTTGGGATATGAACCCCTGCTCAAATTGTAGCTTGAATTGGCCAAGAGAGGTGGGTGGAACCGAGGCCTTCTCTAATTTCTGTATTTTCAGGTTGCCAGCCTTGTCTGCTCTTCCACAGCCCACGTCCTCCAAATGAATTTGATCAGCAGCATACAGCATAAAATAAACAAACACAATGCATGGCTTCTGCTTTTGTCACCTTTTCCCAGTCTTGCCCATTTGTTATACTACTACTCTTTCCACAGGATCTCGGTCTGGTGCAATTTGATGTAAGGATCACTGGAGCTTCTATGACAACCCCTGATTTTGGTGTATAGTCACACAAAGTCCCACTCCCACTGAGACTAAGCTGTATAGTCATTATTGTAATTATCAATTGTTTGTCTCTATCTCACATACCCCCACCCATCACACCACCAGGCGCTGTGTCACATAACACAATAAGTGTACCTCAGTGGTTATCTCAAATGACATGAAAACACTTCCAATATAGGTATAAAACAAAAACACCACCCTCTCAACCGTGCACCCCATACGGTATAGCTTGCTTTCGATGTGGGTAAGCACTTCAGTGCCTCACATAGGGGGTAGTAAGCAACATACATTTACTACAAAATCATGCAATACAATAGTATATGTTGTTTAAAATTGCTTACTTCTGCATTAGGTTTGTCCTTTACAGTGGTTTTCTAAAAGGAAAAAAGAAAGTCAGAATTTATAGTCATACAATGAAAACATATATTTAAAATGCTATACTTTAATACCCTATTGAACCTTATCTCCCAAAATACTGATAGTTTTGTGTGTTGACTGAGTATTAATACCGAATAGCAATCCTCATCCAATTAGTACAATAGATATAAAACTATGATTATAAAGGAATCATGTTTAGAGAGCAGCAGACACAGACCTGTTGAAAGTATTGATCAGAGCAAAAGGAGTAGAAGGTGTGTTTAAGAACGTACCAAACTTGTGGCAAAATAGGAGACATTATCATTATAGTTTGAGGTGGAAAACATGTTAAGTTGTGGAAAATGAAGTGACAAATGTTGAGAAAACAACAGAATATTGCCAATGCAACAGGAATAAGAAGTTTGAATTTATGCTATACTTTTATTTTTCAATCTTTATCTCAAAAAGAGCAACCGCATTACAAAATGTCAGGCAGAATGACATTCAATACAGTAGAGTTTTCCAGATGCTACACAGACATGTGCACCACCCAATCCCACCGCTCCCCCCCCACTGGATTTCCAGCAGATTTCCCAACCCAATAGTGGTTTCTCGGTATCCAAGCCCACCTCTTTGACCGGAGCCATCAACTCGTGCAACATTTCCGTCCACTCAAAACAGGCCTCCTCCACCTTATCATCTGTTTGGACCTCACGCATCCGGCGTTCCTCTGCCAGAGCCCACTGGTCCACGTCTCTACTTCACTGCTCATATGTATGCCCCGAGGAGACCTCCATCAGACGGCTATTCTTTGATTGGCCAGCACAAGACCCAGCATTGCAAATATTTCATACACTTTGCTCGCAGTCAGGCTTGGTAATAGTTGTAACAAACAGTGGCAGACCGTAAGATCTATATGTACGTTAGTCACCTCTCGGAGTCTATGTGTAATCATGCTCCAATATACCTTCGTCCCCATACACCACAGGCATATACAAGAAGTTCGCCTCAGTAGCTCCACACATCTAGGGCAAGATCCGGACCTAGTTCTTTATCTACCCCGCAACCTTTTCAGCAAAAGATAAGCTCAATGTAAGAAGGGTGCCAGTCTGAAACCTGCATTGCAGTTGAAGGAAGTGACCCGCTTAGGGCCACTCGGGTCACCACTGACTACCTCTCAGCCTTCCATACCAAATGAAGAGTCGGAGACACTGGAGAATATACACCAATAACTGTTTATTTGTATACGCTCAGAGCTGGGCCCCGTCTGCATAGTCTAGAGAGTGTGCTACAGAGGGTACTGAGAAACAGTAAGCATAGAGATACATTATGTACATTTCATGGTTAGTTAGGAACATGCCCACAGTGGAATTTTCCTGGCAGATGTAGCTTGACAGGGAAGGACAAAAAAAGGTTTCTGCTCTCGTATCTTGCACAGTCCAAGGCCGTTTCACCCTGGGCTGCGATCAAACTGCCAGACTGGTGGGAGAGGACCTTTATCTAGTGGAAAAGCTTTGCACTGGCACTAACAGTTCTTTATAGCAGAAACGAAACTTCGCAAAGGGTATTGCTCAGAACTGAGGAAAGATTAGCTTCGATCATCACACAAAATGGAGTCTAAAAAGAAAATGGTGCAGCGAATGCTAACTTATACATGGCATTACTGCATATCTAGTCTGTTCCGAAAACACCCACATGCCTTCTAACTGAGTAGTGATGTCGATCAAGGCCGCTACCGTAGTATTGGACAGAATTTGTAACTTACATCCGAAACATTCTCTAGCTTTCTCAGCCATGGCAGTACCACCCAGGGTAAAAATGGAGGAGAGGATGTAACCAAATGTAATATCATTACTATAGCCATTCACTTCCAAATCCGTTACCCCTTCACAGAATTCTTTCGTTAACATCCTTTTTACCCATCTTGTTAGGGTCGAGCATATTTACATGGCACACCCAAAGGCAGTACCATTCCAAGAGCCACATCATCAGTACCATTATAGACATTGGAATAAGTCTCATTAGACAGAAAAAAAAAACCTGGGTGCGCATATATCGGCCCCTGATAGTGCACCGCAGCGTATCTGGAGTTCATTCCCAAAGTGCTCAAATCCTTTTTTATTCACCAAGGGAACTGTATTTTTAAACAATATTATCCCTGAACAATTAATGTATAAGGAAGTATCTGTACTGTTCACTATGGGGCAACAAGCAGGATAATAACCAGTCTCTCGAGGTACTGTCAACTCCTTGTAAAGCCAACCTACCAGCATTATATTCTGCTCTTCCATATAGAAGTTATCACAATATGTATTGTTATCACAACCCGGATAACCCATCCCCTGCGGTTTCTTATGATACAGACATGGTCCAGGATAACCAAATCCAAATATTCCCTTTACTTCCACAAACTGAGGTGGGCGAGTGTATGTGTAATTAACAAGTGACAATGGGTATAAAGTCCAAAGGCCAGTGACAGATCGAGTGGGGTAAAAGGCAGTCCCTTTCCCAAAGAATCTCCTATGTTTCTACACAAACACATTACTCGGGGCAGCCCTTCTATTGCATCTTGGGGAAATGACCTCACCCTTACTACGTGTGGATACACTATGTGCAACCTCCAAGAACCACGATACCCCACATATTATTATTATCACCGTTATCAGAACAATGACACATGCAATTCTACTTCGTATTGGCCAAATCACACTGCGTTGCATAGTGGCAATTGGCTGCTCCTCCTCATGAACTTTCCTGCCAAAAGGATGCATAGTGAGTTAAAGGAAGAAAACGCAAAGAAAATATGAGTGTTCCCAGTGTCTGTCAGAGCCTCATTGGCAAAGGCTCCTATCGTCCATCAATTAGTTGGTGCTCTTGAGCACCGGCGGTGGAGCTTGCTCTGTCCTAAGCTCTTTCCTAACCTATCCCACACTGATAAAGGTGGTATACTCTCAGAGTATACTTTCCTAACTAATGTTCAAACAGCAAAAGCAAAGCAAATGCAGAAGTTTCACTTGTTCCACTCCCTGGTTGGTACTGCTACTCAGTACTTTCCTACCTTGTACAGTCCATCCCTAATCTTTATTCTCCTTGGACTCGATGGTCCTCGTCCGAGGACGTAGATTGTACCTGGCAGCTCCAGGCACTGTGTGATCACTGAACAGAGTCGTATTCTGATGGGACAGCCTCATTCGGAACGTCGTCGTTCTCCTTGTCTGTTTGTGTCCGGATCAACTGTGCGTCACTAAAAGGCACAAATCTGGGCACTTGCTCACATTCAACATCTCCTATTCCCTCCTTGACCAACTGGTCATAAGGCAACAGCAGAGGAATTCATTTACAGTGGGTTGCATGGACACAGTTCTTTCGACCAGCAACCTTTACAGCCGTCTGTGTAACCAGCAGAACCTGCTCAGGACCTTTCCATCTGGGCTTCAAACTTTTCTTCCTCTGAAAGTTCCTGATCAGGATAAATTCACCAGGCTGGATGTTGTGGCCAGGTCCCTCTGGTCTTGGAGGTAAGGAGTCTTGCACCTGTTGGTGAATAGAACGTAAACTTTCCGTTAACTGCCCAAGGTAACCAAGCAATACAGGATATTCAATATCTGAAAATTTCTTAGGCCTGGGGATGCCCCAGACATTCGCTGGGTGTCCAAACACTGCTTCATATGGTGATAAACCAGTTCTAGAATGTGCTGTAGTTCTATTTGACAAAAGAGCTAACGGAAGAGCATCTGGCCATTTCAACCCTGTTGTCTCTTGAATTTTTGCCAATTTTAGTTTGAGCGTACTTTTGTACTTCTCAGCAAGACCTGCTGACTGCAGGTGATTGGCAGCATGGAATTTCTGCTTAATGTGCAAGCCTTCACATATTAGCCAAATCACTTTCCCATTAAAATGAGACCCGTTGTCACTCCAGATAACTCGGGGCATTCCGAAGCGAGGAAAATACTCTTTAAGAAGTACTTTTGCAGTTGTGGTGGCCGTATTGTCTTTAGTGGGGTAAGCCTCAACCCATTTACTGAACGTGCATATAACCACTAGGACATACTTGAGATTGTTACAACGTTCCAGCTCTATGAAGTCCATTTGAAGGACTTCGAATGGGAATGTAGGTGGTGCAAAGTTACCGGATGGTGTAGGGGTACCTTTTCCTGGATTGTGCCTCATGCAAATCATACAACTTTTCACTAGATGTGCAGCAGTCTTGGAAATATTATCGTTAAACCAAACCGGGGCCAATAGTTTACAAATGCCTTTTGCACTAATATGAGCTGGACCATGAGCCATAGTAACCACAGGGAGCACATATGCATTGGGTAGCATCCACTTCTGCTCTCCAGACAAATCAATCCAACACCCTTCTTCATTTAATTGTGCTGTATTTTCATGCCATACCGCAATTCTTCTATCGTGGCCTCACTTTGTATCTCTTTCCCACTCTCAATCGTATTTTCAAACATGGCATTCTCGGAAACCTATCTAGCTAGGCCTGCAACAAACATTCTCTTCACCCTGCTTCAAGCAGTTTCTTTGGCTGTCTGATCTGCAAAGGCATTCCCTCTGCCTACATCATCTGTCACTTTCCTATGGGCGCTACGCTTCACAATCGCCATTTTCTTAGGGAGGGTTAGTGCAGATAACAGTCGCAATATTAGATGTCCATGTTGTATTTTAGTGCCTTGGGAAGTAAGGGACCCTCTCTCTGCCCACAATCACCCAAAGTTATGTGCGACCCCGAATGAATACTGAATATCTGTGTAAATATTGACAATCAATCCCTCACTCAATTCACAAGCTCGTATAAGGGCAACAAATTCTGCCACCTGGGCTGACTGATAGGGGACTCGTGATGTCTCTACCACTGTGTGCAATGTAGTAATAGCATAAGCTGCAGTAGTGGGGCCATCTGGTAATTTAAAACAAGCGCCATCGACATATAGTTCTCCCTGGGGGTCAGATAAGGGAACATCAGTCAAGTCTACCCGTCCTTTCGTCTCTTCCTCGGTTTGGAAAATACAGTCATGTTTATCAACTGCATCATTCTCAGAAGGGAGGGGTAGTAACGTGGCTGGATTCAGAGTGGCACATCTTTTGATCGTGATAAGCTTAGCAAACATTGTCAATTCATAGCCGGTAAGACGCACACTGGTGAGGTGCAGTGTCCTGGTCTTATTCAAAAGTGTATCCACAGCATGAGGTACCATAACTGTGAGATCAGTATCGAGTACGAGTCCAGCCGATTGTCTAGTTGAAGAGTACACAGCAGTGAAAAATAAGCGCAAGGTCTCTGTCTATCACCAAATTTTTGAGTCAAGACAGAAAGAGCACAACCAGCCATCTCGTGGACATACAACAGAAACGGTTTCCTATAATCAGGTGTGCCTAGCACTGGAGCAGAACAAAGCGCAGTTTTTAATTGTGCAAACGATTGCTGACAATCTGGCTTCCAAGGCAAAGGCTCGTGCACTGCTTTCGTTGTTAGTGCAAGCAAAGGTTTGATTAGTAATGAATAATTAGGGATCCACTGGCGACAGTAGGAAGTGATGCCTATAAAAGCGTGCACGTCTTTACATTACCTGGAGAAAGTGAGAGTGAATCCAACTGACCTTTCAATGCTTGACTATAGATACTAGGACTTTCAGTATAACCTTGAGGAGCGCAACAGAATCGGAAACTTTTACCAGCTAGTGTAAATCCGAACAAATACCTGCTGTCTGGGTGTATAGGAATGCTAAAGAATGCATTTTTTAAATCAATAACGGAGAAGAACTTAGCGGTAGATGGAATCATTGTTCAAAGTGTAGTGATATCAGGAACCACTGGGAATTGCGGAACCACTATTTTACTGACCTCGTAAATCAATCACAAAACAATTTACATCGTCATCTTTATCAGAGGAACCTGAAAGCGCCCTTTTTAGGAACGGAAAAATAGGACTATTGCATATGTTACCTATAGTCTCTTCGACCACTCCCTTGCCTATTAGATCCTGAACTATTTGAAGAAGGGCTCGTTCTCCTCCCTGTGGTATTTTGTACTGAGGAATGCGGGGTAAAATGGCATTGTCCTTAACCTGTATAGAAACTGGGGATATATGCAATAGACCTACATTGGTGTCGCCAGTGGCCCATAACGTGGGCTGTACTTGATCAAATTCAGGTGGAAGGGGGGCATTTTTAGATAAACACCGTCTAGTACTCGCATCCCGGCCCATGGTAATATAAACACCGTCTGGCGAACAATATATAGTAGCATGCAACTTCATTAGTAAGTCCAAACCCATCAAATTCTCACCACATTTAGATGTCAACAGAAATGGGGAGTCCACGGTAAAAGGACCAAAAGTAAGGGCAAGGGGCACGAGATGGGGCTTACAACTGGTAGTCCTGAAAAACCCACCGAAACATTATTATGGCCAGACAGGGCCGTCCCAGGGACCATGTGTCGGGAAACAGAACTCTTTGTAGCACCTGTGTCAACCAAAAGTTTTTTAGTCGATCCTTGCAGATCCGCTTTGACATAAGGATCACGCTGATCTAGAGGTATGTGAACTGGTCCCTTACCCTGTCCCTGGATGTCCTAGCTGTAGGACATGCCTGTCACATCATCAAAGTCATAATTGTCATTATAGTACTGTCCGTCCCTTGGGTCATCAAAATAATTGTCAGACATGGCCCGCAGGGGCCGTAGTATTTTGTTGTCTATCGGTCTCACGACCTCTATTCCCAGAGCCCCTTCCTCGAGCGGTCGAAACTTTTTGCAAAAGCCCAGGGCACTTTCTGCGCCAGTGACCTTCTTTCTTGCAATAAGCACACTGATTCTGTCCCAAAGGTGTCGGGGAGGCTGTCTAGTACGTTGGAGTTGTCATTGGGGTCCCCATCAGTACTTAATTTGTAAAAAAATAAGTGCCGGGGCTCTCATCAGGAGGCCACCACAATTTGCCCCACACATGGCCACTGTACTTACACAACTAATAACCATCACACTCCTACAAGTGTGACATTCAGATTGTTTGAGGCCGCCAAAGTATTACACAAACAGCGCCACCATGTGGCAGCAGTTATAAGTGCAGGTTCCAGCAATTAAGTGCCTTGCCAGGGAATTAAGTACCGGGACTGGCACCGTAAACCACTGGCTCAAATTAATCATTGGTCTGATGATCCCTTTGCATTTAACTGCGCTCTTGGAGAGGTCTATGAAGTCTTTGAGCGGCATTTCTAAGCTTCTCCCAAAACCGACATGTTATAATCTGCTGATGAAGGGCAAAAATCCAGAAACACGTGTATCCAGACAGTACATCGGTATAAAATCACGGAATTATTTACTCACGATCTATTTTAAAGTTGCTACTGGCATGTTATCTTATTGCAGTGGAACGCCTTGCGCTAATTTTTATAGTTAGCAACATCTCCGGATCCCAAATTGGTAAAGGAGTCAACAGCGCCTGGTGTGATCATGGGAAGATTGCTGTAAGTTGGCCCTTGGTGCGCCTCATGCAGGGGTGATCAATGTAGGTCTACGAGGGCAGACTCCAATCCTGATTTTTAGAATATCACACTGAAAGGAAATTTCAGAGACTGAATTTATATTAAAATCATGTGCATAGCATTATGTGACTATTTTGAAAATAATTGGCATGGACCTGTTTCTCCTCGACCTATAAAGGGCACCCCTGGATGAGGCATTTGTGAAAAGTGTTCACGAGAAATTGTGCCCGTAAGCTGCCAGCTTCCCTGGCACAGAGGCCCATTTACAGCAGGGCACCGCCTGTCAGCAAGCTGTCAGTCGCACTGATTGCCAGAGGGAAGGTCCACGCTAGAAACAAAAGCGCTCCAAGGACACTTGGATAATTCTCAGTGTGTGTCACGAGGAACCCAAGTCCTGGTGCGGTCCCTGCGGAGCGTCGGGGAAACAACAGCTCAGCTCCAAGGAGGCGGCGGGAAAATATATCCGAAAACAACAATAACAGCAAATAATGCGGGACACGGCCTGGGCCTCCAGGTCGCCTAGATTGACAGCTGTCGCCAAATGAGATTTCTCTATTTCTGCTGCTGCCGTCCCTGTTTGGTAAACGCAATTTGCAGTGTTGTGTTTTGTGTACCTAAGAAGCACATAAAACAGGGGCTCCTGAACCAGCTGGAACCGCCGTCTATGGACAGGAAGGCTGCACAGGCCCGAGCATTACTACTGGCCTGGTGGCACTTCCCACACCGTGAAATTCATATGATGTGATGATGATTTACAGAAAGATTATCACACCTTTTTTTAATCCCGCTGGCGCTTTGGCTTTCATGATCGATTTCATTTCTTTTGAGCAAGTATGACAGAGTCAGACACTTTAGAGTAGACAGACAGGAGTTAAAATAAATTAAGCAAAGGCAGAGCAAGGCCATGACCTTCCGGCAGCCTCGGAGCATTGCACTGCACACGGTGCCTCGCCCAACGCCGGTGGCATGATTGCTGGGGCCTCATTGCTGGGGCCTCTGAGGCTCTGACTCAGTTCAGGTGACCGTCAACACGCGCCAGTAAAAGCAGCATTTTCTTTTATTACTCACTGCGTGGTGGCACTGCTAGGACTGCAGGACTGGCTTATTAAGAGCTGCTGCTTCACGTCATGCTAACTGGTGCTGCCGTGCTGGTGACTCGTGCAGTGCACGTGTGCAGGGGACGGGTGTGGTCCACCGCCCCTGCAATAAAAAAAGGTTACGCATGGCACGCTGCCGCAGCCCCCTAACCCCCATAGTAGAACCAAATACAGCCCAATCTTCGGCCCGCCCACCAGCAAAACTGAAAGCAAATTGATTCGCAATCGCATCATGGAGATGGATTTATTATCGGGCTGACGGGCTCGCTCTCTCAGCACTGCACAGCAACACTCTTCTTCACCGACGGACTTACTCCGGAGACTGTCTGTAAGAGTGTGAAGTGTGCAGTAAGGCAAATATATTTAATTTACTCTTTGACACATGACGTATAGACCACAGTGCAGTCGTGCAGTTGATGTAAGTTGTAGATCCGGCCCTGATTAAAAGGTGCCGGTGCCAAGCACCGGAAAGCACCGGCACAAATTAAGCACTGATCCCGGTCCTCTAGTGTTACCCCGATATGCCTGTTGCAATTATACCTTTGTCTTCAGATCCTTATGCTTCTTGTCATTTTTGTCTTTCTCTTCATTATCCCTATGCTCATAATATTGGGCCATATTTAAAATCACAGAGGGAGAGGACGTGGACCAAGTGCTTTCAGACGCCTGGAGTCTGGACATTATTCGGGGAGGAGATTTGTGACAAACCTATTAACAAATGGACGGACTCCCCCCTCTGTAGATATATCCTGCCCACTGTAGTCCAGAAACGTTTCTTCAAACCTAGTGAAGAAATCAGACACACTTTCAGCTTTCTTCTGCCAACAGGCAGTCAATCTGTCCCAACTAACTTTCTTGGGCAGAATAATTGTGTGCATGTATGCTATTATACGGCTGGGCAAGGCGAGTAACTCAGCACATAGTTTATCTCCTGGCTTCCTATCCCGGTCCCAACCCCTAATCACATCCTATGTTCCACCCAACTCAGCGACATGGTCTTGGGTATACATTTGTCGCCAAATATCAACTGGAACTAGTAGGCCAAACAACATTTCAATATCAACAAGGGTCATCACAGTAGAAGAGGCAGCCTCGGTCAATTCTTTATAGTAGGCAGTAGGATTTTTCCTAGGATCAGGCAAAGTAGCCTTAAGGGCCAGAACTTCACTCCTTTTCCATGAAGTATAAACCCATTGTTCCTGAAAGCGGGCAGCCACAGCCGGTCTGGTAACCGCTCCGTGTTGATCCACCACTGCAGGAATTTCCGAGTGATGAATGGGGTGAACTTCTCGCATTGGGAACTGAGTTATTTGAGTGGGACTCTTATCATGTAGTCTGCAGCTATAAGAAATCAAAGTTGAAACATTCCCAAACACGTGATCCAGCTTCATGTTAGTTACATAAACACGGTCTCTAATATCGAATAATACCTGGGGAGCCTCCGTTTTGATATGTGAGTGCCAAAGGTCAATCAATGCGGCAGACATATACTTAAGGGTATGCTGCTGTATGAAAGGCTCAAAATCTCACATGACCTGCCAGATATCCTCATGACTGTAAATTATATTACGAGCCCACCGTATGGCCTGGTCCGCTATTACTTTCTTCTCTTCCTCCCCCACCGCAGATCGCATTAACGGACCTAATCGTTCACTAAATTTGGTCAGATCTCTTTCTTCCGAACCACGCACTGGTGTATCAGTAATTAGAGACATCGGAAGGTGAATGACTGGAACAGGAGTAACAGGTATCGCTGTAGTCAGAGATTGTAACGGAAGAGAAGGAGTAGGGGGTACATTAACTGGAGCGGTAGGTGTGACAACTGTAGAGACGGATGCACCCTGCGCATGTTGTTGTTGCTGATGGGGAACAACGGGATATATCCGTTCCGGGACATATGGTGGCGGGGGTCGGGTATCTAACAAGGCCTCCATAAAAGTATCACCATCCCTCTGAGCCATATAGGACCTATCAATTTGCAACCGAAATCTCCTGTCCGCACATTCTATCCCTTTTTCCTGCTTCTCCTTATCATAAGCAACAGCCTTCTGTGTAAGGGTCTGCATACCTCTTTTTCTAGCATCCTTTTCCATATTTAATCACCTCTGTTTGGCCTCCTTCTGCCAAGTGTGAAGGGAGTCAAACATGGACTGTCTACTGCGCCTTTTAAACAACTGTTCTTGAAGAAATCCCATCTTTTGTTCATCAAAGGAGCTTGTCAAAGGCCATTGCAACTCTGCTTTGTCCCTCGTATATTTGTGCCATAACGTACTAAATGTAATAGGGCCAAGGCCATGTTTTATATACATATCAAAATTAGGAGTACCCTCAGGAAGTGCAGGCTGGGAATCTGCCAACCGTGCATCTGTAGAACAGCAACCACAACACAAACTCCTGTAATTTTGCTAAAACCAGGCATTGCAGAGGAAAAGAAAACAAAATCGTTATTTTACCTGGCGAAGTATTTGCAAACACTTTTCATCAAAACAGCCCTTAGACTGAAACAAAACCAAATTACAGTGGTACCACATCCACATAGAACCGAAACAGACTCACCTGATAACAGAGGTACAGATAAACCAATTCTCCACTGCCGACTTTTCGGACCAAAACAGTCAGATCAAGGGTTCGCCGTTCAGGACCCCAGTGGGGATGACTACTGGGCGAGGCACCCTCCGGTGGGATAGAGGCAGCAGCTGCGAGATATATATATCCTCATGCAGGGATCCCTGAGCCGTCAGTCCGACCTGATGATGTCCTCGTCCTCCCTTCCGTCTGTGGAAAATGGATGGGTCATAACCTGAAGGAGTCCCTGTTCGGGCGCCAACTGAAGGAAGTGACCCACTTAGGTCCATCCGGGTCACCACTGACCACCGCTCAGCCTTCCATATCAAATGAACAGTCGGAGAGACAGTGGAGAATATACACCAATAACTGTTTATTTGTATACGCTCAGAGAAGGGGTCCCGTCTGCACAGTCTCAAGAGAGTGCTACAGAGGGAACTGAGAAACAGTAAGCATAGAGATACATTATGTACATTTCATGGTTAGTTAGGAACACGCCCACAATGGAATTTTCCAGGCAGATGTAGCTGGACAGGGAAAGACAAAAAAAGATTTCTGCTCTCGTATCTTGCACAACTCAGCACAGTCCAAGGCCGTTTCACACTGGGCTGCGATCAAACTGCCAGTGGGAGAGAACCTTTATCTAGTGGGAAAGCTATGCACTGGCACTAACAGTACTTTATAGCAGAAACGAAACTTAGCAAAGGGTATTTCTCAGAACTGAGGAAAGATTAGTTTCGATCACACAAAATGGAGTCTAAAAAGAAAATGGTGCAGCGAATGCTAACTTATACATGGCATTACATGAGCATCAATGGGCCTAATCTAACAGAGGAGACTCCCCTCACTAACGCATATGCCTTCATCCAGTCCTTGTCTGCCAAGGGTTCCTCCAAGTCACCATCCCAGCACAGTCTTGTGACCATCAGCATATCTGGCGTATCCCACTTTAACGCTTCCTATAGTCTGTAGACCAGCCCCGAGCAGAGCTTACATCCAACAACACCTCAAGCATTACTGAAGCTACTGGGGTCTATGGAAAAGCAGTTTAGATGTCATTAGACGTCTTGGTAATTTTGGCAAATTGTAAAACAAATCCTCAGCCTGCCCCAAATAGCGCCTGTGCCTCCGTGAATGTAATGCACCTCTCCCCCAGGTACAGGTCCCCCAGATTTTCACAACCTCCCGCAATCCATGCCGCCAGCGACATAACCCATTTGACCTGCAGAAATGGCTACAACCATCACAGCGGCAACTGTATAGAAAACGGGGGCCGGCGCAGTACCCGTCCAATCACCAACTTCCATGTCCACGCTGTCTGCCTCAAAATACATGGGCAATCTTTATATAACCGAGCCCTTTCTATAAGCCAGAGAAACAGCTGATCCACACCCTTTTTGCCCACCAATAACCTCTTCTCCCTGTTAGGGCCATCCGTGCATCATTGTGCGGCTTGCTGTAATTGTGCCGCCACATAGTACAATTCCATGTCCAGTAAGTCCAACCCTTCTTCCTCCATGTCCAACTTGAGGACCGGAGACCCAGCCAGCTACACTTGCCAGCCCAGACCAGGTCAATCAAGGGACTGTCAAACTTTTTAAATGTCAAGTGGCCTATGGGGCACTGCATGTTCTGCAGAACATATAGGCAACAGGGCAGGGAGAACATCCTGGCGACCGCTACCCTGCTGGTAACTGACAATGGTAATTTGCTCTTAAATGCCACAGAGGCCTCTAGGCCTGCCAGTAGTCTCCCTATAATATACACGTACTGATTTTTGATCTCATGCGTCACCGGTCTACCCAGATACTGTAATTTGTCCAACTCCCACCTCAAACCCAGGTCTAGAAGGGGTCTGAGATATCCCCGTCCCACCCCGTGATCAAGAATATTAGGGACTTAGCTCCACTCACCCTAAGGTCAGACAACCTCCCAAATGTATGTAGTGCATCCAGCTGGAGGGGTACTGTGCGCTCCACAGCCACGAGGGAAAATGAATCAGGCATTTAAGGGACTACTACTGGGCAATGTCTTAGTAAAAAAGTGTTCTACAAAAAGAATATGTTCCTGGAGGAATCATTTCTACTCAATTTAATCTTATCCTGGTCAGACAGCTCATCCAATGACTTCAATACAACATTCATGTACAAAACCAATGCCGTAATGAACGCAAATATATTTACCAAGACACCTAAGTCCATACAATATAAATCATCACATATCAACTTTGAATGAAGGACTACAAGCACCATGTGGTATTATTGATGTTGTTAGTGAGGACAAAATGTTGCCGTTTCCTTCTCAAGTGGCACATTAAGACCACAAGACCACCCTCAGATCCAAGTGTTGCAAAAGAGTGAAGCCTGTAAGTACTTGCTGACAAATCAGGTAAACCTCTGCATAAAGGACTCCACAGACAACCCTATACATCACGATTCAAATTTGAAATGTGGTAATTTATATTGTATGGGCTTAGGTGTTTTGTACCTTTATGATTAGGAGGATTCTTGCGCTTCATTATATCTCCGAAACGTAATCAATGTCAATATAGGGATCATAAGGTGGAGGTAGTATTGGTTTGTTGATGTACTGCTGCATCATAAATGTTATTTTTACTGTGATCATGAGCTAAGCGAATACTCGTAGATAAATGGGACACTCTGGATGCACTCACATTAAGGGAATTTAGACTGAGATTACACAAAGAGGGCGACAAATGTGGCAGACTATTGGCCTGGTTACCAAACAGAAAATGCTTCTTTACCAAGATTCTGACACTACCCATTCCACAGGGCACCATGCTTTCCAGCCAAACCGGTTTACTACACAAAGTGCACAGACATCTCAAGCAGGTATGTAGGCATCCCCAGATGCAAAATAGCATTTACATGGAGGGATTCCGAAGCTCAGTGCAACTTTCAAGATTAGAGATGGATCAGTTAAATTTACTGGAGGCAGATATTACACAGAAAGAACTACTCAAAGCCCTTAAAGAGCTCCCACTGTTTAAGTCACTAGGAATGGATGGCTTATGGAAGTTGAGGGGCAATGGTGGCACTAGATATAGAGAAAGGCTTTGACACAGTCAATTGGAATAACATGTTTGGAGTATTCCAGTGGATGCGATTTGGACTCAGGTTTATGGGTTGGTTCTGTCTCTTATATGCTATGCTCACAGCCCGGGTTAGACTGAGTAACATGGTATTACCTACTTGGCCCATTTAAAGGGGCCCTCCTGTCTGCAGTTACAAAGGAGCACTTTGCAATAACTCTGCACAAGGTTCTGGAGTTCTTTGGGATCTGAGTGGCAGACATGCTCCATATAGTATCATTAAATGCAAAGTATACTTTGATATATGTCAATGCCCTTCAGAGCTCCTTGCCAATACTATTTGCCGTCCTAGAGGACTATGGATATCACACAGGGCTGCAAGCAAATATAGTCAAAATGGTGGCGTTTCCTTTGGGTTCTCTTCCACAGCCCACGTCCTCCAAGGATTGTATTTGATCAGCAGTATACAGTATAAAATAGACAAATGCAATGCATGGCTTCTGCTTTTGTCACCTTTTCCCAGTCTTGCCCATTTGTTATACTACTACTCTTTCCACAGCATCTTTGTCTGGTGCAATTTGATGTAAGGATCACTGGACCTTCTATGACAACCCCCGATTTAGGTGTATAGTCACATAAAGTCCCACTACCACTGAGGATAAGCTGGATAGTAAATATTGTAATTATCAATTGCTTGTCTCTCTCTTTTTCTCTCTCTCACATACCCCCACCCATCACACTACCAGGCGCATAACACAATAAGTGTTCCTCAGTTGTCATCCCACATGACATGACAACACTTCCAATATAGGCATAAAACAAAAACAGCACCCTCCCAACCGTGCACCCCATACGTTATAGCTTGCTTTCTATGTGGGTAAGCACTTCAGTGCCGCACATAGGTGGTAGTAAGCAACATACAACATACATTTACAACCAAATCATGCAATACAAAAGTATATGTTGTTTAAAATTGCTTACTTCTGCATTAGGTTTGTCCTTTACAATGGTTTTCTAAAAGGAGAAAAGAAAGTCAGAGTTTATAGTCATACAATGAAAACATATATTTCAAATGCTATACTGTAATACTCCATTCAACCTTATCTCCGAAAATTCTAATAGTTTTGTGTGTTGACTATGAGTATTGATACTGAATAGCAATCCACATCCAATGAGTACAATAGATATAAAAGTATGATTATAAAGTAATCATATTTAGAGAGCAGCAGGCACAGACCTGTTGAAAGTATTGATGAGAGTAAAAGGAGTGGAAGGTATGTTTAAGAACGTACCAAACTTGTGGCAATATAGGAGACATAATCATTATAGTTTGAGGTGGAAGAGATGTTAAGTTGTGGAAACTGAAGTGACAAACGTTGAGCAAACAACAGAATATTGCCAATGCAACAGGAAAAAGAGGCTTGAATTTATGCTATACTTTTGTTTTTCAATGTTTATTTCAAGATGTTCAAAAAGAGCAACCGCATTACAAAACATCAGGTAGTATGATATTCATTACAGTACAGTTTCCAGATCCTTCACAGACACGTCCACCACCCAATCCCACCCCTCCCCCCACACTGGGTTTCCAGCAGAGATTTCCCTACCCAATAGTGGTTACTCAGGGACAGAGGGCTGATGGGCTTGCTGAAGGTGATATCTTGTATCCGAGTCGGTATCCAATCCCAGCTCTGTGACCGGAGCCATCAACTTGTTCAACATTCCCATCCACTCAAAACAGTCCTCCTCAACCTTATCATCCGTCTGACCTCACACATCCGGCGTTCCTCTGCTAGAGCCCACTCGTCCACATCTCTACTTCACTGCTCCAATGTATGCCCTGAGGAGACATCCATCAGATGGCTATTCTTTGATTGGCCAGCAGAAGACCCAGCAATGCAAATTTGTCATGCACTTTGGTCACAGTCGGGCTTGGTAATTTTTGTAAAAAACAGCGGCAGACCGTAAGATCTATGTGTACGTCAGTCACCTCTCGGAGTCTATGTGTAACCATGCTCCAATTTACCGTCATCCCCATACACCCCAGGCATATACAAGAAGTTCGCCTCAGCAGCTCCACACCTGGGGCAAGATCCGGACTTTGTTCTTTATCTACCCTGCAACCTTTTCGGCAAAAGATAAGCTCAATGTAAGAAGTGTGCCAGTCTGTAACCTGCATTGCAGGAGACTCCCTCACTAATGCACAAGCCTTCATCCAGTCATTGTCTGGCAAGGGTTCCTCCAAGGCACCATCCCAGCACAGTCTTGTGACCTTCAGCGTATCCGGCGTATCCCACTTTAACGCTTCATATAGCCTGTAGACCAGCCCCGAGCAAAGCTCCCATCCAACAACAACTCTAGCATTACTGAAGCTACTAGGGTCTATGGAAAAGCAGTTCAGATGTCACTAGACGTCTTAGTAATTTTGACAAATTGTAAAAAAAATACCTCGGCCCACCCCAAATGCCTCTTTTTCCTCTGTGAATGTAATGCACCCCCCCCCCCCCAAGGTACAGGTCCCCCAGAGTTTCACAACATCCGGCAATCCATGCTGCCAGCGGCATAACCCATTTGACCTGCAGAAATGGCTTCAACCACCACAGCGGCAACTGTGTAGAAAATGGGTGCTGGTGCAGTAATCACTAACTCCTATGTCCACGCTCTCTGCCTCAAAATACATGGGTAATCTTAATGTAATCGAGACCTTTCTATATTAACAGAGAAGCACCTAATCCACACCCTTTGTGCCCACCAATAACCTCTTCTCTCTGTTATATCCATCTGCACATCATTGTGCGGCATGCTGCAACTGTGCCACCAGAAAGTACAATTCCATGTCCAGTAAGCCCAACCCTTCTTCCTCCGTGTCCAGCTTGAAGACCGGAGACCCACACACCTACACTCACCAGCCCAGACCAGGTCAATCAAGAGATTGTCTAACTTTTTAAATGTCAAATGGCCAATGGGACACTGAATGTTCTGCAGAACATATAGGCAATGGGGCAGGGAGACCATCTTGGCGACCCCTACCCTGCTGGTAACTAATAATGGTAATTTGCTCTTAAATGCCACAGATGCCTCTAGGCCTGCCAGTACTCTTCCTATGTTATACAGATACTGATCCCATGCATCACCTTTTTACCCAAATACTGGAATTTGTCCAACTCCCTCCTCAAACCCAGATCTGGAAGGGGGTCTGAGATATCCCCGTCCCACCCCATGATTGGGAATATTGGGGACTTAGCTACACTCACCCTAAGGTCAGATAACCTCCCACATGTATGTAGTAAATCCAGCTGGAGGGGTACTCCACAGCCACGAGAGAAAATGAATCGGAGGCATTTAAGGGAGTACTACTGGGCAAAGTCTTCGTAAAAAAGTGTTCTACAAAAAGAATATGTTCCTGGAGGAATCCTTTCTACTCAATTTTATCTTGTCCTGGTCAGACAGCTCCTCCAATGACTTCAACACAACATTCATGTACAAAACCAATGCCGTAATGAACGCAAATATATTTACCAAGACACCTAAGTCCATACAATATAAATAATCACATATCAACTTTGAATGAAGGACTACAAGCACCATGTGGTATTATTGATGTTGTTAGAGAGGACAAAATGTCGCCGTTTCGTTCTCAAATGGCACATTAAGACTACAAGAGCATCCTCAGATCCAAGTGCTGCAAAGGAGTGAAGCCTGTAAGTACTTGCTGACAAATCAGGTAAACTTGTGCGTAAAGGACTCCACAGATGCCCTATGCATCACGATTCAAAGGTGAAATGTGATAATTTATATTATATGGACTTAGGTGTTTTGGACCTTTATGGTTAGGAGGATTCTTGCTCTTCCTTATATCCCCAAACGTAATGAAGGTGAATATAGGGATCATAAGGTGGAGGTAGTGTTGTTTTTTTTGATGTACTGCTGTACCAAAAATGATATTTTTACTGAAATCATGAGCTAAGCGAATATTCGTAGATAAGTGGGACACTCTGGATGCACTCACATTAACGGAATATAGACCGAGATTACACAAAGAGGGGGACAAATGTGGCAGACTACTGGCCTGGTTACCGAACAGAGAATGCTTGTTTCCCAAGATTCTGACACTACGCATTTCACAGGGCACCATGCTTTCTAGCCAAACTGGTTAACTACATAAGGTGCACAGTCATCTCAAGCAGGTAATGTGGGCATTCCCAGATGAAAAATAGCATTGACATGGAGGGATTCCCAAGCTCAGTGCAACTTTCAAGATTAGAGATGGATCAGTTAAACTTACTGGAGGCAGATATTACACAGAAAGAACTACTCAAGCCCTTAAAGAGCTCCCATGGTTTAAGTCACTAGGAATGGACAGCTTATGGAAGTGGTGGGGCAATAGTGGCACTAGATATAGAGAAAGGCTTTGACACAGTTAATTGGAATTACATGTTTGGGCTATTGCAGTGGATGGGATTTGGACTCAGGTTTATGGGTTAGTCGCGTTTCTTATATATTGTGCTCACAGCCCGGGTGAGATTGAGTAACAAGGTATTATCTACTTGACCCATTGAATGGGCCCTTTGTCTCCCCTCCTGTATGTAGTCACAAAGGAACCCTCTGCAATAACTCTGCACAAGGTTCAGGAGTTCTTTGGGATCTGAGTGGCAGACATGCTCCATATAGTATCATTATATGCTAATTATACTTTGATATATGTCAATGCCCATCACAGCTCCATGTCAATACTGTTTCCGTCCTGGAGGACTATGGAAATCACATAGGGCTGTAAGTAAATATAGTCAAAATGGTAGTGTTTCCTTTGGGTTCACACCGGACTGTCTACCGCACATTGACCAGTGGTGGATACTGCACCACTTCCATTATCTGGAGGTACCAGTCACATACTCCCCAAAAGAACAGTATGATCTGAACATGGGTAGGGTAATGCAGGGTCTGCCTATCTCTATTAATTTTTGGATGACACTTCCACTCTCCTTGGCCAGCCACAGAGCGGTCACAAAGATGAATTTTCTGCCGAGGTACCTTTATCATTTGCACAATGCATTATGTACTATTCCCTGAAATAAGTTTAAAACACTGCATACGCTACTGACCATGCTGGTTTGTTTGGGAAAAAGAGCTAAAATAAAATTATGGGGCGTGGTCTGGCCACGGAAGAAGATGGCCGCTTAGCTCCAGAGCTCTGCGCTGTGGGGAACCCCGGACGGCGACGACGGCTTCTAAATGTAAAAACTGACCTCCGGTTTTGGCTAGAGGAAAGTCCCGAGATGCAGATTCAGCAACTCCGGTTCCATAAAATATCCCCTGTTACGCCCTACGCGATCGCGGGTGGCTGATTGTCGCTCAGAAAGTGCGGCCATTTTGAAGCGACGGGACTTCTTTGATAAAATTTGTGAGCAGTGCTTCAGGCGAGTTTTGATATCTGCTGGTTCCAGTTACCCAATTTGAGACGGAGTTCTGCCATTGGGTGTCATATATCAGATTGGTTTCCTTTTACTATCAAATTTAAAGAACATTTCTGGTCAATTTATGGAGCTGAGCTCAATGATGCAGTTATTTATGGAAAGGAGATCAGCCGGTTGACGCAATGGAACACTATATTTTGTTCATGCATGTAATGTATAATCTTGTGCCAACGTTTCCACATTAATATTGTTACTCATTGGCCTCTTGAGATATATCATTGAAAGCAGAAGAATAGATAGTGTGGCTTTGTGGTCTTCACATTGACTTCTTTGCGAGCCCATCTTCCTGAATTAGGAGACAATGCTTGATGATGCACGCTCCACCTTTTATTATATGACTACAGAGTTTCTTGGCAACAATGGACTATTGCATTACTAGTATGGTGGCTTCTTCATGCACTTACTATTGTGAAGAAGACTCTACATTGGTTGGATTGCTCTGTTTGTCACTCTTAACTGCCTTGGTGGGACTTTCGGTCCCAAGGCTCCTTCTTATACTACTGCAAATACCAGAAGGCTGACACGGATAATCTGGGGATGCTCTCTGGTAAGTCATCTGGGAAACCTGCTAAACAGCTCCTTTTTTCAGAAGCTCTGCGTCAAGGCCGCTCCAACACGGATACAAGTGGTATCCCTTCCTCGGCTCATAAAGCATCTAACCCTATGATGACATCCTCACCTGACCACACTATGGAGCAAATTTTCCAAGAAATATCTGCAGTGGGTCGTCGTTTAGAGCGTATGGAGACTTCTATATCTACTCTTGCAGCCGATATCAAATACATACGCACAGATGTCGCTGGATTCCAAACTCGGGTGGATAACCGTTCTACTCGGATACGCGCAGTGGAAAGCCACCTTGACTCCATGCCGGACAGGGACCAAGAAAGTATCTTCCTAAGGAGAAAGGTGATAGATTTGGAAGACAGAAGTCGTCGAGACAATGTTAGTCTTTTTGGCTTTCCAGAAAAAATAGAAGGTCCAGATGCTAAATCCTTTCTTAGAGAAACTCTTCCAAAGATCACAGGCCTTACCTTTGACCCACCACTGGAAGTGCAAAGAGCTCACCGCATTGGTCCACTTAACGCAGGGAAAAATCTACGACCACGTACACTCATTGTCTGCTTCCTACGTGACGAGCAGGCTCAACAATTGATCACAGCGGCCCGTACTCATGGCCCATACATATTTGATGGTCATGAGATCAGAGTTGCAGCAGACTTTTCGAAAGAAACTAATGATCGTCGCAAAGCTTTTCATTCTTTTAGACCACTTCTGCGTCAGTTCGATATTAAATATAGCCTCTTTGAGCCTGCATGCCTGCGGATTACCAAAGATGGGATCTCCAAAGAGTTCTTTAATCCAGAAGACCTTCGTAACTTCTTGGACAATCTCTCTCCTCAGAACATGGAATGTATGATGTCCTCACAAGCATCTGGATCTCAACTCTCATTGCTCAACTTTGCGGCTTCTACAAGTGGATCCCGCCGTAATCCAGGATGGTCTCAAGGTTGAGGTCGAGATCTAGATCGAGGTGCTCGTCCTTTGGGAGATCATGCACAAGCTCTACATGCAGTTACCACTCTCACACAGGAAAGAGATAGAGACAAGTCATGCTCTCCTCTTAAACCCTCTTCATCAGAGGAGAATATTTCCTAAGTACAGGAAAAGGAAAAAAGTCAATGCCTTATTAAATCCTATTTCTACGTCTCTTCCCTTCTTCATTCATTTTACCTTTTGTTAAATATATCATTTTTCTACATTGTTGGATTGTTGAACATTTTCTGCCTCATTTCCTCTTGAAGACAGCGACAAGATGAGTATCTGAACTTTTGCTTTTTCTCTTCTAAACTATCTCTGTATAATCTCTTCTTTCATAATGCCCCCCTCTTTCAGCCTCTCCCAATATATATACATGCTAATATTTTCTTATCCTCAGAGTTTCATATATAGTCTGTTTGCTTCAAACAAAGAACTAAGATCATTGACTATATATATGAGCCTCCGCTTAATTGTTATGAATTTGTTATAAATTTTTTATGAATTATAAATTCTACTATGCTCTTTCTTTCTCAATTTCTTCTCACACTTTTTTCCTCTTTTTTAGTCTAAACAGTAAATATATTGTTAATTAATTATTTCAATATTTAATATTTAATTGTCTTGATACTTAATTGCGATAATACCTATGTCATGTTAGTATCTAAGTATAGTAATGTCTAATTGTTATAATAGCTATTAAAGAAAAATATGTACTATTAATTACTATTACTACCCTATGAAATGTTTGAATGACTAAATTCTCACGTTATATGTTAGTTTTTCTCTACCTTTATAGATTTTTACATTTTTCCTCCATAGCCTGTTTACTTATATTTTTCCTTTTCATTAGGTATTGTTAATACTTTCCATTATAGGTATCAGGATTATTGTCCACATACATGCAAGACCGCCTTTTTCGTTATGAATTGTTATAAAATTGTCATGAATTTATTATCAACTATAAACACTATCGCGTTCCTCCTCTACGAACCCTTTATACTTATCTTTCATTCCTCTTCTTTAGTCTAGCCAGTACTTATAACATTATTTATATATAATATTTTATACTTAATTGTTTCAATATTTAAACACTACACTGTTTGATTATATGATGTTATTATCTAGATATGATTATACTTAAATGTGATAATCACCTATGTTATTACTTCATTTCTATTATTATATTATGTAAAGTTTACCTCATTGTATCATACATTTGACAACCTCATTCTAAGTTGACTTCTCTCTTCTATTCAATCATCATATTTCTTTCCCTTTCTTTTTGATTCTCTCACCCCCTCTCACACTTTACTCTCCGGATGTTCATCTCTTCTCTTTCTCTTCAACCTAAACCTCGAACTTTACATTATTGTTGGAATATTATTAATATCGTTGTATAAATACATCTTTCGCCACTAACTTTGTTGCCGGATGGGGCTCCTCCGGTGCGATTAGCCAGTAAGTCTAGACTCACAGTACACAGATCCACCCCATTGGTGCTGTGTTATCCCCGCACAGTACATTTATTACTCTTTCTTGCTTTTTTCTTACTTTTGCTTACTTCTATTTATAAGTGACTTCTTCACAACCCTTTAATTTCCTCATATTTTCTAGAAAATTACTCATCCTTTAATTTTCTCCTTACTCAGAATTTATTTATCTTCTTCACCTTTCCCCCTCTTTTCTTTTACTCCTTCCCTTCATAACCCCTTCTCTTATCCTATCTCCTGTTTTTCTTTTTTCTTGTGATATTTCTTCAACACTTATCTAGCCTTTATTTCTACACTTTATTTCCTCCTTCCTTTTCTTCCTTCACTTTCATCACCTTTATAATATAACACCTTTTGTCCCTTGCATCAGTTTTTTTTTCTTTCAAATTAACCTCTCTATATTTACAACGCACATATGGCAGTGAACACATCCTCTTCCTCCCATCCTTTACGCATAATCTCGTGGAATGTTAATGGCTTCACACATTTCATAAAACGCAAAAAAGTACTCTTATCTAAAAAAGAAAAGAACTGATATAGCTCTCTTGCAAGAGACTCATCTCAATGCTCTGGAATCATCTAAGTTACAGCGCGAATGGGTGGGAAAAGTTATTCATTGCGGATTGACAACACAACCACTTTCTGAGACGAATCAGCCATGGAAATGCGGTGTAGCCATCCTTTTACACAAATCTTTACCTATCTCAATTGTTAAGACCTGGATTGACCCTGAGGGCAGATACGTCTTTGCTAAACAAAAATTGGAGAAAAGATTTTCTGTGTTGGTTCAGTATATGCCCCAACAGGCGCTAAGTGCTCTTATTTTCTCAACCTGAACCATCTACTTGTGGAAATTGGTGCATCCAGTTATATCATTGGTGGTGACTGGAATTTGGCCCGTGACGTGATTCTAGATAGAACAGGCCCCTTAGACAGATGTAATGCTGCTGACAGAGCTTTATTGGGTGATGTAACATCGGATCATGGTCTAGTAGATCACTGGCGCCTCTGTCATCCCTCAGACCAAGAATATACCTTTCTTTCCTCTGCTCATGGTACTCAATCCAGGATAGATTATTTTCTTATTTCTCACTCAGTAATCGCAATTACTAATGAATCCCATATTTTAGAAGCCACTGTTTCTTATCATTCTCCAGTCCTTCTCGCCTTATAAGTAGTTTTAACCTCTCCAGGTCGAAAGCCATGGCGCATGAACATTCAAAGATATCGTTCACCTCAGGGTAAAACCCAATTACGTTCTCATCTTTCTGAATACCTAACCAATATTAAATCATCAATTTCTTCCTCCAAACAGTTTGGGCAGCTGCAAAAGCAACTATCTGAGGACAATTAATGAGAGATGCAGCTGAGGCCAATAAATCAGCATCTATACGCCGTATTGAACTTGAGGCACAAATTATTTCTCACACCCGTCTATATACTTCCTGCCCTACTGTAACTAACCGCAATAGCCTAGAATTAGCTAAAATGGCACTTAATAATCTATATACTTCCTAGGCAGAATATGCTCTACAGCGTCTAAAAGGTAGACATTATGAACAAGGAGAGAAAGCAGGGCGACTGCTCGCAGCACAGCTTAAACAACGCAAGGCTTCTATGGCTATATTAGCAATACGTACAGAATCGGGCGAAATTCTCACTAAGACGCAAGAAATTGTAAACACTTTTGCATCCTTTTATAAGAAACTCTATACTCCTGAAAATTCAGCTACTGAGGATCAAATAATTACATACCTCACGAATATTGATCTTCCATGTCTTATAGATGAGGGCAGACACCTACTTGGTGGTGACATCACTAAGGAAGAGATTGCTGCAGTCATCTCCATACTACCTTATCACAAGTCCCCAGGTGAGGACGGATTACCTGCGGAATATTATAAATGGTCTGGAGAAGAATTGACACTCTTCATTCTGCTTTCCATGAAGCTGTCCAGGCATCATCTCTTGGTCCTATTTCTAATAAGGCACTAATTGTGGTTATCCCCAAGCCGGGCAGAGATCCACTCGCTTGTAGTAGATATCGCCCTATCTCTTTAATAAATGGCGATGTTAACATTTTGGCAAGCATTTTAGCTGCACCACTCCGCAAAGTTATTCCTTCCCTAATACATCATTCACAAGTTGGCTTTGTCCCAGGTTGTTCATCTAGAAATCATCTCAGAACACTAGCCCATACCTTATGGTCCGCAAGAGAATTGACGGAAGATGCGGTCGCTCTCTCCCTGGATGCAGAGAAAGCGTTTGACCGTATTGATTGGGTCTGTTTGCCACTATGAAACGCTTTGGTCTTGGAGAGCAGTTTATTTCTATGGTTCGATTATTATATGACAATCCCACTGCCCAGGTCAACTGTGGAGGTTTTCTCTCTGACCCCTTTCCAATGCAAAGAGGTACCCGTCAAGGCTGCCCCCTCTCTCCCCTTTTATTCCTATTAGCGATGGAACACCTCGCCTCACTCATTCGCCATTCGTTGCAGATCAGGAGTATACCTATAGCGGGAGGAGTATCAAAATTATATTTATACGCTGATGACATTCTTCTCACTCTTAAAGATCTCTCCCATTCTTTGCCAACCCTACTCGAGATTATTAATGAGTTCTCAGCCCTTTCTGGCTATAAGGTGAATTGGGACAAAAGTGAAGCACTTCCACTCTCTTCTGGTACCACAAAAGCTTAAATTGATGGATATCCATTTTGCTGGAAATCGTCCCAATTAAAATATCTAGGAATCCTGATTAATCGTGGTCTAGAGGGGATAGTTTCAGACAACCTTTCACCTCTTATAGCGCAAATGGAAACTGACTTTGCTAAATGGTCGCTTTTGAACTTCTCCATGTGGGGGAGAATACAGGCGTTAAGAATGGTTACTTTACCTCGTTGTACTTATGTTTTAGGAATGCTTCCGATTGTAGTACCTTTAGCCACACTTCGCCGCATAGACTCCTGTATACGGTCCTTTATCTGGGGAAATATGCGTCCTCGTCTACCTGCTGCTAAATTAATGGTTTGTCGCTCCCATGGTGGTTTAGGTTTACCATCGTTGGAACATTATTCTTTAGCCTTACATCTTTCACAATTGACTTATTTACTCCCAGGTGCGACTGATCCTCCACAATGGGTCACAACAGAACACTCACTACTTGAGTGTGATGATGGTCTTAATTTCTTATTCAGTTCTCGTAAGCCTCGAACTTCCCCTTCACACCCTGTGCTTCATGCTACATATCAAGCATGGCAACGCGCACATCGTCTTTTAGGGGTTGCTCATCGTTTACACTCTAAAGCCCCAATATGGAAGAACGAAAGTATTCAAATCAATTGACGAGCACTCTCCTGGAATTATTGGAGCTCAAGAGGAATCTAGTCACTAGATCAGATTATAATAAACGGTGAACTGAAATCCTTTGATATTCTTCGTGAAGAATTTGATCTTCGTTTACATCAGGCCCCAAGACATCTACAACTTCAGCACTGCCTGAGATGATGTCTTGGTCCTCTCCCTTGGACATTAGAATCGTCGCCGATACTGGACTATCTTAATATTTGGGGTCGACATAAGGGAGTAATGTCGGGACTATATTGCACTCTAATTAACCATCTATACTCACAAACACTTCTTAAAGCTCTTCACGAGAAATGGCAGGAACGCCTACATATTACTATAGACAAAGATACCTGGCCAGACATACTGAAAGCTCTGGACAAGGTTACCCGTGAAGCACGCCTGAAATTTTGTCTTTTTAAAATTTTGCATGACTGGTACTGGATTCCATTGAAGCTGCAGCGAGCAAGATTGTTACCACAATCTAAGTGTTGAAGATGTTCCGGAATTAATTGTGACCTTCTTCATATAATCTGTGAGTGTCCCTCTATACAACATTTCTGGTCACAAATAGGGGATACACTAAAGGAAACTATTCCTCTTTGACTCCCCCTTACCCCTACTATTATTTTATTGCATGATTTTGGAAACTCACCTGCTATCACACGTCCTCAGAGTCGACTCTTACATACTGCACTTTCTACAGCCAAAATCTGTATCTTGAGATTGTGGCAATCACTTAACCCTCCCTTCAAGGAGGATTGGATGGTTGCAATGATTCAGACGGCATCACATGAACGTGTAATATACAAACTACAAAATCAAAAGAAGTATTTCAACAAGTGTGGACCTCTTCTCCGAGATTCTTGAATCTTTTCCTCTTATTGCTTTGTCTGCTCCCTTCCTCCTTTTACTTTCCCCTTTATACTTCTCTCCCCCCTTATCTCCTCTCTTATTTATTCCCCTGCCCTTATCTTTTTCTTTCCGAGTAAGATGACTTGACTTTTTTTCCTTCTCTTATAACTTCTCTACTTATCCATCTTTACATTTATTCATTCACCTATTTGTACACCTATTTTCCCTATCATCTATTTACTTATTTATCTATTTATTTATCTATTTATTTACCTGTTTATCTATTTATATATTTACCTATTTATTTATTTATCTATTAACCTCCATGACCCTATGTCATCTTAAAGTGCATCATAATCCATATTATGCTTGTTTCTTTTTTATTTATTTATTTGTGTTTTATAGAGCGCAAACTTGACCCGTTAGGGTATCAGAGCGCTTTACAGGATTCATAAGATGTATACAAGAGACTTCGAGGGGGGTGGGGGATACATTTGGGATAACCACAAGTGAACTTGGCCCGAAGGGTATCAGAGCACTTTACAGAATTCGCAAATTGTAAACAAGAGGATTAGTGGGGGGGTGGGGGGGGTGGGAACTTTGGGATAAACGCAGGAAAAAACATTTTACGAGAAACAGATAGTCCCAGCTTGTATTAATTCAGTGGTTCTAAATGCATCTATTAGTTCCATAATTTATTTTGTCTAACTTTTACATGATTATAATCAGAGTTAGAATTTCTTAGCATATTATGCACAATATCCTTCTTTCCATTATTAGCTTTCTGTCTTTATTTCATCCCTCCTCACCCCTCCTCTCTCTTCTTATATATAACTCTTCTTCTTTTCTTTATATTTTATTATCTTATGTAGTACATGTAATCTTACTAGACCAATATGGGTTTATAACACTATTATATTTTTATGAAATTATATGTCCTTCATTTCTTAATAAAGAATTATGACACAAAAAAAAAAAAAAATTATACGCACTCAAGCTTGACCCTGAGGAAGGTGGTCTGGGACTTCCAGACAAGAGTTGTACTACTTAGCAGCACAACTGCAGCATGCTGTGCAGTGGAGACGTGTGAATGACGATTGGGAATGGCAATTACTGTCGGACTGTTGGGAAGGGGAACCACTACACACACCAGTGGGGTAGAATCGTACTGGCGCTTTGTCCATTCACAGTCAATAACATTGCATTGGCATAGGATGTAACAGTCAAAAGAATACTAACACGCCCCCTGCTCTAAATCTCTAGACACAAGGGCGCTACAGCCATTCCAGAAATTGTCAAATGCAATGCCATTGACTCTGTGGCAAGAGGGCGGCTGCACTACACTGGGTGATCTCTACTCTGGGGAGATTTTCCGGACATTTGAGGAACCTCAATCTAGCTTTGGGGTAGGGACAGGACAATGTCTAAAATATGCTAAACTATGAAATAAGCTGGGATATATGGACAGACATCCCAAACGTGCCCTTTGGGGGTCGGACAGATGGGATACTGATTTAGATACACCACTCAAAGACACAGAGTGGGAATGATTCTGTAGCCAGATGCAGTCCATATCTAGCAATGCCAGGTTTAAGTTAGTACATTTTCAAATAGTGCATTGATTATACATGGCTCCATTCCAGCTGCTTAGAATTTTTCAAACTCAGTCTACGGTGTGCCCCAGGTATGGGGAGGTCAACTTGCTGCATATTATATGGAGCTGTGCTGCTCTATTTGTGTATTGGCAGGGGATAGTTGATTTTCTTCGACACGTTTTAGGGCTTGGGCTAGAACAAAGCATACAACATTGTTTATTGAACCTCACACTCTGGCCCGAAAGTCAGGACTGAGGCGCATGTTTGCCTCACTTGGATTGGTGTTGGCTAATCGCTGAATTGCAATCTGCTGGACACGCCCACTGGCCCCAGGGTTGAAAGCATGGGAGAAACATGTTCAAGAGTGAGCCTTGGAGGAAGCAATATGTAGGACAAGGATCCGCCCAGACAAAACGGTGGTTAAGGACCTGCATGACTAGCCTGAAATGTTAGAAGAATGGCAGAACTGAACATCGAACATGGGACTCAAAGCGATGAAAATGATGAACATGCTTGATATATACTCAATATTGACGAATAGTGTGGTATTAAGAAATCTTACTGCGGATATGGTTGATGATGGTTCCTTGTGTACTACATTCCACTGTTTCATAAAGCTTTTGTGATACCCAAAATGCATAAACAAAAATGGAAACAAAATACCCAATAGCAATCCACATCCAATGGGTACAATAGATATAAAAGTATGATTTGAAAGGAATCATGTTTGCAATGCAGCAGACACAGACCTGTTGAAAGCATTGATCAGAGTAAAGGGAGTGGAAGGGGTGTTTCAAAATGTAGCATAACTGTGGCAATATATGAGACATTATCTTTATAGTTTTAGGCTGATAGTATGATAAGTAGGGGAAACCTAAGTCACTAATGTTGAGAAAACAACTGAATATTGACAACCTAACAGGAATAAGAGGTATGAATTTATGAAAGCAAAGTTTATCGTCAATACACAGAATCAGTAGTTTTCACGAGTGCTAGGGTTAGTCTAGACATGTGCATATTAGTGAGTCCCTTGGTACGACAGAGATTCTTGCACTTTATAGTGGCACTAACAGGCTTTGGATGGATAACTGATGCATGTCATTGCGCTAGTATTCCTGCTGATAGCCCTGGAACACATTATGACATTGATTGGCAAGTGGGTTGATACTTGAGGAACACCATTCACCAGTTTAAAAGGGAGTGTATCTGTACTTAATGGCTCTAAATTACCAACAGTGAAAATACTGCTGTTCATCATCCATTGCCTAGCCTAGAGGAGAACCACTAATGTACATTCACACACTCACTGGCTGATGTGAGCACCTCCACAGCCTTGTCATGGCATTCTGCAACCAAAGGAAAGTGTCAGGCAAAAACAATGATGTACATTAGCATGCAGCGAAATCAACAAAGAGGGTTTCTGTAGACACAGGGGAAATGATTGACCCACTAAGGCCCTTTTCAGTAAGATAAGTGCATTGATTACTTTTAGAGTGCACCTGAAATGCATCATGGGAATGAATACCTGAAGTTGATTCGCTGTTTAACATGGTGGCTTTGACTTCCAAAGAGGGATGACTTTGGGATATAATGACATTGGAAGGCAGTTGTGGCATTCCTGGACAAAAGAACCATTACCTAGCCAGTTGGCTAACACCGGACATGACATAGCCTTTAGTAGTAGTGTTTGTCCAAGCTAATTAATTGCACATTTTGGTAGGATAAAGAAGGACAGGCATTTTTTGGATGACAGCAAATCTTTAAATCTCCATTTATGAAAACAAATGCTTAAGAAAAACCTAAACCTTTTCTTGAACATATCATTAATTTTCTTGAATATATCATTGTGAAAGAAAAGGAAAGGCAACCTTTTAGAAAAGCAAGTGTGGTACCTGAGAGGGACTTGGTATATGAACCCCTGCTCATATTATAGCTTGAATTGCCCAAGAGAAGTGGGTGGAACCGAGGCCTTCTCTAGTTTGTGTAGTTTCAGGCTGCCAGCCTTGTCTGCTCTACCACAGCCCACGTCCTCCAAGGATTGTATTTGATCAGCAGTATACAGTATAAAATAAACAAAACAAATGCAGGGCTTCTGCTTTTGTCAGCTTTTCCCAGTCTTGCCCAGTTGTTACACTACTACTCTTTCCACAGCATCTCTGTCTGGTGCAATTTGATGCAAGGATCACTGGGCCTTCTATGACAATCCCCGATTTTGGTGTACAGACACACAAAGTCCCACTACCACTGAGGCTAAGCTGGATAGTCATTATTGTAATTATCAATTGTTTGTCTCTCTCTCACATACCCCCACCCATCACACGACCATGTGCCGTGTCACATAACACAATAAGTGTACCTCAGTGGTCATCCCAAATGACATGACAACACTTCACATATAGTCATAAAACAAAAACAACACCCTCCCAACCATGCACCCTGTACGGTATAGCCTGCTTTCAATGTGGGTAAGCACTTCAGTGCCGCACATAGGTGGTAGTAAGCAACATACATTTACAACCAAATCATGCAATACAAAAGTATATGTTGTTTAAAATTGCTTACTTCTGCATTAGGTTTGTCCTTTACAATGGTTTTCTAAAAGGAGAAAAGAAAGTCAGAAATTATAGTCATACAATGAAAACACATATCAAATGGTATACTTTAATACCCTATTCAACCTTATCTCCCAAAATACTGATAGTTTTGTGTGTTGACTATGAGTATTAATACCGAATAGCAATCCACTTCCAATAAGTACAATAGATATAAAAGTATGATTATAAAGGAATCATGTTTAGAGAGCTGCAGACACAGACCTGTTGAAAGTATTGATCAGAGCAAAAGGAGTGGAATGTGTGTTTAAGAAGTACCAAGCGTGTGGCATCATCATTATAGTTTGATGTCGAAAACACGTTAAGTTGCGGAAAATGTAGTGACAAATGTTGAGAAAACAACAGAATATTGCCAATGCAAAAGGAATAAGAGGTTTGAATTTATGCTATACTGTTTTTCCATCTTTATCTCAAAAAGAGCAACAGCATAACAAAACGTCAGGTAGAATGACATTCAATGCAGTACAGTTTCCCAGATGCTACACAGACAGGTGCACCACCCAATCCCACCTCTCCCCCCCACTGGGTTTCCAGCAGATTTCCCTACCCAAAAGTGGCTACTCAGTGACAAAGGCTGATGGGCCTGCTGAAGGTGAGATCTTGTATCCGAGTCGGTATCCAAGCCCACCTCTTTGACTGGAGCCATCAACTCGTGCAACATTTCCGTCCACTCAAAACAGGCCTCCTACACCTTATCATCCGTCTGGACCTCATGCATCCGGCGTTCCTCTGCCAGAGCCCACTGGCCCACGTCTCTACTTCGCAGCTCATATGTATGCCCCGAGGAGACATCCATCAGACGGTTATTCTTTGATTCCCCAGCACAAGACCCAGCAATTAAATATGTCATAGACTTTGCTCACAGTCGGGCTTGGTAATAGTTGTAACAAACAGTGGCAGACCGTAAGATCTATATCTACGTCAGTCCCCTCTCGGAGTCTACGTGTAGCTTGCTCCAATATACCATCATCCCCATACACCCCAGGTATGTACAAGAAGTTCACCTCAGCAGCTCCACACCTGGGGCAAGATCCGGACCTAGTTCTATATCTACCCCGCAACCTTTTCGGCAAAAGATAAGCTCAATGTAAGAAGTGTACCAGTCTTAAACCTGCATCGCAGGAGACTCCCCTCACTAACGCACAAGCCTTCATCCAATCCTTGTCTGCCAAGGGTTCCTCCGAGTCACCATCACAGCACAGTCTTTTGACCATCAGCATATCTGGCGTATCCCACTTTAACGCTTCATATAGTCTGTAGACCAGCCCCGAGCAAAGCTCACATCCAACAACAGCTCCAGCATTACTGAAGCTACTGGGGTCTATGGAAAAGCAGTTCAGATGTCATTAGACGTCTTGGTAATTTTGGCAAATTGTAAAAAAAAATCCTCAGCCTGCCCCAAAAGGCTCCTGTGCCTCCTCCGTGAATGTAATGCACCTCTCCCCCAGGTACAGGTCCCCCAGAGTTTCACAACCTCCTGCAATCCATGCCGCAGCTACATAACCCATTTGACCTGCAGAAATGGCTTTAACCACCACAGCGACAACTGTGTAGAAAACGTGGGCTGGCGCAGTACCCGTCTAATCACCAACTCCCATGTGCACACTGTCTGCCTCAAAATACATGGATAATCTTAATGTAAGCGAGCCCTTTCTAGAAGACAGAGAAACACCTGATCCACACCCTTTGTGCCCTCCAAAAACCTCTTCTCTCTGATAGATCCATCCGTGCATCATTGTGAGGCTTCCTGTAACTGTGCCGCCACATAGTACAATTCCATGTCCAGTAAGCCCAACCCTCCTTCCTCCTTGTCCAACTTGAGGACCGGAGACCCACCCAGCTACACTTACCAGCCCAGACCTGGTCAATCAAGAGACTGTCTAACTTTTTAAAGGTCAGGTGTCCTATGGTGCACTGCATGTTCTCCAGAACATATAGGCAATGGAGCAGGGAGACCATCCTGGCGACCGCTACCGTGCTGGTAACTTACAATGGTAATTTGCTCTTAAATGCCACAGATGCCTGTAGGCCTGCCAGTACACTCCCTATGTTATACACATACTGATTTTTGATCTCATGTGTCACCTGTATACCCAGATACTGTAATTTGTCCAACTCCCACCTCAAACCCAGGTCTAGAAGGGGTCTGAGATATCCCCGTCCCACCCTATGATCGGGAATATTAGGGACTTAGCTGCACTCACCCTAAGGTCAGACAACCTCCCAAATGTATGTAGTGCATCTAGCTCGAGGGGTACTGTGCCCTCCACAGCCACGAGGGGAAATGAATCGGAGGTATTTAAGCGAGTACTATTGGGCAATGTCTTAGTAAAAAGTGTTCTACAAAAAGAATATGTTCCTGGAGGAATCATTTCTACTCAATTTAATCTTATCCTGGTCAGACAGCTCATCCAATGACTTCAATACAACATTCATGTACAAAACCAACGACGTAATGAACGCAAATATATTTACCAAGACGCCTACGTCTATACAATATAAATCATCACATATCAACTGTGAATGAAGGACTACAAGCACCATGTGGTATTATTGATGTTGTTAGAGAGGACAAAATGTCGCCGTTTCGTTCTTAAGTGGCACATTAAGACTACAAGAGCATCCTCAGATCCAAGTGCTTCAAAGGAGTGAAGCCTGTAAGTACTTGCTGACAAATCAGGTAAACATCTGCGCAAAGGACTCCACAGACACCCTATGCATCATGATTCAAAGTTGAAATGTGATAATTTATATTGTATGGACTTAGATGTTTTGGACCTTTATGGTTAGGAGGATTCTTACGCTTCCTTATATCCCCGAACATAATGAATGTGAATATAGGGATCATAAGGTGGAGGTAGTATTGGTTTGTTGATGTACTGCTGTATCATAAATGTTATTTTTACTGTAATCATGAGATAAGCGAATACTCGTAGATAAGTGGAACACTCTGGATGCACTCACATTAACCGCGGCGCGGATTCCGCCGCGGTGCTGGGCGTTCCCTTGAGTGGGTGTGTCTGGGACAGCCCCCAGCCGTCCTCCGCACACGCCCACCGTGACATCGGATGGCCGGGGGCCGTCCGACGCATGGAGAGGGTTAAGGGAATATAGACCGAAATTACACAAACAGGGAGACAAATGTGGCAGACTATTGGCCTGGTTACCAAACAGAGAATGCTTGTTTCCCAAAATTCTGACACTACGCATTCCACAGGGCACCATGCTTTCTAGCCAAACCGGTTTACTACACAAGGTGCACAGACATCTCAAGCAGGTATGTAGGCAGGGCTTGGCCTAACCAGGTGTCAGGGACTGTCCGGGACTATGTGGGGAACACAGTCAGGGACTTGGGCAAGGACTGGGAACTGGGTAGAAAACATACATAGAAAGAGGAGTACAGCGCTGCCCAGGATCATACAGGGAGTCAGAGGAGAAAAAGGGATCCAAAGGGGAAGCCTGTACAAGTGAACAAGATGGGTAAGACTCAGAAAGGAAGGGCACTCACGAGGCAATTTAGCATTCAGAATAACTACACCCAGGATGAATGTGCAAGACATATATATGAAACAACATTAACAATAAAGGGGGTGTGGGGTAAAGCACTCAGGAGCTCCACACGGTAAGACTGAAGCTCAGTAAGTTCCTCACCCACAATTGCTGTTACAGATACTGACTGAAAATACCCACATATAGGATATGTATGCAAAGGCAGGGTCTGTGGAGCTTATACCTATGGTGATGTTATAACAGTAACTCAAAGACAATACTCACAGTGAACAAGAAACACCACCTAGGTAGTCAGCTGTGCCCACGGATCCTGGCGATCAAACAGGAACACGCAAGGCAGTAACAGCAAAGGGGTAGACCTAAACACAAGCACAATAGACAAGGAGCTAGCAAGGAGGAGTGCTTAACAGGAAAGGAAGGAAATCAAAGGGTACACTTGGCAGAAAGCAGGTAACAAACATACGAGGTAACAGAAGCAAGACAGCAGAATAGAAAGACAGCAAACTAGAACTGGAACCAAGGAAATGGGAAGAAAGGCAGGGACTGGAAAAGGATATACAGAAGGGGAGGCTACAAGGGTATACTAGAATAAGTGCAGGTTCAGGAATCAAGAAAACAAAGCATAGAAGGCAGTGCTGGGGCAGGAACAAGAATTGAGCAAAAGCTCAGGAGTCAAAGTAGCACTGCAGATAGTGCTAGTACAGGAGAAGGGAAACTGCTGCAGGTCAGGAACAAGGAATGCCAAGGCTCAGGAGTCAGGATAGCACTGCAGGCAGTGATAGGTCAGGAGAAGGGAAACTGCTGCAGGTCAGGAACAAGGAATGCTAAGGCTAAGGAGTCAGGGTAGCACTGCAGGCAGTGCTAGGTCAGGAGAAGGGAAACTGCTGCAGGTCAGGAACAAGGAATGCTAAGGCTCAGGAGTCAGGGTAGCACTGCAGGCAGTGCTAGGTCAGGAGAAGGGAAACTGCTGCAGGTCAGGAACAAGGAATGCTAAGGCTCAGGAGTCAGGGTAGCAATGCAGGCAGTGATAGGTCAGGAGAAGGGAAACTGCTGCAGGTCAGGAACAAGGAATGCTAAGGCTCAGGAGTCAGGGTAACACTGCAGGCAGTGCTAGGTCAGGAGAAGGAAACTGCTGCAGGTCAGGAACAAGGAATGCTAAGGCTCAGGAGTCAGGGTAGCACTGCAGGCAGTGCTAGGTCAGGAGAAGGGAAACTGCTGCAGGTCAGGAACAAGGAATGCTAAGGCTCAGGAGTCAGGGTAGCACTGCAGGCAGTGCTAGTTCAAGGGAACAGGAAATAGCTACAGCTCAGGAAACAAGGAGTCAAGAGAGCACTGCAAGCAGTGCAAATCAGGAACAAGAAATAGCTGAAACCCAGGAACAAAGAATAACTATAGCTCAGGAACTCAGGAAACAAGGTAGCACTGCAGTCAGTGCTATTCAGGTACAAGGAATAGCTATAGCTCAGGAACTTGGGAAACGAGGTAGCACTGCAGGCAGTGCTAATTCAGGTACAATGAATAGCTATAGCTCAGGAATCAAGGAACAAGGTAGCACTGAGGCAGTGCTAATTCAGGTACAAGGAATAGCTATAGCTCAGGAATCAAGGATTAACTATAGCTAAGGAATCAAGGAAACCAAACAGTTCAGGAAACAAGGATCGGTCTCACCGGTATACAGCTACAATGACCAACCCTGGGCTGAAGGGAGCTGGGGCTTAAAAGAGCTCACATTAATCACATGCATCAGGTGTGAGCAGGCTAGCAGCAGCCAGCCACAGGTGAGCTGAATTCCTCCACCCATCCTTGGCCTGCAGGGGTGGAGACGAAGCAGTGAGCAGGGAATTCTGGGTAATGGAGTTTCAGGCATGAGCAGGATGGCTTCCACAAAACCCGGCATGGATTGGGAATGGATGTCAATTCCCAAATAGTGTCGAAATGGCTGGAAGTCAGTATGTACATGAAGGGGAGGGTCTGGAAGCTTGTTAGAACACTGGGAAGCCCCACAATTCGGCCCCCTGGTGGTGGACACAAGAATGCAGGGAGCGAGTCGTGACACCAGGCACCAAGATGGTCGCTTGATTTAGGAGCTCCTGGGCGGGCGCTCTGAATTGCTGCTCTACGATGCTCTTGCATAGAGATTCGGGCCCATGAGAGCTGCCATGGCGCCTGACACACCAGAGCGGGCACGGAGCGAAGCAGAGCTTGTGAAGACACTACCGACCTCCAAGAGCACCGCTGCTGCAGCGGCGGCCTGACGCGGTCCTCGGAGGCCCTACGATGACAGGGGTCGTGGGTGGGCCTGAGGGCATTGCCGCCGCTGCTGAGAGCGGCTACTGCAAAAATCGAGACCGCGGCTGGAGGCCAACAGTGGAGGGTCGGTGGACACGACAGAGCAATGGAGAGCCTGTTCTGCAGAGTGGGGTTGAGTCATGGTCATAATCTTAAACTACGCTAATGACGGGAATATACGTACTGCCCACACGCGGCAATGAGAAACACCATCGCACCTTAAATAACCAGTGCGGCGGGGGTGTCCCCTGTCTAAAAATAATTGGCATTTAGTCCTGTACGGCAGGTGCCAGGGAAGACATTGGCGCATTATGCCCTCGCTCGCTCTGTATGCCTATCGCCCTACCCCAGGAGTGATTTGAATGGGCAATTCCCACGGACTCCATTAAGCGCCTGCCATTAGGCCTGACCATCTGAAATGTGCCCATGGTGAGGAGGGCCCAGAATTACTAGTACCCTCGTCTGGACTTCATATTGAATGCATCCTGCTGCTGCTACTTTCTGCAGGTCAGAAGTGTTTGGCTGTTCTTGCTTCTACCACTACATACACGCTTGGTTGCCTGTCCACTCATTATGGGGCGTGGAGACTCCAAGCAGCGGCAGCTTTCTTTCGAGTCCGCTAGGACCTCCAGGCGGGAGGGGGGAGATGATGCGGCACGGGGAGAATCGACGGAGCACGCCGATCCCGCAGACACTGACTGACCTGCGCTGGAGGGCACTGCTGCCATAATGGCGGAGCTACGGGCAGGCTTCAAGGCTAAAGATGCGCGATTTGATTATCTGGGTGTGCACATTGACACCATACATAATCGAGTGGAGCAGCATGAGGCCCGCATAGACACAGCGGAAAAGCGTATTTCGGAGGTTGAAGACACACAAGCGGCAATGGCTAAACGCATTAATAGCACAGAGCGCCTCCTCAAAACAACGGCGGCGAAGGCTGAAGATTTAGAGACAAGATCACGCCGTAACAACCTCCGGACAGCAGGGGTGGCTGATTCGACCAACACAGGCCTTATGGAGCAATATATTGAGGGTTTACTAACCGAGCTGTTTGGCAGAGACTGTTTCTCCACTACATTTGCTGTGGAAAGGGCCCACAGATCTCTGGCTCCTAGATCGGCCCCTGGCGCTCCCCGTGCCTCATTATAGCGCGACTGCTTAATTATGGCGATCACGACGCCGCCTTGCGCAGAGAGGTGGGAGATCTACAGTTCCAGGAAATGTCACTGTCCATTTACCCCGATTTTACACCGGTAGTGCAGGAGGCTAGGCGCAAGTTCCAAGACATTAAGCGAACCCTGAGAAACGAAAACAATCGCTATGCAATGCTGCACCCAGCACGCCTTCGTATCCAGATTGACGGCAAAACCTCCATTTTTGACACACCTGCAGAGGCGTCTGACTTCTGGAAACGCCGCAAGTAAAGTAGAGGTCCCTCCTCTGGAGAATGACCCACAGATGTTCGTGATGGTCTGCTATCCTTAGACTGGTGCTTTGGGCGCATGTGATGAACTCAATGAACGCAAGCTCTTTAAACATTTCAAAGATGACGTAACAGGACATCCCTTTCTATTTTTTTCGATGGATGATATAATTGTTGTGCCGATTCCGTATGAGAGCAGCTACATGCAAATTTGCAACCTATCAGTTTCATGTTTTTATTGGTCTGCTCGGGGCGTTGCTGCCCCCCCAGGAGATCTCCTAACCTTTGTAATACTTTGTTGCTCTTTTGTTGTGATGGGTTGGGATTCACCGGATCCAAATTGGGTGCTTATCCGATGTGGGAGGAGGGTGGTGGGGTGGGAAGTTAAGTTGCGAGCTACTCATCCCCAATCGTAAAGATGCATCGGCCCATTGATTGCTACATCCGTCATGAGGTGTACTGTGCGGGGGGGGAGGGACTTGAACTTAAATGCATAACATGGAATGTGAGGGGGCTGTCGAATCCCCGCAAGGGACGACCACTATTGGCCTATCTGACACAACACAAAATACACATTGCTCTGCTTCAGGAGACCCATTATGCCCCGAACTCGAACTCGAACAATCGATTTGCCTCCTCCTGGAGTAATAACAGATTCTTCGCTAGTTACAGCACCTATTCCCGTGGTGTGTGTGTGCTCATACACAGGTCGCTCCCCTTTGTGTCCCAGTCAGGTACTGTAGATCCTGAGGGACGATATTTGTTGGTAGCTGGAAGTCTAGGCACAAAACAAATACTTCTCCCAATATAGACGCCTGCGGCTTCTTTGCTAGTATCTCCACACATATCACCGCAACATCGATAGACTCCATTATATTTGGCGTGGACTTCAACCTCACGTTGCAGCCGAATGTAGATACCACGGGCACTGGTCACATCACAAAACCGTGCTCTACTGTGGAACTGGAGGCTTTACTACACGTGCATCTATTAGCTGACACATGGCGACACCAACATCCTGTAGACAAGGGACTTTCGTTTTTTTCTGCACCACATGGCACCTGGTCCCATATAGACAGATGGTAAACGACGCAGGACATCTTGGTCACATTGAGAGAGGCCGATCATTTGCCCCGCACCTTGTCGGACCACTTGCCTGAATTATTATTGGTAATTCTGCCTACTATTTCACGTCCCTTCAGGCCCTGGCACTTTCCAACTGATGCTTTATTGGACATGGTTTTCAAAGGAGAAGTCCAAGATGCGATTGTAGAATATTTTCATACTAATACGGGCTCAGTGCCGCGCTGTGCCACCCTATGGGAGGCCTTCAAAGTTTACATTAGGAGCGTTTGCATAGCTAAACAAGCTGGTGTTTTGCGCACACTCTGCCGGGACCTTGATAAAACCGAACAAGCATTGCGGGATCCGGATGCCCAGACACTGTCTAGAGTGTCACCCCACCATTGCATCAGCGTGCGAGACTCTTAGGGGATTTCCAGGATCTTGCAGCACGCGAGACAGCCTATTTGGGGAAGAACGCGCGCGCTCGAGTGTACGGGGAGGATGAGAGGCTGGGGCGTACTTTGGCCTGTCTGCTTACCCCTCGACAACATACTACATACATTACCCGACTTCAGACTGCAGACAGTGCCTGTGTCACACGAGACACAGACATTATCTCTACTTTTCTGTCCTATTATACTCGGCTGTATACCTCATGCTCCCCGCCGACGGCACAGCCCTTTCTGATTATTTAAATGAAATAGCGATGGTTTGGCTGGAAAAGGGTCAGCAGCACTTCTTAGCTTCACCTATTGGTGCGGAAGAGGAGGCCATTGATAAGCTAGATGGTTCCCGTGCTCCTGGCACGGACGGCCTTACTGGTATGTTCTATAAAACTTACAAAGCATTATTGATTCCACACCTTATGGAAGTCTACGCGGAGGCGCTAGAGTAGGGTGAACTGCCTGTTACTATGAGAGTGGCAATAGTGACACTGCTCCTTAAACCGGGCAGGCCGCCAGATGGGTGTGCGTCCTATAGACCGCTTTCTTTATTGAATCAAGATTACAAAATACTAGCCAAGGTTCTTGCAACATGGATATCTCTCATAATTGGTCAGATAGTCTCTCATCTCCAATCGGGCTTTATTCCAGGCCGCTCCACATCGGTAAATCTACGTACCCTGTTCGCAGTCATAAACCAAATAAATCCCACACTTCCCGCTGCTGCAATACTACTTGACGCTGAAAAAGCGTTTGATTCCCTGGAGTGGGACTTCCTCCTGTGGGAGTTCACTAAACTTGGTTTCCCACAGAATTTTTGTTCCTTAGTCCATCTATTATACACAAACCCTATCGCACAGCTTCGAGTTAATGGAGTATTATCGGACAAATTCTCACTATCACCCGGTACCAGGCAGGGGTGCCAGCTGTCGCCCCTATTGTTTATTATCGCGATGGACCATTTTGTGCGCCATCTCCAGGAGCGCCACCTCCAGCGAGGGATTGGGTTCCACCAGGGCCCCTTCTGGCTTCTTTATATGCGGCTGACATCCTTTTATTTGTTCGGGAACCTGCCACAAATCTCTCCCTGATTATACGTGAGGTGGTTAGTTTTGGGGTCTTTTCGGGGCTGGTCATAAATTGGTCCAAATCTGGAGTCTTTCCTTTAACAGAGATCACCCTCCCCTTTGCATTGGACTTCCATTTGCGCTGGTGCGACGACTCTCCCAGATATCTTGGTGTAGTCTTACACCGCACAGCATCGGAGGTCATCCGGCTCAATTACGGCCTGGCTATTGATCGTTTGACGGGTCAGATAGATCGTTGGATAGCGCTCCCACTATCTGTTGCTGGTCGCATTGCGATCATTAAAATGGTGGTATTACCCCGTTTTTTGTATTTGTTCCTCAACATCCCAATCCCACTCACAGTATCATTCTTCAATACCCTCTGCAGCATGTTGACACGGCTGGTTGGGGCGGGAGGACAGGCACGGGTGAAATGGCAGACACTCACTCAACCATTTGAGTGGGGTGGGCTCGGAGTTCCCGATTTTTATTTATATTATCTTGTGGCGCAGACACACTATGCATACTTTTGGTATCACCCAGATGCACAATTGCAGTTCCTTAAACCAGAGTTTACTCAGGCTCGCCCTCATCCTCTCTCCACTATTCTCCCGCAGGGGCTCACCAGGACTCCTACTGAAATCCACACCTTACAAACCACAAGCTGGGCTTGGGGTCATCTTTGTAAATACTTAGGGGCCGAACATTTATATTCTCCACATTTGCCTCTTCTGGATAATACATGGCTGCCTCCCACTACACAGTCACTAACGAAAAGTGCGCTCACCCGCTGCTGCCTCCAGACTGTGGGCGATATGTTTGTAAATGGGCTGATGTGCTCTGTGCCGGATTTAACGAAAGACCGGAATGTGACTGAGTTGGATCGTTTCCTGATATACAGAACACGCACCTCATTGACTGCAGCATTGCGTCCCCTGACTGCGGAACCCCCTGAATTCATGCCCCTCACTACAATAATTATGACGCCCAACAGCACACACCTAGTCTCCAGATTGTACCATCTTGCGCAGACACTCCGACCGGCGGTGGGCGTGGGGGTGCGGACGGCCTGGGAGGGGGACCTGGCACATCCTTTGACAGATAAAATGTGGAATTATTGCTGCGAGCAGACAAGATATGTATCAAATAATTATAAACACAAGCTTTGGCATTTTAAGTATTTTTATTTAGAATGTATATTACCCCTATGTTGGTTGCCAAAATGAATAGAGCTAAGCCAGATAATTGCCAGAGGTGTGCGATGGAGCATGCTAATTGTATGCATTTAGCATGGAATTGCCCTGCTATATTGGCCTTCTGGGAAGCAATTTTTGAACATCTTAGTCTAATGGTTGGAACCAAACTCAAACCCTCACCACTGCTGGCGCTGCTGGGTAACCCCGGGCGTCATACTCCGCTTCGCCAGCGGAGTTTGCGGATTTTTACCAACTCCGCGCTCCACTGGGAACGCGAAGTTGGGCAAAACTCTGACTCCATGGCGGAGTGGAGTACGAGGCCAGCACCCTTAAAAATTATTTTTTTTAAAACCACTTACCTTGTCTTCTGCCTGCCCTCCTCCTTGCCGCGGTGTCTCCCTTGTTCCATCGCCCTCCTCCTCGTGTCCCCTTACGTATTACGTCTTGTGAGAACTGTGCAGTTCATGCAAGATGTAATACATAAGAGGACGCGAGGAGGACAACGGAAGAGGAGACACCCTGGTGAGGCAGGCAGAAGACAAGGTAAGTGGGTTTTAAATTTTTTTTTTTATGCTTTTGTGGTGGCAGGGCGGAGCTCTGCGTAGTTCCACAGAGTTTTTTTTTAACTCCGTGGAACTACGCGGAGCACCTCTATGCATACTCCGCCCAGGGTTACTGCTGGGTATGTTCTCCCTCTGCGGGTTGGCATTAGGCGTTTTACCGCAATTGCATTACTATTGGCTAACAGCGATATCTGTGCATCCTTGCTACCCCCTGCCTCTCGGCCCCAAAATATCTGGCAACCTTTTTGCTCCTATTTGTTACTCCATCCTGAACTCACGGACTGGTGTGTCTTCCACTATTCAAACAACAGCAATGATGGTTGGCCAGTTGTGATGAACTGTGTTATTAAGATCTACCATTATATGTACCTGCACTGTGATCTTTATTGATTGTTTTCTTTTTTGTTGTTATTATTCTTGTTTTTCATGCCATATTTATCAGCGTTACTTGCAATGCTCATTTATATATCGATTTGTGGACGTATAGTTATTACTGTGCGCATTATGGCCTTGTTTTTCTTCTTTGAAAATTTTCAATAAAAACAAACACAAAAAAAAAGCAGGTATGTAGGCATCCCCAGATGCAAAATAACATTGACATGGAGCAATTCCTAAGCTTAGTGCAACTTTCAAGATTAGAGATGGATCAGTTAAACTTACTGGAGGCAGATATTACAGAGAAAGAACTACTCAAAGCCCATAAAGAGCTCCCACAGTTTAAGTCACTAGGAATGGACGGCTTATGGAAGTGGCAGGGCAATGGTGGCGCTAGATAAAGAGAAAGCCTTTGACACAGTCAATTGGAATTACATGTTTGGAATATTGCAGTGGATGGGATTTGCACTCAGGTTTATGGGTTGGTTGTGTCTCTTATATACTATGCTCACAGCCCAGGTGAGACTGAGTAACATGGTATTACCTACTTGGCCCATTGAAAGGGTCCCTTTGTCTCCCCTCCTGTTTGCAGTCACAAAGGAGCCCTTTGCAATAACTCTGCACAAGGTTGTGGAGTTCTTTGAGATCTAAATGGCAGACATACTCCATATAGTATCATTATATGCAAAGTATACTTTGATCTATGTCAATACCCATCAGATTATATGCAAAGTATACTTTGATAGATGTCAATGCCCATCAGAGCTCCTTGCCAATACTATTTGCTGTCCTGGTGGACTATGGAAATCACACAGGGCTGCAAGTAAATATAGTCAAAATGTTGGTGTTTCCTTTGGGTTCACACCGCACTGTCTACCACACATTGACCAGTAGTGGATACTGCACCACTTCCATTATCTGGGGGTACCAGTCACATACTCACGAAAACACCACTTTGATCTGAACATGGGTAGGGTAATGCAGGGCCTGCTTAGCTCTATTAATTTTTGAATGACACTTCCTCTCTCCTTGGCCAGCCACAGAGCGGTCAAGAAGATTAATTTTCTGCCGAGGTACCTTTATCATTTGCAGAATGCATTACGTACAGTTCCCAGAAATATGTTTAAAACACTGCACACGCTACTGACCATGCTGGTTGGGGTGGAGAAACGAGCTGAAATAAAATTGAACGCACTCGAGCTTGACCCTGAGGAAGGAGGTCTGGGACTTCCAGACCAAGAGTTGTACTACTTAGCAGCACAACTGCAGCATGCTGTGCAGTGAAGAAGTGTGACTGACGACTGGGAACGGCAATTACTAACGGACTGTTGGGAAGGGGAACCACTACAGACACCAGTGGGGTAGAATCGTACCGGCGCTTTGTCCATTCACAGTCAATAACATTGCATTGGCTTAGGATGTAACAGTCAAGAGAATACTGACACGCCCCCCCTGCTCTAGATCTCTAGACACGAGGGCGCTACAGCCATTCCAGAAAGTGTCAAATGCAATGCCATTGACTTTGTGGCAAGAGGGCGGCTGCACTACAGTGGGTGATCTCTACCCTGGGGAGATTTTCCTGACATTTGAAGAACCTCAATCTGGCTTTGTGGTAGGGACAGGACAATGTCTAAAATATGCTAAACTAACAAATACGGCAGGTAAATATGGACAAACGTCCCTAATGCACCCTTTGGGGGTCGGGCAGATGGGATACTGATTTAGATACACCGCTCAAAGACACAGAGTGGGAATGATTCTGTGGCCATATGCAGTCCTTATCTAGCAATGCCAGGTTTAAGTTAGTGCATTTTCAAATAGTGCATTGATTATACATGGCTCCATTCAAGCTGCTTAGAATATTTCCAACTCTCTCTACAGTGTGCCCCAGGTATGGGGAGGTCAACTTGCTGCATATTATGTGTAGCTGTGCTGCTCTATTTGTGTATTGTCAGGGGATAGTTGATAGGCTTCAACACATATTAGGGCTTGGGCTAGGACAAAGAATACAACATTGTTTATTGAACCTCATCCCCTGGCCCCGAAAGTCAGGACTGAGGCGCATGTTTGCCTCTCTTGGATTGGTGTTGGCAAATTGCTTTATTGTAATCTGCTGTACATGCCCACCAGACCCAGGGTTGAAAGCATGGGAGAAGAAAGTTCAAGAGTGAGCCTCGGAGGAAGCAATATATATGACCAGGGTCCGCCCAGACAAAAAGGTGGTTAAGGACCTGCATGACTAGCCTGAAATGTTAGACGAATGGCGGAACTGGACATTGAACATGGGACTCAAAGCAATGAAAATGATGAACATGCTTGATATATACTCAATATTGTGGCAGACGAATAGTGTGGTATTAGGAAATCTTACTGCGGATACGGTTGGTATCGGTTCCTTGTGTACTACATTCTGCTGTTGTTTTTTAAAGCTTTTGTGATACTCAAAGTGCATAAACGAAAATGGAAAACAAAACATACCCAATAGCAATCCACATCCAATGGGTACAATAGATATAAAAGTATGATTTGAAAGGAATCATGTTTGCAGTGCAGCAGACACAGACCTGTTGAAAGCATTGATCAGAGTAAAGGGAGTGGAAGGGGTGTTTCAAAATGTAGCATAACTGTGGCAATATAGGAGACATTATCTTTATAGTTTTAGGCTGATAGAATGATAAGTAGGGGAAACCGAAGTGACAAATGTTGAGAAAACAACAGAATATTGACAATCTAACAGGAATAAGAGGTATGAATTTATGAAAGCAAAGTGTATCGCCAATACACAGAATCAGTAGTTTTCACTAGTGCTAGAGTTAGTATTAGTGAGCCCCTTGGTACAACAGAGATTCTTGCACTTTATAGTGGCACTAACAGGCCTTGGAAGGAAGACTTGTGCATGTCATTGCCCTAGTATTCCTGCTAATAGCCCTGGAACACATTATGACATTGAATGGCAAGTGGGTTGATTCTTGACGCACACCATTCACCAGTTCAAAAAGCGACAGTATCGGTGCTTAATGGCTCTGAATTACCAGCAGTGAAAATACTGCTGTTCATCATCCATTGACTAGCCTAGAGGAGAACCTCTAAGGTACATTCACACACTCACTGGCTGACGGAGCACCTCCACAACCATGTCATGGCATTCTGCAACAAAGGGAAAGAGTCAGAACAATGATGTACATTAGCATGCAGTGACAACTAAAGGCTCTTCATAGGTTGACAAAGAGGAATTCTGTAGACACAGGAGAAACGATTGACCCATTAAGACCCTTTACAGTCATATAAGTGCATTGATTACTTTTAGAGTGCACCTGAGATGCATCATGGGAATGAATACCTAAAGTCGATTCGCTGTTGAACATGGTGGCATTAACTTTCAAAGAGGGATGCTTACTACTTTAAAAGAGACATGACTTCCGGAACGCGCAGCGGATGCGCGCAGCGGGCGCGCCGCCGGCGCGCCAAAGGCGCGCCAAAAGCAAGCCCGTCTGCGCCCGTCCGCTCCCGGACGGGACCAGGGGCCAGAGACGTTGCACCTCTCACCTCAGGTATTTGCGCATATGCACCGGAATATCTCCGTTCTCTTGGAGGGAAGATACATGAAAATTGCTATCATTCTTTAAATGTATATAATAGTGAGAAGTCCTGTCGACAGTGCTCATTCACATTTACACCAGCGCTTAAAAAAGACTTAGGAGATAAAGAGCAATCTTCTTATAAGATGTTCCTTCTGAACTGTAGGTCTCTGATAAAACATGGAACTGAAATTGCCATGTTTTTAGAAGATGAACTCTCTGACGCATTATTTTTAACAGAGACCTGGCTGTCTAGTGACTCTGACCCAGCTCTGGTACAAACCCTTCCCGCCGGCTATCCCATTCAGAGATTAGATCGCAAAAGCGGTAAAGGGGGAGGCATCGCCATTATATATAAAGAGTGTTTCTCCTGTCGCGTCACACCTGACCCACTGTTTAATTGTGAGAACTTTATGTTTTCCATTGGCCTCTCACCCACACAAACATTCTCTGGATTATTGATTTACCGTCCCCCGGGAACACCGGGACTGTTTCTCAAATCTTTCAGTGAAACAGTCGCAAACCTAGCCAGCACTCCTTCTAATTTTACAGTTATGGGAGATCTGAACCTGCACTTAGATGACGCCGATAATTCAGTTATCTCGGAAATAGTGGAGAGTCTCTCAGCACTTCAGTTTGATCAAAAAGTGTCCGGACCTACGCACATTAAAGGGCACCTCCTGGACCCAATCTTTACCAACATTGAGGAGCTCAGGGTAGGGACCTCAACTCGACTCTTATGGTCGGATCATTTTTTGATCCCCTTCTCATGGGCCATTACGGGACCATCAACTTATCTAAAAAGGCTATTACGCAGGATCGTCTATGGTCCAAACTTCCCCTTGAACAGTGGATCTCAGTTTTAGACGCCACCATACCTCCCAAAAATGATAACCCGAACGTGGCCAATGACATGTTTAATCAATGGCTTAAATGCTCACTAGACCAAACCCTCCCTAAACAATATTGCCTCAAAAAGAATAGATCTAAGATTTCACCTTGGTATTCCCCAAGCCTCCGTGAACTTAAACAAGCATGTAAAAAGTTAGAGAGAGAATGGAGAAGAGACTATGCTTTATCTAGTAAACAAAAATATAGGGCCAGCATTAAGATTTATCAAAATGAAATTAAAAAAGCACAAGCCTCATATTATGGGGAAAGAATCACTTTTGCTGCGAATGCACCACGGGAAATCTTCCGTATTGCTAAAACCCTCACCAAACTTCCCGAACCACCAGTTAGCACAGACAGCGCACTTATGCGATGCAATGATCTGGCTGAATTTTTCCATAAGAAAATCCACAATATATACCTCACATTCTCGGGCTCATCAGCTCACGTGGACTCTTATTCGATGGACACGCAACCCCTAGATGTACAAGTAAAGCTAGATCATATTCCCCTTCTGGACATAAGTGTTCTCGAATCCATTCTCACCCAGGTTAAATCAGGATCACCCCGGGATCCAGCCCCCCCACATATTTTGAAATTGGCAAAGGCTTCCACTCTTCCTGTGATTCAAGAACTTATCAATAGTTCCATCTCCTCTGGAGTGGTTCCCTCACCATGGAAAAATGCCATAGTAAAGGCTTTGCTGAAAAAGCCCAATCTTGATCCTAGAATAATGGGGAACTACCGGCCGATTTCCCTACTCCCAGTAGTTAGCAAAATCCTAGAAAGGCATGTCAATTCGATTCTATCTGGATTTCTAGAATCAAACCTCTTGCTCCACCCCTCACAAACGGGGTTTCGGCCCTGTTACGGTACGGAAACAGCACTCCTAGCTGTGGCGGAAGAGGCCAGGAGGATTCTGGATCAGGGAGGCGTTGCAGCCATCATCCTCCTGGACCTCAGCGCGGCATTTGATACCGTTAATCATGTTACTCTAATGCATAGACTTAGGAGTTTGGGAGTGTCAGGAGATGTAGCCACATGGCTAGAATCCTTCCTAGAAGATAGATCTTTTCAGGTCTTCGAAGGAGAAGTGGTGTCTAAGCGTATGGCCCTCAGCTGTGGGGTGTCTCAGGGATCTTCCCTGAGCCCCACCCTATTCAATATATATATGAGGCCGCTGGCCGACATAGTACAACCATTTGGCATAAAAATTGTCACGTACGCCGATGACACTCAACTTGTCGTGGCCTTAAATCGTCCAGAAAACTCATCCTCAAGTTTAGGCCCCTGTCTAGAGAAGGTTGCACAATGGATGGAGCTCTCCTGTTTAAAACTGAACGGAGATAAGACCGAGCTCATGCTCCTAGGCAACTCTTCTATTTCTAGCATAGGGCCACTATGGCCAAAATGTTTTGGCCCCGTCCCACCGGAAAAAAATCAGATTAAAAGTCTGGGTATGTGGCTGGATCGCTCACTGACTTTTGGACATCAAATAGACTGAAGAGGGCCACCAAACGCTGACTACTGATTGTGTACAACTCCCTGGTAATACTGCCAGCATTTTTAATCTTATTTCGCTACCTGTGGTCATAGGAGCTGTTGTGTCATAAGAAATAGCTAAAATTGTTTTTAAAAATAACTACTCTTCCTCTTTTAAATCTGCATTCGCTCCGCTTACCTGCACATAAAATTGAATTCCCACATCTCGCTGCTTTGGCGGGAACCGTGAATCGTCGATTCTTTTTAGCGCCATCTTGGGTGGAGGGACTTGTGCTTTGCTGCACTTCCGGGGTCGCGCTCTAGTGTTTGGACATCAGCACTTGCCTGCCTATTTAGAACAGGCAATGCAAGCGCGCAGTCACCTAGACTGAAGAGGGCCACCAAACGCTGACTACTGATTGTGTACAACTCCCTGGTAATACTGCCAGCATTTTTAATCTTATTTCGCTACCTGTGGTCATAGGAGCTGTTGTGTCATAAGAAATAGCTAAAATTGTTTTTAAAAATAACTACTCTTCCTCTTTTAAATCTGCATTCGCTCCGCTTACCTGCACATAAAATTGAATTCCCACATCTCGCTGCTTTGGCGGGAACCGTGAATCGTCGATTCTTTTTAGCGCCATCTTGGGTGGAGGGACTTGTGCTTTGCTGCACTTCCGGGGTCGCGCTCTAGTGTTTGGACATCAGCACTTGCCTGCCTATTTAGAACAGGCAATGCAAGCGCGCAGTCACCTAGACTGAAGAGGGCCACCAAACGCTGACTACTGATTGTGTACAACTCCCTGGTAATACTGCCAGCATTTTTAATCTTATTTCGCTACCTGTGGTCATAGGAGCTGTTGTGTCATAAGAAATAGCTAAAATTGTTTTTAAAAATAACTACTCTTCCTCTTTTAAATCTGCATTCGCTCCGCTTACCTGCACATAAAATTGAATTCCCACATCTCGCTGCTTTGGCGGGAACCGTGAATCGTCGATTCTTTTTAGCGCCATCTTGGGTGGAGGGACTTGTGCTTTGCTGCACTTCCGGGGTCGCGCTCTAGTGTTTGGACATCAGCACTTGCCTGCCTATTTAGAACAGGCAATACAAGCGCGCAGCGCGCGCGCGCAGCGAGCGCGCCGATGGCGCGCCGGAGGCGCGCCAGAGGCAAGCCCGTCTGCGCCCGTCCGCGCTCCGGACGCGCTCTGCGCCAGCCACGTTGTTCGTTGTAGTCAAAACCAGGGCAGAATAAAATACTCCAGGGAACAGCTACTCAGTATGGGTAAGAGAGATGAGGGGGAAACTGTCAACCCTCTGCTGTTAGGGGATATGACAAAAACAATCTAAACTGTGGGTTGATTAATTGCAGATCCTTGATGAAACACCACCAAGAGGTATCCAACATGTTAGAAGACATGGATTTGGATGTTCTCTTTTTAACAGAGACTTGGACCAGCACCGACTCTTCAGTACAAATGGGCTTCGCCTGCCCAGACGGATACAAAATATTCCATCAACCGAGGGCGGCTGGAAGAGGAGGGGGTTGGGGTGATCTTTAAGGAAAAGTGGAACTTTACACCTCTACAGGTAGATGACGTTATAGGGATTGAACTGTTGGGCTTTTCACTTCAAGAGGCTAAAGGTAGGCTACTCACTGGGGTGGTCTGTTACAGACCCCCGGGTTCTGATACCCAATTTCAAGTATTACTTAATACCATCACTAACCTGAGCCTAACCCATTCTAGAATGATTCTATTAGGGGATTTTAATTTATGGGATAACGGCAGCTTAGATAATCATCTGAGAGACCTAAGGCATACGTGTGAGAATCTTAACTTGCATCAACTAGTACAACAACCGACTCATCTAGGAGGGCATGTTTTAGATCTTTTGTTTGCAAACCAGCCCGAGACTAAGGTGGTTGATATATTGCCTCAAAGCTGGACTGACCATTCTCTAATCCACTTTTACATTAAGTTACCTAGATCGGAGGACAATAATAACCGGCCGGTGACTTATCGAAAGGGAAGAGAATGGGCTAAGCTAGTGAAAAATAGGACTTACCCGACCTTTCTGAATCAGAATCTTTTTGCTTCTTCTGTATCTGTAGGCGAAAATTATCAAACCTACTGCAATTACATAGCTGGAACCCTCGATTCAATAGTTCCAGTAAAACGACTCAAAAACAGAAAAAAAACATCTGCTCCCTGGTATAATGATGAGCTGAAACAGCTACGAGTAGCATGTAAAAAGGCAGAGAGAAAATGGAGGAGGGCCTATTTAGAGTCAGATAAGAAGGATTTGAAATTAGTACAGTCACAATATAAGGAGTCCATCGCCAGGGCCAAAGCAGATTTTTATGCCAAAACGATTTTACAGGCACCAAATAGCACCAAAGCACTCTTTAATATCTTTAGGGATCTCTCTAGTCCAGCTTGCACGAGCAAAAAGGTGGTCGCATCACAGAAACTCTGTGATGAGATTGCCTTTTATTTTGAAGAAAAAATAATTAAAATCGTTGGAGATCTTCACCCCACTGACACCAGTGGTCAGGATGATTCGCCCTGGAAGTTAGACGTAGAACCCCAGATAAACACCTCCCTGGAATACTTTCAAGTCCCTACGGAGGACTCTTTCAATCATCTCGCCCAAAGTGTATCCTCGGGATCTCCCTTAGATCCCCTTCCACATAAAATCTGGAAAATATTTGGGCAAGAAATCCTCCCCTGGCTACGACAGATCTGCTGCCAATCTCTGGAGGAAGGAGAGGTTCCAGAGGCATGGAAACAGGCAGTGGTGACCCCCTTGCTTAAAAACCATCCTTGGACCCTACAATTCCAGCAAATTTTAGACCAATTTCCCTCCTGCCGTATCCGATCAAAATTTTGGAAAAGACAGTTAGCAAAGTTCTTTCATGCTATCTTGAGGATAATTTTCTGCTGGATAGGGACCAATTTGGTTTCCGCCCAGGACATGGCACTGAGACCGCTTTGGCAACCATAATGGACAATCTACGAATGCGTGCTGACAATGGGAACTCGTCAGTCCTAGTGCTATTGGATATGTCAGCCGCTTTCGACACGGTTAGCCATACAGTGCTAATGGAAAGATTGAAAAGTATAGGGGTTAAAGGACGGGCCTTGCAGTGGCTACAATCTTATTTGTCAGGAAGACAACAGGCTGTTTCTATGACGCCGTTCACCTCTGGCAAGTCCCTAGTACATCACGGGGTGCCGCAGGGCTCGGCGATCAGCCCTATTCTTTTCAATATCTACTTACGTCCTCTATTCCCCATCATTAAATCTTATGGAATTGACCTGGTCAACTACGCCGATGATACCCAACTGGTTTTTCCCTGGAGGGAAACAAGCGGTATCTATGGACACCTTCCAGGAGTGTATGCGTCAGACTGCTGGTTGGCTCAGGAAAAATTCCTTACAGTTTAATGGGGGAAAAACAGAGGTGGTGTATTGTCCTGCCACGAGAATGTCCCGACATCTACCGGTGGAGTTTAAGCTTACCCCGAGGATGAACCCTTGACTCCTGCTAAAACGGTGCGCAATTTGGGGGTCATGGTAGATGAGAACCTCCAAATGGAATCACAGGCTAATAAAACTGTCAGTGTCTGTCTCTCCCTGCTACGTATGTTACGGAAGGTTCTTCCGTTACTTCCAAAAGATACTCGATCTCTTGTAGTGAGGAGCATAATTTTGAGTAGACTGGACTACTGCAACTCCCTGTATTTGGGAGCACCGCAATATATTCTGCAGGGGTTGCAGAGAGTCCAGTCCATGGCAACCAAGCTGGTGCTAAATAGACAGCGCAGATCTTCCACGGCATTGGCCTTGGGAGACCTGCATTGGCTGCCCGTCAGGGAAAGAATTAGCTTCAAATCCCTCTGTATTGTATACAGAGCAGCACATAACCTGGGTCCAGTCCCCCTGCAGGAGCTGTTCACCTGGTATAATCCCGGGAGGCAGCTTCGCTCCTCGAGTGCAAATCTGATAACAACCACCAGGTTTAAGAGATCCAGGATGGGGGCAGAGCCTTTGGTGTGGCCGCTGCGCGTCCTATGGAATGAGCTGCCTCAGAACCTTAGACAGGCCAGTTCTCTGACCTGCTTCAGGAAAGAGTTTGAAAACCTGGCTATTTCCAAGGAGTGAATATTAGATCCCTTCTCTGACAATTGGTTCTGCTTTTACAGTGGTTTTCGTCATTCTAAGCGCCAGGATACCCGTAGGGTGGCAGTTTTGCGCTATACAAGTTTGAAATTCAATTCAATTCAATAGCCAAATTGTCAGCCACTTGCTACGGCATCATGAGGATGCTTCGTAGAGTGCTCCCCGTCCTTCCATTCCTGGCAAGAAGGATAATGATTCAGGCCCTCATTCTTTCACGAATGGATTATGGAACTGCACTTTATCTGGGAGCCCCTAAGGCCATGATAAACAGACTTCAGATCACCCAGAATTGTGCAGCTCGTTTGCTTCTGGGTTTCTCCCATAGGCAATCAGCCAAACCCGCACTGAAGACTTTGCACTGGCTGCCAATATCAGAAAGGATCAAATTCAAGGCGCTTTGTATTGCCCATAAGTCCTTTCAGGGAACGGGACCAGTAATTAATGAGCCCCTGATCACCCGTTACCAGCCAAACAGAAGCCTTCGTTCATCGAACATGCTGCTTGCAACAGTTCCTAAAATAAAGAGGGCCAGAAGCGGTGGTCGCTCCTTCGCTTATAATGTGGCTAAATTATGGAACACCCTCCCCCTTGACATCCGACAGGAAACTAATCATCTGTCTTTCAGGAAACAACTTAAAACCTGGCTGTTTTAATTTACCACTTGCAGAGCTGGCTTCTAGGTCCGCGTCCGTAGATAGCGCTGGGATGCCTTAGGGTAGCTATGCGCTTTATAAGTGTTTATTTCATTCATTATTTCATTCATTCACTTTGGAACACAATGACATTGGGAGGCAGTTGTGGCATTCCTGTCCAAATGAACGCTTTACCAAGCCAGTTGGCTTTCACACCAGACATGACATAGCCTTTTGTAGCAGTGTTTGTCAGAGCTAATTAATTGCACATTTTGGCAGGAAAAAGGACAGGCATTTTTTGATTGACAGCAAATCTTCAAATCTGCATTTATTAAAACAAATGCTTAAGAAAAACCTAAACCTTTTCTTGAACATATCATTAATTTTCTTTAATCTATCATTGTGAAAGAAAAGGAAAGGCAACCTTTCAGGAAAGCAAGTGTGGTACCTGAGAGAGGCTTGGGTTATGAACCCCTGCTCAAATTGTAGCTTGAATTGGCCAAGAGAAGTGGGTGGAACCGAGGCCTTCTCTAATTTGTGTAGTTTCAGGTTGCCAGCCTTGTCTGCTCTTCCACAGCCCACGTCCTCCAAGCATTGTATTTGATCAGCAGCATACAGTATAAAATAAACAAATACAATGCACAGCTTTTCCTTTTGTCACCTTTTGCCAGTCTTGCCCATTTGTTATACTACTACTCTTTCCACAGAATCTCTGTCTGGTGCAATTTGATGTAAGGATCACTGGAGCTTCTATGACAACCCCCGATTTTGGTGTATAGTCACACAAAGTCCCACTCCCTCTGAGGCTAAGCTAGATAGTCATTATTGTAATTATCAATTGTTTCTCTCTCTCTCACATACCCCCATCCATCACACCACCAGGCGCTGTGTCACAGAACACAATAAGTGTACCTCAGTGGTCATCCCTAATGACATGACAACACTTCCAACACAGGCATAAAACAAAAACAACACCCTCTCAACCGTGCACCCCATACGGTATAGTTTGCTTTCGATTTGGGGAAGCACTTCAGTGCCGCACATAAGGGGTAGTAAGCAACATACATTTACTACAAAATCATGCAATACAATAGTATATGTTGTTTAAAATTGCTTACTTCTGCATTAGGTTTGTCCTTTACAATGGTTTTCTAAAAGGAGAAAAGAAAGTCAGAAATTATTGTCATACAATGAAAACATATATTTCAAATGCTATACTTTATTTACCCTATTCAACCTTATCTCCCAAAATACTGATAGTTTTGTGTGTTGACTATGCGTATTAATACTGAATAGCAATCCACATTCAATAAGTACAATAGATATAAAAGTATGATCATAAAGGAATCATGTTTTTCAGAGCAGCAGACACAGACCTGTTGAAAGTATTGATCCGAGCAAAAGGAGTGGAAAGTGTGTACAAGAACGTACCAAACTTGTGGCAAAATAGGAGACATTATCATTATAGTTTGAGGTGGAAAACATGTTAAGTGGTGGAAAATGAAGTGACAACTGTTGAGAAAACAACAGAATATTGCCAATGCAACAGGAATAAGATGTTTGAATTTATGCTATACTTTTGTTTTTCAATCTTTATCTCAAAAAGAGCAACCGCATTAGAAAACGTCAGGTAGAATGACTTTCAATACAGTACAGTTTCCCAGATGCTACACAGACAGTCCCACCCCCCACTGGTTTTCCAGCAGATTTCCCTGCCCAATAGTGGTTACTCAGGGACAAAGGGCCGATGGGCCTGCTGAAAGTGAGATCTTGTATCCGATTCGGTATCCAAGCCCACCTCTTTGACTGGAGCCATCAACTCGTGCAACATTTCCGTCCACTCAAAACAGCCCTCCTCCACCTTATCATCCGTCTGGACCTCAAGCATTCGGTGTTCCTCTGCCAGAGCCCACTCGCTCACGTCTCCACTTCACTGCTCATATGTATGCCCAGAGGAGACATCCATCAGATGTCTATTCCTTGATTGGCCAGCACAAGACCCAGCAATGCAAATTTATCATACACTTTGCTCACAGTCAGGCTTGGTAATAATTGTAACAAACAGTGGCAGACCGTAAGAGCTATATGTACGTCAGTCACCTCTCGGAGTCTATGTGTAACCATGCTCCCATATACTGTCATCCCCATACACCTCAGGCATTTACAAGAAGTTCGCCTCAGGAGCTCCACACCTGGGGCAAGATCCGGACCAAGTTCTATATCTACCCCGCAACCTGTTCGGCAAAGATAAGCTCAATGTAAGAAGTGTGCCAGTCTGAAACCTGCATCGCAGGAGACTCCTCTTACTAACGCACAAGCCTTCATCCAGTCCTTGTCTGCCAAGGGTTCCTCCAAGTCGCCATCCCAGTACAGTCTCATGACCATCAGCATATCCATTGTATCCCACTTCAACGCTTCATATCGTCTGTAGACCAGCCCCGAGCAGAGCTCACATCCAACAACACCTCCAGCATTACTGAAGCTACTGGGGTCTATGGAAAAGCAGTTCAGATGTCATTAGACGTCTTGGTAATTTTGGAAAATTGTAAAAAAAAATCCTCGGCCTGCCCCAAATGGCTCCTGTGCCTTCATGAATGTAATGCACCTCTCCCCGATGTACAGGTCACCCAGAGTTTCACAACCTCCCGCAATCCATGCTGCCAGCGACATAACCCATTTGACCTCCAGAAATGGCTTCAACCACCACAGTGGCAACTGTGTAGAAAATGGGATCCGGCGCAGTACCCGTCTAATCACCAACTCTCATGTCCACGCTGTCTGCCTCAAAATACATGGGCAATCTTTATGTGACCGAGCCCTTTCTTTAAGACAGAGAAGCAGCTGATCCACACCCTTTTTGCTCACCAATAACATCTTCTTTCTGTTAGAGCCATCCGTGCATCATTGTGTGGCTTGCTGTAAGTGTGCCGCCACATAGTACAATTCCATGTCCAGTAAGCCCAACCCTCCTTGCTCCGTGTCCAACTTGAGGACCGGAGACCCACCCAGCTACACTTACCATCCCAGACCAGGTCAATCAAGAGACTGTCTAACTTTTTAAATGTCAAGTGGCCTATGGGGCACTGCATGTTCTGCAGAACATATAGGCAACGGGGCACGGAGACCATTCTGGTGACCATTACCCTGCTGGTAACTGGCAATGGTAATTTGCTCTTAACTGCCACAGAGGCCTCTAGGCCTGCCAGTATACTCCCTAAGTTATTCAAATACTGATTTTTGATCTCATGCGTCACCTGTCCACCCAGATACTGGAATTTGTCCAACTCCCACCTCAAACCCAGGACTGGAAGGGTGTCTGAGATATCCCTGTCCCACCCCGTGATTGGGAATATTAGGGACTTAGCTACACTCACTGTAAGGTCAGACAACCTCCCAAATGTATGTAGTGCATCCAGCTGGAGGGGTACTGCGCTCCACAGCCACGAGGGAAAATGAATCAGAGGCATTTAAGGGAGTACTACTGGGCAATTTCTTAGCAAAAAAGTGTTCTATAAAAAGAATATGTTCTTGGAGGAATCATTTCTACTCAATGTAATCTTATCCTGGTCAGACAGCTCATCCAATGACTTCAACACAACATTCATCTACAAAACCAATGCCGTAATGAACGCAAATATATTTACCAAGACACCTAAGTCCATACAATATAAATCATCACATATCAACTTTGAATGAAGGACTGCAAGCACCATGTGGTATTATTGAAGTTATTAGAGAGGACAAAATATCGCCGTTTCGTTCTCAAGTGGCAGATTAAGACCACAAGACCATCCTCAGAACCAAGTGTTGCAAAGGAGTGAAGCCTGTAAGTACTTGCTGACAAATCAGGCAAACTTCTACGTAAAGGACTCCACTGAAGCCCTATGCATCATGATTCAAAGTTGAAATGTGAGAATTTATATTCTATGGACTTAGATGTTTTGGATCTTTATGGTTAGGAGGATTCTTGCTCTTCCTTATATCTCCGAAAAGTAATGAATGTGAATATAGGGATCATAAGGTGGAAGTAAAATTGGTTTGTTGATGTACTGCTGTGTCATAAATGTTACTTTTACTGTAATCATGAGCTAAGCAAATACTTGTTGATAAGTGGGAGACTCTGGATGCACTGACATTAAGGGAATATAGACCGAGATTACACAAAGAGGGAGACAAATGTGGCAGACCTGGTTACTGAACAGAGAATGCTTGTTTCCCAAGATTCTGACACTACGCGTTCCACAGGGCACCATGCTTTCTAGCCAAACCGGTTTACTATGCAAGCTGCATAGACATTTCAAGCAGGTATGTAGGCATCGCCAGATGCAAAATAGCATTGACATGGAGGTATTCCTAAGCTCAGTACAACTTTCAAGATTAGAGATGAATCAGTTAAATTTACTGGAAGCAGATATTACACAGAAAGAACTACTCAAAGCCCTTAAAGAGCTCCCACAGTTTAAGTCACTAGGAATGGACGGCTTATGGAAGTGGCGGGGCAATGGAGGCACTAGATATAGAGAAAGCCTTTGACACAGTCAAATGGAATGACATGTTTGGAGTATTGCAGTGGATGCGATTTGGACTCAGGTTTATGGGTTGGTTGTGTCTCTTATATACTATGCTCACAGCATGGGTGATACTGAGAAACACAGTATTACTTACTTGGCCCATTGAAAGGGGCCCTTTGTCTCCCCTCCTATTTGCAGTCATAATGGAGCCCTTGGCAATAACTCTGCACAAGGTTCTGGAGTTCTGTGGGATCTGAGTGGCAGACATGCTCCATATAGTATCATTATATGCAAAGTATACTTTGATATATGTCAATGCCCATCAAAGCTCCTTGCCAGTACTATTTGTTGTCCTGGAGGACTATGGAAATCGCACAGGGCTGCGAGTATGAATAGACAAAATGGTGGTGCTTCCATTGGGTTCACACCGGACTGTCTACCGCACATTGACCAGTAGTGGATACTGCACCACTTCCATTATCTGGGGATACCAGTCACATACTCACCAAAACAACAATATGATCTGAATATGGGTAGGGTAATGCAAGGCCAGCATAGCTCTATTAATTTTTGGACAACACTTCCACTCTCCTTGGCCAGCCACATAGCGGTAACGAAAATGAATTTTCTGCAGAGGTACCTTTTTCATTTGCAGAATGCATTACGTACAGTTCCCAGAAATGTTTAAAACACTGGACACACTACTGACCATGCTGGTTTGAGTGGGGAAAAGAGCTAAAATAAAATTGTACATACTTAAGCTTGACCCTGAGTAGGGAGGTCTGGGACTTCCAGACCGAGAGTTGTGCTACTTAGCAGCACAACTGCAGCACGCTGTGCAGTGGAGACGTGTGAATGACGGCTGGGAATGGCAATAACTGAGGGGCTGTTGGGAAGGGGACCCACTACACACGACAGTGGGGTTAAATCGTACCAGCGCTCTGTCCATTCACAGTCAATAACATTGCCTTGGCATAGGATGTAACAGTCAAGAGAATACTGACATGCCCCCCTGCTCTAGATCTCTAGACACAAGGTGACTGCAGCCATTCCAGAAATTGTCAAATGCAATGCCATTGACTCTGTGGCAAGAGGGCGGCTGCACTACACAGGGTGATCTCTACCCTGGGGAGTTTTTCCTGACATTTGAAGAACATCAATCTAGCTTTGAGGTAGGGACAGGACAATGTCTAAAATATGCTAAACTAACAAATACGGCTGGGAAATATGGACAGACATCCCTAACACACCCTTTGGGGGTCGGGCAGATGGGATATTGATTTAGATACACCGCTCAAAGACATGGAGTGGGCAAGATTCTGTAACCAGATGCAGTCCATATCTAGCAATGCCAGGTTTAAGTTAGTGCATTTTCAAATAGTGCATTGATTATACATGGCTCCATTCAAGTTGCTTAGAATATTTCCAACTCAGTCTACGGTGTGCCCCAGGTATGGGGAGACCAACTTGCTGCATTTTATGTGGAGCTGTGCTGCTCTATTTGTGTATTGGCAGGGGATAGTTGAAAGGCTTTGACACATGTTAGGGCTTGGGCTAGAACAAAACATACAACATTGTTTATTGAACCTGAAACCCTGGCTCCAAAAGTCAGTACTGAGGCGCATGTTTGCCTCTCTTGGATTGGTGTTGGCAAATCGCTGTATTGCAATCTGCTGGACATGCCCACCGGCCCCAGGGTTGAAAGAATGGGAGAAAAATGTTCAAGAGTGAGCCTTGGAGGAAGCAATATGTATGACCAGGATCCTCCCAGACATAAAGGTGGTTAAGGACCTGCATGACTAGCCTGAAATGTTAGGCGAATGGAAGAACTGAACATCGAACATGGGACTCAAAGAGATGAAAATAATGAACATGCTTGATATATACTCAATATTGTGGCAGACGACTAGTGTTGTATTAAGAAATCTTACTGCGAATATGGTTGATGATGGTTCCTTGTGTACTACATTCCACTGTTGTTTTACAAAGCTTTTGTGATACTCAAAATGCATAAACAAAAATGGAAAAAAAAATAACCAATAGCAATCCACATCCAATGGGTACAATAGATATAAAAGTATGATTTGAAAGGAACCATGTTTGTAGTGCAGCAGACACAGACCTGTTGAAAGCATTGATCAGAGTAAAGGGAGTGGAAGGGGTGGTTAAAAATGTAGCATAACTGTGGCAATATAGGAGACATTATCTTTATAGTTTTAGGCTGACAGAATGATAAGTAGGGGAAACCGAAGTGACAAATGTTGAGAAAACAACAGAATATTGACAATCTAACAGGAATAAGAGGTATGAATTTATGAAAGCAAAGTTTATCGCCAATACACAGAATCAGTAGTTTTCACTAGTGCTAGAGTTAGTCTAGACATGTGCATATTAGTGAGTCCCTTGGCACAAAAGAGATGCTTGCACTTTATAGTGGCACTAACAGGCTTTGGATGGATAACTGGTGCATGTCATTGCGCTAGCTTTCCTGCTAATAGCCCTGAAACACATTATGACATTGAACGGCAAGTAGGTTGATACCTGAGGAACACCATTAACCAGTTTAAAAGAGGGTGTATCTGTACTTAATGCCTCTGAATTACCAACAGTGAAAATACTGCTGTTCATCGTCCATTGCCTAGCCTAGAGGAGAACCTCTAAGGTACAGTCGCGCACTCACTGACTGACATGAGCACCTCCACAGCCATGTCATGGCCTTCTGCAACAAAGGTAAAGTGTCAGAACAATGATGTACATTAGCATGCAGGGAAAACGAAAGGCTCTTCATAGGTTGACAAGGAGTATTTCTGTAGACACAGGGGAAACGATTGACCCACTAATGCCCTTTACAGTAACATAAGTGCATTGATTACTTTTAGAATGCACCTGAGATGCATCATGGGAATGAATACCTAAAGTAGATTCACTGTTGAACATGGTGGCATTGACTTTCAAAGAGGGATGACTTGGGAACCTAATGACATTGGAAAGCAGTTGTGGCATTCCTGGCCAAAAGAACGCATTACCTAGCCAGTTGGCTTTCACTCCGGACATGAAATTGGCTTTAGTAGTAGTGTTTGTCAAAGCTAATTAATTGCACATTTTGGCAGGAAAAAGAAGGACAGGCTTTTTTTGGATGACAGCAAATCTTCAAATCTGCATATATGAAAACAGATGCTTACGTAAAACCTTAACCTTTTCTTGAACAAATCATTAATTATCTAAAATATATCATTGTGGAAGAAAAGGAAAGGCAACCTTTAAGGAAAGCATGTGTGGTACCTGAGAGGGGCTTGGGATATGAGCCCCTGCTCAAATTGCAGCTTGAATCGGCCAAGAGAAGTGGGTGGAACCGAGGCCTTCTCTAATTTGTGTAGTTTCAGGCTGCCAGACTTGTCTGCTCTTCCACAGCCCACGTCCTCCAAGGATTGTATTTGATCAGCAGTATACAGTATAAAATAAACAAATACAATGCATGGCTTCTGTTTTTGTCACCTTTTCCCAATATTTTTTTTTTTTCAAAACAAATTTTATTGTCAGCAGCCACAATGGGCCTGGCAAGGCCAGGTAACCAAACAATACAAGATATATGTACATGAGTAAGATGTTGACTTTTTTGATATCTATCAAACAATTGAGAAACAACAACGATACAACATAATGCTCCAACATGGAGCTGTAGTGTCATGTTACTGCTACATTGCATATCACATGTGAGGCCTAGCCACGTTGCTCAGCCACTCATACATTTACAACCATGCCTATCTCGAATCTCCACACTTATTGTCAAATATTAATCCACGGAGGCCGCTGAAATGGGTTCCAGAAGCAGCCCACGGTATTCCGCCCACCTCTTCCAACTCTTAGGGTGATTCTGGGGGCATCCTCTCTCTTTAAAGATTGGCAATTCTAACCCCATACAAAAATCAAGACCCCTCTTCCACACCCCAATCAGTGTTGGGGACGCATCTTTCCATGCCCTTGCAATGTCACGTTTTGCCAATGTACGGCCTAAGCGTAATAAATGGCGTTTATATATGTTACCCCCGATGTCATCGGTGATGTGGAGTAGGGCCAGGCGAGGTGAGTATAGGATGTCCCACCTGAGAACCTCTGACAGGAATGTGATGACCCCCCACCAGAACTTAGACAATATGGTGCACTGCCACACCGTGTATATAAGATTACCATCGGTCATTTGGCAGCGCAGGCAGAGCGGAGATTCAATCAGCCCGGCCCGCCAGAGCTTATATCTGGTGTAATATACTCTATCCAGATATTTAAATTAAATATATCATAGTCGTGCTGCAATAGCCGCAGCTCGTGGGGATTCCAGTGCCTCTGCCCAGTCTTCATCATCTACAGGGCCAAGATCTTGCTGCCACACCGCTCGCGTTTTATCAAGTGTAGTGGGGCTATTCGTTACTAGTGTTTGGTATATCTTAGTAATTTTATGTTCCCTAAGGTCCCCCATAAATACTTTAGCTTCAATGGGACTGAAGTCCAGCACAGTTCCCTGGTGTGTGAGACATGGGGAAAAGGCATGGTGGAACTGAAGGTATTTGTAGAATTGCGATCTATGCATTGTATATTCTCGTTGCATTTCCTGAAAGGACATTAGGGTCTGGCCATGGAGAACATCACCCACCCTGGAAACACCGATAGCCTCCCAGCTGGAGAAACCATATAGCCCAGCCAGGAGAGAGAGAGGAGGCCATTGTGCCAAAGAGGCGTCTCTTTTGTTAATCTGCCCTACCATCCCATTTGTTGCAGTGATCTCTTCCAAATCTTAAATATCGTGGTGGTAGCCGGAGGCAGCGCTTTCAGGGCCGAGCTCGTATATAGAATCGTGTGGAGTGACATATTTCCTATCTGCAGGCGTTCAATTGCATAGGCGGGATCTCTTCTGTCCCCATACCACCAGTCGTTCAGGATAAGAAGGTGCGAGGCCGCATAATATTCTTGGACGTCTGGTGTTGCTATGCCTCCACAGTATGTGGACTGGAAGCATGTTTTCAGTGCCACCTGGACTGCACCACCTCCCCAGAGGAAATGTCGGAGAATTGAATTGAGTTGTCTAAACCAGACGCGTGAGATCAGGTATGGGTGATTTTGAAGCTGGTATAGTAGACGGGGCAGTGAGACCATCTTGAAGATGGCTGATCTGCCATATAGGGAGAGCGGCAGATGAGACCAGGAGCAGGTCTGCTCCTTGATCTGCGTCCACAACGGGGCCAGGTTCCTTTCCCAAGATACAAGTTGGGAGGACGACAGGAAGACCCCAAGATATTTAAATCCCTCACGCACCGTCATCACCTCGCGTGCCCACTCGCCCACATGCCCTCCGCCCCACTGATGCCACAGATATGATTTGCGGGGATTCATAAAAAGACCGGATGTCTCTCCAAAGATTTGCATGATCTGGAGTAGTCTGGGTCCCGACCTGTCTGGTCGCGTAAGGAAAAATAGGACATCGTCCGCGTAGAGTGCAATGCGGACGGAAACCTCTCTGGACCACTCGAAGCCGCGGATCTGTGTGTCGATCCGCAACCAGGCCGCGAGGGGCTCCATGACCAATGCGAAGAGGTATGGAGAGAGGGGGCAGCCCTGACGGGTTCCCCGCTTAATAGAGAAGGCTGGTGATGTAGAGTCTGCCACCCGGACTGAGGCGGTGATGTCAGTATATTCAAGTTTAATTTATTTGATTTAGTACTCTGCTGAGAACAACAAATTTTAAAGCAGAACGTTTGTTAAAACAATGTAAGTAAAAAAACATTCAATACAAATTTTAAAAAGACTTTAAGAATTTAAACAGGTGGTGACATATATATAGGAATTGAATGTATTGAGGGAGACTAGGGCCGAAATTTAATCGACTCAGGAGTGCAAATAAAAAAGTCCAACTAAGGGAATCGAATGCCCTGTCAATGTCGGCCAGCAAGAGTGCAGCTGGCTCTCCAAGGCGATCCACGGATGCAATGGCGTTTTGTGCACGCCGGATGTTGTGTCGTGTAGCATGTCCCGGCATGAAGCCTGCCTGGTCAGGGTGAACTAAATTCGTAATATGTGGTACTATGCGGTTAGCTATGACTTTGGCCAGGAGTTTGGCTTTGACGCTAAGAAGTGATATTGGGAGATACGAGGCATATTGTTCGGGAGATCGACCGGGTTTTAAGAATACAACCATTTCTGCATGACGCCAGTCCGCGGGAAGGAGCCCGTGTTGAAAGGACATATTTAGTGCTGCCAGATAGGGGGATATTAGAAGGGTTTGGTATTTCTTATAAAATTCACACCGGAAGCCGTTCGGACCAGGTGCTTTACCCGGTCGCATCTCGGATAATGCCTTCTGGAGCTCCTCCACTGTGATTGGGACATCTAATTCCTCCCTCACTGAGTCCGCCAGAGCCCGTGGAGGCAGGTCGTCTATAAATGTATGGACTGGATGTGGCGAAATAGTCTCACTAAGGGCATATAAATTCTCATAATATCTGGCAAAGCTTGCTGCAATTTGTGCGGGATTCGTGAGCACCGCCTCGGCAGATCCACGGATACTCGGAATGGTCATGGGGCAGAGGGTCCTCTGACAGAGGCGATGTAAAAGCGCGCTAGATTTACCTCCCCATTGTTACATTCTGCTATGCGTAGCAAGCCACGCCATTCTAGCCTCATCCATTAATTCACTGGCGTATAGTTGCTGTGTATGGACTAATTGTCGACGTTCAATATTTCCAGCCCCGCTCCTACTCCTACACTCTAGGTCAATGAGTTGGGCCTCCATTTGTGTCAGCTTCTCGCGACGCTGCCTAAGCTGTGCCGTGCAATGTGGAATGTCCACCCCCCTTAGCGTCGGCTTCATAGCTTCCCAGAGGGTCTCGGAGGACTCAACCGACCCGGTGTTCTGTGAATAATAATCAGAGATGGCAGTGTGAGGATGCTCCCTATACTGTTCATCGTGGAGGTGTCATGGAGATAGTCACCAGCGGAGGGGGGGGCACACAGACCCCAGTCGCAAGTCTAGTAGCATGGGGCAATGGTTGGAGAGGCCCCTGGGCAGTATCGCTGCCGCATCTAGTCCGTGTACGTGAGCGGTGTAGCCGTCGCCAAGTGTCTACCCAGTCCATCCCCTGCAGCAGGAGTCACAGTTTTGATTCTCGGGCTCTACCGGTCTGTCCTTACTGCTCCACCGGTCGATCTGGGGGCATATAATGTCATTCCAGTCACCCCCAACTATTGTCAGGCATTGGGGAATATCTGCCCAAAGTCTCATCAAGTATTATGTCAGGCTCCAGGCTAATGGCGGGGGAGCATATACACTACCTAGGGTGAGCGGCTCACCATATAATGTGCCTGTAATGATGATAAATCTGCCTTGAGGATCTGTCCATGTTTTCTCGTGAAGGAAGGGGATTCTGCGATGGATCAATATGGCCACCCCCGGGTGAATTCAGAGTGGAATGTCTGCACATATCCGAAACGTGACAGACATATTGTCTTATTACCCAATAAGTGTGTTTCCTGCAAGTGCAGGATATCAGCTTCGTGACGCTTTGCCTGGTGCAGCACGGCCCCCCTTTTAACCTTGTCAAGTAGGCGCTGGATGTTCCAACTTATGATACGAAGACGCCTATCGTGTGTCCTGGACATATCCAGTGATGTGGTAATCAGTGGTGCAAATGGATGAAGAGTATTGCATGAGTGGCAGTTGTAGTGGAGACCGTACACATGCACTGTGGAAACAAGACACTAATTGCAACAAAAACATCAACTTTCCCAAACCCCACCCCCCTCACCCCAATACCTCATGAAACGTTGAAGTATCTGTCGCGGCACGAAAAGTGTCCCGACCCCAATGGGAGCCAGGGACTACCTTCTGCCAATTGATCCCCCAGAAGCATCCCTTGTACATACAAGTGTCTTCAAAGTCAAGGGAAGCGCTAATAAAAGTAGCCCCAAGCGGTGTGCCATCAGCATAGCAATAGGTGTTGGTATAGCAGAATGATACTAGGATGCTGTCGATCCCGTGGTGGCCTCTGTAGAACAGATGCGGGATTTGCTGCGAGTCTTGGAACGTCTCTCCGAACGCGATCTGCGGTGCTGCTTGTCCTGAAGTTGGGAGATCTTATGGCTTGGACCCCCCCGACGAGGAATCTGAGTCGAATCTGGGCGGTGTGTGGGGCCTGAGCTTGACAACTTCATCAGTCCAATTAAAGACCTCTTCAGATGATTCAAAGAAGTGTGCACGCAATTTATATGATATCCGCAGTCTGGCCGGGAATAAAATAGAATATTGAATCTTAAGGGACTGGAGTTTAGCTTTGGCCGCTGTAAAGGATTGTCGACGCTGCTGGACAAGCCTTGTGTAATCAGCGAATATCATAATGGAGTGTGATGTATAGTGAAGGTTCCCCCGATGCCCAGCCTGCTGCAGGATAGTGTCCCAGTCTTTATAGTTCAAAAATCTGGCAATGATGGGCCTTGGACGAGCGCTAGGTGGTGGCTTCTGCTGCAAGGCCCGGTGTGCACGCTTAATTATGAAGCAAGGGGACAAGACGCTAGGTGGGATCCACTCCGTCAACCATTTAACCAGGAGGGCCTCCATATCACTGCCCTCACAGCCCTCAGGGAACCCCACGTAGCGGAGGTTATTTCTGCGGGCGCGCCGCTCTGCATCTTCTGAACGTAGCGCCAGCCCCTTTCGTAATCGTTTCCAGGGAGGATACTTTCTTTTGGAGGATAAATACCGTGTCCTCTGTAGTTGATATCCTAGTTTCAGCTTCAGTTATTCGTTGGACTGCGTTACGGAGATCTTGTCGTAGGAGCATGACATCCGAGCCGACTGCTCCAATCTTGGCCTCCAGCGTGTCTCTAGACTGTGTTATGGCGGCTAGTATGGCAGCATTATCTGGCACAGATAATGTCGGGTCTCACGGGTTGGACACCTGGGCCGCAGCGCCGGAATATTTATCCATCGTGCTTTAACGTGCAGCTGCACCTGAGGGTTTGTCCTTAGACATGATTTGAGGAGTTCAATAAAAGGAGCTGTCCCTATAATTATACCAACTAGAGCGACTTGACCAAAGCAGAGTAGCTGCACAGTCCCAAATGGTAAATATAGGTGTAGGGATTGCGGTGCCAGATCCCCAGGGGGCCGACGGCAGCAGGCGAGCGCAGTATCTTAAGAAGCCGCAGCTACTACGCACATCCTCTCGGCAAATCCAGTGCATACAGGGTATCGATAGTGTGCAATATTAATGACCGGGCCAGCAGTCGGTGCGTCTCTGCGTTCTGAGTTGCACACACCAATGATTGGAGCCCGAGGTGGCTGAGGAATACAAGTGCCAAGGACCGTGTCACTCGTGTATAGGGGGCCACAACACCAGATGCTCCCCCGTGTGCCACAGTGCGGGAGGAGTTGTTAATTCGACTCACGGGCTGAAAATGAGCAGCAGACCACCCCAATAGGGCCCCGCGTAGATCTCAAGCAGCGGGGTCCCAAAGGCAAGCCGGCATCTACCTCAGGGCCGCAGCACACAGGGCCGGAGTAGGCCGCCTGGAGTTGGCCCGCTGCGCAGCTTGCGCCCGACACTGCCGCCAATAGTCTGACGCGCCTCAAGGTCCCCAACTGTGCAACAGCACCCCCAGCAAGGAAGTGTTTCACAGGGTGGGACGGCGGGCCACACCAATCGGAAGGAAAGGAACTCCCAAATGAGCACCGCCACCCGAGTCTCCTCAGCACGCCACACTAGGCCGCGCAGGCCGGAGGAAGACACGCCGCGGCCCGATATGACCACCGAGCCCCGGGCAGCCCTCAGCAGCTCCTCCCGCGTGTCTGCCACTCACCGTCACACCATGTAGGCCACCGCAGGTCAATCCCCGGGCGGGAGGCACCAAGTCCGCTCTAGGAAGCGGTTGCAAGCCGCACGCTCCGCGCTGGTTCGCACGCGAGGCCGGGGATTGTCAGGCCTCTGCTCCGATGTCACGCCACACCGCCTGACTGGCCCAGGGGGGAAACAGGCAGTTCCCAAAACACCGGCGGGCATGGGCATCACCCAGAGGTAGCGGGGGTAACGTTTCAGGGCCGATGACGGCAGGATAAATAGCGGATTATGGTGGGGCTACGGGAGCTCTTCTAAAGCGCGTCCACCATGTTGGACCGCTTGGCCACACCCCCACCTTTTCCCAGTCTTGCCCATTTGTTATACTACTACTCTTTCCACAGCATCTCTGTCTGGTGAAAATTGATGTAAGGATCGCTAGACCTTCTATAACCACCCCCGATTTTGGTGTATAATCACACAAAGTCCCTCTACCACTGAGGCTAAGCTGGATAGAATTTATTGTAATTATAAATTGCTTGTCTCTCTCTTTCTCACTCTCACATACCCCCACCCATCACACTACAATGCTCTGTGCCACATCACACAATAAGTGTACCTCAGTGGTCATCCTACATGACATGACAACACTTGCAATATAGGCATAAAACAAAAACAATACCCTCCCAACTGTGCACCCCATACGATATAGCTCGCTTTCGATGTGGGTAAGCACTTCAGTGCCGCACATAGGTGGTAGTAAGCAACATACATTTACAACCAAATCATGCAAAACAATAGTATATGTTGTTTAAAATTGCTTACTTCTGCATTAGGTTTGTCCTTTACAATGGTTTTCTAAAAGGAGAAAAAAAGTCAGAAATTTATAGTCATACAATGAACAAAAATATTTCAAATGGTATACTTTAATACCCTATTCAACCTTATCTCTGAAAATTCTGATAGTTTTGTGTGTTGACTATGAGTATTAATACCGAATAGCAATCCACATTCAATGAGTACAACAGATATAAAAGTATGATTATAAAGTAATCATGTTTAGAGAGCGGCAGGCACAGACCTGTTGAAAGTATTGATCAGAGCGAAAGGAGTGGAAGGTGTGTTTAAGAACGTACTCAAACTTGTGGCAAAATAGGAGACATAATCATTATAGTTTGAGGTGGAAAAGATGTTAAGTTGCGGAAACTGAAGTGACAAATGTTGAGAAAACAACAGAATATTGCCAATGCAACAGGAAAAAGAGGTTTGAATTTATGCTATACTTTTGTTTTTCAATGTTCAAAAAGAGCAACCGCATTACAAAACGTCAGGTAGTATGACATTCATTACAGTACAGTTTCCAGATCCTTCACAGAACACGTCCACCACCCAATCCCACCCCTCCCCCACACTGGGTTTCCAGCAGAGATTTCCCTACCCAATAGTGGTTACTCAGGGACAGAGGGCTGATGGGCCTGCTGAAGGTGAGATCTTGTATCCAAGTCAGTATTCAAGCCCACCTCTGTGACCGGAGCCATCAACTCATGCAACATTCCATAACACTCAAAATAGTCCTCCTCAACCTTATCATCCGTCTGACTTCACGCATCTGGCGTTCCTTTGCTAGAGCCCACTCATCCACGTCTGTACTTCACTGCTCATATGTATGTCCCGAGGAGACATCCATCAGATGGCTATTCTTTGATTGGCCAGCACAAGACCCAGCAATGCAAAGTTGTCATGCACTTTGCTCACAGTCGGGCTTGGTAATTATTGTAAAAAACAGTGGCAGACCATAAGATCTATATGTACGTCAGTGACCTCTCGGAGTCTATGTGTAACCATGCTCTAATATACCGTCATCCCCATACACCCCAGGCATATACAAGAAGTTCGCCTCAGCAGCTCCACACCTGGGGCAAGATCCGGAATTATTTCTATATCTACCACGCAACATTTTCGGCAAAAGATAAGCTCAATGTAAGAAGTGTACCAGTCTTAAACCTGCATTGCAGGAGACTCCCCTCACTAACGCACAAGCCTTCATCCAGTCCTTATCTGCCAAGGGTTACTCCAAGTCACCATACCAGCACAGCCTTGTGACCATCAGCATACCCGGCGTATCCCACTTTAACGCTTCATATAGTCTGTAGACCAGCACCGAGCAGAGCTCACATCCAACAACACCTCCAACAATACTGAAGCTACTGGGGTCTATGGAAAAGCAGTTCAGACATCATGGTAATTTTGGCAAATTGTAAAAGAAATTCTCGGCCTGCCCAAATGACTCCTTTGCCTCCGTGAATATAATGCACCTCTCCCCCAGGTACAGGTCCCCCAGAGTTTCACAACCTCCCGCAATCCATGCTGCCAGCGACATAACCCATTTGACCTGCAGAAATGGCTCTAATTAGCACAGCGGCAACTGTGTAAATAACGGGGGCTGGCGCAGTACCCTTCTAATCACCAACTCCCATGTCCACTCTGTCTGCCTCAAAATACAGGGGTAATCTTTATGTGACTGAGCATTTTCTATAAGACAGAGAAGCAGCTGATCCACACCCTTTGTGCCTACTAATAACCTCTTCTCTCTGTTAGAGCCATCTGTGCATCATTGTGCGGCTTGCTGTAACCGTGCAGCCGCATAGTACAATTCCATGTCCAGTAAGCCCAACCCTCCTTCCTCCGTGTCCAACTTGAGGACCGGAGACCCATCCAGCTACATTTACCAGCCTAGACCAGGACAATCAAGAGACTGTCTAACTTTTTAAATGTTTAGTGTCCTATGGGGCACTGCATGTTCTGCAGAACATATAGGCAACGGGGCAGGGAGACTATCCAGGCGACAGCTACCCTGCTGGTAACTGACAATGGTAATTTGCTCTTAAATGCCACAGAGGCCTCTAGGCCTGCCAGTACACTCCCTATGTTATACACATACTGTTTTTGATCTCATGCGTCACCTGTCTACCCAGATACTGGAATTTGTCCAACTCCCACCTCAAACCCAGGTCTGGAAGGGGGTCTGGGATATCCCTGTCCCACCACGTGATTAGGAATATTAGGGACTTAGCTACACTCACCCTAAGGTCAAACAACCTTCCAAATGTATGTAGTGCTTCCAGCTGGAGGGGTTCTGTGCACTCCACAGTCACGAGGGAAAATGAATTGGAGGCATCTATGGGAGTACTACTGGGCAATGTCTTAGTGAAAAAGTGTTCAACAAAAAGAATATGTTCCTGGAGGAATCATTTCTACTCAATTTAATCTTATCCTGGTCAGACAGCTCATCCAATGACTTCAACACAACATTCATGTACAAAACCAATGCCGTAATGAACACAAATATATTTACCAAGACACCTAAGTCCATACAATATAAATCATCACATATCAACTTTGAATGAAGGACTACAAGCACCACGTGGTATTACTGATGTTGTTAGAGAGGACAAAATGTTGCTGTTTCATTCTCAATTGGGACATTAAGACCAAGAGACCATGCTCAGAGCCAAGTGTTGCAAAGGAGTGAAGCCTGTAAGTACTTGTTAACAAATCAGGTAAACATCTGCGTAAAGGACTCCACAGACGCCCTATGCATCATGATTCAAAGTTGAAATGTGATAATTTATATTGTATGGACTTAGGTGTTTTGGATCTTTATGGTTAGGAGGATTCTTGCGCTTCCCTATATCTCCGAAACGTAATGAATGTAAATATAGGGATCATAAGGTGGAGGTAGTATTGGTTTGTTGATGTACTGCTGTTTCATAAATGTTATTTTTACTATAATCATGAGCTAAGCGAATACTCATAGATAAGTGGGACACTCTGGATGCACTTACATTAAGGGAAGGTAGACCGAGATTACACAAAGAGGGAGACAAATGTGGCAGACTATTGGCCTGCTTACCGAACAGAGAATGCTTGTTTCCCAAGATTCTGACTCTATGCATTCCACAGGGCACCATGCTTTCAAGCCAAACTGGTTTACTACACAAGGTGCACAGACATCTCAAGCAGGTATGTAGGCATCCCCAGATGCAAAATAGCCTTGACATTGAGGGACTCCTAAGCTCAGTGCAACTGTCAAGATTAGAGAGGGATCTGCTAAACTTACTGGAGGCAGATATTACACAGAAAGAACTACTCAAAGACCTTAAAGAGCTCCCACGGTTTAAGTCACGAGGAATGGACGGCTTATGGAAGTGGCAGGGCAATGGTGGCAATAGATATAGAGAAAGCCTTTGACACAGTCAATTGGAATTACATGTTTGGAGTATTGCAGTGGATGGGATTTGGACTCAGGTTTATGTGTTGTTTGTGTCTCTTATATACTATGCTCACAGCCCTGGTGAGACTGAGTAACATGGTATTACCTACTTGGCCCATTTAAAGGGGCCCTCCTGGTTGCAGTCACAAAGGAGCACTTTGCAATAACTCTGCACAAGGTTCTGGAGTTCTTTGGGATCTGAGTGGCAGACAAGCTCCATATAGTATCATTATATGCAAAGTATACTTTGATATATGTCAATGCCCATCACAGCTCCTTGCAAATACTATTTGCCGTCATGGAGGACTATGGAAATCACAAGGGGCTGCAAGTAAATATAGTCAAATGGTGGTGTTTCCTTTGGGTTCTCTTCCATAGCCCACGTCCTCCAATGATTGTATTTGATCAGCGGCATACAGTATAAAATAGACTAATACAATGCATGGCTTCTACTTTTTTCACCTTTTCCCAGTCTTGCCCATTTTTTATACTACTACTCTCTCCACAGCATCTCTGTCTGGTGCAATTCTATGTAAGGATCGCTGAAACATCTATGACCACCCCCGATTTCGGTGTATAGTCACACAATGTCTCACTACCACGGAGGCTAAGCTGGATAGTTATTATTGTAATTATCAATTACTTGTATCTCTCTTTCTCTCTCTCTCACATACTGCCACCCATCACACTACCAGGCGCCGTGTCACCTAACACAATAAGTGTACTTCAGTGGTCATCCCACATGACATGACAACACTTCCAATATAGGCATAAAACAAAAACTATACCCTCCCAAACGTTATAGCTTGCTTTCAATGTGGATAAGCACTTCAGTGCCGCACATAGGTGGTAGTAAGCAACATACATTTACAACCAAATCATGCAATACAATGGTATATGTTGTTTAAAATTGCTTACTTCTGTATTAGGTTTCTCCTTTACAATGGTTTTCTAAAAGGAGAAAAGAAAGTCAGAATTTATAGTCATACAATGAAAACATATATTTCAAATGGTATACTTTAATACCCTATTCAACCTTATCTCCGTAAATTCTGATAGTTTTGTGTGTTGACTATGAGTATTAATACCGAATAGCAATCCACATCCAATGAGTACAACAGATATAAAAGTATGATTATAAAGTAATCATGTTTAGAGAGCAGCAGGCACAGACCTGTTGAAAGTATTGATCAGAGTAAAAGGAGTGGAAGGTGTGTTTAAGAACGTACCAAACTTGTGGCAAATTAGGAGACATAATCATTATAGTTTGAGGTGGAAAAGATGTTAAGTTGCGGAAACTGAAGTGACAAATTTTGAGAAAACTACAGAATATTGCCAATGCAACAGGAAAAAGAGGTTTGAATTCATGCTATACTTTTGTTTTTCAATGTTTATTTCAAGATGTTCAAAAAGAGCAACCGCATTACAAAACGTCAGGTAGTATGACATTCAATACAGTACAGTTTCCAGATCCTTCACAGACAGGTGCACCACCCAATCCCACCCCTCCCCCCACACTCAGTTTCCAGCAGATTTCCCTACCCAATAGTGGTTACTCAGGGACAGAGGGCTGATGGGCCTGCTGAAGGTGAGATCTTGTATCCGAGTCAGTATCCAAGCCCACCTCTGTGACCGGAGCCATCAACTCATGCAACATTCCAGTACACTCAAAACAGTCCTCCTCAACCTTATCATCCGTTTGACCTCACGCATCCGGTGCTCCTCTGCTAGAGCCCACTCATCCACGTCTCTACTTCACTGCTCATATGTATGCCCCGAGGAGACATCCATCAGAAGGCTATTCTTTGATTGTCCAGCACAAGACCCAGCAATGCAAATTTGTCATGCACTTTGCTCACAGTCGGGCTTGGTAATTATTGTAAAAAACAGTGGCAGACCATAAGATCTATATGTACGTCAGTGACCTCTCGGAGTCTATGTGTAACCATGCTCTAATATACCGTCATCCCCATACACCCCAGGCATATACAAGAAGTTCGCCTCAGCAGCTCCACACCTGGGGCAAGATCCGGAATTATTTCTATATCTACCACGCAACATTTTCGGCAAAAGATAAGCTCAATGTAAGAAGTGTGCCAGTCTTAAACCTGCATTGCAGGAGACTCCCCTCACTAACGCACACGCCTTCATCCAGTCCTTATCTGCCAAGGGTTACTCCAAGTCACCATTTTAACGCTTCATATAGTCTGGAGACCAGCCCCGAGCAGAGCTCACATCCAACAACACCTCCAACAATACTGAAGCTACTGGGGTCTATGGAAAAGCAGTTCAGACGTCATGGTAATTTTGGCAAATTGTAAAAGAAATCCTCGGCCTGCCTCGTGACTGAGCATTTCCTATAAGACAGAGAAGCAGCTGATCCACACCCTTTGTGCCTACTAATAACCTCTTCTCTCTGTTAGAGCCATCTGTGCATCATTGTGCGGCTTGCTGTAACCGTGCAGCCGCATAGTACAATTCCATGCCCAGTAAGCCCAACCCACCTTCCTCCATGTCCAGCTTGAGGGCTGGAGACCCACCCAGCTAAACTTGCCAGCCCAGACCAGGTCAATCAAGAGATTGTCTAACTTTTTAAATGTCAAGTGGCCTATGAGGCACTGAATGTTCTGCAGAACATATAGGAAATGGGGCAGGGAGACCATCCTGGCGACCGCTACCCTGCTAGTAACTGACAATGGTAATTTGCTCTTAAATGCCACAGAGGCCTCTAGGCCTGCCAGTACACTCCCCATGTTATTCACATACTGATTTTTGATCTCATGCGTCACCTGTCTACCCAGATACTGGAATTTGTCCAACTTCCATCTGAAACCCAGGAAGGGGGTCTGAGATATCCCAGTCCCACCGCATGATCTGCAATATTAGGACTCACCCTAAGGTCAGACAACCTCCCAAATGTATGTAGTGCATCCAGCTGGAGGGGTACTGCATGCTCCACAGCCACGAGGGAAGTCAGACAGCTCATCCAATGACTTCAACACAACATTCATGTACAAAACCAATGCTGTAATGAATACAAATATATTTACCAAGACACCTAAGTCCATACAATATAAATCATCACATATCAAGTTAGAATGAAGGACTACAAACACCATGTGCTATTATTGATGTTGTTACAGAGGACAAAATGTCGACGTTTCGTTCTCAAGTGGCATATTAAGACCACGAGAGCATCCTCAGAACCAATTGTTGGAAAGGAGTGAAGCCTGTAAGTACTTGCTGACAAATCAGGTACACTTCTGCGTAAAGGACTCCACAGATGCCCTATGCATCATGATTCAAAGTTGAAATGTGATAATTTATATTGTATGGACTTAGGTGTTTTGGACCTTTATGGCTAGGAGGATTCTTGCGCTTCCTTATATCTCCGAAACGTAATGAATGTAAATATAGGGAGCATAAGGGGGAGGTAGTATTGGTTTGTTGATGTACTGCTGTATCATAAATGTTATTTTTACTATAATCATGAGCTAAGCGAATACTCGTAGATAAGTGGGACACTCTGGATGCACTTACATTAAGTGAAGGTAGACCGAGATTACACAAAGAGTGAGACAAATGTGGCTGACTATTGGCCTGGTTACCGAATAGAGATTGCTTGTTTCCAAAGATTCTGACACTACGCATTCCACAGGGCACGATGCTTTCTAGCCAAACGGGTTTACTACACAAGGTGCACAGACATCTCAAGCAGGTATGTAGGCATCCCCAGATGTAAAATAGCATTGACATGGAGGGTTTTCTAAGCTCAGTGCAACTTTCAAGATTAGAGCTGGATCAGGTAAACTTGCTGGAGGCAGATATTACACAGAATGAACTACTCAAAGCCCTTAAATCGCTCCCACAGTTTAAGTCAGTAGGAATGGATGGCTTATGGAAGTGGCTGGGCAATGGTGGCACTAGATAGAGAGAAGCCTTTGACACAGTCAATTGGAATAACACGTTTGGAGTATTGCAGTGGATGGGATTTGGACTCAGGTTTATGGGTTGGTTTTGTTTCTTATATACTATTCTCACAGCCCGAGTGAGACTGAGTAACATGGTATTACCTACTGTGCCCATTGAAAAGGGCCCTTTGTCTCCCATCCTGTTTGCAGTATACTTTGATATATGTCAATGCCCATCAGAGCTCCTTGCCAATACTATTTGCTGCCCTGAAGGACTATGGAAATCACACAGGGCTGCAAGTAAATATAGTCAAAATGGTGGTGTTTCCTTTGGGTTCACACCGAACTGTCTACCACACATTGACCAGTAGTGGTTACTGCACCACTTCCATTATCTGGAGTACCAGTCACATACTCACCAAAACAACAATATGATCTGAACATGGGTAGGGTAATGCAGGGCCTGCTTAGTTATATTAATTTTTGGATGACACTTCCACTCTCCTTGGCCATCCACAGAGCGGTCACGAAGATGAATTTTCTGCCGAGGTACCTTTATCATTTGCAGAATGCATTACGTACAGTTCCCAGAAATATGTTTAAAACACTGCACACGCTACTGACCATGCTGGTTTGGGTGGGGAAAAGAGCTAAAATAAGATGGTAGCCACTCAAGCTTGACCCTGAGGAAGGAGGTCTGGGACTTCCAGTCCAAGAGTTGTACTACTTAGCAGCACAACTTCAGCATGCTGTGCAGTGGAGATGTGTGAATGGCGACTTGGAATGGCAATTACTGACGGCCTGTTGGGAAGGGGAACAACTACACACACCAGTGGGGTAGAATCGTACTGGCGCTTTGTCCATTCACAGTCAATAACATTGCATTGGCTTAGGATGTAACAGTCAATAGAATACTGACACGCCCCCCCTGCTCTAAATCTCTAGACACAAGGTGCCTGCAGCCATTCCAGAAATTGTCAAATGCAATGCCATTGACTCTGTGGCAAGAGCGCAGCTCCACTACACTGAGTGACCTCTACCCTGGGGAGATTTTCCTGACATTTGAAGAACCTCAATCTAGCTTTGGGGTAGGGACAGGACAATGTCTAAAATATGCTAAACTAGCAAATAAGCTGGGAAATATGGACAGACGTCCCTAACGCACCATTTGGGGTTTGGGCAGATGGGATACTGATTTAGATGCACCGCTCAAAGACACAGAGTGGTAATGATTTTGTAGCCAGATGCAGTCCATATCTAGCAATGCCAGGTTTAAGTTAGTACATTTTCAAATAGAGCATTGATTATACATGGCTCCATTCAAGCTGCTTAGAATATTTCCAACTCAGTCTACGGTGTGCCCCAGGTATGGGGAAGCCAACTTGCTGCATATTATGTGGAGCTGTGCTGCTCTATTTGTATATTGGCAGGGGATAGTTGATTTTCTTCGACAAATATTAGGGCTTGGGCTAGAACAAACCATACAACATTGTTTACTGAACCTCATCCCCAGGCCGCAAAAGTCAGGACTGAGGCTTGTTTGCCTCTCTTGGATTGGTGTTGGCAAATCGCTGTATTACAATCTGCTGGATACGCCCACCGGCCCCAGGGTTAAAAGTATGGGAAAAAAATGTTCAGGAGCGAGCCTTGGAAGAAGCAATATGTATGACAAGGGTCCGCCCAAACAAAAAGGTGGTTAAGGACCTGCATGACTAGCCTGAAATGTTAGATGAATGGACATCGGACTCTAAGCAATGAAAAAGATGTACATGCTTGATATATTTTCAATATTGTAGCAGATGAATAGTGTGGTATTAAAAAATCTTACTGCGGATACAGTTGATGACGGTTCCTTGTGTACTACGTTCCGCTGTTGTTTTATAAAGCTTTTGTGATACTCAGAATGCATAAACAAAACTGGCAAAAAAAATACCCAATAGCAATCCACCTCCAATGGGTACAATAGATATAAAAGTATGATTTGGAAGGAATCATGTTTGCAGTGCAGCAGACACAGACGCGTTGAAAGCATTGATCAGAGTAAAGGGAGCGGAAGGGGTGTTTAAAAATGTAGCATAACTGTGGCAATATAGGAGACATTATCTTTATAGTTTTAGGCTGATAGAATGATAAGTAGGGGAAACTGAAGTGACAAACGTTGAGAAAACAACAGAATATTGTCAATCTGACAGGAATAAGAGATATGAATTTATGAAAGCAGAGTTTATCGCCAATACACAGAATCAGTACTTTTCTTTAGAGCTAGAGTTAGTCTAGACATGTGCATATTAGTGAGTCCCTTCGTACAACAGAGATTCTTGCACTTTATAGTAGCACTAACAGGCCTTGGAAAGATAACTGGTGCATGTCATTGCGCTAGTATTCCTGCTAATAGCCCTGAAACACATTATGACATTGAATGGCAAGTGGGTTGATACTTGAGGAACACCATTCACCAGTTTAAAAGGGAGTGTATCTGTACTTAATGGCTCTGAATTACCAACAGTGAAAATACTGCTGTTCATCATCCATTGCCTAGCCTAGAGGAGAACCACTAATGTACATTCACACACTCACTGGCTGATGTGAGCCCCTCCACAGCCATGTCATGGCATTCTGTAACCAAAGGAAAGTGTGAGGCAAAAACAATGAGGTACATTAGCATGAAGCGAAAACTAAATGCTCTTCATAGGTTGACAAAGAGGATTTCTGTAAACACAGGGGAAACAATTGACCCACTAAGGCCCTTTACAGTAATATAAATGCATTGATTACTTTTAGAGTGCACCTGAGATGCATCATGGGAATGAATACCTAAAGTCGATTCGCTGTTGAACATGGTGGCATTGACTTTCAAAGAGGGACGACTTTAGAACATAATGACATTGGAAGGCAGTTGTCGCATTCCTGGTTGCGAGAGGTTGGCCTGGTATATGCTAATTAAAGTGGGCACCTTGCACCAATCCAAACAACCCTTATGGTGATTTAAGAGGTCTAAGAGAACCTTAAAAAGCTATCCAAGTAGTAGCTGTGGAGATCTGCCTTCAGGCTTAGTCTTGAAGGAATGTTAAGCAGCCTGTTTTACCAGAATGCAACCATATAGTATTGATTAAATGAAAGGAGAACCACACAGTAGTTATAAAAATATGTATTTATTATTTTTAACAGACTCTAAGTACGACACAGTATCTTCTACACAAAGATACTCACAAAGCACACCATACTGTAGCACAGAAACAATAGTAAATAGCACTAATACACAGTGGGCTCCAGGGGGAGACCAAACCATATACTAAAATAGTGGTATAAGAACCACGACTCGAGTCAAGACAGTGTCTAGAGGATGTAGAATCACTGAGACCCCAAGGAACCACCCAAGGTGAGTAAGTAGGGACCCCACGGAGGACGGGTGCAGTGTGCAAACACGACCGCGTGCGCTGTACAATTCTATGGGAGAGTCGCGGTTGCAGTTTTAAAGTTTAAGGACCCTTCTAAGTGGACTTCGAAGAAACCCCGTGGAACCTAGGAGGTTGGAGAGCCACGCCACCCTTGGATACCGTGGTACCAGAGTTACCTATCCAAGGGAAGCCGGGTGCATAGGTCTGAAGTGGCGTCGGAAACCGTCGCCGATCTCTATGGAGGACTTTGAAGAAGAGCCACTGCTGGGAAGAAGAAAAGTGTCAGTTGGAATCCAAAGGTGGATTCTTGGTGAAGAGTACCAGAAAGAAGAGGGGACAGAGTCTGGGTCACTCAGGAGTGACCAGGGGCTCAGTAGATGAATGCCCACCAATGTTGGGTGCTTCAGGGGCATTGAGGGGGTTCTTGACTCTGCAGCACACGGACCAAGAGACATCGAGGACAACGAGGAGCCAGATGCGAGCTGTCCCACAAAGGATGTCGAGTTCTGAGGGGTCGGTGTCCAGCGGGAGCACCAACAAACCTTGGCAGCAGCAACCCATGCAGAAGGTCAAAGAAGGTTACGGTTCCGACCAGCAAGGTCCAGGAGACTCACCAAACACAGGGGAGTCAGGGCAAGCCTCGAGCAATCAGGGTAGCCCAGGAAAAGCAGTGTTGACCCTCAAGTGGACCCACAGGCCGGAGGCACAGGAGTCACAAGGGAACCTTGAGCAGTTTCACAAAGCAATAGCCCACGGAGCACTCGGTGTGAGGAGGCCGGAGTTCTTTGTAGAAAATGTTGCCAGATGTTAGGGCTACATGGAGCCCAGTGCACTTGTTCTGGAAACGCCAACAAGCATATGCACTTGCAAAAGTATGTGGTGCACAGGGGTACTGGTATTGCAGCCCCCACGAGGGATTCTGGCCTCAATCTTGGAGAGATGACAGCTCGGACCTTGAGGGACGTAGAAACCCACCTCTTGTGTTGCTGAAGCCTTTGGAGTTCAGAGGAGTAGAGGAGCAGCAGCCCAGTCAGTCGTGATGCGGTGCCTGCGGTTGCAGGGGAGTGACTGTTTCACTCCAAGCAAGATATCTTCAGTTGTCCTTGATGCTCCAGAGGTCCTGCATGGAGCCTGTAGGGTGTACGGGCACAAACGATGCTTAGGACTGAGAGGGAGACGAAGTTAGGCACAAACAAAGTCCAGCGGAGTCCAGAGTGTCCAGAAGGTCGAAGTTCTGTGGTTTCTGGTTCAGAATCTTGTCCACGTCGAATCTAGGGTCCTACAGCCAGGTAAGCCCTTTTGTACCCACAGGGGAGGGTTGGACAGATTCAGGGGACCCTCCCAGGGGAGGGTTTGGACAGTGGGAAGGTTACTCCAATGTCCTTTGTCCAGTTTCGCACCAGATCAGGAGCCAATGGCTCCCAGGACTGGTTTGAACTGGACTATGCACAGGGACACCAAATGTGCCCCTTATGCAGACTTTTGGTCGCTGGCAAGCGCACCCATCCAGGCCTAATACACTAAATCCTGTCTGGGAGGTGGTCACACCTCCCTGTGACAGGATGCCTATTGTTCTGCCTTCCCCTGCTCAAGCTTGGCTCAGCAGCAGGAGGGCAGAAATGTGTCTCTGGTCGGCAGCAACCATGTTGGGCTGCCCGGGACTAAAAGGCTGGTACCGGGAACACCAGGGACCTCACAAAGCTCGTTTCTGAGGGATTAAATCATACCTTCCGCACCGGTTACTGGTGTGGGGGTATGATTCCACAATGTTTGACACCAAACATGATACGGCTACTTTCAACCATTTTAGAGTTGGTCATCACGCGGTCGCATAATGCCACTCTATTTGTCGTAAATGGCTGCAGCACTAACAACCCGGGAGAAGGGACTCCGTAGGCTACAGGGGTGTTCTGCTCATGCAGTGGTACCCTTTCACTTAGAACCAAGCACCCTGCCTTCAGGATTGTTAAAAATGTAACAAAGAAGGGTTGGGCTCTAATCAGTAAGGCTGAGCCAGTCAAAAAATAAACAACAAAGTTGCCAGTACTGATGGTTCTTTTTAACAACCAATGCCCATGGGTGCACAGAATAGAATCAGAGGCACCCGGGTTGATTATACATCAAAAACAACTTTTATTTTATTCGCATAAGAACAAACACATCTTTTTTCATTTAAATGTGCATCTCATTTTCAAAAACACACGCAAATAACATTATTTTACAACAAATAATTGATACAACAGCCTATTGAAAGTGCATTCAAAGGACAAATTCATTTAACGACATTTAGACAGAGACTGAGACAACATACAACAAATAACATAAAATGGCTGAACGTTCATACAAAAAGACAGTGCTTGACGGAGCGACAGTGTTAAATCATCAAACAGTGTGAATGTTTTAAAATTGCCATGTTTCTGCACAGAATAAATCAACTGAATTAATGTAGGCAGAAACCATAACATAGATGTGTGACCACACTTGTTTGGAAAAAATAGAGACTGGTCGACGCGTTTCGAACCTCGTATCAATCAAAATTGGAGGTTCTCCTCAGGACCAAACACTAAAACAAAGAGAAAAGAAATATAAAAGAGCAGGATTTAATCTGAGCCCGACCAATGTGTGCAGCAGTACATTTCAACCAAGCGCTCAGAAAAAACTTACCTAGTAATAAAGATCAGCCGATCTTGAAAATCACTTGAAAAAAGGCGTTCTAATCTTGAATAAACAAAAGAAGAAAAGACCAAAGGAGAAATTTCAGAATGGATCCAATGAAATAGTATTGGAAGTTAGATGAAAATATATGCATCTACATTCACAAAGACTTACTTTCTGTCAAACAGTCATCGTCTCGTGGAGTTTGTCGTGAAGGATGACTTTTTATGATTAGGGAAAGTCTGTTAAGCAAAAACGCGGGGGTTAATATTGTTTAAGGCTTTTTTCTGATAATTTAGCCTGGAAAAGCGTGTACCTTTTTATGTGCGTATGCGGCTGTATTAGAGATGCTCACGAAAATTCATGCAGATTGTGAACTCTGTGAAGACAGAATGCCAATGTTGTCATTTCATTCCATAGGTTGGCGGTTTAGATGCCAGTGCGCAATGCGGCAACAACAGCAGTGGCGGATGGCGGTTTTGAAAAGCTGGTATACATTACAGCAACAAAAGGCAGTGGCTGATACAATATGCGTCCAAAATCACATAAGGAACTTGCACGTTTGTCAAGCAGCGGGGGTTGCGGAATCCGTGAGGCGTAATTACCTTAATTCACGGGTTTTCCTGACTGTGGCATCTCTCTCCGACTCGCTCACGATTTACAGCGGTGTTGAGTGATTGTTACGTTACCGCTTTTAAAACCCGGGCGTGATGGAGAGAACTTCCGGGTTGTCCATTACTCAAAATCCGTTTGGCGGCATGACGCTCATGGGCATCTGGGAAATGTAGTCTTTTTTCGTCGCGGTAGTTTTGACAATGTGATTGTCGTGGTTTGGAAAAACCACTTACACCTCCAAACGTATGTAATGTGATCTTGTGGTGAGCTAGATCTTTAAAAACGATTGTGATAGGTACTATTCATGTCCGTTTTTACCAAAATCAGGGCGAGAGAGGGAGAACTTCCAAGTTGGACATAAATCGCACTGCGTCTGGTGGCATAACGCTCACATAGTATCTTTCATCGCCTCCAATGAATGTTATTAATTTGACAGCATGTTAGTCAAAGCTATGGAGGGGTGGTTTAGGATGGGAGGAAAAAAAGGTTCTTCCGTTGAAAAAAGCCTTATGTTCGTGAGTGACATTGTCGAAAGTGGTATTTGACCCGGCTGGCTTCAAAGAGACGGCCCTTTCTTGCCTGGATCACTGTCCGTATCTCATGAAAGACTTCTGTTTCAATGCCTATAAATTTCAGACAGTTCGTTCAACCCATCTATTGCTGTATTAAACTTAATTATCAGTAAAGCTTCGCGTTGTGTCAACTTTAGATCTAAGTCACCTCCACGAGGGTCTTGTTCTACCTTTGAAATCACTGTCCACTTCAAGTCTTTTTCATCATGATTGTTAATTCTCCAATGGTTCACCAAGGGAGCTGTTTGTACATTTCTCCTTATTCGTGACTTGTGTTGGGTGATCCTTTGTCTTACTTCTTGATTAGTTTTCCCCACGTAGAGTTTAGAACAGGGGCATAAAATGCCATAGACTACGTTTCTAGTTTTGCAGTTGGAGTGCGACTCATGTTTCCAATTTATGTTCTTATACGAAAACAAGGAACCTTCCAGAGTTGAATCACAGCATGTGCACGTGCCACATTTATGGTGTCCCTTAATCGCAGGCAATCCCAAATGGTCTCTCATGGTCATTTTTACTGTCATTTTTGGTAATGCTGCCCGGACTATCTGATTGGAAATGCTTTGGTCTTTCCTCAATGCAAAGAGGGGATTCATGGAAAGTGATGGATCTAGATTTTCAATCAAATGCCAATTCTGATTGATGATCTTCTTCAATAAGTTAGAATTAGGACAGAAAGCTGACACGCAAACCATTCTGTTTAATGGCCGTTTCTCTCTTTTTGGAGGAGTGTCTCACGAGGTGTCCACCACCCCCTCTTTAGAGCATTCTTGAGCAATTTCTTAGGATAGCCACGTTCAAGTAATCTTTCCTTGAGGTTCTCTGCATGGTGCATATACTCATCTTTAAATGTGCAATTATGCTTAAGCCTTAAGAATTGACCGAATGGTAAATTCTCACGCAAACTGCGTGGATGATTGCTGGAAAAATGCAACGATTTGTTTCTGTCTGTTAGTTTTCTGAAAAGTGTTGTAACAAGTTTATTTTCAGAGGCATACACTTCTACGTCCAGAAATGTCATTCTTTGTGATGCAAAATTCAAACTGAATTTGATGTCTGCTGACCTGGAGTTAAGCCATCCATGGAATTGCTTCAATTGATCTTCCTTTCCTGTCCATACTAGGATAATAAATGGCACTAGATCCATCACTTTCCATGAATCCCCTCTTTGAATTGAGGAAAGACCAAAGCATTTCCAATCAGATAGCCCGGGCAGCATTACCAAAAATGACAGTAAAAATGACCATGAGAGACCATTTGGGATTGCCTGCGATTAAGGGACACCATAAATGTGGCACGTGCACATGCTGTGATTCAACTCTGGAAGGTTCCTTGTTTTTGCATAAGAACATAAATTGGAAACATGAGTCGCACTCCAACTGCAAAACTAGAAACGTAGTCTATGGCATTTTATGCCCCAGTTCTAAACTCTACGTGGGGAAAACTAATCAAGAAGTAAAACAAAGGATCACCTAACACAAGCCACGAATAAGGAGAAATGTACAAACAGCTCCCTTGGTGAACCATTGGAGAATTAACAATCATGATGAAAAAGACTTGAAGTGGACAGTGATTTCAAAGGTAGAACAAGACCCTCGTGGAGGTGACTTAGATCTAAAGTTGACACAACGCGAAGTGTTACTGATAATTAAGTTTAATACAGCAATAGATGGGTTGAACGAACTGTCTGAAATTTATAGGCTTTGAAACAGAAGTATTTCATGAGATACGGACAGTGATCCAGCCAAGAAGAGGTCGTCTCTTTGAATCCAGCCGGGTCAAATACCACTTTCGACAATGTCACTCACGAACATAAGGCTTTTTTCAAAAGAAGAACCTTTTTTTCCTCCCATCCTAAACCACCCCTCCATAGCTTTGACTAACATGCTGTCAAATTAATAACATTCATTGGAGGCGATGAAAGATACTATGTGAGCGTTATGCCACCAGACGCAGTGCGATTTATGTCCAACTTGGAAGTTCTCCCTCTCTCGTCCTGATTTTGGTAAAAACGGACATGAATAGTATCTATCACAATCGTTTTTAAAGATCTAGCTCACCACAAGATCACATTACATACATTTGGAGGTGTAAGTGGTTTTTCCAAACCATGACAATCACATTGTCAGAACTACCGCGACGAAAAAAGACTACATTTCCCAGATGCCCATGAGCGTCATGCCGCCAAACGGATTTTGAGTAATGGACAACCCGGAAGTTCTCTCCATCACGCCCGGGTTTTAAAAGCGGTAACGTAACAATCACTCAACACCGCTGTAAATCGTGAGCGAGTCGGAGAGAGATGCCACAGTCAGGAAAACCCGTGAATTAAGGTAATTACGCCTAACGGATTCCGCAACCCCCGCTGCTTGACAAACGTGCAAGTTCCTTATGTGATTTTGGACGCATATTGTATCAGCCTCTGCCTTTTGTTGCTGTAATGTATACCGGCTTTTCAAAACCGCCATCCGCCACTGCTGTTGTTGCCGCATTGCGCACTGGCATCTAAACCGCCAACCTATGGAATGAAATGACAACATTGGCATTCTGTCTTCACAGAGTTCACAATCTGCATGAATTTTCGTGAGCATCTCTAATACAGCAGCATACGCACATAAAGGTACACGCTTTCCAGGCTAAATTATCAGAAAAAAGCCTTAAACAATATTAACCCCGCGTTTTGCTTAACAGACTTTCCCTAATCATAAAAAGTCATCCTTCATGACAAACTCCACGAGACGATGACTGTTTGACAGAAAGTAAGTCTTTGTGAATGTAGATGCATGAATTTTCGTGAGCATCTCTAATACAGCCGCATACGCACATAAAAAGGTACGCACTTTCCATGCTAAATTATCAGAAATCTTCCTGAAAAAAAGCCTTAAACAATATTAACCCCCGTGTTTTTTCTTAACAGACTTAACCAAATCATAAAAAGTCATCCTTCACGACAAACTCCACGAGACGATGACTGTTTGACAAAAAGTAAGTCTTTGTGAATGTAGATGCATATTTTTCATCTAACTTCCGATACTATTTCATTGGATCCATTCTGAAATTTCTCCTTTGGTCTTTCTTCTTTTTGTTTATTCAAGATTAGAACGCCTTTTTTCAAGTGATTTTCAAGATCGGCTGATCTTTATTACTAGGTAAGCTTTTTCTGAGCGCTTGGTTGAAATGCACTGCTGCACACATTGGTCGGGCTCAGATTAAATCCTGCTCTTTTATATTTCTTTTCTCTTTGTTTTAGTGTTTGGTCCTGAGGAGAACCTCCAATTTTGATTGATACGAGGTTCGAAACGCGTCGACCAGTCTCTCTTTTTCCAAACAAGTGTGGTCACACATCTATGTTATGGTTTCTGCCTACATTCATTCAGTTGATTTATTCTGTGCAGAAACATGGCAATTTTAAAACATTCACACTGTTTGATGATTTAACACTGTCGCTCCGTCAAGCACTGTCTTTTTGTATGAACGTTCAGTCATTTTATGTTATTTGTTGTATGTTGTCTCAGTCTCTGTCTAAATGTCGTTAAATTAATTTGTCTTTTGAATGCACTTTCAATAGGCTGTTGTATCAATTATTTGTTGTAAAATAATGTTCTTTGCGTGTGTTTATGAAAATGAGATGCACATTTAAATGAAAAAAGATGTGTTTGTTCTTATGCGAATAAAATAAAAGTTGTTTTTGATATATAATCAACCCGGGTGCCTCTGATTCGATTCTGTGCACCCATGGGCATTGGTTGTTAAAAAGAACCATCAGTACTGGCAACTTTGTTGTTTATTATTTATTTTTTCAGGATTGTTAAGGCCTGCTATAGGGGTGACTTATAGGTTTTAAGTGTAGTGACCCTTAGATATGGGAAACCTATATCTTAAGTAAGTGGTGCATGCACCAACTTACACAGGCTGCAATGGCAGGCCTGTAGATCCATTTTGCTTGGCCTCTCATGGGTGGCATAATACATGCTTCAGCCCATGGGAGGCCTCTGGGGTACCTTTGCCCTGGGTACATGGGTACCATATATTAGGGTCTGACAAGGGTACCCCAGTATCCAATCTGGAGTGTACCTAAGTACTTAACATAACAGGTTAGGGAGAAATCAGATAGACTGGGGTCCTGATTAACAGGATCCCAGTCAGACTAGTGAAAAACAGTATAACGAAGCAAAAAGTGGGGGTAACAATAAAAAGCAGACCCTACTTTCCTACACAACCCCCCCCAAAACGTAAGGAGATGAGACTAGCCTTGCCCAGTTGAGTCTTCATTTTCTAAGTGGAAATATCTGGAGAGTCCATCTGCATTGGCATGGTTACTCCCAGGTCTATGTTCCACTGTATAGTCCATCCCCTGTAGGGAAATGGTCCACCTCAAAAGTTTGGGGTTTTCACCCTTCATCTGTTTTAGCCATAGGAGGGGCTTATGGTCTGTCTAAACAATGAAGTGAGTGCCAAACAGGTATGGCCTCAGCTTCTTCAGGGCCCAGACCACAGCAAAGGCCTCCCTCTCTATAGCTGACCAACGTTTCTCTCTGTGGGTCAACCTTCTGCTGATAAAAGCTACTGGTTGATCCTGACCTTCTGCATTAAGTTGTGACAACACAGCCCCTACCCCCAACTCAAATGCATCTGTTTGGACAATAAATTGCTTGGAGTAGTCAGGACTTTGCAGATTGGGAGAAGTGCACATGGCCTGCTTGAGCTAATCAAATGCCTGCTGACAGCTAACTGTCCATTGAACCTTCTTGGGCATTCTTTTTGATGTGAGATCATTTAAGGGAGTCACTATAGACCCATATCCTTTAACAAATCTCCTGTAATACCCAGTCAGGCCCAAGAAAGCTCTGACCTGAGTCTGGGTAGTTGGAGCAACCCAGTCCATGATGGTCTGGATTTTGCTCTGTAATGGTTGAACCTGGCCTCCACCCACAAGGTGGCCCAGGTACACAACCTTGCTCTGCCCTATCTGGCACTTAGTAGCCTTGATAGTGAGGCCTGCTCTCTGCAGAGCCTTCAAAACATTCTTCAGGTGGACCAGTCGATCCTCTCAGGTGGAGCTAAAGACAGCTATATCATCTAGAAATGCTGCACTATAGGCTTCCAATCCTGTAAGGACTTTATTCACCAGCCTTTGGAATGTAGCAGGTGCATTCTTCAAACCAAAGGGCATCACAATAAATTGATAATGCTCACTAGGGGTTGAAAATGCTGTCTTTGGTTTGGCCTCCTCAGCTAGTCTGATTTGCCAATAGCCAGCAGTGAGGTCAAATGTACTTAGATACTTGGCTGAGGCCAGAGTATCAATAAGCTCATCTGCCCTAGGAATTGGGTGATCATCAGTCCTAGTGGCTGCATTGAGTCCCCTGTAGTCCACACAAAACCTCATCTCTCTCTTACCACCCTGGGTGTGAAGTTTAGGTACCAGGACTACTGGGCTAGCCCAAGGGCTATCTGAGGGCTCAATTACTCCCAATTCCAGCATTTTTTGGACCTCTGTCCTGATGCAATCTTTCACATGGTCAGGCTGCCTGTAGATCTTATTCTTGACAGGTAGACTCTCACCTGTGTCCACTTCATGGGTACACCAGGTGGTTTGACTGGGTGTCAGAGAAAACAAATGGCTGTATTGATTGAGGACCTTCCTACAATCAATCTGCTGTTGACCAGTGAGGCTGTCTGCCAAGACTACACCATCAACTGATCCATCATCAGGGTTCTGTGAGAGGAGGTCAGGAGTGGGTCACTCTCTTCCTCCTGTCCTCATCAGTTGCCATGAGCAAGCCCATGTCAGTCCTGTCAATGTATGGCTTGAGCCTGTTCACATGGAGTACCCTGTGGGGGCTGCTGGGAGTACCAAGGTCCACCAGGTAGGTGACCTCTCCCTTTTGCTCAAGAATGGTATGGGGTCCACTCCACTTGTCTTGGAGAGCTGCTGGGGCTACAGGCTCCAACACCCAAACCTTCTGTCCTGGCTGATAAACAGTCAAGACAGCCTTTTGGTCATGCCAAGCTTTTTGCAATTCTTGACTTGCCTCAAGGTTTTTACTGGCCTTCTTCATGTACTCAGCCATCCTGGAGCAGAGACCAAGTACATAGTCCACTATGATTTGTTTAGGAGGTTTGAGAGGTAACTCCCATCCCTCCTTTACCAAACACAAGGGACCCCTAACTGGATGCTCAAACAGAAGTTCAAAAGAGCTGTAGCCAACCCCCTTCTGTAGGACCTCTCTGTAGGCAAAGAGAAGGCAGGGAAACAGGACATCCCATTTTCGCCTAAGCTTTTCTGGGAGGCCCATGATCATGCCCATGAAGGTTTTGTTGAACCTTTCAACTAACCCATTGCATTGTGGGTGATAGGGTGTGGTGAACATGTAGTTCACTCCACACTCCTTCCACATTGCAGTAATGCAACTTGACATGACGTTGGTACCTCTGTCAGTTAAGACCTCCTTAGGGAAATCTACTCTGGAAAAAATTCCCAGGAGGGCCCTGGCCACCGTTGGAGCTGTGGTGGCTCTAAGGGGTATGGCCTCTGGATACATAGTGGCATGGTCCACCACCACTAGAATGTAACTGTGTCCAGATGCTGTTGGAGGTTTCATGGGACCACTTATAGCAATCCCAACCCTCTCAAAGGGAACCCCAAAACAGGTAGTGGTATGAGGGTGGCCTTTGTGGTATCATCTGACTTACCACTGCCTTGACAGGTGGTACAGGAGCGACAAAACTCCTTTGTGTCTTCTGACATGTGAGGCCAGTGAAAGTGAGAGACAAGCCTGTCCGAAATCTTACTTTTGCCTAGGTGTCCTGCTAAGGGAATGTCATGTGCCAAGGTGAGTAGGAAGCCCCTAAACTTCAGAGGTATGACCAACTTCCTGGTGGCACCAGGCTTGGGGTCTCTACCCTCTGAGTATAGGAGTCCCTCATCCCAATAGATCCTGTGGGATCCACTGACACTTCCAGCAGCCTCAGCAGCAGCTTGCTGTCTGAGGGGTTCAAGAGAGGGGCAAGTTTGTTGCTCCAAACTCAAGTCTGCCCTGGAAGGGCCCCCTGTCCCCAAGAACTCAACCTGATCAGGTTCCAGTTAATCGGAGACACTTCCTTCACAGGGACTGAGATCATCTCCCTCAAGAGATTGATCCTCACACTGAGTCTAGGGGGAAGACACAGCCTTACCCCTCCTGCTCCTTCTCTTGGAAGGCCCCTGGTCCATTTTTCCAGGATCCAAGGCCTGTTCAGTGTTAGCCAGCTTGGCCTGTGACCTGATCACAGCAAACACATCTGCAGTGATGCCCAGCATTGCTGCATGAGTCCTTAACTCTACTTCAGCCCAGGCTAAAGTTTCCAAATAATTGCCCAACAAACACTCCACTACAAGGTCTGAGCTAACCACAACTTTCTTAGGGCCAGTTACCCCTCCCCAGCTGAAATTAACAACTGCCAAGGAATGATCAGTCCTGACATTGTTAGCATTGGTCACTTGGTACATTTCTCCAAGTATTATTTGGTCAGGGCCCACAAGATTCTCAGTCACCATAGTGACACTTGCACCTGTGTCCCTGTATACCATGGCCTCCTTACCATTGATCAAAGGCTGTTGTCAGTATTTGCCCAGGTTACTGGGACTGACAAACAAGGTGGCAAGATCCATGCCACCATCAGACAAGCACAGCCTGAGCTGGAGTTCTGACTAGGCCAGAACCCATCTCAGAGCCCAAGGTTAACCCTACTAATCCCTTGTTCCCTGTACCACCACCTGTACTAGTGCTAGGGGGCTCAGTTGCCTTAGGGGCATTGGTGGTAGGAGGATTGTCCTTGGCTTTTGGACAGTCAGCATCTCTTGTCCAATGTGTCTTCTGTTTACAGATATAACACCAAGGTTTCTTTTTGCCTTTACCTTTGTTGGATTGTGACTCCCCCCCAGATACAGGTTTTTGGGGCCCTGATGAAGACTTTTGATCTTTACCCTTGTCCCCACCCTTATCTGGAGTTTTAGCATCTTGCTTCTTTTGGTCACCACCATTGTTCTGGTTTTTCTGCTTCACCCTGGTTCTGACCAACTTATCTGCCTTCTTTCCCAATTCTTGGGGAGAAGTCAGATCAGTGTCAACCAGGTACAGATGCAATAACTGATTTTGGCAATTATTAAGGATATGCTCCCTCATAATCAAATTGTACAATCCCTTGAAATCATTCACTTTGTGCCAAACAACCAGCCTTCCAGAGCCTTAATGGCACTATCCACAAAATCTACCCAATCTTGATTCTGTGTCTTCTGGGTGTCTCTGAACTTAATCCTGTACTGTTCAGTGGTTAAGCCAAACCCATCAATGAGAGCACTCTTCAAGATTGAATAGTTGTCAGCATCCTCTTCTCTAACAATGAGGAGCTTATCTCTACCTTTGTGAGCAAAGGAGAGCCACATAAGATAGCTGCCCACTGCTCTTGGGGGACCCTCTGAACTTTACAGACCCTCTCCAAAGCAGTTATCCATTTATGGATGTCATCCCCAACATGGTAGGGAGGGACAATCTTGCTCAGGTTCCTATTATCAAAGGAATGTTCCTTAATTCTAGGGACACTGTTACTGTCACCATGGGACTCTAGTCACAACTTTTTTCTAGCTGTATGGACTTCTAGGGACTCTTTGTCAAGTGCCAATTGCTCTTGCCTGAGCCTAAGCCTAAATTTCTCAAGTTCAAGCAATTGGTACTCCCTATCATTAGAGTGGTCCCTCTTGCTAGATACAGAGGTCCCTACAGGCTGTCCTGAGTGATTGGACTCTGCAGAGGGAGATCTAGATCTCCTTGGTAAACTCTGTACTCTGCCAGGAGGGGTGAAGAGGGGGCCATCATGGCCTTCTCCACTGCCTTCTGGAAGATCTGAGTTATCGAGGTGGGACCCATCTTGGTCCCCCTGGTCAGGGTTAGATGCCAGGTCATAAAAGGTGTCACCTCCTGACCTGTCTTCATTCCCTGTCCCACCCACTCTTTCCTGTTCATCTAACCCAGGAGTCTTCCTTAGGTCATCTAACAGTAATATCTCTATTAGACGTTGAGTGTTGGCACTTCTCCCTGTCTTCAGCTTTCTAGAGGCACACAGGGCTTTCAATTCATGGAATGAAAGCTCACTGTATCTAGTGGGCAGAGAGCCACTGGCATCTCCTTTAGTAGACATACTAAGTGTGGTGACGTGTTGCACCTACCTAACCTAGTGGAAACTACACTCTCTGAGGTTGGAGAAAGGGTGTGCTAGACCCTTGACTTACCCAACCCTAAGTTCAGTAGAACTTACTTATTCTAAGCTAGTATTATATGTACCTAGTACTTAGTGGTTTCCAGTTAATCAATACAAAGATTTATCTGGTAAAACAATGCAGGCTTGAATCCCAACCGCTGCACACCAATGTGAGAAGTTGGCCTGGTATATGCTGTACTCTAATTAAAGTGGGTACCTTGCCACAGTCCAAACAACCCTTATGGTGATTTAAGAGGTCTAAGATAACCTTAGAAAGTTATCCAAGTGGTAGCTGTGGAGAGCAGCCTTCAGGCTTACTCTTGAAGGAATGTTAAGCAGCCTGTTTTACCAGAATGCAACCATATAGTATTGGTTAAATGAAAGGAGAACCACACAGTAGTTATAAAAATATGTATTTATTAATATAACACACTCTAAGTACGACACAGTATATTCTACACGAAGATACTCACAAACCACACCATACTGTAGCACACATAAGAAATAGTAAGTAGCACTAATACACAGTGGGCTCCAGGGGGAGACCAAACCATATACTAAAATAGTGGTATAAGAACCACGACTCGAGTCAAGACAGTGTCCAGAGGATGTAGAATCACTGTGACGCCAAGGAACCACCCAAGGTGAGTAAGTAGGGACCCCACGGAGGACGGGTGCAGTGTGCGAACATGACCGCGTGCGCCGTACAATTCTATGGGAGAGTCGCGGTTGCAGTTTTAAAATTTAAGGACCCTTCTAAGTGGACTTCGAAGAAACCCTGTGGAACTTAGGAGGTTGGAGAGCCACCCCACCCTTGGATACCATGGTACCAGAGTTACCTATCCCAGGGAAGCCGGGTGCATAGGTCTGAAGTGGCGTCGGAAACCATCGTCGATCTCTATGGAGGACTTCGAAGAAGAGCCACTGCTGGGAATAAGAAAAGTGTTCGTCGGAATCCAAAGGTGGATTCTTGGTGAAGAGTACCAGAAAGCAGAGGGGACAGAGTCTGGGTCACTCAGTAGTGACCAGGGGCTCAGTAGATAAATGCCCACCGATGTCGCGTGCTTCAGGTGCATTGAGGGGGTTCTGGACTCTGCAGCCACAGGGACCAAGAGATGTAGAGGACAACCAGGAGCTGGATGCAAGCTGTCCCACAAAGGATGTTGAGTGCTGAGGGGTCGGTGTCTGGCGGGAGCACCAACAAGCCTTGGCAGCGGCAACCCAAGCAGAAGGTCAAGGAAGGCTACGGTTCGGACCAGCAAGGTCCAGGAGACTCACCAAACACAGGGGAGTCAGGGCAAGCCTGGAGCAACCAGGGGAGTCCAAGAAAAGCAGTGTTGACCCTCAAGTGGACTCACAGGCCGGAGGCACAGGAGTCGCGAGGGAACCTCGAGCAGTTTCACAAATCAACTGCCCACGGAGCACTCGGTGCGAGGAGGCTGGAGTTCTTTGTAGGAAATGTTGCCTGAGGTTGGGGCTACTTGGACCCAGTGCACTTGTACTGGAAACGCCAACAAACATATGCACTTGCAAAAGTACGGAGTGCACAGGGGTACGGGTATTGCAGCCCCCACGAGGGATTCTAGCCTCAAACTTGGAGAGAGGGTAGCTCGGACCTCGAGGGACGTATAAATTCACCTCCTGTGTTGCTGAAGCCTTTGGAGTCCGGAGGAACTCAGGAGCAGCAGACCGGTCAGTAGTGATGTGGTGCCTGCGGTTGCAGGGGAGTGACTCCTTCACTCCAGAGGAGATATCTTCAGTTGTCCTTGATGCTCCACAGGTCCTGCACAGAGCATGTATGGTGCACGGGCACAGACGATACTTCAGACTGAGAGGGAGACGAAGTCAGGCCCAAACGAAGTCCAGCAAAGTCCACAGTGTCCAGACCGTCAAAGTTCAGTGGTTTCTAGTTCAGAATCTTGTCCACGTCGAATCTAGGCTCCTACAGCCAGGTAAGCCCTTTTGTACCCACGGGAGAGGGTTGGACAGATTCAGGGGATCCTCCCAGGGGAGGGTTTGGACAGTGGGGAGGTGCTCCCATGTCCTTTGTCCAGTTTCGCACCAGAGCAGCAGCCAATGGCTCCCAGGACTGGTTTGAACTGGACTATGCACAGGGACACCAAATGTGCCCCTTATGCAGACTTTCAGTCGCTGGCAAGCGCACCCACCCGGTAACAACCAGGGAGAATAGACTCCGTAGGCTTCAGGGGTGTTCTGCTCATGCAGTGGCACCCTCTCACTTTGAACCAAGCACCCTGCCTTCAGGATTGTTAAGGCCTGCTAATAGGGGTGACTTATAGGTTTTAAGTGTGGTCACCCTTAGATATAGTAAACCTATACCTTAAATAAGTGGTGCATGCACCAACTTACACAGGCTGCAATGGCAGGCATGTGGATCCATTTTGCATGGCTTCTTATTTGTGGCATAATACATGCTTCAGCCCATGGGAGGCCTCTGGGGTACGTATGCCCTGGGTAGATGGGTAAGATATACTAGGGACTGACAAGGGTACCCCAGTATCTAATCTGGAGTGTACCTAAGTACATAACATAACAGCAGATAGGCTGGGGTCCTGATTAGCAGGATCCCAGTCAGACTAGTCAAAAACAGTATAACATGAAGCAAAAAGGCAGGGTAACCATAAGATGCAGATCCTACTTTCCTACACTGGCAAAAAGAACGCATTACCTAGCTAGTTGGCTTTCACACCGGACATCACATAGCCTTTAGTAGTAGTGTTTGTCAAAGCTAATTAATTGCAAATTTTGGCAGGAAAAAGAAGGACAGGCATTTTTTGGATGACAGCAAATCTTCAAATCTGCATTTATGAAAACAAATGCTTAAGAAAAACCTAAACCTTTTCTTGAACATATCATTAATGTTCTTGAATATATAATTCTGAAAGAAAAGGAAAGGCAACCTTTCAGGTAACCAAGTGTGGTACCTGAGAGGGGCTTGGGATATGAACCCCTGCTCAAATTGTAGCTTGAATTGGCCAAGAGAAGTGGGTGGAACCGAGGCCTTCTCTAATTTGTGTAGTTTCAGGTTACCAGCCTTGTCTGCTCTTCCACAGCCCAGTCCTCCAAGGATTGTATTTGATCGGCAGCATACAGTATAAAATAAACAAATACAATGCATGGCTTCTGCTTTTGTCACCTTTTCCCAGTCTTGCCCATTTGTTCTACTACTACTACATTCCACAGCATCACTGTCTGGTGCAATTTGATGTAAAGATCACTGGACCTTCTATGACAACCCCCGATTTTGATGTATAGTCACACAAAGTCCCACTACCACTGAGGCTAAGCTGGACAGTCATTATTGTAATTATCAATTGTTTGTCTCTCTCTCTCATACCCCCATCCATCACACCACCAGGCGCTATGTCACACAACACAATAAGTGTACCTCAGTGGTCATCCCAAATGACATGACAACACTTCTAATATAGGCATAAACAAAAACAACACCCTCCCAACCGTGCACCCCATATGGTTTAGCTTGCTTTCGATGTGGGTAAGTACTTCAGTGCTGCACATAGGGGGTAGTAAGCAACATACATTTACTACAAAATCATGCAATACAATAGTATATATTGTTTAAAATTGCTTACTTCTGCATTAGGTTTGTCCTTTAGAATGGTTTTCTAAAAGGAGAAAAGAAAGTCATAAATTATAGTCTCACAATGAAAACATATATTTCAAATACTATACTTTAATACCCTATTCAACCTTATCTCCCAAAATTCTGATAGTTTTGTGTGTTGACTATGAATATTAATACCGAATAGCAATCAACATCCATTAAGTACAATAGATATAAAAGTATGATTATAAAGGAATCATGTTTAGAGAGCAGCAGACACAGACCTGTTGAAATTATTGATCAGAGCAAAAGGAGTGGAAGGTGTGTTTAAGAATGTACCAAACTTGTGGCAAAATAGGAGATATTATCATCATAGTTTGAGGTGAAAACATGTTAAGTTGCGGCAAATGAAGTGACAAATGTTGAGAAAACAGAATATTGCCAATGCAACAGGAATAAGAGGTTTGAATTTATGCTATACTTTTCTTTTTCAATGTTTATTTCAAGATTTTTAAAAAGAGCAATCGCATTACAAAACGTAAGGTAGTATGACATTCAATACAGTACAGTTTCCAGATCCTACACAGACAGGTACACCACCCAATTCCCCCCTCCCCCCAACTGGATTTCCAGCAGATTTCACTACCCAATACTGGTTACTCAGGAACAGAGGGCCGCCGATGGGACTGCTGAAGTTGAGATCTTGTATCCGAGTCGGTATCCAAGCCAACCTCTTTGACCGGATCCATCTACTCATGCAACATTTCCGTCCATTCAAAACAGGCCTCCTCCACCTTATCATCCGTCTGGACCTCACACATCCGGGGTTCCTCTGCCAGAGCCCTTTCGTCCACGTCTCTACTTCACTGGTCATACCATAGGATAACTATTCTTTGATTGGCAGGCACAAGACCCAGCAATGCAATTTGTCATGCAGTTTGCTCACAGTCAGGCTTGGTAATAGTTGTAACAAACAGTGGCAGACCGTAAGAACTATATGTACGACAGTCACCTCTCGGAGTCTATGTGTAACCATGCTCCAATATACCGTCATCCCCATACACCCCAGGCATATACAAGAAGGTCGTCTCAGCAGCTTCACACCTGGGGCAAGATCCGGATCTAGTTCTATATCTACCCTGATACCTTTTCGGCAAAAGATAAGCTCAATGTAAGAAGTGTGCCAGTCTGAAACCTGCATCCCAAGAGACTCCCCTTACTAATGCACAAGCCTTCATCCAGTCCTTGTCTGCCAAGGGTTCCTCCAAGTCACCATCCCAGCACAGTCTTGTGACCATCAGCATATCTGGCGTATCCCACTTTAATGCTTCATTTAGTCTGTAGACCAGCCCCGAGCAGAGTTCACATCCAACAACACCTCCAGCATTACTGAAGCTACTGGGGTCTATGGAAAATCAGTTCAGATGTCATTGGACGTCTTGGTAATTTTGGCAAATTGTAAAAAAAATCCTCGGCCTGCTCCAAATGGCTCCTGTGCCTCCGTGAATGTAATGCACCTCTCCCCCCAGTACAGGACCCCAGAGTTTCACAACCTCCTGCAATCCATGCCGCCAGCGACATAACCCATTTGACCTGTAGAAATAGCTTCAACCACCACAGCGGCAACTGGCCGGCGCAGTACCTGTCTAATCACCAACTCCTATGTCCACGCTGTCCACGCTGTCTGCCTCAAAATACATGAGTAATATTTATGTAATTGAGCCCTTTCTATAAGACAGAGAAGCAGCTGATCCACACCCTTTGTGCCCACCAATAACCTTTTCTCTCTGTTAGAGCCATCCTTGCATCATTGTGCGGCTTACTGTAACTGTGCCGCCACATAGCACAATTACATGTCCAGTAAGCCCAACCCTCCTTCCTCCATGTCCAACTTGAGGACCAGAGACCCATCCAGCTACACTTACTAGCCCAGATCAGTTCAATCAAGAGACTGTCTAACTTTTTAAATGTCAAGTGGCCTCTGGGGCCGAACATATAGGCAACGGGGCAGGGAGACCATCCAGGCGACAGCTTCCCTGCTGGTAACTGACAATGGTAATTTGCTCTTAAATGCCACAGAGGCCTCTAGGCCTGCCAGTACACTCCCTATGTTATCACATAATGATTTGTGATCTCATGCATCACCTGTCTACCCAGATACTGGAATTTGTCCAACTCCCACCTCAAACCCAGGTCTGGAAGGGGGTCTGAGATATCCCCGTCCCACCCCGTGATCAGGAATATTAGGGACTTAGCTACACTCACTCTAAGGTCAGACAACCTCCTAAATGTATGTAGTACATCCAGCTGGAGGGGTACTGCGCTCTCCACAGCCGTGAGGGAAAATGAATCAGAGGCATTTATGGGAGTACTACTGGGCAATGTCTTGGTAAAAAAGTGTTCTACAAAAAGAATGTGTTCCTGGAGGATTCATTTCTACTCAATGTAATCTTATCCTGGTCAGACAGCTCATCCAATGACTTCAACACAACATTCATGTACAACACCAATGCAGTAATGAACACAAATATATTTACCAAGACACCTAAGTCCATACAATATAAATCATCACATATCAACTTTGAATGAAGGACTACAAGCACCATGTATTATTGATGTTGTTAGAGAGGACAAAATGTCGCTGTTTCGTTCTCAATTGGCACATTAAGACCACAAGACCATCCTCAGAACCAAGTGTTGTAAAGGAGTGAAGCCTGTAAGTACTTGCTGATAAATCAGGTACACCTCTGCGTAAAGGACTCCACAGACACCCTATGCATCATGAATCAAAGTTGAAATGTGATAATTTATATTGTATGGACTTAGGTGTTTTGGACCTTTATTGTTAGGAGGATTCTTGCTCTTCCGTATATCCCCAAACATAATGAATGTGAGTATAAGGATCATAAGGAGGAGGTAGTGTTGGTTTGTTGATGTACTGCTGTATCATAAATGTTATTTTTACTGTAATCATAAGCTAAGCGAATACTCGTAGATAAGTGGGACAATCTGGATGCACTCATATTGAGGGAATGTAGACCGAGACTACACAAAGAAGGAGACAAATGTGGCAGACTATTGGCCTGGTTACCGAACAGAGAATGCTTGTTTCCCAAGATTCTGACACTACGCATTCCACAGGGCACCATGCTTTCTAGCCAAACCAGTTTACTACACAAGGTGCACAGACATCTCAAGCAGGTATGTAGGCATCCCCAGATGCAAAATAGCATTGAGATGGAGGGATTCCTAAGCTCAGTACAACTTTCAAGATTAGAGATTGATCAGTTAAATTTACTGGAGGCAGATATTACACAGAAAGAACTACTCAAAGCCCTTAAAGAGCTCCCATTGTTTAAGTCACTAGGAATGGACAGCTTATGGAAGTGGCGGGGCAATGGTGGCACTAGATATAGAGAAAGCCTTTGACACAGTCAATTCGAATAACATGTTTGGAGTATTGCAGTGGATGGGATTTGGACTGAGGATTATGGGTTGGTTGTGTCTCTTATATACTATGCTCACTACGCAGGAGAGACTGAGTAACATGGTATTACCTACTTGGCCTATTGAAAGGGGCCCTTTGTCTCCCCTCCTGTTTGCAGTCGCAAAGGAACCCTTTGCAATAACTGTGCACAAGGTTCTGGAGTTCCTTGGGATCTGAGTGGCAGACACGCTCCATATAGTATCATTATCTGCAAAGTATATATTGATATATGTCAATGCTCATCAGAGCTCCTTGGCGATACTATTTGCCGTCCTGGAGGACTATGGAAATCACACAGGGCTGCAAGTAAATAGAGTCAAAATGGTGGTGTTTCCTTTGGGTTCACACTGGACTGTCTACCACACATTTACCAGTAGTGGATACTGAACCACTTCCATTATCTGGGGGTACCAGTTGAAGGAATTGGCCCGTTTCAGGTCACTCGGGTCACTAATGACCACCTCTCAGCCTTCCATACCAAATGAAGAGTCGGTCAGACAATAGAGAATACAAACCAATAGCTTTTTATGCAAAGTACACTCAGAGCGGAGCCCAGTCTGCCCACTCGCTAGGAGTGCTGCAGAGGGACTGAAATCGACAAGCATAAAGAGACATTATGTACATTTCGTAACTGGGCTAAAACACGCCCATAGTGGAATTTTCCAGGCAGGTGCTGCTAAGCAATGGAATACAAAGAAAAAAACAATCTCAGTGCTCATATCTTACACAAAGTTGCAAAGTCCAAGGTTGTTCCAGTCGGGCCCGTCACCAGACAAGTGGGAGAAGGCATTTATCTAGTGAGAAAGGTATGTGCTAATAAGAACAGTCTATTCCTTACTCCACCTATACACTGTTTGCAGGAAAAAGAAAACGTGAAATACCACAAACAAGCACATTTTGTATTTTAATCCAATGTCATCCATGGCATAAATGATGTTTCAATTCAACAGACACCACAAAAACTGTTGTTTCATGCACCCATGACTAGTACTGGGCATACTGGCTGGAAGGCCCATTGGCAGACTAGGCCACATAGTGATAGTAAATTAAAAGAATATTGCAAATTCATTTTAAAACATAGAGAAAATGTACTAAAACTGCAACATTTTTCTTTTACAAAATAAGAAATATTACATGCAAAACAACAACAACCAGCAAGGAGGCATGGCTACAAACAAAGAACACAACATGCAGGCCTATGGCAAAAGCACACTGGCTGCCTACACAAATGGCACCAACCACATGGTCAAACAGCAAGCAAGGAGGCATGGCCACAAACAAAGAACACATGCAGGCCTATGGCAAAAGCACACTGGCTCACTACACAAAATGGCCACCAGTCACATGATCAAAACAGCAAGCAGGAGCGTCTGGAAAACAAAGAACACATGCAGGCCTATAGACACTGACTATACAAGATGGCCCCTGGCCACATGGCATGGGGAGCAAAGATAAATGGTGACCTATGGCAAACACACTCACATACTGGCCAGACAAAAGAAGCATGCTAACACAGAGAACACAGAATTAATTCAGCAATGCCAAAAACGAAAATTAACAGGGCTAAACATTTTTACAGCAACACACATCCTCCAAAGGCATTACCACACCTATACACTGTTTGCAGGAAAAAACTTGAAATACCACAAAAAACACATTTTGTATTTTAATCCAATCCCATCCATGGCGTAAATGATGTTTCAATTCAACAGACACCACAGAAATGTTTCATGGACCCATGACTAGTACTGAGCATACTGGCTGGAAAGCCCATTGGCAGACTAGGCCACATAGCGAATTAAAAGAATATTGCAAATGCATTAAAAAAAATGGAGAAAATGTACTAAACTGTGCAACATTTTTCCTTTACAAAAGAAGAAAAATTACATGCAAAAAATAACTAGGCCCCTACTGAAACTGCAGGCCACCCCCATCACAATAAATTTTAAAAATCGAATAAAAATATAAATAAATCCTCGTGCATGCCCTCTATCAAACAAACATAACGCTTATACAACAGTTTTTTTAAACTTACTTGTGAAATCTTATATACAAAGTCCTTAAATCCAATGATGTATATATGCAGCAGACACAGAGAGTGATCCTTGCAGCTCCAAATCCAAATTAAAAGTGACTAGGAGATGAAGAAAGCACTTGGAGGAGACTGCTGGACAGGAACAGGAAGTTTGAGATTCTGGGGCACTTCTTTCCTGTTTGAAAAAAAAAATTTAATAAAAGGTCTCCTCGCTCAAAAAACCAATGTGAATGGTCCATTTGAGAAGTTTTTACCCCCAAATTGTCATTTCGGGAAGATTTAGATCCTTCTCGTGTAGAGAATCTTCCCCAGGTTACAACCGTGGTTGATCGCGCTCACTTGCGATCACATACATCACAAAACAAGTGCCAAGTCGCGGGCGAGGCCTAAAGCCATGTTAACGTGCGCAAAATCTCACTGGAGCTCGCGGGTGGCTTGCGAATCTTGTGGTGCTTGCGAATGGCTAAAGAATCTTGTGGACGCTCGTGAGAGCCTGGCAAGTCACTGCCGCACATGCCAAATGACATTTCAAGCGCGCAACTAAATAAAAACTGTTTATCAGTAACTCCACGTTCTCCGTGGAATGCGGAGTTGCCGAATTCCGCATACTCCGTGAGTGGAGCGGAGCTTTATGCCCAGGCCTAGTGAAGACAAATACAGACAAGACTTTGACGGCGGCTGGTATCGCCCTTGGGAGTGAGGAACACACAAATGCTAATGAACCTGCAGGTATGGCACTAGCAGCCATGTTACCCGACCTCTCCCGTCGGTTTAATAAACTGTTAACAGCTGTGCTGGACATTAACTCTACTCTTGAAACTAAGCTGGACTCCCTATCCATTGACATGGGTCTCTTGCGGGAGGACTACAAAAACATGAAAGACCAAGTTGAGAACACAGAGTATACACTCGCTTCCCTGCGTCCCACAGTGGTAGACTCTGATAAACACCTTCAGGCTATGCAGGAGGAAATAGAGTATCTACAAAGGAGAGTAGAGGACCAGGAGGGTAGATCAAGACAGAACAACATGAGGATCGTGGGCCTCCCAGAACAGGCAGAGGGCCCAAATATGGAACTGTATCTTGAGGACTGGTCATGAACACGATTCTCCAGGGTGAACAATTCACTTTTTTCTCTGTCGAGAGGGCCCACAGAGTGCCTGGGAGACCTCCTTGTCTGGGTGCACCTCCATGGCCGGTGGTCACCCGCCATTTTAATTACAGGGACAGAGACCATATTCTGCAGGTGGCACAAGCCAAGGGCCCCTGGACTGTCAAGAATGCTTAAGTGCACATTTATCCTGATTACACCCTGGACGTTCAATAGCGCAGATCTTCTTTCATGGAAGTAAATAAATGCCTCCATGAGCATGGCATCAAATATGCCTTGTAGTTCCCTGCTACGCTTCGGATAACACACAAGGGCACCGCTACTTTTTGTGCGACACTAGAGGACGCCTGGTCCTGTCTAGAACACAGAGGCCTTACCACCTCATCAGGGGGTAAAACAGCCCCCCACATCATGGAAAACACAAAAACAATGCAAGCCACACACTAGACGACAACCACAAGGTTCCACTAAAGAGCAAGTGGCCAAGGAGAGGGCCCACATGGTGGAGGACGTGGGGAGACATGTGGCAGCCACCTCTCCCCCAACTTCAGGTTCGGAAGCTGGGAACCGACAAACCGACTCGCCGGAGGTCACTGCTTCACAAATTGCTGAGTTGCTGGGTGGAAGCCCGACTGCTGCACCTCAGATGGCCAAGGACCTGAAAAGAACTGCATCTCTCAGGTTTGGTAGGGTTGTGCATGAGAGGGTGTCGGATCTGCTATAGGTGTGGGATGTGAGAATAATAATAATGCTGAACTGAGGGCTGAGGGTTATGGCTAGTCTGACACAGGCCTGCCGCTGGGACTGTTCCCACATTTGTAAAGTACCACTGGTAAAGACTGTTATTTAGAGTTGTTAGCATTGCATTACAGTGCCAATGGCTGGCCGCCCACTGGTGAACTGGCCTGGAAATGGGAGTTTTTAAGGTTATTCTTATATTACACCCAATGTGGATTTTTCTTTTATTTTAGTGGTAGATGTGTCACGCTGAATTTGCTGGGGGGTTGGGTGGGAGGGATACGGGCAGGGTGATGATGCTGGAGGTGTACCTTTATACTAAATATAATGGCTATTAGCATTAATACAGTGGGATCCTCGCATCTGTTGCTGACCTGGAATGCACATGGCCTAGCAGGCTATGCCAAGCAGTATTGTGTCTATCAGTATCTCCGTAGGTGCAAGATTCAGATTGCACTCCTTCGGGAGACGCACCTAACGTCATCAGAACTGGAATCTATCCACAGGGGTTGGAGGGGAGTATTGATAGGGACCACATACTCCAGGTTAGCCAGAGGAGTGTTAATTTGAGTAGCTACTAGGGTACCCCTAGAGGTTCTGTATACTCAAATTGATCCAGACGGCTGTTACGCAGTGCTGAAAGGTTTATTGGATGGTCTCCCACGCTCACTAATCTCACTCTTTGCACCCAATACTAACCAAGCTCCCTTCCTGCAATCTTAGACCCCCAACAATGCTGCGTAATGCACTTGCACCGAGTTATTGGGGAGGGGACTTTAATTGTACCCCAGACCTCAATGATGACCGCTCCTACCCCCAACTGGCAGGAGCAAAATCGATCTCTCTCTCATATCACTTACAGAGATGGGCCACTAATACTCAGGTGAAGGACACATGGCGCAGTCTGAACCTGGAGACTAGGTAAATTCTCATACTACTCTGGTTTACACGACCTACACACCAGGATTGATCTCATTTATTGCTCTAGGGAAGCCCTTGCCAGGGTGACGCGGGCTGAATATCTTGGCCGCACTCTCTCTGACCATTGCCCTCTACAATTGCAACTGCTTCTCCCCCAGAGAAGCAGGCCCAAAATACCAACATAGTGCCTTCCTATGGAGGTGACAAATGCAAAAAGAACAATTGATGGACAGAATGCAGAACAATGTCATACATTCACCCCAGTACAGAGATCTGGGCCTAAATCCATCGTTTTTTTGCTCACCATGCCATTCCAGTTTGAACCCAGCCATATGCAAATCAGTCTTGACCCTGTGCCCAATGGGAACATTCCAGTCCGAACGGCCAGGCCCTCCCTGGACTGGAAACAAGCATCCTAGGACCGGTTTCGGGGATTCACCCCTCATCAGGCAGGATAGCTTGACTACCAGTGGCATGGAGAGCACGGGACCCACGTCTGGGCTTACCCGTCCCACTCGGGGTGACAAATGCAAAAGAACAATTGATGGACAGAATGCAGAACAATGTCATACATTCACCCCAGCACAGAGATCTGGGCCGAAATCCATTGTTTTTTTGCTTTCCATGCCATTCCAGTTTTAACCCAGCCATATGCAAATCACTCTTGACCCTGTGCCCAATGGGAACAGTCCAGTCCGAACTGCCAGGCCAGGTCCTCCCTGGACAGGAAACAAGCATCATAGGACCGGTTTCGGGGTTTCACCCCTCATCAGCCAGGATAGCTTGACTTCCAGAGGCATGGAGAGCACGGGACCCACGTCTGGGCATACCCGTCCCACTCGGGGTGACAAATGCTATGGAGGCGCTCCACAACATCCCATTCCGATCTACCCTTTCAGATATACCTCTTACTTTCAGGAAAATGAGAGCTTTGCCTCGGGAGCCAGGATTGAGTGGGACGCATTTAAGGCTGTGCTCTGTGGTTACACATTAAGGTGGTTTGTGGTGCTAAGCTAACCCTTCGCAGTGAACTAGGCACCCTGGAGACAGACATACGTCATTACGAACAGTTATTCCACACAGACCAATCGGTAGTGGCTCTGCTGGCACAGGCTAGGCTGGCACACAAGACCACTCGGGAGAAGCTGGGAGCCCTAGACTACAGGGAGCACTTGGCTAGGAGGCATGCAGAGGGCGACAAAGCTGGTAGACTCCTTGCGTGGTTGCTTCGCTCAAATTCGCCTATGAATCTAATCATGGCTGTCAGAGATGGTACGGGACGCATCCTTAACACACAGGACGACATTAATACTGCTTTTTATTCACATTACACCTCCTTATACAAAGTCCCACGAGGGGAGGATCTGGCTGCAGTGCAGTCCTTTCTAGATGCAGTGACTCTCCCCCAACTACAGACCTCACAGCGGGTGGAATTGGAAGCCCCAATCACTGAAACTGAGTTTTCTGATGCAATAAAACAAATGGTATGAGGCAAGACTCCTGAGGCAGACGGATGGCCTTTGGAATTTTATTCCACTTATAGAACACAGCTCATACCGCACCTGCTCAAAACTTATACCGAGGCTTACGTGAGTGGAGTACTGTCCCACTCCCTCAGGGAGCTGGTCCTGCCCAAAGCGGACAGGGACCCATTACTCTTGGGGTCATACCGCCCCTATCCCTTCTGAATTTAGACTACAAGATACTTGGGAAGGAATTATCCAACGGACTGATCCTGGTAGTACAAACTGTGGTGCACCATGACCAAAATGGGTTTGTTCCCGGAAGGAACACTTTCCTGAATTTGCATCGGCTCTTAATGTTAATGGACTGGGCATACAAGATGGGTGCACACCCTTGGGTCACATCCCTCAACATTGAGAAGGCCTGTGACACCCTGGGATGGAGCTACCTGATGGCAGTGCTTAAAAAGTTAGGAATGGGACCCAACTTCCTTACATGGATCTCATTATTATATAATTCGCCTGTGGCTCGCATAAAAACAGGTGCCACCTTTTCCGACCCCTTCGTCATAGAACGAGGTACCCAACAGGCTTGTCCCCTCTCTCCGATAATTTTGGCTCTTGCGATGGAACCACTAGCTTCTGCACTTAGACAACGCGCTACAAGTTGGGGGATACAAGCCTCTTGATAATAATCACTGGCACATAATATCTATGTATGCCGACAATGCACTGGTGTATCTACGGGAAGATGCAGCAATACTTCCAAATTTTATGGTCTAACTGGACCAGTTTAGCAGTGCATCAGGACTGAGAGTGAATTGGGATAAATCCCAACTATTTCTAATGATGTTACTTTGCCCTGATCAACGGATGGCACTCCAGGTCACCCAAATCCCTTGGTCCTGCGACTCCTTTCAGTAGCTGGGGATTCATGTTTATCATACAGCAAAAGACTTACTAGATGCTAATTTGGGTAGGGCAATGACCAGTGCCAGGTCTTCTTTATCATTCTGGACTGCACTGTGGGCCGCAAAGCTATCTCAAAGATGCTAGTGCTACTCAGATTGCTGTATTTTTTCGCTGCTCTCCCCATCCTAATTCCTCAGAAATTCTTTCAAGACTTAAGGGAATTTCTAACTTACTTAATATAGGGTAATGGCAAAAGGTGGGTGTCTCTTAATAAAGTATATGCTCCCCTGGCAGGAGGCTTGGGTGCCCAAAATGTGAGTATTATTATGCGGCAGCACAATTACAATGGCCTATGCGGTGGCTGGCAGGCCAAAATACGATGGAACTGGGGCTCTGGTCGGTTGGGATATACCCGTCTAGGATGTTAGAATGGTTGCTGGGTTCAGAGAGAATGATTCTAAGGAAAGTTGGAAATATCCTTATGTCTAAAGCCAGCTCTTTTTGGACCAATTATCTGGTCAAAAAGTGGTTACATTCCCCTTACGCCCTGAGCTATCCTCATGGGCGTTGCCGGGTTGCATAGACTTATTAACACTAACATTTTTAACTTTTCAATAAAGAAACATACAAAAAATAACATTGAGATTACCTTATTACACTTTATAAGAATAATTCCAAATTGGGAAAAGATAGACTTTCCAGTTTGGTGTCTCTGGTAAAGTTGGATTTTAAGTTGCAATTCTGAAACTGCCACTTTTATAAAGTTGGCTTTTTCTTACTTTAACCATTTTGTGCCTTCTATCTGTCTCTGAATACATGTCTAGGGTGGTTGAAAGCTGGGCTTTGTGCATTCCTTCCAGACTGCCACACACAAAGGGAGCTTAGGTGTGACTGATGGCCATCCACATCCTGATGGGCCATCCTGGGTAGGATGGCAGTAAGGAGCTGAGACTTACACCTGAATAGGCTGTGCCTATCCCCACACAAAGGGCTGCGTACCCCCCTGGAGCCAGGGCATGAAAGGCAGGGGTTCTGTGTGCTTCAAAGACCTCTCTTTGAAGTTTCCCCCACTTCAAATGCAAAACTGGGTATAAGTACTGGACCCCTGACACCATCAACTCAGTATACTTCTGGACCTGAGGACATTCTGCCAGGAAGAAGGGCTGCTGTGCTATTGAAAGGACTGTGACTATGCTGGACTCTGCTGGGCTTGGCATGCTGTCTGCTGGCCTTCTTGCCCGTGAGTAAGAAGGACTGAACATGGCACATTGTCTACATCCAGCTGGATCAACGACAAACCATCGCCTCCTTTGTTCCACGCATCGGGCCCGTTGACGGCGCAACAAGGTACTTTTTCAGTTGAACATGTTTGGTCTCTGTATCCAACCTGTTTTCCATCGTGGTCGGCCTGAACATTTGGATTTACTACAGTGAAGCATGACAAGATGTCCCCGGTTGGCGCTTTAAGTTTTTAAGCACTATATTACCATTTATTCTTTAAAACTTCATAACTACTTTTTGGATTTTTTCATTTTGGTCTTGTTTTGTTCATAAAAATTTAATCTATTTTTATAACTTGTATATAATAAAACACATGTTTATTATTTCTTCTTAGGTCCAAATATATAACAAGATCCAGCCAACAAGTTTCGTTCCAACAAAGTTTAGAACTTCATCAGGGCTTAATAGTGTAGATTATAATGTATCATGAAATATATAAAACAACTATAGGTAGTTCCATCCAATATCAAAAAGCCAGTATAGGCTGTGTCATCAATCTCCACAGTCATGTGGTCATAATGTATGGTAATGAACAGTCACCACAGGAACCTTAATAAGTATCTATGTGCTTAGTCCGTATGGTCCTCACTTATTGGGACCATACGGCATAAGCACATGAGGAAGCCCTGATGAAGTTCTAAACTTTGTTGGAACAAAACGTGTTGACTGGATCTTGTTATATATTTAGACCTAAGAAGAAATAATAAACACGTGGGGTTTGATTATACAAATTGGACTCTTTATTGGACTTGTGCCGGTGCACCTCTCCATGTGCTATCATCTTCATATACTGCTGGCCAGTGGTACCTAACAGCAGCAGGTACAGGATGATTAGTGCACGGAATCCTACTGACTTTGTACACTGTGTGAACGAGGTGCTTTCTTTCCAGTCCGCTGTTGTTTCAAGTGTCTGTGTTTCATATTTTTATAACTTGGTTTAGAGTCTTTTTGTGGTGTTTTCACTGTGTTAATGTTTTAAGTGTTGCACAAATTCTTTACACATTGCCTCTTAAGTTAAGCCTGACTGCTCTCTGCCAAGCTACCAGATGGTGAGCACAGGTTAATTTAGGGTGTGTATCTGACTTACCCTGATTAGGATTGCGGTCTCTACTTGGAGAGGGTGCATACCTCTGCCAACTAGAGATCCAATTTCTACCATTGGTGATCAGCGGTGAGGATATGACTTGTGTTTGTGCAGTGCCTTACAGTTTGGTGTACACTACTATTCCATAACTAAGACCAATTTGAATCAATTCTTCTTGATTGGCATTGTGTTTTCCTACCTTTCCTGATTGGCATTTTTAATTTTTCTATTCCTCCTGATTGGCATTTTTGCTTTTCTCTAAAATCATGTCTCTGATTGAATGTTCTACACCTGCCCCTACAAAAATGTATTCTGATCTGGCTAAACTTGAGTGTTACACTGTGTCTCAGCTTAAGGATTTCTGCAAGGGGTTTGAGCTTTCTACTAAAGGCTTCACCAAGAAGGTGGAGCTGCAAAAGGCACTGAGGGCCTGGATAGAAGCTCTTGATGCAGCACCAGCAACCCCGGAGGATGATGATGAGGAGCTGGATCAGGATTCACTGGAGAATCTGAGACTGCCTGTAGGACAGGGAGCCAACATCCTGCCAGGAGTAGTGATTCCCCATGGTAGGGAGCAGTGTATCATCCAGAAATCTATCTCCCCAGAGGAGCTGGAGGACAGGAGGGAGAGGAAACTTACGTTGAAGCGTGCCAAACTAAAGATAGAGGCAGAGTGAAAGAAGCTGGCCATGGAGGCAGAGAAAAGGCTTTTGAGGGAAAAAACTGGGCATGGAGGGGAGGATTACCTGTGGTTGATGAGAGGAGCCTGAAGGAATTGGAGAGGCTATGCAAGTAGAGTCCAGTGGTGGCAGCAGTTCTTCAGTGCCCTCTGATATGAGGGTCTGGTGTCTGACTTTGTGGTGGGAGATGACATAGAAAGATCGTTTAAGGCCTATGAAATTTCCCCACAGATGCACGAGGTCCCTGAGGGGTATTGGGGAGCTAGTCTGTGGAGGCATATCCCAAGTGAGGGGAGTGACACTCTACTGGCCCTCGAGTGGAGTGACAGGATGAGGTATCCCCCCATGAAGGAAGCCCTAACCAGGAAATTTGGTTTGACCACAGAGAAGTACAGACAGATATTCAGGGACAGCCAGAAGCTATCCCAACAGACCTGGGTGGATTGTGTAGATTCCTTTTGCAAGGCACTGGATGGTTGGGTGAAGGGCAGCAAGGCAAAGGATTACATAGGGCTGTATAATTTGTTTGTAGAAAGTGCACATGTTCAGTCTTCGTTTTCCAAACCTGCACCAACAACTTGTTGATAGTAATCTCTCTGACCCCAGAAAGCTTACTAAGGAGGCAGACCACTGGGTCAGCACCAGGGTCCAAAAGAAGGTATCTGGGAGATCACCACAAGGGTGGGCAGGGTCCTCACCAGATGAAGAGGGGTGGGGGGGACAAAAAAGCAAGGAGTTCTCTAAAGGGCCCCGAAATAGTTCTTCGGGTCAGGACTCCCATCCCATACTGAGAAGAAAAAGAGATGGTTCCCTGACTGTAAGTCTGCAGGGATGGTACCACCTAAGTGTTATGAGTGTCAACAGGAAGGACACTACAAGGGGATGCCTAGTGTCCCAAGCGGGAACAGCCTCCACCAGTGGTTAGTCACTTGGGTTGGCTAGTGTAGCACTTGGGAAAGAAATGGTCCGAGATAGTTTGGGGGACAGAGTAGAGGTTACCCTAGGGTCCGTGGGTGATGGAGAGATGTTGCAGAGAACCCATATGCCTGACAATAAAAGGAAGTACAGACAGTGGGTCACCATCAATGGGCAGAGGGTGGAGGCTCTGAGAGACACTGGTGACAGCATGACCACCATCCGGTGTCATCTGGTGTCTTCAGAGCAGGTAGTCCCTTCTGTGTTCCACCAAGTTGTTGTAGCTGACAACCGTGAGAGCCACTACCCAGTGACTCTAATTTCCTATGAATGGGGGTGGGGGGGTGTCTCAGGCTCCTATAGGGTAGCCAGAGACTGTCCATGCCTGTGGATTGTCTGCTTGGCAATGACCTGGAGCATACTGTTTAAGGAGAATAATACTGCCTGGAAGGAGGTGGAGCTCAGGTCACACTTCGAGATGTTGGGGTTGCCTGAGTGGGTGTGCCTGACCTCACGGTCCATGGCAGCTCAAGAGGGTAGTCAAGAGGATCTGGAGCCTGGAAGAATGGCCCAAGTGCGTGATAAAAAGAGGAAGGGCAAGGGGTGCGGAAAACTAGCTCCTGAAACTCCCATGGTCCAGGAGGAGGCTGACCCTGAGGGGGATGCCCTGGAACCTACAGGGGAAGATGTGGCTGAACTGGGGGGGAACCCTTCTGAGCTGTCCTACTCGCAGCAGGAAGGAGGTCCCAGCAGGGAGGAGTTGTGCAAGGCACAGAAGGAGTGCCCTACTTTTGTGGCAGTGGCAGCAGGCTGATACCCAGGCAGCTGGTAATGCCTCTGGCAAACACCTGATCTACTGGGAGAATGGTCTCCTGTAGAGTGAGCCTAAGGCTCCTGAGTCTGGTGAAACACGTGTGTTGGTGGTACCCCAGTGCTTCAGGGCCTGCCTACCAGGTGTGGCTCATGATGTGCCACTGGTAGGTCATTAAGGACAAGACAAGACCTTTGACAGGCTTGTTATCCACTTCGATTGGCCTCAAATGAGGAAGGCTTCAGATGCATTCTGTAGGTCCTGTCATACCTGCCAGGCCAGTGGCAAGTCAGGGGAGAAGTGCAAGGCCCCCCTGCAACCTTTTCCTGTCATTAGCACCCCTTTTGAGAGGGTGGGCATCAACATTGTTGGGCCCCTGGACCCCAAGACAGCTATGGGCAACAGATTTGTTCTGGTGTGGGTGGACCATGCTACCCAGTACCCGGAAGCAATCCCTCTAAGGACTGTGACTGCATTCATCATGGCCAGGGCACTGATGGTGATCTTTACTCATGTGGATTTCCCAAAGTAGGTGGTGTCTGGCTGAGGTACCAACTTCATGTCTGGGTACTTGAAGGTCATGTGGAAGGACTATGGGGTAACCTACAAGTTCTCCACTCCTTACCAAACCCAAACCAATGGGTTGGTTGAAAGATTCAACTAAAACCTCAAAGGCATGATTATGGGTCTGCCCAAGCCCATGAGGCATAAGTGGGAAATTCTCCTACCATGTCTTTTGTTCACCTAGAGGGAGGTACCACAGAAGGGGGTTGGCTCCAACCCTTTTGAACTTCTGTAAGGGTACCCAGTGAGAGGACCTCTCAGTTTGGTGAAGGATGGTTGGGACTAAGAAGCCACCCCAGGATGTAGTTAGCTACATGCTGGCGTTCCACAACCAGACAAGTCGCTACTGGAAACTCGCACAAGATAATCTGGAAGCTAACCAGGAGGAAATGAAATGCTGGTATGAACAGAATACCACTCTGGTTGAGATTCAGCCTGGTCAAAAAGTGTGAGCGATGGAGCCAGTGGAGCCAAGGGCCCTGCAAGACCATTGGTCTGGACTTTATGAGGTGAGGGAGCCCAAGAGTGATGTCACCTACTTGGTGGACCTCAAAACTCCCAGGAACCCTTTAAGGGTCCTTCATGTCGATTGCCTGGAAGCCCACTTTGAGAGGTCTGAGAGTGCCATGCTCTTGGTTACTGATGATGGGATGGAAGAAGAGAGTGAGCCTCTCCCCAAGCTCCTTCCTTCCAAGTAGCAGGATGGGTCAGTGGAGGGTGTAAACCTCTCCCCTATACTAACCCTAAATCAACAGAGGAACTGCCGACAATTGCTGGGGCTGTTTGCCTCTATGTTCTCATTTACCACAGGAGTCACTACAAGGTGCACACATGATTTTGATACTGAGGACAGCATGCCTGGGGAAAAACAAAATTTACGGGTTATCTGACAAGGTGAGAGCCAGCATCAAAGGTAAGGTCTCTAAGATGCTGGTGTTAAGGGTCGTTGAGCCCTCAAACAGTCCTTGATCAATCCCAATGATGTTGGTCCCCAAGGCTGCCCTGCCAGGTGTCACACCTGAACTTCGGTTCTGTGTGGACTACTGAGGGCTCAATGTGGTCACTAAGACTGAAGTACACCCCATCCCCAGAGCTGATGAGCTCATAGATCGGCTTGAAGCTGCCAAGTTCCTCAGCACGTTTGACTTAATGTCTGGGTACTGGTAGTTTGCCTTGACCGAGGGTGCTAAAGAGAGGTCTGTGTTCTGTATCTCAGAAGGGCATTTCTAGTTCTGGGTCATGGCTTTTGGGTTGAAGAACACCCCTGCCACCTTCTAGAGGTTGGTCAATCAGGTCATGACTGGGTTGGAGAACTTCAGTGCCGCCTACCAAGATGACATTGCGGTCTTCAGCTATAGTTGGGAGGACCACTTGTGCCACCTCCAGGAAGTGCTTCGGGCTCTGCAGAGAGCAGGCCTGACTATCAAGAGCAGTAAGTGTGAGATAGAGCAGGGTTCTATGGTTTAAAGGAACACAAATTAGGGGGCGGCAAGGTGCAACTCCTGCAGCCAAATATTGACACCATTCTGGCTTGGGAACCCCCCAAGTCCCAGACAGAAGGGAAAGCCTTCTTAGGCCTCACTGGCTATTACAGGAAATGCATCAAGGTATATGGCATCCTTGTGGCCCCTTGACAGAGCTGACTTCCAAGAGGCAGCCACGTCAGGTGATTTGAACAGAAGTGTGCAAGAAAGTTTTTGCCACCCTGAATGAGCCCATGTGCACAGCACTGTGCTCAAGGCCCCTGGCTTCTCACAAGAATTCATTGCGCAAACAGACGCCTCAGAGCATGGCATAGGGACTGTGCTCTCACAGCTAAATGAACAGAGCCTGGATCAACCCACATCCTTCATCAGTGGGAGGTTATTTCCCAGAGAACAGAGGTGGAGCGCAATAGAGGGGGAAGCTTTTGCTGTGGTCAGGCCACTGAAGAAGCTAAAGTCATACCTGTTTGGCACTCACATCCAGGTTCAGACAGTCCACAGACCCCTCATATGGTAAATGCAAATGAGGGGTGAGAATACCAAACTGTTGAGCTGGTCTATCTCCCAACAAGAAATGGACTTTACGGTGGAACACCGTCCTGGAACATACCACACCAATGCTGGTGGTCTCTGCAGGTTCTTCCTCCTTAATGAAGAGAACTCCCAACGGGTTGGGTAGCTCTTCCCACTTTCCGCTGGGGGGGGGAGACGTGTTAGCCCTGGCATCCTTGGCATGGTTTCCCCTGACATTTGCCTTCTGACCTCCTAGTGACCCAATTTCTAACAAGGGGCATTCCAGACTTGTCTGGTACATCGTTCTCCATGAATCAATACAGTCCACCCTAGAGAGGCTTGGCTGAACATCCAAACATGGCGGCCGCACTGTAGCCGAGCTCCAATGTACTCCAGCAGTGTCCTGGCATAATCCTAGTGATCCTTGGCGGCAGGGTTGCTGAAACATCTTCACTGCCTAGATGCACTCTTGGGCTGCCTGGAGGGCCGTTGCTGCCACTGTGTGGGCCGTGCTGGTGCCAGAGGCAGTCAGGAGTGAGGGCTGTCAGCTGGGGCCTACTGGATCGGGTCAGGAGTGTCTCACAGTGGTGAGGTGCGGAGCAGGTGTGGCCCCGGGAGGTGACGTGCCGCTGAGCTGCTGCTGGCCACTGCCTGGGGCAAGGGGGCAGCTATTGCCCTGCAATGGCCAGGAGCGTGAGCCACCGCTTATGGCCTCTTTGGGCCAGGCCACAGGACCTGGTGGTTGTGAGGGCACGGGGCCGCTGGGCCCTGGTTGGTGTTGCCCACGATCATTGGCACAGTGGTGCCACAACGGGCCATTTCCTGCTCCTAGCGGTGAGTGAGGGGTCTTTCCCCACCCCGGTCGAATGGAGTTGCGGGGCAGCCTCGTGTGCAGGCATTGGGGCCACAGGATTGGTCGGCCCATCCGGGCCTGGAGGACCAAGGCAACAGCAGCGTGGATGGAGACCTCGCATAAGTTGAGCTGCTAGGGGGGATGCACCGGCCTGGAGAGGACACACGCCCCCCCACTAGATCACTCTGGGAGATGGTGGCAGGTGGGGGGCCTAGGAGGAAAGTGGGCCCGCAAGGAGAGGGGGTGGGCACAGCCTTGGTAATGCTGCAGCCCTAACTGGATGGAGAGTGCACCCCTTCACCGCAGGGTTATTATTTGACGGCCTGTGAGCCTGGGACTGAATCCACTGCCTTCTGGCATGGTTGTGTAGCCTGCCAGGACTGCGATCAACACGGTACATTGTAGCCTCTGATGCGGGACCACTTCTGTCAGTTGGGGTGTGCACGAAGGTGGAACAGCCTGGAGACTACCCGCTTCGGGCAGCGACCGGGTCTGGAGGCGGCTCTACCCTACACTCGGGGTTGCTCACTCGCCTGCCGACTGGGCTAGACTGTATCCCAGAGAGCTGTGAGGGCTGTTGGTGGTTGGGGCCATTTGTCCCTCTTCCCTGAGTGGCTGCATGGGCTGCCCCATCCTGGATCTTTGGTGGGGACAGAAAGGCCGTCTGCGCTGAAGGTCCCAAAGAGATCGCCGAGGGCAAACACTCATCAACGGGTAAACAAGGTACCCTCGACAAGTAAGCCCATGGCAGGGTGCAGGCTGTGCCTTCAGGCTCAGTGTCTGTGGGGTCCCTGGTCGTCCTGCCCTCACAGGTGCCTCTCACAACAACAGATACGGCCACAATCCTGGTGGCTATTACTCAGTCCCTCGAGGTGTTGGAGTCAAGAATTGGGGCAGTCCACATGGACGTAATGCTGCTCTGGCAGGACCTGCGGCAGGCGGTGGATCGGATCACAACAGCAGAGGTTAGGGTCACTGATGTAGATGATCCGTCAAAACTCTGCAGCAATCCTTTTGTAAAATGTTGGCGGTCACCAGGGAAATGGCATCCAGAGTAGAGGATGCTGAGGGGAGGACCCGCAGAACAACCTCTGCTTTTTGGGCTTCCCGATGGGTTGTGAGGGTTCAGAACCAGAGAAATTTGTGCATAATAGACTAACGTCTGATGTGTCACTGGACTTCCTGTCCTCCTGTTTTGTCATTGAGAGAACGCACAGAGCTCTGTCCCAGTTTCTTCCAGTGGGAGCACTGTCCCGATCTATCATTGTGAAGGTGTTGAACTATCATGATTGTGATGCGATCCTGTGATTCACCCGCAGCCAGGGACACCCACCTGCCATCTGTGCTCCAGAAGGCGGGGTGGGCAGCACTCAGGTGCAATGGACTGGGCAAGATCTGAGTCCAGGGGTGGTAAGTCTCATAACACTCAACCAGAAGATGTCCCCCAGCTGAACCTTCATGCACAACAGGAGGCACATATGGAGGGTTCCCAAACCCTTTCTGGACACTGCCAAGAATCACTGTCATGAGGGGCCATGGGAGACTGTGTGGTTTGGTCTTCCTCCCCAACTGTTTTGTTTCATGTGGGGGTAATTGTGGATTCTATTTCATTTCCGTTTGTTGACTTTTCTCCTTGCACTAATATTTTTGCTTCATTTCAGGGCAAGGATGGGGGTCGGTGGAGGTGGGACCAGGATTGGTTTGTGTGGTTCTGTTTAGGTTGGTCCTACGACCGCACTGCAACAGATGCTTCTTGTTTCAGATGTGTAGGGTGGGTGGGAGTGAGGGGAATGGGGTGGGTTTTTGCCTGTTCCAGTTTTTTTTGTTCTATTTGTCCGACAGACTGCTTACATTGACCAGTGTTTTTACTGTACCCGTTGTTGCCAGGCATGACATGATGAGCCAAGTACATAATGGGGCCATGGGCCTTACACTTTTATCTTGGAATGTCAACGGGCTCCTAGATCAAATCAAGAGCAAGGCAGTTTTGCGTGCCGCACACAGAAGTAATCCTGATTGCTGCTTCAGGAGATGCATTTGCTGGGTAATAGATGCCCCTTCCTTGCTCACCTGGGCTTTGCACGGGCACCCCATGCGGGGTTCATGTGGGGGTTCCAGCGGGGTGGCCATTTTGATTCGTAGGGTGCTTCCTCTTCAGGTTACACACACTTGGCATGACAAGTTGGAGAAATACCTGGTGCTCTCTGGCCTCCTGGATGGTGTCAGGATCTCAGTGTTCAGTATGTATGCTCCCCCTCCAATATCGGCCTCATTCTTGGGGTGATGGGCACTCTCCTAGCGGAACACCCGGAGGGACCTAGATTTCTGGTGGGGACTTCAATAGGGTGGTGAATTTGGAAATGAACCACTCGCTTGGGACTGTAGAGACAAGGGACCATAGTTCTCCATTATCTGACTTCCTCATGGCCCTGGGCCTTATTGACCCCCGGCAGGTTTTTCATCCACATGAAAGAGCTTACACCTTTTATTCCAGCATGCACCAGTCCTTTTTTCATATTGATTATTTTCTTCCTCCACGCTGTGACATCCACAGTGTCCTTGGCGTGCAAATACTAGCTAGGGGACTCTCAGAGCATTCCCCTTTAGCTTGAATGGTGGCTTAAGAATGCCACTCCACAGCGCACCTGGATACTTGGCTCCTTTCCACACCCGAACATAGGTGGCACATCTGTACTGGGGTTGAGTCTTTGTTACAGATATATGGCGGCTAGGTGGGCTACCCAGGCACAGTCGGGGAGGCCCTCAAGGCCACCATCCGCTGAGACATCATTAGTTCCTAAGCCAGGGTTAACAAGTGACAGGATCAGACACTACTGGACCTGGAGGATAGGGTGCACCAATTGGAGCTCTGACACCAGGTTCTCCCATCCTCGGGTTCCTTCAGGAATCCTATCTGCACACAGAACACTATCAAGCAGATACATATGGACGAGGCTCAGAAGGCATGGCACGCCACCCAGGCACACCATTGACAATGGACTGATAAAGTCAGCAAGACCCGCCATTGGTTATGTAGTAACACTTTCAAACATGACCCGATTGCACGCATAATAGATTAATCAGGGGTGGAACTTACTAGTGTGACAGAGATTGCGGATGAGTTTGCAGCATATTATGCACAGCTCTATACGAGAGAGGACAGACTGGACAGGCCGGAGGTGGAGCGTTGTCTCCGTGAGCTCCTGCTTCGGCGGCTGTCGAATGTGGAAAGGTACTTGCTCGAAGCCGAGCTCTGGGAGTAGGAGCTTTTAGTAGCCCTGTTCCAGCTCTGGGTGAGGAAGGACCCAGGACCTAATGGTTTCCCGGGAGAATTTTTCAAGGCTACCGCCTCAAAGATTATTGTCCTATTACATTCCAAGCTTCTAAAAGCAGTAGGCAAAGGGTGTTTGTCATCAGGTCTCCACTTAGGGAAGATTGTGGTGATTCATGCACCTGGGAGAACTCCAGAGAGCAGTTCCTCTTATTGTCCGATATCTTTGTTAAACCTGGAGACCAAAATTTTCCGTTGATGCTCGTCATTGGATCACTGGTAACCAGAGGACATTCTGGCTCTCTGCCTAAAAGGGCCACTAGACACAATATCTGCAGAGTGTTTAATGCCCTGGCATTGGCGGATAAGTTACCAGGACTAATGGCCCTTCTTTTGGTTTACTTTGAGAAGGCGTTTGATTCGGTTAGTTGGTCCTATATGCTCTTATTATTGGAACACCTCAATTTTGGTGCCTGTTTCCGCCCCTATGTTCAGTTACTGTATGCCGACCTTACGGCTGAGGTTCAGCTTGCAGGGGTGGTCACTGAACCCTTCTCTTTGCGCTGTGGGACGAGGCACGGCTGCCCCTTATCTCCCCTTTTACTTGTTCTTGTTATTGAGCCATTAGCCAAATAGATCAGAATTGATGCACAGAGGATGGGATTCGCATGGGCACTGGACCTTGAAGACCGCATTTCCTTATATGTGCACGACATTCTAATTAATCTCAGTGATCTCTCCGAGGGACCATGGTTGAAGCAGAACCTTCACACTTTCGGTGAATTCTCAGGTCTCCACCTCAATAAACATAAATCTACTCTATTCTTCTTGGGCACGCCCCCAGAAGATGACAGATGGTACAGAGATATGCATATCGCTCTGGAGGGTTTCCGCTATTTGTGTGTTTTTGCCACTCGAGAGCCACAGAGAGTGTGGCAAATGAATGTTCAGCCTCAAATCGACTTAGCGATGACTGATGTGAAATACTGGTCACCCTACCCATTGTCTCTGCTGGGCAGATCAGAGATATTCAAAATGGTGACACTGACCCAGCTATTTGCACACTGCAGTATTTCCTTTTCCCTTTTCCTCAATCCTTTTTCCAGAAAGTTAATACGGTGCTGCACACTTTTTTGTGGGACGGAGGAGTAGTTAGTATATCCCTACAGAGCTGCTGTAAATCCACATATGATGGGGCATTGCTAAAATCGATATTTACTATTATTACTGAGCCGCCCATCTGTTGGTGGTCAACGAATGGTGGTTTGACCCCGAGCGTGACCCGACTTATGCGCTGGAGAAGTGGCTGATGCATGAGACCTCGCTACTCCAACTGTTGTGTGGGGGCTTGTTGGACTTGGCCCTTTTTGCAGGGTTATCCCCACATTTGGCTTCTTCCTCCTATTTTTCCTGACCTGTTTTTGTTGGCTATAGGACTCTGAGCACTTTACCACTGCTGATCAGTGCTAAAGTGCATATGCTCTTTGTTTAAATTATGATGATAATTGGTTATCCATGATTGGCATATTTGATTTACTGGTAAGTCCCTAGTAAAGTGCACTGAGTGTGCCAGAGCCTGTAAATCAAATGCTACAAGTGGGCCTGCAGCAGTGATTGTGCAACCCACATGAGTAGCCCTGTAAGTGTGTCTCAGACCTACCACTGTAGTGTCTACGCACGAAGTTGTGAACTGCCATGTCAACCTGGCAAGTGCACCCATTTGCCAGGCCCTAACCTTCGCTTTTCTTACATGTAAGACATCCCTCAGGTAGGCCCATGGTCAGGGTGCAGTGTATGTGAAAGGCAGGACATGTACTGGTGTGTTTGACATGTCCTGACAGTGAAATACTGCCAACTTAGTTTTTCACTATTGAAAGGCTATCTATCCCATAGAATAGAATGGGAGATACTTTGTAACAGCTTACAAGTATAAGTTACCTTTGGGACAAGATAGAGAAATAAAGTTTACGCTCTTTGAACTCAGAATTTATTACACACATATTTTAGTAAAGATGGTTTTTAAATTGTGTGTTGGAAAATGCCATTTTTAGAAAGTGGGCATTTTCTTGTTTAACCATTCTGTGTGCCTCTGCCTGATTGTGGATTCACTGTCTGGTTTTAGAGTAATAGGGGCTAGGGATGTGCATTCACTGCAGGCAGCCACTGGGGGGTTGAGGTATGCCTGGGCCTTCCTGGGTGACTCAGAGCTGAGCTGAATGGGGCTTGGCTGCATTTAGAGTAGCAGGAGGAGTTTTCCTTGCATCTGAATACGGTCTGTCTCCCTTGCACAATGCCGTCTCCACCCCCTGTGGCCATACTGCACCAGTGAGGACAGAACTGGTTCGGACTGGGCTCAGAGACCCTTGCACAAACTGAACAAAGACAAAATCGGGTATAAGTAGTAGACCTTAAACCCCAGAACTTTAGATCACTTCTGGACTCAAGAGGAACCTTTGCCAAGGAGAAGAGCTGGAGAGCTGTGAGGAGGAGTACTGCCCCTTTTGCTGTGTGCTGTGCGGGGTTGGCCCGCAGTTGCTGTTTCTGCCAAGGAAAGGACAAAGACTGGAACTTTGCTGTGAACCTGCTTGAAGAAGAATCTCCAAGCGCCTGTGTCTGCTGGCCTCCTGTTCTGAAGTCTCAGGGACACAAATACTTTTCCCCCAGCTCCCCTGAACTCTGCTGTTGAGAGTTCTGACCTGCCAGGAGGTGCCTATTCCAGTTCTGGGCATCTGGAGGTTGTTCTTGCTGTTGGGAGCTGGAAGAAGCCAAAAGAAGAAATCGACTCAATGCCCTTCTTGCAGCTGTTTTCCCGATGCAGCACCGCCATGCAAGAAGAATCTCCATGCACCGCTGCGCCACTGCAGAGACAACGCAGCGCCTGTCGTGGCTGCAAGAACCAATGCATTGTGGGATCGCGGCTGAAGAAACCGATGCAGCGATGCTTGCCGCTGCCTCATCGATCACTAACGCATCACGGAATTCCACGCATCGCACCTGTGCGGAAAATTTCCCAACGTATAACCGCAGACCAGAACCGTCTTGGAGTCGACACATCACTTCCCCCTACAGTCCAGATTCGATGCATCACTTCTCCTGCGTGCAGCAGAACTTGTTATATTCCATATAGGTACCCTATATAGGCGCAGGTAACACTGCAACCTTTCACCTACATCCTTTCCTACATTACATACATAACGGTTCATAGGGACTGACCTTTTACCTAGATACGACACTGCATTCAGAACGCGGGTTTTTCCCTGGTTCAAAACTCATACATTATGCATGAGGCTTCTTGGAAGCACAGCAGGACTCACAGCAGGACGAACATCTCCTGTATAATATCTATGTTAAAGTTCAATCCCGACATCATCCTTTAGGCCGACACAGTAACACAGCAAGGTAGGACCCCTGGGGAGACCTGTGGGTATATATACATCATGTCTTGCTTAGACGTGACTTCCCGGCTGACACACTGACCAGAGACACTGAGGTTCCTGCATGCAGACGCTCCAGCTAGCAGTGGTCTAACATCCCTCGCGGGGTGTCCAACTCGAGACCAGGACGGGGTCCCACATTCTCTAACTCTCAGGTAATGGGGGTTGACTAGATCCTAGAGGGATTCTTGGCATAACACCTACACCGATGCTAGGTACATTTAGGTACATCTAGTTAGGGAGGCATCGTAGGAGTACACACCTTTTTATCATGTGTTTTATATACTTGTATGTATTCATGATTTCTGCAAGATGGTGGAACCATACCATCCCTTTACGTTTGTAGTATTGCTAACCATATATCTCTGCTACTGCCTGACGGTTGTTGCAGCTCATATATTCTACACTAGAATAACAACTGTTCAATAAATTCTTATAGAAAAGCCCAGACTGTTTATTCTGTGTATCTCTGAGACAAACTAAGTGAGCACGAGTGACTGAGCGAAAAGTAGTATATTGTTTCCACGATCCTGGGGGATCAGGGTTGTCATGTTCTGAGGTTGCCAGAAACTATTCTCTCCCCAATAAGAGGAGATTCTAGTGGCACTGTGAGCTAGCTAATGCAAACAGGCTAACGTATCCGGTGGGGGTGCTCGGAACCAGTCTGCCACCAAACCCACAGTTTATGTTATCCGAATGCGCAGGTCCTGTATAGGATATATAGGAACTACACGACATGGCGCTGCCAACGTTGGTTGGGTACTTATTTAACAGTAGAATCTGAGTAGTTCAGTCGTGCTATTCTCAGAGACCCCTACTCACAAAAACCAGAGACGTCTGGAGTAGGTGGGCACAAACTCCGCCACAGCTGAGTAGGCGAAAAATCCTATTTATTAGCTGTTGGTTAATCAAGCTTGAAGGACACAGTGTTCCTAAAATTGTGCAATAAAACCTTTATCTTAGTTCCCTTGAACAAACTTCTTCTTTTCAAAAATGACTGAGACAAGAGATGACGTAAGAGTAAATCTACAGCTCTCAGCCGGAGAAGAAGATGGGGACGCAATTCAGATTGCAGAAAAATGCAGACATACAATCACCCTGAAACTGTTCGAAAATGGTTTATCAGCTAAGGGTGGCTTAGTAGCTTTCGTGATTGAGGCACACAAATCAAACAAAACAGAGGTATTTTATTTGTGGGTTACATTCCCAGCAGCAGATGCAAGAACACAGACATTGCACTCTTACACAGAAGGAGATGCACCAATGGAATATGGTCCGTTTGAGGACATAGAGATTCCACTCATGTACCAGGAACATTTATACTGGTTTAAAGGCACCCTACCCCACACAAGAAGAAGAGTAAGACTCGGCCCGCTCGGAGAAGAAGGGGCAACATGGCCGATATTAACGGCCTACACACCACATCCTGACATTGACACAATGCCACCAGGAGACTTACTCATACAACATAAAGATTTAATTAAAATCTATAGAAACTTGACACAATTCGTCATGAGGACATTCACTGTCCAACCAGCAATAGTTGCAACAAATGGAACTCAATCTCAGGGTACAGCAATTAAAATCACACCACAAACATTACACGCGGTAATGGGTCAAATTCCCACAAAACGTGAACAAATACCATTCTGGGTAGCTCAGAAAATAACACAGATAGAGGCAGTGTTCCCGAATACTACCCCATATGAAAAACACAGAATGCTAACAATCTGCTTGCCCATGGGGATAACACTACAAGTAGAGGATTGTACCACTTGGGGTACTGTCTTTGCTGCCGTTTATACCAAAACTCATGGTATCCCGTCATTAGCAGTAGTACCTGATGTATTAAGACAAATACAGAACGAGTACAGAGCAGAGCCTGCTCTGAACTTAGGGATGAAGTTGCTAGGTAACTATGCCCAGGTATCAGCCATAATACTAGCTAACATTAAAGGGGAAGCAGCATCAGTGGCTATCCGTCAACACCTAAGGGAGTTCAGTCCTTTAGAACAGGAACACGAACTACCCTAAATAATTGAAACTGCATATGCAGAATTAGGCAGAGACAGTTTGGGTGGGAAAGCTTTAAAACCACAACTGATGGGCAGTCCTGAAAAGGACACTTCAAAGCAGACACCTGCTTCTTCTAAAAAGAAGTGAGATAATAAAAAACAACAAAAATTCAAAGGAAACAGATCTCAATCCCGAGGCAGATCTCCTGCACAGGAGCCCTCCGAAAAGAGGTACAACCTTAGGAATAGGGATAATATTAGGAAACCTGACAGGTATCAGGATACTGATACACGTTCCTCTCGTTCCTTTCAGGGTTCATCGAAAAACTCAGAGAGGGAAGGACGGTCAGAAAGACAAGAAGAGTGTACAAAGTCCAGAGACAAGCAGCACGCTCAAGAATACACTTCTAAAAAAGTAGAGAAGCCAAAGCAAAAGCCAGAGTTCAAAAAGAAGAAAGTTGCAGGTCTAAAGATCAGACATGCCCAGAATTCTGAGGAATCGACTACTGAGCGGGGAATGGGCTCTGACGATGCTAGACAGTCTGGCAGAAGTAACAATAGCTCGCCAGAACCTGAAGGAATTTCTGGTGACAGCGGACTTGAATGATTATATCACGGTGGAAACACCTGATACTAGAGTGAGTGTCCCACATAAAGTATATGAAATAACGCTCCAAATGGAGGGGACAAAAGCAGGAAAGTGAGAGGTCTCTTTTGGGAGAACCTAACGTTTGGCTGTGACATTTTGTTAGCTGAACAAGATTGACGGCCAGCATTCGTCATGGATTGTCCTAAAGGAGAAACGGTAATTCTTCCGGCATTCTCAGACCATATTCCCAGGCATTTGCAACACACATATGCGCAGGAGTGGGCGGTAGCCCAAGCTCCAGCATTATATAAGAACTGTGTTGGATGGGATGAAAATTCAACCCACCACATGATTCCTTTAAAAAATACTCCAACTGCACAGAGGCAGTATCCAGTAAAGCAAGAAGCTAAAAAACAGGTCAGGGAGATCTTAGATCAACTTGAATACCAAGGGGTGGTTGAAACTTGCACCTCACCAATGAACAATTCTTTGTTTCCTGTCATGAAACCTGACAATACATATTGTCTAGTTTTAGATTACAGACATTTAAACACTTGCACTAAGACATTTGCAGTTCAGAATGTACACAGTGCCACAATAATGAATAACATTGTGCGGAAAAAATACAAAACAACACTTGATATCTCAAATGGATTTTTTTGCCAAAATATAGCGCCTGAAAGCAGATATTTAACAGCATTCTCAGTGCTAGGGTCCCACCGGCAATTTCGGCGACTCCCCCAAGGGTATAAGAACAGCCAGGGTTGCTTTCTGCCAGAGTAACCGAGTTACTTCAAAAATTGGATGAAGAGGCATTGTCCTATGTGGATGATATTTATCTGACGGATGATGACCTGGAGGAACACTTGAACAGAGTGAATACCATAATTTTGGGATTTGCATCTGAGGGCTACAAATTTAACTTTAAAAAATCAAAAATCGCCCACCTCACTGTCCTGTTCTTAGGATACGAGCTTTCAAGTAAAGGAAAGAGCCTGGCAGCCAATTTTTTAGAACAATGTGCGCTGCTCCAACCTCCAAAATCATTGAAAAATTTACAATCAATACTGGGATTCCTACATTTTGGTCGAACATACATTTTGGATTACGCAGAAAGAGTAAAACCTTTCTACAACTTAATTAAACCTGATTTCTCAGCCAGAAATTGGACACAGGAACACACAGATACACTACGTTCCTTACAAGCTGACATGATAGCTTCAAAGCACTTACAGACACGCGTAAATGCACGCAACCTGGTGATGCGTATAATTGCGGGTCAATAAGGGTACACCTATCTGACATAATGAAGGTGAAACAGTACCAATTGCATACAAGTCACATTTGTACACAAATGCTGAGATACGCTTCGTATCCACTGAAAAGATTCTGACAGCGGTACAGACTGCTGTAGTGAGAGAACAACTACTGGCTCAGGGGAAACGAATAATAGTAGTGGCTCCAGTCCCAGCCTTAGAGGCTGCGACAAAGGCAAGCGTTCCTAACGCTAAAGCCTTACATCCAAGATGGATACAATGGGCTAATTCTCTCACTGCAACAGATGTAGAATACAGGTACGACCCAAATTTAAAGACACAAGCATTTCTGCAATACGAACAAGAATATCCTCTACCTAATGAACTAATGCCTCTACATCAGTATGAATATATCATTTACACTGACGGATCTGCTCAACCGGCCATAGGGAGTAAGCAACAATATAGCGCAGCATGTGCAATCGTTAAAGGTCACACGCGGGATGGAAAGTTCCATCCAAGTTGCACAAAAACACAGTCTCTAGGAGACTGTACGGCACAGTTGGCAGAGTTAAAAGCACTGATACTGGCACTTGTAAATACGGATCGAGAATTCCCCACACTAATTGTGCGCGATTCCTTTTACTGTGTGCAGTCTTACAATGAATACTTGCAATACTGGGTTCAAAATGGATTCAAAGACGCAAAAGGTGGCACAATTAAGCATAAAATGCTATGGTAACAGGTAGTGAGGTTGAAATCCGAACTACCAAGGACTCAGGTGATACACACACTGAGTCATCAGCGTGATGGCGTTCACGTTGACGGGAATTCATTGGCTGATGAAGCTGCAAAGGGGGCTGTACGTACGGCTTCCGTAGCTGAAATCACTCGTTCTAAAACGAGACTAGACAGTGAGATTATGGTAGCTGTCATTGCTTCACGCAAGAACAGCACAGCATTACCAAAGAAGTATCCACTCAAGTACTCCTACAAGTTAGATGCCAATAACATTCCATTTGCTCAGATTCCTGGAGTGGGGGTGTAATCACTCAGTGGCCAAGAACAGGGATACTCGTATAAAAGAGGGAGGACTCCGTCGTGCTAGTATTTCTTTATTAGTGAATTCTCCTTAATTAGAAACAAACAAAAGGGGTTCATGGAACAATCCACTGATAAGGGAAGTAGTCTTCCTCTGTATGCTTCCTTATTAGTGAGTTCTCCTCAATTAGAAACAAATAAATGGGGTTCATGGAACAGTCTACAGACAAGGGAAGTAGTCTTCCTCTGTATGCTTCCTTTCTTTCTCAGGGCACAGCAGGGCTAGGTTCCTTCTCGCTTCCTCCCAATGGACAGTTGCGGGGGTTGACGGTATGTTTTGATTTCCCCTCAATTAAACAAAAGAAAAGAAAACAACGTAAGGTTAGGAGAAGGGCTATGGGATTCCGGTGTAGTCCTCCACCTAAACACCCAAGTGGCTGTGTATTCTACAGGTGCTTCAGGGCATGCAGTGCTCTGGTGCTGGTTAACAGCTCCCACCACTTCAGTGCTCTAGTGCTGGTTTACAGCTCCCACCACTTCCCTACTGCAAAATAACGGCGAAGTGGTACTTGCCTCTGGCCACGGCCCTCCTGGGTCGTGGCAGAAGGAGTCCAGATGTCCTCTTCTCTCTCGGGACGATTGGACCGGTAGGTGTTGCCTCTGGGCTGATCCCCGCAGTCTGCGCCTGCCTCTTTATCCTGGCTCCTTCTCATGGGTTCCACGCTCCTGGGCGCCTCACTTTCAGCCTTCTCTCTCTCTGGCTCCTGGCTCTTCACCTCCTTGCTCTGGCTGTCTTCTTTTGGTGTTCCCGTCTCTCCTAACAGTGCGTCTCTCTCCCCCCCGGCGCTCCGCACTCTCGGCGCTTCAAACGCAGCAGCGGTCACATGATCGGCGTCCCGCGCTGCTAGGAAGGTAACCGACCTACCCTTCAGGTGCGTCACCGCGGCCATCTTAGGAGTCCCAGTCGCGGTCGCGGGATCACAGGGGAATAGAGTAATTCCAAATATGGAACGTAGGTTAGGTTTAATTCTAGCAGCACACGAAGGGATAGGTTCTGCACATGCAGGAGTTACGGCGACTGTTTCCTTATTGAAACAACGCTATTGGTGGCCCGGATTAACAAGGCAGACTAAAGACTATGTCTTCAAATGCGACATCTGTCAGCAGATGAAAGGTTCCATCGTAACACCTCCAGCGCAAATCCCATTATTAGACAGCGTTAGATTGTCTGTTTGCGTGCGTCCTGCTCGAGATTCCTAAGGCTGTGGCCCAAGCACTCGGCTGACGCTCGAACTGTTATAAAAGATTTGCGAGTCTTCATAGGGACATACGCAATTGGCACATTACATTCTGACTAGGGGCCTGCATTTAGCTCTCAGGCTTACAAGGAGGCAATGGGAAGTTTGGGTGTAGCATTGCGGTACTCATCTCCGTACCATCCCGAGGGAAATTCGGCTGTGGAGAGAAAAAACCAAGACTTAACGCAATCTTTGACAGCTAGAGTATTAGGCACGGGTGAAAGTTGGATAAAACATCTTTATGGGGTCCAGCGGGCCCTTAACAATATGCCAACAAGTTCTCTAGGGGGTGCCACTCCTTATGAGGTCCTATTTGGGACAAGAATGTGGGTACCTGATCTTGATTGTGAAGGCACAGTGGCGGATGAAAAGCCTTTTGACATCCATGATCGTTTGGCTGTTTTACAGGAACTAAATGAATCCAGGACAAAACAAAGTAACGTCCACCTGAAACAGACCGCCACTGGGGAAGTCAAATCAGTCACGGCAAGACCTGTCTGGATCCCAAAAGTCGGGGATTTGGTCAGAGAGAAGATAGCGGACAAGAAAGAGTTTGGGCCATCCTACAGAAAGCCTGTACCGGTCCTAGCAGTTGAAGGAACAAGAACTGTACTTCTACCGCCTCTTGCCGGAAAAAAGGAGAAAAGATTTATCTCAATTGACTTAATCAAACCACACTAGGTGGCCGATACTAAGCAGTAGGCCACGTGGTCTCCAAAGTAGCAGACGCCCTCCTCTCGCTACAATCCAAGAATTTCAAACGGAAAGATTCCTCACGTTCGAAGAGTCACCTGTACGGAATGATGGACTATGCAACATTGCTATGGCACTCGTTTCTCTTGAACCTGAAGTTCGACTTCAAAATGAAACTCAAAATAACACACAAGTTGCTATTCGACCAAATACAGACATCTACGTCAACGTGCCTTGACAAGAGCAAAGTACCATTTCAACAAATCCTGACGCAATTCCAACAATTGATCGAACTGCTTCTGGCTACTTCATAAACTTTGATACGTTTTCTTTGGATCCAAGTGAACCTGAAACGACGCCAGCCCAAAAATCACACAAGCAGCAAGTTAAAGACTTTATGAACTTTCTTAGAAAGACTTACCTGGTATCACCATGGGTAGAACTATGGGTAACTTCCAGGATTCTTTTCTTTCTTTTCTGGTTAGGCTTAGTTATAGTTTTTAACATGCTTATTAGTGGACAATACATTCGGCAAAGCCCTGCTGCCCAAGAAGTGAACTTAATGTTAAAACCACATCAATCATCTCATCGAGAACAAAGAGACTTGTCGTCAGTGAACATTACAGCAGTTCCTATACCTGATGGTATAGTGTGGGACAAGGTTGATTTCGATATATTTGGCCCGACGGATATTTTAAAAATTCCACATTTATTTAAAATATCATGTGTTTTAGAGGAGAGTATGCCCACCCAATGACGTCGAAGGTAGGTATGGACCCTGTAACGCTTTGTATAGTCCTGTAGGCACCTAACATTCCAGGTGAGAATTTTCACTTCTCCCACCATAGGTCCTAGGTCACCCCATGCCTCCATGCAGGGCTCACTACCGCCCTACCACCCATCATGTCCTTGTGGCCAATGTAGGAAACTACAACCAATCCCCCGACCACCCTCACTCGCCCCAGTGGTGTCTGTCTACGTGTACTGTGCTTGTAAACCTGCTCTGCCTAGCAACAAACACAAACCAAAAACATCAACAAGACCAAGAGAACCCAACCCCGAGTAAACATCAAAACATTTTTTCCAAAGATGTTTCCCCATATTAGATGCCAATGAGTATCTTACCCCCATCCACAACCCCATGTTGGCCTGCAAACAATAAACAATAATCATGCAGCAGAACCCAACAAGAGCATGTATCATACACCTGCTGAAACTAGCTTCAAACTCGCACACCCGGAGCCCCCGAAACCCTATCTCTTCCTGGTTATGAGGTCCAGCAATAACTTGTAAAGAAAAGAAACAATAATTATAAGAAACAAACAAGAAATGGGAAGGCGTGGCCCAATGTAGTGCTCCCACCCTCCCAGTGTAGGAATCTCCAAAGGAATATGCACCCCTGCAGTAAAGAGGAGTCTAAGAACCAGCTGGTGCTATCTCAAGAACCAAAGAGGAGAAGAACATATTCCATGTAGTACAGAGTCAAGTGGCACACTGACCACAGGAGCCCCACTCATGTTCAATAGTTCAGTTCATAAAACTTTATTTCGACACACATGGCCATAAAAGCACCGTTAAAATAACAGTTTAAAATACAATAGATTATGTACAGTTTAAAAAAGGTGAAAAAAAAGATCAATATTCCTATTTCTGAGGCAGCTTTTCCACACATCAACCATTGTTATAAACAGGGCATAAAGTGCTTGTGCAGTGTATAAAAGAAGGCTATTTCAAAGGGTCATTTTTGCTCCATTGTGTGTTACATTTTAAGATTACGATGCACATAGAGTAATAACAGATAAACACAGGGGCAGTACCTGTGCAAGACATTAGTCAAGATAGTCCTCCTATTTGATTCTTCAAGCTACAAGTTATTTTAAAAATGCTTTTAGAAGAAAATATTAATCTCCCCAAAGGAAACAACATTTACTCAGCCATCATATTTTCCTCCACTTAGCAGCATAAAAATTATCTAGAGCGGGAACCTTGAGGGGCAACAATATGTATAGCAATTAGTGTGGACGGAAATTAGTCATTAAAAAGTGTTCAATCATTTTGACATAAACAGGGTAAAAACAATATATGCGAAATTCAACAATAAGGAGATTAAATTATGAGGTGATCATAAATTATTGCCATTCCTATTAGCAATCTTTTTTTTAAATGGCTCTACGGGTGCACCACATAGTAAATAAAAAGCGTGAAATAGAAAACACAATGGGCATATGTGTGTCAGATTTTAGCAGCCTGTACACATCGCTACAGTGTCTAGACCCCAGATTCCAGCAAAGTTGAAGTAGCCAACGAGACCTTGCCCTCCTACAGCCCTGGCAAAAAAATAACACATGAAGCTCCGTCTCGTCTGCATTATTGCACGCTGGACACTCCCCATTGTTAGAGCCCTCCCGTTTTTTTGTGAATGAGCGCAGCAGAAGGACTCCATATCTAAATTGTAAATAGAGCTTCTTGGCGAGGAGCGGCTGAATGTCGTCCAACACAGATTCTAGACTATATCTATTTTTTACTTCCAGAAACTCAGCAGTCAGTCGACCCGCTGTAGGCCTCCTCTCGAGCTGGGAGAGTTTATGGTCTCTATAACTCTCTACCAGGGCCTTTCTGGGAGTCATTTGGGAGATTTCTTCTGCTTTGCTCCACAGACTACCCCTACCCAGGCCCTCACATGTGTTCTTAATGTACACAAACCATGGTAACTTCCCTGCACCTCGCAGCCCCATAACTTCAATCAGTTCTTCCCTGTATGGGGCTAGTTCAGGGGTGCTCCACAGGCGACGCCAATATAATAAGGGTCTGAGAGCAACTTCATCCGCAATGGGCCTAATCCCAAGATCCATACGGAGAGGTGTTAGAGGTGTGCTAGGAGGGAGACCCATAAGTTGTCTAGAGAATGAATTCTCAATGTGTGCTAACGAGCCAGATTCACAGTGTCCCCATAATTCTGTTCCATATAGGGCAGCGCTCCTGGCCTGAACTTTATAAATTTCCACCACTGGGCTAACCAATTTTTCAGTGCAGCTCCTATATAATTTTAAAATACCCCCCGTTGTCTGAGTTAGTTTCAGGCTTGCTTTGTTGATTTGGGCACCCCAGTCCATTCTCTCTGTCAGCGTAATTCCCAAATACTCAAAGATGGTTACCCTCTCCAGGGGTCTTCCATCCAGGCGGGGATTAGGGCGAGTGGTGTTACCTACATTGAAGGCCATGTACTTTGTTTTTTGGAGATTAATCTCCAGTCCCCGGTGTTTGCAGAAGGCACTAAAGTTGTCAAGAGTCCTCTGAATTCCCATAGGGGATTTTGCAAGCAGGAGCGTGTCGTCTGCAAACATCAAGGCTGGTATTTTACGCTTCGCCAGCGTGGGGGCATCGATGTTCTTTCCAGCATTCAATGAATCTATTAAGCCATTAATAAAAAGGCAGAAGCGAGTCGGGGCCAGGACGCAGCCCTGACCGTCGCCTCTCTCTACAGGCAGAGGGGATGAAAGTTCGCCATTTTTGCCATATCTAATTTGGGCAAAATGACCCTCGTGTAAGCATTTTAACTGATAGCAAAGGTACTCTGGGACTCCCATGTCTAGTAAAATTGCCCAAAGTTTGTCCCTCGGTACCAGATCGAAAGCAGATTTAAGGTCTACAAATATAAGGTAGAGGCTGCCACCCTCTATACAAACGGTTTTCCAGTGTATCAGTTGTAGCCTAAAAAGTTGATCAGTTGTTGACGTCCTTGCTCTAAACCCGGCTTGAAGGGGGGTAAGGATGTTATATTCCTCCATCCAATTCTGGAGTCGCCCCAGTAGGACACAGGCAAATATTTTCTGGCTTACATCTATGAGGCTAATAGGGTGATAGTTGACAGGCAAAAGCGGGGAGCCCTTTTTATAAATTGGTATTATTTTGGCCCCTGCCCAGGTGGTAGGAATCGCCATGCCTTGTAAAATAGCATTAAACAGAAAGGACAAATAAGGAGCCCAAATAGTGGGCTCAGAGCGAAAGAGGTCACCAGGAATCTTGTCCAGCCCTGCGGCTTTGGCTGGTGTTATCTTGCCTATGGCGTCGGTGACCTCTCTCAGAGAAATTGGGAGGATGTCTGCAGATGCTGGGCCAGGGGCAATAATCGTCTGGTCACTGGCCCTTCCCCATCCTCAGCCCTTGTGTAAAGAGATTCAAAGTGGGCCTTCCATACTTCTTCACCTATTTTGGGTTCTATGGCCGATTTACCATACTGGGAACCTGAATTGATGATGTTCCAGAAGGTCCTCGAGTCATGATTATTTAACGCACTTCTAAGGTCGTCCCATTTTTGGGATTACCAGCTTCTTTTGGCCTTAACTATAGCGCTCTTATATTTTGCCCTCGCTTCTTTAATCACTGGTCTGACATTGCTTTTAATGGCAGAGATAAGGAGTTCCCGCGTGGATATCGTAGCGTGTGGAGGCAACCCTTATCCGGCATCTTTAAAACGTCCAAACAATATAATTTTTATCTAGTTGTTAACTATCGGAATTAAAATCATTTAGACGATCCAAATTGAGGTGGACGTCAGTCTTTTAAACTCTTGGGTTGTGATGTTAGGTTAAACCCATTTTCAAATTGGACATCCATTGCTTAAAGATTTTGGACATGTTTCAATACCTGTAGCAGTCTTCGTCACTCTTTTACCATCCTATAAGAGTGAATTAAGAAATCACCTTGATCCCTTGTGGCCCCTTTTCCTGACGAAGGCACTGGTTTGTGCCGAAACGCGCGTAGAACGAACATAATAGTTCATTTTGCCACACTGTACTTCATTGATCAAGACTATTAGATATTCAGTGTTTTTATTATACTGTCAAAATCAATTGTGACTTTTTAATGTATGAATGATAGTATGATTGAATTAGTATAATTGGGGTATTGTTTTAATATTATAAATTTCTGCCATTATTTCATTGTTCATTAATAAAACATTTTTTATATTTTATATATAACTATCAGATATTGTGGTTCTCTTTTTGTCTATATATGTGTTTCAATTCATTAGGTTATTGCTGTGATTTTACATTACTGTTGCCTTAAGTCTTTTACATTAAATGGCAGAGATAAGGCCAGTTTTAGCTGCTCGACAGCTTGCGTTGAACCATGGGTGCTGGGGTTTACTAGTCGCCCTAGGCTTTTTATTTTGATAAAAGAAAACGGCCATAGAGGCAAACAGGTCTTGGTGATTGTTAAAAATTCTCAAGTGGAGGTTGAGAGTACCCTTTATCTCTTCAGCATGGTTTGTGACCATGAGGTATGGAATAATTTGGTGGTAAAGCATGGCCAGTTTTTCTTGTGATTGGGAGAATTCACCCCAGCGGACTCTCCTCCCTCCATTGGACTGAATCAGGCTGACGAATGATGCTGACGAATTATCAGATGCATTCCTGACACATTGCGTTGTTATTTCTAAAGTGAGAGCATTGTGGTCACTATCATAGCGAGGACTGATTTTAAAGTCTATCACTCTATGCCATGATTTGGTATCTACCATAATGTAGTCAATAATGGAAGTATGCCCCGTCTGTTAAAGGTGTGTTTCCCTGGGGTATCTGATGTAGTGCGTCCGTTACATGCTCTCAGTGAAAAGTTTAATGTAAGGGTACATATCTGCAATACTAACGGAGTCCATGCCCTTGTAGGAGGGATATTGGGCTCTGGAATGGACCAATATCGGTCCTCCTCAGAAAGAGTACCCTTAAGCAAGCCATTCAGGGGTTCGAATTGGCAGTTGAAGTCTCCACCAATGATTACCCCAAAATTTGCAGGAATGGTTGAGAGAAAGGTAGTTAGCTGTTCAAAAGTGGTGGACTCTTGGCCTCGAGGTACTGGTCGAGAATATACATTAATTAAGACTATGCTTATTTTCGTATGGAAGGATAAAAGAACACAAAGGATATCACGTGAAGAGCTCTCTAATTGTTTTACTTCACAGCCCAGATGTGCACCGACCCAGGTACACAACCCCCCCAGATGGTCTGCCCTTCCCCGCATGGGTAGCTGGAATGCTAAACGACGCATAGCCCATTCTGTGTGTTTCATCCCTGGCCCATGTTTCTTGGAACATACAGATCTCATGTTGCTCAATAAAGAGTCCCCATTCTGGACTATCCAATTTAGAGGATAGTCCAGCTATGTTCCAGGAAAGAAGCTTTAGGCTTGGAGAGCCCACTTAATTTGTTAGTCTGGGGGAATTGATGTCTTGGTTCTCTTGGGTGCCCCTGTGGGATTGGCAGGACTCCATAGACTGCGCTGATCTTAATCTGGTGTTTGGATCATGTGGGCCCTTTGCAATAGATGAGGGGTTTACTACTTCCCGCAGTTATGGATTAGATGTCTGTGTATCCTGTTGGAATAGATCAAGGATTGATGTGCTGGTAGTGACTATCTTCTGTTTACCCCTAGCTCGTCTATGTTTTCCACCCTCATTTCCCAGGACCGGCACCTCATTATGCTTCAGGGTGCCTCTCCTCTGTGCAGTCTCCCTCAACTGGGGCAAAGCCTCTCTATGATAATCAGGTTTTTCTTGTGGGGGCTCAATGCTCATAAGTCAATCTACTAACTCAAGGGGGTTGAATCTGTTTGATACAGAAATGTTATAGAATAAGGGGGAAGGTTGAACCTGTCCTAATGGGAAGAACTGATTTTTCTGCAGCCACTCCCCCCTCAGTTGACCATTTCTTCTTCTTACGGGTGGTATGAGACCAGGGGGGTAGAAGTATCCTAATGGTAATGAACTAATACCCCCCCTATCCCTGTAATGATAACGGTCTAAAAGGGATTTCACAATCATTGTATTTCTGAAATTAATCACAATGCAGTCACCAGTGATATCTTTCGGTCTCCAGCCCACCCAACCCACCCTGCGAGTCATGAGGATTTCAGCTTACATCTCTATGTGAGAATTGTTTGTGGTTAACTAGCCAGTGTAAGCATTTGTTTCTTAGATCGAAATACGATTCTCTACTCCCCTTTTTAAGCTCCGGGACTCCTGCTAATATAACTACATAAGGGGTTGAGGCCGGGGGAAGGTTTATACACGGTAGAGCTAGCCCTGGATCATGACTTCCCTCGTGTGGGACACTCTTCTGTCTGGGCCTCTCGCAAGGAGAGTTGCTTGCTTGTGACCTTGCTGCGATTAGAGCATTGTTTCTTCCTATCTGTGCCCCCTGTTTATGCCCCTGGCAATGAGTACTGTTTCCTTTTCCTAGCCCCTCTAAGATACTCGAACGTTTACCCTCACCCTCCTGGTTAGGGTGGATTGCCATGCTGGAGGTGGGCATATTATCTATTATTAGGGGTTCAGAATTAATTCTTGTGGGGGCAGATTTTAGGTTCACAGGGTTAACCTGTCCCTTTTCCCTCAGAGCTGCCTACGTCCTGTCCACCCATAGTTCAACCAATTTGGCGAGCTTATCTACCCGTTCCCACAAATTTTTTAACTCGTCCTTCACAATAGTCCTTACTTGGACCTGTATGTCCACCACCACGTCCGTGACCCAAGCTGGCTGCTCCAGGCCTGCTTGGAGTGGTGTTCCTAGTCCAGCCTCCCCCAAATCACCAGACATCCCATGGTCCATGGTTTGTTTCTTGCGTTTTGGCCCCGTTGGTGCAGCGGTTTTGATCTTTCTTTTTTTTGGGCGAGCACCTTCTGGATATGGCTCATCCACACTGCCCGCTGCACGGGTCCTTGAGTGGGAAATTGGGGGTTCCTGGGCGATAGACAATGAAGATCCTATTTCGTCATGGAGACTGAAGGGTTGGGCTAGATCGGGGGTAAGTGGCAATCGTCTTTCAGTTAATTCAATCTCTGTGGCGACTACACCAATAGCTCTCTGTAGCATCCTGTCTATTGATGTTGGTTGGAGGGAGGAAGTCAGTTGCGTTGGTGCCGCATGAGATTTCCCCGCACCAATTCGCCTACCCATGCTTGCAGGGGGGTCAGAGTAATACCCGAAAGAGTCATGTATCTGGAGCTAGAATCACTGACCTTAAAATTGTTATTTCTGGATCCAAATTTCTGAAATCCGTCAATCTCCCCTAGGAAAGCTAAGGGGGGTGGCCCAGCCCGGCCTCTTCCAGCCGCTGACGCGCGCAGACGGGCCCGCCCTTGGCTCGGGCTTCGCTGCGGGAGCCCGCAAAGGATTTTGTAGGCGCCTCCAGGCGCGGTATTGTGACGTTTGCGGCAGAGACCGCTCTGGCTCCTGGGACTGGTAGGCAGAGTCCCCTCTCAGCGGCAGTGGCAGCAGGTCAGTTACGGGCTTCCCGCTCTGCGGGAGCCCGCGAAGGATTTTGTAGGTGCCTCCAGGCGCGGTATGGTGACGTTTGTGGCAGAAACCGCTCTGGCTCCTGGGACTGGTAGGCAGAGTCCCCTCTCAGCGGCAGTGGCAGCAGGTCAGTTACGGGCTTCCCGCGCTGCGGGAGCTCGCAAAAGATTTTGTAGGTGCCTCCAGGCGCAGTATGGTGACGTTTGCGGCAGAGACCGCTCTGGCTCCTGGGACTGGTAGGCAGAGTCCCCTCTCAGCGGCAGTGGCAGCACATAAGCAATCTGAAACCATCACAGCTTTGAGATACCTGCTGTTTTTAAGCCAAAAATGGCTTATTTTTATCGCTGTCTCCCATCTGAAATTGCATCTGCTTCAATATAAGTCACTGAGGAAAATACATTACCAAAATGTTCCCACTGTTCAGTTTTGAAATGTTGGTATGTGTGAAAATGTGAATATCAGAAACAAACGACAGTTATTGGTGACCAGGAGCGCACCACAGTGCCACATCGTCTTTTTGCAGCCTTTGTTGACGCAAGTTAAAACCCATCCCTACCAATTTGTCTTTCTCCGACCGAAACTAATTTTCCAGTAACCTCCGCTGAGGGACATTGGGCACGGTTAGTCAGGTGATGCGTCTGCTCACAGGTGCGCCAAGCATGTTCAATAGTAAAATCATGCTAGGGAGCGGTGGCTCACGACTGAGCACTGTCCTCATCACTGCTCAGAGCATCCTCCTGAGTCAGCCACTGCAACAACCAATGTGCCGTCCCGCTGCACCTCCACACATGGGCCACATGCAGCAGTCCCCATGCCCGATTGTCTCCACTGAGCAGAGCCATTGGATCTGGGCTGTTTGTCCCTATGCGGACCCCCAGACCCCTCCAGCACCCCACCCTTGTCCTGCGGGTGTACCGTGTCAAGATAGTTCCATGTTCCCTCTGGACATGTGAAGAATCTAGGTTTGCTTCCATGCACAATATGGAGCTTGGCAGGGAATAGCAACATGTATCTGAAACCCAGGGAATGAAGCCACTGCTTGGCGGCCAGTAATGTTCGCCTCAGGGCCTGCATCCTGTGAGCACAGTCAGGGACTATCCAGATCGGAGTCCCCTCGTAGTTAGGATCCCTGTGCGTTCAGGTCTATTGCAAGATACTGTCACAATCCAGGTGGTTGAGCACCTTTGCTATCATGATCCGTAGCGGAGCCCCCGGTGGGGGCTGAGGCACCATCATCTGGTGTGCCTTTTCGATCATAAAAATAACAGACAAGGTAAAGGGATCAATAATGCTCTAGAGCCAACTCTCCAAAATTGCTTCAGGAGAGGACCCCTTCTGTCCTTCAGGAAATCCAATAAAGTGCAGGTTGTACAGCCGAGTCCTGCCTGCCCTCCGAGTCCTCCAGGTGATCATTCAGCACCTTTGTTTTGTCTAGTGCTCTCACCAAGTTCTTTTATCTCCGTAGACATGGTCTCGCCCTTGGTTTCAAGGGGCCTCTCCAACACTTTGTGCACATTGGCACGCAGGAGGTTGACCTCTATGGAGATGTCCCTCCAGTGCCTGTTTAGTAGATACAATGGCTGCCAGTATTTGGGCACCCATATGGTCCCCCACAGCCCCTGAGGGCTCCCCTTTGTCTGTCCCAGAGGGAGGTTTGAATTTATCAGTAGTTTCCACCAGTGCTAGAGTGAGTCTGGACATGTGAATATTAGTGAATCCCTAGGTACCACAGAGACGTTTGCACTTTATAGTGGCATTAACAGGCCAAGGAAGCAAGGCTGGTGCCTTGCTTTCCTCCAAGTGGCCCTGAAGCACATTATGACATTGAATAGCACATGGGTTGATACTTAAGGAACACCATTCATCAGTTTAAAACTAAGTGTATTAGTACTCAATGGCAATGAATTACCAAGAGTGAAAATTCTGCTGTTCTTCATCCATTAAATAGTGCAGAGGGAGCACTTCTAAGGTACACTCACAGACTCACTGACGGACATGAGCAAGTCAACAGACACGTCATCACATTCTCTAACCAAAGGAAAGTACCAGGAGACAACAATGATGTAAATTGGCCAGCAGTGAAAATCAAAGGCTCTTCATAGAATTAGCTGGTCAACACAGAGGATTTGTGTAGACACAGGAGAAAACATTGGCCTACTAAGTCCCTTTTAGTAATATAAGTGCATTGATCACCTTTAATTTGCACCTGAGATACATCACTGGAATGAAATGCCTAAAGTAGATTCACTGTTGAACATGGTGGCCTTGACTTCCAAAGAGGGATGCCTTTGGAACATAATGACATTGGAAGGCAGTTGTGACCTTCCTGGACAAAAAGATGTGAGAAAGTGGGTTAATATGCAGTGAGCCTGGTTAGGCTTCACTACGTAATAATCTCACGTTACCCCAAATAATTCCTTTGGATTCACACTAGTAAATCCCTAGTTCAGTCCTGGCAGTGTGGCACAGAGCAGTCAGGCTTTACTAAAGGAATGTGTGTTAAGCATTTCAGAGTACATGAACTTGACACGACTCAAAAGAAATGCGACACCAATTTATAAAAATAAAACAGAATTTATATAAATTTAGACACCAAAACGAACACAATCAGGTGAATATAACTGGAGATATGGATTTTTAAAGGAAAAATAATTTAGTACATTTCACTCCTGCACAACTTTAACATTGTGGTAAATGGGGAAATAGATAGTGCCAATCGTCATTTGCAGGTCGAGTTCAGTGGAAAACACTGAGGGTGAAGGTGAGTCAGGTCCCATGACCAGGCTCAGACAATCAGTTGATCTTTACCTGGCTCGTAGGGCCCGGGTGCAGAGTAGTCCTGGCTCTCCCTGGTTCTGAAGCGGGAGCACCGGGGGCTGACTTTACCACTTAGACGGTGCTGGTGAGGAAGTGGGGGCAACACCTCGACAATGGAGCCACGGAAACATCGGATTGAAGATGCTGTAGGGTTTCCTCGAGGCACAGCGAAGAGCAAAGGTGGTGGTAGCCTGACTGGACACCAACAAGCGTTGGCAGTGTCAAACCTAGCCTTCAGTCACTTTGATGTTCTGGAGCCCTGGGAAAAATGGTTGCCGTGCCTGAAACTTGCTGGAGGTCAGGACTATGTTTCTTACAATGCACTAGGCCATTTACTTTTGGGCAATTCTTCAGCGGGCCTGATGGCTAGTGATTCTTTGGATCAGGGAGTGCGGTTCTTGCCTGCAGGCTGCAGGGGATTAGTACCTCTAGTCCACAGAAGTTCTGTAGTTGCCTTTGGCTTGCAGAGGGGTTACTCTTTCCTTTGGAACCAGTGGCTAGTCCAGGATGAGTCATAGTCGTGCAATTGCTGAGTGATTGCAACTGGTGCAGTCTTTGGCACCTTTTCTTTGTGCAGGTCCTGATGTCGCAGACTCTTGTCTCTTCTTTGCCCTTAGGTTGCAAGCCGATCAGATTTGAGGTTATGGTACCAGGGGACCCTAATACATGCTAGTTTTAGGGGTGTAAGTGGTGTGGGAGCTAGTAGCCAATGGTCTACTATCCCCAGCGGCTAATTTGCCCCTGAGGTAACCACTTATTGGGGAGTGTGGCAACTTTTCTGCCCAGAAGCCTCTATTCTGCCACTTTTAAAAATGGTCAAACCTTTTTTTGGCTGTACAGACCAGGTAGCCCACCTTAGTGGGTGTTCTTAGCCTTCGGGGGGGTGTACACCTCTTGACCATTTAATTTTTCTACATGTCCGGGTTGCAATTGTTCCTGGGGCAGGGGGTTAGCTTTTTCCTCTTCTGGGTGGAAGCCTAGTTACATATCAGAGGCATTGGGAGCTTTGAAGCTCACCTCCCTATTAGTCCACATTTTCCTAGCCATCGTGTCAGGGAAGGAGGTGACACCTCCTGCCCAGGCAGGCCTCTGTTTCAGACTCCTGGGAGTGCTCACACCTCATGGAAGAGAGTCAGTTTCCTGTCTTGGTGGCAGCAGATGCAGGCTGTAGGCCAGGATACAGGAAAGGCTAGGGCAATCCGGTGAGCAACCTCTAAGTTAGCCACCTGGGTGCATGCCAGTAGTAGGTGGAACATATGCCTTTTCTAATTTGTGAAGTTTCAGGTTGCCAGCCTTGTCAGCTCTTCCACAGCCCACCTCATCCAAGAGTTGTATTTGATTAGCAGTATACAGTATAAAATAAACAAATCCAACTTTGAGCAAAAATTGGGTTTGATGAAACAAGTTGCTTGATACCAAACAGGCCACTTTTCAGTGGGACCAAAATGGATTTGGCAACCTGGCGATGCCCGGGTGCCAGTCATGTTATCCTATGGCCCGACGAACACTTATATTAGCCCTTAATGGAAGGAGGCTACTATAAGGACATATAAGCTTGTACTTATATGTCCGCCATTTCAATATAGTGCACCCTGCCTCCTGGACTCAGGAGGTCTACCTTAGGGGTGACTGGCATATATTAAAGATAGTGCTGTGACCTTGCCTCTCATGGTGAGGCTAAATTCAAGTTTCAGCAGTTTGCATTGCTCAGGCAGTCTGGAATGGCAGGCCTGTTGTCATATTTTTACAGGGGTCACTCAGGGTGGCACAATCAGTTCTACAGACCCTGGTGACCCCTTTAACTCTCATGCCCTGGGTACCCATGGTGCTACTTACCTGGGACTTATATGGGGGTTAAAGTCTTTGCCAATTGGGGTTACCAATTCACATACATTATATTTTAGGGAGAGAGCACTGGCACTGGGGCCTGGTTAGCAGGCTCCAGTGCAAATTCAGAGTAAAAAACCATCAGCATTGTAGAAACAAATGTGGGGGTAACCACACAAATAGGGCACTTTCCTACAAGAAAGCATTGGCTGGTCAGTTTAGTATTAGTGTTTGTAAAAGCGAACTAAATCACTAATTTTGGCATGAAAAAGGACAGGCAAACATTGATGAACAGCAACTCTTCAAATCTGCATTCATGAAAAAAATGCTTAAGAAAAGAACCTAAGAACAGTAATGTCACCCTTTTTAGAAAGCAAAGCTTGGTACCTGAGAGGGGCTTGGGACACGAACAGTCATGTCCTTTAGGCTAGTCCTGTCATGCATGCCTCCTTTTACATACATTGTCCCATCCATATGACTATAGCAGTTCTGAATAGGTGACCTTTTACCTAGTAGTTTGCTCCTGTCTCTTCGACACCAAGCTCTTAGTATTTTATCATAATCCCTGTACCTGACGTACATAAACATGTCCTCAGGCACTGCAATATTATTCTGTATAAAGGTCACTACTTTTTTCATCCTTGGCCAACAGGCCCGCTGGGCACGATCACATTTGTTTGGAAAAACATTTATGATTGTTTTCAAAGCATATCGATTCTAGAAGAAACCCTGGAGTGGCCACTCTAGTATATAAGACCCTTATTCCCCCTTACAAATTAGAGGAGAATTCCTTCCATGCTGACACGGGGTCCTGCATGCTGAATCTTCGACACGCAGCAGTCTGACTTCCCTTGCGGGGAGTCATCCTCGGAGCAGAGACGGAATCCTTCATTCTCTACCATCAGGTGAGGGAGTTGGTTCTTCCCTAGGGGATTTTTGGATATATATAGCGTCTGTTCTTTCCCTACCCCACATGTATTCACATTTCACTTAATACTTAGAGATGTTATTTATACAAAGGCATTTATTCTGATGAACATCTCTTTATTAACCGCTCCCTAGGATAGTTAATAGGTTCGAGTGTGAGAGAATTCTCTGCATTTTCATTGAGGATAGGATACACTACAGATGTAACTCTTCTCTTTCCCCTGTTTGCTGGGATGCTGTTCAAAATCACGTTATATATTTTGTAATGAATATGAGGTTTGTCTAAATGTCACAGGTTGCATATTTTTGTTTTTTAACTAAAGACTGTTGTGCCGATAGCACCGTAGTGTAAAACAGTGAAATAATTCTTCTCTTTTCGCTTTAATAATGCACTGTCATTGGTTAGTATACCAATTCTTCTATGTCCTTTGCCTAATCTGGTTGCTGTGACAACCTACAGAATGTGCTTGACATATATACTGAGTAAATTTGAAAGTTACCTGATGAAGTGAGCAAGGCGGTCTGCCGCCAAAACGCGTCTAGGTCGTCTTTCTGGAATAAACATCTTTCTATGATACACCCCCACGGAGTCAGCGCCTGTTCTTTTTTATGGATGCCAGGATTGGTAATATATGAAAGATTTACCGGAATCTTTACGCTGACCCTTCTCGATTTGGAGCTCTGCGCAGCCGGAACCCGAGTGGTATTGTCTTTGAAAAGGAAAACGCAGAGCCCCCCGTAGCCGACATCCCGTGACCCAACCGTCCGAAAATCTGTACGTAGGTGAGCGCCCCGATTCTCGTGGCGGCTGGAGGGCAATTCGAGTTCCAGGTAAGCTCACTTGTGTGGATCGTATGGTGGTTTGAGAGTCCCCCAAGGTGGCTTATGTGAGAGGTAGTCCGGTAGACTCTTACACGGGCAGTGGGTATCACAGAAATAGAACATATTCCAGAGATGGCCGAGGATTGGGAAAAGGAGCGGGAAGAGGCGGCATTAGATATCTTTTGCGATGCCGACACAAACGCATCCATAGCCTCAAAGTCAACTGGAACAAGAGCTGAGCCGGCTGGTAACGATTTGAAAAGACTAACACAAGAATTGGAGAAACTACGTAAAAACGAAGTGTCTAAATGGTGGGAATGCAAATCGCTGAAACGATACCTGGATGTAGGGCGCATTCTAAGAGGACTTAGGATTCTCGTGGCACCGACCTACAAGAATCCGGACCCTGAGATGCTGCAAGAATGGGCAGACAACAGTGCCCAATCATCGGGGCGCATGTTACAAATCTTAATAAAATATGCTCACAAGTGACCGTGAAAAAATCCTTGTTAGAATACATGCTATCTATAAAGAGTTGGAAAAAATGGACAATCAAGATGATGTCAAAAAAAATATTGACAGACATGAAGACAAGAGTGGCAAAATATGAACAGACAATAAAAGAAAGAAAAGCAATAAAATTTCAAAGGGATAGAAATGACTATTCAAACGGGAGAATATACACATTCTGTAAGAAATTCGAAAACATCCGTCGGCAACAACTCTCTTCCACAGCAGAGAACCAACTGAGAACGACAGAGCCCAGTGAATCAGAACTGAGTTCAGAAGTGGAATCGGATTTAGAAGCCACAGGGAGCAGCAATCTCAATCGTAAGGCCCCAACACCGGTTCAAGACTTCGGTTTTTTACGGATGGAACGCATCATGAGTCTACGACCTCGGCCATCGCGTCCAGAACAAAAAAGCAAAGGGAGAGGCCAAACAGAAGAAGACGGAAGGACAGAAGATGGGGAAAGTGGGGCACACAGAACCACGAAACAAACATACAGACGAAACAGAAGGAGATAATAACAAATAAAGACATTGATAACACAGTAATCAATCTATCCAAAATGGCTCTGAACCAAGAAGAGCAACAAATTTTATCTTTAGGTTTGACATTTTGTGCAAAAACTAATTTTGACTATACACAAACGAGGGTGGACTTTTATCAATTTGTACGCAAACTCAAACTGCAAAAACATTTTTACAACGTAACCAGTAATGCAAAGGAACAAGAAACAACTACTACCAATATTGGAAGCCTCAGTGTGGCAGACATGAGCCTTCTCAAGGATTTGGCAGTACTGGATTGTGAAGAACTACATAGTCAAGTATCTGGTATGGAAGTGGCAATGAGATCAGACTTGGATATCTGTGAAAGTGTACGTACACCATTCAGACCCAAATCAGTCTTTACCCCCATGATGCCGAAAGACGGATTAGACATCTTTGCCGAAAATGTAGTCAAAGACCTGAAGCATTTGGCGAAACACAGCAGCAAGGATTTTATTAAAACTAATCACAACCAAAGGATTCAATACAATAGCCTTGTACAAAAAATCAAACAAAGACAAGACATCGTGGTTCGATGGTCCGACAAAGGCGGAAATGTAGTCTTGTGGCCTCTAGACAAATACAACCAGGAGGCACATACACAACTGCAAGACAGGGAATGCTACAGCCGCATCAGTGCCACCAACATAGTGGGAGTGCAGGAAAAGTTTCACAAAGCACTGTATGAATGGAGAGGTGTTGGGCTCATTTCAAAACAAGAACTGGATTTCCTGAAAAATGACTATCCCGTGACGACCCAACTGTACCTTATACCAAAAATCCATAAAGATGCCCTGTGCCCCCCAGGAAGACCGATCATATCCGCGATTGGAGGACTTTTTGAAAACACATCAAGATACATAGACTTCTTCCTTCAGCCCTTTGTTCATGCACTCCCAGCTTATATCAGAGACACAGGAGATTTTTTAACAAAAATGTATGATCTAACATGGAATAACAATTTTGTATTTATGACATTGGATGTGCATACACTATACACGAGTATAAGACACAGGGATGGCCTCAATGCATTGAGCCACTATCTGGGGAAACGGCCTATTGGTCTACACCAACACGCTATGAAGCTGTTACAAATGGCATAATGGTGCTTAGATAACAATATATTCATTTTTGACAGACTCTTCTACAGACAAACACAAGGCACAGCCATGGGTACTTGCTTCGCCCCCAGCTATGCTAATTTGCATATGGGCTGGTGGGAGGAGCAAGTACTCATGAAGACGCAAAGTAAATCTATGACTGAAAATGTGAGCTTGTATGTCAGGTACATAGATGACATCTTTATTCTGTGGCAGGGCTCTGAAGAAAGTGCTAAATGTTTTGCAGAAAAAATTAATAATAACAGCCTAAATCTAACATTCACATGCACCATGAGTAGAGAATCCATCAAATTCCTAGATCTAGAAATCTATGTTGAAAAGAACAAAATACAGTCTAGGACATACAGAAAGCCTACCTCAGGGAACGCAATCCTCCATGCCAGTAGCTTCCATCCCACAAGCCTCAAGGAGAGCATACCATATGCGGAATGCCTCCGGATGAAGCGGAATTGCAGTACACATAAAGGATTAAGCCAATCTACAGAGGGCTTGTTTGAGAGATTAAAATGTAGAGGATACAGTACCAAAACATTGTCCAGCGCAGAACAGAAAAGTGCCAATATCAAAAGGGAAGACCTGCTATTCTCCACAAACAGAAACAAAAACACTCACAAAAAAGAAACAACACCCTGACTGATCACAGGCTTCAATGCCTACCAGAACAACCTCCGAAAAATATTGCACAGGCATTGGCAATTAGTACGGAGCGATCCAGTCATAGGCCTCACCTGCGCCAAACTCCCCCAGATCACATTCAGAAGAGCAAAATATATGCGCCAGGAACTCGTTTGTAATGCACCAAGAATAGAAAAGGGATCTGGCTGGCTGAAACCACAGAGAGGGTTTCACAAATGCTCCAAATGTAAAGCGTGCAAACATGGAATGAATACTAAAACAGTCCCTTTGCCACTTTGACAGACGCCTTTTGAAATTCAAGTCAGTTACACATGTAAAACAGATTTCGCAGTTTACGTTCTCCAGTGTTCATGTGCAAAACAGTACGTGGGAAGCACCATACACCCCGTGCGGATATTACAACATCTTAGGGCCATCACTCATGATGACCCTACCTATCCGGTAGCGAGACACATGAACACATGCCATGGTGGTAAAGCTCAAGAACTCATTTTCTTTGTGATTGATAGTGTCCCCAAAAACCTTAGAGGAGGGAACAGACAGCTATCACTCAGGAGATTAGAATCTAGGTATATAATCATACTTGATTCCAAAATCCCAAATGGGATGAATGCAGATGAGGCACTTAATGTCCATCTTTAACAAACTCGCCCCTTGTCCTGCTACAGATCCCTTTCCGAAGCGTTAGGTTCTTACACTTTAGTCATTTTGTATAATTCTTTTGGCACATTTTTTTGACAATTTTAGTGATGATTTTATTTCAGTAGTTGAGCGGGTGTTCACTTTCAACTCATATTCCACAATAAAGGAGATAGAGATCCTGGAGTAATTGCCCACTTGGGCTTTATTCAGCGTCTGTTCTTTCCCTACCCCACATGTATTCACATTTCACTTAATACTTAGAGATGTTATTTTTACGGATTATCTGTTAGATACAAAGGCATTTATTCCGATGAACATCTCTTTATTAACCGCTCCCTAGGATAGTTAATAGGTTCGAGTGTGAGAGAATTCTCTGCATTTTCATTGAGGATAGGATACACTACAGATGTAACTCTTCTCTTTCCCGTTTGCTGGGATGTAGCTAAGCCCTTAACCAATGCTGTTCAAAATCACGTTATATATTTTGTAATGAATATGAGGTTTGTCTAAATGTCACAGGTTGCATATTTTTGTTTTTTAACTAAAGACTGTTGTGCCGATAGCACCGTAGTGTAAAACAACAGTGAAATAATTCTTCTTTTTTCGCTTTAATAATGCACTGTCATTGGTTAGTATACCAATTCTTCTATGTCCCTTGCCTAATCTGGTTGCTGTGACAACCTACAGAATGTGCTTGACATATATACTGAGTAAATTTGAAAGTTACCTGATGTAGTGAGCAAGGCGGTCCGCCGCCGAAACACGTCTAGATCGTCTTTCTGGAATAAACATCTTTCTATGATACACCCCCACGGAGTCAGCACCTGTTCTTTTTTATGGATGCCAGGATTGGTAATATATATATATATATTCACTGAAAAAACCATAGGTTTCAGGCACGTTATAGTTAGAAATTAGCATTTAAAAAACCTTACAAATTCACTGAAAAAACCATAGGTTTTAGGGACAGTTATAGTTAGTTGGACATTGCACTCGTACAAAACCCGTGAAATTCCCCCGTTATAGTTAGTTCAGCTAACTATAACTTGCGCCCCCGCAATGCACTGCTGATGACGTCACATATTACATCACTCATGACATGGTCAGTGACGTCACTGATGACATCACTGATGACATCTCAAATGACATCACTGATGACATCATCCAGTGACTGTGTGTTTCTGTAAAGTTTAAATATTTTTAATATATATAGGGAAAGGCGTATTGAAGAATGAGTGGGTGTATAAGTGTCTGTATGGATGATTTAGTAGGTGCGTGACTAACTCTATAAGTGAGTGATTAAACGTATCTTACTGAATTGCATGGGTTAGTGACTAAACTGGGTGAATGTCTGTATCCGTCTGTCTGTTGCTGTGTAAGTGGCTGCATGGGTTTGTGAATAGCTACATGAGTGTCTATATGAGTTATTGATTGGTTGTCTGAGTATCTGTATGGGTGCCTGAGTGTTTGTGTGGTTGGGGTGTGTGCGACTGTGCATAGATGTGTGAGTGGGTGATTCACTGGGTGGATGGTTTCAAGAGTGCATCTGTGATAGACTGTATGGGTGGGTAAGTGTGTGTAAGAGTGTATTAGTGAGTGAATGTATGTCCCAGTGGTACATGGGTGACTAATTACATATGTGAAAGGCAGTATATATGTGTGTTGGAGTATATAAATAGCTATAAGTGAGAGTGTGTGATTGTGAAAGTGACTGTATTGATGAGTGTGTGCTTGTATCAGTGATTGTATAAGAGCGTAAGAATGTGCTAGTATTTGTATGAGTAAGTGAGCTGGTGTGTGTATAACTGTATAGGTGAGTAAATGGCAGTGTGTTTAATTATTTGCATGACTGACTAGGTGTGTGAGTACCTCTATGGATGAGTGGCGGTGTTTGAGTGTCTATATAGGAGTATGAGTGCATATGATAGTCCTGTACTGAGTGACCGTAAGTATGAGTGACTGTACGGGTGAGTGAGTGGATGTGTGTGTGTAGACCTAAGAATCAGTGAGTGGGTATGTAGTTATTGGTGTTGGAGTGTCTATGGTTTTGCGAATGGCAGTCTGTAATTTAGAGTGGGTGTATCAAAGGTTATATTAGGGTGTGAGGAGGTGCATCAGATTATCACGTGGATGATGTCATCAGTGATGTCATCAGTGATGTCATTTGAGATGTCATCAGTGATGTCATCAGTGATGTCACTGACCATGTCATGAGTGATGTAATATGTGACGTCATCAGCAGTGCATTGCGGGGGCGCGAGTTATAGTTAGCTGAACTAACTATAACAGGGGAATTTCACGGGTTTTGTACGAGTGCAATGTCCAACTAACTATAACTGTCCCTAAAACCTATGGTTTTTTCAGTGAATTTGTAAGGTTTTTTAAATGCTAATTTCTAACTATAACGTGCCTGAAACCTATGGTTTTTTCAGTGAATTTCAAAGGTTTTTTAAATGCTAATTCCTAACTATAACATGTCTGAAACCTATGGTTTATTCAGTGAATTTCAAAAGTTTTGTAAATGACAATTTTTAAATGTATTAATTGTTATATTTATTTTTTTGATACTGATTTACTACATTTTTTTAAACTATTTATTTTTAGATATTTTATTTTTTAAATTACATTGCAATTACATTATACATTACATTACAAAATATACTTTCTCAGAATGAATTACTTTAGTTTAGATACTTTTCAAATAGGCAATAGACTTTTAAGTACAGTAGTTACAGTTGTTGAACAATGCAACATTGAGCTCAATGTGAATTTCTAGTTAAATGCAATTAGTTACTTTATGGATTACTTTTCTAACCACAGGACTGGATCCTAGATTCAGTCCTGGGACATCTCCTGTAAACAGTTGAGTAAAAGCGTTTTGTTTACAGTAGTGATTTTTAAGGAATATTATTGTATTTTAAAAGTTGACACAGAAACTTTTCCACATAGAATCACCAATGTTATCCTATGGGAGGAAATTCACTTGGCAGGTAAGTAGTGTTATCGTTACTTTTTCTTACTCAGTGGTGGATCCTGGATCCAGCACTGGTGCATCTCCTGTAAACAGTTGAAAGAATGCGTTTAAGTCATACAGGCGATTTTTAAGGAATATTTGTAGTTTGTGAAAATCGACACTTTGAAACTTTTCTGCTGAAAACCAGACAATGGATTCCTATGGAAGGAAATACAAGTTACTGGTAAGTACGGTTAGAATTACTTTTCAGGGTCAGTGCTGGGCTAAAAGATGCAGCACTGGGTTCTCTCCTGATAACAGGTGAGTAAATCGGAATTCGTAGTTCGGCTGATTTTAGAGGAATATTATAAAGTTCCAAAACTCCACACTTAGAAGAATTTCCAAGTGAAACCAGTCAATGTTAGCCTATGGAAGGAAATTCACGTTACTGGTAAGTACGGTTAGAATTACTTTTCAGGATCAGTACTGGGCTCAAAGATGCAGCACTGAGGTCTCTCCTGATAACAGGTGAGTAAATCGGAATTCGTAGTTCTGCTGATTTTAGAGCAATATTTGTATGTTTCAAAAATCGACACAAACTTTTTCAGCAAAAAGCAGGCAATGATATCATATGGAAGGAAATTCAAGTTACTGGTAAGTACGGTTAAAATTACTTTTCAGGATCAGTACTGGGCTCAAAGATGCAGCACTGAGGTCTCTCCTGATAACAGGTGAGTAAATCGGAATTCGTAGTTCGGCTGATTTTAGAGGAAAATTTGCACAATGGTGAAGGAAGGGGGTGGGGCCTGAGGTGACATGTCTGCAAACACGCCCTGTGGCGCGTTTTAAGTTGGAGAATTAATTCCTCCTCAATCCCGAGGGTCCCTAGGGGCCAACTAGCCCACCAGATACCTCCAGTATGCGCCAGAGAGCTGCGTTGCAGAGAGGTGTTCAGAGGCCACGCCCCTTTTTGCACCTCTCTGCAACGCAGCTCTGTGGCGCTTTCTGGACGTACCTGGTGGGCTAGTTGGCCCCCAGGGACCCTCAGAATTGAAGGGGATTTAATTCCCAATCTTAAAACGCGCCACGGGGCCTGTTTGCACACATGTCATCTGAAGCCCCGCCCCCTCCCTTCACCACTGTGCAAACGCGCACCGTGGCGTGTTTTAAGTTGGGGTATTAAGTCCCCTTGAATCATGAGGGTCCCTGGGGTCCAACTAGCCCACCCTGTACCTCCAGTATGCGCCAGGGAGCTGCGTTGCAGAGAGGTGTTCAGAGGCTACGCCCCTTTTTACACCTCTCTGCAACGCAGCTCTGTGGTGCTTTCTGGACATACCTGGTGGGCTAGTTGGCCCCCAGGGACCCTCAGGATTGAAGGGGATTTAATTCCCCATCTTAAAACGCGCCACGGGCCTGTTTGCACACATGTCACCTTTAGCCCCGCCACCTCCCTTCATCACTGTGCAAACGCGCCCCGTGGCGCGTTTTAAGTTGGGGGATTAAGTCTCCTTGAATCCTGAGGGTCCCTGGGGTCCAACTATCCCACCAGGTACCTCCAGTAAGCGCCACAGAGCTGTGTTGCAGAGAGCTGTAAAAAGGGGCGTGGCCTGGACCACCTCTCTGCAACCCAGCCCTGTGGCGCTTACTGGAGGTACCTGGTGGGCTAGTTGGCCCCCAGGGACCCCCAGTATTGAATGGGAATTATTTCCCCAATTTAAAACGCGCCACAGGGAGCGTTTGCAGAGTGGTTAAGGGAGGGCGGGGCCTGACGCTCGATCGCGTCTTTTTTGTTTTTTTAAGGGGGGCTGTGTGGCCCCCCTTCTTTTACTTTTTGGGGCCCTGGGGACCCCATCCCCCAGGGCCTGATGCCTTTTTTCTTTAAAAAAAAAAATATATACTGTACGGGAAGGGGGCCACGTGGCCCCCCTCCCGTGGCCGATTCCGGCCCCGGGGACCCCATCCCCCAGGGCATGGCCAGTTTTTTAAACTTATTTTTGGAGGAGGGGGGCTGCGTGGCCCCCCTCCTAAGGCCTCTATTGGCCCCGGGGACCCCATCCCCCGGGGCCGGCCTTTATTTTTTTTTATTTTAAATTATTTTTGGGGAGGGGGCCGCGCGGCCCCCCTCCCAACATCAACTGAGCCCCGGGGAGGTGGTGGTCCCCGGGGCTTCGGGGGTCCGAAACGGACCCCCACATTTGTTTAATTAGTGCCCCAGGGAGGTGGCGGTCCCTGGGGCATGTGGGGGGCTGGAGCCCCCCACACAGGTAATTATTATTTTTAAAAAGAAGCCCCGGGGGGGTGGCGGTCCCCGGGGCTGCGGGAGGGCCCAGAGCCCTCCCGCACCATTTTTTTTTCAAAGCCCCGGGGGGTGGCGGTCCCCGGGGCTTGGGGGGCCTTAGAGGCCCCCCAACTAATTATTCAATAAACCCCCGCATGCCCCCGGGACTTGGCCCACCCGGGGGCCAATTAACCACGAAGCGCGGGAGTCCCGCTTCATTTTTTTTTTATTATCGGCAGGATCCGCGCACCCAGCGTGTTTTTTGCCGATTTGTAGGACCCCCTGAGCAGGCCTAGGGGGTCAGGGTGTTTCTACCCTGCCCCCTTTTTGCGTTTTTTGCATCTGTTTTCGTCTTTTCTTGTGCCTCGGTTCTACCGAGGCACAAGATGGCTGCCAACACTTCCTGGTTTGGAGTGTTGACAGCCAATTAGCATGCAGCTCGTGATCGGGAGGGTGCGCGGATCCACCGCGGCCATAGATTTCAAAACTTTTATTTGGGATTTTCTCAGCAATTACTGAACGGATTTACACCATTTTTAAAAAGGGTGCTTTCTGAACCAAGCACTACCTTTTTGCCAAATTTGGTGTAATTCCGTTCAGCAGTTTTAACTGTAGCCTTGCATAAAGTTTCCTATGGGAAATTGATTTTTTCACTCTTATTTTTTGAATTTCTCCGCAACTACTGAACGGATTTACACCATTTAAAAAAAAGGTCACTTTCTGAACCAAGCGCTACCTTTTTGCAAAATTTGGTGTAATTCCGATCAGCAGTTCGGGCTGTAGCCGTGTCTAAAATTTCCTAAGGGAATTAACATGGAGAAAACACATTTTGGGACCCCCCTTTTTTCTCGGCCCCCGCTTGATGAATCACCCTGAAACTTTCAAGACAGGAGCAGACCGGAGTGCCCCACTAGTTTTGAAAATTTCGCGATGATTCGTTAAACGACGCCAAAGTTATTGGGAATAGAATGTTACGAATTTCCTATGGATAATAGGTCCTAACTATAACTATCTACAGGCGACCGCCAGTAGATAATATATATATATATATATATATTCACTGAAAAAACCATAGGTTTCAGGCACGTTATAGTTAGAAATGAGCATTTAAGAAACCTTACAAATTCACTGAAAAAACCATAGGTTTTAGGGACAGTTATAGCAAGTTGGACATTGCACTCGTACAAAACCCGTGAAATTCCCCCGTTATAGTTAGTTCAGGTAACTATAACTCACGCCCCCGCAATGCACTGCTGATGACGTCACATATTACATCACTCATGACATGGTCAGTGACATCACTGATGACATCACTGATGACATCTCAAATGACATCACTGATGACATCATCCAGTGACTGTGTGTTTCTGTAAAGTTTAAATATGTTTAATATATATAGGGAAGGCGTATTGAAGAATGAGTGGGTGTATAAGTGTCTGAATGGATGATTTAGTGCGTGACTGACTCTACAAGTGAGTGATTAAACGTATCTTACTGAATGCATGGGTTAGTGACTAAACTGTGTGAATGTCTGTATCCGTCTGTTTGTTGGTGTGTAAGTGGATGCATGGATTTGCGAATAGCTACATGAGTGTCTATATGGGTTATTGATTGGTTCTCTGAGTATCTGTATGGGTGCCTGAGTGTTTGTGTGGGTGGGGTGTGTGTGACTGTACATAGATGTGTGAGTGGGTGATTCACTGGGTGCATGATTTGAAGAGTGCATCTGTGATGGACTGCTTGGGTGAGTGTGTGTATGGGTGTGTTAGTGAGTGAATGTATATCTGAGTGGTACATGTGCGAGTAGCTACATATGTAAAAGGCAGTATATATGTGTGTTAGAGTATTTAAATGGCTTTACGTGAGAGTGAGTGATTGTGAGAGTGGCTGTATGGATGCGTGTGTGCTTGTATCAGTTATTGTATAAGAGCGTAAGAATGTGCTAGTATTTGTATGAGTAAGTGAGCTGGTGTGTGTATAACTGTATAGGTGAGTAAATGGGTGTGTGATTAATTGTGTGCATGACTGACTAGGTGTGTGAGTACCTCTATGGATGAGTGGCGGTGTGTGAGTGTTTATATAGGTGTATGAGTGCATATGATAGTCCTGTACTGAGTGACTGTAAGTATGAGTGACTGTACGGGTGAGTGAGTAGATGTGTGTGTGTAGACCTAAGAATCAGTGAGTGGGTATGTAGTTATTGATATTGGAGTGTGTATGGTTTTGAGAATGGCAGTCTGTAATTTAGAGTGGGTGTATCAAAAGTTATATTAGGGTGTGAGAAGATGCATGAAATTATCACATGGATGATGTCATCAGTGATGTCATCAGTGATGTCATTTGAGATGTCATCAGTGATGTCACTGACCATGTCATGAGTGATGTAATATGTGACGTCATCAGCAGTGCATTGCGGGGGCGCGAGTTATAGTTACCTGAACTAACTATAACGGGGGAATTTCACGGGTTTTGTACGAGTGCAATGTCCAACTAACTATAACTGTCCCTAAAACCTATGGTTTTTTCAGTGAATTTGTAAGGTTTTTTAAATGCTAATTTCTAACTATAACGTGCCTGAAACCTATGGTTTTTTTCAGTGAATTTCAAAGGTTTTGTAAATGACAATTTTTAAATGTATTAATTGTTATATTTATTTTTTGATACTGATTTACTACATTTTTTAAACTATTTATTTTTAGATATTTTATCTTTTAAAGTACATTGTAATTACATTATACATTACATTACAAAATATACTTTCTCAGAATGAATTACTTTAGTTTAAATACTTTGCAAATAGGCAATAGACTTTTAAGTACAGTAGTTACAGTTGTTGCAATGGGCAACACAATTTCAAACACAATGCAACATTGAGCTCAATGTGAATTTCTACTTAAATGCAATTAGTTACTTTATGGATTACTTTTCTAAACACAGGACTGGATCCTAGATTCAGTCCTGGCACATCTCCTGTAAACAGTTGAGTAAAAGCGTTTTGGTTACAGTATTGATTTTTAAGGAATATTATTGTATTTTAAAAGTTGACACTTAGAAACTTTTTCACATAGAATCACCAATGTTATCCTATGGGAGGAAATTCACTTAGCAGGTAAGTAGTGTTATCGTTACTTTTTCTTACTCAGTGGTGAATCCTGGATCCAGCACTGGTGCATCTCCTGTAAACAGTTGAAAGAATGCGTTTGTCATACAGGCGATTTTTAAGGAATATTAGTAGTTTGTGAAAATCGACACTTTGAAACTTTTCTGCTGAAAACCAGACAATGGATTCCTATGGACGGAAATACAAGTTACTGGTAAGTACGGTTAGAATTACTTTTCAGGGTCAGTGCTGGGCTAAAAGATGCAGCACTGGGTTCTCTCCTGATAACAGGTGAGTAAATCGGAATTCGTAGTTCTGCTGATTTTAGAGGAATATTTGTAAGTTTCAAAAATCGACACTTAGCAACTTTTTCAGCAAAAAGCAGACAATGATATCCTATGGACGGAAATACAAGTTACTGGTAAGTACGGTTAGAATTACTTTTCAGGGTCAGTGCTGGGCTAAAAGATGCAGCACTGGGTTCTCTCCTGATAACAGGTGAGTAAATCGGAATTCGTAGTTCTGCTGATTTTAGAGGAATATTTGTAAGTTTCAAAAATCGACACTTAGAAACTTTTTCAGCAAAAAGCAGACAATGATATCCTATGGAAGGAAATTCAAGTTACTGGTAAGTACGGTTAAAATTACTTTTCAGGATTAGTACGGGGCTCAAAGTACCACCCACCCATACAGTCCATCACAGATGCACTCTTGAAACCATGCACCCAGTGAATCACCAACTCACACATCTATGCACAGAGTCACACACACCCACCCACACAAACACTCAGGCACCCATACAGATACTCAGACAATCAATCAATAACCCATGTAGTCACTCATGTAGCTATTCAGAAAGCCATGCAGCCGCTTACAAACCAACAGACAGACGAATACAGACATTCACACAGTTTAGTCACTAACCCATGCATCCAGTAAGATACATTTAATCACTCACTTGTAGAGTCAGTCACTCACATACTAAATCATCCATTCAGACACTTATACACCCACTCATTCTTCAATACGCCTTTCCCTATATATATTAAACATATTTAAACTTTACAGAAACACACAGTCACTGGATGATGTCATCAGTGATGTCATTTGAGATGTCATCAGTGATGTCATCAGTGATGTCACTGACCATGTCATGAGTGATGTAATATGTGACGTCATCAGCAGTGCATTGCGGGGGCGCGAGTTATAGTTAGCTGAACTAACTATAACGGGGGAATTTCTATGGTTTTGTACGAGTGAAATGTCCAACTAACTATAACTGTCCCTAAAACCTACGGTTTTTTCAGTGAATTTCAAAGGTTTTTAAATGCTAATTTCTAACTATAACGTGTCTGAAACCTATGGTTTTTTCAGTGAATTTCAAAGGTTTTTTAAATGCTAATTTCTAACTATAACGTGCCTGAAACCTATGATTTTTAAGTGAATTTCAAAGGTTTTTTTAAATGCTAGTTTCTAACTATGCCTACAGAGGTAGGACATGTGAAGAAAGAAGAAAAAACGCACAGAAAGAAGCAAAAGATGTGCAGAAAGAACCAACAGAGGAGCAGAAAGAGGCCTTGTTGCAAAATCATCCTGTGCCCACAACTTTTTCAGACGGGTACTGGTGGTAACTGACTCTGACTAACCAGAGCCAGTGCTATGCTAAAAGACACTTAGAATACAGTGAAAACACCTACATACACTAGGGAACACTATGCGTTGGGGTACCCCTGTGATTAGCATGACCTCCTCTGCAAGTCCCTAGTACATAATAGGGCAGGGGGATTAAAACTACCTCTTAAAATGCGCTACAGGGTGCGCTTGCACAGTGGTGAAGGAGGGGGGGCCTGAGGTGACATGTGTCCAAACGCACCCCATGGTGCGTTTTAAGTTGTGGGATTAAGTCCCCTTGAATTCTGAGGGTCCCTGGGGCCCAACTAGCCCCCTAGGTACCTACAGTTAGGACCACAGAGCTGAGTTGCAGAGAGGCATTCCGAGGCCACGCACCTTTTTTCACCTCTCTGCAACGCAACTCTGTTGTGCTTACTGAAGGTACCTGGTGGGCTAGTTGGCCCCCAGGGTCCCTCAGGATTCAAAGGGAATTAATTCCCCAACTTAAAACGCACCACAGGGCGTGTTTGCGCACATGTCACCTGAGGCCCCGCCCCCTCCCTTCACCACTGTGCAAACGCGCCCCGTGGTGCGTTTTAAGTTGGGGGATTAGGTCACCTTGAATCCTGAGGGTCCCTGGGGCCCAACTAGCCCACTAGGTACTTCCACAAGCACCACAGGCCTGCGTTGCAACGCCTGTAACAAATTGTGCAGTTGTGTTTAGGTAGTGAAGAGGGTCGTGCTGGGGGTAGTGTTTCAGGGTTTAGGGCAGTGCAGTGGTGTTCGTGCAGTATAGGGGGTCGTGCTTGGGGTGGTGTTTCAGGGTTTAGGGCAGGCCAGTAGTGTTCAGGCAGTGTAGGGGATCGTGCAGGGGGTGGTGTTTCAGGGTTTAGGGCAGTGCAGTGGTGTTCGCGCAGTGTAGGGGGTCGTGCTGGGGGTGGTGTTTCAGGGTTTAGGGCAGTGCAGTGATGTTCGGGCAGTGTAGGGGGTCGTGCAGGGGGTGGTGTTTCAGGGTTTAGGGCAGTGCAGTGGTGTTCGGGCAGTGTAGGGGTCGTGCTGGGGCTGGTGTTTCAGGGTTTAGGGCAGTGCAGTGGTGTTCGGGCAGTGTAGGGGGTCGTGCTGGGGGTGGTGTTTCAGGGTTTAGGGCAGTGGTGTTTGGGCAGTGTAGGGGGTCTTGCTGGGGGTGATGTTTCAGGGTTTAGGGCAGTGCAGTGGTGTTCGGGCAGTGTAGGGGGTCTTGCTGGGGGTAGTGTTTCAGGGTTTAGGGCAGTGCAGTGGTGTTCATGCAGTGTAGGGGGTCGTGCTGGGGATGGTGTTTCAGGGTTTAGGGCAGTGCAGTAGTGTTCGGGCAGTGTAGGGGGTCGTGCAGGGGGTGGTGTTTCAGGGTTTAGGGCAGTGCAGTGGTGTTCGGGCAGTGTAGGGGGTCGTGCTGGGGGTGGTGTTTCAGGGTTTAGGGCAGTGCAGTGGTGTTCGGGCAGTGTAGGGGGTCGTGCTGGGGGTGGTGTTTCAGGGTTTAGGGCAGTGGTGTTCGGGCAGTGTAGGGGGTCTTGCTGGGGGTGATGTTTCAGGGTTTAGGGCAGTGCAGTGGTGTTCGGGCAGTGTAGGAGGTCTTGCTGGGGGTAGTGTTTCAGGGTTTAGGGCAGTGCAGTGGTGTTCGGGCAGTGTAGGGGGTCGTGCTGGGGGTGGTGTTTCAGGGTTTAGGGCAGTGCAGTGGTGTTCGGGCAGTGTAGGGGGTCGTGAAGGGGGTGGTGTTTCAGGGTTTAGGGCAGTGCAGTGGTGTTCGGGCAGTATAGGGGTCGTGCTAGGGTTGGTGTTTCAGGGATTAGGGCAGTGCGGTGGTGTTCGGGCAGTGTAGGGGGTCGTGCAGGGGCTGGTGTTTCAGGGTTTAGGGCAGGGCAGTGGTGTTCGGGCAGTGTAGGGGGTCGTGCTGGGGGTAGTGTTTTAGGGTTTAGGGTAGTGCAGTGGTGCTTGTGTAGTGTAGGGGGTCGTGCTGGGGGTAGTGTTTTAGGGTTTAGGGTAGTGCAGTGGTGTTTGTGTAGTGTAGGGGGTCATGTTTTAGGGTAGTGCAGTGGTGTTTGGGTAGTGTAGGGGGTCGTGCTGGGGGTAGTGTTTTAGGATTTAGGTTAGTGCAGTGGTGTTTGGGTAGTATAGGGGGTCGTGCTGGGGGTAGTGTTTTAGGGTTTAAGGTAGTGCAGTGGTGTTTGTGTAGTGTAGGGGGTCGTGCTGGGGGTAGTGTTTTAGGGTTTAGGGTAGTGCAGTGGTGCTTGTGTAGTGTAGGGGGTCGTGCTGGGGGTAGTGTTTTAGGGTTTAGTGCAGTGGTGTTTGTGTAGTGTAGGGGGCCATGTTTTAGGGTAGTGCAGTGGTGTTTGGGTAGTGTAGGGGGTCGTGCTGGGGGTAGTGTTTTAGGATTTAGGTTAGTGCAGTGGTGTTGGGGTAGTGTTTTAGGGTTTAGGGTAGTGCAGTGGTGTTTGTGTAGTGTAGGGGGTCATGCTGGGGGTAGTGTTTTAGGGTTTAGGATAGTGCAGTGGTGCTTGTGTAGTGTAGGGGGTCGTGCTGGGGGTAGTGTTTTAGGGTTTAGGGTAGTGCAGTGGTGTTTTTGTAGTGTAGGGGGTCATGTTTTAAGATGCAACGCTCCAATACCTGACCAGTCTGCACTACATAAAACTGCAAAAAACTAAAACTAAAAAGTGTTTTGCACACTTTTGTCATTGGGCTATATGTGGGCTACATCTGGGTAATATTTGTGCTACATTTGGGCTCTTTTTTCACTGGTGGCCATCTTGGAAGACTTCTTTGTTATGAAGTTTCCTAATTTCCTCATTTACGGCATTCTCCTCAGTAGGAAATGCTTTCAGTTTTTTACTTTGATTCCATCAAGAAGGCATTCAGATGTGTCACACATTTGCCATAAATTCAGAATGTTAGCACTCTAATTGTTCATTAGATCACTGTAGTAAAGCTACTGCTCACCAAGGAGTTAACTGGAAGTCTACTGCTGGTATTGAAAGTGATTGTTTCAGTCTGCATGTCAGAATTTTCTAATGAAATAGAAGAGGATTTGAGATCTCACTTAAAACATGCACTAAATTTTCTTTTTGCAGCACTAACTATAATTTCTATGGCAAAATGAACCCCCTCATTTTGTTCCTTTTTAAATTAAATGTTTTAAGTGTTACCACTTTATTCCAAACAAGATGGCTTCAGGTGTGCCATACTTTTGTCATAAGTAAGGCTGTTAGCACTCTAGTTGTTCTTTAGAACACTCTGGGAAGCTGCAGTAGAACACAAAGGCATCAACTGACAGGCTGCTCCTGTTGAAATATAACAGGAAGATATTTGAGATCTCACTTAAAACATGTCCTAATTTTTCTTTCTACAGCACTAACCATAATTTCTATGGCAAAATGAACCCCCTCATTTTGATCCTTTTTAAATTAAATGTTTTAAGTGTTACCAGTTTATTCCAATCAAGATGGCTTCAGGTGTGCCATACTTTTGTCATAAGTAAGACTGTTAGCGCTCTAGTTGTTCTTTAGAACACTCTGGGAAGCTGCAGTAGAACACAAAGGCATCAACTGACAAAATGAACCCCATCATTTTGTTCCTTTTTAAATTAAATGTTTTAAGTGTTACCAGTTTATTCCAATCAAGATGGCTTCAGGTGTGCCATACTTTTGTCATAAGTAAGACTGTTAGCGCTCTAGTTGTTCTTTAGAACACTCTGGGAAGCTGCAGTAGAACACAAAGGCATCAACTGACAGGCTGCTCCTGTTGAAATATAACAGGAAGATATTTGAGATCACACTTGAAACATGTCCTAATTTTTCTTTCCAGAGCACTAACCATAATTTCTATGACAAGATGAACCCCATCATTTTGTTCCTTTTTAAATTAAATGTTTTAAGTGTTACCAGTTTATTCCAATCAAGATGGCTTCAGGTGTGCCATACTTTTGTCATAAGTAAGGCTGTTAGCACTCTAGTTGTTCTTTAGAACACTCTGGGAAGCTGCAGTAGAACACAAAGGAATCAACTGACAGTCTCTGCCCTTGTTGGATGTACATGTTTTAGTGAGAATGTCAGACTTCATTCTCACATGACTGAGAAAGATAATGTGAATTTACAGAAAATATGCTCTCATTTTAGCTTCTGGAGCACCTTCCAAAACTGTATTGGACAAGCATGTGAAAATTGTTTTCTCTCAAACATGATTCATGATACCCCAGCAGAAGGTTTTTCACAGGGTAAAATCACCTTAGAACACACCGCAATTCCTGAAATTAGTATGGTACCATCAACAAATGAATTCTAATGTAACTAAAGTCTGTTATCACCCTTTATAGTTCTCCTTTTGGTAACCCTCAAAATCTTCGATTCACTACAATGCATTTCAATGGGGTACTATCATTTATATTGGTCCCAAGATGGCTGCCAGCAATTCCAGGATGAAGTGCTGACAGCCAATCAGATCTCACGATGACATGTGTGGTTAGGCTCCGCCCAGATATATATGTGTTTTTACTTTTGATTTTCTCAGCAACTACTGAACGGATTTACACCATTTAACAAAAAGGGTTCTTTCTGAACCAAGAACTACCTCTTTGCAAAATTTTGTGTAATTCCGTTCAGCAGTTCGGGCTGTAGCCGTGTCTAAAGTTTCCTATGGGAAAATGAATGGGGAAAACATGTTTTGGGACCCCCCTTTTTTCTCGGCCCCCGCTTGACGAATCACCTTGAGACTTTCAGGGTAGGAGCGGACCGGAGCGGGCCATAAAGTTTGAAAATTTCGCAAAGATTCGTCTACCGACGCAAGAGTTATTTCAAATAGAATGTCGCGGATTTCCTATGGAAAATAGGTCCTAACTATAACTATCTACTGGCGACCGCCAGTAGATAATACATGCTACACCTACATATCTAGGCTAGGTACATTTAGGAAAAATTCTGTAGGGCGCGCATTATAGTAGTATGCAAGTGCTACTATTTTATTTGAACTGTATATGTTCATCTTTTTAGCACTGTGGTAGAAATGTATCTACTGTTTACTGTATTAGTACTTGCGATTTCTTTCGCAATGCTTCTGTCTCCTGATTGTTGCAGCAAATATGTTTTACACATGACTGACGCTGGACCTATAAATACTTATTGAAATGTCCTAATCGCCATCCTGTGTATTTTCTGAGAATAAGTAAGCACAAGTGACTGAGCGAAAAGTACTGTTCTGTTTTCCACAATCCCTGAGGAATCAGGGTTGTCATGTTCAGTGGTTGCCAGAAACTACCTACACCACTGTAAGATACAGGGGGGTGGTAGCGGCACTGTAGAGCTAGCTGGTCTAATGGCTGTCATATCCTGTGGGGGTGTCCGGAAGCAGTTTGGACACCAAGCCCTTAGTTAGGTCATCCAAAACGCGCAGGTCCTGGGGGATTCCTAGGAACTACACGACATGGCACCCAACGTTGGTTTGGTTCTTATAATAACAGTTAAAATCTGAGTTCAGTCGTGCTATTTCAGAAAGCCCTACTCACACTTTTCAGAGACATCTGAAGTGAGAAGGAAGATCCGCCTCAGCTGAGCAGATATACCCTGTGTATTGGCTGAAGGTTTAACAAGCTTGTAAGGATAAAAGGTTCCCACATTGTGCAAAACCCCTAATTACTAAATATTTTATTCTTCTCCTGAGAATGACTGTGTCAACGAGTGGTGGTTCGGGCTCGGGGGAAGACGAATTTGCGAATGCTCTTAACATTACAGAAAATTGCAGACATGCGGTGACTATAAAGTTGTTAGAACACGGTGTACCCGCAACAGGTGGCTGTGTTACCTTCGTGATCGAGGCACACGAGGTGTTCAGATCAGAGGTATTCTATTCTTGGGTTCAGTTCCCGCCTGCAGATCCACAGACTAAATTGTTTCACACACACATTGTAGTTGAACCTCCGGACGAATACATTCCATACGAAGACATTGAAGTCCTGTTAACTTACCAGCAGCACAGAAACTGGTTTAAAGGCGCCCTCCCACACACAACATTCATCGTAAGACTCAGTACACTCAGCATAGAAGGAGCAACCTGGCCGGTCTTAGCGACATACAGTCCACATCCTGAGATAGATACACTACCAGTGGATGAAGTCCGTAAGATATACGAAGACATAGTGCGGCTATACAGACACATTGTTCAGTTTGTCATGCGAACAATAACAGTCCAACCTGCAAGAAATGCTCCAGTTGGTCCACATCAGACCACACCTACAATCAACCCACAGACACCAAAATCAGTGATGGGGGCAATCCCCTCCAAACTGGAGCAAATTCCGTTCTGGATAGCACAAAAAATTGCACAGCTGGAAGCAGTATTTCCCCATACGGGTTCGCAGGAACAACATAGAATGCTAACCATTTGCTTGCCAATGGGGATGGTTCCCTCGATTGAGAATTGTACCACTTTGGGGAACAATCTTTGCTGCCGTTTACATCAGAATACATGGTACCCCTTCCATAGCAGTCATTCCAGAAGTATTGAAACAGATACAGAATGAGTACAGGGCAGGACCTGCCCTGGACTTGGGGATGAAACTGATGGGTCATTTTGCCCAAGTCTCTGCAATAATGCTGAGCAACATAAAAAGGGAGGCAGCAGTAGTGGCCATACACCACCGCCTAAGGGAGATAGCTCCTATAAATAAGGAGCAAGAGTTACCAAAAATCAAAGAAACCTATGCTGCATAAGGTAGAGATAGTTTGGGAGCCAAACCAGGGAAACCACAAATGGCGAGCAGTCCTGACAAGGACAACTCGAAGCAAGTACCCTCTTCTTCTAAAAAGAAATGGGAAAACAAACAATCCAAAAATAACAATACAGAAAATAATTCACGATCAAGGGATGGGTCTCCCCAACGGGAGTCCTCTGAAAAGAGATACAACCTTAGGAATCGTGATAACGTTAGGAAACCTGACAGGTTTTAGGACATTGATACACGTTCCTTTTGTTCCTTCCAGGGTTCATCAAAAAACTCGGAGAGAGACGGGCAATCAGAACAAAAGACAGAAGATTGACCAAAGTCAAAAAGGGAAACACATCGTAATTCTGATTACATTACCAAACAGGAAGAGCAACCTAAAGCAAAGCCTCAATTCAAAATGAAGAAAGTAGCTGGCTTAAAAATTAGACATGCCCAGGTTACTGAGGACTCAGCTTCTGAACTGGGAATGGGCTCTGATGATGCCAGACAGCACGACAGAAGTAACAATAGCTCGCCAGAACCTGAAGGATTTTCTGGTGACAGCAGTATTGAATGAAGATATCACGGTGGAAACACCTGATACAAGAGTTAGTGTCCCACATAGACTGTACGAAATTACACTCCAAATAGAGGGGGACATTTCAAGAAAAGTTAAAGGTCTCTTTTGGGAGAACTTAAGATTTGGATATGACATTCTGATAGCAGAAAAAGATTGGCCGCCAGAATTTGTGATGGATTGCCCAAAAGGGGAAAGCATATTTTGCCTGCTTTCTCCGACCTCGTTTCAGAATCTTTAAAACATTCATGTGCGTAGGAGGGGGCACTAGTGCTAGCTCCGGCATTAAACCGCAACCATGTAGGGTGGGACGTGGAGTCTACTGACCATGAAATCCAATTAAAATCTATTCCAAATCCACAGAGACAGTACCCTTTTAAAAATTATGGAAAAAGACAGGTCAAATAAATCTTTGATCAACTTGAATCCCCAAAGAACAATCCTTTGTTTCCCGTAATGAAACCTGACAATTCATTTCGTCTAGTTTTGAATTATTGACATTTAAAAACATGCACACGAACATTTGCAGTTCAAAACGCATTAATGAACAACATTGTGCGGAAGAAATATAAAACGACATTAGATATCTTGAATGGATTCTTCTGCCAAAATATAGCTCCAGAAAGCAGATATTTGACAGCATTTTCTGCCCTCGGCACTCAGAGTCATTTCTGTCGTTTGCCACAGGGTTATAAGAACACCCCGGGGCTATTCTTGGCAAGAGTGTCAGAATTATTACAAACATGCGAAGAAGAGGCTGTGTACTATGTAGATGACATCTATCTGACAGACGATAAATCACTTGAGCAGGGTGAACAACATAACTGTGGGATTCGCCAATTTGGGCTACAAATTTAATTTCAAGAAATCAAAAATTGCCCATCTCAATGTCCTATTTTTGGGATATGAGCTATAAAGTAAAGGCAAGAGCCTGGCAGCCAACCTTTTAGAAAAGTGTGCGATGCTTCAACCTCCAAAGACCGAAGGGTTTGCAATCCATCTTAGGATTTCAAAATTTTGGCAGAACATACATTCTGGATTGCGCAGAAAGAGTAAAATCTTTCTATGACCTAATAAGACCTGATTTCACAGCACATCAGTGGACACAGGAACATACAGATACTCCCCGTTCCGTTCAGGCTGACATGCTAGCATCAAAACATTTGCACACACATGTGAATTCTACCAACTTGGTGATCCGGGTGGTCCCGGGTTTATCAGGATATACATACATCACTTTCAATGAAGGTGACTCAGTCCCAATTGCAAACAAATCACATTTATACACAAATTCTGAAATGCGATTTGCGGCCACAGGAAAAATACTGACTGCAGTACAGACTGCTGTATTGAGAGAAAGAGCACTAGCACAGGGGAAACACATAATCGTTGTAACCCCGGTACCAACTCTAGAAGCTGTTACCAAAGTGAGCATTCCAAATGCAAAAGCACTGCATCCACGTTGGATACAATGGGCTAATTCTCTCACTGCAACAGACGTAGATGACAAATACGATCCTACTCTGAAAACACAAGCATTCCTGCAGTACGAACAAGAATACCCTCTCCCGGGGGGCGTGTCTTGGCGCCGATCAAGATGGTTGCATCTTGAAGAGGCTCTGTGACTCTCTAGTCCCTGCCATCAATTAATCTAACACAATCATCCGCGATCCACTTCAGCTCAGCCGCTAATATCCTAGAGGCACAGATGGTTTGAAATCCGTGCACCCATGATCGACGGGGGCACAGGGGGTGACGAAGAAACGAGGTGCAGCCTTGCGGGACCAGAAGGCCGCGTCCTCGATTTGTGAGCTGGATGAAGCAGGGCCACAAGCAACTGTTGGCCTGAGGGAACTCGAGACAACAGACAACGAGGCGGTGGTCAACCAACGGCCTGGGGTACGCGATCTCGCTGATCCCTGAGTCGTGGGAGCTGCCGGGTCGCGACCGAGAAACCAACCGCGGCAGGATACAGCCGGAGAGCCACGGAGCCACTTCCCGGACTGAACCGCGGGGAAGCGGAGCCCCGCTGATGTACAGTTGGATCGCTGCCTGATGTGAAACAGCGACACGCTGCAACCGAGGGAACTGTGTGACAACCCGGGACAAATGCGGAGGTAAGCAGTGCCGGAGAAGGAAGAGAATTGAAGTGTATGAGAGAGGGAAGTGACGATGAGCAGCCATTTTGATGAGGCAGGCTGGAGGCTGTATCAGAAGGGAGTCCGGCGGTCTTAATCACCGAAACAGAGCAGAAACGTAATTAATCCTGAAGGGGCCCCCAAGGGACACGGTGGACATTGAGCTCGGACCACCCTAACATCAGGATCGAACCTCAGCACTGGGTCGGAGGAGGAAAAGTGCGGATATAAGCGAGTGAGGAAAGAGAAGAAGAGCAACCATTTTGCTGGGGTGGATCAGCTGATGCGCTGGGTGTGGGACCAGTGGCCTGGAGTGCTGACTCGGAGAGGAAACAGAACGAACCTCGTAGGGACCTTGTCAGACACGTTCAGGGGTGAGCTCAGACCACCTGAACCTTAAGTACAAAATTTAGCAAAGGGTAGGCGCAACTACGTCACTGAAGAGTGAACCTGGGCCCTCCAAACTGTGGCCGGCCTGCCATCACAATAAACTAACAGTACGCACGTAAAGTTACCATCAAGGAGTGGCAGTGAGAGAAGAGCGGTGGAGACAGGAGTGGTCCTGTTGTCCACTACTTGGGACACATAAGGGCCCCCGGGGAGAACCTCGACAGGCCGTAAGGGGAACCGCACCCCGGAGCAGGCGGCGAGCTGTATCCAGTGGGCCCTAGCCTGACATAAGGACACTAGCCGCAATATCTGGAACCAATTGACTAAAGGGTTTGCTCCAAACCAAGTTGGACATATTCGCAACCTAGAAAACGGTGGACACGTACACAGCAGCTAATGGAAGCACAGCGACGGGGCCGGGACCAGAAAAAGACGATCCTACGTTAAAAGACATTATGGACACCATTGCGGGGGAACTCACATCACTGGAACATAGAATGGACTCGATCACGGTAGAGGTGACACTTATTAGGGCAGATTTACATAACATGAGCAAGAAAGTCAAGAATATGGAAACGATCACCACTGAACTAAATTGTGATGCCACACAAATGCGACAAGAAATTAAAGAACTTCAGGCCGCCAGCAAAATGGCTGAAAGCAAACTAGATGACTATGAAGGGCGGTCCCGCTGGAACAATGTTCGAATAATCGGTGTCCCTGAAAAATCGGAGGGGCCTGCGGCAGACCTCTTTGTCGAAAAACTAATTACAAATCATCTGTAGCCGAAAGGGGTGACTAAATTCTTTGCAGTAGAAAGAGCACATAGGATCCCAGGAGGAAGACCGAAATCAGGGGCACCCCCAAGACCATTGTTAGCGATTTTCCCCAATTTCAGAGATCGGGACAATATACTACAAACCGCTCGCACTGCCCCCCCAATCAAATACGAGAATAGTGAGATAACCTTCTTCCCGGACTGTACGATAAATATTCAGAGACAAAGGCGCTCTTTTCTGGGAATCAAGAAACAACTCAGAGACAAGGGTCTTCCATATTCAATGTTGTTCCCTGCAAAGCTCCGTGTTGAAGCCAAGGGAAGGGCCTGGTTCTTCGACACTCCCGTGTCGGCCATGGTCTGGTTGGAAGGGTGGAGACCCGCAAAAGAGAGCAACTCCAGATGATGGAAAGAACATCCCCCGGCAAAACAATCATCTTCTAATGAGAGATCGGCACGGCTCACCAACGACGAAAACCCTGTGGAATGATGAAGACACCCGGGGGCTAACAGAACAAAATATCGCCTCCTGGATGTGATGGACTGAAAACGCTAAGTGACTCTATCAGTAATGCTTGTATTTCTTACGCTGAGCTATATATACTAGTATCCATCAGATGGCAGGCATGGGAGAAGTTGTTCCACCCCCTCATAACCTACAAATAGTTCAGGGACAGGGTGACAGGCACTCTGCATGGTTGGGGTTATGGGCAATTCTAAGCCCAGAGTACAGGGGAGCAGGGAGGGGGGTAGTTGTATATCATTAGTTTTAGTTTACAAGTTAGATGACAGAATAGTGCAGGGCATCATGAGAAGTGGGAGGGATACAGTACTTGAGGTGGTTCCCCCGGGCCCTTGTCGGCCGCCACATACATCTAGAAGTAGGATTAATTGCCTTAATACCGAGGGGAGGGCCACGAATATCAGTAGACCCAACAAACATCATTGCGGGTTCAGCAAAGGATAAAAGATTTAGACTTCTATCTTGGAATGTTAACGGCATTGGGCATAAGCTTAAAAGAGGAATAGTGCTGCAATTTATTAAAAGGCATACCCCAGAGGTAGTGTTACTGCAGGAGACGCATTTAATCGGAAATACCTGCAAGGCGTTAGCGAGGTGGGTTATCACCTGGTTGTGCACTCAGGATTCTCCTCAGGATCCAGGGGAGTGGGAATCATGACGAGACGATCCTTTCCAATGGCGATCGAACATACCTGGCCAGACACACAGGGCAGGTACGCTGCGGTCTCAGGGAGATGGGAGAGCGTGGCATTGACCATAGTATCAATGTACGCCCTCCTGGCCTACATGTGTCAGCATTTAGAGACCTGGGTATGGTCATGCTAACTTTTCCTGAGGGGCGGTTGTTGATAGGAGGAGACTTTAACTCTGTCGTGTCGGGACGACTTGACCAATATCCCTCCGAGACACAAGGTCTCCACAGCTACATTTCCACAACTTTCTAGAAGCAATTGGAATGGTAGACACATGGCGCATTCACCATCCCAGTGAGACGCAGTTCACATTCCATTCAGGGGCCCACAACAGTCTCTCAAGAATAGACTATATCCTCACCCCAGCAGACCAGGTTGCATACATTAAGGAAGTCCGGCATTTGGCACGAGGTATCTCTGACCACTCCCCGATATGGGCCCAGGTGGTGGTGGGGGAGGGACAGGTGGGGAAAATAGCACCAATAAATCCCTGGCACCTCCGAATCCCAGCAGTAAAAGAGAAAATTACACAAGAGATAGAGCACTATTTCCAAGAGAATGATGGTTCGGTGGGATCAGCTCAGACACTTTGGGAGGCTTTTAAGACAGTGGTACGAGGACTGGTGATCTCTCAAATTGCAGGGGCACGTAAGGAAAGGAATGCGGGCCTAGTCAGGCTGGAAGAAATAACTTCTGCAGTTGGAAGGGGAAATGATGAGAACTGGGGAGGAAAATACGGAACACAAACTAAACCTGAAAAGAGAAGAATATAGAGGCCTGGCTACGGACATGGCAAAAACACTAAGCAGGGACAAACTCGGTACGATATATGAGCTAGGGGATAAGGCAGGAAAGTTGCTGGCATGGCTAGATAAAAGGAGCCGTGCAAATTGATTAGTCACCGAACTGGTAGCGGAGACAGGGGAAACGTTGACAGATCCGCAGGAAATAACAGACGAATTTGCCAAATACAATCAGCTAATATATACATCCCATACCACCCATCCAGAGGGAGAATCGAGGGCCCTGTTGTCAGATATAACACTCCCAACACTATCAACAGAGGAAAAAGCACTGTTAGAGAGTGACTACACAAATGACGAAGCGGCGCAAGCCATCAGGAGCCTTCAATCCGGGACAGCGATGGGTCCTAATGGCCTCCCAATAGAACTGTATAAATTAACGCCCAACAAAATTGCCCCTTATCTCAAAGCCATGCATGAAGAGAGCCGCGAAGTGGGCAAATTACCCACAGACCAGAGAATTGCCACACTGGTGGTAATATACAAGGATGGCAAACCCAAAAATAAATGCTCCTCGTACAGACCCATCTCACTGCTTAATGCAGAGGCCAAAATCCTTGCAAAATTGCTGGCCGCTCGCCTGGTCCAGGTTATCTCAAAACTGGTACCCCCGACCAATTGGGCTTTATGCCGACCAGAAATACATCTTTAAATCTCTGCCGACTGCACGGGGTTATGGGAAGAATAGATACGCTGAGAGAGGATGCAGTGGTGGTGTCCTTGGACGCCACCATGGCATTCGATACGATTGAATGGCCCTACCTTTTTGCTGTCCTGGGATAACTGGGATTTGGTCTTAACTTCATGAGTTGGATACGACTCTTATATACAGGCCCACTAGCGCAGGTGGTAGTAAACAATAAAAAATCCACATTCTTTCCTCTTCAAAGAGGGACACAGCAAGGTTGCCCTCTATCCCCTCTGCTTTTTTACATTGACGCTGGAGCCACTTGCATCATGGATTTGAAATGATCCCATAATGAGAGGCCTGAGATGGTCATAGGACTGGGAGGATCGTATCTCCCTCTATGCTGATGATATACTGTTGTATCTGGCGGCGCCCCAGGTGTCAATAAACAGGGTCCTCAACATATTCACAGATTTTTGTAAATACTCAGGAAACACGATTAATTGGACTAAATCGGTGATCTATGTGTTAAAAGGGAAGTTCCCACCCTTTCCCAAAGGATGCATAGTAACTGAAGCCACAAATGGCTTTAAATATCTCGGAATCTATATCACAATGGATCTGAGGTTGCATCATACCCGTAACCTCCTTTTCCGTTGCAATGACTAAAAAACGATGTAGAACACTGGAAATCTCTGCCTCTGTCCCTATTGGGTAGAGCTGCACTATTTAAAATGATGTCCTTGCCGCGCTCCCTATATGTCTTGCATAACTCACCTACCCCAGTCCCAACTACTTATTTAAAGGCCATAGAACGCGAACAGAGGGAGCTAGTGTGGATGAGTAAACAGTCCCGTATAGCGCTCCCAAAACTGCTGCGAGGGTAGTATGACAGGGGTATAGGGCTCCCCGATATCAAGAAATATTACTGGCGGCACATTTGACAGCCATCAATCACTGCACGTATCGGTCCAACGAAGACCCGGGGTATAGAATGGACAAATGGCTTCTACGGGGAGGGAGTTATAATAGGGCACTATACTTCTGGCCTGCAAAACTGCAATTAACAGGGCCCACGTGGCATTCAGTCCAGGTGTGCCATACTGCTCATAAGAGTATGGCATGGACAAAAAAGATCACACAAGCCACGCCTCTGTGGGATTCGGAACAATTTGGAACACTAAGAAAGACAAAGGGCTTCGGTAATTGGGATATAATAGGGATATCTAGGGATCTGTGGAAGAGAGGAGATGTAATCCCCTTTTTGCAACTGAAACAAGAGTACGAATTATCAAATACAGAGAGGTTTAGATATCTGCAGGTGTGTCACGCCCTACAAGCGCACATCCCAAAGGGAGAAATGCCTCCTGAGTCCACGCCGTTAGAAGACAGAATTCTTGACGAATACATGCCTAAAAAAGCAATCTCCCTGACCTACCAGAAACTAGTAAATCATACACCTGACCCCCTCATACAACTCCGTAGGAAGTGGGAAACCGAAATATCAGAGCTGGAAGATGACGAATCAGGAAGTGCTAGCCTCCCCCAAGGAAGTAGCATTTTCCTCCAAGCTCATACTGGTACAACTCAAAATACTACACAGAATATACCTTTCAGGTCCGGCACTGGTTAAGATGGTCTATAGGGAAGATTCGGGTTGTGGGCGGCAGTGCAGCAGTGCAGCAGGGAGGGCACATTTATACATATAATATGGGAATGCATCCACATTAGAAAATACTGGACAGAGGTGCTCCACAGTATGACAGAGGCATTTGGAATAGATTTGGAAACTGAGGTCAAAAGATGTTTACTGAATATTTGGGAACCTACAGACCTGAGTGGTAAAGAAAAAACTTGGGCGACTCTGGGTCTAATGGTTGCCAAACGAAACATTGCAAGAACGTGGGGGGCACAGGAGGCACCGAAAGTGAGCACATGGAAAAAGGACATAGATTGGTGCATGTTAAGAGAAAAAACGGTGTATATAGCCCGGGGATGCCCGAAAAAATGGATGCAAATATGGGGCAAGTGGAACGTATACAGAGGTAATATTTGCACTCCGCCCTCCCCCTTACATGAGGAGTGAGGGACTCCTGCTTATGTAGAAACGTGGACAGCAAGGAGCGTATTCATGTTAAGAATAATCGAATAACATACTGTACTGAAGAAAGTAATTGTATGAGTAAATTCCATGATGTTTGTTTTATCACTACTTTGTCATCAATAAAAAGAGTTACAAAAAAAGAGAATACCCTCTCCCGAATGACATCTTGCCTCTAGAAAAATATGAGTACATAATTTATACTGATGGTTCTGCTCAGCCTGCCATTGGAAGTAAACAACAGTATAGCGCAGCTTTGCTATAGTGAAGGGACGTATGCGGGCGGTAAGTTCCATCCCAGCAATACAACTGCACAATCTCTAGGAGATTGTGCGGCGCAGCTGGCAGAACTAAAAGCCCTGATACTAGCACTACATTATTGGGATCGGGAATTCCCTACACTGATAGTGTGTTATTCGTTCCACTGTGTGCAGTCTTATAATGAATATCTTCATTACTGGGGCCAGAATGGGTTTAGAGATTCCAAGGGTTGCACAATTAAGCATAAATTGTTATGGGAAGAAGTGGCAAAGCTGAAGGAATGCCTGCCATGGGCTCAAGTTATTCACACCTTGAGTCATCAGCGTGTTGGTGTACACGTTGAAGGGAATTCACTGGTTGATGAAGCCGCCAAGGCGACAGTGTGAACTGCTGCCGTTGATGCAATCACTCGTTCTAGCACGAGGATAGACGGAGACATAATGATAGCTGTCAACACCTTGAAAAATGGCTCTGCCGTGCCGAAGGGCTTTCCACTCAAGTATTCCTATAAATTAGATATGCAAAATACACTGTATGCTCAAACTCCAGGAGTGGGGGATAGAGTTATACAAAACACTGATCGCTTATTGGGTTTGATTCTAGCTGCACACGAGGGTTTGGGCTCAGCACACGCAGGACTCACTGCTACAATTTCATTACTGAAGCGGCGATATTGGTGGCCAGGTTTGTCTAAACAAACCAAGGGTTATGTCCTAAAGTGCGACATCTGTCAGCAGATGAAAGGTTCCACCGTAGCACGGCCATCGCAAACACCACTACTCATATCAGACAGACCTCTTGCATGTGTCTATTTGGACCACTGCGGCCCCCTAAATTCAGATGGTGCCTACAACTACATTTTGGTGGCTGTGGATTCATGCTCTAGATTTCTATGGGTTTGGCCTCAGCGCTCAGCTGGCGCTCAAACTGTTATAAAGGATTTGCGACTCTTCATTGGGACATATGCAATTGGCACGTTACATTCCGATCGTGGCCCTGCGTTTAGCTCTCGGGCTTACAAGGAAGCCATGGAAAGTATGGGCATGGCCTTGCGGTACTCCTCCTCCTACCATCCCGAGGGAAATTCGGTGGTGGAGAGGAAAAACGGGACCTAAAGCAATCCTTAACAGCAAGGGTATTAGGTGCGGGCGGTAGTTAGGTCAATCACCTATATGGGGTCAAGAGGGCACTTAACAACATGCCAAGAAAATCCTTGGGAGGACGTACCCCCTATGAGATCCTGTTTGGGACAAGAATGTGGGTACCTGACCTCGATTGTGCCAGCACAGTGGTGTATGTAAAACCATTTGAATTGAATGATCGTTTGGCTGTTTTATAGGAACTCAATGAATTCCGGGCATTACAAAGCAACGTCCAAGTCAAACGCACCGCCACCGGGGAAGTGAATCCGGTACCGGCAAGACCTGTCTGGGTCCCGAACATTGGGGACCAGGTCAGAGAAAAGATCGTGGACAAGAAAGAGTTTTAGCCATCCTACAGAACACATGTACCTGTCCTGGCAGTTGAAGGAACAAGAACAGTACTTCTTCCACCTCTTGCTGGCAAAAAAGCAAGAAGATTTGTCTCCATTGATCTGATCAAACCACACTATGTGGCCGATTCTCAACAGTAGGCCACGTGGAGTCCTGAGTAGCCGCAGATCTCCTCTTGCTACTATACAGGAAGTTCAGATGGAAAGACTAATAACATTTCAAGACCCCCTGCGTAAAATGCAAGAGTATCAAATAACGGAGTACGAATTCCACCAGTTGAAATTGAACAACAGGGAGCGAGGCAAGATGGCGGCTGCGGCGTCGGCTGAGTGAGCTGGGTATACTCTCTCCTCCTGACTGACCCCCTCTTTTCCCTCTTTTGAACATCCATTATATGTCGGAAATCGTGCAAAATTGAAGGGATAAGGAGAATAGAAAACTCCGCCGCACCTTGGAATGATCTGGCTGTTTGCGCTTTGGTTCTGTGACTCACCTCTGCCCGTGAGATTGGTTGGCGCTCGGCATCTACGTTTTGCAGCGGCTGTGTCACAGATCCCCTCTCTGGCTGTAGTGATGCCGCCCAAAACGTCTACCCGAGGAGCCAGGACTCGCGGTCCTCCTGCCGGGACCGGTACTACTGCCGCTGTTGGAAAACCGATGCCGGATGGTATGGCGGCTGATGACTCTCGCCGCTCTCTTTGCGGGAAGGGCGGAGATGCAGGGAAAGGCCGTTAGACAGTGCCTGCATTGTTTAAAGCCCAAACAGGAAGGGTTAAGCTCCTCGCTGATCGGTCGACTGACGGCACTGCAGAAGGTAACAATGTAGCGGCACCAGATACATGCGAGAAGACTTTGACAGCTATGGAGGGGCTGCGCCTGTTCCAGGTATTGATTTCTCTTCTTTGGGTGCTATCAGCGCTGTTAGTGACGGGAGCCTGGATTTAACTGCAAATAAACTGGAGGTGGCCTCTATGTTTAAAGATCAAACAAAGGAGCTTATTAAACCAAAAGCTAGTCACGAACTATCTGAGGGTATAGTAGGTATGATGAGTGATGAAGCAGATAAATCGCTAGAAACTCAGCAAAATGGCCTTATGGGAGTTGTAGTTCCCCAGGATAATGACCTAGAGGTAGCCGGAATGAATCATGTAGATGGGAGTCACACTGCCCAAAGAGCTGATGAACTGCAAAAGGGCGAAACGGAACTACAAGGTGCCATGAAAGACGGAGATATAGGGGAGAAGTTTTATTCTCTGTCAGATCAATCAAATTCCTCAGCGGATGAAAGCCTTGGGAAAGAATGGGCAGGAGAAGATAGCGACGTCAGTAGTTTACGTTGGGAAGAGGAAGAATCTCAAAATAAACCCTTTCACACTTTAGGTACTGTCCGTAAGCAAAGAGACCGTACAGATACTTCTCCTGACAATTCTCTGGGGGCAGCCGGCACAATGCTCTGGGACTATTCATACTCCTCAAACCTAGAGGGGGCCAAGGCAACAAATGGAGAGACAGGAGACACAGGACAAGAATTCATGAGGCCAAACTCTGGGAGCCCTGAAGAAATTACGCTTTCCACCATTTATCAATCAATAATGGCCCACCATGAGGAGACTCGTCTGGAAAGTCTGCGCAATCAAGGGGCATGCCGAAAGCTACAAAATTCAATTCGTAAGGTCGCAAAAACCTGTTCAGAGTTTGCGGCTAGGATCGGTGAAGCCGAAACAAGGATCTCTATGTTAGAGGATGAGTTGGTCAGCCAGAGAGCTATAACTGAATCTTTTAAATCCTTGAAGGAAGATACTGTATGGAAGCTGACCGACCTTGAAAATCGATCTAGGAGGAACAATTTGCGAATTTTAGGGACACCGGAAGGGAAAGAAGGGTCTGATATGTGCCAATTCCTGATTGAACTCTTTGAGGAAGCCTTCCCGGAGCTACAGTGGGATTGGAAAATAGAACTACTGAGTTCTAGTGAGCTTTCAGATAAACTGGTACGGGGGGGGTGTCTGTAAGGAGGGAGTTGATACAGCTCCCCATCACCAGGGACAGCTGGTCCCGAAGCCTCAGAAGGTGGGTAGTAGGGGGAGGGGAGGGAGGGGGGACAGGGTTGAGGGGGAAGGGGAGGAGGGGGTAAGGATGGGAGGTTAAGGGTGTTTAAATGTGATCACAGTTTTGGTTCATCATATATAATCATGGCATTTCTATTTGTTGAAACAAGAATGGTATTTCTTGGTTGGATTTTGGGTGCTTATTTGCAAAGGTGGAATTACTTCCATAATATGAAGGGAGAATTAATCAATGACCAGAAAGATGGGTGGAAGGGATACAATACGTATTTGTTCCCTGAACATATGTGGTCTGAATGATAGAAAGAAAAGAGATGTATTGGCTCAAGTCATACGATTTATGCATATAGATATCTTATGTCTACAAGAGACTCACATACCATTGGGCAAGCGGGGGTGGCTGAAAGGATTAGGATTAGAGCTTTTGGCTTGTACACGTCAAGGTACTACCACTAGGGGGGTGGCCATCTTAGCCAAAAAGGTATCGGTATTTGTCATCAAATAAAGGAGGATAAATGTGGACGGTGGGCCATTCTGGAGCTGGAACTTAATGATACACTACTGACAATTTGTTCAATATATGGAACTAATCTGGACGACCCGGCAATATTAGATTTTCTTAATATTGAAATGGCCCAATGGAAATATCCGCTAGTCTTTTGTGGAGATTTTAATATCCATCTGGATAGTAATTTTAATCTTTTTGGGAATAAACCATATCAAGGAAGAAAAATCAAGACGTTCAAAGCTTTACAAGGAGTAGTTAGGGAACATGGCTTAGATGATCTTTGGGTTCGGCATAAGTTGGGTATTCCAGGTTATACCTATTACTCAGCCCCCATAATAAATTTGTTCGGTTGGACTATTTCTTTTTGTCTCATCAAATTGCGGAGAGAGCTAGTATTGATATCTCCCCTAGGCTCATTTCGGACCACAATCCTTTGGTCGCAGAATTATCGTTAAGTGGCATACATAGGGTGCAGAGGAGGTGGTCTTTCGAAAGGAAACTACTCCTTGAACAAGCATATTGTGAATATATGTCTAATTGGATAATCAAATTTTTTAATTTCAACAGGAACACCTCCTCTGCAATTGTTGTTTGGGATGCATTTCTTCGCGGGGAGACTCTTAGCTTTTCTATATTCCGTCAGAAGGCCAAACAGGAAAAGATCAATGGTTGGGTTGATCAGCTTAGGATGACTGAAATTGAGCTGATGAATCGAATAAGAGAGGGCCAGGACAGTGCTGAGTGTCTGCAGCGCATAGCTGTGATGAAATTTAAAATGCAGCAGTATCTGGGGGAAGAAATAGCTATTAAATATACGCAGTTTAAGAATGAAACATATGAATTTGGTGAAAATTCCGGCAGGGTGCTGGCAAAGCGTTTGAGAGAAAGGGAAGTGGAACGGGGGATCTGCAGGGTTAAAGATCACTTGGGCCAGGTTCAAGATTCTCCAATCAAAATTCTAGAGGTATTCCAGAATTTTTATCAACAATTATATACCGAAGAGGTCGGGGTAGCTTCAACAGTTGCTCCAGAGGTAATGGCGGAGTTTTTCAGAGACCTTGAAACGAAGAAGGTTACTGTTGAGCAAAACAAGATTCTTGCTGCTCCAATTATATGGGAAAAAATAGAAAGTGCTTTAATCTCTCTCTCAGTCGGCAAAGCGGTAGGTCCGGGCAATATTCCTTTAGAATTTTATCGAACATTCCGCCCAGCGCTTCGACAAGATTTGGTCTTGCTATTTCAGTTGGCCCAAAAAGGGCAAATTCCTGAATCTTGGCGAAAGAATACAATAGTAGTTTTTAAGAAGAAAAATAAGCCAGACTTCGATCCGGCATCATATAGGCCAATTTCCCTCATTAATTCAGATAGCAAGGTGTATTCTAAAATATTAGCTTCTAGACTAGCTAAAATCATCACTCCTCTGGTCTCCATTCGCCAGCATGGGTTTATCCCTGGGAGGGATACCACCGACCATTTAAGACGCGTGATTGCTCTTCTTGATTGGGCTAAGGCTACGGAATCCCCGTTGGGGGTGGCCCTGTTGGACGCAGAGAAGGCGTTCGACAGGGTCTCGTGGAGATTTTTGTGGTCTGTTTTGCAGTGGAAAGGGTTTTGCCCGGAATTTATTCAGGCAATACATTCACTCTACATATCACCTGAAGCTGAGATTCGCATATTAGGGCAGGAATCAAAGGTATTTGGTATCAACAGGGGTACAAGGCAGGGGTGTCCTTGCTCCCCCCTGCTATTTGCGCTCTACATTGATCCACTTCTTAATAAACTGGAGAATGACAAGCACATTAAACCTGTGAAGATCAACGATATAGAATTTAAGTCGTTGGCCTATGCAGACGATATCGCAATACTTACCAGTGATATCTCTGTGGCTTTCCCATCAGTGAGAGATCAGGCAGAGCAATTTGGGATCTTATCTGGGTATAAATTAAATATCGAAAAAACGCAGATTATTCTGTCGAATTCTAACCCTCCAACTAACCTACCTACCCTTTCAGAAGCTACATATCTGGGGATAAAGATCTCAGCGACGGTGGATCAAATACCGGATTTAAATATTATCCCTATGATCGATATGGTCAATCGGTCGTTGGAGAGGTTAGATCACCTGCATCTCTCAATGCATGGCCGAAACAATGTCCTAAAAATGTTGATTCTTCCGAAATTGCTTTATCTGTTTAGGACAATCCCTTTGGAATTTTCAACATTATCCTTAGCAAAAATTGAAAGGGGCTGTTCTAGGTTTCTGTGGGGATTCCATAGAGCAAGAAGGGCGGCCAGGTGGATGACTCTTCCCTAAAGCGCGAGGGGGTTGGGGGGTCCCAAACTTTTTAATGTATCATTGGGTATCATTGTTGCAATACATGGGGATCTTGATAACTGGGATAAAAACTGAGATACCCTTGGCTGTAAGACCAACTATCTATGAAATTATATTGGGGCATAAAGCTAATCAATGCTTAGTTAAAAATCTCGAACCTAGCTATTACAAAAAAACGAAATTTAAAATCCTCAAGGCCGCCTATCGACTTTGGAGAAAGATCCGTGCGAGGTTTCAGGTCACTAATATAAATATATATACCCCTCTCTCGGCGTGTGCGGTGCTACCCCCAATTTTTCAAGACCAAATTACTTTCCGTTGGGGTAGGGCCGGGGTCAATGTCTTGGGGGATCTATACGATGAAGGTCAAATGGACACATTTATCTCCCTCCAGGAAAAATTTGGGCTAGACAGAAGGGACTTCTTCAAATACCTGCAGATTCGGAGTTTCATGGGGAGTAATGTACATGGGATCAGAGCAAATTTGGGCAAAATATCCTTGGTTGAAACAATTAGTAGGAAGTCCCGAATTGGAAAAATTTATCAGATATTGGTTGAAGCTTTTCCAGATGACTTATGTAGTCAGAATTCTAATTGGGAGGGGAAATTTGGGAAGGAAGGGATAAATCTGAAAGAATCAATCGAATTAGCAGATCAAACTCTAACTACAGGAAGTCTCAGAACCCAGCACTATATGTCCATTTTCGACCTTTACTACACTCCTCGGAAGGTAGCAAAATGGGGTGGTATACGGGGTGCACGGGGAGGTAAATGTAGTAGGTGTGGTTTAGCTGCAGCGGATACTATTCACATGTTCTATTCATGCCCTTACTTAGCTCAATTTTTTCAGCACCTTGAATTTTTCTTTAATACAACTTTGGGGATCCCGTTTGTAGCAACACCAGAACTTGTTATCTTGGGCGTTGAGTCTAACATGGGAGGAAATATAAGAGCAAGATCTGTGCTGAGATTTGTATTCATTGCGATGGCTATTGTGCGACTGTGTATCACCTCGCAGTGGATCAGCACTGACCCTCCCACATTTTTAATGTGGAGGGCAAATATGTTAGCTACGTACAACATGGAATCTTCTGTGAATAGACTAAAAGGACGTAAAAGACGGGAACTTGGGCTAAAAACCTGGGCTCCCATCTCTAAATGGATTGAGTGAAGCTGGCCTATAGTGGGTTGTTCAGGGAGAAGTTGTTTGCATAAATCTGTTATTTCTTCCTTGTATGTGTTTCCCCTGTTCCTCTACAGTGTCGCACCAAAAGTAACTTCATTTGTGTATAGTACTCAGTCTGTTTTGTTCGCTTCTTATTTATTTGTATGTCTATTCATGTATTTTGTTTCTTGACAATGAATCTGCCATGGTTTATAATTTTTTCAATAAAACAAAAATATATAAAAATAAAAAAAATGAAATTGAACAACATACAAATACAACTGAAACGCAAATTGCAATTCAGCCCAATAATGACAACTACATTAATGTGCCTTCACATGGAGACACCTGCCAGTTCTACAACCTCTGCAGAGCTACCATAGATAGATCGAACTGCGTCTGGCTACTTCATCAACTTCGATGACTTTTCTTCAGATCCAAGTGAACCTGAGCAAACGCCACCCATTCCCAAAAAAGAGAAATTTCATCAATTCTATCTCTGGCTGAAAAAGACTTACTTTGTGTCCCCTTGGTTGCATCTTTAGTTTACATTGGGAATTCTGTTCCTGTTAATTTGGATTGGTATAGTAACTGTCTTTTCCCTAATACTAAATAGACATTACCTCCCACAACACTCTGCAGTACAATCTGTGAACTTGGTCCTGAAACCACATACGTCATCACACCGTGAACAGAGAGACCTGTCCGTAGTGAACATTACAGCAGTTCCAGTACCGGATGGTATAGTTTGGGATAGGCTTTCATATATTGTATTTGGTCCTACTGAACATTTGAAAATTCCACATGAATTTAAAATTTCATTGAATGATTTCATTACCCCGAGTACACTCTCTGATGACTGGGACATTGAAACTGTAAATTCTATGCTCTCAGACTTAGAACAATCTGCTGCATTTTCTTACAGGGGATTGTATGATGTTACACCTGATTTTGATACCATGTATTGTTACCAGCATTATGGTCATCACTTTTTGCACAAAGCTAGTGTCCCAAGCACTGGTAACACTTACCATCAATGAGAACATTACCCGACACGCCGAAAGGTAGTTCTGCCACATTCGCACAGAAATTTGCATACTTTTCAGAGTTCAATACATCAGACCCAACGTCATACTACTATTAGCTTGCACAAACTAATGCAACTGCGAAGAAAATGATGCTGACAAACACCAACCGTATATATTCAGCACCTTTTATCTCCCAACTGTCTATACAAGGTTTCGACTATTGGAGGGACACGATAGACACAAAATCCATCTGGGGGACGAAAGAATGGCAGGTTCAGGAAACAGAGGCTTTATTTAGAGCTTTCCTCATTCCATTACAGATAATCTTCCAGAACAGTGCAACAGACTACCTCCTACGGGTTTGCACAAATAAAAGACCTGAAAAAAACAACGCATCCCTTCAACCACACCTGTTGAAGGTATATTGAGTGATACACTGATAAGTGAGGAGGTACTGGGTACCATGATACAGAATGGTACATATAGTTCATCAGCTCCAAATTGGAAGGGATGGTTAGTTTGGCCGATCAACACAAATAGGTGTCAATCAAGATTCAGGGGTACCATCGGAGGGTTTAGTATCCATAGGCCTGTTCCACACTATGTACACACAAATGACCCAGGGGTAGTGACTTCTTATAGTGTTGGTAAATAATGCCTAGAATGGCTAAAAACCTCAACACTATTACATGTGAAACAACACTTGTCCTTTTGTCTGATAACATGGATCTTAAGGATTTCTTGCTAGGTCCCAAGAAACCGCGTAAAAAGCGCTTCTTATATGCCATCTACAATGAACTGTGGAAAGTCTCCCAACAGGAAGCTGCTGAGAGATTACGTGAGATTGATAGATTTAACCTAGAAAAAGCATTAGCTGTGGGAGACAATGGAATGACCACACTTTCTTCACGTATTTATTCACTGGGCAACATTGTGTCCTCAGCAATTGACATAATGGAACAAGAATTGTATATTCTACAACATGGGAAATCTCAATTGCGCTTCATTATGCTTTTAAGCTGGATGCTACAATCATGCGTTCTGGCCATGTGCCATGGCAGTACATTAACAGCACAAATTTGTTTTCGGCTTATAACCTGACCGACAGACAATTGACCATGGCACGCAGAGATGCAAAGTACACCATGCTGCTCATTGAAAAATTAGAGAAGTTACATTTTTTAGTAGCGGAGTCAGCATCTACGGAATGGTTAATTCATGACTAGATCTCACTGCCAATTATGACATTCCAGTTCCAATACTGCCTTAGATACCACCAGGTAGGTAGGTATGAAGCATTGGGTGAAAGGTACATACAGGAAACTTGGGAGTTGCCGTACAGATATAGGTGTAGAAATAAGGACACTGAAGTTCTCTTAAGTGGTACAGACTGTGAGAAGGCTTTAAGTTTGTCTTTAGTGTGCAAGTAGGTCTCACTTCAAGACGCGTGTAATACTTCAATAGCGAACTTATCTTGCTACTTGAAAGGCTCCCCAGCTGCAGTGATTCATCGGGTTTTCGAGTTACTCTCGAATGGGAGTTATTTAATGCTGATTGATCAAAGCTGTTGCGGGATGGCGCCAGGCATCGCATATCTAGTCACAGTAAACTTCAGGGTTGTTTGCTGTAAGCAAGTATTGTTTCCCCCAGCTTGCATAGTTAGGGAGGCACCACTGTGGTCTTCATTGAATGTTTCCAGTATAAGATTGGATTCTCTGAGCAGACTGAAAGCCATGTTGTTTCAACAAAATGTGGCCTTAACTTCAGCCCGAGAGACTTTTGATCTCCAGGTTGCAAGGTCTTCAGCAGAGATACAGGCCCTGGTCCGTATGAACTTCCCGATCCATTTTGGAGAAATGGTTCATCGTATCTTTAACATGTCTGATCCAAGGGGGATCGTACACTTATTTAAGCGTCTTGGATCAGGTCTCTTAACCACCTTTCAGACCATCTTCGGAGTAATTCCAGCTTTCATACACTCCGTACTTGGAAGCGTTTTTAGAAGGCTTCCTCTGGTCCTGCTATCAGTAGCAGGCATCCTGATTTTAATACTATTGATTCGCAATGGATGTCTCAATCCCTCAAGACATGGAGAGAACACTGCTGGAACGACGTTGTTGTGAGCGTATGGTAGAAGCCAGGTAGAAGGTACACCTTGGCTTCGAGAGCTGAGTGAGCATTGGTTCCTGTCTTTTAGACCAGTCTGGCTAGACTGCGTCCTGCCTGTGTTCTGCTGCCTCTTCTGTGGATTCAGATGCATGTTGGACCTGTGCCTGACACTTCCATCAGTTGCGCCGCCAAACATAGACGTGCTCCTGGAGCCCTTGCAGGCCCACGTGTACAGTTGTCCACAGCATACTCCTATCTTGATGAAGGCATTTCTAGAGCCTCCAAGGGATCTTTCCACTCCTGTTGGAAGGGAAATCGGCTCTGCTCCAGAGGTACAGGCATTGGTTCCAGGCATGCAGGCATCTAACTCTTCCCCGGCGGCTGCTGTGGGAACCAGAGATGACCATCTTTGCTCACTGAACATGATATTAGAAGTGCTGGAGGGATTGCCACCTGCGGATGCAATGTTCAGCGATGTTTATTTATTTTTATTTTATTTAAAAGATTTGTAGAGCGCGACAGCTGCCCCAGCCAAGAGGCGTCGCGGCACTAACAGCAAATAGGAGACCACAACGCAGGGGGGGGACCAGAGCGACCTACACAGTGGGAAAGAGAAAAGTTTTGATAGTTTTCCTGAATTCGAGAAAGTTACTGAGACCTCGAATATGGAGGGGCAGTGAGTTCCAGAGAATAGCCGCTCTGTACCGGAAGGAGCGCCATCCAGCCCGAGTCCTCCTGACCTGAGGGACCACTAGCAAATGTTGGCCCATGGAGCGAAGCTGACGGGAGGGGACGTAAGAAGAGAGCAGATCAGTCAAAATGTTAGGGGAGGCGAACTTCAAGATTTTAAAGGCTATGCAAAGAGCCTTGAACTCAATCCGTTGAGCCACAGGCAGCCAATGAAGGCAGCGGATTGTGTTAGTCAATGAACAAACTCTCGCAGACCCAGAAGAGATCTTGCTGCGGCGTTCTGTACTCTCTGTAGCCTGTGTACTTCCGCCTTGTTAGCCCCCAGATACAGAGAGTTCGCGTAATCAAGCTGTTAGAAATGGGATCTCTGGTTGGCTATGGCTTGCGCCAAAGCCAGGCAGAGACCACCACTCTAGTCAGGGCAAGGGAGTTACACGCCGAAGATAACCCCTGCTCACCCCTTGGTAGCTTGGCACGAGCAGTCAGGCTTATCCCGGAGGCAATGTGTAAAGCGTTTGCGCACGCGCACAGCAACAACATACCAGGCACACTACAAAAAGGAACTCCACACAAGGTAATATCAAAAATAGCCTTTGTATTATCATAAAACACTAGAATAGTACTCACATAATATACATGGTGCCACCTGGCACTAGGTCATATTTACAAGGGATTATTTACACCTGACAGGGCCAACTGGACCACTGTCAGAACCATCACTTAGTGAACATATCATAAATGTAGGACATATCATAAACGTACAACAAGTAATCACTGGTAACCACTGTACTCAGCATTCTCCTGTAACATAAACCACATTATGCACAGTATCACATTAGGCGCAAAACCTTATATGCCAACCTTACCAGCATAAACACATTATGCAAAACCTCATAGTCATAAAAGTACATTTAGAGGCATAAAACAGGGTGCGTAAATCACAGTAAATGCATCACATTTCCTAGCACCACATAACTCGCATTAGCACATAACCTCCTAGTAAAAAGAACCATAGCAGAGGCATAAATCACATTAGGGCCTGGCGCCCTACAAACCTAACAGTCCCCCTGGCCAACTGGCCATCTCAGAAGGGGCTCAAATGCCCTATGTCCAAGAGTCAGGGCGCGCTGCCAAGCAGCTGAATCCAATTGCGCCATTGCGCAAACCTAAACAGTGCAGCTGGCACTAAGTGCTGCGCAGCGGTGAAAAAAAGGGGGGCCAAGGAGTGCATCTCACTCCTAACTTAAAAGACGTGCCCCCAAAGAAAGAATAACCTAAACGGTGCAGCTGCCCACTACTTGCTGGGCAGCTGTGTATCTTAAAATGAGGCCTGGCACCACTGTGCCCTTTAATACAATGTGTCAACGTTGGAGCCACACGGGGCTCTAAAAACAATCATGGCCACAACTAAACAGTACGGGCCCCACTGGCCCTCAGGACCCCCCCCTGGGGCCTTTAAACAAAGATGGCCCATGTAGGAGCCACATGGGGCTCAAAAACCATCATGCCCCCGTTGGAGCCACGCAGGCTCGGGAAACAACTGTGCCCCGCGTTGGAGCAGCCCTCTGACAAGCGGGGCTGCTCGGGAAAGAGGCACCGGCGTGGTGCCTTGACTCTGCTCCCCCCAGCCAGCTCCACTCACCGGCTCTCCTGGCGACTCTTTCTACCCAGCGCGGAGGGGCAGGCACCGACAATGTGCCTCGCGCCCCCTCCACACCAGCTCCTCTTGCGGGTCTCCTCTTGCGGCGGCCTGCGGGGTCGCTGCTTGCTCCGGCCGCACTCCTCCCTTCACCCGGGTCCCCTCCTGGAACCCGGGACTTTTAGATGGAGCCTGCGAGGCTCCGGGCGGATCACTGGCGGCGAGTGGGACTTCCTTTCCTCAAGCGGAAGTCCCGCCCCACTCCAGGCATCGGCTGCCTGACTTCCTGGTCGGAAGGACCGGGCCGCAGCGGTGATTTCATTAAACTGGCAAATCGCGGGGTGGTCACCCGCATTAAAGATAAGCAGCAGGCGCCAGGTGGGGTGGGCACCTACTATCTGCATATATAAAAAAAATAAGCAGGGTGGGCACCCGCGATCGTAGAACACAGAGGCGGGGTGGGCACCCGCCAGGATAACGATAATCGTGGCATCAACAGCGGGGTGGGCACCCACAAGAACCCAACGATGCGGGGGAATCCCTACGCTGGGGATTCCCTCTAAAAGGGATAGAAGTGCTCCTCCTCATCTGCAGGGAGCACAGCGCTATGAAAAGCGCTTTTAGGAAATAAAAAGTAAAGCACTCACAGGGCGCTAGAGCACAGAGTCCTGAAGGATAAGAAAAATGGATCAAAGTTAAAGGGGTCCCAGTAAAAAGGTCCTCAAAGATGAAAAGGGCAATGCAGGGCCCAGGGAGGCAAGCCCTCATGGTAGCCCCCCCTGGGCCCCAGCAGCAGCATGCCGTAGCAGGAACAGAACAGGAACACTGAACATCTTTCTGGGGTCACAGCCCTTCTTTTATACACAAAATCCCTTTGTGCAAAGGTGCAGGGTTTGGGGGAACCAGATACAACTGGTTATGGGGGGATTTGGAGCACTTTGTTTTGGGCAAGCTCCTCTTCCCTTTCAGAGTGTAGGCTAGGGACATCAGACGCACCACAGGAGGTGGAGCCAGCATTGTAGAGGGAAGGCACAGCCCTATTCAGGTCCCAGGTGCAACTCCTCCCACCCATCTACATGGAGATCTCTCCATTTAGCCCTGCGCTGACTCACCCTGCTCCTCCTGGAGCCACACACACCTCGCAGCCCCTGTCACTCACAAGCCAGACATGCAATTCACATCAGGCAGGCAGAGTCAGAGCACACAGAAATGCCAACTTCTAGAAGTGGCATTTCTCTACCAGTCACCATAAATCTGCGCACACCATTGCGCAGCATTTATTCTCACGAATTCAGACATACTAGACTTGACCATGCTGCACCTCTCATAACAGGAATTACCACTGACACACTCATCCTCAATGCATTCCTATCGGAGGGCAGGCCAGTCTCACCACACACGCACACAGCGCGCACGCACTTTACACTGGACCACAGTGCTAAAGTGCCCAGAGACTTAAAACTACTAACACCAAGTTACATATAAGGCAAAAAGTTCAGGGGTGAACCTGCCAAAAGGGCCAAGTCCAACACAACCCCCTTCCAGCCAAAACGCAGGGCAGACCAATCACCACTGTGATGGGCTTCCCTGCTTGGGGCGATAGAACACGGACGCGGGCCCGCACTGCAGGGACACCCTCCGGTTCTACGCCACTCTGAACCCATGTGGTTCCCTCTGAAAAAAAACTCTCCGGACCAACTAGGCTACCCCACTGGTACTCCTTAGTTGTCCACGGCCAGGACCAGGCCCTAGGCCATCCAGATACCATTGGTCCTTGCCAATCCACCGAGTGGGGGGCAGTAACCCCTGGCATACAATAGCCATTCTCCACTCTCCCTCTCAGTGTAGTTCCAAACTACCACTGATCCTTCAACCTAGGGTCCGCACCCTCAGGCTGACCAGAGGTCACGGGCGAAGCGTCTCCTCACCCTACTTCTACTTCTGGGGTTCCGCACCCTCCCAGGGGAAGCACCCACCAGAACACAACTCTCCCACCAGTTCAGGACCTCTCTCCATCAACTTGTCTACCACCTGGGATCCAAATTCACCGGATGCACTGGGGTCAGAGGCGAGGACTCCCTCCCTCTGCACCCCCTTCCAGAGTTCTGCACCCTCCCACTGTAGAGAAGGGTCCCTTCACTTAAGATGGGCCCCACCTGCTCTCAGGGTAGTACTACCACATTCAGCCAGGGACCCTAAAGATCCCGGCTAGGCCTGCACCACCCCTTCTGGGAAACACAGGGTCTCTTCACTTAAGATGGGCCCCACCTGTGTTCAACGGGGTATCCCTAGAAGGCAAACCGGCCAGGACACTGATTACAGTCGCCCTGCCGTCCAGGTCAGGCAAACACCTGAACCTGGCTCCCCAACCCAGGGACGCTACCCTTTGGTCAGATGCCCGGCAAACCAGGACTTTACGGGGAGCACGCATGCCCCCCGAGGGTGACACATAACTAATGTGTCGTGTGACAGTCTGCCTGGCGCAGATCTCACGACCTCCTGTCCATCTGACAGTGCGTGCAGATCCCCCACGACAGAAGTGGCGTCACCATGGCCAATCATTGGCGACTCAGCCCTTCTGGCTGGCCCCTGACCCACTGGTTCTTCCACTGGGGACTCTTTCCCCCTCTCACCCCTCACTCAGGACTTCTGCACCCTCCACTTAGGAGCGGTGCTGCCTAGCACCAGGACTGCTGGAGCTCTGGTTACAGACGCTCCACGTCCTCTAGAGACTAGAAGATCCTCCTCAAATGGCCTACAAGTACAGCCTAGGCCCCCGACCTGGCGCTCCCTTAGGGAACCCTCCAGGCCCTGAGACTGGGTTTCGGGCTACCGTGGGACACACCGTCTCACACTCACTCCGTCTCCTCTGAGACCGGACGTGAGCCCCTATACCCCTCCCATTCTACTGGGACCTAGCTGGGCTACACTGAACCTCTCCCACCACACAGGACTGGAAGATACCCGAGCCACTCTTATTGGAACCACTTTCAGCTCACTTACCACGGGGAGATCCCCCATGCAAGCTCCTTATTTCAGAGAACTCACACCCAATCGTCCAGTGCAACACACCACTCATCCACAGGCACCCCCCCGGACTGGTGAGACAGTATCTTACTGCCCCTGAATCTCAACCTGCCCCCTTCTTAACCGGGAACCAGGTACCACCGTCTGGGGACCGGGCCTTTCTGCACTGGACTTCATATTGCTGCCACCACTGGATCCCACCCTTACTGGGGAATCCAGAAAACTCACACTGCACTTAGGGAATAATCTACCCTCCCGAGCTAGTGACTCCATGCCAATTAAGTCCCCACTGTAGGCCAACCCTAGAACCAGCAGACATCACAGGGGCAGTCCCTCCCTCAGCTGCAGGCCACCCCAAGAACCAGCACAATGGCTCAAGGGCAGTCCCTCCTCCAGCTTTAGGCCAACCCAATAGCAGTCTGCACAAGGGCAGTCACTCCTCCAGATTCTCTGGTTTCTGACCTTGGCAGGACACTCAACTCATAGTGCAACAAGAACACACATTTCCAAAGAAATGATACTTAAAACAAACTTAGAAACAATAATCCCCATACATGTGACTATCTAAAATGCAGAGTTTTGTAGTGCAGCCAGTTGTCGCTGTGGTACTGTGCAAACGCAAGTCCTAATCCCCACCGCTGACAACCAATGTTAGAAATGGGATCTCTGGTTGGCTAAGGCTTGCGCCAAATCCAGGCAGAGACCACCACTCTAGTCAGGGCAAGGGAGTTACACGCCGAAGATAACCCCTGCTCACCCCCTTGGTAGCTTGGCACAAGCAGTCAGGCTTATCCCGGAGGCAATGTGTAAAGCGTTTGCGCACGCGCACAGCAATAACATACCAGGCACACTACAAAAAGGAACTCCACACAAGGTTATATCAAAAATAGCCTTTGTATTATCATAAAACACTAGAATAGTACTCACATAATATACATGGTGCCACCTGGCACTAGGTCATATTTACAAGGGATTATTTACACCTGACAGGGCCAACTGGACCACTGTCAGAACCATCACTTAGTGAACATATCATAAATGTAGGACATATCATAAACGTACAACCAGTAATCACTGGTAACCACTGTACTCAGCATCCTCCTGTAACATAAACCACATTATGCACAGTATCACATTAGGCGCAAAACCTTATACGCCAACCTCACCAGCATAAACACATTATGTAAAACCTCATAATCATAAAAGTACATTTAGAGGCATAAAACAGGGTGTGTAAATCACAGTAAATGCATCACATTTCCTAGCACCACATAACTCGCATTAGCACATAACCTCCTAGTAAAAAGAACCATAGCAGAGGAATAAATCACATTAGGGCCTGGCGCCCTACAAACCTAACAGTCCCCCTGGCCAACTGGCCATCTCAAAAGGGGCTCAAATGCCCTATGTCCAAGAGTCAGGGCGCGCTGCCAAGCAGCTGAATCCAATTGCGCCATTGCGCAAACCTAAACGGTGCAGCTGGCACTAAGTGCTGCGCAGCTGTGAAGAAAAGGGGGGCCAAGGAGTGCATCTCACTCCTACCTTAAAAGACGTGCCCCCAAAGAAAGAATAACCTAAACGGTGCAGCTGCCCACTACTTGCTGGGCAGCTGTGTATCTTAAAATGAGGCCTGGCACCACTGTGCCCTTTAATACAATGTGTCAACGTTGGAGCCACACGGGGCTCTAAAAACAATCATGGCCACAACTAAACAGTACGGGCCCCACTGGCCCTCAGGACCCCCCCCTGGGGCCTTTAAACAAAGATGGCCCACGTTGGAGCCACATGGGGCTCAAAAACCATCTTGCCCCTGTTGGAGCCATGCAGGCTCGGGAAACAACTGTGCCCCGCGTTGGAGCAGCCCTCTGACAAGCGGGGCTGCTCGGGAAAGAGGCACCGGCGTGGTGCCTTGACTTTGCTCCCCTCAGCCAGCTCCACTCACTGGCTCTCCTGGCGACTCCTTCAACCTAGCGCGGAGGGGCAGGCACCGACAATGTGCCTCGCGCCCCCTCCACACCAGCTCCTCTTGCGGGACTCCTCTTGCGGCGGCCTGCGGGGTCGCTGCTTGCTCCGGCCGCACTCCTCCCTTCACCCGGGTCCCCTCCTGGGACCTGGGACTTTTAGATGGAGCCTGCGAGGCTCCGGGCAGATCTCCGGCGGCGAGTGGGACTTCCTTTCCTCAAGCGGAAGTCCCGCCCCGCTCCAGGCATCGGCTGCCTGACTTCCTGGTCGGAAGGACCGGGCCGCAGCGGTGATTTCATTAAACCGGCAAATCGCGGGGTGGGCACCCGCATTAAAGATAAGCAGCAGGCGCCAGGTGGGGTGGGCACCTACTATCTGCATATATAAAAAAAAATAAGCGGGGTGGGCACCCGCAATCGTAGAACACAGAGGCGGGGTGGGCACCCGCCAGGATAACGATAATCGTGGCATCAACAGCGGGGTGGGCACCCGCAAGAACTCAACGATGCGGGGGAATCCCTACGCCGGGGATTCCCTCTAAACGGGATAGAAGTGCTCCTCCTCAGCTGCAGGGAGCACAGCGCTATGAAAAGCGCTTTTAGGAAATAAAAAGTAAAGCACTCACAGGGCGCTTGAGCACAGAGTCCTGAAGGATAAGAAAAATGGATCAAAGTCAAAGGGGTCCCAGTAAAAAGGTCATCAAAGATGAAAAGGGCAATGCAGGGCCCAGGGAGGCAAGCCCTCATGGTAGCCCCCCTTGGCCCCAGCAGCAGCACGCCCTAGCAGGAACAGAACAGGAACACTGAACATCTTTCTGGGGTCACAGCCCCTTCTTTTATACACAAAATCCCTTTGTACAAAGGTGCAGGGTTTGGGGGAACCAGATACAACTGGTTATGGGGGGATTTGGAGCACTTTGTTTTGGGCAAGCTCCTCTTCCCTTTCAGAGTGTAGGCTAGGGACATCAGACGCACCACAGGAGGTGGAGCCAGCATTGTAGAGGGAAGGCACAGCCCTATTCAGGTCCCAGGTGCAACTCCTCCCACCCATCTACATGGAGATCTCTCCATTCAGCCCTGCGCTGACTCACCCTGCCCCTCCTGGAGCCACACACACCTCCCAGCCCCGCCCCTGTCACTCACAAGCCAGACATGCAATTCACATCAGGCAGGCAGACACAGAGCACACAGAAATGCCAACTTCTAGAAGTGGCATTTCTCTACCAGTCACCATAAATCTGCGCACACCATTGCGCAGCATTTATTCTCACGAATTCAGACATACTAGACTTGACCATTCTGCACCTCTCATAACAGGAATTACCACTGAAACACTCATCCTCAATGCATTTCTATGGGAGGGCAGGCCAGTCTCACCACACATGCACACAGCGCGCATGCACTTTACACTGGACCACAGTGCTAAAGTGCCCAGAGACTTAAAACTACTAACACCAAGTTACATATAAGGCAAAAAGTTCAGGGGTGAACCTGCCAAAAAGGGCCAAGTCCAACACAAGCCTAGATGTAATCAAGGCCTGAATGATGATCTGTCTGGTCGGGGCATCAAAGAAACCCAAAATAGGTTTGAGTCCGCGCAGCAAACCAAAACAAGTACCCGCCACCTTCTTCGTTTGGGTCTGGAAATTGAGAGAGGCGTCCATCCAAACCCCCAAGTTCTTTACAACCTGTTTAGGAGGGGGGGGGTGCCTAGATTTGTGGGCCACCAATACTCATTCCATAGCCCATGGTCCCTACCCACCAGCAACACCTCCGACTTGCTGGCATTCAGCTGGAGGCAGTTAGCTGTCATCCACCCGGCAACTGCAGCAAGATCGCCTTGAAACTTAGAGGCGTCGTGCTTAGAGTTGCTCGAGAGGGCTACCACCAGCTGAGTGTCGTCGGCGTAGGAGACCACAGTCAGTCCTCTGCTCTTGGCTATTACAGCCAGAGGTTGTACATACAAATTGAAGAGCAGAGGGCTCAGGGAAGAGCCCTGTGGCACCCCGTGCTTGATGGGGAAGGTGGGCGAGGAGAAAGGGGGAGCAATCACCTGAAAAGTCCTATCAGAGAGAAATGACACAAGCCACTTCAAAGCAAGGCCACCGATGCCAGCCTCTTCCAGACGGCGCAACAGTATTGAGTCTTTAGCAAGGGATTCGTGAACAATCTGGCCTTCCCTGTGCTGGGAACTACTCAGCAATTTTTTGAAAACATTTACCAAATTCAAGGTCGAAACTGACTTTGTTTTATTTTTCTCATTCTCTGCTCTAACTTAACATAATGGCTTTCAAGGTGCTCAGTGTAATAATAACCACATATACAAGTTTAGAGGACCTTTTGAACACTTTTAGGGAAAATGGATTTTCTTTTATGGACATTTTTTCAGGCTTTTAAAGACATGCTTTTTAGTATCTTTTTTCATCCTTGGCCAACAGGCCCGCTGTGCATGATCAAATTTGTTTGGAAAAACATTTATCATTGCTTTCAAAACATTTATGATTGTTTTCAAAACATATCGATTCTAGAAGAAACCCTGGAGTGACAACTCTAGTATATAAGATCCTTATTGCCCCCTACAAATTAAGGGTCCTGCATACTGAATATTCAACATGCAGCGGTCTGACATTCTTTGCGGGGTGTCATCCTCAGAGCTGAGACGGGGTCCTTCATTCTCTGCCATCAGGTGAGGGGATTGGTTCTTCCCTAGGGGATTCTTGGCTATATACAGATATATTATCTACTGGCGGTCGCCAGTAGATAGTTATAGTTAGGACCTATTTTCCATAGGAAATCCGCAACATTCTATTTGAAATAACTTTGGCGCCGGTTGACGAATCTTCGCGAAATTTTCAAAACTTATGGCCCGCTCCGGTCCACTCCTATCCTGAAAGTTTCGGGGTGATTCGGCAAGCGGGGGCTGAGAAAAAAGGGGGGTCCCAAAACGTGTTTTCCCCATGCAATTTTCCATAGGAACCTTTCATCGCAGCTACAGCCCGAACTGCTGAACGGAATTACACCAAATTTGGCAAAAAGGTAGCCCTTGGTTCAGAGTCGTGCCTTTTGCTTAAATGGTGTAAATCCGTTCAGTAGTTCCTGAGAAAATCAAAAGTAAATTTACATATATATCTATGGCCGCGTAGGGTCCGCGTACCCTCCCGATCACGAGCTGCATGCTAATTGGCTGTCAAGTGGCTGTCAACACTCCAAATCAGGAAGTGTTGGCAGCCATTTTGTGCCTCAGTAGAACCGAGGCACAGAAACAAGTCGCAAAACGCAAAAAGGGGGCAGGGTAGAAACACCCTGACCCCCTAGGTCTGCTTAGGGGGTCCCACAAGGACACCCTGGGCAGAAAAAAGCATTTAAAAAAAAAAAAAATCAGCGGGATGCGCGGATCCCGCCGTGATACAAAAAAAAATCGAAGCGCTTCGAGGCTATTTTGCCCCCGGGTGGGCCAAGTCCCAGGGGCATGCGGGGGTGGGTTTATATTTTTAGGGGGGCCTCTAAGGCCCCCCAAGCCCCGGGGACCGCCAACCCCGGGGCTTCAAATAAATAATGGTGGCGGGGGGCACATGGCCCCCCGCAGCCCCGGGGACCGCCACCCCCGGGGCTATTTTTAAAAATTAAATAAGCTGTGTGGGGGGGCTCCAGCCCCCCCACACGCCCCGGGGACCACCACCTCCCCGGGGCTCAGTTGATGTTGGGAGGGGGGCCGCGCGGCCCCCCTCCTGGAGCCTGTGGTGGCCCTGGGGACCGCCACCCCCCAGGGCCGGCTCCTGCAGTGTCCCGGGGTGCCCACCCCCGAGACACTGCTGTTTGCAATGACAGGGCGGGAGCCTCGCGGCTCCCGCCCTGTCATTGCAAACTTGCTTTGGATATTGGAAGCGAGAGCAGGGAAACCTGCTCCCGCTTCAATGAAGCAAGGCAGATTGCTTTTCCATAAGGGGAGCTGCATGTCAGCTTATGGAAAAGCAATGCCGGCTCCCGCAGGACGCGGGGAGCCGGCGGGACCGAGCGGGTATTGGGGACCCCCCCACGGTCCCCAACGAGTGGCCAGACCCCGGGGGATGGGTCCCCGGGGCCATTAGTGGCCCGGGAGGGGGGCCAGGCAACCCCCTCCCCAAAAAGATTTTTAAAAAAAGGTAAAGGCCGGCCCCGGGGGATGGGGTCCCCGGGGCCTGAAATGGCCTGAGGAAGGGGCCACGCAGCCCCCCTCCAAATATTTAAAAAAAAAAAAAAAAAGAGGGCATGCCCCGGGGGATGGGGTCCCCGGGGCCAATAGAGGCCCAGGGAAGGGGGGCCACGCGGCACCCTTCCCGTTTTTTTAAAAGAAAATCCTCAGGCCCCGGAGGATGGGGTCCCCGGGGCCAAAAGTGGCCGAGGGAAGGGGGGCCACGCAGCCCCCCTCCCATAACAAAAAAAGAAACAAAAAAGACCGGCATCGTGCCGGAGGCCCCGCCCCCTCCCTGCAGCAGTCTGCAAACGCACCCCCTGGCGCGTTTTAAGAAGGGGAAGAAATTCCCCTTGATTACTGGGGGTCCCTGGGGGCCCAACTAGCCCACCAGGAACCTCCAGTATGCGCCAGGGAGCTGCGTTGCAGAGAGGTGTACAGAGGCCATGCCCCTTTTTACACCTCTCTGCAACACAGCTCTGTGGTGCTTTTTGGAGGTACATGGTGGGCTAGTTGGACTCCAGGGACCCTCAGTATTCAAGGGGACTTAATCCCCCAACTTAAAACACGCCACGGGGCGCGTTTGCACAGTGGTGAAGGGAGGGGGCGGGGCTTCAGGTGACATGTGTGCAAACAGGCCCGTGGCGTGTTTTAAGTTGGGCGATTAAGTCCCCTTCAATCCTGAGGGTCCCTGGAGTCCAACTAGCCCACCAGGTACCTTCAGTAAGCACAACAGAGTTGCGTTGCAGAGAGGTGAAAAAAGGTGCGTGGCCTCGGAATGCCTCTCTGCAACCCAGCTCTGTGGTCCTAACTGTAGGTACCTGGGGGGCTAGTTGGGCCCCAGGGACACTCAGGATTCAAGGGGACTTAATCCCGCAACTTAAAACGTGCCATGGGGCGCGTTTGCACACATGTCACCTCAGGCCCCCCCTCCCTTCACCACTGTGCAAACGCGCCCTGTAGCGCGTTTTAAGAGGTAGTTTTAATCCCCCTGCCTTATTATGTACTAGGGACTTACAGAGGAGGTCATGCTAATCACAGGTGTACCCCAACGCATAGTGTTCCCTAGTGTATGTAGGTGTTTTAACTGTATTCTAAGTGTGTTTTAGCATAGCACTGGCTCTGGTTAGTCAGAGTCAGTTACCACCAGTACACGTCGGAAAAAGTTGTGGGCACAGGATGATTTTGAAACAAGGCCTCTTTCTGCTCCTCTGTTGGTTCTTTCTGCACATCTTTTGCTTCTTCCTGCACTTTTCTTCGTCTTTGTGGACTTCTGTTGCTTCTTTCTGCATTTCTTTTGCTTCTTTCTGTGCGTTTTTTCTTCTTTCTTCACATGTCCTACTGTAGCGGGTCGCCAATAACAGGCCAGAGACGGGGTAGTGGTAACGGGGACTTTATTGGTTTTATAACACGCTTCTTTGTGGCCGCCTGTCTGTAGTATGGAAGGGGGGACCGATGGGTCTTCTCCTGGGTGTCTCGGTCCCTCGTAGAGGTCCGGCCTCTTCTTCTTGCCTCCAGCTCGGACCCGTCCGTTGTGGGGAGGTAGATGATGCAAAACAAAAGAAGGGTCTACAGTCAGTACTGAGTTCTGGTTTGCGGTGAAGGGAGGGTAGTGATGGGAACGCCCGGTGCACAACACTTCTACAAGAGTGAGGGAAAGTGCTCGGGGAAGGGTACTCCAGGTGCAGGGACTCCCCACGGGTTAACCCTCTGGTCTATCTCTTTTTCCCACCCAGCCCGCAAAACGCTCGCGTACCTGCGAGAGCCACGCTCCTCCTGGAGCGTGGCTGGGCGAACCACGGGAACGTTGGCCTCCTGGCTCTCCTCCGCCTCGTAGATTCACTGGCACCGTCCCGCTCCTCGATCCCTCTTCCTCCGCTCTGTTTTCTCCTCCGTCTCTCTCCTCTTCGCCTCCGGTGAACAAGCACCCCGACTTCCGACATCCTCCGTCCTTTGTGGGCCAGGTTTCCCCGACGTCATCACTGGGGGCGTGACATACTGACCAGTCGTCCGAATTAAAGGGCCGGTACTCCATTTCGCCTTCACCTCTCCCTCCTCTTGTTTCGCTGTAGTCCCACTCTTCCTGCTGTGGAGAAAGGGGAGGGGGTTTTCGTCTTCTCCGGGTTAGCAGGTCCATCACCCTCTACCAAGTCAGGGCGTCCCTCGTTACACACCACCCCCCTTGAATTCTCCTGATCGGGGAGAGGGTACCTGGACAGGAAATCCGCACTGCCATTGTCCTTGCCTTTACGGTGTTTCACACTGAAGGAAAAGGGCTGGAGAGACAGAAACCAGCGCAAGACCCTGGGGTTAAGAGCGATGTTTCGGCTCATCCACTGGAGGGGGGCATGGTCTGTGTACAGGGTGAAATGGTGGCCCTCAAGATAATAGCGCAGTTTGTCGACAGCCCATTTCACAGCCAGGCATTCCTTCTCAACTGTGGGGTATTTAAGCTCCCTGGGAAACAACTTACGACTAATGTACAATATGGGATGGTCCATGCCCTCGGGTGACAACTGAGAGAGGACGGCCCCTATCCCATAGTCTGAGGCGTCTGTGTGAAGGAGAAAAGGTCTGGAGAAATCGGGGGAGGACAGCACGGGATTGGTAGTGATGGCTCGCTTTAAAGTGTTGAAGGCTTCCCACATTCGTGGAGTGGGGTGTGAAAGAAGTTGGGCTTTTATATCCTGTCTAAGGGTGTCAGTGAGAGGGGCAGCTACGTCCGAGAATTGAGGAATGAAGCGGCGATAGTAGCCGATTAACCCCAGAAAGGCTCTCATATCTCTCTTGGTACTGGGAAATGGGGTCTCTGCTATGGCTCTGACCTTCTCGATTTGCGGTTCGATCATACCATGACCTAGCACATACCCTAAGTACTTGACTTTCTGGTATCCCACCCGGGATTTCTTCGAGTTTATGTGTAGCCCTGCTTGTTGTAAGGCCCTTAGTATGGTCCTCAGATGGCCCAAATGTGACTCCCAACTGGGGCTGAAGATCACGATGTCATCCAGGTACGCAGAGGAAAACATGGGGTATTGGTGGAGCACCGTGTTCATAAGGCGCTGAAAAGTCGCTGGGGCCCCATGTAGCCCAAAGGGGAGCACTGTGAACTCAAACAGCCCATCCGGGGTGGCGAAGGCGGTTTTCTTACGGTCCTCTTCTCTTAGAGGGACTTGCCAGTACCCCTTTGTGAGGTCCAACGTGGATATATATCGGGCTTCACCCAATTTCTCGATCAGTTCATCGATACGCGGGATGGGGTATGCGTCAAAGGAGGAGATGTTGTTAAGTGCTCTAAAGTCCATACAGAACCTGGTGCTTCCGTCGGGTTTGGGTACCATGACAATGGGAGATGACCATTCGCTTTTTGAGGGTCTAATGACTCCCAATTTTAGCATGTCCTTTACCTCTTTTTGTACTGCCGCCCGCTTAGCTGCGGGTATTCGGTATGGGCGTTGTTTGACGGTTTTCCCTGGGCGGGTCTCAATGCAGTGTTCTGCCAGGGATGTTTTTCCTGGCACGTCGGAGAAGAGGGAGGAGAATGGGGATAAGGTATCCCTAAGCTCGCGTTTCTCTTGTGTCCTTAGGTCCTCATTGACCACCAGCTGTTCGAGGGTACTGGAAGAAGAAGCATGTGTTGGTAGGGTAAGGTGTGCGGTCCTCGGTGGGGGCCCTAGCCACTTCTTTAGAAGGTTTATGTGGTATGTCTGGCATTTCCTTGATGTTATTTGCACGCGGTAGCTGGTCTTACCGATCGTTCCATCGACCCTGTAGGGCCCCCTCCACTCGGCTTGGAACTTCTTCGTAGACGAGGGTAATAACACCAATACCCAATCGTTGACCTCCAACCTTCTCCATCGTTTCCCTTTATCGTATACTGCTTTCTGTTTCTCCTGATTCTTCTCCAAGTTTGAATACGCCAGATCCCTCAGCTTCCCTATTTTGGATTTCAGGGCCTGGGTGTATTCCAGCATTCCCCTTGCTTCGTTGGCGTCCTCTTTCTCCCAGGCCTCTTTCGTCATTTCTAGTAGGGACCGGGGTTGTCGTCCGTACAACATTTCGAAAGACGAGCAACCCAGACTGCTCTGCCGTTGGCCACGAATGACATACAAAGCGAGGGGTAGCATCTGATCCCATTCTCTACCGTTGACGCTGAGCATTTTCTTTAAGGTAGACTTGAGCGTTCCGTTATATCGTTCTACGAGGCCATCAGTCTGTGGGTGATATACTGAGGTTCTGATTTGTCGTAGATCCAGCATCCCACAGACCTCCTTCATCAATCTAGACACAAACGGGGTCCCTTGGTCTGTTAGTATTTCCTTGGGAAAGCCCACATGGGAGAACAACTCTAGGAACTTTTCTGATATAATACGAGTGTTTGGGGTTTTTAGAGGGAAGGCTTCGGGGTATCGGGTAGCATAGTCCACTATAACGAGAGCATATTGATTCCCCCTCTGGGTTTTTGGTAGGGGTCCTATCAGGTCCATCCCTACCCTCTCGAAAGGAGTGCCTATGATCGGAAGGGGCTGCAAGGGCACTGAGGGGGTCGATGGGTGTTTCGTCTCTGGCATACCTCACAGGTCTGGCAGTGGGTCTTAATGTCTTTGTACACCCCGGGCCAAAAGAAGTGTTGTAAGACGTTTTGTGTTGTCTTTTCACTACCTATGTGTCCTGCTGTCAAATGTGAATGAGAAAAGAACATTATCTGTTCCCTAAAAGACAGGGGGACTAGCAACTGATGTGGCGCTTCCCGAGTTCCCTGTCGATATAGCATTCCGTCTTTTATAAGGAACCTGGGGTACGTGGGGGAAGGGGTGTCCTGTTCTCTGTGCGCTTGTTCCCATGCATTGAATAGGGAGGCGTCATTGGCCTGGGCGAATTTAAAGCTCCTGTCCAAAGTCCATGGTTCTGGTGTTATCAAAGCTGTGGCAGGGTGGTCAGCGGTCTTCCCCAGGTAGCTCTTTTGTTTTTGGGTATGTAGGGTATGTAGGAACATGTCTAGGAACTCAGGATTGTCAGTCCCTATGATCAGGTCCTCTGGTAAGCTGTCCAAGACCCCTACCCGGACTACGTGGGTTCTACCGTTAGAATGGGACAGGGTCACTACGGCTATGGGATACGGTTTAACGTCTCCATGGACACAGCGGATGTGTACTAGGGCCTCGGGGATGACCTGTTGGGACTGTACTAAGACCTTCTGTATAACGGACTGTCTACAACCTGAATCGAGTAGGGCTCTTACCACCTTCCCATTCACCTGCACACTTACGTGATATGCGCTCCCCATCTCAGCAGTGTAGAGGATCGATTTAGGGAGGTATCCGACCTCCATGGGTTCTTCCGTGGGTTTCCTACGCGGGCACGTTCGGGCGATGTGACCCCAGTCGCCACATTCAAAGCATTGGGGGCCTCTGAACGTTGGTGCCTCTGCCTTGCTATAACGAGGTCTCATCGGCTCGGGGGCTGCTCGTGGTCTTTTATCATTTTTGCTTGTGATGGGCCGATTAGGTTTCTCGGGTTCCCACCTCTGTGTCACAGGCTGTGCACGCGAGAAGGTGGTAGCCATCTCCACGGCTTGCTCGGTTGTCAGGTGTGGATGTTGCCGTAGCCACTTCTGTGTATGTGGCGGAAGTGCCTCTAGATACTGCTCGAGGTAGATTCTGTCCATGATCTCCTCTTTCGTGCTCACCCCGGGGTTTAGCCATTTGTCGGCAGCCATCTTTAGGCGGTAGAACAGGGTCTTTGGGTTTTCGCCGGGGGTGCCTCTTTCTTTCCTGAAGCGTACCCGGTAGGCTTCCGCATCCAGCCCCAGATGGTCTAGGATCACTGTTTTAATGGTGGCGTAGGGGCTATTACCTGCGGCGTTGGCCACCTGATACGCGGCCTGCGCCTCACCTATCAAAAGGGGAGCCAGGAAGAATGGCCATTTCTCTAGGGGCCAGCCGCATGCCAACACGGCTCGCTCAAAGTTAAGGAGGAAGGCATCGGGGTCCTCTCCAGGCACGTATTTCTGCAGAGAGACTCCTGAGGGTCCGGGGTTGGGGCCCCTGGGCTCCCGCCTGGTAGGAAGGGGCTGATCGGCCATCACCTTCTGTAGTCCCTCTATCTGGGCTGAGATGGTGTCCCTGAAGGTGTCCCTGTCCGCCTGGGCCGACGTCATCTGCCGTTCCACGGCCCATTCCAGCTTCTCTTGGCCTTTGACGAGGTGTTGTATTAAAGCGTCCATCGTGGGTGTACAGATGGGGGCGTCTATGCCCGCATTCTCCACCACCTGTAGCGGGTCGCCAATAACAGGCCAGAGACGGGGTAGTGGTAACGGGGACTTTATTGGTTTTATAACACGCTTCTTTGTGGCCGCATGTCTGTAGTATGGAAGGGGGGACCGATGGGTCTTCTCCGGGGTGTCTCGGTCCCTCGTAGAGGTCCGGCCTCTTCTTCTTGCCTCCAGCTCGGACCCGTCCGTTGTGGGGAGGTAGATGATGCAAAACAAAAGAAGGGTCTACAGTCAGTACTGAGTTCTGGTTTGCGGTGAAGGGAGGGTAGTGATGGGAACGCCCGGTGCACAACACTTCTACACGAGTGAGGGAAAGTGCTCGGGGAAGGGTACTCCAGGTGCAGGGACTCCCCACGGGTTAACCCTCTGGTCTATCTCTTTTTCCCACCCAGCCCGCAAAACGCTCGCGTACCTGCGAGAGCCACGCTCCTCCTGGAGCGTGGCTGGGCGAACCACGGGAACGTTGGCCTCCTGGCTCTCCTCCGCCTCGTAGATTCACTGGCACCGTCCCGCTCCTCGATCCCTCTTCCTCCGCTCTGTTTTCTCCTCCGTCTCTCTCCTCTTCGCCTCCGGTGAACAAGCACCCCGACTTCCGACATCCTCCGTCCTTTGTGGGCCAGGTTTCCCCGACGTCATCACTGGGGGCGTGACATACTGACCAGTCGTCCGAATTAAAGGGCCGGTACTCCATTTCGCCTTCACCTCTCCCTCCTCTTCTTTCGCTGTAGTCCCACTCTTCCTGCTGTGGAGAAAGGGGAGGGGGAGAGGGGGTTTTCGTCTTCTCCGGGTTAGCAGGTCCATCACCCTCTACCAAGTCAGGGCGTCCCTCGTTACACCTACCTCTGTAGGCATAGTTACAAACTAGCATTTAAAAAACCTTTGAAATTCACTTAAAAAACCATAGGTTTCAGGCACGTTATAGTTAGAAATTAGCATTTAAAAAACCTTTGAAGTTCACTGAAAAACCATAGGTTTTAGGGACAGTTATAGTTAGTTGGACATTTCACTCGTACAAAACCTGTGAAATTCCCCCGTTATAGTTAGTTCAGCTAACTATAACTCGCGCCCTCGCAATGCACTGCTGATGACGTCACATATTACATCACTCATGACATGGTCAGTGACATCACTGATGACATCACTGATGACATCTCAAATGACATCACTGATGACATCATCCAGTGACTGTGTGTTTCTATAAAGTTTAAATATGTTTAATATATATGCCAAAGTGTATTGAAGAATGAGTGGGTGTATAAGTGTCTGGATGGATGATTTAGTAGGTGCGTGACTGACTCTATAAGTGAGTGATTAAACGTATCTTACTGAATGCGTGGGTTAGTGACTAAACTGTGTGAATGTCTGTATCCGTCTGTCTGTTGGTGTGTAAGCGGCTGCATGGGTTTGCGAATAGCTACATGAGTGTCTACATGGGTTATTGATTGGTTGTCTGAGTATCTGTATGGGTGCCTGAGTGTTTGTGTGGGTGGGGTGTCTGTGACTGCGCATAGATGTGTGAGTGGGTGATTCACTGGGTGCATGGTTTCAAGAGTGCATCTGTGATGGACTGTATGGGTGGGTGAGTATGTGTATGGGTGTGTTAGTGAGTGAATGTATATCTTAGTGGTACATGTGTGAGTAACTAATATGTCAAAGGCAGTATATATGTGTGTTGGAGTATATAAATGGCTATAAGTGAGAGTGTGTGATTTTGAGAGTGGCTGTATGGATGAGTGTGTACTTGTATCAGTGATTGTATAAGAGCGTAAGAATGTGCTAGTATTTGTATGAGTAAGTGAGCTGGTGTGTGTATAACTGTATAGGTGAGTATGGCAGTGTGATTAATTATTTGCATGACTGACTAGGTGTGTGAGTACCTCTATGGATGAGTGGCGGTGTGTGAGTGTCTATGTAGGTGTATGAGTGCATATGATAGTCCTGTACTGAGTGACCGTAAGTATGAGTGACTGTACAGGTGAGTGAGTGGATGTGTGTGTAGACCTAAGAATCAATGAGTGTGTATGTAGTTATTGGTGTTGGAGTGTCTATGGTTTTGAGAATGGCAGTCTGTAATTTACAGTGGGTGTATCAAAAGTTATATTAGGGTGGGAGAAGATGCATCAAATTATCACATGGATGATGTCATCAGTGATGTCATTTGAGATGTCATCAGTGATGTCATCAGTGATGTCACTGACCATGTCATGAGTGATGTCATATGTGACGTCATCAGCAGTGCATTGCGGGGGCGCGAGTTATAGTTAGCTGAACTAACTATAATGGGGGATTTTCACGGGTTTTGTACGAGTGAAATGTCCAACTAACTATAACTGTCCCTAAAACCTATGGTTTTTTCAGTGAATTTCAAAGGCTTTTTAAATGCTAATTTCTAACTATAACGTGTCTGAAACCTATGGTTTTTTCAGTGAATTTCAAAGGTTTTTTAAATGCTAATTTCTAACTATAACGTGCCTGAAACCTATGGTTTTTTAAGTGAATATATATATATATATATGTACATGCTGCACCTACATATCTAGGCTAGGTACATTTAGGCAAATTACGTAGGGCGCGCATTATAGGAGTATGCAAGTGCTACTGTTTTATTTGAACTGTATATGTTCATCTTTTTAGCGCTATGGTAGAAATATATCTACTGTTTACTATATTAGTAATTGCGATTTCTTTCGTAGGCTTCTGTCTCCTGATTGTTGCAGCAAATATGTTTTACACAAGACTGATGCCGTACCAATAAATACTTATTGAAACGTCCTAATCGTCATCCTGTGTATTTTCTGATAATAAGTAAGCACGAGTGACTGAGCGAAAAGTACTGTACAGTTTTCCACGATCTCTGAGGAATCAGGGTTGTCATATTCGGTGGTTGACAGAAACGACCTACACCACTGTAAGATACAGGGGGGTGGTAGTGGCACTGTAGAGCTAGCTGGTCTAACGGCTGACAAATCTTGTGGGGGTGTCCAGAAGAGGTTTGGACACCAAGCCCTCAGTTTAGGTCATCCAAAACACGCAGGTCCTGGGGGACTCCTAGGAACTACACGACAGAACCCCTGCTCAAATTTGACTTGCATTAGCCAAGAGGAGTAGTAGAACCTAGGACTTTCCTAACTTGTATAGTTTAAGGTTGACAGCCTTGTCTGTTCTTCCACAGACCACCTCTTCCAAGGGTTGCATTTGATCAGATATATACAGTTTAAAATAAACAAATACAATGTCAAATGAAATGGTGTATGGCTACTGCTTTTGTCACCAATTTCTGTTCTTACCCTTTTGGTATACTACTGCTCATTCTGTACAGACGCCCTATTGGACCCATTTTGGGTCCTCCATTTAGTTTTACATTTTACATTTTTGAGCAGACTTCGTTTAGCTATATTATTTTATATAGTTTCCTTGCACGATATTTTTCTGCGAAGATGCTGTACATGCTGCTTGGGTTTGGAAAGCCTTTCTTGCTATAGTATCTGTACACTTTATTCAAAGCTAAGGAACAAAACAAGATATCTTAGTGTTTGCCGCCCGCTTGGAGACAGTTTCTAACATCTAGACACATTATTGGATCAGTGCTGTATCTCTAAGACAGTGATTTTATTATTTAAAGAGGGCACTATCCCATGACAGGTTAGAGGGGGCACTCCAGCCATGACGGTCCTGGAAAGAATGCTGTGTTCGACATGCAGCTGTGACTGACGCCGATTTTCCATCCAGCAGGTAGGGATTGTCAATCCTACTCCAGACCAAGTCATCCAGGTATGGGGTCTCAGGCTAACCTAAGAGATCGGACAGAATGTACACCCACTATGCTCTCAGAATAGGGGTAGAACTAGGTAGGAATATCTGGAATTAGACTGTCATGGTTGGATTATTCATTCTATTTACCATGTTCATAATGCTGGCTACATTGCTTCGTTTTATCTGCCTAATAATCACAGCTCATTCTCCCTATGATTATTTCAATAAATGTATTGAAAACTCTATTCGTATCTTTCCTGTGTTTACCTTGGCATTCATGAGTAACCAATGAAAGGGGTAAGATCTGTTTCAATGATTCCCTTGGGGTTAGAGTGTCATGTTCGAGGTTGCCAAAATCAACTGTTACCCCTGGTAAGTAAGGGGTTCAGGTGAGGCACTGTGAGGTAGTCAGGAATTTGGCCAACAGTCCCTGATGGTGTGGGGGACTAGAAAATGATTTAATTATTATATTTTTTCATTGAGCAGAATGCAGAGAGATATATACTTCATACAACACGGATAGCATGTTTCTCATCTACCCATGAAAACAACAAAACATAGCAACAGTTTCAACTGCACAGGTGCTGTAAAGCATTTATGAATTCAACAAAACAAGATCCTGGTTCAAAGTAGATTGCATCAGATATTAAAGTGCAGCAGTATAGAATAATAATGGAGAAAGGTGCCTCATGCAAAACAGTGCAGTACAAGATCAGCTAAACCAATTACTGATTACATATAAGCAAATATTAAAGTGCAAATGTATGCAATCATAAAAGCGACAAAGTGCATAGTGTCTTTTTTTTTTTTAAGAGGACCCAACCCCTACATTCTGACGTCCTGTTATCCTAATCCTATCCTGTTGTCTTATCTTTTTAAGTAGGACTCTCATAACATGGTGCCACCAACGTTCTTAGGTCAGGTACTAATTTAATGAGTCTCCTGAGTAGTACTTGTGTGTGCCCAAGGCACCCTATTCACCTTTCAAAATGCAGACATTCGTAGTATTAGGGAAGAATCCTCCTCAGCATTGAACCTTTAAAAGGATACCCCGCAATAGGTATTTCCTCTCTGAATTCCATTAAATACAATGGCGAATCTAATAAATATTCCTGCTAAATGCAGACTGCTTTTACAGCACATTTAACATTAAATGCGCTGCGAAATGGGGGTGGTGATGTTACCTTCGTGGTTGAGGCTCACGAAGCATAAAAAGCTGAAGTATTTTACTCGTGGGCCACTTTTCCAGCAATAAGTGCTAACACACAAATATTTCACTATTGTGATGAAGCTCTTTTACAAACTTATACAGAGCTTATAATGACTTAGCGTAGTCAGCAGGGAGCAAGTTTTCATTAATTACCCCCTTTAGATCTTTCTTTTACACATGAGGAGGTTATCGAGGCAATAAATGAAAGTAAGGGCGCAAGGCTCCTGGCCCAGATGGTGTGCCAATCGATTTGTTTAAATCAAACCTGCCCCTCTGGACTCATTTATCGACGCGGGTACTGCAAGTTTGGTGCTTGGAGAGTTTAATTAATACATGGTCCGAGTCTATTATAATACCCATTTTTAAAAAAGGCGATCGGCAAAATCCAGCCTGCTATCGTCCAATATCTCTACTGGACTATTTGGTGAAGGTAGCAGGGCGGATTGTTTTAAACCGACTTCAAGACTGGGCAGAGGAAAAAGGGATTTTATCAGATGTACAATATGGTTTTAGGCAGGGGCTAGGCACTATGGAGCAGGCTCTTAATCTCAGTATTTTAATAGAGAAATATACTCAGGTTAAAACAGGGAGATTTTACTTAGCATTCGTTGACCTTACAGCCGCATTTGACTGTGTTATACACAGTAAACTATGGGACATTTTAACTGACATGAGGGTGGATCCTCAGCTGGTCCGGTTTTTAAGACAGCTGTATAGCGGAGCGACTGCTAAGTTACGATATGGAACCAAGGGGGAATGTACTGCATCGTTCAAAGTGGAGAGGGGCGTTAGACAGGGTTGCGACCTGGCACCGTTCTTGTTCACACTATATACGAACGCCCTGGAACAAGTGATGGTGGAAAAAGCAAAGGATCCACCTTATATAAACAAACGCCCGATAGCTACCCTCCTCTACGCGGATGATGCAGTACTGATGGCCCGCACACAGATAGGCCTACAAGAAGCACTTACCACCTATACTGCATTTATGGATAATTTAGGCCTAAAACTAAATGCCAAGAAAACATATATAATGACGTGCGGGAAGGGTAGTCAGAAATGCAGGAGCCTGTCCATAGGGGCAGCAGGGTAGAATCTACCAAGACATTTTCATATTTAGGTATATTGTTTGATTCTATCTGTTCCTGGAGGCAGGCCGTTAAAAGTAGGAATCTTCTTTTTATGAAATCGACGGCAGCCGTGGCCAATTTTGCAAAAAGACTGGGTAGAAGGCCTCCAGCGCTGCTCCTCCAGATCTATCAGGCGAAATGTGTGTCTATGGCCATCTATGGTGCGGGCGTGTGGGGTTACCAAGATGCCCAACCCATACAGAATGTTGAAAACGCCTTTTTAAAGTTTCTCCTAGCGGTCCCAGCCAGCACCTCTGTCCATAATTGCCATAGTGAGCTGGGCGTTCCATATATTGCAGACATTATAAAAGCTCAGCCTGTACTACTATGGCACAGAATCTGGACAACTACTAGAACTGGTTTTAATCAAGACATTATTAAGGATTCCATGAAGTTGGACCATGTGACTAAGATCGCCTGGTTGAAATATATCAAACATTTCATGCACGACCTTGGGCACCCTGATTATTTCAATTCCCCTGAATCTATTAATACTGTCTCCAGGAAGGAGTTTAAAAGAATCTGTATGATCCACCTGGAGGCAAATAGATTCATGTTGGAAGCAAATAAGCCGACAGTACTACAACACCAATTGATTTTAACAACTTATGATATCCAGCCGTATCTATTGTTTAACCTAAGCGGGTATGATAGATTTGTTTTAACCCGACTTAGACTTGGGACCTTCTATCGTCTGATTAGTTTTCCCAAAACAAATAACTGGTCTAAAGAGCTATGCCGTTGCCCTTGAGATGATCTATCTGTGCAATCGACAATGCACGCGGTTTTATTTTGCAAATTTTATAAAAAACAGAGAATGAGGTGGATCCTGCCAATTTTAAGGCTAGGTGGATGGACTCAATGTCGACCGGCATTTTTATATCTGCAAATTTTAGACAATGAATGTTTTACTGTAGCCATTGCCTGTTTTTTTAAAGTATACTGAGAATCAGAAAGTCTATTGTCATTTAAATCTTGCCAGGTTCTGGACACTTGACATCTACTGTGGTTTTAAATTTGTGAGATATATGTTTTAAAAGGGATTTTATGCAAGTTTGTGTATAAGATGAATTGTTTTTATTTGTCGCGTTTGCTTTTATGATTTTACATGCATAAAATCGAATAAAGCTTGTTCTGATTTTGATTCTGGCTTAGCCATACCAATAACATTTCAGGAACATCAAAATTGCTTCCAAGGTGTCCCAGCACATACATTAAACAATATTCAAATGGGTCCCCTCAGCAATGACGGGGCTACATGGCTGATCCTAGCGACCTGCACACCGTACACAAATTTAGCACCACTTATTGTAGGTGACATACGTGCTCTCTATACTGGTCTAGTTAAACTAAATAGACGATTAACGCAATTTGTTATGCGCACAATAACAACTGCCCCAACAAGTGCTGTTCAAGCTGTGCAGCCACAGTTAGCTGTGCCTGCAATTAAACCAGTAACTATCAATGCTATTAAGGGTAAGATTCCAACCAGATGATAGGAAATTCAGTTCTGGATAGCACAAAAAAGAAATCAGCTTGAAGTAGTGTTTCCCCATGTAAGAGCCCAGGATAAAATTAGAATTCTCACTATATGCTTGCCACTTGGGACGGTTTCCCAACTCGATGACTGTGGCACTTGGGGTACAGTTTTTGCTGCAATTTGCCCGAAGTGCTAAACGATTCAAAATAAATATGGGACTGCCCCAGCCCTGGACTTGGGGTTGAAATTAATTGGCAATTTTGTATCCTCAATAATTTGAAGTGATATAAAAGAGGAAGCAGCAGCTTTGACGAGATGCCAATGTCTCACACAAATTGCAGCAGTAGACCAAGAGCGCGAGTTACCAAAAACTATTGCGGAAACCTATACATCTATAGGTCAAGATAATTTGGAGGCCAGACAAATAAGCCACAGCTGAGGGGTAGTTCTAAAAAGAAAAATAGCAAACAAGCACCAGAGTCTTCTAAAAAATTCTGGGACAAACAAAAAATTAAAGAAAAAACCTATCACGGGGTGGATCTGTGCAACTGGAGACCTCCAAAAGATATTTCAATTTATGTAACCAAGATAACATTAAGCAGCCTGATTGGTATCAGTACACTGATACACTTCCTTCTTGTTCCTTTCAGGACTCATCAGACAAACGATCAGAGAGAGGGGGTCGATTACAGTGCAGAAAAGAAGAGTATGTGAACCCGAAAAAGGACTCACAATGCTTGTCTGACGTCAGTATAAAAAAGGAAGAGAAACTTTCACAACAAATTCAAGAAGAAGTTTGCGGGAAATTCAGCAAAATATGTCACACATTCTGAGAACTCTCCTTCAGAACAAGACGTGGGTAGTGACTCTGCTAGGTAGTGCGCAGAGGTCACGATAGTTCGCCAGAATCTTCAGTAGATTCTGGATGCAAAAGCAACTGATGACTTCATAGAAGTGAAAACCTCAGATCAGCGTGTCAGTCCTTTAGATAGACTTTACAAATTGAACGTACAAATTGAGGGCAACATAATGTGGACTATTAAAGTATTTTCTGGGAAAATGTAACACTTAGTTATGACATTCTCGTGCCAGAGGTCAATTGGCCCCCAGAGTTTGTAAGAACAGCCCCACAGGAGAGCAAGTAATTTTAACATATTTTTCAGTGCTTGTCTCCGAAGATGTTCAACAAGCATATGTCGCAGAATGGGCTCTTGCACAAGCCCTAGCATTATACCGCAACCACGTTGGCTGGGATAAAGAGTCACCTTATCACATTATACCAACAAGGTCCAGCCAGCAAGTGCAACCACAATATCCCATTAAGTATGAAGGAAAAGCTCCTGTAAGAGAGATTCTCTCACTGCTCAAGTACCAGGGAATAATTGAACCCTGTATATCTCTTGTGAATGATCCCTTATATCTGGTAGCGAAACCAGATAATGCCTGTCATATAGTCTTAGACTACAGACATTTTAACAGCCATACACTCACATTTGCAAAACAAAACTCACACAATACAGCTTTAATTAACAATATTGTCCGTAAAAAATACAAAACAACCTTGGATATTCCCAATGTTTTTTTCTGCCAAAATATAGCCGCCTGAAAGCAGAGATCTGACAGCATTCTTTGTGCTCGGCTCACAACACCGCTTTTGCCAGCTCCCTAGAGGGTATAAGAACAGTCCAGGACTGTTTGCTGCCCAAGTAACATCAATTGTACATGATAATGACTAAGAAGCATTGTCCTATGTTGATGAAATATATCTAATGGATGGTGAATTAAACACACACTTAGCCTGAGTAGATCACATTTTTTGGGAGGTGCTGAACAAGGCTACAAATTCAATTTTAAGAAAACAAAATTTGCCTTTCTCAGTGTCCTCTCCTATTCTTAGGATACGAGCTATCAGATTAGGGTAAGAGCCTGGCTCCACATTTCCTAGAGAAATGTCCTCTTTTACAACCACCAAATTGCAATCCTTACTGGGATTCTTCAACTTTGGCAGAACATACATACCAGATTATGCACAATGCATAAAACCTCTCCACAATTTCATTCATCCTGATTTTTCCAGTACACATTGGATATCGGAACATGCACAAATAATCAGATCATTACAGACTGAAATGCTTGCATCAAGACACTTACATTTACGTGTCAATGACAAAAAGTTAGTAATCTGTATAATAGCCGGTGCTATTGGCTTTACAAATGTCTCATTCACTGAGAGTAACAGTACAATTGCATATAAATCGCATCTATATCCTAATGCAGAAATGAGTTTTGCATCCACTGAAAAAATACTAGCTGCAGAACAGTTGGCTGTCATAAAGGAAAGACCACTGTCTCAAGGGAAATGAATAATTGTCATGACCCCGATCCTGGCCTTAGAGGCTTTCACAAAGGCAAGCGTTCCTAATGCCAATGTCTTACATCATAGATGGATACAATGGGCCACTTCCCTGATCGTTACAGATGTAGATTATGTTTCTGACACTACTTTACAAACTCAAGAATTTTTCCAATATGAACATGAATACCCCATGCTCATTAACATAGTGTCTCTTGAACGGTATATACATATAATATTCACTGATGGTCCAGCCCATCCTGCTATAGGCACCAAACACCAATACTGAACTGCTTGGGCAGCGGTACACGGTGTCATGATGGATGACAGTTCCATCCTCAAAAAACCTTTACACAATCCCATGGGGATTGTATTGCACAACTGGCTGAATTAAAAGCATTAATTCTGGCACAAAAAAGTACTGATCCAGAATTCCCCACACTCATAGTGGGCGATTCACATTATTGAGTCCAGTCTTTTAATTAAAAGGTACATTATTGGCACCTGAATGGATTCAGAGACTCAAAGGGAAATACTATTAAGCACAAGCTGCTTTGGGGAAAGGTAGTACAACTCAAAGACAGTTGGCCACGCGCTCATGTGATACACACATTGAGTCATCGGCATGTTGGAATACACGTTCTAGGGAATTTACTGGCAGATGAAGCTATCAAATCTGCAATTAAACTGCAACTGTTGCTACAATTACTTATTCTCACACGAGGGTAGATGAAGACATCATGGCATGACATTCAATGCTTTGCACAACTGCACTCCTTTACCTAAAAAATATCCAGTAAAATATTTCTATCACTTAAGTGCCCAAAATATTCCCTTTGCTACCATCCCTGGGGTGGATGATCGTGTAATTCCCAATCAGAACCGTAGGCTAGATTTAATCATAGCTGGCTAGGAGGGCGCAGCATCTGCCCATGCTGGTGTTGCAGCCACAATTTCCCTATTACAGAGACGTTATTGGTGGCATGGTCTGTGCAAACAGACAAAAAAGTATGTTTTTGGTTGTGACATCTGCCTACAAATTAAGAGCTCCCCCATTGCACGCCTACCACAGACACCCCTCTTAGTTGCTAACAATCCACTCCAATGCTTTTACCTAGACCACTGTGGTCCCTCAAATTTGGATGGTGCTTTTAAATTCATTCCACTTGCTATAGATTCTTGCATCAAATTCCTATGAGTGTGGCCACACCGATCGGCTGGCGCATTCACTGTTATTTAAAATGTGCAAGTCTTCACCTGATATATGCAGTAGATGCATTCCACTCGTACCAGGACGCTGCTTTTGCCTCTAAGGCTTACAGGAATATTATGGGAACCCTGGGTGTGACTGTGCATTATTCCTCGCGTTATCATCCTGAGAGAAATTTGATAGTGGGGAGGAAAAACTGTGACTTAAAGCAATTCTTAACAGCTCAGATTCAGATTGTAGTTGGGTCCATCACTTGTATGGAGTCCAGAGAGCATTAAACAATCTGCCTAGACGATCTTTGGGTGGCCGAACCCAATCTGAGGTCTTATTTGGCATCCAGATGTACGTTCCAGACCTTGACTGTCCTTGAGCATTGGCACAAGATGCACCTTTTGACATAAATTAACATTTCCCTGTCTTACAGGAACTACAAGGCTTCGGGGACAAACGGTCTAATGACCTTTCTAAAAAGCCTACCACTGACGGAGTTAATGAGCAGCCAGCACCTTTTGGCTGGATTCCAAAAGTTGGGGATTTAGTTTGAAAGAAGATTGCAGTAAAGAAGTAATTTGGCCCAACATACCATGCACCAGTGCCAGTTCTCAGCATGGCAAGCTACAAGAACCGTGATTTTGCCTCTGCTTGCTGTTTGTAAAGACAAACGACTTGTCTCCATTGATCAAGTTAAATTGCATCATTGGCCAGTACTACATAGTAGGCCACAAGGACTGTTGGGTAGTTCCCTGACTCCTCTCGCTAACCTACAGGAATTTCCTCTACAAGTTTTAAACGACACCAGTTACCGCTACATGCAGAAATCAAACATTGGATGTGAGTATAAAGCTTGCTGCTGCTACATCTAACAACGTAGTTGTAAATGATGAACCACCTTTGGAGGTGTCTACCAGTTTTCTTCTGCCAACTACGGCTCCTGTTTTTCAACAGGCTGCTTCTGGTTACTTTGTTGACACAGATGACTTTTCTTCTGACTGTACTCAGACTTCACTAAATGGTGCACGTGGTTCTCTTCTTTTATTGAAACACACGTATCTGATCCCTCCATGGCTTTAAATTTGGATTATCGTTTCAGTACTTTTCCTGTTTATTTGGATTGGAATTGTGACTGTCTTCTTTTTGTTAATACATAGACATTATCTCCCAGAATGCTCTGCTGCAGAACTGGTAGTTGAGGTGCTGAAACCCCACTTGTCTTCACACAAAGTGCAAAGAGACCCATCCCTTGTGAACATTTCTGCTTTTCCAGTTCTTGATGGAATTTTTTGGGATAAGTTCCCATATGATATTTTTGATCCTACAGAGACTCTGCAGATTCCTCATATCTTTAGGGTAGCGACGAGGGGAGATGTGATTACCCCAGGACACATTTTTTATGATTGGGATGTTAAAACAGTTACATCAAATCTTTCAGAGCTTAAATATTATACTGTATTTGAAAGTGAGGATTTCTACCTAAATGCTGCTAATAATTGAGAAATGTTTTATTTTCATCACTATGCACATCATTATCTATACAGAGCTAGTGTTCCACATACAGTTTTTAATTTTACACAAATGGAACATTGCCCGACTCCCCCAGTGGGTAGTTTCAAAACATATATGGACAAGTTTGCTTATTTTTCCGGGCATAATTCTTTATATCCAGTGTTCTTTTATTTTAATGTGACTCCTTTCCAGGCAAAGAAAAATATGCTCACCCAAACTAAATTGATTTATTCGGATTTATTCATTTCCCAGTTGGCCCTTAAAAGCTATGTCTATTTGAAAGACAATATTGAAATAAAATCAGTTTGGGGAACAAAACAATGGCAAGTGCAAGGTATGGGCACTTTTTTTAGAGCCTGCTTGATTAAAAAAATGATTTTCTTAAATAAGACAGTACTGCAAATCACTTGCATGAGTCCAGCAAAAATTAAAGAAATGAATTTGCCCATTATTCCTTCAATTGCCCGTTTTGATAATTGGCAATATTTATTATTTTACACTGAGGAACAACTCAATGGTAAGGTGCAAAGTGGTATATACAATTCAACACTTTGAGTCCCTGACTGGTGAATATTGTGACCAGTGGACACAAATGGTAGTCAGGCACATTTCCTGAACTCTACACAGGGTTTTAAAGCTAGTAGACTAGACTCTCATTACATCCAGTCTCAACACTCAGGGGCTGTTACCTACCTATTCCGTAGGAAAGTTATGTCAACAATGATTACAATATTCCACTTTGTCTGCAGTAAAAGACCATTTTTCTCTCCTTTCGGAGGACATGGATTTGCAAGATTTCTTGTTAGGTCCTAGGTCCCTGCGTTCCAAAAGATTTATTTATGCTACCTATAATGATGTATGGAAATTTTCACAAATGGAAGCTGCTGTGCGTCAAAGGAAAATTGATAAAGAAAATTTTGAAAAAGCACGTGCTGTTGTTGATAATGGCATGAATATTTTCTCTCCTCGTATTTACAATCTGAATAACACTTTATCGTCTGAAATTGACATTATACAAAGTGACATGTCTTCTTTATACCATGTACAGAGTCCACTTAGGTCGATTATGCAGTTGAGCTAGATACTACAAGTCTTAAAATCTCACCGCGTGTCATGGAAATACTTGAACACAACCAAGTTTTTTTGCCGTTTAATCTAACATGTATGCAATAATTAATGGCTAAGAAAGATGCTTCATATACAATGTTAAACATCGAGAAATTAGAACAGTTGTCTTTCACAGTAGCGGAGACACCGTCAGCAGTATGGTCAATACACAGGGTGATATAATTACTGATTTCAGCATTCCATTACACACTTTCCTATAGTTAGATATGAGATATGAGTCTTTAGGGGAGAGTTTCATCCACAAAGTTTAGTCATTGCCCTTTGATTACAGATGTGTTAGTGGGAAACAATAGCTGTTTGTTAGTGGAAACAAATGTGCTTCATCACTCGGCCACTCACTAGTTTGTAAAGAGGTGACACTTCACGGAGCGTGTAATGCTTCGATGGCCAATCTCGCGTGTTACTTGAAAGGAGTGCCAACATCTTCAATTAGTCCAGTTATTAGATTGCTTTTGAATGGAAGTTATTTGATTTTGAACGATCAAAGTTGCTGTGGGATGCAAGCAGGTTTCCCATATGTGTTTTGGTCTCTGTGCTATTTGCTCCAACGCACATGGTTTTTGGAGTTAGCTTGTGGCCTTCCATTCCAACTTTGAAGGTTAACTTTGACAAATTGAGCAGATTAAAAGCCTTATTGTTTCAGAAGGACGTGGCACTTACATCTGCCCAACAAACCTTCTAACTACAAGTAGCAAGGTCATCCTCCGATATTCAATAGCTGCTATGCACAACACTACCTCTGCATTTCGGTGAACTGGTGCACTGCGTATTTAATGCTTCCAGCACCTCTAGTGTGGTACACTTTTTTAAAGCAGTTGTGTCCGGCTATGTGAGCACGTTTCAGACCATTTTTGAAGTGATACCATCCTTCAAACATTCTATGTTTTCAAGTTTTTTTGGAGACATACCACTTGTGTTATTTTTAATTTGTGGTATTTTGGTTCTAGTTTTGTTTCTCCACAATGGATGTTCCACCTTTAGGCTAAATGGTGATGAATCTACTGCACATTCAGCTGTGTCGTGAATGCATGATACAGTTGTTAGGAGTATCTTTGCTTCAGGAACTGGACTGTGACTGGTTCCTGTCCTTTACACCAGTGTAGTTTACCTGTGCACAGCCTGTATTCCATTGTCTATTGTGCCCTTTCGAATGTGCACTTGACATCTGCCTTGCAAAGGGAATTGGTACAATCGATGAACATAAATCAATTGATAAGTCCAATGAGGACCCATTTTCAGAGTTGTCCCGTGAACCTGCAATTGCTATAGAATGTGTTCTATGAGCCTTTCTTTTCCTGGGATGTGGAGGCATTGGCTCCTGAGTTCTTGGATCTTGGCTCTTCTAATGAAGGCATACTACAGGATGACCCACCATCGGCTGAGGATGCTGACCACGTTTGTTCTTTGGAACTAATTAACGAGGCCATTGGGGAAATATCGTCTGCGGATGCAGAATCCATCTTGGATTCCTTTGACATTGAAAGCATGGAAAACATCTTCTGGAGTCTCCTATGATTTTTAATTTGCCCCTTGTTTTTATAAAAATTGTTTTATAAATAGTTTTATTTGTTTTTGTAGCACATTTTAATTGCCATATTTTTTAAATAATTTTGCTTTGCTTAGGTTGTGAAGGTGACTATTGTTTAATAAATGGTTTTTTTTTTAATTTGGTTTATGTAGTGGCTGAGTCTTTTCACGGACAAGGGGAGAGTGTAGTGAGGCCCTCTTCGACCTACTTAGGTTCCCCCTTTTAGTTTTACGTTTTACATTTTTTAGCAGATTTCGTTTAGCTATATTATTTTATATATTTTACTTGCATTATATTTTTCTGTGCATGCTGCTTGTTTTTAGAAAGCCGTTCTTGCTACAATATCTATACACTTCGTTCAAGACTAAGGAACAGAACAAGATATCGTAGTGCTTGCGTTGCTAGCTCAGAGACAGTTTCTAACATCTGGATACATCATTACATCAGTGCTGTATCTGTAATGCAGTGTTTTTATTATAAAAACAGTGCACAACTGTCCTGGAATGAATGCTGTGTTCGACATGCAGCTCTGACTGATGCTGATCTTTCATCCAGCAGAAAGGGCTTACCAATACTACTCCAGATCAAGTCATACAGGTATGGGTTCTCAGGCTAACGTAAGAGATTGGGCAGAGGGTACACCCACTATGCTCTCAGAGTAGGGGTAGTGCTAGGTAGGAATATCGAGAATTAGACTGCCATGGTTGGTTTGTTCATTCTATTCACCATGTTCATAATGCTGGTTACATTGCTTTATTTTATCTGTCTAATAATCGCAGCTCATTCTCTCTATGCAAGATTACAATTGTTTCAATAAATGTATTAAATACTCTATTCGTACCTTTTCTGTGTTTATGTGGGCATGAATGTGTAACCAATGAAAGGGGTAAGATCTGTTTCCATGATTCCCTTGGGGATCAGAGTGTCATGTTCAAGGTTGTCAAACTCACCTGCCACCCCAAGTAGGTAATAGGTTCAGGTGAGGCACTGTGAGCTAGTCAGGAATTTGGCCAACAGTCCCTGATGGTGTAGAGGACCCAGTCCCTATATTCTGACGTCCTAATGTCCAAATATGAAGTCCTATCTTTTTTAGTAGGAACCGTGTAACAATTCCACAGCATCTCTATCTGGCGCAATTTGCTGTAAGGATTACTGGACCTTCTATGATTACCCACGATTTTGGTGTACAGTCACACAACATCACACTGCACCGAAGGCTAAGCTGAATAGTCGTTATTGTAATTATCATTTGTTTGTCTCTGTTTTTCTCACATACTCCCACCTATCACACTGCCAGGTGCTGTGTCACATAACACAATAGGCCCACCTCGGTGCCTACGTGCACTCTGCAATATATACTCTGTGTGACTTACCGTATAAATATAAAGTGAAGTTTCAAATATACTGCTTGAGTGTCTTTACTGTAGACAGTAGGGATTCACATAAGCTTGTGCTTTAAGGTTTTCATTATAATGTTACAATTTGTAGTTCTCATTCACAGTTATATTCATGTATTTCGAGTTACACTTCTTTAACTGAAATCACATTTCTTATGAACTCATGTATTCATTTATTAATGTTTACATTTAACCTGTAATTCTATGTGCACACATAATCATATATTTAAAGTGCACAGTAACTGATTTTTTAAGTTAGCGTAACCAACGGCCTTAAGCATTTGGTATTCAACGTTTAACCTTCAAAGTGAAAGTTTTGTTTGTTCTGCAATGCTCTTTATTTTGCAGGTCCGTTCATGTGATCTCATAGCTAGTGAAAGGCCAATTGTTTATTAGAAATGGTGAGGTCCAGGAGGAGACTTTTGGCAAGAGTATGAGGCACTAACATACTAAGAGGAGAACTCCTATGCATGTCTTATCAAGACCAGGGAAACATCCAAGGTCGTCCTGATATTCAAACAGTATGAAGTTGCTATTTTCTACTATCAGAAGGTGGAAACCTACTGGAGTCGATGACGTGGAATTCTCAAACGTTCTGTGGGATTCATTGGTGTTCCCACTGTCTGTTTAGTGCATATATCCTTTAGACATTGAGAGGTACAGACCTCTCTGCTCATACTTCCATTGTGTAGCTTTATGCTATACTTTGCCTTGATGTGGAGAACTTTTACTGAAATCACCACTATGCTGACACCTTCCTGCTTTCTCTGATTTAACTAGGGTTTCCAGTTTCCAAACTTTAGTTTAGGGCTAGTTTAAAGGACTTTAGATTTTATTCATGCATAGGAAGTGAGGATCGAAACCTATACACTAATCATCAGATTTTATTCCTTACCTTTTGTATTGCTGCAGCTGAATTTCTTGTATGTCTTATGCTGTTAGGATAAAATCTCATCTGACGTTTTGGTCTATCTTTGATGATTCTGTATCTTTACAATATGTTCTTGAGATTTATTCCTATTAGTCTGGCTTTGAACTTGTAATAAAGTCATTTAACTTTACTCATTCATTCTTGATCCTCATTGTATGGCCAAATGGGTACACTGTAATTGAATTGTTTGCTTAATATTAACTCCCTTTTACCTCTCAGTCTACTAAAAAAGGTCTATCGCCAGGAGAAATGGTAAGTATAGCCCAGTGCTCAATCAGATGGTAGCATAACGAGGATGGCTAGTTACTAGAGTACAGGGAGTTGGAATATCCTATTTTAGATTGTCCAGCCCCAGCCCCGATCATTAGAGCCCATATTTTGGTTTGGAGGTTCAACAGAGTTCGAGCTGTTCAGAAGAGAGCTGTAACAGCAGAGGAGTGAGTATTAATAGGGTTGCGCATTGTAATAGTTTATGCTTAGCTTGCAGTGTTTTTGTGGAGATTGTGTAGTGTTTTGCTGAGACGTTTTGGATGTTGTGTGAGTGAGACATTTGATGCAGAGAAGTTCAAGTTGTTAACGGGTTTGACGTGGCCCAAGATCCTGGGATGGTATTAAAAAGTATAGAATACACTATATTGAATTGTCTGCTGAGTTTTGTGGTGCTCGTTATGAATCATAGTCGATGGAACAATTGAGATAGGGACATTTATCTTTGCATGAATGTGAGGTGCGATTGGCATTGTGAATCTTGGTGCACAGGAAATAGATGTACTAATCCAAGTGATACCCTGCAGGTTGAGATTTCATTTGAGTGTAAATTAGAATAGGCTAGAGACTGCTTTTCTATATTGTTTCTTGTGTGATTGAATACTATCGACTCTTTAGTGGAGCAGACCAAGTTGTTTGTTGAAGTTGTTCTTGTATTTTGTTGTGTGTGTTAATGCTAAGGAGAGTGCGCTTGTGAAATTGTAAATTTCCAGACACCCCATTGATGATCCTGTGACTGCTGTTGTTTCCACCTCACATGTGCAGATATCTGACACTTCGACTGCCACTTCGGCTTCCGGTGACCCAATCAGGATCTGTGATCGAAGAGCCACGAAGACTCATTGAAGAGTTATAAGTGCATATGTATCTGTAATTATTTATGTATTTATTTACTGTAAAAAAGTTGTACATTTTTATTTAACAAAGGGGGAGATGTAGTGTTGCATAAATAAAGAATGACAGAACTCTTTTGGTTCCTGAGGACTCCGTAGGCCTGTGATGTAAGCGTAGGAGGGCAATGAAGTGAATGCAGGTTTAGAACGTTGAGTTCTTCTAACATGCTGAAGAATAAAGATGTGTATAACTATTCTTCGTGTTTGGCGTGGCCACTGGCGAATACCCAGGGTGGGTAGGACACCACAAAGAGGATTACCGAGGCAGATGAAGGAGCGTAAGGATGTCACTTAGAAGAACCGGAAGTAGGGCTAAGGAAGACTCAAGAAGACCTTGTAAATAAAATCATTGCATTTCATTGCATGAACTTGTTTTGCCATTTGCACAGGTGGAACTCGACAGGGAAGACTCTGCTCCTGCTATACTGCACCCAACTGTCTGATTTCAGAGAAGTAACGGAAGCTAGTCCTAAGTAGACGTAGACATAGATACATAATAGGAGGCACATTAATAGTGAAAATTGTGGTACTAATTGTAATGTTTGTAGGATTACATCCGCTTACATCTAGCTCAGTGGAGGCCAAGCCTAAAGTTAACCCCAAACCCTCACATGCCACTGATAATAGTTCATACACATTTGACATTAAAGAATTGCATGTAGATTCATCAAAAGGGGGATCTCTCCTCAAATGCTGATTTTAATATGCTTTATGAGTATGTGGATACTAAGGAGGCAAGAGATTGCTACGTTTGTATGCAATTGCCTGCATCAGTTGCAGAGGGTATCATGTACCACCACATACCTCTGACTTATGGTGCTACTTGTAATTTAGTGTTCAGCCTTTTCTATGGACAGGGTCATTTCCAATATTAATTTTCAAATTATGATTTGGTTCTTTCAGAAGTTCCTTCGTTTAAACATTTGAATAGACATTATTATGCCTAAATCACTGACACAGCCAAAAGGTATTTCACACCTACCATGACACTAGATACCACCTATGCTCATAGACATAATTTGACTTGCATTTTGACAGATGTTGAGAAGAAATTTATAAAATTAGTGGAAGATAGGAGGAGAGAGGTAAAGGTTAAAGCAACAAATCTAATTAGTGTACCTAAGTGGACAAAAGAAGAGGTTGATTACCAAGCAGAAGGAAATCAAACCACATTAGCTTTAGATTGGCAACAGAAAGGGAGATTGTGTGTGCAGACTACAAAGAATTAACTTTACAATCTCTTTTCAGGAAAGAGTGAATGTGACCACACATTTGAAATTTGAGGATATTGGGAATTATTTCTCGATGGGAACCATCCTGTGATTCCTGGTGTTTATTGTATTTGTGGGAAGAATGCCTATTTTAAATTGCCTAAGAAATGGTATGGTACGTTATTTAGGAGTAGTCTTTCCGAAGACTTATCATGTGGAACATTTTGACGACCCTGTGTTGGAACAAAAGTCTAGACCTAAACTAGGAGCCAGTGCTTGAGAAGTGGTAGGAGACACTTTTGGTGCGATAATTTTATCTGTGGGTGTGATCTTGAAGGACATCAAGATTAGAAAGTTGATTATAGTGTATAAATTGGCTACCAATACAGCAGGAGCTTTATTACTTGTAGATACTGAAATGGTGGCTATAAGATCTATGGATTCGCAGAATTGCGTTGGGTTAGACTTCCTTCTTGCAAAAGAGGACAGAGTCTGTTGGATGTTACAGGTCCAGCAATGCTGCACCTACATTACTGACAAGAGTAAGGACTTGCAGAAGTATATTAAGAACATTTCTGGTTTGAAGGGAGAACTGAGAGAGCTGGAAGCGACAGGTGCTTGGGAAGCTATTGGGAGTGGATTTGCTTCAGTGGCAAATGGTTTGGAAACCTGAAAAGTGGAATATTGGACATTATTTTGAAACCAATTGTGATAATTGCCCTTTGTGCGATATTCCTAGTTGTAATATTCAAGGGATACAAGTGTATGAAAGCAAGGCGGGGAGTACAAAGGAAGAAAGTGGATGTAGGGTTAGAGGAGAGTCAGAGTAAATACTATGATGACATGAAACGTCTGAAGGAGTCTAGACGAAATGATGAACACTAAAATCTTTTAACTCGTCCATCTGATAACGTCTGATAAGATCTCTATCTTGAGGTGATGGCTAGATTTGTCATCAGAGGGGGGACTCGAGCAGCACAATTTTAGCTCCACCCTTACAAACCACAAATGTGCAATATTTACATGCACTATGCAATATATACTCTGTGTGCCTTAACCTTATTATTATAAAGTGAAGTTCCAAACATACCTCTGGAGAGTCTTCACTGTAGAAAGTAGGGATTCACAATAGCATGTGCCCTAATGTTTTCATTATGTTACAATTTGTAGTTCTTGCTCACACATATATTCATGTATTTTGAGTTACATTGTTTTCATTGAAATCACATGTCTTATGTACTCATGCATTCAATTATTATTGTTTGTGTTTAACCTGTAATTATATGTGCATCATAATCAAATATTTAAAGTGCACAGTAACTGTTTTATTAAGTTAGCCTAATCAAAGCCTTAATTATTTGGTCTTCAGTGTTTAACCTTCAACGTGAAAGTTTTGCTTTGTCAGCAATGTTCTTTCTTTTGCAGGTGCTGTCACATGATCTCATAGCTAGTGAAAGGCCCATTGTATATTAGAGATAGTGAGGTCCAGGAGGAGACTTTTGGCAAGAGTATAAAGCACTAACAAACTAAGAGGAGGACTCCTATGCATGTCATATCAAGAGCATGGAAACATCCATGGTCATCATGATGTTCAATCTGTAGAATGGGAAAAGTGAGTAAAGTTGCTTATTGCTACTGTCAGAAGGTGGAAAACTACTGGAGTCGATGACGTGGAATTCTTGAACGTTCTGTGGGAATAATTGGTGCTTACACTGCTAGTTTAGAGCAGATACCCTTTAGACCTTAAGAGGTACAGACCTCTCTGCTCATATTTCCATTGTGTGGCTTTATTGCCTTGATATGGAGAACTTTTACTGAAGTCCCAACTATGCTAACACCTTCCTGCTTTCCCTGATTTAACTAGGGTTTCCCGTTCTCAAACTTTAGTTTAGGGCTAGTTTAGAGGACATTAGATGTATTCCTGCATAGAAAGGAGAATTGAAACCTATACACTAATCATCAGATTTTATTCCTTATCTTTAGTATTGTTGCAACTAAATTTCTTGTATGCCTCATGCTGTTAAGATTAAATTTCACACAACGTTTTGGTCTACCGTTGGTGATTCTGTATCTTTATAATATGTTCTTGAGATTAATTTCTATTAGCCTGGCTTTGGACTTGTAATAAACCCATTTACTCATTCATTCTTTTTTTAACAGTTTACAATGTTTATTGAAACTATTTTTTTAAACTTTTTTTATTATATAGTACTCTCGGTGATACATAGTATATAGTCACATATTTCCCATGTATATTTCCAGTACAAACATCATGTTCTACAGCATAGCTAGAGTCATGTCAATTAAGGCACATGTCCCCCATTGTGTAACCGCAATGGTTTGGCACCTTGCTGCCCCCATACCAAATCTAGCCGATTACTGTTACCTAAAGCCCACAAGTGCAGGACCTTCACCAATGCAAATAGGGCCAACATTTATGTAACATCACTGGGATCCCACTTCATGGTTTGTTGCTCATAGATAGCCCCCTGGGGTTGCCAAATATCTTTAGGTCTAGATGAAGGGGGCTGCATCATAGCATATAGTTCAGTATTGGTATCGCAATATGGTGCCCAGACAGAATATCGAGTTTTAAATGTCGACATACACAAATATCGAGTTGGAAATATTGTGTTGTAGAAATATCGACAGCAAGAATATCGTGGTCAAGAATATCAACTTGGAGGTAAGAAATATCGTTTTTGAAAATATCGAAGTCATTAATATCGTTTGCAAAAATATAGTTGTTTAAAATATCGATGTTTTAATTAGTGTTATGTATTTTAGTATGTATTTTAAAAGTATGTGAACTATCTTTTTGTATAAGTATTACTTTTGTTTTTTTAATATATGTGTTACATTTTTAGTAGTTATTAATTTAATTTTAATAAAATTTTGTGTTTTTTAGTTCTGTAGCGGGTTGTGGGTTTATAGGGGAATAGGGTGGGAAGTAATTTATTTATAATAAATTAATTATTATTTTTTATTTATTAGTATTTTTTTAATTTAGATTTTATAGTGTTAATTGTGGGAATAAATGTATTATTATTTATTAATTGGTTGTTAATTATTATTAATTCATTAATTGGTAATTATGTTAATTGTGTCATTTTTTTAGGAGCAGGTTGTGGGTTTATAGGGGAATAGGGTGGGAAGTAATTTAATTATAATACTTTTATTAATATTTTTTATTTATTAATATTTATTTAATTTATATTTTATAGTGTTAATTGTGGGAATTAATTTATTATTAATTATTTATTAATTGCTTGTTAATTATTATTAATGAATTAATTGGTAATTAGTTATGTTAATTGTGTTATTTTTTTAGGAGCGGGTGGTGGGGTTTATAGGGGAAGAGGGTGTTAAGTAATTTATTTATAATTAATGAATAATTATTTGTTAATTAATGCTAATTAATTAATTAAAATTTAAATATGGCAATTGTGTAACTAATTTTAGATGTGAGTTGTGGGGTTTATAGTGGAAAAGGGTGGGAAGTAAAATCTTTTAAATTAATTAATAAGTTTTTGTTAAATGATATTAATTTATTAATGTAAAATTAGTTATGGAAATTGTGTAATGATTTTTAGGTGTGGGTTGTGGTGTTTATTGGGGTAGATGGTGGGAAGTAATTTATGTTTAATTAATTAATAATTAGTTGTTCATTAATATGAATTCATCAATTCATAAATATTTATGGTAATTGTTTATTTTTATTTTGTGTGTGGGTTTTGGTTTTATAGGGGTAACGTTTGGGGAGTAAATTAATTTTTATCTGTTTTCATTTGTTTCTTAATTATATTTCTTTAATTGATAATTAATTATGTTAATTATGAAGGTACATTTTCTTAAAAATTTAGATGTGTGTTGTGAATTGTGTGGTGTTATAGGTTAGGAAATAAAAAAGATTACATTTATGTAATAATTAATGTTTTTGATTATAAATAATTTTTTTTTTTTTTTTTCTTTTTTTTTTATTTATTCAGAGAGACATTTGGACAGCAAATCAAATACAAAATTAATCCATTTGTAATACATCATTAATCATCTTACAGTCCAAATTAATATTGTTACAAAGGAAAGAGCAATACTCTAACACAAATTTATACCATATATATTACCCTACCCCATTTAACCATTTCGTAACTGGAGCCCATAATTTAATACCCCATCGTTTAGCCTGGTATCCCTTACAAGTATATAATGCCTGTTCAAGTTTATACACAGCTATAAAACGGGCCAGGTATTCATGAAAGCAAGGGGGCATTGGGTCCTTCCATCTAGTTGCAATAAGTAACCTAATTATACTAACTGAGATAAAAATAATGCTGGTCTGAGCTTGATCTAGCTCAGCATTGCTATCATATCCAATCATCATGAGTGAAGGGGTTAATGCCACCGTTTTGCCAAGGATCCTCTCCCAAAACGTAACCAGATCGGTTTTTATCAGATCCAGCAGTGGACACCCGTAAAACATATGAATCTCCTCTGCTGGTCCGATCCCACATCTGGGGCATTTATCGTCCTCCCTTTTCCCCCATTTAAATAATTTGGCCGGAGTGAAATAAAGATTATATATTGTTTTATAGTGTTGCGATTTTAGATTAGCGGATAGGAGCGTTTTCTTTACTAACCGTAGTGACATATCAATATCAATGTCTTCATTCTCTAATCTGGTGGCCCATGTGCTTTCGGTTTTTTCCATATCATCCGGAGCTTGCTCCATCATCATATGGTATAAGTGTTTAATCTTACAGGCAGATCTCCCCATGGTTTCAAACAATGCAATTTTAGCACTGGGAATTGTCTGTCGTCTTTTAAGACCCCCCTTTATTTGTAGGTATTTAAGATAGTGTCCATCCGGGATTCCAAATTCACTTTGTAATTCACCAAACAGATATAGTTGGCCGTTGGGCTGAATATCTCCCACTATACGTAAGCCAAGTTGCTCCCATTGTTTGGCAATACCGTCGTGGAAAACGGAGGGGAATAAAGATGATCTCCAAATAGGTGTATATTGTGTTACCTTCTCAATATTCATGTATTTTTGTATTCTTCCCCAGACTTTCCATGAATTTGATATGATCTTAAATCGAACCTTCTTGTAATAACTGGGTTCCAACTCACGTAAAAACAGTGCTCTTGCCCTTCCCCGAGAGCCAGCTCATAGATTGTTGGGAGATCCTCCCCCTGTGCCCTGTGAGCTCTGCTAGTATTTTCAAAAAAAGTATATTCATTTGTCGTAACAGAGCTGCCCAATAATAGAAAGTTAGGTTAGGAGCAGCCCACCCTCCCCGTGCTTGTGGTAATGTAAGAAACTTTAAAGATCTCCTGACCTTGCCATATTGCCATATAAACCTGATGAATAAAGAGTCTAAAGCTTTAATTATAGACCCTTCAATTTCGACCGGAAGTGCCCTGAATAAATACAGCACCTTAGGGAGCATTACCATTTTGAGGACGTTGACTCTCCCTATAATAGTTAAGTGAAGTGAGCTCATTCGCCTCAAATCTGTAGCTATTTTACTAATCACAGGGTTGAAGTTAATTTTGGTAATCTGACCAATGTCCGGAGTAATCTTTACTCCGAGATAGGTAGCTGTACTAACTCGTCGATTATCAAGAAAGATGACATTTTTGGTGCAGATTATTTGAGTCTTGGATTTGTTCAACAAATACCCCGACTCCTTTCCGAACTTAGTGGCAGTAGCTTCAATCTCCCTCATTGCTTCCCGGGGTTAAGTGTTAATACAGCAATATCGTCCGCGTAGGCTAGCACTTTAGTACTGAATCCCTGTGTCATCACTGGTACAATTGCCTGGTTCTCAATTACCGATTGGATAAGTGGATCTATATATAGGGCAAATAAAATTGGGGAGCAAGGACATCCCTGCCTTGTTCCCCGTGAAACCCTTATCATGTCTGATTCTCGCCCCATCAGCTGTACCTTCGCATAGGGAGCCCTATACATTGCTTTAATTGCAGTAGTAGCCTGGGGGCCAAACCCTTTTGCTGCCAGAACACCCCATAGATACTCCCATGACACACGATCAAATGCTTTTTCCGCGTCCAGAAGGATCATAGCCAAATATCCATTAGTCTCCCCCATAATGTCAAATAGGGCCACTGCTCGTCTTACATGGTCAGTTGTATCTCGCCCTGGTACAAAGCCATGCTGCCATGGTGACACTAGGCTGGCTATGACCCTCTGGAGGCGGTTCGCCAAAGTTTTGGAGTAGATTTTCGCATCCGCGTTTATTAGGGAGATGGGCCTGTATGAAGTGGGCTGATCAGATGGTTTATCCTTCTTGGGAAAAATGACAATATTAGTACCCCTCCATGAATCTGGTGGGTCTCCAGAATATTGTACCCCTAAAAATAAATCCCAGAGCAAAGGAGCCAGCTCTTCTTGAAAAATTTTATAGAATTCAGATGGAATCTTATCGGGGCCAGCTGCCTTGCCCGAGGCCAACTGGTGTATAGCTATTTGTATCTCCTCCAGTGTAAATTCAGTCTCCAACCTCTCGCTTGCACCCTCCCCCAACGTCCTATATTCTTTACTGGCCTTCACAAAGACATCCCCATGGGGGCCTTGCTTCTCCTCCTTATAGAGATCTTGATAAAATTTATGGAACACTTTGACGATATCCCCGGCTCGGTATATGAGATCCCCCACTTACTATTGAAGATATCTGACTCTTCATTGCTTTTTGTCTTGTTTTTAAAGCCAGTAATTTTCCGACTGCTTCCCCATACTCATAGCTCTCCGCCCTATGAGTCTGATATCCAGCTGCAGCCTTTTGAGAATAGTAAGACCCTATCTCCGCTTTAACCAAGGTAATGTCTAACTGAGTTGTAGCTGCCTCCATCCCCCGCACTATCTTGCCCAAATGCTCTGTCTCCAAATTGCACAGCTTGGTATGCAGTTGCTTAATCTTCTTCCCTTGTTGTTGTCTTAAATTAGATACAAAGCTAACCATCTCCCCCTAACTCCTGCCTTAAATGCATCCCAGACCATATTACGTGAGGCACTATATCTATTCAAATTATAAAATTCTTTAATCCAGGTTCTAAAATGACAGACATATTCATGATCAACCAGCAATTTCCGATCAAACGTCCATTGCGAGTGGCTCATATAGATTTGTGGCAGTCTTAGCCCTAGCATCAAGGGGTTATGATCAGACATTATCTTGGGCATTCTTTCTATCTCCACCCCTCCTAAAATCTGCTTTGAAATAAAAAAATAGTCTAGCCTAACATATTTCTGATGAGGGTGGGAAAAATATGTATATCCTGGATCAGAGGGAAACTTGGATTCCCATACATCTATTAACCCGTGGCTTTTGATCACTGATGTTAAAGCTCGGAAGGTCTTGGGCTTACGCCCTTGATACCTATTAGACTTCACTTCACCTACTCCCAAATGTATATTTAAGTCCCCACATATAATTAGCGGTGTAGGCCAAGCCGCCAACTCGGTTTCCAGATCATCGAATATTTTGGGCTCATCCTGATTTGAGCCATATACCGTTGCTACTGTTATTCCATATTCAAGCTCCACCAAGGCCCACCTCCCTCCTGCATCCCCCAAAGTCCGCCTAGCGGATCCTATTCGGTTCTTGGCTAAGATTGCCACCCCTCTAATATTAGAAGTTTGCGTAGAACAGGCCATTAAAGAATAGCCCTTAATCATTATTAGCCCGCGCTTATCCCAGGGTATGTGTGTTTCTTGTAGTGCAATAATATCGGGGTTGTTAGATTTCAGCATTTCCGTGGTCCGGTTCCGTTTATTCCTATCCCCTAGACCACCAATGTTGACCGAGCAGACAGTCATCTTACCCATTTTGGCTTATATATTGACCCTTTTCTGTTGATTTGGCCCTTTCCTCTTTAAACCCCAGATATGAACCGAGATGAAGATAAGTTACACCCATTTCTGTCATTATTCCTGATATTTTAAAAAAAAAATGGTGTTTTTTACCCATTATCTCTCTGAATGTTTTCCCCCTATTTTGTGCCCCCCACCCAAAACCCCCAGACCATCCCTCCCCCCTCCCCTTACCCCTGATCCCAGCCCTACCCCCTACCCCTGCCCTCCCCCCCGCCCTCCCTCTCTCCCATCTTCGGGAAGTGCCCAGACCGCGCCTCGGTCTGTAGGCGGAGATGATGAGCGGTTTACCGACACCGTGAATCCCTTATAAACACCATGCTATCTTTTTGAGGGATAGCGCTATCAGTGAGGATTTATCATTAAGAACGAAGAAGAAAAAGGGGAGCCTTGAGGAAGGGGAAGTGAGAAAGGGATAACTCTCCAATAGATTTTTGACAAAGATTCGTTTCCCCCTCCCCCCCCAGACAGTACGTCATTCTTGTCCCCAATCCTGGGGTACTAAGACTTCAACCCAGCCAGAAAGTCTTGAGCCTTAACTTCAGATGTAAAAAATGTTGTTGACCCTTGCCAGACGACCTTCAAGGAGGCAGGGTTATTCAAAAACACTTTTGCCCCTTTATCCTGAAAAGGTTTTATCAGCTGGCGTAGACGCCACCTTCTCTCAACGGTGACATGACAGAAATCGGGTCTTACAAAAAAAGAGACATCATCAATATTTCTCCTGGCCTCCGGCCTAGCTTTTTCGAACACCGCCTGTCTCAGGAGAAAATTACCGAAGAAGACCAATATGGCTCTTGGCTTAGAGCCTTCCCTAACTGGGTTTCTAAGGGTAAAGGGTGTCCTGTGTACTCGCTGGACTTCTTGTTGCCAGTTCCAGTCTTTGAGTTCCGGGAAGGCACGTTGAAAGAGGTTCAGCACATACGCCCGAATATCCGATCCCTCCTTCCCTTCAGGGATTCCCAGGACCCTTAGTTATTTCGCCGCTGGCGATTCTCACTTTCTTCCAGTTTCCATTGAATTTCAGTAATTCGTTCCTCTTGTACCTTGGATTGAGTAAGTTTTTCAGTTACGTCCGTCTCGACGTTGCTGACTCTAGTTTCAAGCTCTGTAAGCCGTTCACCAATAGTGTTACATGTTTTTGTCAACTTCCTTACAGCGCCCTGGACTTTCCGTGCAGCACTCTGCGCTTTACGGGCATCAGCCCGTGTCTCGTCTCGGTGTTGCATTATTGTCTGCAGAACTGTTTCCAATGTTGGAGCATGCATGCCAGAAGTTGTCTGGAGTGCTACGTTTGGGGTGGGGTTTATTGAGTCAGTTAATGAATAATCCCATTTCAAGCTTGCTGCCCTCTGCGTGTGGAGCCCAGATTTCTTACCGCCAACCCGACGGGCGGTCATATAAAGAGAGTCTCCTACTTTCTCCAGGTCACTTGCATTTTCATCCTCACTTGATATAATTGAAGATCCAGAGTCATTGCCTGACCACTCTGGACCATCAGACAAGGAAAAGAAACAGTCATTGGGATCAATTTCTGCATCAGAGTTTATGCACGATGTTTGGGGATTTGATTGTATCTCTGATACAACTAATACAGCTGGTCCTGTCTCCGGCCTGGTACCATTAGTAGCCTTAGTAGCCTTAGTGATCTTCCCTTGTCTGAGCGTCTGTTTACCCTCATTTTCCCCATTTTCTTCTAGCGATCTCCCCTGATGCCTCAATTCATCTTCTTTCATGTCCTCTGATACTTTTGCGTGTTGCCTGGGCTCGGTACTTACAGTTATTTTCCCTGGTGAGCCTTCCACTCCAGTTGCTGAGTCGTTCCCCAGTCCAGATTCATGGGGGAGTCTCCTCTTCAGCCTCGACAGTGCCTGCATCTGTTGCGATATTCTCAGAGGGTTTAACACTGGAGGCACGCAGCATTTCGAGCACTGAACCTCCCGGCGTGCGCCGTCCGGACGAGGTCCCGCCCCTTCCCCTGACTGAAGCCGGAGCCAGCTCTCTCTCCTTCCCAGGAGCTGGCTGCGATGTCAGCGGCGTCCGCCGGCCGCCCCGTCTCCCCTCGGAGCCGACCGGATCCGCACCCGTCTTTCCCCTTGCAGAGCTGGCCACCTTGGGAGCCATTCGGACAGTCCCCCTTCTCCGACAGCGCCAACAGCCAGCAGATGCAAGAGCTCGTTCCAACAGCCTTCGGAGCTCCGCGATGCGCTCCTGCGGCTGCTCGTCCCTGGAGCCGCCGTTGGGTCCCGAGCCGAAGTCCGCCGCAGCCTCAAAGCCCCCAGCGTCAAAAAACATCGGGCAAGTGAGTACTGTCCCCCACACGGTTTAGTGACTTAGTTCACGGTGTGCATCGGCAAGTCCCCTTCCAACAGCCTCAAGCGGCCGCCATCTTGCTTCCACCCGATTATAAATAATTTCTATTGAAAATAGTTAAAAGAATTTTGTTTATTCTAAATTTGAGGTATTTGTTAGATCTTTTTAACATTATAATATTTTTTATCTTTTGTAAATTTGTAATATTTTTATATATGTTTTCTTATTTTGTTTTTTAAAATCTTTTGTGTTGTAGTCTATATTTTGTTTGTTTTTAATTTTGAACTGACTCCAATGGGAATATTAATTTTGACCTCTCTGCTATCCAACACTTTCCCTACTGTTGCACTCACTGGAGTGGGAATAGTAATTTTTACCCCTCCACTATCCAACACTTTCCCTACTGTTGCACTCACTGGTGTGGGAAAGTAATTTTTACTCCTCCGCTATCCAACACTTTTCCTACTGTTGCACTCACTGGAGTGGGAATAGTAATTTTTACTCCTCCGCTATCCAATATTTTCCCTACTGTTGCACTCACTGGAGTGGGAATAGTAAGTTTTACCTCACCGCTATCCGACACTTTCCCTACTGTTGCACTCACTGGAGTGGGAATAGTAATTTTTACCCCTCAGCTATCCAACACTTTCTCTACTGTTGCACTCACTGGAGTGGGAATAGTAATTTTTACCCCTCCGATATCCAACACTTTCCCTGCTGTTGCACTCACTGGAGTGGGAATAGTAATTTTTACCCCTCCGCTATCCAACACTTTCCCTACTGTTGCACTCACTGGAGTGGGAATAGTATTTTTTCTCAATGGAGTGCAAAATTTAAGTTTAAAGACTATTAAAATTGTAATGTTTTAATTTATAATATAATGCTTTTTTTATTAGATTTTATGTTATAGGTGTATGTATATATATATTCACTGAAAAAACCATAGGTTTTAGGGACAGTAATAGTTAGTTGGACATTTCACTCGTACAAAACCATAGAAATTCCCCCGTTATAGTTAGTTCAGCTAACTATAACTCGCGCCCCCGCAATGCACTGCTGATGACGTCACATATTACATCACTCATGACATGGTCAGTGACATCACTGATGACATCACTGATGACATCTCAAATGACATCACTGATGACATCATCCACATGATAATCTGATGCACCTCCTCACACCCTAATATCACTTTTGATACACCCACTGTAAATTACAGACTGCCATTGTCAAAACCATAGACACTCCAACACCAATTACTATATACACACTCACTGATTCTTAGGTCTACACACACACATCTACTCACTCACCCGTACAGTCACTCATACTTATAGTCACTCAGTACAGGACTATTATATGCACTCATACACCTATATAAACACTCACACACCGCCACTCATCCATAGAGGTACTCACACACCTAGTCAGTCATGCAAAAATTAAGCACACACCCATTTACTCACCTATACAGTTATACACACACCAGCTCACTTACTCATACAAATACTAGCACATTCTTACGCTCTTATACATTCTCTGATACAAGCACACACTCATCCATACAGTCACTCTCACAATCACACACTCTCGCTTATAGCTATTTATATACTCCAACACACATATATACTGCCTTTCACATATGTAGTTACTCACACATGTACCACTGGGACATACATTCACTCACTAACACACTCTTACACACACTCACCCATCCATACAGTCCATCACAGATGCACTCTTGAAACCATCCACCCAGTGAATCACCCACTCACACATCTATGCACAGAGTCGCACACACCCCACCCACACAAACACTCAGGCACCCATACAGATACTCAGACAACCAATCAATAACCCATGTAGGCACTCATGTAGCTAATCACAAACCCATGCAGCCGCTTACACACCAACAGACAGACGGATACAGACATTCACACAGTTTAGTCACTAACCCATGCATTCAGTAAGATACGTTTAATCACTCACTTATAGAGTCAGTCACGCACCTACTAAATCATCCATTCAGACACTTATACACCCACTCATTCTTCAATACACCTTTCCCTATATATATTAAACATATTTAAACTTTACAGAATCACACAGTCACTGGATGATGTCATCAGTGATGTCATCAGTGATGTCATTTGAGATGTCATCAGTGATGTCATTTGAGATGTCATCAGTGATGTCATCAGTGATGTCACTGACCATGTCATGAGTGATGTAATATGTGACGTCATCAGCAGTGCATTGCGGGCGCGAGTTATAGTTAGCTGAACTAACTATAACGGGGGAATTTCTATGGTTTTGTACGAGTGAAATGTCCAACTAACTATAACTGTCCCTAAAACCTATGGTTTTGTCAGTGAATTTCAAAGGTTTTTTAAATGCTAATTTCTAACTATAACGTGTCTGAAACCTATGGTTTTTTCTGTGAATTTCAAAGGTTTTTTAAATGTTAATTTCTAACTATAACGTGCCTGAAACCTATGATTTTTTAAGTGAATTTCAAAGGTTTTTTAAATGCTAGTTTCTAACTATGCCTACAGAGGTAGGACATGTGAAGAAAGAAGAAAAAACGCACAGAAAGAAGCAAAAGATGTGCAGAAAGAACCAACAGAGGAGCAGAAAGAGGCCTTGTTGCAAAATCATCCTGTGCCCACAACTTTTTCAGACGGGTACTGGTGGTAACTGACTCTGACTAACCAGAGCCAGTGCTATGCTAAAAGACACTTAGAATACAGTGAAAACACCTACATACACTAGGGAACACTATGCGTTGGGGTACCCCTGTGATTAGCATGACCTCCTCTGCAAGTCCCTAGCACATAATAGGGCAGGGGGATTAAAACTACCTCTTAAAACGCGCTACAGGGCGCGTTTGCACAGTGGTGAAGGGAGGGGGCCTGAGATGACATGTGTGCAAACGCACCCCGTGGCGCGTTTTAAGTTGCGGGATTAAGTCCCTTGAATTCTGAGGGTCCCTGGGGCCCAACTAGCCCCCCAGGTACCTACAGTTAGGACCACAGAGCTGAGTTGCAGAGAGGCGTTCCGAGGCCACGCACCTTTTTCACCTCTCTGCAACGCAACTCTGTTGTGCTTACTGAAGGTACCTGGTGGGCTAGTTGGCCCCCAGGGTCCCTCAGGATTCAAAGGGAATTAATTCCCCAACTTAAAACGCACCACAGGGCGTGTTTGCGCACATGTCACCTGAGGCCCCGCCCTCCCTTCACCACTGTGCAAACGCGCCCCGTGGTGCGTTTTAAGTTGGGGGATTAGGTCACCTTGAATCCTGAGGGTCCCTGGGGCCCAACTAGCCCACTAGGTACTTACAGTAAGCACCACAGGCCTGCGTTGCAACGCCTGTAACAAATTGTGCAGTTGTGTTTAGGTAGTGAAGAGGGTCGTGCTGGGGGTAGTGTTTTAGGGTTTAGGGTAGTGCAGTGGTGTTTGTGTAGTGTAGGGGGTCATGCTGGGGGTAGATTTAGGGTTTAGGGTAGTGCAGTGGTGTTTGGGTAGTGTAGGGAGTCGTGCTGGGGGAGTGTTTTAGGGTTTAGGGTAGTGCAGTGGTGTTTGGGTAGTGTAGGGGGTCGTGCTGGGGGTAGTGAGGGTTTAGGTAGTGCAGTGGTGTTTGGGTAGCGTAGGGGGTCGTGCTGGGGGTAGTGATTTAGGGTAGTGCAGTGGTGTTTGGGTAGTGTAGGGGGTACTGCTGGGGGTAGTGTTTTAGGGTTTAGGTTAGTGCAGTGGTGTTTGGGTAGTGTAGGGGTACTGCTGGGGGTAGTGTTTTGGGGTTTAGGGTAGTGCAGTGGTGTTTGTGTAGTGTAGGGGGTAGTGTTTTAGGGTTTAGGGTAGTGCAGTGGTGTTTGTGTAGTGTAGGAGGTCATGTTTTAGGGTTTAGGGTAGTGCAGTGGTCTTTGGGTAGTGTAGGGAGTCGTGCGGGGGTAGTGTTTTAGGGTTTAGGGTAGTGTAGGGGGTCATGCGGGGGGTAGTGTTTTAGGGATTAGGGTAGTGCATTGGTGTTTGGGTAGTGTAGGGGGTCATGCGGGGGTAGTGTTTTAGGGTTTAGGGCAGTGCAGTGGTGTTTGGGTAGTGTAGGGGGTCGTGCTGGGGGAGTGTTTTAGGGTTTAGGGCAGTGCAGTGGTGTTCGGGTAGTGTAGGGGGTCGTGCTGGGGGAGTGTTTTAGGGTTTATGGCAGTGCAGTGGTGTTCGGGTAGTGTAGGGGGTCGTGCTGGGGGTAGTGTTTGAGGGTTTAGGGCAGTGCAGTCGTGTTCGGGTAGTGTAGGGGGTTGTGCTGGGGGTAGTATTTTAGGGTTTAGGTCAGTGCAGTGGTGTTTGGGCAGTGTAGGGGGTCGTGCTGGGGGTGGTGTTTTAGGGTTTAGGGCAGTGCAGTGGTGTTTGGGCAGTGTTGGGGGTCGTGCTGGGGGTGGTGTTTCAGGGTTTAGGGCAGTGCAGTGGTGTTCGGGCAGTGTAGGGGGTGGTGTTTCAGGGTTTAGGGCAGTGCAGTGGTGTTCGGGCAGTGTAGGGGGTCGTGCAGGGGGTGGTGTTTCAGGGTTTAGGGCAGTGGTGTTCGGGCAGTGTAGGGGGTCGTGCTGGGGGTGGTGTTTCAGGGTTTGGGGCAGTGCAGTGGTGTTCGAGCAGTAAAGGGGTCGTGCTGGGGGTGGTGTTTCAGGGTTTAGGGCAGTGCAGTGGTGTTCGGGCAGTGTAGGGGGCGATGCAGGGGGTGGTGGTTTAGGGCAGTGCAGTGGTGTTCGGGCAGTGTAGGGGGTGCTGCAGGGGGTGGTGTTTCAGGGTTTAGGGCAGTGCAGGGGTGTTCGGGAAGTATAGGGGTCATGCAGGGGGTGGTGTTTCAGGGTTTAGGGCAGTGCAGTGGTGTTCGGGCAGTGTAGGGGGTCGTGCTGGGGCTGGTGTTTCAGGGTTTAGGGCAGTATAGTGGTGTTCGGGCAGTGTAGGGGGTCGTGCTGGGGCTGGTGTTTCAGGGTTTAGGGCAGTGCAGTGGTGTTCGGGCAGTGTAGGGGGTCATGCTGGGGCTGGTGTTTCAGGGTTTAGGGCAGTGCAGTGGTGTTCGGGCAGTGTAGGTGGTCGTGCTGGGGCTGGTGTTTCAGAGTTTAGGGCAGTGCAGTGGTGTTCGGGCAGTGTAGGGGGTCTTGCTGGGGCTGGTGTTTCAGGGTTTAGGGCAGTGCAGTGGTGTTCGGGCAGTGTAGGGGGTCGTGCTGGGGGTGGTGTTTCAGGGTTTAGGGCAGTGCAGTGGTGTTTGGGCTGTGTAGGGGGTCATGCTGGGGCTAGTGTTTCAGGATTTAGGGCAGAGCAATGGTGTTCAGGCAGTGTAGGGGGTTTTGCTGGAGGTGGTGTTTCAGGGTTTAGGGCAGTGCAGTGGTGTTCGTGCAGTGTAGGGGTGGTGTTTCAGGGTTTAGGGCAGTGGTGTTCAGGCAGTGTAGGGGTCTTGCTGGGGTTGATGTTTCAGGGTTTAGGGCAGTGCAGTGGTGTTCTGGCAGTGTAGGGGGTCGTGCTGGGGGTGGTGTTTCAGGGTTTAGGGCAGTGCAGTGGTGTTCCGACAGTGTAGGAGGTCGTGCAGGGGGTGGTGTTTCAGGGTTTAGGGCAGTGCAGTGGTGTTCGGGCAGTGTAGGGGGTCATGCTGGGGGTGGTGTTTCAGGGTTTAGGGCAGTGCAGTGGTGTTCGGGCAGTGTAGGGTGTCGTGCTGAGGGGTGGTGTTTCAGGGTTTAGGGCAGTGCAGTGGTGTTCGGGCAGTGTAGGGGGTCATGCTGGGGCTGGTGTTTCAGGGTTTAGGGCAGTGCAGTGGTGTTCGGGCAGTGTAGGTGGTCGTGCTGGGGCTGGTGTTTCAGAGTTTAGGGCAGTGCAGTGGTGTTCGGGCAGTGTAGGGGGTCTTGCTGGGGCTGGTGTTTCAGGGTTTAGGGCAGTGCAGTGGTGTTCGGGCAGTGTAGGGGGTCGTGCTGGGGGTGGTGTTTCAGGGTTTAGGGCAGTGCAGTGGTGTTTGGGCTGTGTAGGGGGTCATGCTGGGGCTAGTGTTTCAGGATTTAGGGCAGAGCAATGGTGTTCAGGCAGTGTAGGGGGTTTTGCTGGAGGTGGTGTTTCAGGGTTTAGGGCAGTGCAGTGGTGTTCGTGCAGTGTAGGGGGTGGTGTTTCAGGGTTTAGGGCAGTGGTGTTAAGGCAGTGTAGGGGGTCTTGCTGGGGTTGATGTTTCAGGGTTTAGGGCAGTGCAGTGGTGTTCGGGCAGTGTAGGGGGTCGTGCAGGGGTGGTGTTTCAGGGTTTAGGGCAGTGCAGTGGTGTTTGGGCAGTGTAGGGGGTCGTGCAGGGGTGGTGTTTCAGGGTTTAGGGCAGTGCAATGGTGGTAGGCCAGTGTAGGTGGTCTTGCTGGGGGTGGTGTTTCAGGCTTTAGTGCAGTGGTGTTCGGGCAGTGTAGGGGGTCTTGCTGGGGGTGGTGTTTCAGGGTTTAGGGCAGTGCAGTGGTGTTCGGGCAGTGTAGGGGGTCTTGCTGGGGCTGGTGTTTGAGGGTTTAGGGTAGTGCAGTGGTGTTCGGGCAGTGTAGGGGGTCGTGCTGGGGCTGGTGTTTCAGGGTTTAGGGCAGTGCAGTGGTGTTCGGGCAGTGTACGGGGTTGTGCTGGGGCTGGTGTTTCAGGGTTTAGGGCAGTGCAGTGGTGTTCGGGCAGTGTAGGGGGTCGTGCTGGGGCTGGTGTTTCATGGTTTAGGGCAGTGCAGTGGTGTTCGGGCAGTGTAGGGGGTCGTGCTGGGGGTGGTGTTTCAGGGTTTAGGGCAGTGCAGTGGTGTTTGGGCAGTGTAGGGGGTCATGCTGGGGGTGGTGTTTCAGGGTTTAGGGCAGTGCAGTGGTGTACGGGCAGTGTAGGGGGTCTTGCTGGGGGTGGTGTTTCAGGGTTTAGGGCAGTGGTGTTCGGGCAGTGTAGGGGGTCTTGCTGGGGGTAGTGTTTCAGGGTTTAGTGCAGTGGTGTTCGTGCAGTGTAGGGGGTCGTGCTGGGGGTGGTGTTTCAGGGTTTAGGGCAGTGCAGTAGTGTTCGGGCAGTGTAGGGGATCGTGCAGGGGGTGGTGTTTCAGGGTTTAGGGCAGTGCAGTGGTGTTCGGGCAGTGTAGGTGTCGTGCTGGGGCTGGTGTTTCAGGGTTTAGGTCAGTGCAGTGGTATTCGGGCAGTGTAGGGGGTCTTGCTGGGGGGTGTTTCAGGGTTTAGGGCAGTGGTGTTCGGGCAGTGTAGGGGGTCTTGCTGGGGGTGGTGTTTCAGGGTTTAGGGCAGTGCAGTGGTGTTCGGGCAGTGTAGGGGTTCTTGCTGGGGGTCGTGTTTCAGGGTTTAGGGCAGTGCAGTGGTGTTCGTGCAGTGTAGGGGGTCGTGCTGGGGATGGTGTTTCAGGGTTTAGGCCAGTGCTGTAGTGTTCGGGCAGTGTAGGGGGTAGTGCAGGGGGTGGTGTTTCAGGGTTTAGGGCAGTGCAGTGGTGTTCGGGCAGTGTAGGGGGTCGTGCTGGGGGTGGTGTTTCAGGGTTTAGGGCAGTGCAGTGGTGTTCGGGAAGTGTAGGGGTCGTGCTGGGGGTGGTGTTTCAGGGTTTAGGGCAGTGGTGTTCGGGCAGTGTAGGGGGTCTTGCTGGGGGTGATGTTTCAGGGTTTAGGGCAGTGCAGTGGTGTTCGGGCAGTGTAGGAGGTCTTACTGGGGGTAGTGTTTCAGGGTTTAGGGCAGTGCAGTGATGTTCGGGCAGTGTAGGGGTCGTGAAGGGGTGGTGTTTCAGGGTTTAGGGCAGTGCAGTGGTCTTCAGGCAGTGTAGGGGGTCATGCAGGGGCTGGTGTTTCAGGGTTTAGGGCAGTGCAGTGGTGTTCGGGCAGTGTAGGGGGTCGTGCTGGGGGTAGTGTTTTAGGGTTTAGGATAGTGCAGTGGTGCTTGTGTAGTGTAGGGGGTCGTGCTGGGGGTAGTGTTTCAGAGTTTAGGGTAGTGCAGTGGTGTTTGTGTAGTGTAGGGGGTCATGTTTTAGGGTAGTGCAGTGGTGTTTGGGTAGTGTAGGGGTCGTGCTGGGGGTAGTGTTTTAGGGTTTAAGGTAGTGCAGTGGTGTTTGTGTAGTGTAGGGGGTTGTGCTGGGGTAGTGTTTTAGGGTTTAGGGTAGTGCAGTGGTGTTTGTGTAGTGTAGGGGTCATGTTTTAGGGTAGTGCAGTGGTGTTTGGGTAGTGTAAGGGGTCGTGCTGGGGGTAGTGTTTTAGGATTTAGGTTAGTGCAGTGGTGTTGGGGTAGTGTTTTAGGGTTTAGGGTAGTGCAGTGATGTTTGTGTAGTGTAGGGGGTCATGCTGGGGGTAGTGTTTTCGGGTTTAGGATAGTGCAGTGGTGCTTGTGTAGTGTAGGGGGTCATGCTGGGGTAGTGTTTTAGGGTTTAGGGTAGTGCAGTGGTGTTTTTGAGGTGTAGGGGGGTCATGTTTTAAGATGCAACGCTCCAATACCTGACCAGTCTGCACTACATAAAACTGCAAAAACTAAAAATAAAAAGTGTTTTGCATACTTTTGTCATTGGGCTATATGTGGGCTACATCTCGGTAATATTTGTGCTACATTTGGGCTCTTTTTTCACTGGTGGCCATCTTGGAAGACTTCTTTGTTATGAAGTTTCCTAATTTCCTCATTTACTGCAGTCTCCTCAGTAGGAAATGCTTTCAGTTTTTTACTTTGATTCCATCAAGAAGGCATTCAGATGTGTCACACATTTGCCATAAATTCAGAATGTTATTACTCTAGTTGTTCATTAGATCACTGTAGTAAAGCTACTGCTCACCAAGGAGTTAACTGGAAGTCTACTGCTGATATTGAAAGTGATTGTTTCAGTCTGCATGTCAGAATTTTCTAATGAAATAGAAGAGGATTTGAGATCTCACTTAAAACATGCACTAAATTTTCTTTTTGCAGCACTAACCATAATTTCTATGGCAAAATGAACCCCTCATTTTGTTCCTTTTTAAATTAAATGTTTTAAGTGTTACCAGTTTATTCCAATCAAGATGGCTTCAGGTGTGCCATACTTTTGTCATAAGTAAGACTGTTAGCGCTCTAGTTGTTCTTTAGAACACTCTGGGAAGCTGCAGTAGAACACAAAGGCATCAACTGACAGGCTGCTCCTGTTGAAATATAACAGGAAGATATTTGAGATCACACTTGAAACATGTCCTAATTTTTCTTTCCAGAGCACTAACCATAATTTCTATGACAAGATGAACCCCATCATTTTGTTCCTTTTTAAATTAAATGTTTTAAGTGTTACCAGTTTATTCCAATCAAGATGGCTTCAGGTGTGCCATACTTTTGTCATAAGTAAGGCTGTTAGCACTCTAGTTGTTCTTTAGAACACTCTGGGAAGCTGCAGTAGAACACAAAGGAATCAACTGACAGTCTCTGCCCTTGTTGGATGTACATGTTTTACTGAGAATGTCAGACTTCATTCTCACATGACAGAAAGATAATGTGAATTTACAGAAAATATGCTCTCATTTTAGCTTCTGGGGCACCTTCCAAAACTGTATGGGACAAGCATGTGAAAATAGTTTTCTCTCAAACATGATTCATGATATCCCAGCAGAAGGTTTTTCACAGGGTAAAATCACCTTAGAACACACCACAATTCCTGAAATTAGTATGGTACCATCAACAAATGAATTCTAATGTAACTAAAGTCTGTTATCACCCTTTATAGTTCTCCTTTTGGTAACCCTCAAAATCTTCGATTCACTACAATGCATTTCAAAGGGGTACTATCATTTATATTGGTCCCAAGATGGCTGCCAGCAATTCCAGGATGAAGTGCTGACAGCCAATCAGATCTCACGATGACATGTGTGGTTAGGCTCCGCCCAGATATATATGTGTTTTTACTTTTGATTTTCTCAGCAACTACTGAACGGATTTACACCATTTAACAAAAAGGGTTCTTTTTGAACCAAGAACTACCTCTTTGCCAAATTTGGTGTAATTCCGTTCAGCAGTTCGGGCTGTAGCCGTGTCTAAAGTTTCCTATGGGAAAATGAATGGGGAAAACACGTTTTGGGACCCCCTTTTTTCTCGGCCCCCGCTTGACGAATCACCCTGAGACTTTCAGGGTAGGAGCGGACCGGAGCGGGCCATAAAGTTTGAAAATTTCGCGAAGATTCGTCAACCGACGCAAGAGTTATTTCAAATAGAATGTCGCGGATTTCCTATGGAAAATAGGTCCTAACTATAACTATCTACTGGCGACCGCCAGTAGATAATATATATATATTTATTTGTAAATTTTTATATATTTCTAAAAATTTTAAATACAGTAAAATTAATAGTTTAATTGTTTTGAAGTAAATATATACATATATATTATATTTTATATATGTATGTTTGAATTTTTTTAAATTACATTTATTTCTTATATTTGTTAAAATGTATATTAAATCCAAATAATTTTTTTAAAGTTAATTTCATTATTTAATATATTTAACATTATCTTTTGACATATATAAAAAAATCGATATTTTGTACATCTATATTTTTACATCGTTATTTTTTTTCCGATATTTTTATACCTACCATTATAAATATAGAATGTCGAAATTTTTGACATTGATATTTATGACTCGATATTTGTGTATGTGGATATTTTGGGCGTCAATATTCTATCAGTGAACCATCGCAATATATGAGACTGTTAATCCACTGTCTCACCGTTGGAGTGCATTTGCGTCCCCAGTGTATAGCCAGTTCCCTTTTCGCCAGGAGTAAGGCAATTGCAACAAATCTAAACATCGCCTTGGGAATATCAGTGATGTAGCCTAACCGTGCCAGAAGGGGGGAGGGTTTTATCTGTAGTTGGGTCATTTGCTCTAATTCTGCGAATATTTGCCTCCAGTACTCTGCTATCTTGCAACAGGTTCAAGTCATATGTAAGAAGTCAGCATCGGGGGTAGGACATTTAGGGCAATGCGAGGAACAAGATGGATCCATGTGAGCCTCTGCTATCGGTGTAATGTCTAATCTGCGTAGAAATTTGTGGTGGATCAGCTTGTGTCAGTGGTTACAAGGCACAAGTCGTGTTTGTCTACAGCAAACCTGCCAAGCTTTATCTATGATTGGGTGCCCCAAGGCCATCTTCCAAGCAGTTGTCAGCTTGGTATCTTGTGTGGGCAGTAGTTCCCCACTCATATGATAAAATTTGGAAACCAGTCTATCTCCCGCCCCATCCGTGATAAGTAATGTGAGTGGTGTAAAAATATTCGGCTCTATAAGGTATGTCAATATTGTCCTTCTAAGTGCATGCTGACGTCGAGCGAATACTAAGTTGGCAAGGTGTGTGGCTTCTGTGAAACGGGTGTCTTCGGTACGGGAGAAGAAGTGGCCTCCAGGAAAGGTGTCCACAAACGTGTGGAGGGTGTATCGCCTAAGGGTGTGCTTCACCAATGGCTCATTTGTAATTGGAAGCCATTGGTTCTCTATTAAAGGCAACACAGGTGAATACAGTACTGTGCCCCCTGTCATCCGGATCAGTCTCTTCCAGGCCCAGCAGGTGGTGGACACAGTTTGGATATCAGTTTTATCTTGCCGCAAACCAGCTGGTAACAGGGCTCGTAACGGCACCGGGCTCGCCAGGTCTATCTCAGGCTTGGAATAAGATATACGTGCATCTGGATGATACCAGTGCCGTGCATAGCTACATTGCGCCACTAAATAGTATAGCTGTATATTCGGAACACCAAACCCTCCCTTTTCGTATGGAAAACCAGTGTGGCTGCTGTCCACCCCAAATGAGATGCGTCAATTGTGTGCGCACCTTGGCAAAAAATGCATTTGTTAGGGGAATAGGGTTATTATTAAATAAATAGAACAACTGTGGTAGGACTAGCATTTTAATAATGGCTATCCGGCCAGCCATAGGAAGTGGAAGTTTAATCCACCTGTCTATTTTGGTACTAAGTTTGTCCATTACTGGCCCATAATTGAGCCGGAGTATCCTATGCAAGGTACTCCCCAGATATCGTGTGTCTGACTCACACCATGTCAGTGGAAATTCTCCACAGGTATGGTCTCTGACCTCCGTAAGTGGGAACACCTCAGATTTTTGTCAGTTAATATGTAGCCCAGACATTGTCCCAAAGTCACAAATTGTCACAACAACAGCGCTAAATTGTCGACAGGATGCCTGACATACAGTATAATGTCGTCCGCGTATAACGTTATTAGTAAGGGGCCAGTTTTAAATTGTAACCCTCGATGAAGGTGGTTTTTGTGCAATTGCCTCACCAGTGGATCCATCGATATAATGAAAAGGAGCGGCGACAGTGGGCAGCCCTGCCGAGTGCTGTGAGAAATAGAAAACTGTTCTGTTATTGTGCCGTTGACTCTGATGCGTGTTGTTGGCTGTGTATATAGTAATGTGATGAGGGATATGAAGCCCATCGGGAAACCCAGTTTTCGCCACACAGCTTATAAAAAGGCCCATTCCAAGCAGTTAAAGGCCTTTTCTGTGTCTAACAACACCGCCACGGGCCGAGACTACAAGTACCACTGCTAAAAATGTGTTGATTGGGCCCCTCACTCCTTTGCCCTGAAGACGGGTGAGTCTGCCGATTGGGCCAGCGATAGCTTGTAATAGGGAGGTGTAGCTTGGGGAACAGGCAGTGGGGTGGCCTGCCAGACCCCGACGACCCATGCGTTGGGCCGAGGCCCTCCTGCGGTCCATGTCACCGCCTGGACCCCAGGGTATTAGCGCGAGCCGCCCCTATTTCCTCCGTAGTCGCAGTCCTTCATCATCGTTCTTCACGTTAGTTCACCTCCACCAACCTTGAGCAGTCGCACCTCTCGGCAGGCCTCTGTGTGGGACTGCCCCTGACTCACCACAGCTCACTGATTCCTCGAGGCCCTCAGTCAGCCAGCACTCAGGTCCCCACGCAGTTTGGTGTTTCTCCTGACCTCCAGTAGCAGCCGGGCCAGTTCCTCAGGCACAGCGGTTCATCCCAGTACGATCTCCGCAACAGGCATCCATGCGCACAGCTCTTTTCCATGCCACGCCCGAGGGACGCTGATCTCTGTCGCCACACAGGTTACGCTGCGATACGGTCAATTTTCCCCCTCAGGTTTCTTTGATTACACCACCGTTTCCTCTCATTGCAGTTATTTAATCTTTTGCTGGGGGCATAGGGGTGGCGATTGTTGCGGATTTTGGTGGGTGTTAGAAATGGAGGTCTCTAGTTGGCAATGGTTTGCATTGTTGTCTAAGTAGGGACCATTCTTACTAGTCAGGGTAAGGGGGATACACTTCTAAAATAACCCCTGCTCACCGCCTTAGTAGCTTGGCTCGAGCAAACAGGCTTATCTAAGAGGCAGTGTGTAAAGCATTTGTGAACACATACAGTAATACAGTGAAAACACTACAAATGGACACCACACTAGGTTAGAAAAAAAAGTAATCCTTATCTAAACCAAACAAGACCAAAACGACAAAAATCCACAATACAGTAATAAAAACATGACTTTCAAATGGTAGAAATAGTTCTGCTTAAAGCAAAATGCAGATGCGACACTTTTCACACAAAGTACCTTGGATACGTTGCACACACAAACAAAAAGGGTCGCAGGGAAGGTGATGCGTCGGTTCCTTATACGCAGGGAAGGTGATGTGTCGGTTCCTTGCTTTGGAGGAGGTGACGCGTTGGTTCCTTACTGCTGTGCAAGGGTGGTGATGCGTCGGTTCCCTACCGGAGAGGAGGTGATGCGTCGGTTTCTTACTGCATGGGGAGGTGATGCGTTGGTTTCTTACTGCGTCCCCCAACGATGCAACAGACCTGGCGCCTCGATGCGTGACGATCCGGGACTATGCTTGGGTTCTTGCAGCCGCACAGCAGGGCTTGCATTGGAATCGGTGTGGTGATCTTGGACTTCGGAGATCGGTGAACCCGATACAGTGTGCAGCGATTTCTCGAGTCGCGGGCAGGTGCTGCGTCGGTTTCTTCAGCGGTGAATCGGAAACAGGTACGGATGGATCGCGCTTCTCGTCGCTGCGTTGCTTTTCCAGCTCCCAACAGCCAGAACAACCTCCAGAGGCCCAGAACAGCTACAGGCACCTCTTGGCAGGTCAGAACTCCCAGCAAGGAAGTTCAGGGGAGCTGGGGGTGAAGTCTTTGTGTCACTGAGACCTCAGAACAGGAGGCAAGCTCTTCTTCAAGCCCTTGGAGATCTTCCTCAAGAACGGGACACAGCACACAGCAAAGTCCTTTTCCCTTTCCTTGGCAGAAACAGCCACTGCAGACCAACCCCAAACAGCAAATGGGCAGTACTTCTCCTCAGTTTCTCCAGCTCTTCTCCTTGGCAAAGGTTCCTCTTCATTCCCAGAAGTGATCTTTGAAGTCTTTTCTATCCCTGAGACTTCCAACAGGAGGCAAGCTCTACTTCAAGCCCTTGGAGAAAACTCTAACAGCAGGATGATGAAAGTAGCATCCAGTCCTTTCCCTGCCCAGGACAGAAGCAACCACTGCAGGCCAAACCCAACAGCACACAGAACAGGGGCAGTGCTTCTCTTTCATCTTTCCCGACTCTCCTTCTCAGCAGGTTCCTTAGTTCAGCAGTAATCTAAATTTCAGTGGTCTGGGCCCCACTTTTTACAGCACAAATTCCTTTGTTCTTTGGTTGCACAGAAGGTTTTTGCCCAGCCAAAACCAGTGCTGTCCTCTCTGGTGCAGCTTCCCGGCAGGAGGTCGAGACAGCATTGTGTAAGGCAGACAGGGCCTACTCAGGTGCAAGGGAAATCTCCTCCTACCACTCTAAATGCAGACCGGGCCTATTCAGGTGCTATTGAGAACTCCTCCCCCTACTCTGAATGCAGCCCAGGTCTATTCAGCCCAGCCCTGACTCATTCAGGAAAGGCAGGACACATATCAACCTCCCCCCGGTGGCTGTCTGAGAGAATGCACCTCCCCAGCCCCTGTCACCGCAAAGCCAGATAGTCAATACACAAACCAGCAGAGGCACACAGGATGGCTAAGCAAGAAAATACCCACTTTCTAAAACACACAATATAAAAATCATCTTTACTAAAAGATGCAGCTTTATATTCTTTTAAACAAAAAAAATTTATTGAGATTTTCAGTGAGCATAAACATTGTACAATAGTATCCTCAAAGTACGTGTACAATCAACCAAACAGTGCAACAACCGTGGCAAACGGCATGTACAGCATACAAAAGTCTTGTTTTTAGATCTGCAATATACAGTAGGTCCTCATGCTTGCTGTTATATACATAATAAGGTTAACGTACAGGGTTGTCAGGGGGCTCATCTGCTGAAATGTCCCGCAGGTACTGCAATAGGGGCTCCCATATATCATTGGGCCGAGAAGTGGAGGGGAATTTCTCCGCGTAGAGGATTAATCTGTCGCGACAACTGACTAAGTCTTGGAGCCATCGTGCAGTTGTTGGTATCATCGTACTCTCCCAATTGATTGCCACTCGCCTCTTGGCCATCAGCAAAGCCACCTTCACCAGCTTGCCTGTCGCCCCCTTCACTGACGGTGTCAAACCCAGCAAACAAGCCTGTGGGGAGCATTGCAATTCCAGACCAACCATTTTGGACAGTATTCGGATCACCCCCACCCAATATTGCGCCACCTGGGGACACTCCCATGACAAGTGCCAAAAGTCAGCCTCTGTTGCACCACATCTCTTACAACGATCATCGTCACGAAGCCCGTATTTAAATAACCTAGTGGGAGTATAGTACACTTGATGCAGGTACTTGAAGTGTATTATTCGGAGGTTACCATTCGATGTTAGTGCACCTGTGAGTTGACAACAGTATGCCCAGTCTGGCAGTGTCAAGGGTGGGTCTAGTCGAGCATTCCATGCCTCTAAGCTACGGTTATGGGGTTGCGGCCTCTCCTCCCTAGCAGTGCGATATAGCTTAGTAAGGAGATTGCGTCTCGTTGGGCTAGTGAGAAGGGTATGGAGAGTTTGCAGCGTGAGAGGCTCCGCAGGGAAGGTGTGATAAAGGTGAAAAAGGTGAAAAAGGAACGTGAAAAGTGGTGTTTTATTTTGTATGTAGGTGAGATCGTCATTGTATAAAAAACGCCCCCCGGAAATAGATCTAGCATTTTAACGATTCCCACCTGCTGAAAAGCGCGCATGGCTCCCGTCTCATGCGGCACCGACAAGTTAGAATGGAACGCAATAGGTAGAAGAGGGGAGTACAATGGCAATTTACCTGACATATGGGTCAGTGTCTGCCAGGCTTTGATAGTAGCGTCAATTGTGTTAATCTCCGTACGAGGGGTCAGCCTCTTGACATGCGTCACTATGGACGCTAGCGGGATGGGGTGAGCGTCCCCGTCCTCTATTGCTACATGCGGAATGAATTCATGGGCACCAACCCAGTAATGAGCATATTGTGCGTGCGCACATAAGTAATACAAATATAAGTCGGGTACATTAAAACCCCCGTGTTTATAGTCCAAGATAAGTGTATTCCAAGAGACCCTGGCTTGCTTACCCCCCCCAGATAAGTCTAAGGAGCAGAGTGCACACAGTGGTAAAAAAGTGCTGAGTGAGGGGGATTGGTATATTATTAAAAAGGTACAAAAATTGTGGCAGCACTACCATCTTAATTAATGCAATGCGGTCCGCCAGAGATAGCGGAAGTCTCACCCAGGTGTCCACCTGTCTCTCCAGCTTGGCGCACGCTGGACCGTAGTTTTCACGTATCACTATGTCAGGGTTTCTGTGCACCCATATCCCCAGGTATTTCACGGGGTCTAGAGACCATTCAAGTGGGTATTCCAAGTCATGTGGCGTAGTGCACTCCGTGAGTGGTACTATGACTGACTTGGACCAATTGATCTGCAGGCCGGAGAACAATCCAAAGCGGATAAATTCCCGCAGGAGTGGTGCCATAAAACTACGGGTTTCACGCAGAAAGAGCAGCATGTCGTCTGCATATAGGGAGATGCTGACTGGGCGATGGGCAAAACGGAGTGCAGCAGCCCGATGTCGCTGCCGGACGACGCAGGCCAGGGGTTCAAGTGTCAGCGCAAATAGGACAGGCGAAAGCGGGCAGCCCTGGCGCGTTCCCCTGGTGATGCGAATGGGATCTGACGTGCTACCCTCCACCCGGACGCGTGCCGTGGGATTGGTATAAAGCAGTGTTATCCAATTTGTAAACATAGGCGGAAAGCCCATCCGACGGAGAATATAAAACAAGTAGCTCCACTAAATGGAGTCAAATGCTTTGGTAGCATCTAACATAACAGCCGCTGCCTATAGCCCAGGGTCAAATATGTGAAAAGTAGCGAAGAGAGCCCGCAAATTGTGAGAGGCAGAGCGAGTGGGAATGAAACCAGATTGGTCTGGGAGGACCAGGCCCTGCATGAACGGTTGGAGTCTGGTGGGCAAGAGTTTGGCCAATATCTTGGCGTCGGTATTTATAAGGGAGACCGGCCGGTAGGAGTTGCAACTGTGTGGTGGTTTGTCCTTCTTGAGCAAAGTAATTATCAGGGCCTCCCAGAGTGTGGGTGGCAGCACGCCGGAGTCATAGGCCTCAGCGTACATTTGTATGTGGGGCATGAGTTCCTCTGCGTATTCCTTGTAGAATTCGCCGGGGAAGCCGTCCGGGCCCGGAGCCTTATTATTCGGGAGGGATTTAATGGCAGCACGCACTTCCTTCTCTGTAACAGGCTGACTGAGAAACTCCCTTTGCCCATCAGATAACCAGGCAATGGCAATGTCAGATAAATACGCATCCATATCATCAATGTTAGCCGCCCCTTGTGTGGTGTATAAGGATTCATAGGTAAGTCTGAACTGTTCCAGAATTTCTGGGGTAGTGTAGTGGTCTTGACCCTGGTCATCAGTGATCTTGGAAATAACGTGCTGGGTCGAGCGGTCCCTGATTCTGCTAGCTAGGTGGCGTCCCGGCCGACCACCCTCCCCAAACGCACGGGCAATATGACGTCGCGAAATATATTTGACCTCCCTGTCGGCCATCTCGGTGTACTCTAGGGTGACCTCCCTGATCGATGCTAAGGTCTGAGCACGAGGCGAGGCCGCATATTCCCGCTCCAGATCCCGCAGCGTACTTTCAAGTTTACTGAGCTGTCCCCGCAGGTCCCTCAAGATGCCGGCGGGTGTGCTGATACATGTGCCCCGGATAGTGGCCTTGAAGGCCTCCCAAAGAGTCAGCGCATCCGACACAGAGCCCTTATTATCAATGAAGTATTGCGTAATGGCATCATGAATGGTGGTAACATAGAGAGGGTCAAGGAGAGCCTCTTTGCAGAGGCGCCATGTGAATGCGCGGCGTGCAGAGCAAGGGAGGTGTAATGTCAGGAGAACAGGGTTGTGATCGGAAAGTGTGCGAGGCAACATAGCTGTGTGAGATACCCAACCTCCCACCGCTTCACTCAGGAGCCAGTAGTCTAGTCGAGACCAACTGTTATGCGCTGTGGCAATATGTGTGCCCTCGCGCGCTTCCATATTCCGCCACCGCCAGATATCTATGAGACCTAACTCCAACATTCCTTCATTTATAACCTTGGCCGTTCTCGGTGATTGGCCACCCCTACCACTCGCCTTGTCACAGGTGGGATCTAGATGTGTGTTAAAATCACCTCCCCACAATATAACAGCTTCAGGCCAGGATCGCAACACGGAGAGTATGCATCCAAAAAAGTCCGGATCATCTATATTTGGGCCATATGTGTTGACTATGGTAATTGAATTACCCGCCAATTTCCCGTGTACTATTGCATATCTCCCGGCATCGTCAATACAGGTTTGGAGCATAACGAATGGCAGGTGCTTTCTAACTAATGTGAGAACACCTCGTGAATAGGAGGAATAGGAGGACGCTAAGCGGTAGCCGGCCCACTGTGACCCGGCCTTGTGATCTGAGTGGGGTGTGAGATTAGTCTCCTGAAGTAGGGCGACTGCAACGTCATGTCTGTTAAGGAACGCCAATACCTGACGGATTTTCTTTGGGTTATTCAGCCCCCTTACGTTCCATGTGAGGCAGTTAATTACCGTATCAGCAGGATGTGGTGTGAAGACATTGCATAACATGAGCAAGACAATGCAAGGCTGTAAGAAAGTACATTTGCAGTTAACTCAATATTGACAGCAACAATAGCCACAAAACCAAACCCTCCAATCCCCCCTCACCCCCTACACCCCCCATCCACTTCAGCAACCCCAACATGCCAAAGCCATCCCGAACCTCCCAATATAACCCTCGAAAAAAGGTCCAAGGGAGAAAACAATAGCGGGGAACACCCATAGGGGGGCGCAGAAGCATAATACCCCTCCTGGTGTAGTGAGAGGTGGCCGAGCTGTAGCAATAGAACTACCTGGCTAGTAGCACATAATAAGACATTAGTAAGAAACAGCGACCCCATGCCATAACATTCAATGCCGCAGCAGTCCAAGTGCCACCTGCGGTATAGGACAATGACTCATAAGTTTCATAAGAGACAACGTCTAATCGAGGCGTAGCTGAAAAAAATAAAGGCGCACTCGAACAGGAAAAAAGTACATGTGTTAGGGAAGAGCCAGCCAGCAACTCACGTATCACGTCAATGTCCTCACTCATCAGTCACTTCACCAAGGGAGCCAGATGTACCCCCCGCCGTCGCTGTGGGGGAGCGGCTGCGTCATGTTAACGACTTCACAAAGTCCATGGCAGCTTTAGGAGTGGTGAAGATCCTGGATTTTCCACCATCATCAATGCGCAGTCGCGCAGGGTAAAGCATGGCGGAAGAGATCTTTGCGGACAGAAGGAGTTTTTTAACAGGCAAGTATTCTCTTCAAGCCTCCTGCACCGCCGCCGTGAAATCATGATAAAACGCAAGAGAGTTGCCCTCATGGGTGATGTTGCCCCTTTCACGGGCCAGACGAAGGATGGTGTCATGGTCCCGGTAATTTAGTAGACGGGCGATGATATGGCGCGCCAGGAGGAGGGCGAGTGGCAAGAGATCTATGAACCCGCTCAACTATTAGCACCTGCGAAAACGGTTCAGCTCCAAATATTTCCCTGAGTAGGTTCTCCATATATGTCTCAAGGCGGCCTGTATTAGTGGATTCTGGCAGTCCGGTAAGGCGCACATTATTGCGCCTTGATCTGGCCTCCAAATCTTCGTTGCGTGCCTGTATGACGGCCAGCACCTTCTCCTTGGACGTCGTCTTCGCGGTTACCTGCAGTAGGCCATCCTCTGCGTCGGAGATCCGGGTTTCCGCCTCCCCTCGTCGAAGTGCGTGCTTGTCCAGCTTCTGCGACATGTGATCCATACGGAGATTCAAGTTGTCAATCTTTCCGTCTATGGACTGCAGACTGGACTGGACAGCAAGGAGAGTTTTGTCTATGTTAGACAAGTGGTCACCAGGAGCGTCCAGTTCTGAGTAGGAGGCAGCCTGTTGAGAGGACTTGGCGGCCCTACGGGGCTCAAAGTTCAGGCGCGGCTGATTGCGCTCAGATTTCCCCATGCTGGCGCACCCGAGGCGGGAAGCAGGCGGGCGCAGTGGGCGCGTCGGCCCTCAACCTCTATGGCCCGGCGGATAAATCAGGGCAGCAACAGAGAGGGTGTCCGTGACAAATGTGGGGTGGCCCACTGCAACAATACCGAGCACTGAACGAAGGGCACCACACGCGCTACCAGCAGCAACGCAGCACTCACAACACCCGCAGTCCACCACCAGAGGCCATCTATAGGTAGGGGCAAATCCAATCACAGCATCTGAGGCCTGTAATGTTCCAGGCCCGTCAGCACTGGGGCAAAGATCGGATCCGGCGCTGGTCTCTGAAAGCAATTACCGCTGCGCAGTGGTCCGGAGGCAGTGCAACATACAAGCGCTCATCAGGGGCCGCCGGTCGCTAAATTTGCAAATAGGCGATGTGGGGATCAGGCTCCGTCTGCCAGTCAGGTCCGTGCCCAGGAGTTCGCCACACGGCGCCGTCTGATGACAGGGCAGATGGGGAGAACTAGGCGTGTAGCCGAGTCTGTCCAGCACCGCAGCAATCAAAGTGGAGCGCACAAGTACAGGCCGCAGGTGCACACGAGGCCAAATCCTCGAATCTCACCGCAGCCAGGCCACCAGCAAGAGGTCCGCAGCTGCCCACTGGCGAGGACGCAGATGGTGGGCGATCGTGGGGGCCGCAGTAGTCTCGAAGAGAAGAATGGCCGGTAGGCAGGCACCGCAAAGCGCGCCCAGTACACCGGCCCGCAGTCGGTAGTGCCCCGCAAGCGCGCTCCCCAAATCAGCCGTCAGGCCCCAATCCGCAGTCGGAGGTTGTCACCGGCTCAGCCCGCAACCGGAGCTCCCCGCGGGGCCGGGCATGGACCGGCACAGGTCCGGCAGCCTAGGCAACCGATACCAGCACCCGCCCCCACCAGCACCACACGTGCAGCCCACCGGTACCGGTCAAGCCACGGTGATCCCACCCCCGCGGCGCAGGCCTTAGCGGAATTCTCGCAGCACTCACTGCAGGACCGCCGCCCGGGCCGGCGCTAGTCCGCCATTTTGCTGCCGCAGGCCCCGAAGTTTGTCCGTCTCTCCCGCAGCATACACATCGCCTATGAGGCGATTCAACACGGCAAAATCTGGTCCCCAGGCTCCGCTTCTCGGCCACGGCAGTTGAAGGGTCGATGGCTCCAGATAGGCAGGATTTTGTTCGGATTTGTGCCTCGGCCGGCGGAGCTGCTCTAGGGAGAAGCCATATTGCTTTGCGCCCTCCAGCACCCCCCAAGATGCAGCTTTATATTCTGAGTTCAGGCATACTAAACTCCATTTTTCTCTCTTGTCCCAATGGGAAATTATATTTATAAGATGCTATAAATAAACTCCCATTCTATCCTATGGGGCAGATAGCCTTTCAATAGTGAAAAACGAAATTGGCAGTATTTCACTATCAGGATATGCCACACATATCAGGGAATGTCCCACCTTTCACAAACACTGCACCCTGCCCACAGGGGTACCTTGGGCCTACCTCAGGGGTGACTCACATGTTAAAAAAGGGAAGGTTAGGGCCTGGCAAGTGGGTGCACTTGCCAGGTCGACATGGCAGTACCAAACTGCACACAGACACTGCAGTGGGGCAGGTCTGAGTTACATTTACAGGCTGCTCATGTGGGTGGCACAATCAGTGCTGCAGACCCACTAGCAGCATTTGATTTACAGGCCCTGTGCACACACAGTGCAGTGTACTAGGGACTTACCAGTAAATCAAATATGCTAATCATGGAATCACCAATCCGTAAACACAATTTACAGGAAGAGCATATGCACTTTAACACTGATCAGCAGTGGTAAAGTGCTCAGAGTCATAAAACCAACAAAAACAGGGTCTAAATAGGAGGCCAAAAAGCAAAAAGTCTGGGGATAATCCCGCTGAAAAAGCAATGTCTAACACAACCCCCTCCAACATAAAGGCAGGGTAGACTAATAAATCCCTTGATGGACTTGCCTGCTTGAGGCGATAGAACCTAGACTTGACCCACAACAGCGGGGGCACATTCTGGTTCTACGCCTTGCTGAACCCAGTTTAATCCCTCTGTCCATACTCTCAGGGCCCACAAAGCTAACCCATGGGGAACCCTTCTCCTCACCCTTGGACACCATCTGTGCAGCACCTAACCTTAGCTTGCTCACAGGTGTTTCCCAACAGGCAGACAGTACCCACATGGCCAACACAGTGGTGTGGCCCAGTCCACCCCCGGGGTGTGACTCATGTAACCTCCCCAGGGGCCACTCTGTCCACCAGGACAGCAAGTCACAGTGGCCACTGACAGTGGTCAGTGATGAGACCCAGGCCTTATGCCTCTCAGGGCTCTCAAACATCTGTGGCATCAGAGAGTGCGGGGCAGTAGACCCAGGTGCCAGGCACTCTTTGTCCACTCTCCCTCCTGTCAGGTCCGGGATGACATCCTGACAATGATCCTGCATCCCACGGTCTGTACCCTGAGTCTGGACAGGGGACTGGGGTGGGCTCTCCCACACCTGGTCCTCCCACTTGAGGCTCTGCACCCTCCCACCTGGAGCGGTACCCCCTTACAGAATTGTGAGGGCACCTGTGGCAGGTGTCCTGCACAATTCGCCCACCAGTTCAGGGGTTCTATACTGCAACTGGGATCCCAGCCTAGGTCTGTACCCTTAGACTGGGCAGGGGTAAGGCTGCCCTCTCCCCGCCTCCCCTACTGGGACCCTGCACCCTCCCACCTGGAGCTGTGCCCCCAGAAGACACTGCTAGCAGTTGCCCCTCCTCCAGGTCAGGGGGGACCCCTGAAGCTGGCCCTCCAACCCAGGGGCTGTACCTTAGGCTGGACCTGTGCCTGGCAACCCAGGACTTCTGGGGGAGTACACCCACACCCCAGGGGAAACATACTCCTCTGGAGTTGTGTAAGAGTCTGCCTGGCGCAGGTCTCCAGCCTCCTGTCCACCTGACAGAGCATGAAGACCCCCCCAGGCCAGAAGTGGCCTTACCAAGGTCAGTCCTGGGGTACTCTGACCTCAGAGCTTGCAACCCCTGACCCACTGGTCCTTCCACTGGGGACTGCGTCCCCCTCTCTGGAGCCATGCCCTCTCCCAACTGGAGAGGTGCTGCCAGACACCAGAGCTGGTGGAATGCTAGTTACAGCAGTCTCCCCCAGGTCAACTGGCACCTTGGGATCCCCCTCAGGGGATGGCCTCCTGGTACATACCAGGCCCCCCTCCTGGTGTTCCCTCATGGAACCAACCAGGCCTTGAGACTGGGTTTCAGGCACCTCGGGACACAGCTCTCTCCCACTCCTTCTCCTCTGAGACAGGACATGGGACCCTACACCCCTCCCATTACTCTGGGACCTATCTGGGCCACCACAACCTTCCCCCACCTCACTTGGTTGGGGAAAACCTGAGCCACCTCCTTCAGGATCACACCCAGATGCTTCTTCAGATCCTCTGGAATCCACCAAAAGGTCTGCCTCCAGTGCGTGCTCCCTGGGGTCAGAGAACTCACACTCCACTAGATGCTGGCATAGCTCTGGAAAACAGGGACTTAAAATATGCTCTCCACCAATTGAATCACACAGCCCCACACAGGTGTTAACCAAGCTACCCTTTGCCTCACCATCCGGTGCCCCGCACAAGTGCCCCACATCACTCTCCTGAGACTGGCAAGACAGTGTCTGACTGTGTCTGTCACTCAACCCACACTCTTCTGGGTGGTCTCCACACTCACATACCAGGAGGTCTACCATGGGGAACCCCTCTTCCTGTACTTCTCATCTAGAGTCAGTAGAGTGTCCCACCCACCACTAGGAATATGATCCCCTGTCCCAGTTTCCCAATCCACTTCAGGGACACTGTGTATCACTGGAGCCACCTCATAAACCTGAACCCCCTGGTGTATGTCAATCCCCTCCTTAAAGTCAGGTGCCACATCTCTGGGTGTGTGTACTGTTCCCTCAGCACTAAATGACACTGTGTTGCTGCCACCATCTGAGCTGGACTCCACCTCCAGCCCAGCCAAGCTCCTTTCCTGAGCTACACACATTTTTCTTTTCTTGGGATAAGGCCCTCTTGGCCTCAGCCCTGTTGAGCTCCTCATCAAGCTCTCTCAGCCTCTGCTCACGAGCTAGAAGCCAGCTAACTTTTTCTGTTTCTCCCTCACTTTCAGGGAAGTCCTCCTCCTCAGACTTCACTAGTAGTGTTGGCCCCCTGCAGGGTAGCTCATACTGAAATAGGGCTGCCTCTAGATACTCCGTGGACCTTCTCTTCACAGGCAGCCCCCTTTCCTTGCAGACCACACGTAGCTCCCTCATCGTATAGATGAACATGTGCCAGAAGTCAAGTTCCATTTTCTCAAGACTTCACAGGTGCAACAACTAACCAGAGTCTCAGTATCAAAAATACTTCCAGGAGTACACCAGAAAACAGAAAAAGAAGTATGTGGTTGCGTAATGGTCTGCACTATACTAGCAGTGTACACCAATTACTGTATGTAAAGCACAAATGCAAGTTCAGATCCTCACCGCTGACCACCAATGTTAGAAATGGGGGTCTATAGTTGGCAATGGCTTGCACCGTTTTCCAAGTAGGGACCCTTCTTCCTAGTCAGGGTAAGGGGGATACACTTCTAAAATAACCCCTGCTCACCCCCTTGGTAGCTTGGCATGAGCAGACAGGCTTATCTCAGAGGCAGTATGTAAAGCATTTGTGAACACATTCAGTAATACAGTGAAAACACTTTAAATGGTCACCACACTCGGTTAGAAAAATAAGTAATCTTTATCTAAACCAAACAAGACCAAAACGACAAAAATCCACAATACAGTAATTTAAATATGACTTTCAAATGGTAGAAATAGTTCTGCTCAAAGCAAATTGCAGATGCGACACTTTTCACACAAAGTACCCTGGATGCATCGCACAGTCGCATGGAAGGTGATGTGTCGGTTCCTTACATGCAGGGAAGGTGATGCGTCCCTTCCTTGCTTCGGGGGAGGTGACGCATTGCTTCCTTACTGCTGTGCAGGGGAGGTGATGCGTCGGTTCCTTACCGGAGAGGAGGTGATGTGTCTGTTTTTTTACTGCATGGGGAGGTGATGCGTCGGTTTCTTACTGCGTCCCCCAATGATGCATCCGAACTGGTGCCTCGATGCGATGCGTGACTATCCGGGACGATGCGTGGGTTCTTGCCGCCGCACAGCAGGGCTTGCATCGGAATCAGTGAGGATTCTCAGACTTTGGAGATTGGTGCACCCAATGCGGCGTGCGGCGATTTCTTGAGCCGCGGGCAGGCGCTGCGTCGGTTTCTTCGGTGATGCGTCAGAAACAGGTACGGATGCGTCGCGCTTCTCGTCATTGTGTTCCTTTTCCAGCTCCCAACAGCCAGAACAACCTCCAGAGGCCCAGAACAGCTACAGGCGCCTCTTGGCAGGTCAGAACTCCCAGCAAGAAAGTTCAGGGGAGCTGGGGTGAAGTCTTTGTGTCCCTGAGACTTCAGAACAGGGGGAAGCTCTTCTTCAAGCCCTTGGAGATCTTCCTCAAGCAGGGGACACAGCACACAGCAAAGTCCTTTTTCCTCTCCTTGGCAGAAACAGCCACTGCAGGCCAACCCCAAACAGCAAAGGGGCAGTACTCCTCCTCAATTTCTCCAGCTCTTCTCCTTGGCAAAGGTTCCTCTTCATTCCCAGAAGTGATCTTTGAAGTCTTTTCTATCCCTGAGACTTCCAACAGGAGGCAAGCTCTACTTCAAGCCCTTGGAGAAAACTCTAACAGCAGGATGATGAAAGTACCGTCCAGTCCTTTCCCTGCCCAGGACAGAAGCAACCACTGCAGGCCAATCTCAACTGCACACAGCACAGGGGCAGTACTTCTCCTTCAGCTTTCCCGGCTCTCCTTCTCGGCAGGTTCCTTAGTTCAGCAGTAATCTAACGTTCAGGGGTCTGGGCCCCACTTTTTATAGCACAAATTCCTTTGTTCTCTGGTGGCAGAGTAGCTCGGTGCCCAGCCAAAACCAGTTTTGTCCTCTCTGGTGCAGAATCCTGGCCGGAGGTGGAGATAGCATTGTGTAAGGCAGAGAGGGCCTATTCAGGTGCAAGGGAAGTCTCCTCCCACCACTCTAAATGCAGACCAGGCCGATTCAGGTGCTAGTGAGAACTCCTCCCCCCTACTCTGAATGCAGCCCAGGTCTATTCAGCCCAGCCCTGACTCATTCATGAAAGGCAGGACACACATCAGCCCCCCCACACCTTCCGGTGGCTGTCTGAGGGAATGCACCTCCCCAGTCCCTGTCACTTCAAAGCCAAACAGTCAATTCACAAACCAGCAGAGGCACACAGGATGGCTAAGCAAGAAAACACCCACTTTCTAAAAGTGGTATTTTAAAACACACAATATAAAAATCATCTTTACTAAAAGATGCATCTTTATATTCTGAGTTCAGGCATACTAAACTCCATCTTGTCCCAATGGGAAATTAAATGTATAAGATGTTATAAATAAACTCCCAATCTATCCTATGGGGCAGATAGCCTTTCAATAGTTAAAAACGAAATTGGCAGTATTTCACTATCAGGACATGCCACACACATCAGGGAATGTCCCACCTTTCACAAACACTGTACCCTGCCCACAGGGGTACCTTGGGCCTACCTTAGGGGTGACTCACATGTTAAAACAGGGAACGTTAGGGCCTGGCGAGTGGGTGCACTCTCTGCAATCTTAGTGGGTACATAACCCTTGATTGTAGATAGCGCGTATCTGTAAAGCTATTTTGCATATGCAATTTATAATTCGGTATATTACCTGAATTAGTGTAAGCTGTTATATTATGCAATACTAATGTATATAAATGTATATAATGTTCTTTTAGTACTGGAATTAGTGCCATAATGCGGATGCACAAGCTATAATTACCTAACATGCCGATGGGCAGTACGATTGATTGTTTTTAAATTTCGAAAACATGCGTCTACAGATGGGATATTTAAAATATATTATGGTTGAAAAGTGATTATAGGCTTATAATTTGTTGCAATAATGAAGTTTCCACAGATATGTAATTCAAGTGATTATATGTTGTGGTTTCACGTTATAACTGGGTTAAATGAATTGATAATTTGCTCATATTGCAGACGATCATGGTAGTATGTTTTCACTGTTTATTAAACTGTGACCTGTATTTCTTTGGGAGGTGGCGCACAGGTCATCAACTTGAAAAAGGCTACGCCGAAACGCGTCGTTGTGGACACAATAAATGAATTGTGTTGTCCTTTGGTGTGCCGCTGTTCTTCATTTGGGATTGCTCAAAAACGAACGATTTTGGTATATATTTAGCGGTTGTCGTTACCGCTGCTGGCACCGGTGTCGAAAGGAAGGGATTGGCCATTATCGGCAAACTTTTAGATTTTACACAATTGCCGTTCCTGCCGCTCCATATCACATGACTGATTCTTTGTCGGGTAAGCCAGTGTGAGTGAGGGTGTGCTGAGGTTTGCCCGGATTCCGCGTCGGAGGGCAGGGGCTCTGGATAGAACTCGGTACATTCACGCAATATCACGGGAGCTGCCGGTGATTGTAGAAGAATTGGAGCAGACACATTACTCTGACTTCGAGTAGCTAAGGGTATCGAAGGACAAGTTAATTAGAAATTTTAACGAAGAATGAATGAATTGGAATCCGCAAGGAAGGCAGAAGCGCTCTCCCTTTTTGATGAAGGACTGGATTCTGATACTGTTTCATCTGTTTTGACAGGAGGGGGCCAACCGGTGGAATCATCCCTGAAACAAAAATTGGCATTGTATGAGAAACTTTCAAAAAGAGAAGTAAACAAATGGTGGGAGGTCACTTCTCTCACAAATTATATTGAAGTCAACAGAGTTCCGCGGGGATTAAGAATTGCTATCATACCGACATATGAAAACCCCAACCCCGAATTGCTGAAAGAATGGGCGACCTATATGGCAAAAACTTGTAAGGGTATGATTGAAATGCTGGTAAAATATGCTAAAATTGATTTAGATACCACTCGTGAAGAACTCACAGAATTAAAAAAAAAATTGGAGAAACAGAAAGATAACAAAGCGGTGTTTGAGTTCTGGAAAACATTAGATGGCAAATTAAAAGCCTATGAAGATACCATCAAAGCTAAGAAGCAACGGAAATTTTTGAGGGATAAAAAGGATTATGCTGAAGGCAGAATTTTAACTTATGCAAAGAAATTTGACTGGGCACAGCGGAATCTGCGTACCACACAAAAACAGAGAGTACAGGAAATTGTATCCACAGGTTCCAGCTCGGATTTGAGCTCAGATACAGAGGCTATTGAACAAAGTGTCCCTTTAGGAACGCGCCCCCTCACTTTCCTGCACGAATTTCAGATCCTCAAACAAAAGAAGGAATTGGAAGAGAAAAATCAAGCAAAGGGCAGAGGCAGAGGAAGAGGCAGCGGTCCAAGAAAAGGAAAAGGCAGAGGAACAAAAAAAGACGAAGAATAAAGAACAGAAGAGGAGGCAGGACGGCACCCACCGAGAATATTCAGAGTGAAGTGAATAAAGGAAATAACTCTGTTGTCAATTTATCTTCAAGAACACTTTCAAAGGAGGAAACTGCACTTTTACAACTAGGTTTATCCTTCTGTCCAGCTACTGATATGGATTATGTGACCACCCGTATTTACTTATTTTTGTATGTGAGGAAATTAAAACTCATGAAAATATATAAAATGAAAGAAAGCCAAAAGAAATCAAAGAGTGGTTGCCAACTTCCGGAGGAGGCTTTGGATTTCAGAATCGAAGATGTAAATCTGATTCTGGATTTGCATCAACTGGAGGAGAACATTGAGGAAATACCGGACACAGATAAGGGCAGACTTCTTGCTGAACTGGGCTTCAGACCTGATGTAACGTGTCAAAGTGGCTTCAAACCCCCATCGACTTTCAATCCCAACGTCCCTTATGATAATATTGAGGCATTCAATTCCATCATGATCCAAGAGATTCACAAACTACATAACAAACGCGCCAACCCTATTAGAGATAACATAACACGATCACAGCGACTGGCACTTAAAGACCTTATGAATGATCAAAGTATTATTGTGAAACCCTCAGATAAGGGGGGGAATGTGGTTGTTATGGATTTTGTACAGTACAATGATGAAGCTCTGAGACAGTTGAGGGATCTCAACTGTTGTGAGGAAATTGGATGGGATGAGTACAAATTGTCGATTATTACTTACCACAATTTATTGATGCAATGGTGGGCAGGAGGTCTATTAGACAGAGAAGAGTATTTATTCCTGAAAAATGATAATCCACGGATTATCTTTTGCCGAAAATCCAAAAACACCCTACTAGACCACCAGGGAGACCTATAGTCTCCTCTAATGGAGGTCTTTTTGAAAATACCTCCATGTTTCTGGATTTCTTTCTTTCACCTTATGTCGTAAGATTGAGATCATACTGCAGGGACAGCAGTGACTTTTTACGTCGCATCCATGATGTCACTTGGGAAGATTCATTTCAGATGATATCATTGGATGTATGCTCACTGTATACATCGATAGATCAGAGACAGGGGGTGGATGCCTGCCTTTATTTTCTCAAAGACAGACATATTTCTTTATGGGAGCATACTTCTATGTTGGAGAACATGATGCTCCAATGCCTTAATCAGAACATCTTTATCTATGAAAAGATTTTATTTCGTCAAAGATCAGGTGTTGCTATGGGCACTTGTTTCGCCCCCAGCCTAGCGAATTTATTCCTGGGCTGGTGGGAGGAACAGGTGGTTTTTACTGATATTAATGAGCAGTACACTGAGCACATCCCTATCTGGATCAGGTACATAGATGACCTGTTCCTGATATGGGATGGCTTGGTTGAGCTAGCACAGGAATTCATCTCGACTTTAGGAAAGAATCAGTTAAATCTAACTTTTACACATAACATAAGTACATCCTATTGTGAGTTCTTAGATGTAGCTATCAATATAAAGGAAGGACAGATAGTTACTGGCTTGTTTCGCAAAGAAACAGCAGGAAACACCCTGCTGCATGCGAACAGCCATCAACCAGCTCCCTTACGGAATAGCATTCCATATGGGGAACTTCTCAGGGCTCGCAGAACGTGTAGCACTGAAGAAGCTTTCCATAGGGAACAGGAAACAATGGAAAAACGCTTCAGACAAAGGGGATATAACAGAGAAATCATATCTTCTGCAGCACAGAAAGTGCATAAGATTACACACAATGAGGCTCTATTCTCTAGCATAAAAGCTCAGAAGATGGAGGGGAATATTCCCAGAATGATTACTACATACAATGTCAAATCTAAGATGTTACGATATTCTATGAAACGCCATTGGGGATTATTAGAGACGGATCCCATCATTGGTAAGAGCATTGGTAGAACGCCATTGATAACTTACAGGAAGTCTAAATCTTTAAGAGATCACCTGGTATATAGTTATCAGAGTAAGCCTAGCAGTGGAACTTGGCTGGGCACCATGAAAGGCTTTCATAAATGTAACTCCTGCAAGGCGTGCAAACACAGTAAAAGTAGGGACAACTTTAAAACTGACAAGGGCAGGACTAAACAAATTTCCAAATTTATAACATGCACTAGCGAGTTTGTAATCTATGTATTGGAGTGTCCGTGCGGCCTTAGGTATATTGGCAGCACGAAACTGCAATTGAAAACCAGAATTTTACAGCACAGGAGGGCAGTTACACATGGGGATTTGAATTACCCAGTGGCTCGGCATTATTTAGAGAAGCATGCCAGCAATTCAAATCTGATTACATTCTTTGGAATTGATAGGATCCTAGCACATCCACGAGGTGGTGACAGGGAGAAAATGTTGCGCGTGGCAGAATCCAGATACATAATTGAGCTCAATACGAAAATTCCTAATGGGCTCAACAGTGGGGAGGAGCTAGCAACACATATTGGACAAAAAATGTATTGGATTTAAAATGCCTTCGCTAAGTATCCCGGATTGAGAGGTTCTATATTGTTTTAATCACTTTCACATATTTTAATTATTTTGAAACAGATAGGCATTATGTATATTGTAGTTGACTTGGTATAGACAGCTGGATGTTGAGGATTGAATTCTTGTACTCACCTCTTGGTATCCACAGTGTAGGGATCTACAGTTGGATAGCTTTGATGCAAGACTAATTCATCAGTTAGGAATAAGGGTCAATGGCTCACTTCCTAGCTTCATGCCAGTGTTCTGTTTCTCTATTTCAGTTATTTTTAAATTTTTCTCTCATATCACTTCTTTCACTATTTGGTGCACCACGTTGTACTGTGAGTCCTATTACTCCCACTATATAACTACTGCATATTGATCGTCATGTAGATTGCCTATGGCTATTCCTTTTAGGTCCATAATAGTCGTTTATAGTCACATAACCTATGACTGTAGAAAGTGCTTTTGAGAATATTAAATCGACATTGTATTAGGCACTTTATTTTGAACGCAGCATTGGCTGGTATACTTTGTAATACATATTGATTGTTTCTGTATGGGTACATAACCTATTATTGCAGAGAGTGCTCTTAGTGGGTACATAACCCTTGATTGTAGATAGCGCGTATCTGTAAAGCTATTTTGCATATGCAATTTATAATTCGGTATATTACCTGAATTAGTGTAAGCTGTTATATTATGCAATACATATGTATATAAATGTATATAATGTTCTTATAGTACTGGAATTAGTGCCATAATGCGGATGCACAAGCTATAATTACCTAACATGCCGATGGGCAGTACGATTGATTGTTTTTAAATTTCGAAAACATGCGTCTACAGATGGGATATTTAAAATATATTATGGTTGAAAAGTGATTATAGGCTTATAATTTGTTGCAATAATGAAGTTTCCACAGATATGTAATTCAAGTGATTATATGTTGTGGTTTCACGTTATAACTGGGTTAAATGAATTGATAATTTGCTCATATTGCAGACGATCATGGTAGTATGTTTTCACTGTTTATTAAACTGTGACCTGTATTTCTTTGGGAGGTGGAGCACAGGTCATCAACTTGGTAAAGGCTACGCCGAAACGCGTCGTTGTGGACACAATAAATGAATTGTGTTGTCCTTTGGCGTGCCGCTGTTCTTCATTTGGGATTGCTCAAAAACGAACGATTTTGGTATATATTTAGCGGTTGTCGTTACCGCTGCTGGCACCGGTGTCGAAAGGAAGGGATTGGCCATTATCGGCAAACTTTTTGAATATAATATAATAGTGTATTATGTTTTGTCTTTCACAATGGGTATCTAAGAGGTGAAAAGAAAGTCAGAAATGACATTCCTACAAAGATAACATATATTTCAAATGCCATATTTTTCTACCCTATTTTACCTGATCTCCCAAAATTCTTATAGTTTTAATTATGCGTTGACTATGAGTAATACTACCCAATAGAATCCACATCCACTAAATACAATAGATATAAAAGTATGATTAAAAAGGAATCATGTTTGCAGAGCAGCAGACACAAACCTGTTGAAAGCATTGATCAGAGTAAAGGGTGTGGAAGGTGTGTTTAAGAACGTACCATACTTGTAGCAAAATAGGAGACACAACCAATATAGTTTGAGGTGGAAAGCATGTTAAGTAGAGGAAACTGAAGAGACAAATGTTGAGAAAACAACAGAATATTAGAAATGCAACAGGAATAAGAGGTTGAATTTATGACAGCAAAGTTGATCGCCAATACACAGAATTTGCAGTTTTAACTAGTGCTAGGGTGAGTCCGGTCAAGTGCATATTTGTGAAGTGGAAGGTGTGTTTAAGAACGTACCATACTAGTGCAAAAGAGGAGATATGATCATTATAGTTTGAGTTGCAAAGCATGTTAAATAAGGAAAGCTGAAGTGATAAATGTTGAGAAAACCAATGAAAATTTGCAATGCAACAGAAATAAGAGGTTTGAATTTGTCACAGAAAAGTTGATTGTCAATACACAGAATAATTATGTTTACACTTGTGCTAGAGTGAGTCTGGGCATGTGCATATTAGTGAATCCCTAAGTACAGAAGAGATGCTTACACTTTATAGTGGCACGACCAGGCCTAGGAAGGAATCCTGGTGCACGCCATTGCGCTAGCTTTCCTGCTAATGGCTCTGAAACACATTATGACACGTGGGTTGATGCTTGAGGCACACCATTCACCAGTTTAAAAGCAAGTGTATTGGTACTTAATGGCTCTGAATTACCACCAGTGAAAATACTGCTGTTAGTCATCCATTGACTAGCCTAGCGGAGAACGTCTAAGGTACATTCATCCACTCACTGACTAACGCGAGCACCTCCACAGCCATGTCATGGCATTCTGAAACCAAAGGAAAGTGTCAGTCGAAAACAATGAGTAAATTGGCTAAAAGTGAAACTTAACAGCTAGTCATAGAATACGTTTTTCGACATCGAGGATTTAAATAGACATACAGGAAAAGAATAAAATCACTAAGGACCTTTTGGTATTATAAGTGCCTTTGGAACATAGTGAGATTGGAAGGCAATTGTGCCATTGCTGGACAAAAGTATGCATTGACTGCCCAGTTGGCTGTCACATCAGACATGACGTGGCCTTTAGTAGTAGTAATTGTAAAAGCTTACTAATTGCACATTTTGGTGTGAAAAGCAAGGACATACAGTCTTTGGAGATCAGCAAATCTTTAAATTTGTATTTATGATAAAATGCTTAAGAAAAAACTTTTTTTAACGTATCAGTATGAAAGAAAAGTAAAGGAAACCGTCCTAGAAAGCAAAGCTTGGATACTTGAGAGGGGTTTCGAACATGAACCCCTGCTCACATTCTGACATGCATAGGCCAAGAAGAGCAGGTGCAACCTAGGCCTTTTTTCATGTTTAAAAAGCTTTATTTCGAATAAAGGTAGTACAAATAACAAGAAACCAACAATACAAATTTACTGCAATCTGAAAGAAAAGAAAACCTATCAAATAAGAGGTTTATGTAAAGAAGAAAAGAAAGCTATTTTAAATTTTGAAGGGAATAAGGGGGAGGGAATAAGGGGAGGGAAGGAGAAGGGGGAAAAGGAAGGTAAACATTTCAAAGCTAATAAATTAAAATTTAAGAAAATTGCATCTTACATCAGGATAAAAAAGATAAAACTAATCAATTTAATGTACATGGTGATCAAAGAACTGTAAAAGGTAAGGAATGAAGAAAATAAACGTTCAAGGAGGCTTGAAATTTTCAGCATTTAAACGAGTATTATCAGTTAATACCAAATGATCTAAATAAGTGACAAGAGGTAGCCAAAAGAGATCTCTATTGAGCACAGGTTTACAAGAGGAAGCGAAAGCAATATCAAGTCGATGCATATGACAGAGGCTGTTCCACCAGTGTTGAATGGAGAGTTTTGTTAGTGTTTTCCAATTGAGAGTAATGTGTTGGAAAGCCAAAGCGAGCATAAGGTCAAAGAGACCATTTTTATGAGAGAGAAGGTCTATGGAATCAGAGAGACTTCCAGAGAAGAGTAGGGGAAGGGAATAGGGAATAGAGATATTAAATAGGCGAGACACACAAGACCAAACCTTCTTCCAAAAAGAGGAGACTGAAGGGCAGAGAAAAAGAAGATGAAGAAGGTCGGCACTAGGGGAGCCACAGGTCCAACAGTTTGTATTAGTAGAGTGAGAAAATTTAGCAATAGATGTGGGAGTGTGATATAGTCTATGATAGAGAAAGAACATAGATTGAGTAAGAGAAGCGGAACGAGAGATTTTGAGAGAACGCAACCAAAGTTTGTCCCAAAAAATAATAGACCATTCACACCCCAGGTCAGATTCCCATGTAAGTTCCAACTTGGTTTTGATACGTTCTGGATTAGGAGCTGAGAAATATTTATATATAGGAGATGCTTTAGGTGCTAAGAGAAGAATTTTGAGAAGAGAATGAGAGGCAGGGGGAAAGGGTGAGGAAGGAAGAGAATAGAAAGTATCAAGGATGACCGTCATTAGAGCAGTAAATTTCTGTAGAAAGGAGCGGGGACATTGAAAAGTGGATTGAAACTGGGGAAATAAACAAGGAGTTAGACCATCAAAAAGGTCCCTGACCCAGGCTATACCCCGTGATCTCCAAGAGTGCCAAAAAATAGGTCTACCATTAATAGTAATGAGGAAGTTGTGCCAAATAGGAGATTCTAAAAAGGATTCTCTAGAGATAGGATTGGAATGTAATAAAGGTTTCAGTAGAGAACAGGTATGTTTAAACAATGGGAGAGAGGTAAGAGGAGTCTTGGCAGAAAAGGCCAAGACTTCCTTTAAAGAGAACGGTAATGACAGGGCTCGCTCAATGGAAAGCCATAAGGGAGTGAAGGGGGAGTAGTCAGAGAGGAGCCACTTGGAGGCCTGTCGAAGGCAAAAAGACTTATGATATAAACGAAAGTTAGGAAAATTTACACCACCATTAGATTTTGTTCTACGAAGAGAAGAGAGAGAAATCCTTGATTTTTTATTTTGCCAAAGAAATTTAGTTAGACGAGAATCGATTTGTTTAAAATAGCAGGCGGGAATGTGAACAGGAAGCATAGAAAGAGTATAAAGCAAAATAGGAGTAATCATCATCTTGATTGAGTCCAACCGACCCCACCATGAAAGAAAGAGAGGATTCCAAGAGGAAAGTAATTTGTCAATCCGAGACAGGGTCGCAGTCATATTTAATTTAATAGAAGAGGCAATAGAATTGGAGAACCATATACCTAGATATTTTATTTTGCAACTATTCCAAGCAAACCCAGTGGAAGAAAAGGAATGAGGAAGACAGAATTTAGTGAGGGGAAGAATTTCTGTTTTGTCAGAATTAATTTTATAACCAGAAACAAGAGAAAAGGAAGCAAATTCTTGTAATAAGGAGGGAATGGATTTGTCAGGATCAGAAATAAAGAGTAGGATGTCGTCTGCGTAAGCAGAGAGTTTTAAATGTTGGTCACCGTACGAAAAACCAGAAATAGAAGCATTGTTGCGGATTGAGGAAAGAAAGGGTTCAAGAGCAAGAACAAAAAGAAGAGGGGAAAGAGGACATCCCTGACGGACACCACGCTGGAGGTGAAAGTAGGACGAGACACAACCGTTAACTAGTACTGACGCTCTGGGGGCTGAATATAACAAAGATATAAGAGAAATAAACTTGGGACCAAATCCATGCCATTTCAAGGATGTAAATAAAAATGACCAATCTACTCTGTCAAATGCTTTTTCAGCATCAACAGAAATGGCCGCTAAAGATGTGGAAAGAGAGGGGACTTTGTTTAAAACATTAAGAAAAAGACGAGAATTATCAGAGGTCAACCTACTTTTGACAAAACCATATTGCTCCTTACCAACCAAATGAGGTAAAAGAGGATCTAAACGTAAAGCAAGTGTCTTGGCAAAAAGTTTGTAATCGACATTAACCAAAGAGATCGGCCTATAATTTTTGCAAAACATAGGATCTCGTCCCTCTTTATGGATAAGGCAGATTGTGGCTTCTTGAAAGGTACCTTCTGTCTTGCCAGAGAGAAAAAAGAAATGAAAGAGATTTAAAATCTTAGGAAGGAGTAAGTTAGAGAAATGTAGGTAGAATTCAACAGAAAAACCATCAGGGCCAGGCGTTTTCCCTTTCTTTAGAACGGACAAAGCAGAGGAAAGTTCATTTAGAGTAAGGTCAACCTCAAGACCAGACAGATTTAGATGAGAACTGGATGAAGATGGTATTCCATCAAGATAGGATTGAATGAGGGAACTAGACGGAGGGGACTCCGGGGTGTATAAATCTTCATAGAACAATTTAAATTCGTTAAGGATATCTTGATCCTTATGAAGAAGAGAGCCGTCCGCAGAGTAAACAGAATCAATCAGCGTACGATCTTTACGAGATTTAAGATAGTTTGCTAGGAGTTTTCCAACTTTATTACGACCACCATAATACCGAGCACTACTGCGGAGAAGTATGGAAGAAGCGTTGTCAGTCGAAGTTTTATTGAATGCCAATTTAGCGCGAATCAGGGCTGGAAGGACTGCGTTGTCCGATGCGGTATAGAATTTGTGTTCTAAAGCCTTGATGTGGGCCAGGGTGGCTTTATGTTGATGGAGAAAACGTTTCTTCTTTTTTGAGACGAAGTCTATAATGAAACCCCTTGCAGTAGCCTTAAAGGAGTCCCAAATTATATAAGGGGAGGAAGTAGAGACATTATTAATGTCAAAAAATTCGTCAGCAAAGGTGGTGAAAGAAGAAGAGAAAAAAGGGTCAAGTAGAAGAGAGTTGTTGAAACGCCAACGGGAAGACCTGGGATGTGGTGGAAGTAGGTCAATTTCAGTTATGATTGGGGAGTGGTCAGAAATAACGATAGGTTCAATAGAAGAGGATAGCAAGTTTTGAGATAAGGATTGAGAAAGAAAGATATAGTCTAAGCGGGAGAGAGAGTTGTGGGGGGAGAGAAAAAGAAAAGTCAAGAGAATCGGGGTGAGTGAGCCTCCAAGAGTCAACAAGATGTGTTTGGGAAATAGTGTCCAGAAATTGTTTATGAGATCTATGGGGTGTAAAGCGTGTCTGATTGGCGATCTAGGAAAGGGTCAACAACTTGGTTACAGTCACCTCCTAAAATGAAATTTTCATCTCTAAACTGAATACATTTTTGTGTGATCATAGGCCAAAAGGAACAATCAGGGTGGGTGGGGCCATAAACATTAAAAACGGTCAAAGAAATATTATTAATTAACAACTTAGCTAATATCCATCTACCTTCTGTATCGATTTCTTGCGAAATAATTTTGCAATTTAATTTCTTATGACATAGAATTATTACACCATTTTTCTTATTAGAAGTGGGAGAGAATAAAACTGATCCTACCCAGCTCCTCTTCAATTTTAAAGCCTCAATGTCTGTCAAATGGGTCTCTTGCAGAAAAACCAGATCAGGGTTATAAGAGGCAAGATGCGATAACATTTTCTGCCTCTTAATAGGGTTAATAAAACCCTTCACATTCCAAGAAATAACTCTGAATGTAGAACCGTCAAAAATATATGAGAATCAACAACAACAACAAAACGTGTAATATTAATAGAGATGCAATAAATACTGTACTTAAACTCACAATCCAAATATGAGTACAACATTAGAGAAAAGGGGGAAAGGGAAGGAAAAGGGAAGAAGAAAAAGGAGAAGGACTGAATAAAGGAAAAAGTGGAGAAAAAGACAGTAAGAAAAGACAGTACATGACAACCACTAATGCAATAATGGGAATGTAAATTGAAAAAAACAAGGAGGTTGACGACTGTGATACGTACCTTTTAGGGGAAGACAAAGAGAGAATACGAGGAGTGGCGACACGAGGAAGACGGCACAACTAACCGGGGAGGGAGCGTCACAGCGGAGAACATATGCGATAAACAGGAAACAGAGAGAAAGATGCGTTAGAGGATAAAAGAGTATCTATAAGACAAAGAAGGATGTAAGAGAAATGATGAAGAACCAAATAAGACAACATAATGTTACAATATAATTATGAACAGTAATCTTAAAAGATGAAAAACATTGAGTAAAACCAAGCTGAGTAAATCCAAAACAGTAGAGAAAAAAGTCAAGGTATAAAGGACGAAGAAGAGAGAGGGCCAGAAACATCCATCGACGATGTAGAAAGTGACTGGATGAAATTCTTCAGCTCTGCTGGCTCCTCAAAGGTCGAAGTTTTATTCTGATAGGTAACCTTGAATAAACATGGGTGAAAAAGTCCATATCGGGCTCCAAGCATGCGTAAAGGGGGTCGGAGATCCAAAAACTCTTTCCGCCGTTTAGCCGTTGCAGAGGAAACATCCTGAGATAAAAATAACTTAGTACCCGACCAGACAAGTTGTTTTTTATGCTTAGCTGCATTTAAAACCAGTAGCAAGTCCGTGAACCTCAAAAACAGAAAAATCACACCTCGTGGCTTGGAGGGAGCAGCTGAAGAGGACAAACGAGGGCCTAGCCTGTGTGCTCTCTGTATATTCAGATTTGTAGAAGCAGGAAGGTCCAGAAGTTTTATGAGAAAGTTGTTAAAGAAGGGAACTGGATCATCACCTTCTAAGTTTTCCGGAAGGCCGTATAAGCGCAAGTTGTTGCGCCTATTTCTGTTTTCCAAGTCCTCCGCTGATTTCTTCAACCAAAGGACCTCCTTCTCAAGGACAATTAGTTTTGTAGAGACACTTTGAAGTTCATCAACCTGCTGTTCCACTGTGGAGATGCGAGTGTCCATAGAAGCCCACTTGGTGTCCATAGTCTGTAGGCGTGAATTAGTCTCCTCGATAAAGGGGCGCAAAGCGCGAATTTCCTCAAAGATAGTGTCAAGAGAAACCGGGGAAACTGGCTTTGGTGGAGAAGGAGGGTCCTGTTTGAGGCGTTTGTTAGCAGAAGATGAGGCCTGCGGTTTAATTGTCGCTGGTGACGCAGATGTCGACCTTGAAGAGCTGGATTGCGCCATAGTGGTAGTATTCCTAATTACAGGAGCAGAGGAAGAAGATACTGACACTGGAGATTGATTAGTAGATCTCTTCTGTGTAAGTAATAGCTTCTTGCTCCTGCCCATAGAGCAAGGAAGGAAATAACTACGTGTAGTAGGAGGAAAACACCAGTGAGGAAATGAAATGTCTCATAGTATGTGAGGTAGGCTCCACAGGTGTATGCGCAAACAGTTTAAAAGTACAGCATTATTGTCACCAAAATTCAAAATATGTCTGGTCAGGTAAAAATTGATAGAGAAATTAATAAGTATCACCCATAAATCAGGAAAGCAGCATAGCAACTGAAGTAAAATGCGAGGAAAGCCTCACAGGGAAATCCAAAATGGCGGCCGCAGAGGAGTCAGAGCAATAAAGAGGAGAGGTTTTACCTCAAAAAACAGAGAGGACACCCATATCAGGCATATGAGGGTGTTCAGGAACGGTTCCGATGTCTGAAACTCACTATTTCGATGTCTAAAGGTAATTTTTTGCCGCGAAATTTACCGCGACATTTCCGCCGCGACGCGGAGCTCCGGAGCTAGGCGGCCATCTTGTTTGGCGCCGCGCGCGCTCCCCCCCAACCTAGGCCTTTTTTGATTTGTGTAGTTTCAGGTTGCCAGGCTTCTCTGCTCTCCCACAGCCCATTTCCTCCAAGGGTTGCATTTGATCAGCAGTATACATTAAAAAATTAACAGCAAATTGTAAAATGAAATAGAACATGGCTACTCGTTTTATCTCCAATTCCCATTCTTGCCCTTCTTGGTATAGTACAACTCATTCCACAGCATATCTGTCTGGCTCAAATAGCTATTAGGATTACTGGGCCTTCTATGATTAGCCCCGATTTTGATGTATAGTCACACAACATCCTACACCACCGTAGGCTAAGCTGGAAAGTTGTTACTGTAATTACCATTTGTTTTCTCTTTGACACACTCCCATACATTACACTGCCAGGCGCTGTGTCAAATAACACAATAAGCGCATCTCGGTGCTCAGCCCACAATATATGACACACTTCCCACATTGGTATAAAACAAAAAAAACATCCTCCTAACCATACTCCCTATCTTGTGTAGCTTCCTTTCCATTTGGATAAGCACTTCAGCGCCACACAGGAGGGGGTAGGAGACACTATACATTTACAACAAAATCATTCAATACAATACAATATGATGTTTAAAAATGCTTACTTTTGATTTCCCTTTCAGCAATATAGATATCTTCGAAGAGAAAAGAAAGTCAGAAAATAGAATCTTACAATGAAAACATACATTTCATGTGCTACACTTTCCTACCCCATTCAAGCTTATCCCCAAAAATTGCTATAGTTTTAATTATGCAATGACTATGAGTAAGAATACCCAAAAGAATCCACATCCACTGAGTAGAATAGATATAAAAGCATGACTAAAAGGGAATCATGTTTGCAGAGCAGCAGACATAAACCCGTTGAAAGCATTGATGAGAGTAAAGCAAGTGGAAGGTGTGTTTAAGTAAGGACCATACTTGTGCAAAAGAGGAGACATGATCATTATAGTTTGAGTTGGAAAGCATGTTAAGTAGGGGGAGCTTAAGTGACAAATGTTGAGAAAAACCAATGAAAATGTACAATGCAACAGAAAAAAGAGGTTTGAATTTGTCACTGAAAAGTTGATCGTCAATGCACAGAATAAGTATGTTTACACTTATGCTAGAGAGAGTATGGAAATATGCATATTAGTGAATCCCTCAATACATCAGAGGTTCTTGCAGTTTATAGTGGCACGACCAGGCCTAGGAAGGAATGCTGGTGCACGTCATTGCGCTAGCTTTCCTGCTAGTGGCTCTGAAACACATTATGACATTGGATGGCACGTGGGTAGATTCTTGACGGACACCAATCACCAGTTTAAAAAGCGACAGTATCGGTGCTTAATGCCACTGAATTCGCAACAGTGGCAATACTGCTGTTTGTCATCCATTGACTAGCCTAGCGGACAACCTCTAAGCCACTCACTGGCTGACGCGAACATCTCCACATCCATGTCATGCCATTCTCTAACACAAGAAAAGTGTCAGTCGAAAACAATGTGTAAATTGGCTAGAAGTGAAAAATAAAAATCTTCATAGAATTAGCTAGTGGACATAGAGGATTTACATAGACATACAGGAAAAGAGATAAAATTGAAAATGTATCCCTGATCAATTTATTGGGTTAGCGCTGGATCACTAATATCAGGAATGTCATTCTATATCATTCATATCTGATCACTTGTAACATTTAATCAACAGTTTGAGATGATATTGCGTAAGGAGAGCGTCCATTTCCTACAAACATTCTCCTTACACATCACAGGGCCGGAGCTTTAAAAAAGGAGATGCCATGCGCCCTTGAAGCTTTGCACTGTTGGCAAGAATCAAAAGGGGTTACCAGACCTCACCTAGATTAAGAACGCGGACGTCCTCCCAGTCAGCAAAGAAACTAGGCTTGGAAAGCCCAGCCATCAATCTTTCTCCGGCAACTGTCAAGCCTGTCATTGCAATTTATCTGATAAAAAGCTGAGTTGTAAACTAAAGAGTTCTGGTGCATGCCTCTTTAATCCAGTCCCTACCCCTTTCTATCACTCTTGCAGATTCCTGCTTACTTCCTTGATGATGTTTTTTTCCTCTTTCTCTTCCTCTTTTGTTTCCCGTCTGTGTGTTTTCTCCCCTCTCACTCTTGGGAAATGTCTGATGAGGAAACATATGTGCTGGTCCCTTAAAATGAGTGTCAGTGGCCCCACCGGCAACAACTGGCTCAAATTAAGCACAGCAAAGTGGTACAGTATGTCTTTATCACAGATGGACGGGCCACTGAGGAGGCCGCAAAAGACGATACACCTAGGTAAATCCTTTAGGGAAGATATTAAGACATTAACGTCCACCTGTAGAGAGCAGTCTGTAAGGCCAAAAGCCAGGCAAATGTTAAAACAATGCTGGGACTGCATGTTATAATTATAACTTGAGACACAAAAAATTCGGGTCCTGTGTTAACAAGCTAGATCAATGTCAGCCAGTAGACCAGGGCAGCAGTGTTATAGCTGAACAATGGCGCCAGTTCATTATATATTTGTATTTAACATCAGAGGGGGCACCGAAAAGCAATTAGATATTTAAGACCACAATTTGTCCAGGGTATTCAAGGTTGTGGTGCAAAGTAGATCTGGAATCGGTGCCGACTGAGTCAGTGGTGGTGCCTATGGAGGTATGACCAGCATGGCCTCCAGCACTGGGGTCAAGCGCAGAGGGTTGTTGTCATCAAGATCAGTTGGTTCTGGGTAGTTCCCACTTGCAGCAATTTGACTAGAGCTCCCACTGGTTTCGTGGAGCCAGAGGACACACCAGAGGGAGAAGAATATGTCAAATACCTACAGCACAGCCTTGTTGAAGTCCTGAAGTTGCTGTGAAGTGGATTATAGACTATGAAATTGAAGAAAATCAGCTCTATGGCCGCCATCAGATTCGAAGAGGAAGGCAAAGCTGGCATTCTGTGTCTGGATTGCTGACTATGAGACTTATACTGAAGTAAGGAACGACTGGATCTTGAAGAGCCTCACCTACTTTTTCTATGCTTCTTTTTGACTTGTTCCTCAGCTTACATTACGAGGGCAATCTGGACCAGAATTGACCTTGTGACCTGGGTCAGGATTGACCACGGTTTTTGTGCTCAGCAACATAGAGTTTGTCTTCCTGTTTCCTGATGGTATTGGGATGCATCAGAAGCATCTGTCAGAGGACATGGAGTCATGTTTGGTGCCGAGGTGCCACAGGCAGACAATAGAGGGATCTGTAACCAACATCTGCGGCCGAAGGTTTGAAACCAGGTGGAAAGGGTAGGCATTACTGTACACTGCTAGGGATATTCAAAGAAGTCCACAAAGACTTTAGTAAAGGACTGCAATCTGTAGGAGAGGAGCTCAAGATCTTTGTTGAAGGATGCCGAAAAACTAGCACAACCTTTGGCAATCAGCGAATAGTGCCAAAGTTGTCCGGATCAAGTCTAGCCCCAGGGAGAAATTCCAAGATGAGGATTTGTGGCAAGATGGTTTCATCAGAATTAGGTAAGTATTGCAGAATTTACTAAAAACATCCTGCAAGATAATAGTGTGTTGAGCCATACTACACAACAATGCAACAATCAGAGGCTACCTAATAGACCCACAGCATTATGACTCTAAAGGTGACAACCCCTTCCCTCTCACCATGTACAGACAGGTTTGGATGCCACAAGAGCAACTGAAGAAAAGGTATGCCAGAGAGTTGTCGCCAGCAACAACTTTTGGGATAAATGTTGAACACTTGATACATTTCAATGATATAAGGATGTACAGGGCGTCTTCCTGTTTATTTGGAAGTTCAACAATGAATGGAACAAAAATACCATCCAGTCTTGTACAAAAAGAAATATGTTACATCACATGTAATTGAATACAACTATCTGTTTCTTTTCCCTTCTCCCTATTCCAGACTTTCACCATCTCTCTTTCATCCTCCCTCTCTCCCTCAGAACTGCAGCACCTGGTATTCTATCCAGCAAGCATCATTAGAATAGGGAAGCTAATTAGGCTGCATGCCTCTTCACTTTCTGGAGGCAGTGGCCCCTTGAGCTGTCTGCAGCTCCACCAGTTTAGATGTAATCTGTGCAATATCCTTGGTCACATCACAGGTGTTGTGTATTTGTAGATTTACAATGTGAAGAGACATTAATCCTGTTGCACTTAGCCAGCCTATAAATAAATTGGCTAAACCCCTCAATCTTCGAGCCATTTGACATTGTCTGCACCTCAGTGAGAGTGTTTCATCACATCCAAAAGGTATTGTTTTGGCCTCTGACATTACCTCTACTTGTGTCACCAGGGTTTTTTCACCCTAACTCATGGTCCTAAAACATGCTTTGATTGTTTTTTTAGGCCAGTGTGCCTCTTCCCCAGCAGGCACATGGTTGGAGTTGCTGTTTCTGGACCACCAGAATTGATGACTGTTGGTGCACCTCTGTCACCCTTCTCCCGAATTCTGTCTCTTGCACTGATGACGATTCATTGTCACCTGTATTTTCTCTGATGGCTGAGGTGTCCATACGAAGGTGGACGTTTATGTACTGATGTTGGATGATGCATTTGTGGAGTGGTTCTGGGCCTGTGCTGCACAGTCTGACACTTGGATGCAATTGGCTGCTCAGATTGGCTTTTCACAGACCTTGGTTTACTGGTGTCCCCCATGTCTGCCCCTGCACTCTTCGGGATCTTTAGCACCTTCCACTTACTCCGGGTGAGAAGTGCCCTCTATGGAAAAATGCAATGCTTAGCGTTTCTACCATTACATAAAAGCATGTGACGGTGTCATGCATGTTGCATCTACATTTGGATTGACTCCTAATTGTCATATTAGGGTCAGTAGATTAAGGGCCTTATTACGAGATGAACAGTGTGGGAGTGGGCGGCCAGGCCAGCGCCCCGCTCCCACACCTCCAAACTCGTCAGCAGACCATCTGCCAGATTATGAGTTCATTCATGATCTGGTAGGCAGTGCTTTGGCTGACCCCGCCGATGAGCCTTAGAAAGGCACTGCAGTGGGAATGCCAAAGCAAGTTCCGGGACGGCATGGACTGTTAAGTCCTTGCCATACAGGAACTGGGGTGCAAGCACACAGGGAGGCACTACATGTGCCCTGCATGCATCCCCATGGCCCTGAGACAACAGGGGGCACTGTAGGGCCCCCTTAGTTTCCTCACCACCACAGTTTTCATGGCCGGGCTCACCGCCATGAAAACTGTGGCTGTGAAGAAACTCAGAATATGCTTTGCGGTGCAGCAGCAGCACCACCAGCATAATGCTGGGCCAGACTGCTGCGCCGCCGCCAATGCATCACGGATTCCCAGCAGTTGCGGCGGTCATGTAGCGGTGGGACCGCCAGTGCTGCGGTTCCCGCTACGCCACCGCGAGTTTGGCGGTCCAAACTTATAATCAGCCCCTTAATGTGTACATTTTGCCTTCACTGCTCATGTCGCTATCTGCACACTGTTAGTGAATGGCCTATGTGGCCTAGAATGCATTTTCTCTATCCCATGTGTGACAGTTCTGTATTAACCTTTTGGAGCGTGGGATATATGGTGTAAGGCAGTATAAACTTTGCATGTATACTATGATGCAACTGGCTATGTGGGGCTCTAACCTTTGGCTGTGGTCTTAGTGCCGAGGCTTGTCAAAGACTCTAGCTGCAGGTGCTGTCCATTATCTCCTCCGTGGAATTTAGAGACGGTTCGTGGAAGTCCCTCCTCTCCAGTTCCAACTGCTTCTCTTCTCCAGTCAGCCACTATCTTCCTTGTTAAGAGACGTCATGTCGTGACTTCTTTTGAGCATTTCTTCAGCGAGGCAGTAAGTGAAACCCACAGCATTAGTTTTCTTCTCTAAGGTAATACAGGTTTTCTTTTTTTGTGGCCTCAGGCACTGTTAGAGATGATTTTCCCCCAAATTTGTAATTTTTGGAGTCACACCTCGCCAATATTTCAAGTTCGACATCAGAAAAAGTTTCCTTCCTTCCCCTTTCTCCGACCTTCTTCTGGGAGTCCTGGGCAGCCATGATAGTTCTGGATTCACCTGCTGGCACTACTTGCGCCCCCTCCTCCAGTGCTTGCTGTCTCAGCTCTGCTGGCAAGGCCTCTACTTCCTGGTTATGATATCCTGAATAACTTCCAAGATGACATTCAGAATTTGCAATGGCAAAATCGTGTGAGAAAGTGTTTATACATATGGGTTTGAGATTACAATTTGCCATTCGTTATTTTCAGTGATTTGGAAATCACAAAACCAATGACAGCTTACATTGGGCCCCTACTTTTATTTACAGAAAAATCTGAAAATTTGTGTGGTTAAACCCTGGGGATGCAATGGTTTTCTTAGGGTGACCTGTACATTTCTGATTTTAATTATTCCCCTATACCTAAAAATAGATCTCCAGATCAGTTTATCTATTTTGGTGAATAGTCTGAAAAAGTGAACAAGAGGGTGCAGCTTGTCTATTGTCATGCCTTTTAGATCTTTAAACAGAGATTAAAAATGGACATCCTGGGAAATGTGCCTCTAGCCTAGGATCCCAGGATCCATATTGTCCATGTGTGTATCTACTTTATATTAGAATTATGGGCCCCGGGTTAATGGGGAGACAATTACCATTTTATAAAGCACTCTCTTTGAAACATATAATTAATGTGGTCTTTCCGCATACAACTAACTAAGCGTGTTGTAAAAAGAAAAAAAAAGAGGACAAGGGGAGATAACCGCCCCCTGCTTTACTAAGGTTATGCTACTGTTTAAAAAAGTCCATGCAACGTTTTGGTTGAAATGTTCACCACCAGGCTGGTGCAGCTGAGGGAGGCACACATCCAACATCTGAGCACAGTGACAACCGGTGTCAGCATGTCACTAGCACAGAACCTTACGGGCGAGACTAAAGATGCTTGCTAGTATGCTGACAGTAAGTCATAAGAGGATGAAGTGTAGAAGAGATCTCAGGGAGGGTAGAGAGAGCCTACATATAGAATTCTTTATGTTCCAAATATTTACCTACAGTGCATATTCTCGCTCTGGCCCCACTTAGAAAAACCATAACAAATGTACCCGCTGCTGTAGGCATTCAAATAACACCCCTCAGAGCCCCAGATAAAGCTGAGTGATGTTGCCTAACTTGATAAAGCAAATTACTTTAATAACATTGAAACAGTAAGAGTTCTTGCCATCTAATTTATAGAGCTCGATTACTTCTCAGGTTCAAATATAAACCTTGCTTCTTTCTGCCACTTACCAGATCATGGCCTTGGGTCGGGCACACTAGGTGGAGGCATTCCACCATAACTTCCGACAGCAGTCCCTTAAGAAACTGAAAGAGAGAATGAAAAAGGATAAGTATAGTGGAGTCTGCCTTTAATAACACTCTGTTCTGATGCTCATGTTTGCAAGAAACATTGGAGTGTAACAACTACACTGCAGCCTAGTATTTCGATAAATGCTCCAGAGAAAATCTGGTCCAGGGGACAACTGCCTGCTGCTCAAATGTCTTCCCAAATGGTATTCCTTTTTTTATAAACAGCACTTGTCCCTTTAGGGATCACAGGCTGCTGCAAAAAAAAAAATCCCATTGGGATGCAGGATGGGGTGGGCTGTCCATAGCAGGCGACCAGCCCAGTGTTTGTGCTCCAGTGGCCTGCAAAATATTATTCAGTAGGCAGGACAATCTGTGACTCCCAGCTACTGGAGATTTTGTGATGCAACATGACAGTACATGGGATGCATTGCAAAATTAGTGAGTGGTCATAAAAAGGTTGTGCACAATTTACAACCACTTTTTGTGAACAGTCTTTTAGTACATCAGGGTCTTAGGTGACTAAACTGTACCTGATAGAGCCATTGGAATTGTAGTAGAGAGAAATGCTAGAAGCACTTCATGCTTGACAATAGTGACACTAAAGGCAAACTCAAAAAAAAGGTTGCTGCTTATATATTTAACCATTTTTATTTGGATTGCACTTTAAGTGATGGCCATTTGCCTGATCAAATGGGCACATCCAGCTTAAAGCCATGCACTTCAGTGCTAGGGCTAGTGTCCAATACTTTACTTTCCCAATGACTTTTGTTTTTTGGATTATTTCTATTTTTATTTTTAGTCATCCTTGTGAGTTCAAACTATGAGCTACATTCAGAAAGGTACCAGAGTACTGTAAATGTCTGGAAAAGATCCATAAGAGGATTCCTGGCAAGTGTACATGGATTTACTAATATGGATTTCTCTGCCGTGAGCATGGATACATCTCCAGTAGTAAATCCCAGAGATGGGGTGAGAATGGGTGTTAAAAGACATGGTTTGTCTGAATGTTTTTTAGCTTTTCAAGGGAGCAGTTACCGCCATAAGGAGTTCTGCCAGCAAGGACCACAAGTCCCAGCCCGCAAAGCGGCTGCTACGCCGCCGACACCTCTGTGATGCGCCTGGAAGCGCTTAAGAAGCCCGCAAAGCTCCCGCAGCGCGGGACGCACGCGGCCGTGCCCGGGCCGCGCCCAAGCGAAGCCCGGGCCAAGGGCGGGCCCGTCTGCGCCCGTCCGGGACCGAGGAGGCTGGGCTGGGCCTACACTCTTGGTTTCATTCATTCTTCTTAACTTTCATCAACCTCCAGCACCTTGTTACAGCACGTTTGACCACCTTCTAGCTCTAGTGGCAGAGGAGCAGGTGGGGAGGCATTCCCTTTAAATTCATTATTATTGACATTTGTAAATTGTTTATCTGGTCACTGGGCTGCAGTATTAGGTAACCAAGGGGCATTGTGCCCCGAGCACCAAGGCCCGTGTGTTTAACCCCCTGTGTATGCACCAGTCGTCCCTGAGTTTGGTTATTTTTGTGTTGAAGCCCATCACACAGCTCATGGTCTTGGGTACACCGTGGGAAAACGTAAGGTGACTACGGATCCCGGGAGGGCCACGACAGGCTCTGTAGTGACTATGGACTCTTTCTTACAGCGGGCCGCAGGAGTGCTCGATAAGGAGATAGAGTTGGTGATCCGGAGTCTCTCAAGGTCCCCGGTAAAAGGTCCCCCACCCATGCCCGCAGGGGTTCAAATGTCTGTGTGTTATATTCCATATAGGTACCATAATATAGGCCCCGGTAACTTCATTACCCTTCACCTATATTCTTCCCTACATTACACTTGTCACGGTTTACAGGGACTGACCTTTTACCTAGATACGACACTGCATTCAGAACACAGGTTTTCCCTAGTTCGAGACCTCATACATTATGCATGAGGATTCTTGGAAGCACAGCAGGGCGACCATCTCCTGTATAATATCTATGTATATAGTTCATGCCCGACATCATCCTTAGGCCGACACAGTAGTACAGCGAGGTAGGACCCCTGGGGAGACCTATGGGTATATATACATCACATCTTGCTAAGAGAAGGTAGAGGAGACCGAGACTTCCCGGCCGACACACTGACCAGAGACGCTGAGGTTCCTGCATGCAGACACTCCAGCTCACAATGGTCTAACATTCCCTCGCGGGATGTCCAATGCAAGCCCAGGACGGGGTCCCAGAGTCTCTCACTTCAGGTAATGGGGTTGGCTAAATCCTAGAGGGATTCTTGGCTTAAACACCTATACACATGCTAGGTACATATAGATACATCTAGTTAGGAAGGCATCTTAGGAGTACGCATCTTTTTATCATGTGTTTTATATACTCGTGTGTATTCATGACTATTGTAAGATGGTAGAACTATACCATCCATTTACCTTCATAGTACTGCTAATCATTTATATCTTATACTGTCTAACGGTTGTTGCAGCTCATCTATTTTACACTAGAATAACAACTGTTCAATAAATACTTATTGAAAATGCCCAGCCTGTTTATTCTGTGTATCTCTCTGAGACAGACTAAGTAAGCACGAGTGACTGAGCGAAAAGTAGTATATTGTTCCACGGTCCTGAGGGATCAGGGTTGTCATGTTCGATGGTTGCCAAGAACTATTCTCTCCTTGGTAAGAGGAGATTCTAGTGGCACTGTGAGCTAGTTGGTACAAGAAGCCAACATACCCGGTGGGGGTGTCCGGAATCAGTCAGACACCAATACTGCAGTGTATGTTGTCTAAACGCGCAGATCCTATATACTTTCATAGGAGCTACACGACATGGCGCCGCCAACGTTGGTTGGGTACTTATTTAACAGTAGAATCTGAGTAGTTCAGTCGTGCTATTCTCAGAGACCCCTACTCACAAATCCCCAGAGACGTCTGGGGTGGGAGGGCACAAACTCTGCCACAGCCGAGTAGGAGAAAAATCCTATTTATTTGCTGTTGGTTAATCAAGCTTGAAGGACACAGTGTTCTTAAAAATTGTGCAAAACACCTTATCTTAGTTCCCTTGAAAAGTTATTTTGTGTTCTAAACACAATGACTAACCAGGTCTTAGACCCACTAGACCAACCATTACTGCTCTCGGAAGACGAGGACGATGCACACGCAATACATATTGCGGCAAACATTAGCAATGCTGTCACCCTGAAACTGCTTGTGCATGGTCTAACACCTAGGGGTGGCGTAATAGCTTTCGTGATTGAGGCCCACGAATCATACAGAACAGAGGTATTTTATTCGTGGGTTACATTCCCAGCAGCAAATGCAGACATTTCATTACTACACAGAAGATGAACCACCAGCGGAATATTGTCCGTATGAGGACATTGAAGTTCCGCTCACGTACCAGGGACACATACTGGTTTAAAGGCGCCCTCCCCCATACAAGAAGTAGAGTAAGACTCGGTCCGCTCAGAAGAGAAGGAGCAACATGGCCAATATTAGCGGCCTACACACCACATCCTGACATCGAAACAATGCCAGGAGGAGACTTACTCATACTTCACAAAGAATTCATAAAAATTTACAGAAACATGACGCAGTTTGTCATGAGGACACTTACAGTCCAGCCGGCAACGGTTACAACAAACACAACTACAGTTCAAAATACAGCAACTAAAATTACGCCACAAATGTTACACGCAATAATGGGTAAAATGCCCGCAAAACATGAACAAATGCCATTTTGGGTAGCTCAGAACATAACACAGCTAGAAGCAGTATTTCCGAATACCAGCCCATATGAAAAACACGGAATGCTGACAGTCTGCTTGCCCATGGGGATAACACCACAGATAGAGGATTGTACCTATTGGGGTACAGTTTTTGCTGCCATATATACCAGAACTCATGGTATCCCGTCATTAGCAGTAATACCAGATGTATTAAGACAAATACAAAATGAGTACGGAGCAGAGCCTGCTCTGAACTTAGGGATAAAAATACTAGGTAATTATGCCCAGGTATCAGCTATAACATTAGCAAATATTAAAGGGGAGGCAGCATCAGTGGCTATCCGCCAACGCACAAGGGAGTTCAGCCCTTTACAGCAGGAGCACGAACTACCTAAAATAATTGAAACTGCATATGCAGAATTAGGCAGGGACAGTTTGGGTTGTAAAGCATTAAAACCACAACTGATGGGTAGTCCAGAGAAGGAGACCTTCAAGCAGACACCTGCTTCATCAAAAAAGAAGTGGGACAATAACAAAAAACAATAAGTTAAAGAAAACAGATCTCAATCCAGAGGTAGATCTCCTCCACAGGAGCCCTCCGAAAGGAGGTATAACCTTAGGAATAGGGACAATATTAGGAAACCTGACAGGTATCAGGATACTGATACACGTTCCTCTCGTTCCTTTCAGGGTTCAACGAAAAACTTCGAGAGGGAAGGACGGTCAGACAGACAAGAAGAGCGTATAAAGTCTAGAGACAAGCAGCACGCTCAAGAATATACTTCCAAAAAAGAAGATAAACCAAAACAAAAGCCAAAGTTCAAAAAGAAGAAGGTTGCAGGTCTAAAGTTCAGACATGCCCAGAATTCTGAGGACTCGACTACTGAACGGGGAATGGGCTCTGACGATGCTAGACAGTGCGGCAGAAGTAACAATAGCTCGCCAGAACCTGATGGAATTTCTGATGACAGCGGACTAGAATTATTGTATCAAGGTAGAAACACCGGATTCTAGGGTAAGTGTCCCACATAAGTTATATGAAATAACACTCCAAATAGAGGGGGACAAATGCAGGACAGTTAGAGGTCTCTTTTGGGAGAACCTAACGTTTGGCTATGACATTTTGTTAGCTGAACAAGATTGGCCACCAGCATTCGTCATGGACTGCCCTAGAGTAGAAACAGTAATTTTACCAGCATTCTCAGACCATATTCCCAAATACCTAAAATATACATATGTGCAGGAGTGGGCGATAGCCCAAGCCCCTGCATTATACAAAAACCATGTTGGATGGGATGAGGATTCAAACGACCACATAATTCCATTAAAAAATACACCAACTGCACAAAGGCAGTATCCAATAAAGCAAGAAGCTAAAAAACAGGTCAGGGAGATCTTAGATCAACTTGAATACCAAGGGGTGATTGAAACTTGCACCTCTCAAATGGATAACCCTTTGTTTCCTGTATCAAAACCTGACAATTCATATCGTTAAGTTTTAGATTACAGACATTTAAACACTTGCACTAAAACATTTGTAATTCAAAATGCACACAGTGCCGCACTAAGGAATAACATTGCACGCACAAATACAAAACAACGATAGATATCTCTAATGGATTTTTCTGCCAAAATATAGTGCCTGAAAGCAGGTATTTAACCGCATTCTCCGCGTTAGGCTCCCAGTGACAATTTTGTAGACTCCCCCAGGGGTATAAGAACAGCCCGGGGTTATTTTCAGCCAGAGAAACTGAATTACTTCAAAATTTGGATGAAGAGGCATTGTCCCATGTGGATGATATTTATCTAAAGGATGATGACCTAGAGGAACACTTGAACAGAGTAAATACCATAATTTTGGGATTTGCCTCTGAGGGTTACAAATTCAACTTTAAAAAATCAAAGATAGCCCACCTCAATGTCCTTTTTCTGGGATATGAGCTTTCAAATGAAGGGAAAAGCCTAGCGGCTAACTTTTTAGAAAAGTGTGCACTGCTCCAACCTCCAAAAACATAATTTATTTTACAATCAATAATGGGATTCCTAAACTTTGGCAGAACATGCATTTTAGATTACGCAGAAAGGGTAAAACCTTTCTACGATTTAATAAAACCTGACTTTTCAGTTAGACAATGGACACAGGAACACACTGATATCCTTCGTTCTCTACAAGCTGATATGATAGCTTCAAAACACTTACAGACATGCGTAAACGTACGCAACCTGGTGATCCGTATAGTTGCAGGTCAATCAGGATACACCTACCTAACATATAATGAAGGTGAGACAGTGCCAATAGCATATAAATCACATTTGTACACGAATGATGAGATGCGCTTTGCATCAACTGAAAAAATTCCAACAGCAGTACAGACTGCTGTAGTAAGAGAAAGAGCCCTGGCTCAAGGGAAGCGTATAATTGTCGTTACCCCAGTTCCAGCCCTAGAAGCTGCGACAAAGGCAAGCGTTCCCAACGCTAAAGCCTTACATCCAAGATGGATACAATGGGCTAATTCTCTCACTGCGACAGATGTAGAATACGGGTATGACCCAAGTCTAAAGACACAAGCATTTCTGCAATACGAACAAGAATATCCTCTAACAAATGAAATAATGCCTCTAGATCAGTATGAATATATAATTTACATTGACGGTTCTGCTCAACCGGCCATAGGGAATAAACACAATACAGCGCTGCGTGTGCTATCGTTAAAGGATGCATGCAGGATGGAAAGTTTTGTCCGAGTTGTACAAAAACGCAATCTCTAGGAGACTGCACGGCACAGCTGGCAGAATTAAAAGCACTATTACTGGCACTGGTAAATACGGATCGAGAATTCCCCACACTAATCGTGTGTGATTCCTTTTACTGTGTACAGTCATACAATGAATATTTACATCATTGGGGACAGAATGGGTTTAAAGATGCAAAAGGTGGCACAATAAAGCACAAAACGCTATGGAAACAGGTAGTGGAGTTGAAAAACAAACTACCAAGGGCTCATGTGATACATACACTGAGTAATCAACGTGATGGCGTTCATGTTGAAGGGAATTCATTGGCTGACGAAGCCACAAAGGGGGCTGTACGCACGGCATGGATCATCAAATAATTCTGGGGTGCAAGAACCCGACGGACTGAACAGTTGTACAATTGGCCAGCATTTACCCCTTACACCCACTATTGTAGTTAATAATCCCAGGGGGGACATTGTACCTTCAAGCCAGGGGCATGTGGTGGACACTCCTATCAAGCATCCGGTCAAACCAGTAGTTGCCGGATTTGCTACACGAGGGAGGCCGGGAGGTGTAGAGTTGGTTAGCCAAGGGTCGGGCATAAAAAGGAAGGGCCAAATGCCTGGGAGAAAGGCCAAAAGACCTGTTGTAGGGATTCTGCACATACACAGAGCTATGCACAGGATAATAGGACCTCGGAGTATAGTGGTGAGCCAACCATGCCCCTGAGTACCCACAATTCCAATCCGACTAGCTTTAGCGTCTCATTCGCAGCGCAGCTACCAATGATTAGACAACCCAGAACACGGTCTCTCTCAGGACTCGCGGGAGCAAGAACACTCTTTCATCACTCACTCATACTTGTCCACAACGTGCGAAATAAGAGACACTGTATAGTTTAAAATGTTTATTTCAACTATCGTGCTCTAAGATACAGTACACGTGCCAGTACTATCAGCATAATGCATAATGATAAAATAATAAGCATGGTTACAATTCCATAAAATACAAACGGGGACAGCATTTTATAAAGACAGTGGATATAGGGCTAAATAGCCTTACCACCCTCCCTGTGCTAATAACTAGTTTATTATAAAAAATAGAAGACCTCTGGGCTTTGTCAGACGGACCCTCATACCTCAATATCTAGATGCAAGGTTTACATCATCAGACAAGCACAGCTCTTCTCCCTGGAAAGGTTTGTCTCCAAGTGCCTCAAACAGCTAAATCACAATATTAAAAGCACACGAATTTCCCCAGTGCAGCTGTACTTCGTGTTATGTCTAAGTACGAGGGTCTGACCAGATCAGCAAGAACAAGGGACGTTGTTTTTCGACCTTGTACATGTTGTGCAGATGAACCCACAGGGAACAGGAGAAAAGGTGAAAGGCAGACAGTTCTAATATAGCCGGGCACAAGCAGAGGCTGGAAAACAAAGTCACAAAGTAACGTGTGCAAAAAAGGCATCATGGCTGCCAGGCCCAAGTTAACTTAGCAATGTAGGCAATGAGGCCACAAACCACACTACACCCTCCCCTGGTCAGTCCATAGGCCAAGACATAGGACGAAAACAGAGTTCAAATAGATGGAGCAGAATGTAAACGTCTATTTGTGAACAGTCCCCAATGACGGACGGTGAAGAAAGAAAATTCAGTCTAAAAAAAATCCAGTGAGGTTTTTTTTTTTTTTTACTACAGACCAAGAGCCGAATTGACATCCCAGAAGTCCACAATCAATCAAATACTGACAAAGGTACATATGATGCACATATTAGAATCCTTCCAGGACTCTTTGACGGCTATGATGGACTCCAAACTGGGTTCACTACTCCAACGTTTGTCCTAGATTGAAAAGGGACTCTCTGACCTCAAATGCTGTGTATCCCTAAGTGGTGAAGCTGGCAACCTGGAATCAAGGCCTTTAATGGTTCCCCCAGCAACGGATTGCCCCACCTTGGTAGCCCTACACTCAAACACTAGGGAGTATCCACATTCCCCTAAAAAAAACAACAAGGGGCCAGGCACACTCCCGACGGTTTTCGCCCTCCTTTTTGATCCACACAGTTTCAAATCCCAGCTCAGACATTGGACCTGCGGAAAGGTTTTCTATACGGGATCAACCCATCCCTGAGAGAGTAACAAAGCTGGAGAGCCATCCCAGGGGAGAGGGGAGGGCTTTACGCAGAATCTGCCTGTTATACATCTGACAGCAGAATCGACACCGTATCTTGTGATCTTGGGGAATGTGCCAACTCTCCCTCAGGGTGCCAAGGAGGATTATTCTCAATTGAAGAATAAAGTCTTATATTGGTTATCCTGTAATACTGCTCTAGGCACAAGGGTAGAGAAAAACATTAACATGGTGCGAAGGGTCAATTGGGTAGGCAATTCTCATAAATCCTGCAAGGGTGATTGTGTTATCATCAATTTCAATAGACCTCACATTGCAGAAAGGATTTTGGTTACAGCTCTGAATAATGCCCCTCTTGGCCACAAGTCGTCCATCACGGCTCTACCTCTTGTTGTTTTTTTTACAAACCTGAGACATTTGGGCAGAATTACATGACTAATACCACTAGGGCTCCATTTAACAGGCAGATGCCACCATATCCACATCTCAGGAATACAAATTCAAATTTAAATCCTAATCCAAATAATATGTATTGGCCAGCACAAGGCAGGCAGCTATCAGTTCTACCCCTTATAGAGTTAACCAATCGTTTTGCACCCCTGGACACTATGGATGCCTGCGATTGACTTAGTGGGCCTGCTCTCATGGATCCAGTGACATCTATTAACCAGCAGGAAACAACACGGCAAATCAATGGGACCTTGGGTGAAATTGGTCGCAATTTTATATCGTGGAATATTGCCGGTTTAGCTAACAAGTATTCTGAGCCTTCATGGATTGTATTTATAAAACAGTTCAGTGTGATTTGCCTGCAGGAAACATGGTTGTCTGAAAGTAGTTTACCACTGGAGGGCTATAAGTCGTTCTTTATTCCGGCTACCCCCTCACCTGCAGGAAGATCAAGAGGTGGCCTTGCAATTTATATTTCTCTGGCAGTAGAATGTAAGATATCGGCTCTGCCTATAGAGAGTCCATGTATACAGTCCCTGGTACTTTGCAAGGGGTCCCACAAATTGGGTCTTATTAAGTTTTATAATTCAACATCCTGTGCCAAGGACGCGTGTAATATTACCATGTTGGGCTCCTTTTTAATATGCAACAGAAACAACGGTTCCCGTGGAAAAATATACTAATCTATATTGGTAGTGATATGCACAATCGCAATAATAAAGGGTTATGATGATGTCAGAAGGAAAGGAGACCATGAACACTTCTGTTTGTATTTACAAAAATTCTTTTATATCATTCAAAGAATATATGGGTATGTACAAAAAGAGAAAAAAACAGTAGTGCTTTGTGTCCCCAGTGTGAATGGAACCATAAAACAAGAGTGGTAAATTTGTGACATATAAAATTTGGTTTCCACAATTTTTAAAGGCGACCATCCATAACTTCACAATAATCACAGCTGCTATACGTAATAATAAGAGCTGATTAGATGGTTCACTTTAAATAGCTGTCGACGACGTTTCGACCCTGTGTGCGGTGTAGGGTCTCCTCAGGACCTAGGGGTGTAGGGACATCTATGATTTAAGAAAAGAAAATGGTGTCACTATGGGTACTGTGTAGCAGCAACAGTCCTTGAAAGGAGTGTAATAGACCAAGTAGTACCTGCGAAAGGGGTTGCGAAGCCACGTGAAGAATGTGAGACTCCGGTCAAGTGAACAAAAAGATAGAAAGAATACTTACAAGGGACCCAGCCGGGTGCTACATGTGTGAGAAGGAAAAATAAGAAAGTAAGAGTTACATGAGAAATAGGTTCTTGTCTTAGTTGCAGGTAGGTTGGCATGGGTCGCTGCCTAATAAATTGCTTACCCCAATGTAAGGAGTGGGGTGGGAAGGCTGGCAACCAAGGATATGCACAGTACGACGAATACCAATACGTTGGAAGCTTAATTGCCTGTTAGCTCGGCCTGTGAATGGTACGAGTGGATCTCTGGGTCCCTTGTGAGTATTCTCTCTATCTTTTTGTTCACTTGACCTGTGTTTCACATTCTTCACATGGCTGCGCAACCCCCTTCGCAGGTACTACTTGGTCTATTACACTCCTTTCAAGGACTGTTGCTGCTACACAGTACCCATAGTGACACCATTTTCCTTTCTTAAATCATAGATGTCCCTACACCCCTAGGTCCTGAGGAGACCCTACACCGCACACAGGGTCGAAACGTCGTCGACAGCTATTTAAAGTGAACCATCTAATCAGCTCTTATTATTACGTATAGCAGCTGTGATTATTGTGAAGTTATGGATGGTCGCCTTTAAAAATTGTGGAAACCAAATTTTATATGTCACAAATTTACCACTCTTGTTTTATGGTTCCATTCACACTGGGGACACAAAGCACTACCGTTTTTTTCTCTTTTGTACATACCCATATATTCTTTGAATGATATAAAAGAATTTTGGTAAATACAAACAGAAGTGTTCATGGTCTCCTTTCCTTCTGACATCATCATAACCCTTTATTATTGCGATTGTGCATATCACTACCAATATAGATTAGTATATTTTTCCACGGAACCATTGTTTCTGTTACATATGAATTACCCTGGTTCCTCATGAGTAGGGTGTCCCTTGTTCTTGTTCTGGGCTCCTTTTTAAGGCAACATCTTAATGTTGCTTTCCAAAATTTCGTGATTGCCGGGGATTTTAATATGCACCAATGTGGTGACTCCAGGGTCCCTAGTCTGGCTGATTTGGGTTGCCCACGTGTGAGGGGAATTCATTTTGAACACTCCTTGCAAGGGGATACATTGAACGGTTTCCTTCATGAATTTGACTTATTGTCCCTTATGTGTTCAACTGACACCGGTAGTAAGGCCGTTATTCCATCCTTTAATGGGAGGAGTGGTGGTTCATTTATTGATTTCATACTGGTATCATCGCCTCTACTTGAATTATTCGCAGGTTTTGTTATTCAAGCCAGTGTATACAGTGACCATAAACCTTTGTGTGTTTATTTTAGTGGGTCCATACTAGCGCATAGAACAAGGGCCGGGCAGTGTGGGGTGGTGAGACCAACAGATCGTGGAAGACGGTTAAAATGGGCCCAGGTATCCCCAGATGTATTTTATGAGTCAATATATGTCTCGTGTGCCAACGAGTTAGTTCTGTGCACCACCCCATCTATGGCTCCAGGGGAGGTTATTAGTGCTTTCAAAACCATTTCTGTTAAAATAAGTGACTTTTTAAGTGCCCCGGCTCGGCAACCTGCTACTCAGATCCCCAGATGGTTTGATTCCCATTGCTTCCAGGCAGCTAGGAAATTGCGGGAAGCCTTAAATAAGAGCCCAAGAGATTCCACATTAGTGAGAACCTGCCGAAAGGAGTATAAAATGGAACTGACAAGATGTAAGTCCACGTTAAAGGAGGAAGCCTGGAGGGAGTTAATTGAGGCTAGCATGCTGAGGGACAGTTCGAGGTTCTGGAGCATAATTAATAGCCCCTTCTTAAATCATGAGGAAGGAAGTGCAGTGGGTGCCCATATTACTGAGGAGGAGTGGGTGCTCCATTTTGAAGCTTAGTTCCAGTGTCCCCCAGAGCTAAACTGCCCCTCTGGTCGTGAGGCAGGTATCTCTGATCTAGTTTTTAATATAGAAGAGGTTAAGGATGGTATAGTCGGGTTGTCAAGCAATAAAGCCCCAGGCCCTGATGGCAGTCATGAATGCAGCAGCAAAATCTGGCTGTCCGGAGTCATGGGCTTCTTCCACTATAGTGCCTGTTTTTAAAAAAGGCAATCGAGACAGAACTCACTGCTATAGGCCGATTTCATTGCTGGACTCGGTGGTTAAGGTGGTGGGCTGAGTACTTCTAGATAGGTTGACTAGCTGGGCAGAGGAACACGCTATTTTATCGGACGTCAAGTACGGGTCCGGCCCAGGGCGGTCCACTGTGGCCCAGTGCCTTAACCTATCTATGATTCTCAATAAATACACGGTTGCCCGCCCTGGTACTATTTATCTAGCCTTCATCGATCTGTCTTCCGCGTGTGATCGCGCGAACAGGGCTAAACTTTGGCAGACCATGCTGGCTATCGGGGTAGATGGCAACATTGTTTATTTTTTGGAAAACCTCCACCAAGCAACAAAGGCACAGGTCAGATTTTCGCAAGATTTGAGCGTTTCCCGCAATTTTTCCATAAAGAGAGGAGTACGCCAGGGATGTATTTTAGCCCCCTTCCTGTTTAATTTGTATATTAATGATTTGGACAAAGTTTTAACGACGACAAGGGTTGATTATCCGAAGGTAGGTCAACGTGGTCTGCTGGTTCTTTTATACGCGGATAACGCGGTCCTTATATCTAGGACAGCTAGGGGGTTACAAACACTGCTTGACTCCTTCTCCACCTTCATGGTGGATTTGGACTTATCAATAAACAACTCCAAATCTTATGTGATGTAGGTGGGTCTTCGCACGAAAAAGACTTTTCAATTTAGAATAGGATCCGCTCAGGTCCACCGCACTGATGTCTTTTCGTACTTGGGGGTCATAATGGATGAGCAAATGAAATGGGGCCTATTAAAACAGAGAAAGAGGGGTGACCTAGTGTGGGCAAATACGGCCATTTTTAACTTTTCTTCTAAATTAGGTAAGAGTCCGATCGCAGCACTTTTAAAGATATATCAGGCAAAGTGTGTAGTAAAAGCCTCTTATGGCAGCGAAATATGGGGGGCGTCACTATGGACGAGTTACAAGTGGCTGAGAATACATTTTTGAAGTGTTTGTTAGGTGTGCCCCGTGGAATGTCTATGGTGGTACATGAAGAACTGGGGGTGCCCTATCTGTGTGACATATTGGCTCTCCGCCCACTAATATTTTGGGTGAAAATTTGGCTGAATGAAGGATCGTCTTTGAGTCAATTGATATAGAAGGAGTGTATGACCCTTGACTATGCTCATCACATTCCCTGGCTCAGATACGTAAAGAGTAGTTTTGAAAGGTTAGGAAGACCAGAATTATATACAAACCCTGAATCTGTCACCAAGAAGGATCTGGGGTGGGCCACGGAGTCCTTTTGCAGTCTAAGGAAATTAGAGAGGGAAGAGCTGGAATTGAGGAAACCCAGTGTTCGTAAATTTCTAATTTTGAACACAACACTACTGACTGAGCCATATCTCCTGGGACCTTTTAGCACTTACGAACGCTTCTTATTGACCAGGTTTCGCAGGATCTTTTTCACCTCTTGTTGGCCTTGCCATGGGGGAGTAGTAGAGGCCAGATTCTAGCATCCTGTTGCTGCGACGGTGAGTCTCTGCAGGATTTACTTCATTTTCTATTATTTTGTAAGTATTATACGACCCCCCGGAAAGTTTTTATTATCCCTATTTTAAGGAGGTTGGAATTTAAGCAGGTGCGTCCAGTTCTTATCTATTTACAACTGTTGCATGGAGATTCTATTTTTATTTGATCTTAATTTCCTAAAATCTGCAGTGAAGGTTAGAGCCTGCCTTGATTAAATGTAAGTAGCTGTTAGGGCTTGTTTTTTTATTCTAGTTACCCTGATGATACATATAGATCAGATGAGGCCTTGGCTCATCCTTCTAATGGTTTTCTTTTCACTTTTATGATATATTTTAGGTTATGTAGTATATGAGATTCTCAGGGTAGTTTGGTCCATCATGTAACGAATGTGTAATTATTTTATGAATTCTTTTAATACCATGTATTGTTTTTATATCAGAGTACTTTTATGGTTTTATATGTTAAAATCGAATAAAGTTGGTTTGATTGATTGATTGGTTGGTCTGAATGTTTCTGAATGCCCGCTAACATATAGGTTTGTGGGGTTTCAATGAATGACACCCAGGCCGTTTCATACAGGGCCGGACTGGGAACCGAAACCGACCCTGGCAAAGAGCTCGCCTGGCCCCGGGAAGGAGGTGGGGGGGCAATTAGAAAGCTTTGTGACGCTTTTGTTGCAGGGGGCCGATATTGCAGCTATGCTGCAAAACTGGCCCAATAACAAATTCGGCCCCCAGGGGTCTAAAACCGGCCCCCACCCTGGCCGCCCACCGGGGAAAAGCCTGGTGCCCGCTACGGCCAGTCCGGCCCTGCGTTCACACCTGGGTAACAGATGGAATCCTACTTCTGCCAACGGTTGGGATCATTCCCCTTCCAGGATGGGAAGGTGTATGAATCACTTAAATATCTCCATGGGGTGTACAGGAAGGGCTTTCTCCAGGTGGAAAATGTCATCCCTAAGGCAAAAAAACAAACAAAAACAATTTGTGCTTGCACATGTGGCTCCATTCCCTCTGTGCATAAATCTCAGCTATGTAGATTTCTGCACAGAGGAATAGGAGATGGTTGTATGTCGGAACCACGCAGGCATTTACCATGCCTGCCTTAACAACACAGTCCCAACAATGAATGCGTCATTACCATGCATTCCTTTACCACGCAAGTCATTACAATGAATTGCTTTAGAATATACTTTGGAATAGTATAATTTACTATTCCACCTCCTGCCTGCGCAACAGTAGGGAAAGTTTTGGACTTCAAGCCCAACATCAGTCCAACAACGCTTTCCTTAAGGCAAGTCATTGTAATGACTTGTGTGGTAAATGGATGCATTGAAAAGGTGCATTCGTGATGCAGACCGCGTTGTTAATGCACAACATGATTTGAGCCGCGATGTAAAGGCTTTTTTCCGATAGGAGACCATGGCATAGGACATGACATTACTAGTAATGCGCCTGAGCCTGACGCATCTTGGCAGGTGAACTACTGGGAATCTTTACAGATTCCCAAATGTGTTAAATATACATCCTTAAGCAGTACTTGAAGAGGGCATGTTTACTACTTTCTTCATGATTAGGGTCTTATGTGTTCAGTTACCTTAATTCAAACCCAATAGCTTATTTTTCTGGTGCTAATATGAATAATATTTTCCTGTGATGTGCAAACTAAAGCAAATGTCTATGGCTATTCTACACCTGCCTGCTAGGAAGCATGCATAGTGTCTATTAGAATGATATGCAATGATGATTTTTTGTTAATTTAACATTTTATTGCAAGGATAAGGCCATCATATTTAAATTGGTGCATGTGTTCTTTTTTTGTGGCAATTTCTAGCAACAAACAAGTAACCATTTCACCAGCTTGACAAGGTCAGACCTATAGGATTTGCCAATTATTGTTTATTTTGAGTCCTGAAGGTATATTTGTCTTAACATCCCCAAACATTCTTATTGTAGACGGCTGTTGCTGATGCCATTGTATATGTGCCACAGAGGGAATGTATATATGTCAAAGCCCGGTAGAGCAAGAGTGAAAACAGGCGGCTGAGTCAATGCTTCAGTGAGCCAGTCATCTGCAAATTTTATCTGCAAATTCCATACATCTGAAAGGAAATTAGAAATTTCAGCCTAGGTTTGTAGACTCTTTCCAAGTAGAGAAAGCATTAATCTAGTACCAGGTAAATTAAGTTTCCCTCATCCTGAAAATACAGATCATTCTTCATCTCTACAATTACGCATCAAAAGAATGTACATGACTCAGTAAAATACCAAACCCCCATACAAGTCTATTCATCCCTAGAGGACAAACTACAGACTATCGTGGACTCTATTATGACTCAGAGGAACACCTTATAGTATGCAAGGAGTATGATCCAAAGAGCAGGACATGAGACCATGCACATCAGGGGCTGTATTATACTTAAGGGCCGATTACGATGTCGTTTGGAAATGCTCTGAATGGGATTCGGTATCTCAGAATCCAATTCGGAACCCTTGTTTCCGACCGAATCGTACACATTTCCCAATGATCAATTATGAGACGCTGAAACCGTTCGGGCTGTCTGATTTGGTTCCAAAAGGCATTCGAACAGGCTGAGTCTTTCGGAGCTGATTCGTCCAGATCTATGGACACGGTTTCCGAGCGAGCAATTACGATGACCGATTCGGACAGCCGTTATGATTCGGTCTTCTCGACATGAAACTGCTGGCAGAATCTGCCTTTGGGGCCAGTTGCAGGCCCGCCTTCACCCGGAGGCGTCCGGTTGGGGCTAGTGGGGTTACCCAAGTGACCCCTCTTTCCAATCATGCGCAATGTGGCAGGAACCATGGGGTGCCCGCCATAGGGTGCAAGGTTTTCCTCAACCACCCCTTTTTTCAATGGGAGCCTGTGTTCTCGTTCAGAATCCAGGCTCCCATTGAAGTCAATGCGAGTCCGACCAAACGTTGTTGGGAAGAATCGCAATTGGTCAGTCGGACTCGCACAACCCGATTCGGTCGAAAACAATTCCGGAACCGATTCGGTCGGAACAGTTTTTGAACGACATCGTAATCGCCCCCTTAGTGTACAGTACACAGAAACAGAGGAAAAGAAATGGAGGGAGAATGTGAAAGGGATGAAGATGAGAGAAGAGAGGGATGAAAATAGGGAGTCGAGAAGAAAAGACAAGAAAAATGAGGAACTTTGAAACCCATAAGTAGGAGTATAGCTATCATTAGTGCAGCAGGGGTAGTGACACCAATCTCCAGGTGAATTATATGCCCACTGCCATATCAGTACTTTAATATCAATCTGGGGGCCTAGTTTGCTTGCTTGCATTAGGACCCATGACACTCAGGCTGTGTTAGTGCAGTCCAAGAGGTCACGAATGCAACATTTGGAATAGCAACTCCAAGTATTAGGAGGTTACATGGGCAGAGGTCAAACTTCTATGCTAGTCTCTCGAGTGGTTCGCTGAAAGGCTAAAAGTAACTATAAATGACTAATTTGCAGTGCAGATCACAAGGCCAGTAGAGGTAGTACATTTTCTTCCTATTTTACACCATAACCAGCAGTAATCATTATCCAAATAAAACCTCAGTCAAAATCTAACCTTCTCAGAGGTACTTACCAAAAGATATACACTTGTAAACAACAAGACAGCGAACGCGTCACTGACCAGCAAAGGTGTAACCTAAAAGAAAAGAAAGTAAAAAAGATACGTAGTTAGAACTTGGCTGAAACAATACTCTAAAAGAAGCAACCAAGGAAGCATGTAGAAACTGGGGAGTAATAGTTTCCATTACTACAAACCTTATGACCTTTGGAAACACAAAAGAACACTTTAGAGAGCACCTAAAGCAAGCTATTTGTGCTTTGCTATTTTATGCAAGCCTCTCTAGAATGTGCAAAAAGGACAGAGGAGACGATGGTAGAATCCAATTCCTTGCTATGTTCCCTCTTGCAGAGTTTATAGTTTGACCCACTATACCAGACTGCAACCTGTGGGAAGTATGTGCCCTAATGGGACTGTGGAATCATTGTACTGTTGTGGATCAAGAAAACTCACCTTTATAGACATTGGGGACTAGGGTGTGGGAAGCTATTCATGTCAAATTGATAGCTCAAAATGAATGACACTTCCGGGAAAGAATAGCACATAGCTTCATGAACAAGTTACTTACGTTCAGCAGATAGTCTATCTAACCACAAATGTTTCACCTTGTGTTTCCTCACCTTGTGAATCTCCGGTGACACTGGATTGCTTTCTGCATCACTTTCTGTAGCAGCTTCTGTGCTATTGCCGTATGCTGTGACTTCTTCCTGCCTCCAGACATGACGACACAGAGCCACATAAAAGTGCCACCCCTTTGCACTGACATCAGTTTATACAGTGACAATATCTGCACCCTCCAATGCCGAACATTACTGACAAATTACAGATATTGACACTGGCATGCATTTGGAACCTTGGAACCTTAATATTTTCAAAATGTCCACTCTACAGAATGGAGAGGAGGGAACGTGGTGAGGATTTTGCTGTTAGATAACCACCAGAAAAAGCATTATCCAAAGGTAAGTAACTTGTTCTTCTAATGGATATCTCTAACCACAGATTTATGAACTTGTGAATTAAAGCCAAAGCAATGTCCTCTCAAGGAGTTGGGTGTGAGGAGCGGACATTACACCAGGAAGTCCTGCTGGGGCGAATTTGCAAACTGACACTCCTTGAGAGAAGATATTGTAGTGCCTTGTAATCGTATGACTAGATGCCCACTTTGCAGATTGTTAACACAGCAATACACCAAGCCTAGCCTCCATCCGGCTGATGGAATGAGCACGAAGGCCCTCAATGGGAATCCTTCTTGTTCAAGGCATTCAGTTTAATAAAGAGGATGATTTGTCTGGACAAACGCTAAAGAAACTGAGGAACATCAGACAATTTAGCCTGAATATCAACAACCTACTTCCCCTTGTACTAGGTGACAAATTTTGACCACTAATCTGGACAAATGTACTTCGTGGATGGCAATGAGCAGACAAAAAGGCATCCACCCCCTCTGATAGAAGAAAAGAACCTCTCAGTGGATTCTGCTTAATTTCCATGGGTAGGTTTGTAAAATTGTGGGGGTTCTTAAGCAGAACTCTACTCAGTTGTTAGGACAGATTATACTCCAAAAGAGGCAGCCGATAGAGAGGGACATAGATGAGACTATGGAGCTCTTAGCACTAGACCCACCAATTCCCATCTGGTGCCATCAGATGAGCTAGGTCTGGTCATGCTTGACATTCTGAAGGAACCGGGGGATCAGCAGCAGAGGAGAAAATGCGTGCAGGGGGCCTGATCCCCATTCAAGATGGAATTAATCCCCTAGGGATCCTGAAAGAAGATACTCATGGACACAAAAGACTGGACAACAAGTTTTCTTTAAGGTCGCAAACAGATCTGCCAATGACGTGCCCCATTAGATGAAGACGTCTTATGTTACCTCTGGATGCAGATGCCACCTACAATTTGGCAGGATTACACCTGCTAAGTTCCTTGGCCTGTGCTAGGGCAGAAAGTCCTTTGACCCCAAAGTGTCTGCATTGGCCCTGATAAAGTGCATCCTCTGCACAGGCTGAAGGTGGGATTTTGGTTTGCTGATCAAGAACCCCAGGGAGGACAGCAACAAAACAATTACTTACAGGTAGTCAAAGAGTATCTGATATGAGCCAGTTATCGCAGTAGGTGAAAATGTGTATCCCCTGCCTCTGCTATCCTTGAAGCTCTAGTAGTGCAAAATCTGTCTCTTCGCCAAACACCCTGCTCGGCTTTGTAACTTGTTAATTAACTGAGAAATAGCATCAGTTTATTTAAAAAAAAACATCTAAATAATAAATATATCACTTTGAAAATGTAGTATGTTCCATTGAAATGAATTAAGCACAGTGCTACTGTGAAAAGTAACAATTTTATTTTATTTTATTTGGAATAGAAACACTAAAATACCTGTAACAACCATCACCACAAATGAAACATCATTGATAACACTAAACAAATATGATTATAGTGTATAAGCCTTTACCACTACTCCGTAACTAAACACCCCAAACCCTTAATCCTATATTCTTGGCCTTAACCTTATACTGGTAACCATAAACCTATGCCAAATCCCCTACACCCTTTGCCATATACTCCATACTGCATATCCTAAACCCAAAATTCAGATACTTCCAACACTCAACCCTATATCCTTGATCCTATTTCCAATCCGTTTAATCTACTAATATCAATCCCTAATCACATACCTCTGACCTCTATACTGTATGGCCTATACTCTTAACCCTTAACTCCATCTCATAATACCTATAACCCAAAGCCCTAAATATGAAACCCTAACTATACCTTTAACCCATATGCCATTTACCACAAACCATAGCCCCAGAGTTCAGTTCCTTACTCTTATATCTTCAACCTATGCTCCTAACCCTATACTCTAAACTCCAAGTCTTAACCCTAGATCGGTCACCCTTAATCTGTACCTCAAACACTTAATCCTATACCCCAAACCATTAAACATATACCTGTATCCCCTAAACCTAAATCCATAACTACATTATTCTACACTGTATGTCATGTACCCCAAACCATTAAACCTATACCCTTAAAGGCAATATTCTAAACACCTATTCACAACACCCCTAATGCCTAACTCTAACACTTATACACCAGACCCTTAATCCTATACTTGAAGCCCTTAACCGTATAATTTTAACCCTATATTCTGAGCCACAACCCCTAACCTGATAAGCTTAACCCATATGCCTTATACCTGTTAACCTTATCCGAAAAAACTTTAAACCTGCTGGACCCTCCCACCCCCCACTTAAAAGGTCTTGCGAGGGGGAGAGCTCTTTCTTGGTGTGATTTTCTGCTGGACACTGGGACTGGAGGCAGCCGCCATGGACAAATGGAAGGAATAACCCCCTGATGGCCATCTGGACTAAGGGCCAGATGTACGACCTTTACATTTTGCGAGTCGGAAATTGCGTCGCTTTGCGCCTCGCAAAATGCAATGTACAACAGTGTCACAGACACTGCTAGTGATTCCCAATGGGGTCGCAAATTGCATTCCTCATCAATATTCATGAGGCAAGCGCAATTTGCGACCCCATTGGGAAAGGCTAGCACTCCCAGGGATGGTGGCCTGCTGGGGTCAGCAGACCACCATTTCTGGAACTGCTTTTTCAATAAAGCAGTTTTTTTTTTTTAAATGCAGCTTGTTTTCCTTAAAGGAAAACGGGATGCATTTAAAAAAAGAAAAATTAAACTTTTCAGTTTCATTTTTTAAGGGCAGGCAGTGTTCCCTGGGACTACTGCCTGCTCTTAAAAAAAAATTTCTCACACACTCACACAGGGGAAGGGGTCCCTTTGGGACCCCTTCCCGTTTGCGAGTGGTTTACCACCTACTTGAAGTAGGTGGTAAACTGTGAGTGTTTTGCAGCCGCAAATGCGGTTGCAAAACAATAGTACATGGCAGTGAGTCTCGCTATTAGGAAGGGACGCCCCTTCCTAATAGCGAGAGTCGCAAACGTTTGTACATGCCATTACACTTTTTTGCACTCGCAAACAGGCCAATCTCCCGTTTGCAAGCGCAAAAAAGGGTGGTACATCTGGCCCTAAGAGCTCTGACCTGAATTGACCCCAGGACCATTAGGGCTCTTACCAGGAACAACGCCAGAAAATGACAGGAATGCGCTGTATAATGTTAAGTGCGGCACATTCCTGTCCTTGCCCTATCACGTAACGTGGCAAGCTGACTTGCAATGCTGCAAGATTATTTGTTAAATATGTCGATAGGTACATCTATGTCTACCAAACATCTGCCCTGCTTATGCCTGGGCACCTTTGATTTATAATTTCTGTTGCAAATGCTGTTATTTTTCATTGTGAAAATATCATGACTTTCATGACTGCAAAGGAGCAGATTAAGTGACAGATTTAGGATTCTACCTGATATACGCCAGAAATATTCTTGAATTAAATTATTACCCGTTTGTGGTTTGTACTTCATAATTATCACACATTGCAAATTATTTCTTTAAATTCATTTCAATTGTTTACTTATGGCTTCAAAATATTTCAAAGATTGCACAATGCATGCCACATGTATCTGTCTAAACAGCTCCAAATTTAATATTTTTCCCAAATGTATTTTAATTATAATTTTTCAACCACAAATACCAAATACAAGGGACATAGGAATTCAGCAATCAATTCATGATGTCCAAACACAGTTTTTCAACTATGGGGTCGATTAGATGCCGTTCAGAAAGCATTCCGACCGAATCGGTCTTGGAATGTTTTCTGAACTAATTGGATCCAGGGAGTCCAACTGACTGATTACGATGCATCTGGATGGTTCCGGATACGATTCGGTCGGACTCCCATTGACTTCAATGGGAGACTGTGTCCCGACCGAATACACAGGCTCCCATTGAAGAAAGTGGTGCCTGGGGAAAATCGTGCACCCTGTGGCGGGCACCCCATGGGGCCTGCCACACTGTGCATGGTCTGAAAGAGGGGACCCATGGGTACTCCCAAGGGCCCCATTCGGAAGACCCCGGGTGAAGGGGGGCCTGCTACGGGTCCCCTAAGTCAGATTCCGACAGCCGATCTGAGTCAGAACAACCGCTTCGGAAGGGCTGTCCAAATCTGACATCATAATCGCTCGTTCGGAAAGCTTCCGAGTCATTCGGAAACGCGGCCCGTATACACCCATGATTTGGCTCCGAACGACTCGGACTTTCTGAATGCCGTCCTGTTAATATTCTGAACCGATTCAGAAAGTCCAAACATCGTACTCGGTCGTTAGGAAAGGTTTCCGAAACAGTCGGAAACAAGGCATCCGAATCCGATTCGGCAGACCTGAATACGATTCGGAGCCTTTCTGAAGGGCATCGTAATCGACCCCTATGTCTTCTCTTCCACGTCAAACCCCACTATGGCCACTTGCCACAAGGGGTATATGAAATTACTGAAAAATTACACATGATTATGCGAATGTGTCATTTCGGACTATATTTTGGGAGAAAATGCGTCTTTGCATCAATTTTTGCCACAAGCATGCATTTAAACAAGAGCACCACAAACAACAGCTGCTTGCATTCTGTTCCTGTGTGTTCGTAAATTTTTGCTGGAAACTGCATAATTACACAGCCGAGCAATGGTGTAATTTTGGAAATATTGGTAACAAGCGAAATGCCCAAAATTACACAGATTACACCACCGTAATTTACATTTTGCCCAGGCCTACCCACCTCCCATCTTACCCAGCCAGCTCTCAAAAGAACAGATAAATATAGTCCAGAATCAGTCAGTCAGGGTGCATATAATCCAATGTTAAAGGTATTTCCCACCTCCATTACTTACAATGTATATCCTTCCACATTGACATCTCCTATCCCAGGTGATGAAAACAACTCTGCAAGAAAACGGATTAGTTGTGTGGCCTGCACAAGTAATAGGTCCACATTTAACCTCAACTGAAAACCACATACCCCATTGTAGCTCTTGACTCTCCGAGGGTAGCGAAGCAGAGCAGCCAAAGGCCTACTCAAGGGAGGTGGTTTAGACTAGTAATCACCTTTGCTGGCACACAGTAATAACACTCAATAAATGATTGTCCAGTCTGGGATTTTAGAAAAATTACATTTAATAGACACACACGTGCACGTGCACACACACACCCACACACACTCTACAAAACACTATGCAGTAGTTTACAAATATACAAAAGACTGATGAAAATACCTTTTGATGACATTGCGTAAACACCGCTGACCCTGTAAAAGGGTCCAGTTCAACAAACCACATGTCAAAACATTAACTTGAATTTAAATGCAATAATCAAATATAACCATGAATGAAGGCACTTATTATTGGCAACAAAGCATATATATAGTTCGATCACAAGTGGCTGTCCACATCATTATTTCAATAAAGCATTTCCAAGAAATTTATATATGCATGTCTCAGAGGTTTTTGTGCTCATTAGATACTTGCAACATGGAAAGCGCAATTTCCAGCAAAGCCCCTTGAGGACATCAAATTCTTGACCACAACACATGTAACCATAGATATCACCCCTTTAGAGCGTTGTATAAATAATACATTTCTTTAAAAACCTTTAAGGTAAGGTTCTTGCAGCCACAGGCTCTGCCCCTAGACAGCGCTGCACTCCCAGCTGAAGAGCACATGCTCCAGCCAAGGGAATGCTTGAATTCCAAGAAATATCCTGGGTAGTCATCTTTTTACAGTCCCCCCATACTTAGGGGCCGATTACGATGTTGGACGGACTTGAGTCCGTCCGCCATCGTCATGGGAATTGGGACCGTCCGCCTATATGACGGCGGTCCCGCCCATGGAATTACCATGCGGTGCCTGCCACATAGTGCAGGGAAATGTAGGGGGGCATCATAGGTGCCCCCCAAGTGCAGAAGGAAAGTGCCCCTGCTGAAGGGGGCCCGCAACAGGCCCCCAAAGTTAATCTCCGCCAGCCTTTGAATGGCAGGAGAACCGCCATTCAGGGCTGGCGGAGATGAGGCATCCTAATATGGCGTACGGTGCCTGTTAGGCACCACCACCATTCTAGGTATGCTTTCCGGGTCCGCCAGGCAATCAGAACGATTGCCTGTGGCAGACCCGTGGTGGACGGACTTCCCGTCCGCTAGTAAACCGCCTGCCATCATAATTTGGCAGGCGGAGAAGGGCCGCAAGTTGGCGGTGAATCCGCCACTGGCAGGCTGCCTGTGGCGGATTCACCGCTATCATAATGAGCCCCCTAGGGTGGGGACTTAAATCCTTTTACGGAAGAGGCTGTGCCACTTCTGCAGCTCCCCCTGCACTTTGTTGGTGATAGACCCGTCTTTTTGGGGCCACATCAGAGGGAGAAATAGTGAGAAATAGGTGAACCCCATTAGACATTATGGGCCACTCCTCCTGAGCATGTGCATTTTTAATTAATGATAAGCATGGGCAGTGAACTCAAGTCCACTGACAGAGTTCTCTGAGTTTTTTTCACTCCACACTCCGCTTAGAGCACGAAGTTAGGCAAATAAACTCCACTCCGCCGCATGGCGGAGTTTATCGCCCACACTGGAGGATGTGTCATGACCCAGGGAATATTGCGCTACTGAAAGACTCAGATCAGGCAAAAGACTCTAACTTCCTGCAAGCTTTGCGCTAAAGGAGGTGCTTTCAGTCAAAATGGCGGGCCTGGGAAATTTTATCTAACCTATCGAACCAGGCTCAGAGAAACAGATGAACGAAGCACTCTGCTATTGGTGCAGTGGTATGTGGTGGGCTGGCAACTTGTGCGACCAGAAGTGGGGGAACGTGCCTGGAGAACCGAGGCTCACAACACCCGGGTGCAGGAGACAAGCATGAGCCTGACACAGCCCTGGGAGCAACGGTATAAGAAGAGGATGGCTCCAGGAACAGCAAGCGGAGCAGAAGTGCCTGGCAGGCAGGAGAAAGCAATGGCCACCGAGGGCTTCCTCTCATCATGTTGGGGATGCATTGGCTGCCAATGTTGAGCTTTCTGCTTCAGCTGTAGTGTGCAGGTAGGACCTGAGCATGTGTGTGATGTGTGGTTGGTTGGGGCAGGCAAGTGCACGGAGCACTGGACCTCTGGGAGTTCACATGTAACGAGCCAAGTGCCTCTTACCCTTGCTGGGTCACAGAGGCCTTATCTTAAAAGGCGGACACTGGCGGTAAACATGTGTAGACCATTTAGCATGACTTTACTGTGGGTGTGTCACAGGTTATGAGTCTCCCCCACAGTAAAAGGTAGAAAACCTGGTGATCAAAAAGCAAAAAAAAAAAACAGGCAGATTAGATGGGCAGAACCCCCTTTGTCACAAACTCCAGTGTTCTCAATCTCGGAAGGGGCGGCATTATAAGTATTCCTATTTGACATATTGCTTATGGGGATGGGAAAAATGTCATATTTACCAATTAAATTGCTTGTAAGGCATTACAACAACAATTGGGCAATGTGTTTAACTTTCCCTATCCTAAATATATATGTAGTAAATAAATATGAAATACATTTGTATGAACATAAACTAGGTAACTTCATATAATTTATATGGATAATTCAAAACTAAAAACACAAAATTAACATATGAAGTTATTCATAAAATGATATTAAAAAATGGTAACAAAAATGTAAAACATACATTTAAAGCACTTAAAAACCTTAAACTAATAACAGAAAGCAATAACAATACATATTATTTGAAAACATAATACTATAAATAAATTATTACACCAAAAAACTTTCAACATAATGTAATTAAGATTCAAGTAATTGAAAACACTTAAACATTTAACACAATCAATTATCTAATAAACCAATAACAAAAATGGCATATTTGAAAAATTATTTTAAAATTACATAATTATCAATTTAATATATTAAAACATAAAAAGTAATTTCAGAATCAATTATTCCCCAGCAACCCACCATAACAAAATTGACATAAAATGTTTTTTTTGTTCTCATCCCCTTCAGAACTAGATTCCTTATATATTTCTCTCTCTTTGCGTCTGGTTCAGGATATCATATGCATCATATGGATCTCAAATGCACCATTTTTTGGAAATTTGTTGTGAGTCGTGAAAAGGCATGGCGACCAAATCTCACTTCATTCAATGTGTTTATTGGTGTAATCTCTGGACTTCTCAAACAACCTCATTCTAATTTTCTTTACCCAACCTTTAGATAATTGGTAACAAAAACCTTGCCTTTTTCTCCGATTTACATTATATGACCCGCCTATAACATTTAATAACTTCCCTGAGCCACTCTGATCTCTCAGGTAGCTCTTGCATGAATCCATTTCTATTTCTTACATATGTGTATAAATTTGAGTAAGGTTTTAAATTAATTTATATGTAATTATGCTATGGGAGAGGGATGTTGGGTTTTTAGGGGAAAGTATGTGAATATTATTTTGCTTTTACTTTAGGTTTTATTTAATAGATTAAACATCATTTTAATATGTTTTTAATATTTTAAAAGGATTCATTTACAAAATGTCAATTAATTTTTCTATGTTAGTTAAAAAAAATCTTACTAATATTAATACTTTAGTATTTAGTTAAGTTCTCTAACATTTTTATAAGTAATGTACATTTGTGAGTATGTAATTTAGTAGTTTTGGATAATTCTTTCCAAAAGTTGTACAATTTTTCCATGTTTTATAGAATAATAATTTTATTTTGAGAATTGTATTTGTTTTGCTTTTATATTAAAAAATATGTATTTTGATGTAGTGAGTTACTAATGTTAGAAATTAATATTTTAGAATTTATGTATTTTTTAAATTAAGGGCCTGATTACGAGGTCGACGGTCCTTGAACTGCCGTACCAGCGGTTGCAGTCCGACCACCGCAAGTTCGGTGGTCTGACTGCCGTTTTACAAGATTGTCCCGATTGCCTTTGCAAAGCCCAGGTTGAATCGCCAACACGGCCAGCCATCCGCAGACTGCCGCAGCTGCAGTTGGGTGGAAAGCAGCTGCCATATGGCTGTACTGTGGAGTTTCACTGCTGTCTGTATTATGAGTTGGCTTTCCGACGAGCAGACCACGGCGGTGGGACTCCAATTTTCAAGTCAGCTGAAATGAAGGATTTCGGTTCATACTCACCCCTTTCCCGTTCTTCACATCAGAGTTCGACGTGGATCCCTTTCTTCAGGTCCCCCCCATCACAGCAGCATCTTCACCCCCAAAGAATATAGCCCTGTTTGTGCGTATATACAGGTAAGTCTTTTTTGTACCTTATACCCATTGCCTGGACTACCCACAAATGGGCCAGACTCGGGCAATGGGTAGGTGGTATTTTTCCCCATGTATCGCGCATATGTGTGCATTCGACACATGCAGTCGAAATGCTCACACAGGCATCTATATATATGGAAAACCATTCACCACCGCCGCAAGCCCTCTGCAGCCACACCACTGGCACTGTGGTCAACTCATAATATGGCGGTCGGGAGACCGCTGACACTGCGGTCTTCTACAGGCTACGGCTGCGGCGGTCAGACGGTCGGACAGCTGAACCCATAATCAGGCCCTTAATCACCAAACATCATTTTATGTTTTTTGTTTATGAATAAATAATAATTTTATGTTTTATTAAATAACTTGTGTATAAAATAAGTAAATATTAAATTAAAAATATTTTTTATTTAATTTTTATGTTTTTCATATGATTATTTATAGGGTTTGCATGTAGTTATTTTGTATTAAAGTAAATTTATGTTTGAATATTAAAAACAATGCAGAGTTTTAGAATTATTTTGCAATTATTATTTCTTAATAAATTGTTATTTTATTTGGAGAAAAAGTATTTTAAATGATTATAAATTTGGAAATTGTATTAAAAATGTAAATATTTATGTGTGTAATCAAAAATGATTATATGTTACATATGTATTATAATTAATACATGATATTTTAAATATATAATTTAAATATATAATTTATTAATAATGTTAGTAAATTTTGTAGTTTGTTTGCTTACTGTTAATCTGTGATGTATGTAGTATTTATAATATTTTTAAATTAATGTATAATGTATTAATTGTTATCAATTAAAAATAATCATTTATTTAGATGATTTGTGCTGTTAATTATATTATAAATATTTATTCGGTAAGAGTTGATTATAATTTATTTATTTACTGAAAGATTTCTTATTACGGAGTGGGAACAATAAATGTAACCCCTTTATTGTCCAACACCCTCTTTAAAATGGTTTATATTGGAGTGGGAATAGTAAATGTAACCCCTTTAGTGTCCAACTCTAAATTGGAGCGAGATTAGAAGATTGTATAGGCAGTGCCCCTTTGCTCCTATGGGCTAAAATATGGACCTCTGAGGATTTAACGTTTTCATATGATGTTATCAAAGACTACCTAAAATCAGACAATGTTTTAAAGATTCCATGATATCAATTTTTAAGGAGGAAATACCATGAGATTGGTCTGGAACACTTTTTTGAAAACCCTGAAGGAATTCCCTGGATGCCAAAGGTATTATCAAGGAGGCGTACTGCTCCAGGGGTCATAGGCTTATTAGTTACCAACACGACAATTTGGGGGACCCCCGTTTGCCTCCTGCCCCTGCACAATTTTATCTAACTTTTTCTATTAAGTCTCAGTTCTGATTTTATCTAACCAGATTCCATTTATGCACTGGGCACTTTTTGCTAGTATTTCCTTGCCAAGGAGGGTGGTCAAACAAGCTTATGCCCTGCCCATGTGATAATGCCTCTGTTCAAAGCACTATGCACTTTACATTATTTTGCACATTGTATAAATTGGAGAGAACTAGATTTCTGCTCCCATTACTAAGGAATACTCACCCTTGCTCGTATATTGATGGTTTTACCTTTTTACAGTCTTTGGTTACAGCTGAAATCTATATTGCAGTAGCTAATTACATAAGAGGCTCTACTGCGATCAGAAAGCATTATGAGTAAAATTTGCATTCACTTTTTATTGTGAATCTTGTATGTACTATATCTTCATCTTTTTCATTTGTATATCTTTTTATGGTTCTCTGAGCCAAATTAAAGTTATTCTTGACTTGATTTTACTTGAGTGGAGCGGGCATAGTAAATTTGTAAACATTTGTAAAAGATTTTCTATTTTAAATCCCCATTGTTTTATAGGGAGATTGTCTTTTTTTTAGTTTAGTTTTGTGGCCATTTTTCTGTCACCGCTAACTTAACTTTTGTCGTTTATTTGTGTTGATTTTCATTCATTTTCCTGGAAGTGAGTTGCGGGAAAGTGCTGCTGTTTGTTGGATCAGATAAGACCTTTTTTAGGGTTTTCTATAGGGCTTTGGAAGTAGGGGGGTTATAGGGAGTACTAGTAAATGGTAGTTATAGTGTTCCTTTCTAGTTTTTGGAAAATCTATCTGTAGTTTGTGTTATTTTGTTTACTAGTATTCTAGGTTAGGCCTAGTTGGAGTTTGGTAGTACTGTACCGTTATTTTAGCTAATTGTATGTTATGTGTTTTGTATAGTTTTATTATAATGTTTATGCTACGTTTAAAGACAGTATTTTTTTGTGGCTGCGTATTGTATGTTGTTTTACAGGTTAATGGATCCGAAGTTATCTTATAGACAGTGGATGTTGCATTTTTTTTAAAGGAAATCCTTTGAGTTTCTTGTAAACCAATATTTTTAATATTAATATCCTAGAAGGATACACATATTATCTCTGATCCTCCGAAGTCGAGTTTGGCTATTATCCATCTCCCTGTTTGGTCAGTTTTAATTGCTTTAATTGTGCAGTCCGCCCCCCTGTTTTATCAAAATGGCCACCCCCTTGCAGTGGACTGTCTGTTCTGAGGTGCAAAAATATCTTACCCAAGAATACCTTGCAAATATAGTGCGACTCTCTAGGTGGCTCAGATGGGTCTCCTGAATTAAACATATTTGAGCAGAACTTTGCTCTAGGTATTTCATCGCTAACCTTTGTCTGCAAGGGCATCTTAGACCATTAATATTCCACGAGAGGAATTTTAAATCACAACCACTCATTGCAAAAGTTCAGCTGTTAATGGGGGCCTTCCCGTCATATCTTGGAAACCTAAAACGGGCAGGTTGACATTAAAAGTGAGATTGAGGACTTTTTTTTTTTTTACCCCTCCCACTGCTCCCCACCCCGTGCTCCCCCTCCACTCCCACCCCCCCATCCCCCCCATGCCACTCCAACCCCCCGGGGAACCCTCCCTTCTATTAGGCTATAAGCCTATTCGGCTTCAGTCCCTCGGGCAAAAAAGAAGAAATATTAGGCTTTACGTTTTCCTTTCCCTGGTCTCTCCAATTTCTCAGGGCCTCCCTTATTTTGACGTTACTCCTCCCCTATACCCCTGCGCCCTTCTTGATTTTATCGATAAGAGCGTCTACCTCCTCAACCGAATGATGGATGTACATGTGATTGTTCCACATGGTACGAAGTGATGCCGGGAACTTCAATTGTGCCCTAGCCCCCAGCTTATTCAGTTCCTCCATTCGTTTGCCCATCTCCCACTGTTTCAATGCAGTGGTATGACATACATCAGGCCTGATAGTAAATGAAAAAGAGTTAAAAGAGGAATTAGATGTTAATGTACCTTCCTTGAGTGCTGTTGATAAAATTGCCTCTTTAACAGTATACGTATGAAAGTTTATCAGGATTTTTCTGGGCTTCTGTTTTGCTGGGTTTCTTTTATAGGGGTCCCGATGCACCCGTTGTATCTCTTGAGCGAGATCTATATTAGGGGAATTTTTAAAAACTGTCTCTTTTAATAATGATGTCACAAACCCCCTAATATCAGTACCTTAGAGTGCTTCGGGAACGTTGATCAATCTCAGATTGTTCCTCCTTGCGTGGTTCTCCAGGCGCTCAAGATCATCCTTCATTTTCCTATTTTGGCTTGCTAACTTGGCCATTTCTGTTGAGGAGGTATTAAGTGCCTCTTTAATTTTTGGGATCTCCTGTTCCAAAGTGTCTGTTCTTAACGATACCTCTTCCAGCTTTTGGGCTAGCACTACACACGATGCCTGAATTGCCGCTTGGTTGGACTCGGAGACTGTGAATCTGTTCCCCATCTCGTCCCTAAGTGCTAGAAGGATATCAGCCAAAGACCCTGGGCACGGTGTAGAGAGATGTTGAGGAGATGTTACTTGATTCATTGGTTCTGAGCAAGAGCCTGGCTGAACATCTTGCGCCTCCAGTACACAAACAGTTTGAAATAGTAACCGTAGGGTGAACAGATATTTGATGGCTCCCAGAAACCTCTGACAGTGCCTCTACTGTTCCATCTGAGACCAAAAGTGTAGCGGGGGATTGTGTTTCTCCCAATGGCGTGGTTGACATAGCCGGTGTCACGTTCTGAAGTTGATTCAATTCCATCTTGCTGAAGTTAAAGGGACAGGCACCTTCCTAGTTGGAAACCCGGGTTGCAGGAGCAGAAAGAACTTTGTAATATGACTTTAGTGAGGGTGTTATCTTTACTTTAGGAGCCAATACTTTTTTACCTCTACCTCTCCCTCTACCTTTAGTGCATCCAGATGTCTCAATATTTGCACCTTTTTCTTTCACCCTATCTTTTTCCACTCCTCCCTTTTTTTGTGTATTTAATACCTTTACCGTAGCTATAGGGAAGGAGTCACGGTCCGATACTAGTACTGGGGGGAGCTGAACAGCCCTCGTTCTAAGGGTATATCTACATTCTTTGGAAGTGGAAGCCCCTGTTCCTTGCAAGGCTTCACCTTTCTCCATATAGTAAGGGCCCCCCCTCCTCCTTCTAGTTTCCAGGCAACAGCAAGAATCTCCCCCTGTTGTCTCCGATATACACTGCTGAGAAAGAAAGGAAGGGCCCCGGGTAACCAATAAAGTCCTTACCTTCCTTCCCAGCCTCCGCCTCAGCCTCGGGGTCCAAACCGACCCCCTCACGCCCTACCTGAGGTGCATGCTCCCCTGCTGCAGACCGCTCACATCCTGGCTCTGCGGCCGAGTAATCTCCAGTGCTGACTCTGCCTCCTGAAGCCCGGACTAGGAAGCATGCAGTTCCGCTTCGGCGCCACTCTCGAGCCGCACCCTCACAACGCGAGGCTCGGAGTGCTGGTACTCCTCCCCGGAGCTCTGGAGCCATTTGCCGGGCCATGACCAGTAAGAGAGGACCGGAGGGAGAAGGGGAAAAAAAACGGGGAGAAACGGAGAAAAAGAAGTACAGGGAGACAAAGGAGAAGGGGGGGGAGGCAGAGGCAGAAGTTCTTTGCGGGAGATCCCATTTGGGAGACCGGGGAACCCGCCTGAGGCGACATTCAGCCGCGGCCGCTTAGCTGACGGCCGCCATGTTCCCCCGATCCCGCATACATATGCAAGCTTCAATCGAATCTGATGGAAGCAGTCTCCCCTATAATAATCGGAGGAGATTTTAATGTCCTTCTTGACCCCCTAAAGGATAGATCAAATCAGAGCCACTATGTAGGGGCGCCCCGGGTGCGTCAAGCTTTAAACAATATGATCCATGATCTGGAGCTCTCGGATCTGTGGAGGGCAAAGATGGGTAACAAACAGGGTTTCACTTTTTACAGTAAGAAACATGGTCATTCTTCTAGAATTGACTATGTCCTGATTGATAGGCCTAGCGTAGATAATACGACATCAATATCCATTCAGCCTTCCCATATATCAGATCATGCCCCTGTCGCTTTTGTGTTAGCAGGGAGTCGGTACAATCTAAGACCTAGATGGACTCTCAAAAGGTCTATGTTGACTGACCCAGAGATAGCAAGAGATCTTAAATCTGCATCCCTAGACTATTTCTCTGTAAATATCGGATCAACGTCTATGGACTTGCGTGGGATGCCTTCAAGGCATTCTTGAGGAGTTTTCTACATAGTCGTATTTGTTCCAAGAATAGGGAGGAGTCACAAGAGCTACGAATGTTAGAGGATAAAATCTCCCAATATGAAGCAGAAAGGATCCGGCTGAATCAGGGGGCACCGGAAAGAATATCACAAGTTCAGAGAGAGCTGGAAAATGCCCGCCAAGAATATAGGGTTAGGCTCGATCAGAAATGCAAGGCACAGTGGCTGACCAAATCTATGCAGAAATTTGAATATGGAGAGAAGGCAGGAGCACTCTTGGCTTGGAAAGCCAGAGCAGATCGTGCAAAAAATCATATAAACGAATTAATCATAAATGAGAGTGGGGAGACATCAAGTAGATTGGTGGACATGCAAGCCCGGCTGCTTTCATTATTCTCAGAGCTCTATAAGGAGGAGACTATACCAAATACTGAGATCCTCAAAACGTGGTTAGGGAGAAATCCCTATCGACTTTAACAGCTGAATGCCGTGAAAGTTTAGACGCCCCAATTAAGGAGGGTGAGATTAGAGAGCAAATCGGGAAATGTAAAAACAATAAAGCAGCAAGCACTGATGCGCTCCCCAGTGAGGTATATAAACTTCTGCTGGAAGAGCTGGTCCCGAATATGTGTTTTTTATTTAATTCAGTCTACCAGCCAGCAGTTAAGATACCCAGGTCATGGAAAGAGGCAACTATAGTGCTCATTCTGAAACCTGCAAAGGATCCATTAAGAGTGGACTCCTATAGACCGATCTCCCTGCTGAATGCCGATTATAAAATCTTCATGAGCATTCTAGCAGGGAGGCTGGTTAAAATCGCCCCACAGCTCATTAATGCCGACCAGAAAGGATTTATTCCTAAAAGATATATTCAAGAACAAACGCAGCAATTAATAGGCAATATAGATCTGGCCATGGCTCGATCTGAACCCTTGGCAGTAGTGGCACTAGATGCGGCCAAGGCGTTCGACAGAGTCTGCTGGATATATCTCTGGGAAGTATTAAGGTCGATGGGCTTTGGGGCCATTTTCATCCAGACTTTGGCAAACTGCGATCAAGGGGCGTCCGTTAAGATCTTATTAAACGGGATATTAACATCCAGCTTTAATATCCTACGAGGAACAAGACAGGGTTGCCCCCTCTCACCCCTATTATTCAACATCTATATAGAACCCCTGGCACAAGCAATAAGAGTTGACGATATGATTTCACCCTTTAAATCTTATCAATATAGCAGCAAGGTCGCTTTATATGCGGATGACTTGCTGCTATATACTGATAATCCGGCGGTAGCAATACCAAGGGTTGAAATCCTGTTAGAAGAATTTGGATCTCTGTCGGGGTACTTAGCCAATACAACCGAGGTGATTTGCTGGAACATCGATAATTGGGGGGGGCAGAATAAGTCAAGAGTTTAAATACCTGGGTATCATAATTGTTAAAGAAATTGATAAAATCCCTCAGATTAATTTAAATAGGACGATAAAAGAAGTCGATCGACTATTTGCCAGGTGGAAAAATCTTCCATTAACAATCTACGGCAGGGTCAACCTAGTAAAAATGGTTATCCTCCCCAAACTAACGTACCTTTTTAATGCTATCCCCCTTAACTTCCCAAATCTGGACATCAGTAAAATTCAGTGTAAGATCGTGAGTTTTATCTGGGCCTATAAAGGTGCAAGACTGGCTTGGAAAAAGCTTAGACGAGGCTCATCAAAGGGGGGCTGGCCCTTCCGGATATTAAGTGGTACTGTGTTGCCTTTCAGTTTAAAAATATTCGGATGTTACTTACGAAACCAGAAGAGTCATCTTGGGGCAGACTTTTGGTTGAAATGACAAGGCAGGAGGGTTTTGGAGACGGCTTTCTGTATAAAATCGGGGCGCCTAGGTACTTTAAAAAAGTACGATTGAAGGTACTGAAGGCTGCCCTTAGTCTTTGGTACAAGGTCAGAAGCAGATGGGGGATAGGGTACTACTCCGAGTTCGCTCCAATCTGGGAATCCCCAGGGACCCCGCTATGTCTGAAGGATAGTCTTGCAACAGCAATTAGAAGAGCAGATGTCACTATATGGTCAGAACTGTTAACATCAGAAGGGGTTCTCCCATGGGAGGTCTTAAGAGCTAAGATTGGAAGTGGCTTCTCCAGATTTAAATGCATGCAATTAGTCTCTTGGTTTGCTGCGGAGAAGGGGGATATACACGGGGATTGGGAGGTGGAGCAATCCCTTCAAGATGTAAACCTTAAGAGCAAGGACATTTCAAAATGGTATAAGAAATGTCTGGAGGTAGAGGAGAAGGAATACCCCTCACAACATCTAGTTTGGAATCAGGTCCCCATGGAATGCGACATTGAAGATCTATATGAACCTTCTTTGAAGCTTCTGTATAAGTACGTTAAGCCAGCAAATCTCAAGAAGAACCACTTTTTTGTAGTGAATCGATTATATTATACCCCTGGAAGAATTGCTAAGTTTGCCCACTCTCCACCCCCAAATGTCCAAGATGTGACCTTATTAAAGCCAATGACATCCATATCTTCTATGAGTGTCCCAGACTCAGTGCTTTCTGGCGAGGAGTTGAGGAAGCCTTTTGTGGTATCTTTGGAGAGAAAATCATGTTAAATTTGACTCTAGTTTTATTTGGGGACGATGGCACGTTAAGCAAGAAGATGAGACATTCACATAGAGGTCTACTGCTATATCTTGTCTTAATAGCACAGAGGGAGATTTGTATCAACTGGAGAGATCCCTTGCCCCCCAAGCTTGAAGATTGGGTTAAAGCTGCTCTTGCAATGGCCCGATTGGACCAGGGAGGAGGAAAAGAGAACTGTCCGAACATCTGGCAGGCCTTTATACTGTGGGGTAAAGGTCGGGGACTTGTATAGTCCCTCCCGGTCCTATGATTACACCAAGCCACCAACAATGGGGCAGGTCTGGTCTAGGCTACAGACCAAAGCGAATGCAGTAGGGGTGCACAGGGTGGAAGGGCGGCTTTTAAAGAATTGCAGACGCATTTTTGGTGAGATGAGGACAAAAAAATATATATATATTAATATCCTTTGATTTTTCCTGTTTTTTGGAGTATTCCCTTTTTTTTTATTTTTACACTTTTTTAGCTTTTTTGTGGTTCTTTCAGACTTAGAGTTTCAGTGGATTTAGAATTTACCTGTTTTATTTTTGATTTTTTTATTTAAATTACTTTTCCTGTTTTTGTTGGATTATATTTTTGACCACATGGATATAGATGAAGATCTACAGCAACAGAACAGTTAGTTTTATTTAAAGTTTTTTTTTTTGGGGTGGGAAATGTAATATTTTATTATGTATATATTTGTGATGTAATTTGTAGTTGTCATATTACAGTCTATGTGCTCATGCTGTACGTACACGAGTCGGCCGGTTGTGTGCTTTCTGTCTTAACACAGGCCTTTGGAGGTAAGCAGCAGCCGTGTGCTTATTTCTCAGCTGTGCTCGACCCTGTCGCAAGAGCCCTCCTGAGCTGTCTAAGAGAAGTCGCGGCTATGGCTGTCTCTATCCGACAATCGGAGGGGCTCGTACTTGATACTGATCTCACAGTCATGGTACCCCATGCTGTGGATACACTTCTGAATAAGACAAAGACACAGCACCTCACCAGTGCACGTCTGACCGGTTATGAGTTACCTCTTTTTGCACCACAAGTCACGATTAAAAGATGTGCCACCCTGAACCCAGCTACGTTACTACCCCTCCCTTCTGAGAGTGAGGAAATTGACATACATGATTGCATTTTTCGGACTGAGGAAGAGACGAAGGGACGGGTAGACCTGACTGATGTTCCCTTATCTGACCCCCAAGGGGAACTATATGTCGATGGCTCTTGTTTCAAATGACCAGGTGGCACCACAACTGCTGCATACGCAATCACGACACTGCCCACGGTAGTTGAGACATCACAAGTTCCCTATCAGTCGGCCCAAGCTGCAGAGCTCGTTGCCCTCATACGAGCTTGTGAGTTGAGCGAGGGACTGGCTATCAATATCTATACTGACAGCCAGTATGCTTCCGGAGTCGCCTATAATTTTGGACGGCTCTGGGCAGAGAGAGGGTTTCTCACTTCCCATGGGATGAAGATCCAGCATGGCCCTTTGATACATAGGCTTTTGTCGGCTTTGACACTCCCCAAAAAATTAGCGATAGTGAAGTGCAGTGCCCACAAGGCAATTACTGACAACGTGGGTAGGGGGAATGCATTTGTAGATTAGACAGCTAAGGAGACAGCTCGAACGAAGATGAAAAAGATGTTTGTAGCAGGTCCCGCTAGGTGGGTGCTCGAGGTTACTAAGTTTGAGGATACGCTGGACAATGTGAAGGAGATTCAGAGTGAGGCAACGATTGAAGAGTTAGCAGTATGGCAGGAAAGCACAGCATGTTTGGATGAGGACGGGTGTTGGACGGATAAGTCAGGGAAAAAGAGATGGATGTTACCAGATGCATTTGTCCTCCCTGTAGTCACTATGGTGCACGGGCCAGCCCATATCAGTGCAAAAGGCATTTGTAAATTGTTAGACCCTGTATGGCAGAATGACAACATTCCCAAGACCGCTGCTCATTTGGTCAAATACTGTATGGTATGCATGATGCATAATCCTGGAAAAGATACCCCTACACGCCCATGTAATTTTGCACCTCCCACTTTCCCTTTTGAGATCCTCCGGATGGACTTCATCGAAATGGAGCGAGTCAACAATTTGAAATATGTGTAAGTGGTTGTTTGTGCATTAAGTAAATGGGTTGAGGCTTACCCCACTAAAGAAAACACAGCTGTGGTGACTGTGAAAGCACTCCTAAAGGAGTTCTTCCCTCGTTTTGGTTTGCCCCGTTTGATTTGGAGTGATAACGGCAGCCATTTTAATTCGAAGGTCATCCAGTTAGTGTGTGAAGGTCTACATATCAAACAGAAAGTTCATGCTGCACACCACCCCCAGTCAGCAGGCTTAGTTGAGTAGTACAACGGTAATCTCAAACTGAAATTGGCAAAGATTCAGGAGAGCACAGGGTTGCAGTGGCCAGATGCTTAACCATTACCCTTTTTGTCTACGAGAGTCACGGCTCACTCTAGGACAGGACTGTCACCCTACGAGGTCATGTTTGGGCGCCCAGCAAATGTTTGGGGTGACCCGCGACCTCGAAAATTCTCAGACATTGAATATCCTTTGTTAGTGGACTATTTGTATGAGTTAACTAAAAGTCTGCCTTCTATTCACCAACAGATCCGAGATGCACTTCCACCTGTACCCGAGGGACCAGGGCATGGTATTCGGCCTGGAGATTTTATCCTCAAGAGACACTTTCAGAGGAAAGGAAGTTTGGAGCCGTGGTGGAAGGGGCCTGTTCAAGTGCTCCTTGCCACCCGCACCGCGGTCAAGGTCGCCGGCCTAAAGAATTGGGTTCACTGCCAGCACTGTCAGAAAGTACCTCTTCCTCTGCCTTACGATCAGTGGTTCCTTGATGGCACTGGGGACTCGGAGTGGGAACAGGTGCCCCGCTTTGTCCCCTTTTCGGATGCCCAGCTAACGTGGACCCAAACGGAGGATGAGAATGATGCAGTGTTGAAAGCAGCAGTGCCCCCTGAGGTCCCAGCCATTCGGGAGCCCCGTTCTACTGGCTCATCTGTGCTTGAGTCCCAGCCCATTGGCCCCTCTTTGTCTGAGCCCCTTTTTACTGACCCTTCTGTGCCTGGAGTAGCTAGGTACAATTTGCGCCCTTGATGGGGGAACAGTGCACCAAAGGAGAAGTCAGATTAGTAGGGATGGACTGTAAGAAATAGGGTGTACCTTGTTTGTGGTACCAATGGTAGTTTAGGGAGAGGGAGAATGGTGCATTGTTCGGACATTGGACAGGATTGATCGAGTGTGCTCCCTGTGCTCTCCTGAGCGACGTGGTGGGATTCTTCAAGAGCTGGTTCGACAGCTCCACTGCTGGTGCTCGACAGCGCCGTTGATGAACAATAGGAGTCTACCAGCGAGGCTCAAACGGACGCTGGGAACATTTGCCCCCTTTTGCCATCAGCCCTATTGCACTTCCTTTCCTCCAGTTAAAATGTACCCATTTGGTCGACCCATTACTGAGGAGGAACAGCCATTTGCGGCACCGCGTTTAGAGCGGTATGGATCTGGTTGGTCTAGTTGGTCCACAAAGAGTAAAACAGTTTTTGGAGTGATTGTTGTGATTTTCCTAATAGCAGTCCTAGGTATGGCATGGTTCCTGGAGGAGAAATATCCAATACATTCCCTGGTCGGTACAACGCCTGATCCCCCTAAACATATGTTTGTTACTCTGGCCCCCCATAAAGGGGAACATCGGAAAACATATGTAGACAATGTATTTCTGCAAATGCTGCACCAGGCCCATGAAACATCTAATGCTACTTATTGTTGGGTCTGTGGCTTACTCCCTTCAGTTACACATAAGAGTGATAGTCTGTTATCGTTGCCATTGTCCTATCTGGGAAGCTGCAAGGGGTGGTTTGAATTGTTTACTGTGGTATACATTCATTATCATTCTTCTACTATGAATATGACATCTGCTGATTATCACACAGTGTTAGAATATATACGTGTCCACCAAGGGTTTACCCCAGGAGAACAAGGGACCCCTGATACATTGTCCCCGACAGCTTGTATGAACGTATATGAGAGAGAGAAAAATGTAACATGGCTTCGAAATGAAATGTTGGATTTCCAGGTGTTCAATGTCACTGAATATTTCCGATCCTTTCAAATACGCAATATTACTCAGGATGAGTCGATGCCGGTGTCAGTAGTCAACACAACAGCTGGTTTCTGTGTTCGAGGACTTGGGAAGGTAAAAGTGGGAGAGAGTAATTGCAATTATACATATACGTTGAGCACGAGCAGTAGCCCGCCTTTGCTCCCACCGCATAATGCCTACTTTGTTTGTGGATCTCAAGCTTATGTTTGGCTCCCTAGGGGATGGTCAGGTATATGTTACCTCTCTTTCCTCCTTCCCCCAGTGTACATAGCACCGCCCAATTAGGATAAGGACCATTGATTGCAGCATAGGAGTGCCCATCTGTCCCGAATTAGAAGGGTTATTAACACAGAAGACATAGATCAGACAGACACCACTCTGCAGCAGTTCACAAATGCTATGAAGGGTATTTTACCCTTTTGGGGCCCTATGTCCAATAGTCTTAACATTCGTCGGCTCACCAGAGTTGGGGAAGGGGTCATTAATACCACAGCAGGGATTTTGACCAATATTACAGCTGAGCTCCAGGCTATGAGGCTTGTTGCTTTACAAAACCGGATGGTGTTAGACGCCATCCTTGCTGACCGTGGAGGGGCCTGTCGCGTCATTGGCAGTAGCTGTTGTGTATATATCCCAGACCATGCCCCTAATGTATATGCTGCTATCCAGAAGTTGCATAGGCTTGCATCTGACATACACCAAGATAAGGGCACTTGGACTATTTCTGGTTGGATCTGGGGTCTGTTCACATCCTGGGGTTGGAAGATCCTCATCTTCCTAGTTGCAATTGCTGGTATAATTTTCACCTGTTGCTTGTGTATACATTGTCTTCCTGCTTGTTGTACTTACTGTGTGAAAGCACTCACAACAAAACCGAAGGTTCCAGTACATGACACTAAGACAATGGCTATGAAGATGCAGGCTGTCCAAGACCTAATGTCAATAGATGAAGGTATTTTTGAATATTGATAATACATGCATTACCATATGGCAGTAGTTTTCATGGTATGCAAGGAGTTATTTGCTTTTAGACAGCAACAAAAAGGTGTTAGCGAATGCTAAAAGGAGGGTCTGTTGGAATGGAAATTGTTTTTGGTCGGCTTCCCTATGCATTGTACAATTTAAGTTAACATTCGCAGCACCATTTTGTATTCAGCCGCCATTTTGTACCATGATCGAAACTAAGCTTCTGTATCATTCTGTCTGCCTCAGCAGAAAGCAGCCTCAATGTATTTTTTTCTATTTCTCCAAGATTGAGCTTCGCTGCACTAATTAATAGACTTGTCATTACATACCTTTCCCATTAGACTAGGCCTGCTCCCACTCTCAGAGAGAAGGGCACGGGCAGAGTAACCTTGAATCTGAGATAGCATGTACCCGAGTCTCAGGACCACAGCTCATCCTTCTGTATCTTCTTTGTTCACCAGCTACTAACTGGAAAATTCCAAGCTGGGCGTGTCTTTGGGGGTACTAGAAATGTTTATCTGGTAATACCATGTTGTCGGGGGTCAGTCCCTCTGCAGCAATCTAAGGAGGCTGGTCAGACTGGACTCCGCTCGAGTGTAAGACTAATAAATAACTTTGGTTTGTATTCTCTACTGTCTGACCGATTCTTCATTTGTTTGGAAGGCTGAGAGGTGGTCGCAAGTAACCCGGGTGGCCCTAATCGGGTCACTTCCTTCACTAATATGGCGGTCGGAATGAAACCTACGATGTTGGGCGGAAATCCCCAGACTGCTTGTGGGAGGCTTTCCGCCCGACATCGCAAATTGGCCCATATATTGTACATTTACATAAATGTTCAGAAAGCATAGCTATGATTCTTGTTTTATTTTTGTAATAAACCATATGTAAGATGTAATACTTCATGGGGGTGTAGCCATGCCCTTAAGCATGGCGGACTCGTTATCCAAGGTTCTGTGGACAGGGCCAGGACTCCTGTATAATCTGTCCACAGTACCTGCTCTAGCACTATTGTAGAGAGTGCCATAACCCCCTGGATGACTCTGGTGAGAGGGTTTGCCGGATAAGCCACTGAGTGGGTTTGGCAGAGGTACAGGCAGGCTGGTTACTGCTCCTGCCTCCTGGGCTGAGTGGTACTGAGACATCTGCCTGGCACTGTCTCCTTAGGATTGCATCACTCTGGGTTACCGTGGGGCTAACCCAGGATTCATCAAGCAAAGGGACTGGTTGGCACCTGCAACTGTGAAGGCTCCAGCCTCTTGACATCTTGGGCTGCCCTGTATGCGTGCGTGGTGGGGGATACTGATCGCTGCTGTGAACCCGGACCAGACTCCTACTGGGTGGACTGAACTTAGTCCTCTTCTTGGCCCTATCTGTGACAGATGCAATGAATGTAGGGATTTGCCTGGGAGTACCTTATGGAAAGGTCTTCTCTCACTCTTCACCCTACCCTTTAGGTTGGCCCTGCTGATTTTCACCATGTAGGCTCTCCTCAGACAGCGGGATCAAGGCGTCGCACTTTTCTCCCTTGTTGAAGCTTCGGCTGCCTGCTTAATTGCTCCCCCCAACACCCAGAGCCCTGCAAAACCATGTGGAATGTCAGACTCGACTGGTGAAGGAAGACCCAATACATAACTGGTATTCAGACACCCAGCTTTCAGTAAACTGTGGGACGGCCACCCTATGGCCTGCAGGACTCCTTTTCCTCATTGAACCACTCAAGGACCTGGAGCCTGTTGATTTGGGTCACCGGCTGGGCCATCCTAACTGTGCAATGTAGAACTGGAAACCACCTCATTCAACTGCTTGCTCCTTCTGATCAATGGATGGGGAAGACAGCAACACTATATTGGCAATGCACTGGCCAATTGATTGTGTTGACTACAAATGTGGCTGCCGCTGTGACATTTTGGCAGCAGAATTCCAACAGAATTATGATTTAGGCATTAATTTCTTCTTCACTTCCACTCCTAGCTGACCAGCAGTGTGGGTGTGCATCATTAATCCCTGCCTTCGGCAACGTCAATCAGTAATTTGGCACTCTGAGGCACCAAGTCACTGCCATTGGAAAGGTGGATCGGGTCCCTGAAATTATAATGCCATGTTTGTATGACCCATACCCCTGCACCTCTCATAAATGAAGGCAATCCAGATGCTTATGCCACTGAGCATGTGAATATAAACACCCAGGGGCGGGCTGGACTTGGTCACCTGTCGCAGTTATAGTGACCCCGGGACACGTCACCTGCAGGGCTCCATAATCTGTGTCTCTGGTAGCATTTATAATTAATTTATGCACTTTCACTGAACTTTATTTTGTAATGGTGAGGGGTAAGTTGGGCACACAGTGCCCCATGGATCTATGGACCACCAAGCAGGCTAAAAACCTTGTTTCCTCCACCTCTGACTCCTCTTTGAACACATGTGATGCTATCCTCTTTGCTATCACCCACAACTGTGACACCTTAAAGTCCAAGATCTATGCTGTAGCCATAGATTTGAATCTCCTCTGCGAAGGCCAGCGGAATATCACAGAAGGAGTCGATGCTTCAGACCCTCCAACCACAAGCCCAAGACTTGCAACAGCAATTATGGGAGCTCACTGATAGAGTTCGATTTCTGGAGGGCAGAGCAGGGGATATGGAGGGCAGATCTCCTAGAAGTAATATCGGGTGTTGGGCTTACTGGAGAATCTCGAAAACCAAGACATGTTGTCCTATCTTGAATAATGGATCCCATTACAATGGCAGCTCAGGGCTTGTCCACATTTTTTTGCATTTGAGAAGGCATAGAGGGTGCCAGTGCGCCACCCCCCTATGCGACGCTCTATCCACAGGAGCAGTGGTGGCCCGACAGCTTCGCCATAAAGACAGGGACATTCTTCATGCGGCAAGGAAGGCCAGACACTTCACGATGGAGGTAAAGATAGTTTTAGTATTCTCTGACTACTCCCTGGTCTTAGAACATTAATGTGCTTTGTTGACCGGAGTCAGGAAAAAACTCCAGTCATTGGGGGACTAATATGCTTTGCTATTCCTGGCCCGACTTTAATTAATGGTGGATCAGAAATCCTGGATCTTCTCATCTCCGAGATGGCTTGGGATTGGGTTCAAATGTTTGGCAAATAAGCACCACTGTCAGCATTCAACGATAGCACCAATGTAAGAAAAGAAGCAAGAAATGCAGGAGGCCCTAGTGTCATGTCCTTTAGGAGAGTCCCATCATGTACATACCAAAGTACGTACGGTTTGTCCATCCACATGACATAACGCCTCTACACAGGTGACCTTTTACCTAGTAGCTTACTTCTGTCTCTCTGACATCAGGCTCTCAGTACCCTATCTTAATCCCTGTATCTGACGTACATAAACATGTCCCCAGGCATGGCAGATTTATTCTGTATAAGGGTCACCACTTTTTTCATCCATGGCCAACAGCCAGCTGTGCATGATCATGTTTGTTTAGAAAAGGATTACCAGACGATTAGCGAATGTTTTCAAAACATATCAATTCTAGAAGAAACCCTGGAGTGACCACTTTAGTATAAAAGACCCTCACTCCCCCTTACAGAGAGAAAGGAGAATTCCTTCCAGGCGGGACCGAGACTCTGCAGGCTGATCCTTTGGGAAGCAGAGACCTGACATCCCTTGCGGGGTGCCATCCTCGACGCAGAGACAGGGTCCTTCATTCAGAACCATCAGGTGAGGGGTTAGCACTTCCCTGGGGGTTTCTTGGCTCCATTAGGATCTATCCTGACATTTACATACACATGCCTCACCTAAATATCTAGGCTAGGTACATTTAGGTAGGCTACGCATCGTAGGAGTACGCCAATGCTATTGTTTAATATAATCTGTTTGTATTCATCTTATTAGCACTATGGTAGAAATGTATCTACTTTTTACGATATTGGTGCTAGCGATCACATTTGTCTGCTCCTGTCTTTTGATTGTCGCAGCTAATATGTTTCACACTAGACTGACGCTTGACCAATAAATACTTATTGAAACCATTCCAATCGTCATTCTATGTGTACTCTGGGAAAAGGAAGCACGAGTAACTGAGAAAAAGGTACCTTATTGTTTTCCACGATACCTGCGGATACAGGTTTGTCAAGTTTGGTGGTCGCCAGAAACTACACACACCACTGTAGAATACAGGTGGGTGGTAGTGGCACCGAAGAGCTAGCTGGTCTAATGGCTGACTCATCCTGTGGGGATGTTCAGAGTCTGTCTGCACACCAAGCACTCAGTTTAGGTCATCAAAAACGCGCAGGTCCTGGGGGGTCCTAGGAACTACACAACATGGCGCCGCCAACGTTGGTTTGGTTCTTATATTGACAGTTAAATCTGAGTAGTTCAGTCGTGCTTTTTCAGAAAGCCCTACTCACACTGTTCAGAGACGTCTGAAGTGGGAAGGACTATCTGCCTCAGCTGAGCAGGTACACCCTGTGTATTGGCTGAAGGTTTAGACAAGCTTGTAAGGACTAAAAGTTTCCATATTGTGCTAAACCCTACCTCTTAAAACCTTTACTTTCTTCTCCTTTCAAAATGACTGAACCTGCGAGTAGCAGTGGAAGTGCGGAAGGAGTGAATTTGCTAACGCCCTTAACATTACAGAGAACTGCAGACAGGCAGTAACTCTGAAATTGTTAGAACATGGATTAGCTGCAACAGGTGGCCATGTTACTTTCGTGATTGAGGCACCCAAGCTGTTCGGATCAGAGGTATTTTATTCCTAGGTAAAATTCCCACCTGCAGATCCACAGACACATTTATTTCACGAATACATTGAAGTGGATCCACCGGAAGAATACATCCCATAAGAGGACATTGAAGTCCCGTTAACTTACCAGCAACATAAAACTGGTTTAAAGGCACCCTATAACACACAGCTTCAGTCGTAAGGCTCTGTCCGCTCAGCACAGGAGGAGTGACATTGCCGGTCTTAGCGACTTACACTCCACATCCTGAGATAGACACACTCCCAGTAGGGGAAGTGCGTACACTTTACAAAGAAGTAGTCAGGCTATACAGACATATTGTCCAGTTTGTCATGCGAACCTTCACATTACAACCTGCGAGATCTGCTCCACCTGGTACAGTCCAGTCCCAACACACACCAATAATTAGTCCACAGACACTAAAAGCAATAATGGGTGCATTCCCATCAAAAAGGGATCAGGTACCATTCTGGATTGCTAAAAAAAAAATAGCTCAGTTGGAAGCAGTATTTCCCATACAGGTCAGCAGGAAAAAAACAGAATGTTAACAATTTGCTTGACAATGGGAATGGTTCCCCCAATTGGGGATTGTACCACATGGGGAACAGTCTTTGCTGCAGTATACATTAGAATACACGGTACCCCGACCATATCAGTTATTCCTGAAGTATTGAAACAGATACAAAATGAGTACGGGGCAGGACCTGCCCTGGACTTGGTGATGAAACTGATGGATAATTTTGACCGAGTCTTAGCAATTATGCTGAGCAACATTAAGGGGGAAGCAGCAGCGGTGGCTATACTCCAACACCTAAGGGAAACAGCTTCTGCAAATCAGGAGCGTTCATTACCAAAAATTATCGGAGAAACCTATGCCTCACTAGGTAGAGATAGTTTGGGAGCCAATCCAGGGAAACCACAAGTGGTGAGTAATTCTGATAAGGATAACTCAAAGCAAGCACCCACTTCTTCTAAAAAGAAATGGGATAATAATAATCAATTCAAAAATAATAATAATAAAGGAAACACTTCACGATCAAGGGGTGGGTCTCCCCAACGGGAGTCCGGGAACAGAAGTACAACCTTAGGAATCGTGATAACATTAGGAAACCTGACAGGTATCAGGATACTGACACACGTTCCTTTCATGGTTCATCAAAAAGCTCAGAGAGGCAAGGACGGTCAGAACAAAAAATTGAAGATCGACCAAAGGGAAAAAGGGAAACACATCACAATTCAGATTTCATTATCAAACAGGAAGAGCAACATAAAGCAAAGACTCAATTCAAAAAGAAGAAAGTAGCTGGCTTAAAAATTAGAAATGCCTAGGTTACCGAGGACTCAGCTTCTGAACGGTGAATGGGCTCTGACGATGCCAGACAGCGCGACAGAAGTAACAATAGCTCACCAGAACCTGAAGGAATTTCTGGTGACAGCAGTATTGAATGAATACATCACGGTGGAAACACCTGATACAAGAGTGAGTGTCCCACACCATCTACACGAAATTAATCTCCAAATAGAAGGGGAAATCTAAAGATAAATTAAAGGTCTCTTTTAGGAAAGTTTGACATTTGGATATGACATCCTGTTAGCAGAAAAAGATAGTCCGCCTGAATTTATAATGGATTGCCCAAAAGGTGAAAGCGTCATTTTGTCTGCTTTTTCCGACCTCGTTCCTGTTTCCTTAAAACACTCATACCAGCGGGAGGGGGCGCAAGCGCAAGCTCCGGCATTATACCGCAACCATGTAGGGTGGGACGAGGAGTCCAAACACCACAAAATCCCATAAAAAACGACTCCAACTCCACAGAGACAGTACCCCATTAAAAATGAGGCGAAGAAACAGGTCAAAGAAATACTAGACCAACTGAATACCAAGGTGTGATTGAAACTTGCACCTCGCCAATGAACAACTCTTTGTTTCCCATCATGAAACCTGACAACACATATCGTTTGGTTTTAGATTACAGACACTTGGACCATGCACAAAAACATTTGCAGTTCAGAATGCACATAGTGCTGCATTAATGAATAACATTGTGCGGAAAAAATACAAAACAACACTAGATATCTCGAATGGATTCTTCTGCCAAAATATAGCTCCTGAAAGCAGATATTTAACCAGATTTTCTGCCCTCTGCACTCAGCATCAGTTTTGTTGCCTGCCCCAGGGCTATAAGAACAGCCCCGGGTTATTTTCGGCAAGAGTGTCAGAGCTATTACAAACTTGCGATGAGGAGGCAGTGTCCTACGTAGATTATATTTATCTGACGGACAATGAATTACTTGAATACTTGTGCAGGGTGAACAACATAATTGTTGGTTTTGCCAATTTGGGCTAAAACGTAACTTCAAAAAATCAAAAATTGCCCATCTCAGCGTCCTTTTTTTGGGATAAGAACTGTCAAGTGAAGGCAAGGGTCAGGGCCGCGAATTTTTTAGAAAAATTTGCGCTAATCCAGCCTCCAAAGACTCTGAAGGGTTTACAATCTATTTTAGAATTCCTAAATTTCTGCAGAACATACATTCAAGACTACGCAGAAAGAGTCAAACCTTTCTACGACCTAATCAGACCAGGTTTCACAGCAAACAAGTGGACTCAAAAACATACAGACACCCTACGTTCAGTTCAAGCTGAGATGATAGCTTCGGAACACTTGCAGACACGAGTGAACGTCCGCAACCTGGTAATACGGGTCGTCCCCGTCTTATCGAGGTATACTTACATCACGTTCAATGAAGGTGAGACAGTTCCAATCGCATACAAATCTCATTTGTACACAAATGCTGAAAATTGATTTGCAGCAACAGAAAAAATACTGACGGCAGTACAGACTGCTGTAGGGAGAGAAAAAGCACTAGCACAGCGGAAACGCATCATTGTTGTAACTCCTATACCGACTTTAGAAGCGGTAACAAAAGCCAGCATTCCAAATGCAAAAATATTGCATCCACGTTGGATACAATGTGCTAATTCTCTCACTGCAACAGATGTAGAATATAAATACGATCCTACACTGAGAACTCAAGCATTCCTGCAGTACGAACAAGAATACCCTCTCCCGAATGAAATCTTGCCTCTAGATCAGTATGAATACATCATTTATACTGACGGTTCTGCTCAACCTGCAATTGGAAGTAAACAGAAATATAGCGCCGCATCTGCTATAGTGAAAGGTCGGATGCGGGATGGTAAGTTCCATCCCAGCAATACGACTACGCTATCTCTAGGAGATTGTACAGCGCAGCTGGCAGAATTAAAAGCCCTGATACTAGCACTACAGTACATGGATCAGGAATTCCCCACACTGATTGTGTGCGATTCATTTTACTGTGTGCAATCTTACAATGAATATCTTCACTACTGGGGCCAGAATGGGTTCAGAGACTCCAAGAGTTGAACGATAAAACATAAATTGTTATGGGATCAAGTGGCAAAGCTGAAAGCATGCCTGCCACGGGCTCAAGTTATTCACACCTTGAGTCATCAGCGTGTTGGCATACACATTGAAGGGAATTTACTGGCTGATGAAGCCGCCAAGGCGACAGTGCAAACTGCTGCCGTTGTTGCAATCACTCGTTCACACATGAGAATAGACGGAGATATACTTGTAGCTATCAATGCCACAAAGAACGGCTCTGCCGTCCTGCCAAAAGGCTTTCCACTCAAGTACTCCTACAAGTTAGGTGCGCACATCACACCGTATGCTCAAATTCCAGGAGTGGGAGATAGAGTAATACCGAACAAGGATCACAGATTAGGTTTAATACTAGCTGCACACGAGGGTCTGGGCTCAGCACACGCAGTAGTCACTGCAACAATTTCATTATTGAAGCAACGTTACTGGTGGTCAGGGCTGACAATACAAACAAAGGACTATGTCCTGAAGTGTGATATTTGCCAGCAGATGAAGGGTTCCACCATTCAGAGGCCACCACAAACACCATTACTGATTTCAGACAGACCCCTCGCATGTGTCTATTTGGACCACTGCGGCCCCTTAAATTCAGACGGGGCTTACAAGTACATCTTGTTGGCAGTGGATTCATGCTCTAGATTCATATGGGTTTGGCCCCAGTGCTCAGCTGACGCTTGAACTGTTATAAAGGATTTGCGAGTCTTCATTGGGACATACGCAATTGGCACGTTACATTCCGACTGTGGCCCTGCGTTTGGCTCTAGGGCTTACAAGGAAGCCATGGATAGTATGGGTGTGGCCTTGAGGTACTCCTCCCCCTACCATCCCGAGGGAAATTTGGTGGTGGAGAGGAAAAACCGTGACCTAAAGCAATCCTTAACAGCAAGGGTATTAGGCACAGGTGGTAGTTGGGTCAATCATCTATATGGGGTCCAGAGGGCACTAAATATTATGCCAAGAATATCCTTGGGAGGCCGTACCACTTATGAAATTCTGTTGGGGACAAGAATGTGGGCACCGGATCTCGATTGTGCCAGCACAGTGGCGGATGCAAAACCATTTGAACTGAATGACCGTTTGGCCTTCTTACAGGAACTCAATGAATTCCGAGCGTTACAATGCAACGTGCAAGTCAAGCGCACCGCCACTGGGGAAGTGAAAACAGTTCCGGCAAGACCTGCCTGGGTCCAGCAGATTGGGGACCTGGTCATGGAAAAGATCGTGGACAGAAAGAGTTTGGGCCATCCTACAGAGCACCTGTACCTCTCCTGGCGGTAGTAGGAACAAGAACAGTACTTCTTCCGCCTCTTGCCGGCAAAAAAGAAAAAGATTTGTCTCCATTGATCTGATCAAACCGCATCATGTGGCCGATTCTGAACAGTAGGCCGCGTGGGGTCCTGAGTAGCCGCAGACCTCCTCTTGCTACTATACAGGAAGTTCAGATGGAAAGAATAATAACCTTTCAAGACTCCACTACACAATGGGAAGGAGTAACGAATAATGGAGTACAAATCACACCAATTGAAAATGAAAAACATCAAGGAGAAACAACAATGCAAGTTGCAATTAGGCCCAACAATAATGTCTACATTAATGTGCCTTCAAACGACACATCTGGCAGTTCTACATAACCTGCGGAGCTACCGAAGATAGATCGAACTGCGTGTGGCTACTTCATCAACTTCGATGATTTTTCTTCAGATCCAAATGAACCTGATCAAACGCCACACATTTCAAAGAAAGAAAAACTTCTACAATTCTATCTTTCGCTCAAAAAGACCTACTTAGAGTCACCTTGGTTGCCTATTTAGTTTGCAATAGGGGTAGTATACCTGTTAATTTGCATTGGCACAGTGACTGTCTTTTTTCTGCTTCTGAACGGGCATTATCTCCCAGAACGCTCTGCAGTACAATCAGTGAACTTGGTCCTGAAACCACATACGTCGTTACACCGTGAACAAAGAGACTTGTCCCTGGTGAACATTACAGCAATTCCAATACCTGATGGTATAGTTTGGGATAAAGTTTCATATGATGTATTTGGTCCTACTGAACATAAAGACCTCAACACTATCACAGGTAAAACAACACTTGCCCCTTCTGTATTCGAACTTAGGACTGGTCAAATGTTTTTGGCTTGTACATATGATTATTGATGTGTTTAGGTTTTTGTGTCTTTCTGTAGTTACCAAAATGATTCTGTCATGTGTATTTATGTTGGATTATGTGCTTTAATGTTGGATGACAATGTGTAACCTAACAATGTTTTACTCTTTCTAAAGACATGTATAATTGATTTTGAATGTCTTTTTGTAAAAGCTAAATTAAGCTGAATAAAGCTTGTAAACTTTAGAATTAATGGTCTAAGGTCTATCTGGATTTAGATCGAACAGTCTTCCTGGACACCTCATTTTGTGGTATGACGCCTGGCATTGGTTATCTAGTGACCGTCAACTCCAGGGTTATTTATTGTAAGCAAGTATTGTTTCCCCCAGTTCGCACAGTTAGGGAGGCACCACTGTGGCCTTCACTGAATGTTTCTAACATAGGGTTTGATTCTCTGAGCAGGCTGAAAGCCATGCTGTTTCAGCAAAATGTGACCTTAACTTCAGCCTGAGAGATCTTTGATCTCCAAGTTGCAAGGTCCTCGGCGGAGATACAGGCTCTGGTCCTTACGAACTTCCCGCTCCATTTCGTATCTTTAACATGTCTGATACGAAGGGGATAGTACACTTATTTAAGAGCACTGGATCAGGTCTGTTAACCACCTTTCAAACCATTTTCGGAGTGATTCCATCATTCATACACACCGTACTTGGAAGTGTTTTTGGAGGGTTTCCTTTGGTCCTGCTTTCAGTGGCGGGCATCCTGATTTTACTCCTATTGCTTCGCAGTGGATGTCAACATCACTCGAGACATGGAGAGAACACAACTGGAGCAACATTGGCGTGAGCGATTGGTGTTCCTCCTGGGTATACCTCGGCTTCGAGAGCTGAGTGAGCATTCGTTCCTGTCTTTCAGACCGGCCTGACTTGATTGCATTCTGCCAGTACTCCACTGCCTCTTTTGCGGATTTGAACGCATGTTGAACCTCTGTCAGACACTTCCATCAGTTGCGCCGCCGGACATAGACATGCTCCTGGAGCCTTTACAGGCCCATGTGCACGGTTGACCACAGCGTATTCCCATGTTGATGATGGTGTTCCTAGAGCCTCCACGGGATGCTCCAGCTCCAGTTGGAACAGAGATCGGCTCTACCACGTATGTGCAGGCATCAGTCTCAGACACACAGGCATCTAATTCTTCCCCAACGGCTGCCGTGGAAACCATTGATGACCACCTCTGCTCACTTGATATTATACCGGAGGTGCTAGAAGGACTGCCTCCTGCGGATGACATGTTCAGTGATGTTGAGTCTTCAGCGCAGGATTCTTAAACAATCTGGCCTCTCCTGTGCTGGGAACCGTTTGGACAATTTTTAAACATGTACCAAATTGAAGGTCGAACTGACTTTGGTTTTCTTCTCTGCTCTATCTGAACATAGTGGCTTTCAAGGTGCTCAGAAAAACAATTACAATATATAAAGGACCTTTTATGAATGCTTTTTATGGAAAAATGCTTTTGATATAGACCTTGCTTTTCTGGACATTTTTTAAGTGGTTTTTAGTATGCTTTTATTATAAATGATTTTTATGCCCTTTTTTAGCATTTACTCGGTCAATACCAAGCTGACCTTGTTGACCTTTTGATGAGGAGTGGGTGTCATGTGTTTTAGGATAGTCCCATCATGTACATACCAAATTACATACGTTTTGTCCCATCCACACGACTTAACGGTTCTACATAGGAGACCTTTTACCTAGTAGCTTACTTCTGTCTCTCTGACATCAGGCTCTCAGTACCCTATCTTAATCCCTGTACCTGACATACATAAACATGTCCCCAGGCACGGCAGATTTATTCTGTATAAGGGTCACCAGTTTATTCATCCATGGCCAACAGCCAGCTGTGCATGATCATGTTTGTTTAGAAAAGGATTAGCAGAGGATTAGCGAATGTTTTCAAAACATATTGATTCTAGAAGATACCCTGGAGTGACCACTTTAGTATAAAATACCCTCACTACCAGAGAGAGAGAAGAATTCCCTCCAGGCTCGACCGAGACTCTGCAGGCTGATCCTTCGGGAAGCAGAGACCTAACATCCCTTGCGGGGTGCCATCCTCGACGCAGAGATGGGTCATTCATTCAGAACCATCAGGTGAGGGGTTAGCACTTCCCCGGGGGTTTCTTGGCTCCATTAGGATCTATCCTGACATTTACATACACATGCCTCACCTACATATCTAGGCTAGGTACATTTAGGTAGGCTACGCATCGTAGGAGTACACTAATGCTATTGTTTTATATAATCTGTTTGTATTCATCTTATTAGCACTATGGTAGAAATATATCTACTTTTTACGATATTGGTGCTAGCGATCACATTTGTCTGCTCCTGTCTTTTGATTGTCGCAGATAATATGTTTCACACTAGACTGACGCTTGACCAATAAATACTTATTGAAACCGTTCCAATCGTCATTCTATGTGTACTCTGAGAAAAGTAAGGGCGGGTAACTGAGCGAAAGATACCTTATTGTTTTCCACGATACCTGAGGAATCAGGGTTGTCATGGTCGGTGGTTGTCAGAAACTACACATACCACTGTAGAATACAGGGGGTTGGTAGTGGCACCGAAGAGCTAGCTGGTCTAACAGTTGACTCATCCTGTGGGACGGTCCAAGATTTGTCTGCACCCCAAGCCCTCAGTTCAGGTCATCCAAAAAGCACAGGTCCTAGGGAGTCCTAGGACCTACACAATACTAGACACATGACACCCTGCATCCACCTCTATGGACTGGCAGGCCCTGGAGTCCAAAGATGCTGCCACAGTTGCAGCATCAATGATCTACACTGTGAACCTCTGCATTTCTCCACAACACCACTGATTCAGGCAGTGAGATCGAATTGTTGGCATCCTAATGTGGCTTGGGCCCTGAAGATCTCCAGAAAATCACCACCCAGACCGCAGATGACTACATATGAGTATATTTCTTACCCCCTCCTATGAAAGAGACTTATGGCAATGGCTATTTTACACAAGATGGATGATTGTTGTCTCAGACATGCTTACACTGTCCCCTGGTGGCTGTATTGGGGTTGGGAGGGTGTTGACCATACATTATGCATCATAATTCACTCTAACACCTATCCTATATTATAGTTTCCAGAATGTACAGTGTTTGCTCATAATACATGCCGGCCTCATGCCACTGCTGATGGGGTCCGGACCCATATATTCCCTGCCTCCTCTCAATCTGTATCAGACATAGTACTAATTGTCTCTCTAAAAAAAACACTTAAGTCCTGGCCCTGCTGGAGCATGTATGCTGTCACACCACACGCACTCACACAAATACTATGGCGTAGATTTATTAAAGACTTGCGTTGTTTCCTTGCATCAGGGAGGTGTTTCATGGATAGAGTATGGGCGTTCCCGTGCATCCACACATGGATGTTGGCTCATTCCCAGATGAACATACTCTTGTAAACCTGGGGATGGGTGAAAAAGTGTGTGTTCCTTTCCAGACCCAGGCGTAACGAGGAGAACTATCTCCTTGTTACTTCCTTTTTCTATGTGTGATGCATTCAACACCACAAACAGAAAAAGGAAAATGCTTTAAGGCTTGTTTTTGTGCAGGTAGAAGTCTTTCCTTCACAAAAATAATCCTGCTCATAATGCAGGCACCACTGCAGCATGACACAAGGATGCCTGCATTGGCACTAGGCTGCACACCATGTGCCAGCGCAATGATGGAGCAGAAGTGTGCCATATCTTAGTAGATATGGCACATTTCTGCTCTCTCCCTTTCATGCATTGCAGCCCAGCAAGTTCCCTAGCTGCATTGCATCAAACAATAATAAATCCTGTCCTATATATTTACCAAGCTTGGGCAGGGGATAGTTTTAAGCTTGGCCCTGTGGGGGAGTTTTTGTTGGGCAATGTTGTGTTGCAGTTGTTGACATGTTCTTACTGCTATGTGAGTTTGCTGGCCGTAGTGAAAAGTAAGAGACAAGTGTCCCTGGGGAGGAAGGTCAGCACCTGACTAAACCCAACTGAGTATTGATGGTAGATTCATCAACTTCAGACCAGACCCTCATCACAAGTAAGGGTGCCATGGATCTAACCTATTCCGCAAGTCTGGAAAACAACAGGGGCACTGCCCCCCTGGACCTCCAATTGGGCTCTTGTAGATCTCTGGAGAGCAGTGTATTCCCACACTTAATAGTACTCCTACTTCTCCCCACTACACACACTGTACACTCACATCGATCTGACCTACGCTCCATCACCCATCCTTGAATTATCCCACAGTACTGAATATCTAGCTAAGACTGTCAGATCACAAACCATTGTTCCTAATGTTACAATAGTTTACTCCATGACCGCATGTACCAAATTGGCGTTTTCAGCCTCTCATGATGCCATCTAGAGGCAGACTATAGCAGAGGCACCGGCTGGGCCATTCTAACTGTGCAATGTAGAACTGGAAACCACCTCATTCAACTGCTTGCTCCTTCGGATCAATGGATGGGGGAAGACAGCAACACTATATCGGCATAGCACTGGGCAATTGATTGTGTTGACTACAAATGTGGCTGCCGCTGTGACATTTTGGCAGCAGAATCCCTCCACAATTATGATTTAGGCACTAATTTCTTCTCCGCTTCCACTCCTACCTGACCAGCAGTGTGGGTGTGCATCATTAATCCTTGCTCCTGGCTCTGTCCTAATGTTTCCCTTCTGACTTTGTGAGAGGCTACCTTTCACGCCTTCTTCCTAATTTTCCTCAGCCTGCCTCCCAATTCCTGCATTATTTCTGCTGCTGTCTTGCGGATCCTTCTAAAAGACAGGGAGTCTGGGTTCAACTTATTTCTTACACTGGACTCTGCTGACCATCTTGCTGCCTTCAGACCAGTCAATCTAGAGTCATCTTCCCCAGATTGCAGAAGGCTTATTGCCTTCCGTACTTTTTCCACTTTGGGGCTCCTTTGGAAGGCACTACCTGCTAGGCGACATCTATGTTAGTGGCATGGTAGCTACTGAAGGGGTCGCACTTACCTCTGGTAGACCATGTCTGTTAAGACAAGACCACCAAGAACGAAAGGCCGTATCAGAGGCCCACCCAAACATCACCAGAGTGACACATGAAGCATTCACATATATACTAAACGTCTTCTGTGGTCTAATACCTGTGCCATGAACTACATGACAACATCAAACTCATCAGTGGTCAGATGGTGGAAGGACATACTTCAACTGAGTCAACCTTAAATACCTGCCACACGGTGCAGGGATGTTTAGGGGGACACCATCGTTGCCCCCCAGGCCTCATAGCGGAGGGCCTGGGGGAAGGGGACACTACTAGGGACCCCCAAAGACAGTTTCCTACAGCCTTCTCATGTCAGAAAGGCCAACATGAAATGGCTGTTGGAATGTACCATTATAATCCCGATGGCGGAGCCGAGCCTGGCTCCGCCGTCATTAGAGGATTTTGCTGGCTTCAGACGGTCCAACGGGCTCCACGAGCCCATTGGAACCGCTTTGGAATCCCCCCGCTGGTTTAATTCCAACCGTCATCATCCTAATACGGCGGTCGGAATGAAACCTACGATATTTGGCGGAAAGCCTCAGACTCCTGGTCGGAGGCTTTCCGCCCAACATTGCAAATGGGCCTATATATTGTACATATACATAAATGTTCAGAAAGCATAGCTATGATTCTTGTTTTATTTTTGTAATAAACCATATGTAAGATGTGATACTTCATGGGGGTGTAGCCATGCCTGTAAGCATGGCGGACTCGTAATCCAAGGTTCGGTGGACAGGGCCAGGACTCCCGTATAATCTGTTCACAGCACCTGCTCTAGCACTATTGTACAGAGTGCCATAACCCCCTGGATGACTCTGGTGAGAGAGTTTGCCGGATAAGCCACTGAATGGGTTCAGCAGAGGTGCAGGCTGGCTGGTTACTGCTCCTGCCTCCTGGGCCGAGTGGTACTGAGACATCTGCCTGGCACTGTCTCCTTAGGATTGCATCACTCTGGGTTACCCTGGGGCCAACCCTGGATCCATCGCTCAAGGGGACTGGTTGGCACCTGCAACTGTGAAGACTTCAGCCTCTTGACATCTTGGGATCCTTCTATGCTGCATGGTGGGTGATGCTGATCGCTGCAGTGAGCCCGGACCAGACTACTACCGCGTGGACTGAACTTACTCCTCTTCTTGGCCCTATCTGTGACAGATGCAATGAATGTAGGGATTTACCTGTGAGTACCTAATGGAACGGTCTTCTCTCACTCTTCACCCCACCCTTTAGGGTGGCCCTGCTGATTTTCACCATGTTGGCTCTCCTAAGATAGCGGGGGCAAGGGGAACCACTTTTCTCCCTTGTTGAAGCTTCGGCTGCCTGCTTAATTGCTCCCCCCTAGACCCGGAGCCCTGCAAGACCATGTGGAATGTCAGACTAACTGGTGAAGGAAGACCCCATACATAACTGGTATTCAGACACCCAGCTTTCAGTAAACTGTGAGACGGCTGCCCTATGGTCTGAGGGCTCTTTTTCCTCATTGAACCACTGAAGGACCTGGAGCCTGTTGATTTGGGTCACCGGCTGGGCCATCCTAACTGTGCAAAGTAGAACTGGAAACCACCACATTCAACTGCTTGCTCCTTCTGATCAATGGATGGGGGAAAACAGCAACACTATATCGGCATAGCACTGGCCAATTGATTGTGTTGACTACAAATGTGGCTGCCGCTGTGACGTTTTGGCAGCAGAATTCCGACACAATTATGATTTAGGCACTAATTTCTTCTTCACTTCCACTCTTAGCTGACCAGCAGTGTGGGTGCGCATCATTAATCCCTGCCTTCAGCAATGTCGGTCAGGAATTTGGCACTCTGAGGCACCAAATCACTGCCATTGGAAAGGTGGATCGGGTCCCTGAAATTATAATACCATGTTGGTATGACCCATCCCCCTGCACCTCTCATAAATTAAGGCAATCCAGCTGCTTATGCCACTGAGCATGTGAATATAAACACCCAGGGGAGGGCTGGACTTGGTCTCCTGTCGCAGTTGTAGTGACCCGGGACACGTCGCCCGCTGGGGTCCATAATCTGTGTCTCTGGTAGCATTCATAATTAATTTATGCACTTTCTTTTTTTTTTTTTGTCCTCATTCACCTCCGACCTCACTGAACAAACGAGCCGTCCGTACCAAAGCCCAATGATGGAAGAGACGTAGGCTGTTGACTTGGGACCAAGGGGAACGCCCTGCCTGCAGGTACCGTGACAGGCTCGAATGTCACTAACCCCCGAATAAAGGGGGAGCGGTCACTCTTCCACTCGGCCCAAGTGAGCCTGACGACTATTATCATTGGCCTGTCGGGGGAACTGGAGATGCCCAACATAGTCAGAAGAGTGCCAAAGAGGCATAATCATAGGACCCACAAATTATTTTGAAGATACTTAAATGATTATTTAACTCCCTAACAATTTCACCCGACTAAGCCCCAGACCATTTTAGCAAAAAATCCCAGAAAGCTGTCTTTTTGATGCCGAGAGTTCTACTCAGATCCATCTTGGATGTCTCAAAGAGCGAGGCCAACCAGTCAGAGTGCAAGGCGGGTGTGGGATCTATCCATCTTTTACATATTTGCCTCCTAGCTAATAGTATAGCATAAAATAGGAAGGATCTAGCAGAACCTGTGATTTCCTTAGATAAACCAAAAATTATCAAAGCAAGATTTATTTGGATTGGGAGGCCTAAAATATCCGCCACAGAATTTCCTACTCCTTCCCAGAAATCTGCTATCGCCGGGCAGTCCTTGAACATATGTACATCTGAAGCACCTGCCAGACCGCATTTTCTACAACTGACTGGAGCCCCCCCTCGACATTTTAGTCAACTTCAGCGGAGATAGGTAGGCCCTGTGTGCGGTGAACAAGTGGTTCCTCTTAAGCCAGGCTGGTTTTACAATGGCGAATAGGATCTTAAACGAGGTTTGCCACAAATACTCCCACTGTTCATTTGGTAAAGGATCCCCCCACAATTCTTCGGCCAGTTTGAATTCTCCGTCTACAGCCTCCTCGATGGTCCAGTACCAGAAAGAAACCTCCTTCCTCCCAGCTGGCCTTACCACTAACTGATGTTCCAAGATGTTACCGCTACCTATGGGGATTTTCAGAGTTTGGGCTCAGCTCTGCAGCTGAATGTACTTGAACCTTGAAAGACCCACTCCAACCCTTTCACTGAGTGATGCCCATGAAATAAGCGTACCCTCATGGGCCAAGTCCCCCCACACCTTTAAACCAGCTGCTCTAAGATGTAATGCCAACCTATCCTTTAGGCACTCTGGTGTACCTGGTGAGTCCCAAAGAGGGGCGAAGCATGAAAAGTAGTTAAGACCGGCAAGGCGCTTGAGACTGGCCCACGATCTGGCCATTGCCTGGAGAACTTTAAGCTTGACCTTTTTAAAAAATTTCGGTTCTCCAAATTTAAACAGGAAACCCTCCTCAGATAGGCTAACCCCCTTTAGCATTGCAGAGAACATAGCCCCCACCCCTGTGCTTGCTGGAGTTTTTAACAGCACCCTAGAATGCGACAGCTGGAAAGCCCATGCATAATATTGCAAATCAGGCAAAGCAAGTCCACCCTTCTCCCTCCTACGCCTCAGCTTCTTCCAGGCAATTCGAGTGGACCTATATGCCCAAACAAAAGAGTTGATAGCCTGCTGGAACTTGTCAATAGCCGGTTTGTCAAAATGCAGGGGGATAGAATTAAAAAGGAAGGTTATCTTGGGGAGTACCACCATCTTAACCAAATTGACCCTCCCAAGAATGGTTAAAGGGAGATGGGCCCAAGATTTCATCAGTTTCTGGCACTCCCTTGAGACAGCCTCAAAATTAACCTGTGTGATCTTGGCAATGTCCTGAACTATTCTGACTCCCAGATACCGCATATTACGCTTGGTCTGATGCTGGGGCCCCTCAAGATTCCATGACATGACCTCAGTTTTCCCGGCGTTGAATTCGTAACCCGATACCCGCCCGAAGTCCTGTGCCAATCTGATTACAGCAGGGAAGGTCGTATCAAGGTCCGCAGAGAGAATCAAAATGTCATCTGCATACAGGGCCACCTTCCTCTCCCAAGCACCGTGCTTAAAAGGCAAAATGCTAGACTCCTCTCTTAGCCGCTGAGCAAAAGGCTCGATGTATAGGTCAAAGAGGAGAGGAGAAAGAGAGCAGCCCTGCCTAGTTCCCCTGGTGATATTAAAAGGTCTGGTCAGGTTGCCATTAACCAAAAGTCTGGCTGACGGCTCTTGACAAATCAACTGAATAGCTTGACAAAACTTCCTGCCCAAATTAAATTTCTCCATGACTGCCGACATGTAAACCCAATTAACCCTGTCGAAAGCCTTAGTGGCATCTAGTGTCATAGCTGCGAGAGGAAGTGAGTGAGCAGAGGCGATGTCTATTCCACCCATGAAATCATAGGTAAGGTCTGATAAGTTCCTGCCTTTAACAAACCCCTTCTGATCAGAATGAAGGATGTCACCTGCCACGAGGCCCAACCTAGCCGCCAGGATCCAGGCAAATATTTTATAATCTGCGTTCAACAGCGAGATGGGCCTATAGGACCCACAGCTCGCTGGATTCTTACCGGGTTTCAAAATCAGGAAGAACCTGGAAGCCTAAAGCCATCAGATAAGATCTCATTAAATAGTTGTGTCAAAGCCGGAACTATCACCTCGCCCAGAGATCTATAGAGCTCTATTGGAAGCCCATCGGGCCCTGCAGCTTTCCCTCTCTTACAGGCAAAAATAGCTTTTTTCACCTCTTCCTGCGTGATATCCTGCTCTATATCTTTCTGCTGCATGGAGCTCAGGGGGGTGAGGGTGGTCCTGTCCAACCACTCCCTAGGCTCCATCTTGTCTACGACTCGATCTTCTTGATATAAATCCTGGAAAAAATAAAAAAAATGCATCTCCTATCTCTTTGTCCGAAGAGAGAGCAGTTACCCCATCATCACCATCAATTTGTTTAATCTGGTTGCGAAGCCTGTCGGACTTGGCCTTCCGTGCCAACAGCTTACCTGCCCCTTCCCCGTACTCGAAAAGGGCAAGCTTGCTTGCCTCCCATCTACTCATAACCCTAGTTTGGAGAATAGTGTCCAACTGCTCCCTTAACTTGCTGAGTTTAGCCAGATCCTCTTGCTGTCCCTCCAAACCGACCCCTCCATTCAGATCTAGCTCTACTGCCTTCATTTCCGCCTCCTTAAGTGCCACCTCCCCTCTATATTTTTTATTCCTAATGCTCACCCTCCTCGTGATTAGGCCTCTTAAAATAGCCTTCAGGGAGTCCCAAACCACAGCAGTCATAGCAGAGCCTAGATTCACCTTCAGAAAATATTCAGTCTCATTAGATAGGTAGGACATCTCTTCTGCCTCGAGAAGCAAAGTTCGATCAAAACTCCAGGCTCTGAGATGCTGGGCCTGGACCAAATCGAGGTCCATCGATATCCCTGAATGATCAGACAGTTGCAGAGTCAGGTATCCGATGTCCTTGACCTTGCCCCTCAAACATTGGCTGACCAGAATATCGTTGATTCTCGACTTGTGTCGATATTTACTATTGCAGTATGAGACTCCTAGCTGATGGCCCGATCTTTCTCTCCAAATATCGCAGAGGCCGGTTTGCGCCATCATAGACTGCAGGTACATCCGGGACTTAGAAGGAACCATGGCTCTGCTACATGCCGACTTGTCGAGTTTAGGATTGAGGACAATATTAAAGTCCCCGGCCATAATAACCGGGTCTGGGTAATCAAGGAGATGCGAGAAAATGGTTTTAAGAGAGGAAGGGTCATCTTGGTTTGGGCCATAATAGCCGACCAAGGTGAGGAGAAAGCCCATGATAGTCACCTTCAGGATTACCCATCTGCCACCTGGGTCAGCCAAAAAGTGTAAGACACGTGCATTAGCTTGTTTTTTAAAAAGTATGGCGGTCTGATTTGAACAAATGAGAGCGTTCACCCATTTTTTATTTTTGAATATCTCGGTGATCTCTTCCTTGAGGAGATGAGTTTCCTGGAGGATAATGACCTGGGCGGGGGAGTCTTTTAAATATTGCAAATTTTTTCCCTTCTGGACCTCACGCGCAAGCCATTAACATTCCATGACAGGAACTGAATTGTTTTCATGGAGGTTTAGACCCGAGATCTCTAACACGGTCAAGACACGGAAGGAACCAGCACCAGACCAATCGCACCCTAACCACGGCTATCTGAATAGACACTAAGGTGAGTGAGGAATTTTTGTGTTTTATATCCCCGTGCTCCCCCCCACACACCCCCCACCCCCTCTTCCAAAACACCCCCGCCCCTGGAGAACCCCCCATATTCCTGGACAGATGTAGTCCAGATGCTGCCTCCCGGAGCAGCCCACCCCGTCCCTTTATGTGTAGACAAAAAGAGTATGAGCCAGAATGAGAGAAAAAACCAAAGGGATGAGCAACTAAATGATTATTACTATCATGTCATATCATATCTGAGCAAAAAAGAGGGCAAGAATTTAGGAATCCACTGCTGTGGGCTGCCTGAACGGCCGATATGCAAATAAACCGAGTCGATGCCCATTAAGACTCCCCTTTCCCCATGATTTCGAGCAACTCGTCCGCCTCCTGAACAGATCTTATATTATGCATTTTGTTCTTGTACATGATTTTCAGAGTTGCTGGGACTTTGAGCTGGGCGACGGCACCAAGTTTTTTAAAGTCATCGAGCTTCCTGCCCAACTCCCATTGTCTATCAAGAGTAACTCTGGCAAGGTCTGAACGGATTTCAAAAGAGAAGACACTGACCTTCAACGATTTCACCTTTAAGGCCATATTAAGAATCTTCTCCTTTAGAGAATAAGTATGAAAGTTGATGAGAATTTTCCTCTGCTTTGTTCTGTTCGGATTTCTCTCTCAGAGACTCAAAATCATCTCAAAACGGTACGCAAATGCTCCGGGTGCAAGCGGCAGCTCAGCAAGCAGCCGCCATGTTCTCCTTTCCCCAAGCCAATTTATGCACTTTCACTGAACTTTATTTTGTAATGGTGAGGCGTAAGTTGGGCACGCAGGGCCCCATGGGTCTATGGTCCACCATGCATGCTAAAACCTTGTTTCCTCCGCCTCTGACTCCTCTTTGAACAAACGTGATGCTATCCTCTTTGCTATCAACCACATCTGTGACACCTTAAAGTCCAAGATCTATGCTGTAGCCATAGATTTGAATCTTCTCTGCGCAGACCAGCGGATTATCACAGAATGCTTCAGACCCTCCAACCACAAGCCCAAGACTTGCAACAGCAATTACGGGAACTCACTGATAGAGTTCGATTTCTGGAGGGCAGAGCAGGGGATAAGGAGGGCAGATCTCCTAGAAGTAAAATCGGGTGTTGGGCTTACTGGAGAGTCTCGAAAACCAAGACATGTTGTCCTATCTTGAATAATGGATCCCCATTACAATGGCAGCTCAGGGCTTGTCCACAATTTTTTGCATTTGAGAAGGCACAGAGGGTGCCAGTGCGCCACCCCCCCTATGGGACGCTCCATCCACAGGAGCAGTGGTGGCCCGACAGCTTCGACAAAAAGACAAGGACATTCTTCATGCGGCAAGGAAGGCCAGACACTTCATGATGGAGGACAAGATGGTTTTAGTATTCTCTGACTACTCCCTGGCCTTAGAACATTATGTGCTTTGTTGACCGGAGTCAGGAAAAAACTCCAGTCGTTGGGGGACTAATATGCTTTGCGATTCCTGGCCTGACTTTAAGTAATGGTGGATGAGAAATCCTGGATCTTCTCATCCCCGAGGTTGCTTGGGATTGGGCGCAAATGTTTGGCAATTCAGCCCCACTGCCAGCATTCAACGATAGCACCAATGTAAGAAAAGAAGCAAGAAATGCAGGAGGCCCTAGACACATGACACCCTGCATCCACTTCTACGGACTGACAGGCCCTGGAGGCCAGAGATGCTGCCACAGTAGCGGCATCAATGATCTACCCTGTGAACCCCTGTATCTCTCCACAACAATGAAAGAGACTTATGGCAATGACTATTTTACACAAGATGGATAATTGTTGTCTCAGGCATGTTTACACTGTCCCCTGTTGGCTGTATTGGGGGGGGGGGAGGTGTTGACCATACCTTATGCATCATAATTCACTCTAACACTTATCCTATATCATAATTTCTAGAATGTATAGTGTTTGCTCATAATACATGCCAGCCTCATGCCGCTACTGATGGGGTCCGGACCCATATATTCCCTGCCTCCTCCCAATCTGTATCAGACATAGTACTAATTGTCTCTCTAAAACAAAAACACTTAATCCTGGCCCTGCGGAAGCATGTAGGCTGTCACACCACACACACTCACACAAATACTATGGCCTAGATTTACTAAAGACTTGCGTTTTCCTTGAGTTTCCTTGCACCAGGAAGGTGTTCCATAGATGGGATATGGGTGTTCCCGTGCATCCACACATGGATGTTGGCACATTCCCAGATGAACAAACTCTTGTACACCTGGGGATGGGTGAAAAAAGTGTGTTCCTTTCCAGACCCATGGTGTTAAGTATCAATGCGGTAACCCAAAATGCTACCTGGCCCGGGTCAAAACTGCAGTATAATAAACAATTGGTCACAGTAGCAACAATTTAACAGTACGAAAGAAATGGTGGCATTCACACCAAATTTGCAAATCCGCAATGTATGCAATTTATTTTCAAAGCATTGATAACTTGTTATGGACAACAAAGTTATTCATACATGTGGAACAAGTTTCTATTTGCAACAGTGGTGCTCTTGTGCGGAAGAGGGGTAGGAGTGTTCTGGGTGAGTGAGGGTAATAGATAAGGGAAAGGTAATGTGACATATATACATTATATTACATAGTGAAACCTGTCCAGCCTATAACAGGCCAAATACGCAAGTATATATACATATCACTGTTGCAAATAGAATCTTGTTCCACATGTATGAATAACTTTGTTGTCCATAACAAGTTATCAATGCTTTGAAAATAAATTGCATACATTGCGGATTTGCAAATTTGGTGTTGTGAATGCCACCATTTCTTTCGTACTGTTAAATTGTTGCTACTGTGACCAATTGTTTATTATACTGCCTTTCCAGACCCAGGCATAACGAGGAGAAATATCTCCTTGTTACTTCCTTTTCCATGTGTGATGCATTCCACATCACAAACAAAAAAGGAAAATGCTTTAAAGCTTGGTTTTGTGCAGGTAGAAGTCTTTTCCTGCACAAAAACAATCCTGCTCATAACGCAGTCACCACTGCAGCATGACACAAGGTTGCCTGCATTGGCACTAGGCTGCACACCGTGTGCCAGCACAATGAGGGAGCAGAAGTGCACTATATCTTAGTAGATATGGTGCATTTCTGCTCTCTCCCTTTCATGCATTGCAGCGCAGCAAGTTCCCTAGCTGCAGTGAATCAAACATTATTAAATCTGGTCCTATATGTTTAGCAAGCTTGGGCATGGGGTAGTTTGAAGCTTGACCCTGTTAGGGGATTTTTTGTTGGGTAATGTTGTGTTGCAGTTGTTGACATTTTCTTACTGCTTTGTGAGTTTGCTGGCCGTAGTGAAAAGTAAGAGACAAGTGTTCCTGGGGTGGAATGTCCACACCTGACTAAACCCAGCTCAGTATTGTTGCTAGATCCATCAACCTCAGACCAGACCCTCATCACAAGTAAGGGTGCCATGGATCTAACATATTCCTATTCTCTGATTATTAAAAGCCAGGTATACCTTTCTCACATGAAATGCCTGTGGTCTCGGCCATCCCGTCAAACGGTGTCAAGTGTACTCCTTTCTTAAGAGACAAGGGGTTCACTTTACTGTGCTCTAGAAGACTCACCTGATTGAATCCAACAGTTTGCAGCTCAAGTACAGATGGTGCGCTGATCTGAAAGAAACAGTTCGTTATGGATTACTTACCTTAGACTTTCACCCAGGCATCAGACTGGCTCCGGAGAATTTTTCTTAGCAGTACCCCTGCGCGTCAGTGGGTGGCATTGGTCGACTCCACGTCCGTCTTCGGCGTCGTGGTCACCGGGATGATGTTGCGGTGTCTACTTAGATGCTGCCCCTGCGCACTGATGTCAGTTCTTTCTTTTTCCGCTCCAGCCTAGCGCAGATCCGGAGAGAGCTACCCCTTAAGTCACTTTTTGACCATACTTTTTCTACCCCAGACCGGTTTCAAGCCTTGCGATGCCTGTCACAAACTGATGTCTGTGACGGACCCAAACCTCATGTGTCTTTGGTGTCTGGAGCGCTATCACAGCCCGAAGTCGGGCCATGAATCCAAAGTCTTTGCAGGAGCGGTCCTGAAAGCTATTGGCGGCGTGGCCATCGGCTCCGTGTCGCTCCCGGTATCGTTTGAGAGGAGGGTCTTGAGGCCCCACGCGGAGCCCCCACACCTCTTATCACTCCAATTCTTCGGGTAAATCGAAGCACAAGAAGAAGGTTAAGAAGTACCAGCGCTCTTCGCCTTCTCCCTGACAGTCAGCTGACGTGACGCGGGACCCGGAGCGTCGTCGCTCTAAGGCTCCATCTCTGGTGCCTCCTTCAGGGACGACTCCGCGCCTCCCACCATTTCTGGGAGCCAGAGCGTCCCCTGCCCAACTTCGAAAATTTTAAGAGGCCCTCCACCTCGTTTTTGGGCAGCCCGACTCCGCTGGCATGCCTTCGGGCACCGTGGAGCCGGTCGGGGGTCCTGGGCCTTCGATGCCGGCGGCCCCGGCGCTGGAGGACCCACGCGGATCCAGGCCTGGATCCAGAGTGACGCCGTTCGATCTTAATCGACCTTCCCCGGCGCAAGTCCCAGCGACAATGCCCCCGGCGCCGGCCATGCCCCCGGCCGACGCCGTCCCCATCTTCACCCCCAAGATGGACCTGGAGCTGGACCGACGTCGGTCAACGTCGGTACCGACGCAAGAGGGTACTTTTGTTTCCCTGTTCATCCCTGGTGTTCCCTACCACCCAGAAGGTGGTGATGAGGACTGGGAGGGGTCGCTGGACCCTTTGGAAGACCAGTTTAAAGAGCCGGACTGGAGAGAGGATCTGGGTGATGCCAGTGGTCTGGACACTTCTCCAGACTTTGGCATGCGTTCTCTCCTTACCGTGGCTACAGAGGAGGGAGCGTCATACACTGTGGTGGTGAGAAGGGTGGCGGAGGTCTTAGGCCTTGAGCTCCCTTCGGTGGCAGTCAGGACTAAGCTCCTGACAGAGGTGCTTCAGCCTGCGGCATCCTGCTCTGAACCCCTTCTGCCGTTCAACGAAGCCCTCATTGATGTCCTTCTGGGCACCTGGTCCAAGCCCAGCACAGGGGCTCCTGTGCAGAGGACGATCGCCCGCCGCCATCGCCCAGCCCCGGGTGACCCAGTTTGTCTCAGCCAACACCCTTCCCCCAAGAGCTTGGTGGTCCAAGCCTCTTCATCCCAGGGCGCATTTCCTTCTGCTCCCCCAGATAGGGAATCCAAGAAGCTTGATCACCTTGGGAAGCGCATGTTCTCTTCCTCCAGCTTGGCACTGCGGTCTGTGAATACCGCATGCCTCTTGGGCCGAAACTCCCATACCATATGGGACTCATTTGCGCAGGTGCTGCCTCAGTGCCCGGAGGAGGCCCAGGCTGTTCTCTCCCAGGCAGTGGCGGTTGGGAGAGACGCAGCCAAATTCACAATTAGATGTGGACTGAATACCACCGACTCACTAGGCAGAACGATTGCCACCTCTGTAGCCCTTCGGCGCTATTCCTGGTTGAAGACATCTGGCTTTTCGGGGATGTCCAGTCTACCTTGATGGACATGCCCTTTGATGGCCATTGTCTTTTTGGCAACAAAGCAGACTGGGCGCTTCAGCGCTTTAAAGATTCTAGGTCTATGGCCAGATCTTTGGGCCTCGTTGCAAATGACTGTCTACTCCAGTCTGCTTTTCGTCCCTTTTGTGGCTACGAAGGGGCACCCACCACGCCCGGCCTAGTCTAGCCACCGGTTTATACAAGCTGCCCAGCCTCTGCGTGGCCATGTGTCTAAAGGATAGTCCCATCATGTTCTTACTGATTACATACATTTTGTCCCATCCACACGACATAACAGTCCTACACAGGTGACCTTTTACCTAGTAGCTTACTTCTGTCTCTTCGACACCTTGCTCTGGGTACCCTAACTTAATCCCTGTACCTGACGTACATAAACATGTCGCCAGGCATGGCAGATTTATTCTGTATAAGGGTCACCACTTTTTTCATCCATGGCCAACAGCGAGCTGTGCATGATCATGTTTGTTTAGAAAAGGATTAGCAGAGGATTAGCGAATGTTTTCAAAACATATCGATTCTAGAAGAAACCCTGGAGTGACCACTTTAGTATAAAAGACCCTTACTCCCCCTTACAGAGAGGGAGGAGAATTCCTCCCAGGCTGGACCGAGACACTGCTGGCTGATCCTTCGACAGGCAGGTACCTGACATCCCTTGCAGGGTGCCATCCACGACGCAGAGATGGGGTCCTTCATTCAGAACCATCAGTTGAGGAGTTAGCACTTCCACGGGGGATTCTTGGCTCCATTAGGATATTTCCTAGCACCTACATACACATGCTTCACCTACATATCTAGGCTAGGTACATTTAGGTAGGCTTTGCATCGTAGGAGTACGCCAATGCTATTGTTTTATATAATCTGCTTTTATTCATCTCATTAGCACTATGGTAGAAATGTATCTGCTATTTACGATATTTGTGCTAGCGATTACATTTGTTTGTTCCTGTCCATCAGCTTGGTTTGACCACTTCTCGTTACTCTATTCTGGGCCATGCGTCCCTGAGAAGGATGACTTCAACAATGGTAGAGTCCATCTTACTGCCATTGATTTCTTCTCGAGAGATGAAATCACGTACAGCGTTAACTCCATTGTAAGGGTTAAAGCCCCCGGCCCGGATGGTATTCCAGGCGATGTCTTTGTTAATGACCCCGAGAATTGGGCATCTTACATCTTAGCCCTAGCTAACAGGATTGCAGCAGGGGGCCAAATACCATCTTCATGGAAGGGAGCGGAGGTAATTCCCGTATACAAGAAGGGCAATAGATCTGCACCTTACAATTACAGGCCTATTAGCCTCATTGATTGTGTACAGAAGGTCTTCACACGCGCACTCCTTCTGAAAATACAGACCTGGAATACCGACCATAATATTCTGTCTGTATATCAAGCCGGGTTGAGGCAAAAAACAAGTACTATTCACCAGGCATTTCGTTTCCGTTTATTGACCTTTAAGACGGTGGTTTTTGGACAAGGAAGCCTCTATGTAGCTTTCATTGATCTAAGGTCTGCTTTTGACCTAGTCCCAAGAGATAAACTTTGGACTGTCCTCAAAGAGATGCGCCTTCCTCCCATGGTTTTAGCACTTGTCATCCGCCTCCATGAGTCTAACTACGCAAGGGTTCGCTGGGGCAATCAAGGGCAGCTTACTGTAAAGTCAACAAGGGGGTCAGGCAAGGTTGTGTACTGACACCCACACTCTTTTCATTATATATAAATGGAGTAGTCCAGTACCTCTCTGAGGACCCCGCAGAAGCCCCCACCCTAGGAGGCAACAAAGTGGTTAATTTGCTGTTCGCTGACGATACTTTGTTAGTCTCCAAAACCCCTAGAGGATTACAACTGCTGCTAGACCAATTCAAAGCCTTTTGTGACTCTCGGGGCTTGGAGGTTAACACTTCCAAGACAAAGCTTCCAATGTTGAACCCACAAGTCATATAAAGGGAATTTAACATTGGGTGGGGTCTCGCTGGATAGAGTACCATTGATTATCTCAGGATCACTCTCTCCGACGACTTGTCCTGGAAGCCCCAGATACTGAAGCGCACACTGCAACATAGACAGATAACTGGGGCCTTGATCAACGATCACAGGTCCTCCCATAGTAAACCAGTAGCAGCTCCTCTCCATATATATGACTGTAAGGCAATAAGCTCAGTGTTGTATGGAGCAGAATTTTGGGGATTCGAGAAGATGGAAGGTCTGCTGACTACAGAGAACAAGTTTCTTAGGGCCTTAGTTTTGCTGCCACAGAGTACCCCTCTTCACCCACTCGGGCTGGACATGGGACGAGCTACCATTACCGAAAAAGCCAAGTTACGCCCCTTGCTATTTTGGCTTTGTTTAAAATCAACCCCAGAGCTGTCTTCATATGTTGCTGCCCTCTATGAAGTGCAGGCACTTGATCGCTTTAAGAAGATTTCTTGGCTCCAGGAGGTGAAATCTTTGCTTATCGCAATCGGTCTAGAGGGACTGTGGGAATCAAGGGATCCTGAAGGGCTACCTACCAAGTAAATGCTAAAGAAACATTACTGGATTGGGTGGCTCAGTCCTCCCTCTCATACTCGCTCTGGGGCCGTTTAACCACAGAGTTTATGAAGTTCAAACAGATTCCCTCAAACGAATATTATCTCAAGGCTATCACGATCCCCTAGGATAGAAAGTTGTTTATGCAATTTAGATTTGGTTCACTTCCTGTGAACTCTCTTACAGCGTCCTGGCGTTTGTCATCCATTAACTCACAATATTGCCCAGGCTGTCCTCGTGTTGTGGAGTCGATTGCTCATATATTTTTTGCCTGCCCACTGTAACAACGGCCGAGAGCCAAATGGCTAGCTCCCGTTTGTAAAACCTTCATCTGACGCTAGTTTACTGGTAGTCTGCGCAGTAGCAAAGTTTCTTGGCATTATGTGGGCAATTCGAAGGTCTGTCCTGAAACTGCAACACTAACGTTCTACACAATGTAAAAATTCTTTTTTAATGTAATTTTTATGGAGTTTTAAATCTTTATATATTTATTTCTTGTGTAAATGTGTATGTCGTGATTTTAACTGGTTTACCCTTTTAGCGTTATGCCAACCACTAAGCCTCTATAGTGGGCATTGTTGTTCACTATTTCCTTGAGATAATAATAATAATAATAATAATGACACTTATAAAGTGCCTGGTTACACCAGCTGGTGTGTCCCCGCGCTGAGACTGCTATTCAGACAAAACAAAGGGTAGACGATGCAAAAAGGGGGTCAGAGAGGAACAGGAGTTGTGGAGAAAGCAATGGCAGGTCTTATAGTTGGAAAAGCCAAGTTTTTAGTCATTTCCGTAAAAGGTTCTCTGACAGTTCCGCACGGAGAGCCAAAGGAAGCGCATTCCAATTTTTAGCTGCCAGGAAGCTAAAAGTTCGAGCGCGCATTCGTTCTTTTTTTTACCTTGGGAACTCTAACCAGGTAAGTCCCGGTAGATCTGAGATGTCGGCCTGGGTTATAAGGAGTGAGGAGGTCCCGCAGGTAGAGCGGGCCTTTATTCTGTAAGGTGCGATGACAGACACACAGGGCCTTAAAGAGAATCCTCTTAGCTATGGGTAGCCAGTGTAAGGAATCAAGTGCTTTCTTCGAGGAAGCTTTCCTGGGTAGATTCAGAACTAGGCGTGCTGCTGCGTTCTGTATGCATTGTAACCTGTGCAGACATTTTATTGTTGCGCCTAGATATAGCACATTACCATAGTCCAGTTGAGATGTCACAAGGGCATGGACCAGGGTTTTCCTAGCGGAATGAGGCAAAATGTCCAAGGTTTTCCTCAGCATTTTCAGGATTCCGAAACACTTGCCTGCAACTTTCCTGGTATGAGTCTCGAAGGAGAGAGTAGAATCCAGCCAGACTCCTAAATTTTTCACCTCTGTTTTGGGGCTGGGAACGGGACCTAAAGTTGTTGGCCACCAGGCTGAAGACCAAATCGACAGAGATTTCCCTACTACCGATCTCGGTTTTGTTGCCATTCAGTTTCAGGCAATTGCTTGTCATCCAAGAAGCAAGGTCCTTTAGGCCCTTGCTGTATCTTGTGTCTTAATGCTTTGTGTCACTTTTATTTTCTAAATTTTAAGCAATTGAGTATTAATTTTAACTGATTATCGTTATATACATATATTTTTTTTAATGTATTTAATAGTTCTGTACTTATGAATAGTATGTATTTGTACTTTTAAGGTCATACGACCGAAATAAAGTTTATGATGATGATGGTCTGCTCCTGTCTTTTGATTGTCGCAGGGAATATGTTTCATACTAGACTGACGCTCGATAAAACCGTTCCAATCGTCATTCTATGTGTATTCTCAGAAAAGTAAGCACGAGTGACTGAGCGAAAGATACCGTATTGTTTTCCACGATACCTGAATCAGGGTTGTCATGTTCAGTGGTTGCCAGAAACTACCTACACCGCTGTAGAATACAGGGGTGTGGTAGTGGCACTGTAGAGCTAACTGGTCTAATGGCTGACTCATCCTGTGGGTGTGTCCAGAGTCTGTCTGCACACCAAGCCCTCAGTTTAGGTCATCCAAAACGCGCAGGTCCTGGGGGGGTCCTAGGAACTACACAACATGGCGCCACCAACGTTGGTTTGGTTCTTATATTAACAGTAAAATCTGAGTAGTTCAGTCATGCTTTCTCAGACAGCCCTACTCACACATTTCAGAGACGTCTGAAGTGGGAAGGGATATCTGCCTCAGCTGAGCAGGTACACCCTGTGTATTGGTTGAAGGTTTAGACAAGCTTGTAAGGATTAAAAGTTCCCATATTGTGCTAAACCCTACCTCTTAAACTTTTACTTTCTTCTCCTTTCAAAATGACTGAATCTGCGAGTAGCAGTGGAAGCGCAGAAGGAGACGAATTTGCTAACGCTCTAAACATCACAGAGAACTGCAGACAGGCAGTAACTCTGAGATTGGTAGAACATGGCGTACCTGTAACAGGTGGCCATGTTACTTTTGTGCTTCATGCAAAGAGAACAATTGATGGACAGAATGCAGAACAATGTCATACATTCACCCCAGTACAGAGATCTAGGCCTAAATCCATCGTTTTTTTGCTCACCATGCCATTCCAGTTTGAACCCAGCCATATGCAAATGAGTCGACCCTGTGCCTCATGGGAACAGTCCGGACCGAACTGCCAGGCCAGGTCCTCCTTGGACTGGAAACAAGCATCCTAGGAGAGGTTTCGGGGTTTCACCCATCTTCAGCCAGGATAGCTTGACTCCAGTGGCATGGAGAGTTCGGGACCCACGTCTGGGCATACCCATCCCACTTGGGGTGACAAATGCAAAAAGAACAATTGATGGACAGAATGCAGAACAATGATGTCATACATTCACCCCAGTACAGAGATCTGGCCTAAATCCATCGTTTTTTTGCTCACCATGCCATTCCAGTTTGAACCCAGCCATATGCAAATCAGTCTTGACCCTGTGCCTCATAGGAACAGTCCAGACCGAACTGCCAGACCAGGTCCTCCCTGGACTGGAAACAAGCATCCTAGGACCGGTTTCGGGGTTTCACCACTCATCAGCCAGGATAGCTTGACTCCAGTGGCATGGAGAGCACGGTACCCACGTCTGGGCATACCCGACCCACTTGGGGTGACAAATGCAAAAAGAACAATTGACGGACAGAATGCAGAACAATGATGTCATACATTCAGCCCAGTACAGAGATCTGGGTCTAAATCCATCGTTTTTTTTGCTCACCATGCCATTCCAGTCTGAACCCAGCCATATGCAAATCAGTCTTGACCTTGTGCCTCATGAGAACAGTCCAGACCGAACTGCCAGGCCAGGTCCTCCCTGGAATGGAAACAAGCATCCTAGGACCGGTTTCAGGGTTACACCCCTCATGAGCCAGGATAGCTTGACTCCAGTGGCATGGAGAGCACAGGACCCACGTCTGGTCATACCCGTCCCACTCGGGGTGACAAATGCAAAAAGAACAACTGATGGACAGAATGCAGAACAATGTCATATATTCACCCCAGTACAGAGATCTGGGCCTTAATCCATCGTTTTTTTACTCACCATGCCATTCCAGTTTGAACCCAGCCATATGCAAATCAGTCTTGACCCTGTACCTCATGGGAACAGTCCAGACCGAACTGCCAGGCCAGGTCCTCCCTGGACTGGAAACAAGCAACATAGGACTGGTTTCGGGGTTTCACCCCTCATGAACCAGGATAGCTGGACTCCAGTGGCATGGGGAGCACGGGACCCACGTCTGGGCATACCCATCCCACTCGGGGTGACAAATGCAAAAAGAACAATTGATGGACAGAATGAAGAACCATGTCATACATTCATCCCAGTACAGAGATCTGGGCTTAATCCATCGTTTTTTTTGCTCACCATGCCATTCCAGTTTGAACCCAGCCATATGCAAATCAGTCTTGACCCTCTGCCTCATGGGAACAGTCCAGACCGAACTGCCAGGCCAGATCCTCCGTGGACTGGAAACAAGCATCCTGGGACCAGTTTCAGGGTTTCACCCCTCATCAGCCAGGATAGCTTGACTCCCGTGGCATGGGGAGCACGGGACCCACGTCTGGGCATACCCGTCCCACTCGGGGTGACAAATGCAAAAAGAACAATTGATGGGTAGAATGCAGAACAATGTCATGCATTCACCCCAGTACAGAGATCTGGGACTAAATCCATCGTTTTTTTGCTCACCATGCCATTACAGTTTGAACCCAGCCATATGCAAATCAGTCTTTGTAGGAAAGTAGGATCTGCTTCTTATGGTTACCCCCACTTTTTGCTTGATGTTGCACTGTTTTTGACTAGTCTGACTGGGATCCTGCTAATCAGGACCCCAGTCTATCTGCTTTCTCCTTTAAATTGTCACACATGTACTTTGGTACACTCCAGATTGGATACTGGGGTACCCTTATACGTCCATAGTATATGGTACCCATGTACCCAGGGCATAGGTTCCCCAGGGGCCTCCCATGGGCTGAAGCATGTATTATGCCACCCATGAGAGGCCATGCAAAGTGGAACTCCAGGTCTGCTATAGCAGCCCGTGTAAGATTGTGCTTGCACCACTTACTTTAGATATAGGTTCACTATATCTATAGGTCACTACACTTAAAACTTATAAGTCACCCCTATAGCAGGCCTTATCAATCCTGAAGGCAAGGTGCTGGGCTTTAGTGAGAGGGTGCCCCTGCATGAGCAGAGCCTCTCTGCAGCTTTCTGAGACCATTCTCCCGGATTGTCTGTGACTCAGCCTGATATAGAGGTGCATTATAACCTCTCGGTAAATGCGATCTCGAAAACGGCTGCATAGAAACATATTGTGTTTGGTATCAAACACCTTGGAATCATACCTCTACACCGGTAACCGGTGTGGGAGTTATGATTCCACCCTTCTGAAGCGAGCCTCGTGGGGTCACTGGTCTATCCGGTGCCAGCCTTCTCGACCCGGTCAGCACAAAATGGATGCTGCCGACCAGAGACACATTTCTGCCCTCCTGCTGCTGAGCCAAGCTCGAGCAGAGGAAGGCAGTACAATAGGCATCCTGTCACAGGGAGGTGTGACCACCTCCCAGACAGGATTTAGTGTATTGGAGCTGGGTGGGTGCACTCTGAGAGTGCCTGAAAGTCTGCACCCAGGGCACATTTGGTGTCCCTGTGCATAGTCCAGCTCAAACCAGTTCTGGGAGCCATTGGCTCCTGCTCTGGCGCGAAACTGGACAAAGGACATGGGTGTAACCACCCCTCTGTCCTGACCCTCCCCTAGGAGGGTCCCCCGAATATATCCAACCATCTCCCGTGGGTACAAAAGGGCTTACCTGGCTGTAAAACTTTAGATTTTACGTGGACAAGATTCTACAAGAAGAAACCACTGACCTTCGACCGTCTGGACTTCGCTGGACTTCGACTGGGCTCGACATCATCCCCCTCTATGTCCAAAGCTTTGTCTGTGCCCTTGCTCCATACAAGCTCTGTGCAGGACCTGTGGTGCACTAAGGACAACTGAAGAATCTCCCTTGGAGTGAAGGAGTCAATCCCCTGCCCTAGCAGGCAACTTAACGTAACTGACCGGTCTGCTGCTCCTGAGCTCCTGCAGACTCCGAAGGTTTCAGCAACACAGGAGGTGGGTTTCTGAAGGTCCCTGAGGTCGATCTGCCCTCTCAGCAAGTTTGAGGCCAGTATCCCTCGTGGGGACTGCATAACCTGAACCCCTGTGCACAGCGTTCATTTGCAGTTGCATATGCTTGTTTGCAATTCCCGAGCTTGTGCATTAGACTCCGTGTAGTCCTGACCCTGAGCAGTATTGGCACCAAAGAACTCCGGCCTCCTCGCACCGAGTGCTCCGTGGGCTGGTACTTTGCAATCTTGTTCGAGGTCCCCTCGCGACTCCTGGTCCTTCGGCCTGTGGGTCTCTCTGAGGGTCATCTTGATTACTTTTGGGATTTTCTGGTTGCTCCAGACGTGCCCTGACTCTCCATTGCTTGGTGAGTCCCCTGGACCTTGCTGGTCCACACCGTAACCTGCTTGACCTTCCTTCGTGGGTTGCTTTTGCAAAGGCTTGTTGGTGCTCCAGCTGGATACCGACCCCTCAGCACTCGACATCCTTTGTGGGACAGTTCACCTCTGGCTCCTGGTCATTCTCAACGTCTCCTGGTCCTCGTGGCTGCAGAGTCAAGCATCCCTTCTTCGCACCTGAAGCACCCGACATCGGTGGGCATTCGTCTACCGAGCCCCTGGTCACTCTGAAGTGACCCAGACTCTGTCCCCTCTGCTTTCAGGTTCCTTACTTCCAGAATCCAGGCTTGGATTCCACCGGACCCTTTTTACCTTCACGGCAGCAGTACTTCTTCACAGCCCTCCATCGAGAACGACGGCGGTCTCCGACGCCACTCCAGACCTATGCACTCGGCTCCCCTGGGATAGGTAACGCGGGTACTATGGTATCCGCGGGTGGGGTTGCTCTCCAACCTCTTAAGTTCCAAATGGTTTGCTCGAAGTCCTCCTAGATGGGTCCTTAAACTGTAAAATTGCAACCGCAACTTTCCCATAGAATTGTACGGAGCCCGCGGTCGTGTTAGCACACTGCACCCGTCCTCCGTGGGGTCCCTATCTACTCACCTTGGGTGGTTCCTTGGGGTCCCAGCGATTCTACATGCTCCAGACCTTGTCTTGATCTCAGTCGTGATTGTTATACCACTATTTTAGTATATGGTTTGGTCTCCCCCTGGAGCCCACTGTGTATTGTGCTACATACAACTGTTCTATTGATCTCGTATTATGTGCTTTGTGTTCTATCCTCATGTAGAGGATAGTAGGGAGTGTTATATTAATAAATACATATTTTTATATAACTACTGTGTGGTTCTCCTTTCATTTAGTCAAAATAGGAGGTGATGTTCTGGTAAAACAAGCTGCTTTACATTCCTTCAAGATTAAGCCTGAAGGCTGCTCTCCACAGCTACCACTAGGATATCTTTCTAAAGGTTATCTTTGACCTCATACATCATAAGGGTCGTTTGGACTGGTGCAAGGTGCCCACTTTAAGTAGTGGACAGCATATACCAGGCCAACTTCTCACATTGGTGTGCAGTGGTTGGGATTCAAGCCTGCATTGTTTTACCAGATAAATCTCTTTGTATTGATTAACTGAAAACCACTAAAGTGTTAGGCACATATAATACTTAAGGTTAGAATAAGTAAGTTCTACTGAACTTAGGGTTGGGTAAGTTAACCCCTTCGCTGCTAGGCCTTTTGGCCCCCCCCTGTGCTAAGCCTTTTTTGGCTATTTGGGGTAGTTTGCGCTTAAGCCCCTGTAACTTTTTGACCACATAAGGTATCCACACCAAATTTGCGTCCTTTTCTTCCAACATCATGGGGATTCTAAAGGTACCCAGGGTTTGTGGATTCCCCTGGAGGGGACCCAGAAATTAGCCAAAATACAGCTAATTTGGTTTTTTTTGTGGAAAAATGGGAAAAAAGGGCTACAGATGAAAGCGTCTGGTTTTTTACCTCCAAATGGTATCAACAAAGGGGTTGTGGTGCTGAAATCACCATCTTCCCAGCTTTCAGGGACAAGCAGACTTTTGCAAAACACACAAGATGATGGACGGAATGTTGCACATTGGCAAACATTCACCCCCAGTCACAGATCTGGGTTTAATCCATCGTTATTTTGCTTCACCACGCCACCCCAGTTCAGACATAGCCATATGCAAATCAGTCTTGACCCTGTGCCTCATGGGAACAGTCCAGACCGAACTGCCAAGCCATGTCTTCCCTGGACCGGAATCAAGCATCCTAGGACCGGTTTCGGGCTTTCAGCCCTCATCAGCCAGGATAGCTTGACTCCAGTGGCGTAGTGAGCACGGGACCCACGTCTGGGCATACCCTTCCCACTTAGGGCGAAATGCAAAACACACAAGATGATGGACGGAATGTTGCACATTGGCAAACATTCACCCCCAGTCACAGATCTGGGTTTAATCCATCGTTATTTTGCTTCACCACGCCACCCCAGTTCAGACATAGCCATATGAAAATCAGTCTTGACCCTGTGCCTCATGGGAACAGTCCAGACCGAACTGCCAAGCCATGTCTTCCCTGGACTGGAATCAAGCATCCTAGGACCGGTTTCGGGCTTTCAGCCAGGATAGCTTGACTCCAGTGGCGTAGTGAGCACAGGACCCACGTCTGGGCATACCCTTCCCACTTAGGGCGAAATACAAAACACACAAGATGATGGACGGAATGTTGCACATTGGCAAACATTCACCCCCAGTCACATATCTGGGTTTAATCCATCGTTATTTTGCTTCACCACGCCACCCCAGTTCAGACATAGCCATATGCAAATCAGTCTTGACCCTGTGCCTCATGGGAACAGTCCAGACCGAACTGCCAAGCCATGTCTTCCCTAGACCGGAATCAAGCATCCTAGGACCGGTTTCGGGCTTTCAGCCCTCATCAGCCAGGATAGCTTGACTCCAGTGGCGTAGTGAGCACGGGACCCACGTCTTGGCATACCCTTCCCACTTAGGGCGAAATGCAAAACACACAAGATGATGGACGGAATGTTGCACATTGGCAAACATTCACCCCCAGTCACAGATCTGGGTTTAATCCATCGTTATTTTGCTTCACCACGCCACCCCAGTTTAGACATAGCCATATGCAAATCAGTCTTGACCCTGTGCCTCATGGGAACAGTCCAGACCGAACTGCCAAGCCATGTCTTCCCTGGACCGGAATCAAGCATCCTAGGACCGGTTTCGGGCTTTCAGCCCTCATCAGCCAGGATAGCTTGACTCCAGTGGCGTAGTGAGCACGGGACCCACGTCTGGGCATACCCTTCCCACTTAGGGCGAAATGCAAAACACACAAGATGATGGACGGAATGTTGCACATTGGCAAACATTCACCCCCAGTCACAGATCTGGGTTTAATCCATCGTTATTTTGCTTCACCACGCCACCCCAGTTCAGACATAGCCATATGCAAATCAGTCTTGACCCTGTGCCTCATGGGAACAGTCCAGACCGAACTGCCAAGCCATGTCTTCCCTGGGGGTGAGTGCTTGCAATGTTCAACACTCCGTCCATCATCCCCTTTGGTTTTGCTTTGTTCGCCCTAAGTTGGCAGGGTATGCCCAGACGTGGGTCCCTTGCTCACTTTGCCACTGTATTCAAGAAAGCCTGGCTGATGAGGGCTGTAAGCCCGAAAACGGTCCCAGGATGCTTGTTTCCGGTCCATGGAAGACATGGCTTGGCAGTTCGGGCTGGACTGTTCCCATGAGGCACAGGGTCAGACTGATTTGCATATAGCCATGTCTGAACTGGGGTGGCGGAGTGAGCTAAAGAATGATGATGGATTAAACCCAGATCAGATGACTGGGGGTGAGTGCTTGCTATGTTCAACACTCCGTCCATCATCCCCTTTGGTTTTGCTTTGTTCGCCCTAAGTTGGCAGGGTATGCCCAGACGTGGGTCCCTTGCTCACTTTGCCACTGGATTCAAGAAAGCCTGGCTGATGAGGGCTGTAAGCCCGAAACCGGTCCCAGGATGCTTGTTTCCGGTCCAGGGAAGACATGGCTTGGCAGTTTGGGCTGGACTGTTCCCATGAGGCACAGGGTCAGACTGATTTGCATATAGCCATGTCTGAACTGGGGTGGCGGAGTGAGCTAAAGAATGATGATGGATTAAACCCAGATCAGATGACTGGCGGTGAGTGCTTGCAATGTTCAACACTCCGTCCATCATCCCCTTTGGTTTTGCTTTGTTCGCCCTAAGTTGGCAGGGTATGCCCAGACGTGGGTCCCTTGCTCACTTTGCCACTGGATTCAAGAAAGCCTGGCTGATGAGGGCTGTAAGCCCGAAACCGGTCCCAGGATGCTTGTTTCCGGTCCAGGGAAGACATGGCTTGGCAGTTCGGGCTGGACTGTTCCCATGAGGCACAGGGTCAGACTGATTTGCATATAGCCATGCCTGAACTGGGGTGGCGGAGTGAGCTAAAGAATGATGATGGATTAAACCCAGATCAGATGACTGGGGGTGAGTGCTTGCAATGTTCAACACTCCGTCCATCATCCCCTTTGGTTTTGCTTTGTTCGCCCTAAGCAGACTTTTGTCAGAAAACCAAAATCTTTTACACAGTTTTGGCATTTTTCTGGGACATAGGCTATTTTTGCTATTTTTTGTGCTTTCAACCTCCTTCCAGTTAATGGTAGAAATCGGTATGAAACCAATAAGGGATCCTGGAAAGCTATACATTTTATAAAAGTAGACAAAATTCTGAATTCAGCAAGGGGTCATTTGTGTAGATCCTTCAAGGTTTCTTCATAGAAACTAACAGATGAATATAGGAAAAATTGATAATTAGTTGAAAAAACAGCCATTTGTGTCAACGTTTTCACCTGTATCTTCTTCTAATTATGACAACTGTTTGAAAGCAATATACAGTTACATCCGCTGGACCTTTCTGGTTGTGGGGATATATAGGACTTGTAGGTTCACCAAGAATCCGACGAACCCAGAGCCAATAACTTAGCAGCGTCTTGCAATGGTTTTTTATTATGTACCGGGTATATAGCAATTAATTTGGGAAAATATATACATGCAAAAATCGGTATGAAAGACACCTGTGTATTTCTGAAATCGGAACAAAATATAGAGTTTAGAAACAGTAGATATTTGCACATTTCCGAAATTGGGAGTACCCATACTAGCATGAGAATTATAGGTCATTTTTCAAAATTACTTCTTTTTTACACATTGTCTTTCATTTGGAAGGCAGAAATGCATCAAAAGTCAATAGGTAATAACAGTTGCTCTACAATTCTGTGTTACCCTAAGTCTCCCGATAAAAATGGTACCTCACTTGTGTGGGTAAGCCTAGTGCCCACGACAGGAGACGGCTCACAACGCAACGTGGACACACTTTATTTTTACAGTGAAAACTGACCCTTTTTTTGCAAAGTGCCTAGCTGTAGATTTTGAACCCTGGCTCTGCCGGCACCTAGGGAAACCTAGCAAACCTATACATTTCTGAAAACTAAACACACAGGGAAATCCAGGATGTGGTGACTTGACTGGCTTTCACCAGATTCTATTACCCAGAATCCCTTGCAAACCTAAACATTTATAAAAAAATCCCACATTTTCCTCACATTTCTGCGGTGGAAAGTTCTGGAATTTGCGTGGATCCACAAAATTCTACCCACCCCGCATTCCCCAAAGTCTTCCGAGAAAAATGGTACCTCACTTGTGTGGGTAGGCCGAATGCCCGTGACAGGAAATGGCCCAAAACGCAACGTGGACACACCACATTTTCACAGTGAAAATGGACCCTTTTTTTGCAAAGTGCCTACCTGTAGATTTTGAACCCTAGCTCTGCCGGCACCTAGGAAAACCTAGCAAACCTATACATTTTTGAAAACTAGACACCCAGGGGAATCCAGGATGGGGGGACTTGACTGGCTCTCACCAGGTTCTGTTACCCAGAATCCCTTGCAAACCTCAAAATTTGTCCCAAAAAATAAATTTTCCTCACATTTCTGTGGTGGAAAGTTCTGGAATCTGCGTGGATCCACAAAATTCCACCCACCCCGCGTTCCCCAAAGTCTTCCGAGAAAAATGGTACCTCACTTGTGTGGGTAGGCCTAGTGCCCGCAACAGGAAATGGCCGAAAACACAACGTGGACACACCACATTTTCACAGTGAAAACGGACCCTTTTTTTGCACAGTGCCTAGCTGTAGATTTTGAAACCTAACTCTGCCAGCACCTAGGGAAACCTAGCAAACCTGTATATTTTTGAAAACTAGACACCGAGGGGAATCCAGGATGGGGTGGCTTGACTGGCTTTCACCAGGTTCTGTTACCCAGAATCCCTTGCAAACCTAAAAATTTGTCAAAAAAACACATTTTCATCACATTTCTGTGGTGGAAAGTTCAGGAATATGTGTGGATCAACAAAATTCCACCCAGCCCGCGTTCCCCAAAGTCTTCCGAGAAAAATGGTACCTCACTTGTGTGGGTAGGCCTAGTGCCCGCGACAGGAAACGGCCCAAAACGCAACGTGGACACACCACATTTTCATAGTGAAAACGGACCCTTTTTTTGCAAAGTGCCTAGCTGTAGATTTTGAATCCTAGCTCTGCCGGCACCTAGGGAAACCTAGCAAACCTCTACATTTTTTAAAACTAAACACCCAGGGGAATTCAGGATGGGGTGACTTGACTGGCTCTCACCAGGTTCTGTTACCCAGAATCCCTTGCAAACCTAAAAAATTGTCCAAAAAAACACATTATCCTCACATTTCTGTGGTGGAAAGTTCTAGAATCTGTGTGGATCCACAAAATTCCACCCACCCCGCATTCCCAAAGTCTTCCAAGAAAAATGGTACTTCGCTTGTGTGGGTGGGTCAAGTACCCGCGACAGGCAAGGGCCCAAAACCTATTGAGGCGACATCAAAATTACCTATCACAAAACAACCTGGTTTTGCAAGGGGGGGTCCCATGAGTTTTTGGCCCCGGGCTCGGCAGCCATCTAGGGATACCTACCAAACCCACACATTTCTGAAAAGTAGACACCCGGGGGAGACCAGCAAGGTATGGCTTACGTGGGTCCCCCAACATTTCCCTACCCAGAATCCCCTGCAAACCTCAAATTTAGCTGAAAAAATCAATTTTTCCTCAAATTTCTGTGTGGGAAAGTTCTGGAATCTACGTGGATCCATAAATTTCCTACCACCCAGCGTTCCCCCAGGTCTCCCGATAAAAATGGTACCTTACTCACGTGGGTAGGTCAAGTACCCGCCACAGGCAAGGGCCCAAAACCTATTGAGGCGACATCAAAATTACCGATCACAAAACAACCTGGTTTTGCAAGGGGAGTCCCATGAGTTTTTGGCCCCGGGCTCGGCGGCCATCTAGGGAAGCCTGCCAAACCCACACATTTCTGAAAACTAGACACCCGGGGGAGTCCAGAAAGGTATGGCTTGCGTGGGTCCCCCAACATTTCCCCACCCAGAATCCCCTGCAAACCTCAAATTTTGTTGAAAAAATTAATTTTTCTCACATTTCTGTGGGAAAGTTGTAGGATCACCGGGCTGACACAAATTTGCTACCACCTAGCGTTCCCCCCCAGGTCTCCCGATAACAATGGTACCTCACTTGTGTGGGTAGGCATAGTGGCTGCAACAGGAAATGGCCCAAATTGCACTGTGGAGACTTCAAAATTACCTATAACAAAACTACCTGGTTTGGGGGGCACCTGGGGTTTTGGCCCCGGGCTCGCCGCCATCTAGGGAAACCTACCAAACCCACACATTTCTGAAAACTAGACACCCTGGGGAGTCCAATGAGGTATGTATTGCGTGGATCCCCCAATGTTTCCCTACCCAGACTCCCCTGCAAACCTCAAATTTAGCTGAAAAAAACACATGTTTCACATATTTTTGTGTGGAATCACCATGGCGGCACAAATGTTCTACCCCACAGTGTTCTCCTTAGTGTCCCGAGTAAAATGATACCTCACTTGTGTGGGTGTCCAATGCAGAATTGTCTAAAAACTTATTTTTTTTTAAATGTAGCCCTTAGAATTCTCGGTGCTATACCCTTATTCCCTATGTTTTGGGCTCTTCCCAGTCACAGGCCCTTGCCCCACCCACACAAGTGAGGTATCATTTTACTCAGGAGACTGAGGGGAACGCTGTGGGGTAGGACATTTGTGCTGGCACAGTGATTCCACCCAAAAATATGTGGAAAATGTGTTTTTTCAGCTAAATTTGAGGTTTGTAGGACATTGTGGGTAGGAAAACGTTGGGGGATCCACGCAAGCCATACCTCGCTGGACTCCCCCGGGTGTCTACTTTTTAGAAATGTGTGGGTTTGGTTGTTTCCCAAGAGGGCCGCCGAGCCCGGGACCAAAAACCCAGGTGACCCCCCTTGCAAAACCAGGTTGTTTTGTGATAGGTCATTTTGATGTCTCCTCAATACGTTTTGGGCCCTTGCCTGTCGCGGGTACTTGACCCACCCACGCGAGTGAGGTGCCATTTTTATTGGGAGAACTGGAGGAACGCTCGGTGGTAGGAAATTTGTGGATCCACATAGATTCCAGAACTTTCCCACAAAGAAATTTGAGAAATAATTGATTTTTTCATCAAAATTTGAGGTTTGCAGGGGATTCTGGGTGGGAAAACTTTGGGGGACCCACGCAAGCCATACCTTCCTGGACTCCCCCGGGTGTCTAGTTTTCAGACATGTGTGGGCTTGGTAGGTTTCCCAAGATGGCCGCTGAGGCCGGGGCCAAAAACCCAGGTGACTCCTCTTGCAAAACCAGGTTGTTTAGTGATAGGTCATTTTGATGTCTCCTCAATACGTTTTGGGACCTTGCCTGTCGCGGGTACTTGACCCACCCATGCGAGTGAGGTACCATTTTTATCGGGAGACCTGGGGGAACACTGGGTGGTAGGAAATTTGTGGATCCACATAGATTCCAGAACTTTCCCACACAGAAATTTGAGAAAAAAGTGATTTTTTCAGCTAAATTTGAGGTTTGCAGGGCATTCTGGGTAGGAAAACGTTGGGGGACCCACGCAAGCCATACCTCCCTGGACTCCCCTGGGTCTCTAGTTTTCAGAAATGTGTGGGTTTGGTAGGTCTCTCTAGATGGCTGCCGACCTCGGGACCAAAAACTCAGATGCCCCCTATGTATCCGAAAATGACCTGGTTTTGCAAGGGGGGTCACATGAGTTTTTGGTCCCGGGCTTGGCGGCCATCTAGAGAAACCTACCAAACCCACACATTTCTGAAAATTAGAGACCCAGGGGAGTCCAGGGAGGTATGGCTTGCATGGATCCCCCAACGTTTTCTGACCCAGAATGCCCTGCAAACCTTAAATTTAGCTGAAAAAAATCACTTTTTTCTCAAATTTCTGTGTGGGAAAGTTCTGGAATCTACGTGGATCCACAAATTTCCTACCACCTAGCGTTCCCCCAGGTCTCCCGATTAAAATGATACCTCGCTCGCGTGGGTGGGTCAAGTACCCGCGACAGGCAAGGGCCCAAAACGTATTGAGGAGACATCAAAATTACATATCACAAAACAACCTGGTTTTGAAAGTGGGGTTACCTGGGTTTTTGGCCCCGGGCTCGGCGGCCATCTTGGGAAACTACCAAACCCACACATTTCTGAAAAGTAGACACCCGGGAGGAGTGCAGCGAGGTATGGCTTGCGTGGATTCCCCAACGTTTTCCTACCCAGAATGCCCTGCAAACCTCAAATTTAGCTGAAAAAAATCACTTTTTTCTCAAATTTCTGTGTGGAAAAGTTCTGGAATCTACGTGGATCCACAAAATTCCTACCACCCAGCATTCCCGGAGGTCTCCCAATAAAAATAATACCTCACTTGCGTGGGTGGGTCAAGTACCTGCGACAGGCAAGGGCCCAAAACGTATTGAGGAGACATCAAAATTACCTATCACAAAACAACCTGGTTTTGCAAGGGAGGTCACCTGGGTTTTTGGCCCCGGGCTCGGCGGTCATTTTGGGAAACTACCAAACCCACACTTTACTGAAAAGTAGACACCTGGGGGAGTCCAGCGAGGTATGGCTTGCGTGGATCCCCCAACGTTTTCCTACCCAGAATGCCTTGCAAACCTCAAATTTAGCTGAAAAAATCACTTTTTTCTCAAATTTCTGTGTGGGAAAGTTCTGGAATCTACGTGGATCCACAAAATTCCTACCACCCAGCGTTCCCCCAGGTCTCCCGATAAAAATAATACCTCACTTGCATGGGTGGGTCAAGTACCTGCGACAGGCAAGGGCCCAAAACGTATTGAGGAGACATCAAAATTACCTATCACAAAACAACCTGGTTTTGCAAGGGGGGGTCACCTTGGTTTTTGGCCCCGGGCTCGGCGGCCATCTTGGGAAACTACCAAACCCACACATTTCTGAAAAGTAGACACCCGGAGGAGTCCAGCGAGGTATGGCTTGCATGGATCCCCCAACATTTTTCTACCCAGAATCCCCTGCAAACCTCAAATTTAGCTGTAAAAACCACATTTTCCACATATTTTTGGGTGGAATCACCGTGCCAGCACAAATGTCCTACCCCACAGCGTTCCCCTCAGTCTCCCGAGTAAAATGATACCTCACTTGTGTGGGTGGGGCAAGGGCCTGTGACTGGGAAGAGCCCAAAACATAGGGAATAAGGGTATAGCACAGAGAATTCTAGGCACTCCATTTTTAAAAAAATACATTTTTAGCCAATTCTGCATTGGACACCCACACAAGTGAGGTATCATTTTACTCGGGACACTAAGGAGAACACTGTGGGGTAGAACATTTGTGCCGCCATGGTGATTCCACACAAAAATATGTGGAAAATGGGTTTTTTTCAGCTAAATTTGAGGTTTGCAGGGGATTCTGGGTAGGGAAATGTTGGGGGATCCACGCAAGCCATACCTCATTGGACTCCCCAAGGTGTCTAGTTTTCAGAAATGTGTGGGTTTGGTAGGTTTCCCTAGATGGCGGCGAGCCCGGGGCCAAAACCCCAGGTGCCCCCCCAAACCAGGTAGTTTTGTTATAGGTAATTTTGAATTCTCCACAGTACGATTTGGGCCATTTCCTGTTGCAGCCACTATGCCTACCCACACAAGTGAGGTACCATTTTTATCGGGAGACCTGGGGGAACGCTAGGTGGTAGGAAATTTGTGTCAGCCCGGTGATCCTACAACTTTCCCACACATAAATGTGAGAAAAAATTGATTTTTTCAACAAAATTTGAGATTTGAAGGGGATTCTGGGTGGGGAAATGTTGGTTGACCCACGCAAGCCATACCTTGCTGGACTCCCCCGGGTGTCTAGTTTTCAGAAATGTGTGGGTTTGGTAGGTTTCCCTAGATGGCCGCCGAGCCCGGGGCCAAAAACTCATGGGACCCCCCTTGCAAAACCAGGTTGTTTAGTGATAGGTAATTTTGATGTCGCCTCAATAGGTTTTGGGCCCTTGCCTGTCGCGGGTACTTGACCTACCCACGCGATTGAGGTACCATTTTTATCGGGAGACCTGGGGTAACGCTGGGTGGTGGGAAATTTGTGGATCCATGCAGATTCCAGAACTTTCCCACACAGAAATTTGAGGAAAAAGTGATTTTTCAGCTAAATTTGAGGTTTGCAGGGGATTTTGGGTAGGGAAATGTTGGGGGACCCACGCAAGCCATACCTTGCTGGTCTCCCCCGGGTGTCTTGTTTTCAGAAATGTGTGGGTTTGGTAGGTTTCCCTAGATGGTCGCCGAGCCCGGGACCAAAAACTCATGGGACCCCTCTTGCAAAACCAGGTTGTTTTGTGATAGGTAATTTTGATGTCGCCTCAATAGGTTTTGGGCCCTTGCCTGTCTCGGGTACTTGACCCACCCACACAAGTGAGGTACCATTTTTCTCGGAAGACTTTGGGGAATGCGGGGTGGGTGGAATTTTGTGGACCCACACAGATTTCAGAACTTTCCACCACAGAAATGTGAGGAAAATGTGGTTTTTTTGGGACAAATTTTGAGGTTTGCAAGGGATTCTGGGTAACAGAACCTGGTGAGAGCCAGTCAAGTCACCCCATCCTGGATTTCCCTGGATCTCTAGTTTTCAAAAATGTATAGGTTTGCTAGGTTTCCTAGGTGCCAGCAGAGCTAGGGTTCAAAATCTACAGCCAGGCACTTTGCAAAAAAGGGTCCGTTTTCACTGTGAAAATGTGGTGTGTCGACGTTGCGTTTTGGGCCGTTTCCTGTCGCAGGCACTAGGCCTACCCACATAAGTGAGGTACCATTTTTCTTGTAAGACTATGGGAAATGCGGGGTGGGTAGAACTTTGTGGATCCACGCAGATTCCAGAACTTTTCACCACAGAAATGTGAGGAAAATGTGTTTTTTTGACAAATTTTGAGGTTTGCAAGGGATTCTGGGTAACAGAACCTGGTGAGTGCCAGACAAGTCACCCTATCCTGGATTCCCCTAGGTGTCTAGTTTTCAAAAATGTATAGGTTTGCTAGGTTTCCCTAGGTCCCGGCAGTGCTAGGGTTCAAAATCTACAGCTAGGCACTTTGCAAAATAGTGTCAGTTTTCACTGTAAAATGTGGTGTGTCCACGTTGCGTTTTGGGCCGTTTCCTGTCACAGGCACTAGGCCTACCCACACAAGTGAGGTACCATTTTTCTCAGAAGACTTTGGGGAATGCGGAGTGGGTGGAATTTTGTGGATCCACGCAGATTCCAGAACTTGCCACAATAGAAATGTGAGGAAAATGTGTTTTTTTGACAAATTTTGAGGTTTGCAAGGGATTCTGGGTAACAGAACCTGGTGAGAGCCAGTCAAGTCACCCCATACTGGATTTCCCTGGGTATCTAGCTTTCAAAAATGTATAGGTTTGCTAGGTTTCCCTAGGTGCCGGCAGAGCTAGGGTTCAAAATCTACAGCTAGGCACTTTGCAAAAAAAGGGTCCGTTTTCACTGTGAAAATGTGGTGTGTCCACGTTGTGTTTTGGGCCGTTTCCTGTCGCGGGCACTAGGCTTACCCACACAAGTGAGGTACCATTTTTCTTGGAAGACTATGGGAAATGCGGGGTGGGTGGAATTTTGTGGATCCACGCAGATCCCAGAACTTTCCATCACAAAAATTTGAGGAAAATGTGTTTTTTTCCCTAAGTTTGAGGTTTGCAAGGGATTCTGGGTAACAGAACCTGGTGAGAGGCACACAAGTCACCCCATCCTGGATTCCCCTTGGTGTCTAGTTTTAAAAAATGTACAGGTTTGCTAGGTTTCCCTATGTGCCGGCTGCGCTAGGGCCCAAAATCCACAGGTAGGCACTTTGCTAAAAACAAGTCTGTGCCTAGTGGGCTTTCTGCCGCCCTGGGGGGGAATCGGGGAGGGGGGGCTTGCCCCGATATCCCCCAAGGGGGGCAGAAAGACTGTGGCTATGTTTTTGGGGGGTGGGGGCATTGGTATTCCCATTCTGGGCAGGCCCCACCCCCACGCATAAAAAAAGCCAGCGTAATTGCTGGCGCCTAGTGGGCTTGCTGCCCCCCCGGGGGCAGATCAGGGGCCACTGCCCCATCCGCCCCTCAGGGGGGGCAGAAAGACTGGGGAATTTTTTTGGGGAGGTGTGTGCATTGGCATGCCCATTCTGGGCAGACCACAACCCTGAATAAAAAATAATAATTCCTGAGGCCTAGTGGGCTTTCTGCCCCCCCCCAGGGGGGGACTGATAAGGGGCTATTGCCCCAATATACTTCCGGGGAGGGGCAGAAAGACTGTGGTAATGGTTTTTGTGGTGGGGGCATTATCATGCCCTTTCTGGGCAGCCCCCACCCCTACATTATAAAAAAAAAATCCCTGGTGCCTAGTGGGCTTTCTGCCCCCGAGGGCAGATCAGGAGCTATTGCTCCCATCTGCCCCTGGGAGAGCAGAAAGATTTGCATTGTTTTCGGGGGGTTGGGGCATTGGCCTGCCCATCTTAGGCAGCCCCCACCCCTACATCAATAAAAAAAAATCCCTGGTTTCTTATGGGCTTTCTGCCCCCCTGGGGGGACAGAAAGACTGGAATTTTACTGGGGGGTGGGGGCATTGTCTTGCCCTTTTTGGGCAGCCCCCACCCCAACATCAATAAAAAAAAACAATCCCTGGTTTCTAGTGGGCTTTCTGCCCCCCCGGGGGGCAGATTGGGGCTATTGCCCCCATCTGCCCCCTGGGGGCAGAAAGACTGACATTTCTCTGGGGGGGAGGGGGGCATTGCCATGCCCTTTTTGGGCAGCCCCCACCTCGTCAATAAAACACAAAAAAATCTCTGGTTTCTAGCGGGCTTTCTGCCCCCCCGGGGAGCAGAAAGACTGACATTTCTCTGGGGGGGGGCATTGCCATGCCCTTTTTGGACAGCCCCCACCCAACGTCAATAAAAAAAAAAGAATCCCTGGTTTCTAGTGGGCTTTCTGCCCCACCGGGGCGGCAGATTGGGGGCTACTGCCCCCATCTGCCCCCCAGGGGGGCAGAAAGACTGTTGTGCCCAAAAACATATGGGGGGCGCAAAGGCCCTTGCCCAAGGGGTCGCTCCCTCCTCCCTGGTGCTAGTGGGTGGATCCCTGCTTGGGGATCGCGCTTCTGGGGTGATCCCCAAGCTGGGATCCACTAGGGAAGGGTACCATTGGAAAGGGGAGATTCTCCCCTTTCCAACAATACCTCTCCCAAGTGTTTCGGTGCTCGGGGCTGAGATAGCCCCACGAGCACTGAAACACTGAAACTGAAACTAAGTTTCAGTTTCGTTTTCAATCTAATGACGACAGCGCGCCATGCGTGCGATCGTCATTGGATTGAAAATCAGGGAAGGGCCTTGGGAGGTCAGGGAAGCTCTTCCCCACATCCCGAGGCCCAAAAAAAAAATGGAAATCCCTCTGCTGTTTACAGCAGAGGATTCGTGCTCTGTCCTCATGACGGAATGGTTCCGTCATGAGCACAAAGCACTGGTGCTCATGACGGACCCATTCCGTCATGAGCACCGAAAGGGTTAAGGGTCCAGCACACCCTTTCTCCAACCTAAGAGAGTTTAGTTCCCACTAGGTTAGGTAGGTGCATACACCACACCACACTTAGGATGTCTTCCTAAGGAGAAGCCAGTGGCTCTCTGCCTTCTGGGTACAATGGTCTTGCATTTCAGGAATTGAAAGCCATGTGTGTTTCTAGGAAGCTTTAGATAGGGAGAAATGCCAACACCCAACGTCTCATTGAGGTGTTACTCTTAGATAACCTTAGGAAGACCCCAGGGTCAGATGAGGTAGAAAGGGTGGGTGGGGCAGGGAATGAAGACAGGTCAGGAGGTGACACCTTTTATGACCTAGACTCAAACCCTGGCCAGGAGGATCAAAATGATTCCAACCTGGACAACTTAGATCTTCAGGAAGAGGGTGGAGAAGGCTCCAGTGGCCCTTTCTTTACTCCTCCTGGAAGAGTGCAGAGTTTACCCAGGAGATCTAGATCTCCCTCTGCAGAATCTGACCATTCAGGACATTCTATAGGGACCTCCATATCTCCTAAGAGAGATAGCTCTTATGAAAGGCAGTGCCAATTTCTAGAGCTTGAGAAAGTCAAGCTTAGGCTCAGGCAAGAGCAATTGGCCCTAGATAAGGAATCCTTAGAACTCCAGAAGGATAGAAAGAAATTGGGACTAGAGTCCCATGGTGGCAGCAACAGTGTCCCTAGGGTTAAGGAGTATACTTATGACCATAGGAACCTGAGCAAGATAGTCCCTCCCTACCATGGTGGGGATGACATCCACAAATGGATAACTGCTTTAGAGAGGGCCTGTAAAGTACAGAAGGTCCCCCAAGAGCAGTGGGCAGCTATCTTGTGGCTCTCCTTTGCTGACAAAGGTAGAGATAAGCTCCTCACTGTTAGAGAAGAGGACGATGACAACTATTCAGTCCTGAAGAGTGCTCTCATTGATGGGTATGGCTTAACCACTGAACAGTACAGGATTAAGTTCAGAGATACCCAGAAGACACATACTCAGGACTGGGTAGACTTTGTAGATTGTGCTACTAAGGCTCTGGAAGGCTGGTTACTTGGCAGCAAAGTGAATGATTTCAAGGGATTGTACAATTTGATTATGAGGGAGCAGATCCTTAATAATTGCCAAATTCAGTTGTTGCATCAGTACTTCGTTGACTCTGATCTGACTTCTCCAAGAATTGGCAAAGAAGGCAGATAGGTGGGTCAGAACCAGGGTGAAGCAGAAAAACCAGACTACAGGTGGTGACCAGAAGAAGCAAGATGCTAAACCTTCAGATAAGGGTGGGGAAAAGGGTAAAGACCAGAAGTCTTCATCAGGGCCCGAAAAACCTGCATCTGGGGGGGGGGGGTCACAGTCTAACATAGGTAAAGGCAAAAAGAAACCTTGGTGCTTCCTGTGTAAGGAGAAAACCCATTGGACAAGGTATGCCAATTGTTCAAGGGCCAAGGATCCTCTTACCACCACCACTGCCCCTAAGGCAACTGTTCCCCCTAGTTCAGCTCCAAGTGGTGGTACAGGAAACAAGGGTATAGTAGGGTTGACCCTGGGATCTGAGATGGGTTCTGGCTTAGTCAGAACTCCAGCTCAGGCTGTTTTAGTCTGTGATGGAGGCATGGATATTGCCTCCCTATTTGTAAGCCCCAGTAATCTGGGCAAATACAGACAACAGCCCTTGATCAATGGTAAGGAGGCCATGGCATATAGGGACACAGGAGCTAGTGTTACCATGGTGACAAGAGATGTTGTGGACCCTGACCAGATCATACTTGGTGAGATGTACCAAGTGACCAATGCTAACAATGTCAGGACAGACCATTCCTTGGCAGTTGTTAATTTCAGCTGGGGAGGGGTACCTGGCCCTAAGAAGGTTGTGGTTAGCTCAGACCTCCCTGTGGAATGCTTGTTGGGAATGATTTGGAGACTTCAGCCTGGGCTGAAGTGGAACTCAGGACACATGCAGCAATGTTGGGCATCTCTGCAGATGTGTTTACTGTGACTAGGTCACAGGCCAAACTGTCTTCAACTGAACAGGCCCTGGATCCTGGAAAAGTGGACCAGGTGCCTTCCAAGAGAAGGAGCAGTAGGGGTAAGGCAGTGTCTTCCCCCCAGACTCAGAGTGAGGATCAGTCTCCTGAGGGAGATGACCCCAGTGCCTGTGAAGGAACTGTCTCAGAGGAACTTGAACCTGATCAGATTGAGTTCTTGGGGATAGGGGGCCCTTCCAGTGCAGAACTGAGTCAGGAGCAGCTCAGCTGCCCCTCTCTTGAACCCCTCAGGCAGCAAGCTGCTGCTGAGGCTGCTGGGCGTGCCAGTGGGTCCCACAGGATCTACTGGGATGAAGGGCTCCTTTACTCAGAGGGCAGAGACCCCAAGCCTGGTGCTACCAGGAGGTTGGTCATACCTCTGAAGTTTAGGGGCTTCCTACTGACACTGGCACATGATATCCCTTTAGCAGGACACCTAGGCCAAAGTAAGACTTGGGACAGGCTTGTCCCTCACTTTCACTGGCCTCACATGTCAGAGGACACAAAGGAGTTTTGTCACTGACTGAGGCAAGATGGCGGCCGTGAATACGGTCATGTGAGTTCGAGCTCCCGGAGTCCCCCCCACCCCATTCACTGTGCTGCTATTCTAACCCTGCTAACCCTGCAAGCCATTATGTCAAATCCGGTGTGAAGCAAGATTGATATAGACTGGAAAAAGGGGAAAAAAAAAAACTTACTGGCATGCTGTGGAGTGCCTGTCCTGTGGCGGCGGTTTCCCGGGTGGCTCTCTGGCGGTTGCTGGAGTCTGTGAGGCGGACTTCCGGGTGCACGCACGTTAGTCTCTACGGGTTACGGAGGCTCCAGACGGAAGGTGCAGGAAATTCAGGAGCCGGGTTGACGGTGCGCGGCGCTACAATGCCCCTGAAAGCTGGGCGCGGCAGAGCGCGGAATACCATGGATGCCGCTGATACTGCGGGGGCACGAGACGCTGAGAAAAAGAATTCTGAACTGAACTCGAGAAAAAAAGACGGCACTCGTGTGGAGGGCACCGGTAAGAAGTCAGTACCTGCCCTGTTTTTAACGGGGAAACCGAGGAAACAGCTCCTCTCTGCACCAACAAGCCCTGGTAGTGGGCAGAGCAGCGGCACTGGTAAGAAGGGGGAGACTCTTCCTTTAGATACTCTAGCTAATAAGGGGGGCTTAGCTTGTGATACTCCCCGGGGCATGTCAAAAGATGGAGGGATTGAACTGGGCGAGGACGGAGCAAAAAGTGGTGAACTGGTCCCTGAGAGCGGTGATTTGGTGATTAAAGAAAATAGCACAGCAGACCAGAATATCGCTAAAGAAAGTGACTCTGGGGATTACCTCTTCTTTTCAATGTCTGATCCCTCAGACACTTCTGGTGACGAGTCTGATCCAAGCACACTGGGCAAGCGAAAGGGTGGCTCCCCCGGTACCAGGCGTAAGGGGTCCAGTAATACGCAGATGGATTATGCAACAGAGTGGGGGACCGACACACCTGGCACACCAGAGAGCAGCCCTAAAACTGTGCGCAAGAGGGGTGGCTCAGGCGCAGGTTTTCAGATGGCCGAGAGCACAGACCCTTTTCAGTGGGATTATTCTTTCATGGGTGAATCTAGGACCAACAGTGTGATTAATGGGACACAATCAAATCAAGATGTTGTTTAGAAACCCGAAGACATCTCTCTCGCTGTTATTTACCAGAGTATAATGGCCCATAGGGAGGAGACTCGCACTGAGAGCCAGCGTACACAGGGGGCTTGTCGCAAACTCCAGAATTCGGTACGGAGAATAGCCAAATCATGCTCCGAGTTTGTGGACACGTTTAACGAGGCTGAGACACGTGGATCACTGACAAAATATCGAAGGTCAAAAAATCGACCTACAAAAATATCGGAGCAAGAAAATCGATGTCAAGAATATCGATATGCTATCTACAACATGGTAAGTACAAAAATATTGAAAAAAAATATCGATGTCAAAAATATCGTTATTAAAAATATCGTTTTTTTTTGTTAAAAAAAAATATGTAAAATAAACTAAATAATACTTATAAATAAAATAAACAGTTAAAAATATTTTATAATGTTTAAAATTAATAAGTAATATATATAATTTAATAAAACATTAATTAAACATATACATTTAATATATAATATATATACTAACTTGGGGGCCCATTACGATGGCGGGCGGAAGCACAACCGCCGTGCTGGCGGATGCAAAAACCACCAGTTACCGCCGGCACGCAGCAGTCCACACGCCCGCCCAATTACGATGCGAAAAGCAGGCCAAACACCGCCGGCAAGCCAGCAACACCGTCCGCCATCAAAGTGCGCCCGTACACGTAGCGGCGCAGCCTAACTGACACACACCGTCCGGCGAAACACGTCCCGCCCGGCGCATAAATTACGATGCCGCAAACAAACGGCTCCCACGGCTAAGAGACACCGCACGTGAAAGAGAGGCGGTAACACGGACGCAGAGCACGGACAACGAAGAAGCGGCACCCCGGGCATGAATCCAGCACTGCAGGCCCTTCCCATGCTTCTGCTGATGCACCACCAAGGACGCAACGTACCGCGGAGACGCAGGTAGGCACACACACAACAAGTGCACGCAAACAGCGCACACAGCGCAAGGGCGGAAAAAGCGGACAACCCCCACCAGCGCGTGTACACTACACATCCACCATTGCATCCACATATGACACACAGGCCAAATCCTAACATCGCGGAACACATGTGTACACACCACCTGGGACTAGGAACCAACCACCCCGTCACGGCCCCAAAGCGCCGATGACGCCGCCACACATGCGCACAACGCAGAGGCCAACCGCAGCGCCATGCATGCGTCGCACACAGACACAGGGACACAACCAAGCAGCACACACATCAGCCCCACCCCGAACGCACATGACACGTGACAGGCCTGCCACAGACATGTCCCCAACGCCCAATTCACGGACAACACCCAACGCCACACAACCGACGCACACATGTCAGTGAAGTCACGCAACAGCAGGACACACCCCAGTGTAACAAACATGGCGTAGCACACAGCGGCGGCAACACCAACTAGGAGAAGCAGGGCCCCTTCGGGAAGAGGAACGCCAGTACCACACTGAAAAACCCATACCACCCTGCACATATGAACAAGACATATGAAACGGAACACCAAAGAGCCCGGGGACCGACAACAGGTGGCCCAAGAATAACATCCACACACAAGGCCCAACGCAGAGCGGAAAGGCAGCCTGCCGCCCACACAAGGGAGAGCAGACAGCACTGAATGACCTTCCATTCCAACTCCGAAACCACAGCCCTACGACAGAAGCCGGTGAATACAGCCATTGTCCAAGAATAGACCAACACAGGCATGCCGAGGAGACCGACCACAGGGCAGATAGCGCATATCACAGAAGCACACAACGGACGGGGAAGAAAGAAGAAAACACTCCCCCATGTCGGCCACATGCAAGTTAATTGGAAGGAGTCACACAGCACTGACCTTGAACTGTCTGAGAAGCATGTGGGAAGAGGGCCCGTGTCCTCCAAACAAGCCAACAGAACACAAGTCCTGTCTCCCTACGACTACACAGAGCTCACAGCAACCCCGGAGCGTGCACATTGCAGACTGCACACACAGCCGGAGCACGCCATCTCAACGAACCGCTGCGAAATGGCAACCGCAACACACCTACCCAACTACGCCGAACAGCTCAAGCTGTACAAAACCAACACGATACATACATTGGGATGCGATCTCCTGTCCCTGCTGAACGTAAGTTACCGACTGACTTACCGCATCACATTGTTCAGCTGCGTCATGCCCGTCTTCTACTGTCGGAGGTGTCCCTACCAGCATCCCGTCGAGATATGCCTCTCCAACCCGGCATGTCTGAAGGCGGACCTGCTACCACTACTCCTCCCTCTGGACGCACACGACAGGGCCTGCTCTGCCTATGGGGGCATGGCGTATGTGGCCAACATCGCACCCGCACTGAAATGGGACCACTGTGCCTCCACACGACGGATCATCGAGAACAGCTACATCAAATGTCACCCAGCATGCCCCATCATGGTCCTCCAAGGGACAACTTACGAACAACACCTTGAGAGCCACCATCCGCTTCATTGGCTGGCAAACATGTACACCACCAATGACATGGAAGCCCTGCTGGACGGCATCGCATACCTGACAACCTGTAAATACGTCGGACCACAACGCAGGTTCCCCGAGTGACCTATGAAGTCCAACCCCGCACCCATGCTCAGCTTCCGCACGGACTGGCCAGTCACCACCACAACAGCCATACCAAACGACCGGCAACTGTAACCACACCATCAACGACATCGCCATGACATCGGATATGACCGGGACATGCACACTGTTCCCCATCACATCCAGGAACACCGCATGCATCGTGGGAGGCAGTGGCATGGGCTCTGTGTATCGCACCCACATGGACGGAACTGCACGAACAACCAGGACACGACATGGATCCAGCGCACATGGACACACACACCGCTCAGTGGACATGAATAGGTCGCCTGGAGTCTGTGGGTGCTGCACCCCTCCCACCCCCGCCCCGGGAATCCCATACCAGGACCTTTGCATGGACGACAAGTGCATACAACAACAACACGACCCCAGTGACTGTGACATGTCCAGTAACCACCACAGTGCAACAACAAGTGGCACGCCGCTGCATGCACGCAAGCACATGCCCTGATGTCATCTCACATGCACGCGTGCATGAGGAACAACCGCAGCAAACCTGTCACATGGAACTGAGATGGACTGTGCCCATGATGCCGAGCGGTCTGGTAGGCTACATGTATACCGTCTGTGTCAAAGTCCGCAGCTCCGCAGCTATACGTAAATGTACATTAGCACAGCCTTGGCCAAGCAGATGTAACTCTGAAGCCCACATCCCACATGCAACAGCCAATCACATGTAACCCCACACCCTATCCAATTTGTAATCATGCTCAGTATATCCTCAACATGTATTCCGCTGCCAGTAGTGTCCACTATACTGCATCACAGAGGACAGAAGACTCAATATAATGTTTGAAACCAAAACTGTCTCCGCTGACTCATTTCACAAGTACGAATGAGAGAGGATGAGAGTATGTGAAGTACACGGCAGTCGTGACATGACCATGTAGTCCACTGGTATTGGATGTCAACGCAAATGAGTAGCACTACTGTGGAAGACACACATGTGTCGTGTGAAGTCGTATGGACGCAGTGCTCAGGTGGGTGGGTGCGACGGGTAGATGCGCACATGCCAAGTTGGAGCACGCCGTGTTGGGAGGGGTCATGAACAGTACACCACCGCTTCCCTGGGCATTGTGAGAGGACACCTGTCGGGGGGAGTGAACACGTGTGTGCACAGCAGCCGGGCACACGTACAAAGCGGTACCAGGCGCACCTCAGCCCACCCTCTGTGGACAAGCTGGATCCTGTTGTGCGCCCGCCATGCCCCTTGACAAGGCACACACAGCCCCAGTCGACCAGGTGTAACCCCAACATAGTCAATCCGCACAGGCGATACAGGGCACGGGATGGCAGTGGAGCATGGTGTGTGAGAGGTCTCCTCGCGCTCCTCCTGGTCATATCACGCAGGCAATAGAACCTCAACGTCCAGCATGGCAAAAAGTCAAATGGAAGTGTAGGGGGGACGCACCACAGCACGAGCAGCACTGACGTCACGGGAGGTGGCTCGCACCATCCCATCCATTGCTCATCATACCAACCACGCCACATGCCATTGCGACTAAGTGCAAGCGCGTGCGCCACCACCCCTGAGCCCTCCCCAGAGAGGCCAAAGAGTGAATGTGTGGGCCATCAGCCACAGACGGACGCGGCCTGGCCGCAAGGGCAGCCACAGCCACTGGGTGTCGCAGGTGGCGGATCCGGAAGGCGAAGACTGTGATGCATAGTCCATGCAGGCCGGGTCTCCATTTGGGGCACCACGCAGGTGGACGGCATCCCGCCACACATCATACCCTGAGACAGCCCACTCGTGCAACTGGACCCACACATACACTCCTTGCCCTCTCTGGTGCGAGCTTGGGGCTGCCTGTGCAAGCGCTAGCCTCGCAGGTGAGCATGCATATTGGGGGGCGAGGGGAGGACATGAGGGCTGGGGCGAAGATGACTGTATCACTGTCAGTTAGTACAAGGGATGACCCAGATGTGGAAAGGAAGAGACGTGTCCCGTGTGTACTGCAACTAGTCGCCAATCCAACTACCCCCATGTCCGGAATGTAAGCCCGCACCTAGGCCCGCCCATCCGCCACATCGAACATACCACCAGCACGACAACCTTCCCATTCGAAACACTGACTGGGGGTGGCGACCAGTGAACAATCATGTGTAGCCTACCCACGCGTACATGTGGGCCCTCCATGATCCATGTCACCTGCGGCAAAGACATGACATGCGCAATGAGGGAAGTGAGGAGAGCTGTCCGCCCCACGCGCAGAAGGTGCATCAGCTCCACAGACCCAGCAGCGAGTCCAGCAGGGGTCACATGTGCAGGGGCAGCTGTGCCTGGTGTGAAGGCACATGCATATAGACAGCACATCGACCAATGTGTAGTCTGCCCACATCCACAGTCCATCATCATGCGGACATAGGAATTGAACACAGGGCAACACATCTTAGTTGGTGCACCCACCGTGACCAACAATGCGCAATCATCGACGTACCCGCCCTGTGCATGGCCCCCCACCCAACGGAGGCACATCCAGTGCCACCATCCCACACACACAAGCCTTCCACGGAACATGCTGTGTCCAATGCTCAGTACAGAGTCAGCGCCCATCTGGTGGATCCTGAACAGGAGACACATGCACACACATGCCAGCTCCCACTATGTACGTCTGCCACCTGGCACGTGCAATGTAACCTCTCACCTGTGACGTGTGACTGCAAGCACACAGCCGTCTTGGCATGGGGCTGTCAATGTGGACACCAGTCAATGTTTCGGGAGCTGTGATCCGTACAGTGCTGTACATAGGGTGCAGTGCTGACACCTACTACTGTCTCATATCCCCTCGTGCCACAGGTCCCACTTGTATTGGCCGCTCAGCCCGTGCCCACATCGTCGTCGTCGTGTGCCATACTCATCCAGCCTCGGAAGCAGTTCCATGCTCAGCAGACACTCATGTTGCCGTGGCGTTGCCGCTTGACGAATATGCAGTCAGTCCCCATCAGCACGCCCCGCAAGTCATTGGGGCCTAGATCCCCATGTGCATGCACATGGCAGTGGTATGTCTCACTTGCCATTGCCATTGTTGGGAGACCTGTGTAAGTGTATTGTGGCCGTGCCGTCCCAGCTTGACAGCTGGGCTGTGGCTCATGTGCTTGCTCAGTCATGTCAGTGATGTGTATGCGAAATTGCTATGTGTCGTGTTGCTTTGACATGTGTCCTCTGCCATTTAACCCAGGCGGAGACCGAACATTGACCGCCCATACCAATTGCTGGCGGACATGGACGATACAGAGGTTATCAGGAAGTTTCGGCTGGACAGGCCAACCCTGCATCGACTGTGTGCCATGTTAGAGCCCCATCTCCGTCCCCGCAGGGTGTATCCGACTGCTGTCACCCCCACGGCTAAGGTGATGGCCGCCATGCATTTCTTCGCCACTGGGTCATTCCAGCACACAGTGGGCAGTGGAGGAGGGATGTCCCAGCCCATGTTCAGCAAGGTGCTGAGGGATGTACTGGCAGCCATGATGCTGTGCCGAAACAGGTACATCAGATTCCCCAGGGCTCGTGAATTGGCGGCAGTGAAGGGTGCATTCTATGCCCTTGGCAGAATCCCACACGTCGTGGGAGCCATTGACTGCACACATGTTGGCCTTGTTCCACCACAGGCCACTGAGCACCTGTACCGCAACAGGAAGCACACGCACTCCCTGAATGTGCAAGTGGTGTGCCTTGCGGACATGGTGATCACCCACGTGTGTGCCAAGTTTCCAGGCTCGGCACATGACGCACACATAATGCGCAACAGCATCTTGCCACGACTGATGGCCAATATGCAACAGGATCGTGCCTGTATTGTCGGTGAGTATGTGGAGTGGTGTAGCGTGCTGGTTGTGCGATGCTGTCCCCTGTCCAGTTGGAATAGCAACGGTTCTCTGTGTCCCTCACACCCAGGTGACTCTGCGTATCCGAATGGGGCATGGCTGCTCAGTCCATTGAGGAATCCTCGCACCCCAGCAGACGATCGATACAATGAGGCACATGGGAGGACCAGACGTGTGGTCGAGCGTACCTTTGGCCTCCTCAAGTCCAGGTTCAGGTGCCTGGACCGCACCGAGGTGCACTGGCGTACTCCCCACAGAAGGTGTGCCAGATAGTGGTGGCGTGCTGCATGCTGCACAATCTGGCCATTCGGAAGCAGATCCCCCTCATTGTGGATGACGGAGATCAACCAGGGCCCCAGCCCGCAGACCAGGACAGCTCGAGTGAGGTGGACAGCGGAGAGGAGGAAGCTGGGAATGTGCGCCAGCAGCTCATCGCCCGCTACTTCACTTGACGGTGAGTGTCCATGTACGACGGATGATGTGTCTGTATCTGTGCAGGTGTGTGTGTGCTGTGTCAGGGTGGCCGTATGTTCACTGCGTGCAGTGTGTCAACGCTCCATGGCCAGGGTAGTATGCCACTGTTGGTGACTGTGGCATTGTGCCCTATTGCTCTGTGCGATGTGTGTACATTGCTTGTAGTTGTTGACATGTACTGTGTGATGGGTGTGTGACACACTCATTGAATGTGCTCCTGTTCTGTCTCCCACCCCTAGGTCCCTACAGGCCCTCCGGATTCCATTGCCATGCCACGCATCAGGTGCCTTTCCGCCCAAGGTGGCCGTTGTATTCCGTACAAATAAAACACAGGGCACAAACAGCAGTTAGTGAAAAAGGTGCATTTATTACAAACTGTGACATGTGATTGTGTGTAAGGTGATGACAAAAGTGGTGCGTGCAGTGACAATGAGCTGTCGGTCATGGCTGCGTGAAGCTCAGGGTGTACCCACTGGTTCTATGTCCATAGTCCAACACACACATGCCATCCAGATGGCTGTGTGGAGTGGGATCGTAGAGCAAGTCAATGCAGTGGCTGGTCAAGGAAGGCAGGCGGAAGGCTGGCTGGCTGCCTCACTTGCGACTGGAGTGTGCAAAGTCCTCCCGGGAGATCTGTTTCCTCTTCGGACGGCCCCTTCCACGTTTGGGAGGGGGTGTGTGGTGGCGACCTGCTGGTGGTGGGTGAGGTGTGCTCACTGGCTGTGGACGCAGGGGAAGTGGACACTGCTGCCCGACCCTGCGCCCTAGCAGGTGGTGGCGGAGGTGGTGTTGCTGGCCTTGCCTGTGACCCCACCGCCACCACCAGCTGGCCCATGAGGTCCACGAGTTGGTCCATACGGGACACGAATTGGCCCATATGGGCGTCCATGGACCTCAGCACCCCCAGCACCTCACGCGTGTCTGTAGCTGACCTGGCCCATTGTCCTTGGGCCTCTTCATAGGCCCCAAGGACTCTGGCCATTTGAGGCAGGGCATGGCTCCCAGGGAGGCTGGCGTTTCCCTGACCCTGCTCCTCCTACCAGTCCTGCTGCCACCGGCCTGCCCACTAGCCACATTGCACACCACGGTCCTCGCTGTGGCTCCCAGGGTGGATCCAGTCGGCCGGGCCACCACCTGCGCTGGGGCTGGTGCCAGCGAAGACGTGGTGGTGGTGGTGGCGGTGGTGGTCGGTGCGGCGATGGTGGCGGTTGCGGCAGTGGTAGTGGCCGCAATGACCGTGGGTGTGGCCGCAACGACAGTGGCAGCAGGGGGCTGGGACTGTTCAGCATCCCTGGATGATGGGTTGGTGGGTAGGAGGGGTCCTGGGGAGCGGCTGGGCCCTGCCACACCAGATGGGCCTGCTTGGTGGTCCGTGTCCGAAGAGGAGGACAGATCCTCCAGATCCGTGTGTCCTCGTTGGGGGCTTGTGGGCTGGCTGTGCTGGCTGCTGTCTCCATCCCCAGCATCCGGCAGTTCGTCACCTGTGGAGGGAATGAGATTTGTTATTGTGTTGCACCTGGCGAAGTATGTATTTGTCGTCTGACATTGGCAGTTCGTGCAATCTCGTACATGGGTTTCCCGGAGGCGAGTGTGTGGCTGTGGCATCTGTAGTTGTGTGTGCTAGGCAATGGGACTGTGTGCTGTGCACATGTGGCATGGGACGGATTGGCCATGCCGATTGGTGTGTTGCTGTGCCCCTACTCATTGTGACTCTGGTGTATGCGGGCTCCTGGCCCATCCTGGGTCTGGTTTGTACTTTGCTTTTGGGGTTCATATGGAACGCTTAGGAACGCATATGGCAACATGGGGGCCATGCCCCAGATTCGCATTTGGGAGGGGATATGCTTTTGGGGTTCAAATGGAACGCTTAGGAACGCATATGGCAACATGGGGGCCATGCCCCAGATTCGCATTTGGGAGGGGATATGCTTTTGGGGTTCAAATGGAACGCTTAGGAACGCATATGGCAACATGGGGGCCATGGCCCAGATTCGCATTTGGGAGGGATATGCTTTTGGGGTTCAAATGGAACGCTTAGGAACGCATATGGCAACATGGGGGCCATGCCCCAGATTCGCATTTGGGAGGGGATATGCTTTTGGGGTACATGCTGTGAGCCATGGGTGCCGAACGTGACATGTGTTGTGGCAGCATGACAGTGCATGGTTTGAGGTGTGTGCATGCTTGACATGGCCTGCATATTTGCTGTCTGTTGTGATTACTGGACATGGCATTGGACGCATCGTTATGAGTGAGTGATAGTTGTGTGCCAGCCAACGTATTGCAGTTGTCCCATCTCCTTGGTGTGCGTGCTGCCCTGTGCCATGTGCATCACTGCAGTGCTCGGGGGGGTGTGGCCCATGTTGTGTGTTGTTGCTCACAGTGTGTCGTGCGCTTAATTGACTTCTGGCACATGGTTGGTCATGGGCATGTGTCTTAGCGTGACTGCTGTATGTGTGGCAGCTGTGCGGATGACATGCCTTTCATGAGACTGGGGCTGACGGATGGGATGGATGGTATGTTGTATGTGCATGGTGTGTCTGTGAGTTTGATGGGTTCAGTGGTGTTCGTGTGCATTTATGTTGTTCCGCTCTGTTGCGTCTAGTGTTGTTTGTCTTACATAGGCGTAGTTGTGGGGTGTGTGGTTGACAGGCAGTAGGGGCTACATGGACAGGACTTCAATGGTGTTTCGGTTGTGTGTGATGAGTTGCACAGTGGCTGCCGTGTGGGACTATATTCAGTGTGGCTTGTGCATGCAGACGTGGCTCCTTGGGTGTTGCTATGTCTGTGATGGGTCATGTGGGGTGTGAGTCTGTTGTTCATGTCCGTGTGCACATTGTTCACTTGTTCGTGACGGTGGGCGGTGCTGCGTGTTCGTGTGCTACGTGACATGTCCCATGTGTTGGTCGTGTTATGGTCCTCATGCCTCCAGTAATCCAGCCCTGTCCAGTTTCCCACCTGCAAGTTGTTCGTGCGTGCACTGTACTGGATGCCACATGGCTCTAAGCGGGGGTGCTCCATGTTGCAGGTCTGTGGGGGTGGGGGGTGTTGTGGGTCGTGGGGGTGGCTGGACACCCACTGACACCGATTGCTGTGGACCGTGATGTCTGCCTTTCGGCTGTCGTTGTGCACTGCGGTGGCTGACACGTGGCTGTGGGGGATGCTCCTCCTTGCTGTGCTGTGGGACTGGGGCCTGGTGTGTGTTGTACTTGGGCTGTCCACCCTCCCACCCACTGCACTTTGTGTTCCTGCCACTTACCTGTTACTTGTCGGTTAGTGCAGCTGTGGCGGACACATGGGTGTGGTGGGTGCTCGTTGTGGCGCTTCTGGCATATTTGGGGACCTGTTGGTGGTTACGTGGCTGGCTGAGTGTACACATGTCCCCACGCATCTTACAGTTGTTCGGTTTGGGCTGTGTGTGGTGGTGTCTGTTGCATGTGTGTGTGATGTGTTGTGTATTGTGTGCTGGACATGGGGGTGTTTGTCCCTGGGAGCTGTGGCATGGTAGTTGCGCATGTGAGTACATAGCGGTGTGCTGGTATACATTAGTTTGTACTTACCAGCCTCCACTCCCCCTGCTAATCCGGCGAGGATCTCCGGATGGATTACGACTCGCACCTTCTCCTCCCACGCTTTGAAGGTCTTAAAGAGCGCGGGATTCCCTCCGCCAGTGACGGCAGCCAGCTCTCTGTTTTTGCCCTCCTTCTTCTTGACCAGGCTCTTTACGTCATTCCAACGTTTGTTTATTTCACCTCTGTTCCTGGGCAGGGTCCCGACTGCATTGACCTGGTCTACGATCCGGTTCCACATTCTGTTTCTGGTGGCTAGTGGTGTGTGCTGGACCATGTTCCCATAGATTTGTGGGTACACCTTGATGATCTCGTCGACCATGACCGTCAGCTCCATGGGCGTGAACTTGGGCATCCTTTGTGGTGCCATGGTGTTTGTGGTGCTGGTGCGGTGTGTGTTGTGTAATGTGCAGGGGTTTGTGGTGCCGGGGTGTGGTGGTGGTGGTGGTGGTGGTGGTGGTGGTGGTGTTTGGTGGTGGTGGTGGTGGTGGTGGTTGTGATGTGTGCATTTCTGTGGTGTGCTGCTGTCCTTGCTGTGTCACTGTGTCCTCTCCTCTCCTCTCTGGTTTGCAATGTAGCAAGGGGTTGTGGTCTGTGGGAGTGCTGCTTTTGTACTCACCTATGTGGGTGTGTCCTCATGGTCTGTTGTTTTCAGGTGTGTTGTGTCTGGGGTTCTGGCCTTTGTATTTTTTGTTTGTCCGGGGGTGTTTTCGGGATGTGTACTGTGCTTGTGTATTTGTGCGTGCCTTGCTGTGTGTACTTGTTGGCCATGTTGTGTGCTATTGGTTTTGTGTGCGGATGGTTTCTGTGCAGGTACGTTGGCGCCATGGCTTCTGCCGTGTCGATTCTCATCGGCGTTGTTTGCGCTGGCGGGCGGTATATTTGTGGTTTTTCCGCGCTCATGGCGGTGCGATCGTAATTTCACGTGCGGTGTGTCGGCCGTGTGGGCGGTCGGTTTTGTGTTGTCGTGCGTGTTTCCGTCCGTGGCGGGCGGTTTGACTCCGACTCGGACGATGGCGGGCGGTATTTTGTGTGATTTTTCCGCCGATGGCGGTTTTCGGTTTGTGTAATCGTAATGGCGTGGTCGGTGTTCAGGCGGTGTGTGCGGGCGGATTTTTGCCGCTTCCATGTCTGGCGGATTTATTTACGCCGGGTATCGTAATGGGCCCCTTAATAATCAGTTTTAATAATTATTTATAAATTACAAATACATCTATACACATAAAACAATAACATAAATAAAAATTAAATAATTATGTATAACAAATTAAAAAAATTAAATTTACTTTTAATATTTTTAAATTTAATTATATACTACATTAACTAAAATAATACAAAAAATATTAAATAGCGGAGGAAATAAAACTATTACAACTCCAAAAAAAACAACAATAAAAAAATATTGGATAGCGTAGAACTTAAAATTACTATTCCCACTCCAGAGAGTGCAACAGTAGAGAAAGTGTTGGATAGCGTAGGGGTAAAAATTACTATTCCCACTCCAGGGAGTGCAATAGTAGGGAAAGCGTTGGATAGCGGGAGGGTAAAAATTACTATTCCCACTCCAGAGAGTGCAACAGTAGGGAAAGTGTTGGATAGCGTAGGGGTAAAAATTACTATTCCAACTCCAGAGAGTGCAACAGTAGGGAAAGTGTTGGATAGCGCGGGGGTAAAAATTACTATTCCAACTCCAGAGAGTGCAACAGTAGGGAAAGTGTTGGATAGCGGGGGGGTAAAAATTACTATTCCAACTCCAGAGAGTGCAACAGTAGGGAAAGTGTTGGATAGCGTAGGGGTAAAAATTACTATTCCAACTCCAGAGAGTGCAACAGTAGGGAAAGTGTTGGATAGCGTAGAAGTTAAAAATAACATACTTATAAATAAAATAATTTTTTTAAATAATTAATGAATTAATTATTAAATAACTCTAAACTATTTACAAATACCAATAAATAATTTTTAAAAACATAATTACCAATGAAAAATGTATTAACAATAAATTAATAATAAATACCAACAAATAATAATTAATTAATATTAATTACCAAATAATAAATATTGAACAATAAAATATTTTTAATAACAAAAACATATTAATTATTAAAACGTAATTACCAATTAACAAATATTGAACAATTAAATGCTTCTTTATACCAATAATAATAATTACTAAACATGAATTACCAATTAATAATTACTTATTAATATATTAATTAAATTTATCAATAAATAATATTTAATAATATTTAATTACCAATGAATGATAAAACAAATTAATTTTCATAACAAAAATATTATAATTTACAAAAATTACCAATTAATAATTAATGTCCAATAAATTAATTATCAATACCCAACAATAAATGTAATAATTACTTAGATTTCAATTACTTCCAACACTATTCCCCTATAAACACACAACACACTCCAATAATAAAATAATACACTTAACATAATGATCAATTAATCAATTAATAAAAATTAATAACCAATTAATAAAAATTAATTACCAATTATTAATTAATTAACAATAATATAATTATCAATACCAATTAATTAAAATAGATTATGACTTAATTACAATTAAATTACTTCCCACCCTATTCCCCTATAAACCCACAACCCGCTACAGAACTTAAACGCAAAAAATAATTAAAATTAATCTATAATTCCTACAAATTAATAATTAATTTAGTATAATTAAATTACTTCCCACCCTATTCCCCTATAAACCCACTACCCGCTACAGTACTAAAAAAACAAAAATAACTTATAAAAACATTATTAACATATAAAAATTGTATACATATATTTTTAGACAAGTAGAACACTTAACAAAAACACATATAACACATACATATTAAATACATAACAAAATACATAACAATAATATAAATATCGATATTAGTAACATCGATATTAGTAACATCGATATATTTGATATCTATATTACTAACTTCGATATTACTTACATCGATATAAAAAAATTCGATATTACTTACCTTAGGGTCGATATTCTGTCCATCGATATTCTTAACATCGATATTCTGTCCCTTAGATATTGTCACCTCGATATTAGTGTAGGTCAATATTTATTTTTCGATATTTTGACTGCCCACCGAGACAGGTTTCTCAAACCTGGAGGATGAACTAGCTGCGCAGAAAGCAACAACGGAAGCCATGCGTACTGCAAAGGAAGATACCCTCTGGAAGATCACTGACCTGGAAAATCGCCTTCGGCGTAATAACCTTCGCATGTTAGATATCCCTGAGGGGGCCGAGGGGCAAGATGCGCGGAAGTTTATTATTGAGCTTTTTTCCAACGCTTTTCCAGGGCTAACCCAGTGGGATTGGATTCGGGAGATCCAGAGGGCGCACAGATTCCCATTTACACAGCGCAACAGACCCGGCCAGAACACTACTAGACCAAGGGCTATTTTAATATCAATTAATAACTTTCTGGCACGAGAAGCAATTTATGACCTGGCGCGACCGGACCGAAACAAAAGTGGGAAAGGGGTAGAGTTCTTTGTACGTCCAGATTATTGTCCTTTGACTGTGGAGAAGAGATGGCAATTACGCCAGCTTATTACCCCGTGTCAAGATAAAGGCGCACAAGCGTATCTACTAAATCCAGCTAAGCTCAAGATCATTTACAAGGAACATGTGCGATTCTTTAGAGCAGAACTAGCGGCTAAAGAGTACTTGCAGTCTTTGTAAAAAAAAAAAGAAGGGAAGAAAAAAGATTAAAAAAATGAGAAGGACTGTTCATTATAGGCTACACATATAGATCAATTGTATTGGGGTTAGTTGGGTTTGTTGGCAAATGTTGATTGTTCCCTTCTCTCCTTAAATGTGGATTGGTTTTTATGTTTTTCTTTTGAATAAGAGGTGTGAGGGGAAGTGTTTAACTATACACGGTATCTTGTGGGGCAGGGGGATCAGGGGGGGCAGAAGCTCATTCCATCTCAGAGACCTTGAGTCTCCATGCCTCTTGTCTGGGGAAGGGTGGGGGTGGGTCAGGGCTTCGGCTGAAGCTTTGTGCGGGGAAGATGTGGGGTTGGGGGAGGGGGGTTTTGTGGGCACAGGGGGGTGGGGGGAGGCACTAGGTAAAATAATCCATGATAGCGCATCGAAACAAAGTATGAAAAAACTCAATGGTTCTGGGTTCACGGTCCTAGAGTACAAAGAAACGTGGAAGATAGATGGGGGATAGGAATACATATGTTGGTATTCGGATCTGCTCTTTGAATGTATGTGGGCTGAATAATTATAATAAGAGGCAACGGGTCGCGACCGAATTACGGGTGTTTCAGCCAGATTTGGTATGCATCCAAGAAACCCACATTCCATGGGGCAAAAGAAAATTACTGGCGGAACTAGGTTTAATAATATTAGCATGTACACAGCAATCCACTACTACACGCGGGGTAGCGATATTGGCTAAGAGCCACATACAAGGGACAGGAAGAGTACTGGCGGATAACCAAGGGAGGTGGGCTATCGCTGAATGTATGATTGGCAGTATTAAGTGCACAGTCTGCTCTATATATGGTTCAAATTTCGATGAGGCACCCGTAATAGAAGGGTTGAATGTGGAACTAGCATTATGGCCAACCCCGTTAATTTTGTGTGGTGACTTAAATATACACCTTGAGCCAAAGAGCTTGCAGGGTGATATTAAATGTTATAAAGGAAGGAAGCCTAAAGTATTTAAAGCGCTCCAGTCTTTATTAGCGGATCATGGTCTGGTGGATGCATTTACGTGCTTTACGGGGGTCTGATCCTGGTTATACATTTTATTCATATCCACACCAGAAACTAGTGAGACTGGACTATTTTTTTTTATCAAGTCATTTACTTTCGGATGCTGATATTCAGGTGCATCCGCGGATCACATCAGATCATGGACCTCTTGTATTGAATTTACACATGCTCAAGGCTGGAACTAAGCCTCGATCGTTCACATTTGATAAGAAACTACTACTGGATGAAGGGTATGTAGCACACATGAAGGAGTGGATTAGGCAATTCTTGGCCATAAATCGCAATTCCACAGAGACTGGCTTTGTTTGGGATGCATTAAAAGCTGGTTTTAGAGGGGAGACTCTTAGCTTTGGGCTATATAAGCAGAAACAGTTGGCACTTCAGGAATTATACGGTAAACTTACAATAGCTGAAGAAAATCTCATGAGGGGGATCCAAGCAAGGGGGGAGATTGCTTTTTTACAGACAGAGGTAGCTCGCTGTAAGGCCAAAATAAATCTACATTGGAGTAAAGAAATAGCTAGGAAATACTCTATTAGCAAGAAACAAAGTTATGAGTATGGGGAGGCAACCGGACGTTGTTTGGCGCAAAGGCTCCGATCAAGAGAGGCGGCCCAAAGAATTGGATCAGTGGTGGATTCCTTGGGCAACACTGTAGAAACCGATGTTGGGATTTTAAATGTCTTTCATGACTTTTACGAGGCACTTTATACTGGAGAGAGTCTTGATATGCAGGCTGGTGAAACACTGCTGCAGAGTCTCAACTGTAGAAAATTGAACTTACAAGATGCAGAAATGCTAGAGGCACCCATAACTATTGAAGAGTTGGAACCAGCAATTAATAGCTTAGCCACTGGCAAAGCAGCAGGGCCAGACAAACTCCCGCTGGAAGTATAAAAAACCTTTTTTGGAGAGCTCAAGGCTGATATGCTTGTCACTTTTCAGCAGGCACAAATAGGCGCAGCACCTCTGACTTGGGATGAGGCAAGCATAATTGTTTTTAAAAAGAAAGACAAGCCACCTGAACAGCTCCTATCGCCCTATATCGTTATTAAATTCTGATGGCAAAATTTATGCCAAAATCCTAGCGACCCGGTTGGCGGATGTGCTAACCCCGTTGGTGTCGAATCAACAGCATGGGTTTATACCTAAGAGGAGTACAATTAATCACATTAATAGGGTGGTAACCTTACTAGACATAGCTAATACCACGGGGAGCAAATTCAGCTTGATTTTATTAGACGCTGAAAAAGCGTTCGATCGGGTCGCGTGGGAATTTTTATGGGCAGTATTACGACGATTAGGTTTTAAACAAGGTTTTATTTCAGCTATCCAGGTTTTATATCGGCGCCCGACAGCCAAAATCTGGATAATGGGCCTTGAATCAGATCATGTATATATTACACGGGGCACAAGGCAGGGATGCCCGTGCTCCCCCTTGTTGTTTTCATTATATATTGACCCCTTTTTAATGATGTTAGAGCGAAATGCAGGGATAGAATCAGTAATTTGGAGACAAGAGCACTATCGGGTTTTCGCATATGCGGACGATGTGGCAGTTGTCACTCCAAATCCTATAATGGCTATGCCTAAGATAGAACAGCTGGCGCTTGAGTTTGGAGCAGCCTCAGGATACAAACTCAATGTGTCAAAGACACAAATTTTGTGTTTAAATCAAGTAGGCTATAATGATCATCGGATTCTGAGTGAGGTATCATATCTGGGGGTCACATTAAGGACATGCCTAAAGACACTTGTGGAGATCAACTGGGGCAATATTTTAAATTCTGTACGGAAACAATTAGATCGTTGTGAATGTTTGCATCTCTCACTTGTGGGGCGATGCAACGTTCTTAAAATGTTAGTACTACCCAAGGTTTTATATTATTTTAGATCTGTTCCGCTAGAAATTTCCCGTGTCCAATTGTCAGCACTTCAGTCAATTTGTGCCAGGTTTTTATGGGCGCAGGGGAAGCCTCGCAGGGCTATGCGCCTTATGGTCCTCCCTTGTGAGAAAGGCGGTTGGGCAGTACCGGATTTTACCTTATATTACTACGTGTGTATACTGCAACTTATGAACATATTATTAACCGGGGAAGAGCCATTTAGCATTGCTGAGTCTCCCTCTATATATCAAATGCTATTGGGCAGCAATGCTAAAAATCGATTATTTGTTAGCCTGGAGCCAAGCTACTATAAAAAAAAACAGGTTTAAGGTTTTAAATGCCGCTTATAAGGTGTGGAAAGCTGTGCGAAAATGTTATCGATTTGAGAGGGTCTCCCAGTATACTCCGTTTGCAGCTACAGTGTTATTGCCATCTATATTTTGGGATAGGACCATTGATAGATGGCGGATCAAAGGTATCCAATATATTGGTGATCTATATGCTAACGGGGTCTTGATGTTCTTTGAGATGCTAGCTGAGAAATAATGCCTCCCTAGATCCGAATTTTTCAAATATCTACAAATTCGTGATTATCTATGCAAAAGCCGATGGAAGATCGAATTGAATCCTTTAGTGGAGGCGGTGAGAAAAAACGCGCGCATCGGCGTTTTATATAATTCATTATTAGACATTCAGGGCGGTGACTTGGATATACACAACACTCAGGGCCCGATTCCGATTCAGGCCGGAAATCTCCCCGACCGAGCCGGACCCAGAGAGATTTCCGACCGAACCGGACTCTAGCAGTCCGACCGAACGAGTACGATGCGCATGCATGCTATCGGACTCGATTCGGTCGGACTCCCATTGAAGTCAATGGGAGCCGGTCGTACAACGCGTACGCGGGCTCCCATTGACTCAATGGGTGCGAGGCGAACGAGAGCGCCCCCTACAGCGGGTTTGCGTCGATGCGGTTCGTGCCGCACACGCACAGGTAGGGGGGACCCATGGGTCCCCCCTATGTGCGACTCGCGCGGCTATGCATACAGGGGGGTCCGATACGGACCCCCAAAGTCCGGCTCCGACAGCTGTTTCAAGCCGGACGGTGCGGGTCGGTCGGACTGCTCAAGGCGCGCATCGTACTTGCCCGGCCGGGGAATGTCTCCATCGCGCGGTGCGAGTCGTGTCCGTGCGAGTCGGTCATAGCGCTTCGGACCCGCGAACAAGTCGGTCGGCGATTTCGCGTGCGCTCGCATCGTACTCGCTTGGCCGGACGCACGTACGAATCGGTCGGGAAAGAGGGCTCCGAATCGGATCCTGTTAAGCCGAATCCGATTTGGTGCCCTACCAGCCGAGATCGGAATCGGCCCCTAAGTGGGACAATAGGTTAGGGTGCCAAGGTACTCGGTGGAATATTCTATCGATTTGGCCGGGAGGTTATTGATGTCTGCTAATCTTCGTTCAAAACATTATAAGACCGTGTTTAACCTCTATTATACTCCAGACAGGTTGTTAAAATGGGGAGGGGCAAATGATGGAAGATGTTTTCGATGCGGAACGGAGGACGCAGACATTGTGCACATTTATTTTACATGTAGGCACCTAAGTAATTTTCTGGAACACCTAGAGAAATTTTTAGCGGAAATCGTGGGGGGTCCAGTAAGATTGTCCGCTTCTCATGTGTTGTTGGGTGTGGCTGAGAGTGACAGGTGTGACCAGCTGGTTTATAAATTCCGATATTTGATTTTCTTAGCTACAGCCATAGCCAGACTATGCATTGCTTCAATGTAGCTTCAGAAAGTTGCTCCGACTTTTGAAATATAGAGGGCCAGATTTTTTACCATCTTTAATTTAGAGCATAGTTTATACGCACTAAAAGGCTCTCGAAAAAAGAAATTGGGGATGGAGATATGGGGGCCGGTGTTGGCACATATGGAAGAATGATGTTTTTACATCTGGGTGAAACCTCAAATTATCTAGCATTTGCACTTTAATGAATGGTTATGGCCTTTAGAGCGGTAATGATGATGTATGTACTGTATGTGATTAATCAGTTAACCACTGCCTAACCGTTTTACTTGTTTTTAGGACTGTGTTTTTAAAAAATCTATCGATTATATAAGTGTAAAGTAATGTAACTATCATGGATTGAAAATAAATTAAAAATAAAAAGGAGTTTTGTCGCTCCTGTACCACCTGTCAAGCCAGTGGTAAGGCAGGTGGTACCACAAATGTCCCCCTGATACCACTACCTGTGGTGGGGGTTCCCTTTGAGAGGGTTGGGATTGACATAATTGGTCCCATGGATCCTCCAACTGCATCTGAGCACAGGTATTTTCTAGTGGTGGTGGACCATGCCACTTGGTACCCAGAAGCAATACCCCTTAGAACCACCACAGCTCCTGTGGTGGCCAGGGCCCTCCTGGGAATTTTCTCCAGAGTGGGTTTCCCTAAGGAGGTCTTAACTGACAGAGGTGCAAACTTCATGTCCAGTTACATTACTGCTATGTGGAAGGAGTGTGGAGTAAATTACAAATTTACCACACCCTATCACCCACAATGCAATGGGTTAGTCAAAAGATTCAACAAAACCCTGAAGGGCATGATCATGGGCCTCCCAGAAAAGCTTAGGCGAAAATGGGATGACCTGTTGCCCTGCCTTCTCTTTGCCTACGGAGAGGTTCCTAAGAAGGGGGTTGGCTACAGCCCTTTTGAACTACTGTTTGGACACCCGGTTAGGGGTCCCTTGTGTTTAGTGAAGGCGGGATGGAAGTTACCTCTCAAACCACCTAAACAAGACATAGTGGACTATGTACTTGGTCTCCGCTCCAGGATGGCTGAGTATATGAAGAAGGCAAGTAAAAACCTTGAGGCTAGCCAAGAATTACAGAAAGCTTGGCATGACCAAAAGGCTGTACTGACTGTGTACCAGCCAGGACAGAAGGTATGGGTGTTGGATCCTGTGGCCCCAGCAGCTCTCCAGGACAAGAGGAGTGGACCCCATACCATTCTTGGGCAGAAGGGAGAGGTCACCTACCTGGTGGACCTTGGAACTCCCAGGAGCCCCCACAGGGTGCTCCATGTGAACAGGCTCAAGCCATATGTTGACAGGGCAGACATGGGCTTTCTCATGGCTACTGTTGAGGGACAGGATGAAGAGAGTGACCCACTCCCTGACCTCCTCTTACAGAACCCTGATGATGGCTCAGTTGATGGTGTAGCCTTGGCAGGCAGCCTCACTGAGCAGCAACAGACTGATTGCAGGAAGGTCCTCAATCAGTACAGACATATGTTTTCCCTGACTCCTAGTCAGACCACTTGGTGTACCCATGAAGTGGACACAGGTGAAAGTCTACCTGTTAAAAATAAGATTTATAGGCAACCTGACTATGTCAGGGACTGCATCAGGACTGAGGTCCAAAAGATGCTGGAATTGGGAGTCATTGAACCCTCAGATAGCACTTGGGCTAGTCTAGTAGTCCTGGTACCCAAACCTCATACCCAGGGTGGTAAAAGAGAAATGAGGTTTTGTGTAGACTACAGGGGGCTCAATGCAGTCACTAGGACTGATGCTCACCCTATTCCTAGGGCAGATGAGCTCATTGATACTTTGGCCTCAGTCAAGTTCTTGAGTACATTTGACCTCACTGCTGATTATTGGCAAATCAGACTAGCTAAGGATGCCAAACCCAAAACAGCATTTTCAACCCCTGGTGGGCATTATCAATTTATTGTGATGCCCTTTGGCTTGAAAAATGCACCTGACACATTTCAAAGGTTGGTGAATAAAGTTCTCACAGGCCTTGAAGACTACAGTGCAGCTTATCTTGATGATATTGCTGTCTTTCGTTCCACCTGGGAGGATCACCTGGTCCACCTAAGAAATGTTCTGGAGGCCCTGCAAAAGGTAGGCCTCACTATCAAGGCCACCAAGTGCCAGATAGGGCAGAGTAAGGTTGTGTACCTGGGCCACCTTGTGGTGGAGGCCAGGTTCAACCATTGCAGAGCAAAATCCAGACCATCATTGACTGGGTTGCTCCAACTACCCAGACTCAGGGCAGAGCTTTCTTGGGCCTGACTGGGTAATACAGGAGGTTTATTAAGGGATATGGATCTATAGTGACCCCCTTAAATGATCTGACCTCTAAAAGAATGCCTAAGAAAGTTCAGTGGACCGTTAGCTGTCAGAAGGCATTGGATTACCTGAAGCAGGCCATGTGCACTGCTCCCATTCTGCAAAGTCCTGACTATTCCAAACAATTCATTGTTCAAACTGATGCATCTGAGTTGGGGGTAGGGGCTGTGTTATCACAACTGAATGAAGAGGGTCAGGATCTGCCAGTAGCTTTTATAAGCAGAAGGCTGACCCCCAGAGAGAAACGGTGGTCAGCTATTGAGAGGGAAGCCTTTGCTGTGGTTTGGGCTCTGAAGAAGCTGAGGCCATATTTGTTTGGCACTCACTTCATTGTTCAGACAGACCATAAGCCCCTCTTATGGCTAAAACAGATGAAGGGTGAAAATCCCCAAACTTTTGAAGTGGTCCATTTCCGTACAGGGGATGGACTATACAGTGGAACATAGACCTGGGAGTAACCATGCCAATGCAGATGGACTCTCCAGATATTTCCACTTAGAAAATGAAGACTCAACTGGTCAAGGTTAGTCTATGTCCTTTCGTTTGGGGGGGGTTGTTTAGGAAAGTAGGATCTGCTTCTTATGGGTACCCCCACTTTTTGCTTGGTGTTGCACTGTTTTTGACTAGCCTGACTGGGATCCTGCTGATCAGGACCCCAGTCTATGTGCTTTCACCTTTAAATTGTCACACATGTACTTTGGTACACTCCAGCTTGGATACTGGGGTACCCTTATAAGTCCCTAGTATATGGTACCCATGTACCCAGGGCATAGGTACCCCAGGGGCCTCCCATGGGCTGAAGCATGAATTATGCCACCCATGAGAGGCCATGCAAAATGGAACCCCAGGTCTGCTACAGCAGCCTGTGTAAGATGGTGCTTGCACCACTTACTTTAGATATAGGTTCACTATATATATAGGTCAGTACACTTAAAACGTATAAGTCACCCCCATAGCAGGCCTTATCAATCCTGAAGTCAGGGTGCTGGGTTTTAGTGAGAGGGTGCCCCTGCATGAGCAGAGCCTCTCTGCAGCCTTCGGAGACCATTCTCCCGGGGTGTCTGTGACTCAGCTGGACATATAGGTAGAGGTGCATTATAACCTTGCGGTAAATGCTATCTCGAAAACGGCTGCATAGAAACATATCGTGTTTGGTATCAAACACCTTGGAATCATACCTCCACACCGGTAACCGGTGTGGGAGGTATGATTCCACCCTTCTGAAGCGAGCTTCATGGGGGTCACTGGTCTATCCGGTGCCAGCCTTCTCGACCCGGTCAGCACAAAATGGATGCTGCCGACCAGAGACACATTTCTGCCCTCCTGCTGCTGAGCCAAGCTCGAGCAGAGGAAGGCAGCACAATAGGCATCCTGTCACAGGGAGGTGTGACCACCTCCTAGACAGGATTTAGTGTATTGGGGCTGGGTGGGCGCACTCTGAGAGTGCCTGAAAGTCTGCACCGGGGGCACATTTGGTGTCCCTATGCATAGTCCAGCTCAAACCAGTTCTGGGAGCCATTGGCTCCTGCTCTGGTGCGAAACTGGACAAAGGACATGGGTGTAACCACCCCTCTGTCCTGCCCCTCCCCTAGGAGGGTCCCCCGAATCTGTCCAACCCTCTCCCGTGGGTACAAAAGGGCTTACATGGCTGTAAGACTTTATATTTTGTGTGGACAAGATTCTACAAGAAGAAATCACTGACCTTCGACCTTCTGGACACTCTGGACTTCGCTGGACCTCGACTGGGCCCGACTTCGTCCCCCTCTCCGTCCAAAGCTTTGTCTGTGCCCTCTCTCCATACAGGCTCCATGCAGGACCTGTGGTGCACTAAGGACAACTGAAGAATCTCCCTTGGAGTGAAGGAGTCACTCCTCTGCCCCAGCAGGCACCTTAACGCAACTGACTGGTCTGCTGCTCCTGAGCTCCTGCGGACTCCAAAGATTTCAGCAACACAGGAGGTGGGTTTCTAAAGTTCCCTGAGGTCGATCTGCCCTCTCAGCAAGTTTGAGGCCAGTATCCCTCGTGGGGACTGCATAATCCGAACCCCTGTGCACCACATCCATTTGCAGTTGCATATGCTTGTTGACGATTCCCAAGCTTGTGCATTGGACTCCGTGTAGTCCTGACCCTGAGCAGTATTGGCACCAAAGAACTCCGGCCTCCTTGCACCGAATGGTCCATGGGCTGGTACTTTGCAATCTTGTTCGAGGTCCCCTCGCCACTCCTGGTCCTTCGGCCTGTGGGTCTCTCTGAGGGTCATCTTGTTTTCTGTTGGGCTTTCCTGGTTACTCCAGACGTGCCCTGACTCTCCATTGCTTGGTGAGTCCCCTGAACCTTGCTGGTCCACAACGTAACCTGCTTGACCTTCCATTGTGGGTTCCTTTTGCCAAGGCTTATTGGTGCTCCAGCCGGACACCGACCCCTCAGCACTCGACATCCTTCGTGGGACAGCTCACCTCCAGCTGCACCCGGCTCCCCTGGGATAGGTAACTCGGGTACTACGGTATCCACGGGTGGGGTGGCTCTCCAACCTCTTAAGTTCCAAAGGGTTTGCTCGAAGTCCTCCTAGAAGGGTCCTTAAACTGTAAAATTGTAACTGCGACTTTCCCATAGAGTTGTACGGAGCCCGCAGTCATGTTAGCACACTGCACCAGTCCTGCGTGGGGTCCCGATCTACTCACCTTGGGTGGTTCCTTGGGGTCCCAGCGATTCTACGTGCTCCAGACCTTGTCTTGATCTTAGTCGTGATTGTTATACCACTATTTTAGTATAAGGTTTGGTCTCTCCCTGGAGCCCACTGTGTATTGTGCTACATACAACTGTTCTATTGATCTCGTATTGTGTGCTTTGTGTTCTATCCTTGTGTAGAGGATAGTAGGGAGTGTTATATTAATAAATACATATTTTTATATAACTACTGTGTGGTTCTCCTTTCATTTCGTCAATATAGGAGGTGATGTTCTGGTAAAACAAACAGCTTTACATTTCTTGAAGATTAAGCCTGAAGGCTGCTCTCCACAGCTACCACTAGGATAGCTTTCTAAAGGTTATCTTTGACCTCATACATCATAAGGGTCGTTTGGACTGGTGCAAGGTGCCCACTTTAATTAGTGGACGGCATATGCCAGGCCAATTTCTCACAGTCTTGACCCTGTGCCTCATGGGAACAGTCCAGACCGAACTGCCAGGCCAGGTCCTCCCTGGACTGGAAACATGCATCCTCGGACCGGTTTCGGCGTTTCACCCCTCATCAGCCAGGATAGCTTGACTCCAGTGGCATGGAGAGCACGGGATCCACGTCTAGGCATACCTGTCCCACTCGGGGTCACAAATGCAAAAAGAACAGTTGATGGACAGAATGCAGAACAATGTCATACATTCAACCCCAGTACAGAGATCTGGGCCAAAATCCATTGTTTTTTTGCTCACCATGCCATTCCAGTGTGAACCCAGCCATATGCAAATCAGTCTTGACCCTGTGCCTCATGGGAACAGTCCAGACCGAACTGCCAGGCCAGGTCCTCCCTGGACTGGAAACAAGCAACCTAGGACCGGTTTCGGGGTTTCACCCCTCATCAGCCAGGATAGCTTGACTCCAGTGGCATGGAGAGCAGGGGACCCACGTCTTGGCATACCCGTCCCACTCGGGGTGACAAATGCAAAAAGAACAATTGATGGACAGAATGGGCTGGGTTCAAACTGGAATGGCATGGTGAGCAAAAAAACGATGTATTTAGGGCCAGATCTCTGTACTGGGGTGAATGTATGACATTGTTCTGCATTCTGTCCATATATTGTTGTTTTTGCATTTGTCACCCGAGTGGGATGGGTATGCCCAGACGTGGGTCCCGTGCTCTCCATGCTACTGAAGTCAAGCTATCCTGGCTGATGAGGGGTGAAACCCCAAAACCGGTCCTAGGATGCTTGTTTCCAGTCCAGGGAGGACCTGGCCTGGCAGTTCGGGCTGGACTGTAGTGTAGTTCCTATTTCCCTAATAGGCTCTGCGCATTGGAATAATATACCCTATAGATTCGACATAGGACTGAGGTCAGTATGTCCCTATCGAGTATATTAAACTTAATTACTTTGTGCCAGCTAACTCAGAGGCCACTAGAAACTCCTTGTAAACAAGAAGGGAGTAGTTTCTGGCAACCGCATAAACATGACAACTTTGTTTCCCTTTAGAATCGGAACACTCTCAGAATCGTGGAAACAATAGATAACAGTTTCACTCAGCTAATCGTGCATGCTTAGTTTCTTCAGAGTTACACAGAAAGAATAGACAGGCGTTTCAATAAAAGGATTTATTGAACAGTCTTGTTTCTCGTGTAAGAGATATGAGCTGTTATGATCACAAGACAGTATGCGAGATATATAATGTACAGCGTAAGCAGTAGAAAGAAATAATACTGCGCTAGCATTATCTTTTAGCTATGACACATATATTCATATACATAAATAACATAAGCTAAAAATGCGAGTACTCATAAGATGCTTCTCTAACTAGTTCTACCCCAGTGTACCTAACCTAAGTGTAGTGCAAGGTAAGGAGTAGGTGAAGTATTCTATAGTATGGTATGCTATAGTCTAGTATGCCAAGTCTAGTATGCCAAGAGTCCCTCTAGGTTCTAGTCAGCTCCATACCTTGAGAATGAGAGAGGTGGGAATCTCCTTCCGGATCTCGAACTCTAACACCCCGCGAAGGGAGTCAGAACACGGGGAGCTGGATTCTCTGCGAGCAGGGATGACAGCATCTCTTGTCAGTGCGTCAGGCCGGGACACATGCTCCTCTAAAGTCGAGGTCTCCTCCTACTTGCTTGGGCAAGGGAAGGTATATTTATACCCGGTAGGTGCCTTGGAATGTTAGCATTGACGTAAAGTCGGGCAGAGGAAGACGTCAGGAATTAACCCTTAAGGTATAGCGGTTCATGCATAATAAATGAGTTCTTGGAGAAATCAATAATCCTGTGCTAGGGGAACTCCCAAGAGCTTAAGGGTCTGGTTTCTAAGAACTCGTTGTGACGTTAGGGTGGACGGATGTAAGTGACCATGCCTGTATTTGGATAGCATGGCTAATGCCTAAATAAGGACTGGGATCTTATGCCTATATATGGGCAATGCGAATTGTGCCTATATAAGGACATGTTTCAGGAAAACCTACATACGGACACCTAAAGCGGAATACAACACCCACTCCACTTTCAAATGAACGATAATACTAAATGCTAAACATTAAATGCTAAACATTAAACTGAGTACCACATGTTGCTAAAAACATTTCTAAAAGCATATTAAAAGAAGTTTTAAAAGAACTGTTGCTAAACATGTAATGCAATAGGTACTGTACATTTTAAAGCATTTTTTCATCCTAGGCATATATCATAAATAAAATGCAACATGAATGAATAAACAGAAATATATACATATGATGAAAATGGTTGACAAGTTTTCAAAAATCAAAGCCATTGCATATCATGGTACTAAATGAAGTTGTGGTAAGTAAGGTGACAATGTGTCCCTGGAAGTATTCAAAGAAGTCCGTTTTATATGAATAGTTCTACTGTAAGCAGATTGCATTGCCATGTATTTTCAAAAAATAGAGAAAAAGAAAAAGTCAATTTTTAGGAAGAGTTCCAAGTTTTGTTCTGTTTTGAAAATATGGAGGCCAAATTCATTGCTTCCCTGGTACACTGTGAGCCGAATCAAAGTCAGTGTATGGGTCTGGTGTAAACATGAAATCATCTATTTCTGTAGACAAAAGACCGTCTACCGATGTCGGTGACAGTTGGAATACCTCGTTTAGAAGGTTGACTGCACAGAGATGTGAAGCATCGCCCTCAGCATAGGATGCCGCAGCAATGTTCGCGTCCATTGTTACCTGTGTGCATGTTGATCCATCTCGTACCTCAGCAGCAGCAGGAAGCGTCTGTGAGATCTCAAGGAATGCCGTCATCAGGATTGGTAGCCTTTGGGGACAACACAGAGCATGGGCCGTTATCGGGTCCAGCAGAGTATCGATATCCGTTGGCATGACTGATGGGAGTGTTAGACAGGTGTCTAGCACGTATTCTTCACCGCATAGCAGGCAGCGTAGAACAAGTAAGAGGCAATCTTGCCAGATTGGTCTAAATGACAGAAACCATGTTGTATTAAGTTCCCGTAGACGAGGTATGCCCAAAAGTTGCACTATGCGCTCACGGCACTTCCGTTCTAGGAGAGATTTCTCCAAATTGCTGGGAGTGACGCTGGTGGATAGGCTTGCCATAGCATAGTAGTAGGAATAAAAACAGGATTCCCGCAACAGGTGCTAGAATTAATGGCACACCACCAAACACCGAATGTGCGAAGTTTGGAATGATTCCGAGGACTGCCTGGAAAGGTGTTAACAGTCCTGAACAGATGGTCTTAAATACATGTACAATCCCGCTCGTATCAGACATGTTTAAGATACGTCCCATCATTTCTACGAAATGTATAGGGCAGTTTGTACGAATTAAAGCCTGTATCTCAGCCGAAATCCTTGCAATTTGTAAAACATAGATTTCTTTGGCCGAGGTCAAAGGCACGGTCTGTTGCAAAAGCATGGCTTTCATTCTGCTTAAAGTATCAAAATGTATAAAAGAAACATTCAATGAAGGCCATAGAGGCGAATCCCTGACTGTGTCTATTGGGGGAACAATACTTGCATACAACAAGTAACCCTGGAGTCGACCGTTACCAGATATGGGATGCCTGGCAACATGCCACAGCAACTCTGATCATTCAACATGAGGTAACTCCCATTAGAAAGTTGGCCAAACGTTGGATTAATCACAGTAGCTGGTGTACCCTGCTGGTGGCAGGACAAATTTGCCACAGAACCATTACAAGCCCCGTGTAAAGAAATGTCCTGACATATGAGTGAACCGCTTAGTTCATTTTCACAGTGTGTACCGCTTAGAAACACTTCACGATCCCCACTCCAACATCTGTATTCGTAAGGTAAATCCCAGGATGTCTTAATGTATTCTTTACCCAACCTTTCATATTTGCCTGCTTGCATTTGTTTGAGACAATACTGAAACTGAAGAATAGTGACAGGCAGAGTTATTTTGCCATGGTCTGCGGCCTCTGCCTGTGAAACCTTACATACTTCATTATAAGCAGCATAAATGCCGGCATATATGAAACGTTTTTGACGCAGTTTTCACGGTCCTAGCAAGAATTCCCTAAGGTCTGCGTTTTCTTTAAGTAAAGATAAGTGTTGTTTCACATCCTCGAGTGTAGATTTTTGTAACCAGTCGAGGCACTATTTTCCTACACTGTATGTTGTTACTACCCCCGGATGTTGTCGTTGAACATAACGTGGGTCTGGCCTATGGATAGTAAAGCCCTGTCTTCTATTCAGGAATCTTTCTTGACAGATGTTTGTGTCTGTGGGCCAGAGTAACCATTTTTTCCAATCAGGATCTGTTCTGTTTTGTAGTATTGTGTCTACTGTGACCGCTCCCTGTGTAGTGCTATTACTTGCAGGTGTTGGTACAGAAGGTGTCTTCACTCTTCATGTCTTTGATCTTGGCTAAACCAAGGCAAGACATTTGTTGCACAGTGTCATTCAAAAACATTATTTGCTGAGGGATGATACATGCTCTAAACAATGCTTCTATCCCCTGTACTTGCCAATCTTTAGAACCCCAGACAGATTTTGTGTCTATTGTGTCTTTCCAAAAGTCAAATCCTTGTCTAGACAGTTGGGTAATAAAGGCTGCAGAATAAATCTGTTTTGTATTAGTTAACATAATTTTCTGTCCTGTTTTGTTTGCATTTTTATAGTAAAACATTTCTGGATCAGATGTATTGTACCCTGAAAAATATGGAAACTTTTTAGCAAACGTTTTTGAACTACCCTTTGGTGGTGTAGGACAATGTTCCCATTGGTTAAACATAAACACATTTCTGATTTATGCAAGAAATGATGACCATAGTGGTTGTAACAATAAAGCTGTTCGCAGTCTGATGAACCCTCTAAGTATTCATTGTTAGAGAATGCAGCAGACCTTTCTAGATCAGACATCATGTAATTTACAGTCTCAAAGTCCCAATCATCAGAATAGGTACTGGAGGTAATAAAATCACTTAATGAAATTTTAAATAAATGTGGAATGTTCAAAAGTTCTGTTGGGCCGAATATATCGAAATCGATTTTGTCCCACACTATACCATCCTGTATAGGAACGGCTGTGATGTTCACTGCTGACAAGTCTCTTGCTTCACGATGGGATGATTTGTGTGGTTTCAAAAGTAAGTTCACATTTTTACTTTCAGTGTCCATGGATGTATCTTCCATTTATAAGCACGCTGATAGTCATAACCAAAGCTAGCCAAAGCAGAAAGAAAAATATTCCAGAAATAATACATAGTTCAATCCATGGTGAAACCAGATAAGTCTCTTTCAGGAAATGAAAAAGGTCTTGTACTTGTTGTTTGAAAGTTTTTTGTGCTGGCGTCGTTTCAGGCTCAGTTGGATCCTCAGAAAACGTATCAAAGTTAATGAAGTAGCCAGAAGCAGTTCGGTCAATTGTTGGAATTGCATCAGGATTTGTTGAAATCGCTGGAACCAGTTGATCACTTGTTACGTTGGTGTAGACAGGTGTATCTGGACGAACTGTTACTTGAGTTTCAAGAGGGACGAGTTCCATAGCATTGTTGCTTAGTCCTTCATCTCTTACGGCTGAATTCTCGATGGTTATGAGTCTTTCAGTCTGAACCTCTTGGATAGTAGCGAGAGGAGTGCGTCTGCTACTAGGTCGGAGTCCACGAGGCCTACTATTTAGTATTGGCCACATACTGTGGTTTGATGAGGTCGATTAACACAAATCTTTTCTCCTTTTTTCCAGCAAGGGGCGGCAGAAGTACTGTTCTTGTTCCGTATACGGCTAGGACAGGTACTGGTTGTCTGTAAGAAGGTCCAAATCTCTTCTTGTCCGCAATCTTCTCTCTGACCAGATCCCCAACTTTTGGGATCCAGACAGGCCTTGCTGGGACTGCCGGTGTTTCCCCAGTGGTGGTTGGCTTCAGGAACACGTTGCTTTGTTTCGATCTTAGTTCATTTAGATCCTGTAAAACAGCCAAACGATCTTTGATATCAAAGGGTTTATTTTCCACCACTGTGCCTTTACATTCGAGATTTGTTTCAGGACATCTGGTATTACTGCAATTGATGGAACACCATGTGTTTTAGTATAGATGGCAGCAAAGACTGCGCCCAAGTGGTGCAATCTTCCAGTTGTGGTGTGATCCCCATTGGCAAACAGATTGTTAGGATTCTGTGTTTCTCATAAGGGCTAGTATTTGGAAATACTGCTTCGATTTGAGTAATTTTTTGAGCTATCCAGAATGGAATTTGCTCACGTTTTGTGGGCATTTTACCCATGACTGTGTGTAAAGTCTGTGGAGTAATTTTTTGTGTATTCCCCTGATGAGGGGTTTGATTTGGAATGGTCATTGGTGGTTGGACTGTGAAAGTACACATGACATAATGGACTAATTGTCTGTAAATTTTTATTAACTCTTGTAGTTGAGTAAGTAATTCCTCGTCTGACATTACACCGATGTCAGGATGAGGTGTGTAGCCGGCTAGAATCGGCCATGTTGCTCCTGTTCTACCAGTGGACCAAGCCTGGTAATGTTTTTGTGATGTTTTAGGGCGCCTTTAAACCAGAGCTGATGCTCCTGGTATGTTAGTGGAATTTCAATATCCTCGAAAGGAATATATTCCTCTGGTGGTTCATCTTCTTTAAAGAAGTGAAATAGTTTTGTTATTGGATTTGATTCTGGGAATACTATCCATGAATAGAATACCTCTGTCTGAAAGGATTCGTGTGCCTCTATCACGAAAACTGCTCTACCACCTCTTGGTGGTAGGCCGTGTTTTATAAGTTTTAGAGTGATGGCTCTCCTTAAGTTTTGAGGGATGTTTATAACACCCTCATCGGTTTCATTTAAACCTGTAAGATTAAAAGCTGTTACGACTCGGTCAGCCGCAGCTACACCGTCCTCGGTGCCATTATCCCCGTGTATGGACATTTGTTTTTGAAAAATGTAGAACAAGTTTCAAGGAAACAAAAGATAAGGTGCACAATATTTTGGAACACTGTATCCTTCAACGTTGAACAAACCAAATAGCTAATCTATAGGTTTTTGTCCTATTTAGCTTTGGCGGATATTTAACCCTACCCACTCCAGACGTCTTATGGAGTATGTGAGTAGGGGTCTCTGAGAGAAAAGCACGACTGAGTTACTCAGTATCTAGCGTTAAATTAGTGCCTTACCAAACCGTTGGGTGCCATGTAGTGTAGTTCCTATTTCCCTAATAGGCTCTGCACATTGGAATAATATACCCTATAGATTCGACATAGGACTGAGGTCAGTATGTCCCTATCGAGTATATTAAACTTAATTACTTTGTGTCAGCTAACTCAGAGGCCACTAGAAACTCCTTGTAAACCAGAAGGGAGTAGTTTCTGGCAACCGCATAAACATGACAACTTTGTTTCCCTTTAGAATCGGAACACTCTCAGAATCGTGGAAACAATAGATAACAGTTTCACTCAGCTAATCGTGCATGCTTAGTTTCTTCTGAGTTACACAGAAAGAATAGACGTGCGTTTCAATAAAAGGATTTATTGAATAGTCTTGTTTCTCATGTAAGAGATATGAGCTGTTATGATCACAAGACAGTATGCGAGATATATAATGTACAGCGTAAGCAGTAGAAAGAAATAATACTGCGCTAGCATTATCTTTTAGCTATGGCACATATATTCATATACATAAATAACATAAGCTAAAAATGCGAGTACTCATAAGATGCTTCTCTAACTAGTTCTACCCCAGTGTACCTAACCTAAGTGTAGTGCAAGGTAAGGAGTAGGTGAAGTATTCTATAGTGTGGTATGCTATAGTCTAATATGCCAAGTCTAGTATGCCAAGAGTCCCTCTAGGTTCTAGTCAGCTCCATACCTTGAGAATGAGAGAGGTGGGAATCTCCTTCCGGATCTCGAACTCTAACACCCCGCGAAGGGAGTCAGAACACTGGGAGCTGGATTCTCTGCGAGCAGGGATGACAGCGTCTCCTGTCAGTGCGTCAGGCCGGGACACAGGCTCCTCTAAAGTTGAGGTCTCCTCCTACTTGCTTGGGCAAGGGAAGGTATATTTATACCCGGTAGGTGCCTTGGAATGTTAGCATTGATGTAAAGTCGGGCAGAGGAAGACGTCAGGAATGAACACTTAAGGTATAGCGGTTCATGCATAATAAATGAGTTCTTGGAGAAATCAATAATCCTGTGCTAGGGGAACTCCCAAGAGCTTAAGGGTCTGGTTTCTAAGAACTCGTTGTGACGTTAGGGTGGACGGATGTAAGTGACCATGCCTGTATTTGGATAGCATGGCTAATGCCTAAATAAGGACTGGGATCTTATACCTATATATGGGCAATGCGAATTGTGCCTATATAAGGACATGTTTCAGGAAAACCTATATATGGACACCTAAAGCGGAATACAACAGGACTGTTGCCATTGGGCAGGGAAACAACCTTTAGAACGCATGCATTACATCGCATGCCATTAGATTGCGGTTTTTACAACGAAAGTCGTTACAACGACTTGCACTGGAGGGCGCTATAGGACAAGGAGTAGTTTAAATTACTATCCAACACCTTCCCTACTGTACGTAGGCTGGAGTTGGAATAGTAAATTAAACTACTCCTAAGTCCAGCGCCCTCCAACGCAAGTCGTTGTAACGACTTGCGTTGTTAAAACCGCGATCTAATGGCATGCGATGTAATGCATGCGTGGTTTCGTCATACATCCCATTGGGCACAGGGTCAAGACTGATTTGCATATGGCTGGGTTCAAACTGGAATGGCATGGGGAGGAAAAAAACGATGGGTTTAGGTCCAGATCTCTGTACTGGGGTGAATGTATGACATTGTTCTGCATTCTGTACATCAATTGTTGTTTTTGCATTTGTCACCCCGAGTGGGACGGGTATGCCCAGACGTGGGTCCCGTGCTCTCCATGCCACTGGAGTCAAGCTATCCTGGCTGATGAGGGGTGAAACCCCGAAACTGGTCCTAGGATGCTTGTTTCCAGTCCAGGGAGGACCTTGCCTGGCAGTTCGGACTGGACTGTTCCCATTGGGTACAGGGTCAAGACTGATTTGCATATGGCTGGGTTAAAACTGGAATGGCATGGGGAGCAAAAAAACGATGGATTTAGGCCGAGATCTCTGTACTGGGGGGAATGTATGACATTGTTGTGCATTCTGTCCATCAATTGTTGTTTTTGCAACTTTCGTGATTGAGGCACACAAGGTGTTCGGATCAGAGGTATTCTATTCCTGGGTGAAATTCCCGCCTGCAGATCCACAGACACATTTATTTCACAAATACATTGAAGTGGATCCACCGGAAGAATACATCCCATACAAGGACATTGAAGTCCGATTAACTTACCAGCAACATAAAAACTGGTTTAAAGGCGCCCAAATTCACACAACTTCAGTCATAAGACTTGGTCCGCTCAGCATAGGAGGAGTGACATGGCAGGTCTTAGCGACTTACACTCCACATCCTCAGATAGACACACTTCAAGTAGGGGAAGTGCGTGCACTTTACAAAAAAGTAGTCAGGCTCTACAGACATATTGTCCAGTTCGTCATGTGAACACTCACATTACAACCTGCGAGAGCTGCTCCACCTGGTACAGTTCAGACTCAACACACACCAATAATTAGCCCATAGACACTAAAAGCAATAATGGGTGCGTTCCCATCAAAGAGGGATCAAGTACCATTCTGGAGAGGTCAAAAAATAGCACAGTTGGAAGCAGTATTGCCCCATACGGGTCCGCAGGAAAAACACAGAATGTTAACAATTTGCTTGCCAATGGGAATGGTTCCCTCACTTGAGGATTGTACCACATGGGGAAATTTGTTCGCTGCAGTCTACATTAGAATTCACGGTACCCCAAGCATATCAGTCATTCCTGAAGTATTGAAACAGATACAAAATGAGTATGGGGCAGGACCTGCCCGGACTTGGGGATGAAACTGATGGGTAATTTTGACCAAGTCTTGGCAATTATGCTGAGCAACATCAAAGGGGAAACAGCAGCGGTGGCTGTACGCCAACGCTTAAGGGAAACAGCTCCTACAAACCAGGAGAATGCATTACCAAAAATTATCGAAGACACCTATGCTTCACTAGGTAGAGATAGTTTGGGAGCCAAACCAGGGAAACCATAAGTGGTGAGTAATCCTGAAAAGGATAACTCGAAGCAAGCACCCATTTCTTCTAAAAAGAAATGGGAAAACAATCAAAATCAATCCAAAAATAACAATAAAAGAAACACTTCAAGATCAAGGGGTGGGTCTCCCCAATGGGAGTCCTCTGAAAAGAGGTACAACCTTAGGAATCGTGATAACATTAGGAAACCTGACAGGTATCAGGATACTGATAATCATTCCTTTTGTTCCTTTCAGGGTTCATCAAAAAACTTGGAGAGGGAAGGATGGTCAGAACAAAAGACTGAAGATCGACCAAAGGGAAAAAGGGAAACACATCGCAATTCAGATTTCATTATCAAACAGGAAGAGCAACCTAAAGCAAAACCTCAATTCAAAAAGAAGAAAGTAGCCAGCTTAAAAATCAGAAGTAACAATAGCTCGCCAGAACCTGAAGGAATTTCTGGTGACAGCAGTATTGAATGAATACATCACCGTGTAAACACCTGATACAAGAGTGGGAGTCCCACACCGTCTACACAAAATTAATCTCCAAATGGAGGGGGACACCTCAAGAAAAATTAAAGGTCTCTTTTGGGAAAATTTGACATTTGGATATGACATCCTGTTAGCAGAAAAAGATTGGCCGCCTGAATTTTTAATGGATTGCCCAAAAGGTGAAAGCGTCATTTTGCCTGCCTTTTCCGACCTCGTTCCTGTTTCCTTAAAACACTCATACGCGTGGGAGTGGGTGCAAGCGCTAGCTCTGGCATTATACCGCAACCATGTAGGGTGGGACGTGGATTCCAAACACCACGAAATCCTATTAAAAACGACTCCAACTCCACAGAGACAGTACCCTATTAAAAATTAGGCGAAGGAACAGGTCAAAGAAATCCTAGACCAACTTGAATACCAAGGTGTGATTGAAATTTGTACCTCGTCAATGAACAACCCTTTGTTTCCCATCATGAAACCTGACAACACATATCGTTTGGTTTTAGATTACAGACATTTTAACACATGCACAAAAACATTTGCAGTTCAGAACGCACATAGTGCCGCATTAATTAATAACATTGTGCGGAAGAAATACAAAACAACACTAGATATCTCAAATGGATTCTTCTGCCAAAATATAGCTCCTGAAAGCAGATATTTGACAGAATTTTCTGCCCTCGGCACTCATCGTCAATTTTGTCATCTGCCCCAAGGCTATAGGAGCAGCCCTGGGCTGTTCTCGGCAAGAGTGTCAGAGCTATTACAAACTTGCGATGAGGAGGCAGTGTCCTTTGTAGATGATATTTATCTGACTGACGATGAATTACTTGAACACTTGTGCAGGGTGAACAATATAATTGTTGGTTTTGCCAATTTGGGCTGCAAATTTAACTTCAAAAAATCGAAAATTGCCCATCTCAGCGTCCTATTTTTGGGATATGAGCTATCAAGTGAAGGAAAAAGCCTGGCCTCAAATTTTTTAGAAAAATGCCTTCAAAGACTCTGAAGGGTTTACAATCCATTTTAGGATTAATAAATTTCGGCAGAACATACATTTAAGACCACGCAGAAAGAGTAAAACCTTTCTACGACCTAATCAGACCAGATTTCACAGCGAACGAGTGGACTCAAAAACATACAGACACTCTACGTTCAGTTCAAGCTGAGATGATAGCTTCCAAACACTTGCAGACACGAGTAAACGCCGCAACCTGGTAATACGGGTCGTCCCCGGGATATCAGGATATGCCTACATCACGTTCAATGAAGGGGAGACAGTTCCAATCGCGTACAAATCTCATTTGTACACAAATGCTGAAAATCGATTTGCAGCTACAGAAAAAATACTGACGGCAGTACAGACTGCTGTAGGGAGAGAAAGAGCACTAGCACAAGGGAAATGGATCATCGTTGTAACCCTGATACCGACTTCAGAAGCAGTAACCAAAGCCAGCATTCCAAATGCAAAGGCATTGCATCCACGTTGGATACAATGGGCTAATTCTCTCACTGCAACAGATGTAGAATATAGATACGATCCTACACTGAGAACACAAGCATTTCTGTAGTACGAACAAGAATACCCTCTCCCGAATGAAATCTTGCCTCTAGATCAGTATGAATACATCATTTACACTGACGGTTCTGCTCAACCTGCCCTTGAAAGTAAACAGCAATATAGCGCTGCGTGTGCTATAGTGAAAGGTTGTATGTGGGATGGTAAGTTCCATCCCAGCATCACGACTACGCAATCTCTGGGAGATTGTACAGCACAGCTGGCAGAACTGAAAGCCCCGATACTAGCACTACAGTATACGGATCGGGAATTCCCCACACTGATTGTGTGCGATTCATTTTACTGTGTGCAATCTTACAATGAACATCTTCACTACTGGGGCCAGAATGGGTTTAAAGACGCCAAGGGTGGCACGATAAAACATAAATTGTTATGGGAACAAGTGGCAAAGCTGAAAGCATGCCTGCCACGGGCTCAAGTCATTCACACCTTGAGTCATCAGCATGTTGGCATACACGTTGAATAGAATTCACTGGCTGATGAAACCGCCAAGGCGACAGTGCGAAATGCTGCCGTTGCTGCAAACACCTGTTCACACACGAGAATAGACGGAGATATACTAGTAGCTATCAATGCCACAAAGAACGGCTCTGCCATACTGCCAAAAGGCTTTCCACTCAAGTACTCCTACAAGTTAGATGCGCACAACACACCGTATGCTCAAACTCCATGAGTGGAGGATAGAGTAATACCAAACAAAGATTGCAGATTAGGTTCAATTCTAGCTGCACACGAGCGTCTGGGCTCTGCACACGCAGGAGTCACTACAACAATTTCATTATTGAAGCAGCGATACTGGTGGTCGGGGCTGACAAAACAAACAAAGGACTATGTCCTGCAGTGCGATATTTGCCAGCAGATGAAGGGTTCCACCATTCACAGGCCACCCCAAACACCATAACTGATTTCTAGCAGACCTCTCACATGTGTCTATTTGGACCACTGCGGCCCCTTAAATTCAGACGGGGCTTACAAGTACATCTTGGTGGCAGTGGATTCATGCTCTAGATTCCTATGGGTTTGGCCCCAGCACTCGGCTGACGCTCGAACTGTTATAAAGGATTTGCGAGTCTTCATCAGGACATACAAATTTGGCACGTTACATTCCGACCGTGGCCCTGCGTTTAGCCCTCGGGCTTACAAGGAAGCCATGGAAAGTATGAGCGTGGCATGCGGTACTCCTCCCCCTACCATCCTGAGGGAAATTCGGTGATGGAGAGGAAAAACCGGGACCTAAAGCAATCCTTAACAGCTAGGGTATTAGGTGCGGGTGGTAGTTGGGTCAATCACCTATACGGGGTCCAGAGCGCACTCAATAATATGCCAAGAAAATCCTTGGGAAGCCGCACCCCTTATGAAATCCTGTTTGGGACAAGAATGTGGGTACCTGATCTCGATTGTGCCAGCACAGTGGCAGAAGCAAAACCATTTGAACTGAATGACCGTTTGGCTGTTTTACAGGACCTCAATGAATTCTGGGCGTTACAAAGCAATGTGCAAGTCAAACGCACCGCCACTGGGGAAGTGAAACCAGTTCTGGCAAGACCTGCCTGGGTCCCACAGATTGGGGACCTGGTCAGGGAAAAGATTGTGGACAGAAGAGAGTTTGGGCCATCTTACAGAGCATCTGTACCTGTCCTGTCGGTTGTGGGAACAAGAACGGTACTTCTTCTGCATCTTGCCGGCAAAAAAGAGAAAAGATTTGTCTCCAATGATCTGATCAAACCGCATCATGTGGCTGATTCTCAACAGTAGGCTGCGTGGGATCCTGAGTAGCCGCAGATCTCCTCTTGCTACTATACAGGAAGTTCAGATGGAAAGACTAATAACCTTTCAAGACTCCACTACACAAAGTGAAGGAGTACCAAATAATGGAGCACAAATCAGTCCAGTTCAGATTGAAAAACATCAAGAAGAAACAACAATGTAAGTTGCAATTTGGCCCAACAATGATGTCTACATTAATATGCCTTCAAACGACATCTGATAGTTCTACAAAACCTGTGGAGCTACAAAAGATAGATCGAACTGTGTTTGGCTACTTCATCAACTTCGATGATCTCTCCTCAGATCCAAGTGAACCTGATCAGTCGCTACCCATTTCAAAGAAAGAGAAACTTCTGCAATTCTATCTTTTGCTCAAAAAGACTTACTCAGTGTCACCTTGGTTGCACATTTGGTTAGCAATAGGGGTAGTATACCTGTTAATTTGGATTGGCACAGTGACTGTCTTTTTTCTGCTTCTGAACGGACATTATCTCCCAGAACGCTCTGCAGTACAATCTGCGAACTTGGTCCTGAAACCACTTACCTCATCACACCGTGAACAAAGAGAGTTGTCCCTGGTGAACATTACAGTAATTCAAATACCTGATGGTATAGTGTGGGATAAAGTTTCATATGATGCATTTGGTCCCACTGAACATTTAAAAATTCCACATTTGTTTAAAATTTCTATAAATGATTTCACTACCCCAGTACACTTTCTGATGATTGGGACATTGAAACTGTAAATACTATGCTTTCAGATTTAGAACAGTCTGCTGCATTTTCTTACAGGGAATTGTATGAGGATAAAACCAACTACGATACCATGTTTTGTTACCAGCATTATGGTCATAATTTTTTGCATAGAGCAAGTGTACCATGCACTACCAACGCTTACCATCAATGGGAACATTTCCCGACACCACCAAAGGGTAGTTCTGCCACATTTGCACAGAAATTTGCATACTTTTCAGGGTTCAATACATCAGACCCAGAATCGTTTTACTACAAACTTGCACAGACTAATGCAACAACGAAGAAGATGATGCTGACTAATACTAAGCTGATATATTCAGCACCTTTTATCTCCCAACTGTCTGTACAGGGTTTTGTCTACTGGAGAGACACTATAGACACAAAATCTATCTGGGGGACAAGAGAGTGGCAGGTTCAGGGAACTGAGGCTTTATTTAGAGCTTGCCTCATACCATTACAGATGATTTTCCTGAACAGAACAGTACAACAGACTACCTGTTATGGGTTTGCAAAAATCAAAGACCTGAAGACACCGAGCATCCCTTCACCCCCACACATTAAGGATATTTCAAATAACACACTAATAAGTGATGGGATACATGGTACAAACACGTACAATTTGTCATCTCCCAATTGGAAGGGTTGGTTGGTTTGGCCTGTACACACGAATATGTGTAACTCAAGATTCAAGGGTACCACCGAAGGGTTTAGTATCCATAGGCCTGACCCACGCTATGTACACATAGACGACCCAGGCGTAGTGACTTCCTATAGTGTCGGGAAGTTGTGCCTAGATTGGCTAAAGACCTCAACACTATCACAGGTGAAACAACACTTGTCCCTTCTGTCAGACAACATGGATCTTAGTGATTTCTTGTTAGGTCCCAAGAAACCACGCAAGAAACGTTTCCTGTATGCCATCTACAATGAAGTCTGGAAACTCTACCAACCAGAAGCTGCTGATAGACTTCGTGAAATCAATAGAATTAACTTAGAAAAGGCCTTAGCTGTGGTAGACAATGGCATGACCACACTCTTGTCTCGTATTTATTCACTGGGCAACAATGTGTCCTCAGATATCGACATAATGGAACAAGATTTGTCTATTCTACAACATGGGCAATCTCAGCTGTGCGCTATTATGCTTTTAAGCTGGACGCTTCAATCATAACATTCTGGCCACGTACCATGGCGATACATTAAAGACACAAATCTGCTTTCGGCTTACAATCTGACCGAAAGACAATTGACCATGGCACGTAGAGATGCGAAGTACACCATGCTACATCACACTGCCAATGACGACATTCCAATTCCAATACTGCCTGAAATATTACCCAGTAGGCAGGTATGAAGCGTTGTGCAAAAGGTACATATGAGAAACCTGGGAGTTGCCATACACATATAGGTGCAGGAACAAGGACAAGGATGTTTTCTTGAGTGGTTCAAACTGCGAAAAGGCCTTGAGTGGGTCTTTAGTGTATAAAGAAGTGTCGCTGCATGGAGTGTGTAATGCGTCAATAGCTAACTTGTCCTGCAGCCTGAAGGGTTCCCCAGCAGCTGTAATTCATCCAGTTTTTTAGTTACTTGCCAATGGGAGTTACTGGATGCTGAATGACCAAGGCTGTTGTGGAATGACGCCAGGCATCGCTTATCTAGTGATTGTAAACTCCAGGGTTATTTGTTGTAAGCAAGTATTGTTTCCCCCAGCTCGCACAGTTAGGGAGGCACCACTGTGGCCTTCACTGAATGTTTCCAACATAGGGTTTGATTCTCTGAGCAGACTGAAAGCCAGGCTGTTTCAGCAAAATGTGGCCTTAACTTCAGCCCGAGAGATATTTGATCTCCAAGTTGCAAGGTCCTCGGCAGAGAAACAGGCTCTGGTCTGTATGAACTTCCCGCTCCATTTCGGAGAAATGGTTCATCGTATCTTTAACATGTCTGATACACGGGGGGATAGTACACTTATTTAAGAGCATTGGATCAGGTCTGTTAACCACCTTTCAAACCATTTTCGGAGTTATTCCATCATTCATACACTCCGTACTTGGAAGAGTTTATGGAGGGCTTCCTTTGGTCCTGCTTTCAGTGGCGGGCATCCTGGTTTTAATTCTATTTCTTCGCAATGGATGCCAACATCACTCGAGACATGGAGAGAACACTGCCGGAGCGATATTGTCGTGAGCAATTGGTGTTCTTTGTGGGTATACCTCGGCTTCGAGAGCTGAGTGAGCATTGGTTCCTGTCTTTCAGACCGGCCTGGCTTGACTGCATTCTGCCAGTATTCCGCTGCCTCTTTTGCAGATTTGGACGCGTGTTGGACCTCTGTCTGACACTTCCATTGGTTGCACCGCCAGACATAGACATGCTCCTGGCGCCTTTGCGGGCCCATGTGCACAGCGTATTCCCATGTTGATGATGGCAATCCTAGAGCCTCCATGGGACACTTCAGCTACTGTTGGAACGGAGATCGGCTCTACTACGGATGTGCAGGCATCAGTCACAGGCACACAGGCATCTAATTCTTATCCGCCGTCTGCCGTGGGAATCAGAGATGACCACCTCTGCTCACTTGATATCATACTGGAGGTACTGGAGGGACTGCCTCCTGCATATGCCATGCACAGTGATGTTGAGCTCTTCGCCTCTGGACATGGCTGGAACATCAGGGCATTACCCTGGTGGTTCAACACCTGGCAGGTTCTCTGAAAGCCCGGGCGGACGAACTCAGCCGTCAGTGCCTGGTAGATTACGAATGGCGTCTTCACTCGGAGGTGGTGCAAGGTCTCTTTCAGCGGTGGGGAGAGTCTTGGTTAGATCTGTTTGGCACTGAAGAGAACCCGCAATGTCAGCAATTCTGCGCGTTGGAGTTTCCAAGGCGGCATTGCTCGGCAAAGCTTTTCGTAGCGAGTGGAACTACGGTCTCATGTACGCCTTTCCGCCTGTACCACTTCTGCCCAGAGTGCTGAAGAAGATCAAGCGCGACCGGGCCCAAGTTATTCTTGTGACTCTGGACTGGGCACAGAGAGTCTGGTACCTAGAGCCCCTGAGCATGGCCATCAATCCTCCATTCAGACTGCCCCTTCGGTAGGATCTTCTGTCGCAGCAGCAGTGGAGGGTTCTTCACCCGAACCTGTCCAGCCTCCACTTCCTTGCATGGAGATTGAGCGGCGACAGTTGACAGCTTTTGACCTTTCACCCGAAATCTGTAATGTCATCTTGGCAGCCGGCGTCACTCCACTAAAACGGTATACGCCTGTAGATGGAACAGGTTTGTGGCATGGTGCACAGCAAAGGCTGTGGATCCCCTTTCTGCCCCTCTTTCAGAGGTTCTATTGTATATACTTTCTTTGGCCGAGCAGGGCTCTGCTCTGGGCACTCTTAAAGGCTATCTTGCGGCTATCTCTGCATTCCTTCGGCTGCCTGATCAGCGTTCCTTGCTCAAGTCCCCTATTGTAAATAGATTTTTTAAGGGCATTACTCATCTCTTTCCTCCATCTCCTTTCATAATGCCCCAATGGGACTCGAATCTTGTCCTTACTTATCTCTTGTGTGCTCCCTTCGAGCCCCTTCATAACTGTCCTCTCAGGCTCCTCATTTTAAAAACTGCCTTCCTTGTTGCCATCACTTCTGCTCGCAGGGTGAGTGAGCCTTAAGCTCTTTCTTCCAAGCCCCCTTTCTTCTCTGTGCATCTGGACAAAGTGGTGGTTTGGACGAGGCCCTCGTTCCTTCCGAAAGTGGTTATACCTTTTCACATTGGTCAAACTATTACTATGCCCAACTTTTTCCCACCTCCACACCCTTCCAAGGAGGAGGAGAGACTCCACCGTCTGGACCCTAAACCTGCGCTGTCCTACCTTGACCGCACAAAAGATTTCCAGTCGGATGATCAACTCTACATTGGCTATGTAGGTGCCAAGTAAGGCCGGTCTGTTCAGACGCGTACCATCTCTAGATGGGTTGTCCTTTGTAATAGGGGAGAGGATGTAGCCTTACGGCTAGAGCGGTCGACCTCGAAGCTGGGGAACCGGGTTCGAGTCTCGGCAACGGCGCTCAACATCCTGTGATTCTGGGCAAATCACTTAATCTCCCCGTGCCTAACAAAAAAAAAATGAATGTCTCCTTGTGTAACGAAACTGGTGCTATGTAAAGCGCTCTGATACCCGATATCTTCGGGTCTAGTTCGAGCTATATAAAACTCTAAAAATAAAATAAAAAAAATATATTAAAGTCTGTTACGCTTTAGTAAAAAAGGATCCTCCAGTGGGGCTACGTGCTCATTCCACTAGAGCTACAGCAGCAACCACTGCTTTGTCACGTGGAGTCCCACTTCTTGATATCTGTCAGGCAGCCACGTGGGCATCAGACATTACTGCCTGGACAGCCAAGTCCGGAGGGACGGCTATTTTGCCCGTTCGGTCCTCCAGGACTTTCTGGTGTGAACTTAGTTCGCAGACCCTCCTCCGGGGTTGGTATTGCTGGGGTATCTATTCTAAGGTAAAGAATCTATAACTAACTTTCTCTTTCAGATGAACAAGTTACTTACCTTCGGAAACGATGTATCTGTAAGAGACATATGTTAGATATAGATTCCTTACCGCCCCACCCATCCTCCCTGCTCCGCGAACTGACTTCTAGGGATAGGGACTCCCTTGCCGGGCCCTAGATATTGCGTAGCAGTGGTCAGTGTCTTTCATGGCTCTGCGCTTCTGGCATGGAAAGTCATGTCTGAACTGAAGTCAGCGTGCAGGGGCGGCATCTAAATAGGTACTGCGATGTCATCCCGGCGACCACGATGCCGACGACGGACGCGGAGTCGACCGACGCCACCCACCGACATGCAGGGTAACTGCTAAGAAAAAATTCTCTAGATCCAGTCTGACACCTGGGGGAAATTCTAAGGTAAGGAATCTATAACTAACATATGTCTCTTACAGATACATCATTACCGAAGGTTGGTAACTTGTTCTTATTGGTCAGACTGGACACTAATTTTGCCCTAGTGACACAGACGTTTGACCCTGAGGGTAGATATGTGTTTGTTTCTGGCAGATTGGATGGGAGGGATCTACACATACTAGAACTATATGCTCTTAACCAAGGGCAACTTGATTTTTTGGACACTAGTTATACTGTCTTGGTCTCCATGGCCCAAGGGCAGTTACTGATTGTAGGGGACTTTAACATGGCTCCAGACAAAGACCTTGACTGGTTGCAACCTTTGGTACTGGGTGCGCAAGTCTGGAAAACAACAGCGGCACAGCACCCCTGGACCTCCAATTGGGGTGTCTTGGATCTCTGGAGCAAAAACAACAGTTGATGGACAGAATGCAGAACAATGTCATACATTCACCCCAGTACAGAGATCTGGGCCTAAATCCATCGTTTTTTTGCTCACCATGCCTAGGTCCAGATCTCTGTACTGGGGTGAATGTATGACATTGTTCTGCATTCTGTCCATCAACTGTTGTTTTTGCATTTGTCACCCCGAGTGGGACGGGTATGCCCAGACGTGGGTCCCGTGCTCTCCATGCCACTGGAATCAAGCTATCCTGGCTGAAGAGGGGTGAAACCCCGAAACCGGTCCTAGGATGCTTGTTTCCAGTCCAGGGAGGACCTGGCTTGGCAGTTCGGGCTGGACTGTTCCCATGAGGCACAGGGTCAAGACTGATTTGCATATGGCTGGGTTCAAACTGGAATGGCATGGTGAGCAAAAACGATGGATTTAGGCCCAGATCTCTGTACTGGGGTGAATGTATGACATTGTTCTGCATTCTGTCCATCAACTGTAGTTTTTGCATTTGTCACCCCGAGTGGGACGGGTATGCCCAGACGTGGGTCCCGTGCTCTCCATGCCACTGGAATCAAGCTATCCTGGCTGAAGAGGGGTGAAACCCCGAAACCGGTCATAGGATGCTTGTTTCCAGTCCAGGGAGGACCTGGCTTGGCAGTTCGGGCTGGACTGTTCCCATGAGGCACAGGGTCAAGACTGATTTGCATATGGCTGGGTTCAAACTGGAATGGCATGGTGAGCAAAAACGATGGATTTAGGCCCAGATCTCTGTACTGGGGTGAATGTATGACATTGTTCTGCATTCTGTCCATCAACTGTTGTTTTTGCATTTGTCACCCCGAGTGGGACGGGTATGCCCAGACGTGGGTCCCGTGCTCTCCATGCCACTGGAATCAAGCTATCCTGGCTGAAGAGGGGTGAAACCCCGAAACCGGTCCTAGGATGCTTGTTTCCAGTCCAGGGAGGACCTGGCTTGGCAGTTCGGACTGGACTGTTCCCATGAGGCACAGGGTCAAGACTGATTTGCATATGGCTGGGTTCAAACTGGAATGGCATGGTGAGCAAAAAACGATGGATTTAGGCCCAGATCTCTGTACTGGGGTGAATGTATGACATTGTTCTGCATTCTGTCCATCAACTGTTGTTTTTGCATTTGTCACCCCGAGTGGGACGGGTGTGCCCAGACGTGGGTCCCGTGCTCTCCATGCCACTGGAATCAAGCTATCCTGGCTGAAGAGGGGTGAAACCCCGAAACCGGTCCTAGGATGCTTGTTTCCAGTCCAGGGAGGACCTGGCTTGGCAGTTCGGGCTGGACTGTTCCCATGAGGCACAGGGTCAAGACTGATTTGCATATGGCTGGGTTCAAACTGGAATGGCATGGTGAGCAAAAAAACGATGAATTAGGCCCAGATCTCTGTACTGGGGTGAATGTATGACATTGTTCTGCATTCTGTCCATCAACTGTTGTTTTTGCATTTGTCACCCCGAGTGGGACGGGTATGCCCAGACGTGGGTCCCGTGCTTTCCATGCCACTGGAATCAAGCTATCCTGGCTGAAGAGGGTGAAACCCCAAAACCGGTCCTAGGATGCTTGTTTCCAGTCCAGGGAGGACCTGGCTTGGCAGTTCGGGCTGGACTGTTCCCATGAGGCACAGGGTCAAGACTGATTTGCATATGGCTGGGTTCAAACTGGAATGGCATGATGAGCCAAAAATGATGGATTTAGGCCCAGATCTCTGTACTGGGGTGAATGTATGACATTGTTCTGCATTCTGTCCATCAACTGTTGTTTTTGCATTTGTCACCCCGAGTGGGACGGGTATGCCCAGACGTGGGTCCCGTGCTCTCCATGCCACTGGAATCAAGCTATCCTGGCTGAAGAGGGGTGAAACCCCGAAACCGGTCCTAGGATGCTTGTTTCCAGTCCAGGGAGGACCTGGCTTGGCAGTTCGGGCTGAACTGTTCCCATGAGGCACAGGGTCAAGACTGATTTGCATATGGCTGGGTTCAAACTGGAATGGCATGGTGAGCAAAAAAATGATGGATTTAGGCCCAGATCTCTGTACTGGGGTGAATGTATGACATTGTTCTGCATTCTGTCCATCAACTGTTGTTTTTGCATTTGTCACCCCGAGTGGGACGGGTATGCCCAGACGTGGGTCCCGTGCTCTCCATGCCACTGGAATCAAGCTATCCTGGCTGAAGAGGGGTGAAACCCCGAAACCGGTCCTAGGATGCTTGTTTCCAGTCCAGGGAGGACCTGGCTTGGCAGTTCGGGCTGGACTCCCATGAGGCACAGGGTCAAGACTGATTTGCATATGGCTGGGTTCAAACTGGAATGGCATGGTGAGCAAAAAAACGATGGATTTAGGCCCAGATCTCTGTACTTGGGTGAATGTATGACATTGTTCTGCATTCTGTCCATCAACTGTTGTTTTTGCATTGGATCTCTGGAGAGCGGAGTATTCCCACACTAAAGAGTGCTCCTACTTTTCCCCACTAAACACACTGTACACTCACATGGATCTGACCTACGCTCCATCATCCATCCTTGAATTAAACCACAGTACTGAATATCTAGCTAAGACTCTGTCAGATCACAACCTGTTGCTCCTAATGTTACAATAGGTTACTCCATGACCACATGTACCAAATTGGCGTTTTCAGCCTCTCATGATGCCATCTAGAGGCAGGTTACAGCAGTGGCTATTAGTGCTTACTTTAATGCAGACGAAGACTCTACTAATACAGCAATTATAGAATGGGAAGGGTTCAAGGTTACAATATGGGTGTCATGACCATCCTAAAAACCTTGCTAAAGGCGCTCAGCTCCTTGCAGGGCTGGAACATTCCCTTGAGGTTGCGCAAGATTTCAAAATCTTGGTTGCTAGATTAAATTCTTGAGCCTATAAAAAACCCACTCAGATTGCGACACACTGCTTGGCAATCGGTGAACCCAGAAAAAAACAAGCTCCCATCTGCCAGCCTCCCTGCTTACCTGAGAGTCTTCACTCACTCTCAAAGTTTTCTCCAGAGAGTGCTCCAGCTCGGCAGCATCCGATGTTCCACTGGCCATAAGGATGGCTACCTGGAAAAAAAACAGAAAGAAAAGGATCAGCATGACACATGAAGCTAGAGATGAGTAAAAACATACGTGCATCGCTTAGGCAACACAGCAAGCTTTACAAGTGATGCTCCAGAACAGTTATGTAGCACTTTAAACAGCACAGGTTTATCACAAACTGCTCAACAGTTATTTCCCAAGCAAAAGCTAAAGTCATTGTAGAGAAAATAACATTATAAAGAACTCTTGGATATTTTGAACTAAGGTTAGGTTGCAGCCTTGACAGAAAAGGTTAAAGGACTTTGAAGTAATATTCCTTGAAACGACTTTTGATAAGAGTTTGGGTACAAAAAGTGCAAAGCTCGGCTAAAGGTATGAGTGAATTGTGAGTGGTTTTGCCCATCACAGCCATCACCACCGGGTGTTGAGGAGGAGAGAGGCAGGGGACTCAATATCCTACCCTGCAACGCGGCCGCTGCAGCCAACGCTGCTGTTCCGCGCCAGGAGGCGCATAAATCTAGCTCAGTGCTCCCGCAGCGAGGGACGCGCCAAGGGCAGGCCGATCCACGCCCGGAGGAGCCCGGAGGAGGCTGGGCTGGGCACCCCCTAACATTTGCGCTTCATGAGGTACGCTATTGAGATTCTGTTTATTTACTGTTATCTTACATTGTGGCTGGACGACATTTTTTTTGGTAGGCTTGCTCTGATTGTTGTCATTTTGCTGGTTAAAGTGATTGGGACCCCGGGGCTCAGGGACATTATCAGGGACAATATCTGAGGCTCTCATTGATACTATTGGCTGATTCCCTCCTGCTTTTCGATTCCACTGGGCTAACTGCTTCTTGTATTAGTGCTGTCCAACAGTTCCCTGTATTAATTACTACACTAACCATGGGAAAGAGAAAGGCTGCTGAGGGGTCTACTGCTGCCACGAAAACAAAAAAAAACAAAAGATCAGTCAAATCTGCTGGCAGGAACTGCGTAATTGATCGAATCGACAATTTAATCGTTGAATGTCAGGACTTGTTACACTCAGACACATCAGCACCGCGAGAGACTCTAATCACCTTGGACTCCACTTCATTGGGTACTCCTACTGTCCAGCCGCGTATACCGAGCATGTGTGGGAAGGCAGCCACACAATCCGTGGCTATGGTTGCTACATAGGGGAAGTCTTTTAGACTGGATGCGCCCAACTTATTTTCTCCTCCTAAAACAGCTGATATTGTTCATTGCAGTAATCGCTTTTTACCATTGTCTGATATAGCCGATGATGTAACCGTCTTTGACCCCCCTTCCAATCTTCCCAGGGAGACTATGTTATCTGGACCCCCAGTTCACACAAGTAGGGAGTGCATTACTTTAATCAACGAATTAAGAACTGAAGTGGGAGAATTAAAAACCGCCATATTTAGGTTGGCCTCAACACTAGAGAAGCTTAAATGCGCAAAAGACACTGACAAGTCAAATACCCAGTATAGCCAGTCCACCCAGACTATTCATATTACGCAACCATCAGAAGTACAACAGCCTATCCTTTTACATGATTTTCATTATTCACAGGGGTCTCAAGAAGCACAAGAGGTAGAAAGCAGGAATCGTAGGTCCCTATGCCATCAATCTTACCTCCAGCACCCTCAGTACCCCCAGCAAAATACTAGAGCCAACCTTCAACAACAGTGGAGCGGTAGTACTCCGAGTAACCCTAGTACATTTAACCCTCGTCAGCTGCAGCAACTGATACCCTTAAGGAGTTTTAACTCCCAATATAACACAACTAATAGAGGATGGAACCATACTCCCGCCCCTTGCCCCAGAAGTAGGCCAAATGATTAAAAAACCAAAGTCGTTATGACAAAGGTACCTAAACAGCAGCCCTATGCAAAGTTTGAATCTGAAGTTCGCTTCTAAATAAATCTATCCATTGGATCAGGCACACTAGAGGCTGTCGCTCGGAATATTCTAGATGACATCCTCCGAGCCCAAAGGAGCTCCCTTAAGACCTCAGCTTTCAATGCGATAGAACTTACACTAAAAGATGCTAGGATGGTCAATGATTTGGTGGCCCTAGGTATCAGGACAAATCCTTTAAATAATTCATCCATCAGACTTAAGCATTGCAGGCCAGGAGCTGATGCACCACAGGGTTGCAAGCCAAGGGAGGGGTCCTTATCTCAATTACAAGATGTGGATTGACTCAGGAATACTACCAGCCTCTTACTCTCTACCCATGTACCCCTTTATGCAAAACGTAGCAGTATATGCATAGCAAAGCCAGACAAAATTACTCAAACTCAACCAACCTGTAGTACTATAAGGGATGAAGTTAACCCGATTCCTTCAGCATGTGGCCAAACAAGGAAACTAAAAGGTTCTATGTACGCCTTGTCAGACCATATAGCCTGTGAAAGTGATTTTACTCTTAAATCCCGGGGAGACAGCCATTCTAGCGAACCGTCTACTAGTAATTTGCATCCGGTAACACATACTGATGCACTATCTAACAATACCACTAGCATAGCCAAGGTCGCACCCCCATTGCAACTTTATTCATCCACCTGACTTGCTTGTTCAATTAGTGGCAATATGTCGCTATGTAATGCAGATACCCGTGGATGCCTATCCACACTTAGAATAGAGGCAAATAATAGTCTAACTTTAATCTCTTGGAATTTGGCAGGGATCCACTCTAAGTTTCAAGATCCCGAATGTTATTCTTTTATAGGCAAAATTGACATCTGCATTTTCCAGGAGACTTGGGCTGTAGATAGGGTCCATATAAATGGTTATTCCACATTTAGTGTGGAAGCCAATCCACCTAAAACAACGGGCAGAGCCAGCGGAGGGCAGATAATTTTTGTGAGGAATACTCTAGCCTACAAGTATAAGCAATTAACAATAAAATCTCAAGATATTCTGGGGATCCAGTTTGCCTTTCTGACGGGCCGAAATTTGACTTTGTTTAATGTCTATGCTAGGTCTGAGCCCTGTAGCAACAAATCTCCAATACTATCTTTGCTAGATGACCTGGTAGGAGTATATCAAACTAACTTCAAAATTATACTTGCCGGGGATTTCAAAGCTTCCTTTGAGCCCTCTCAACTACTAAGCACCCTACTTGAGGAAGAGGACGAGTTGTGGGGTATACCTAGTTTGGCAGTTAGCAACCAGTGCCACCGTTTAACATCTGTTTCCCTGCAGGTTGCATCCTTGATCACAGGAAGGAGGTTGAGGGCATGCAACGGGAGAACCGTATCTGATTCAAACAGCCAGGCCACTTTCAAACGGGGTGCCAGTACTAGTGTTATCGATTATATTTTAGTTGATGTAAGAATCTGGTCTCTAGTTGAGGATATGACAATTGCCCAGAGGTTCGTCAGCGATCACAACCCTTTGCTGCAAAAAATGTCGGGCACTGCCCTGGATAGGAATCCACCCAGTTGTATTTCTAGAGCAGAAGAGCCTCTTGTAACCAAAAATCGTAGAAGAGTCACCTGGCCTAAAGTCCTACCAGACTAGGACCTATACACCAGGATCTATGAGCTATTTATACATTTTCTGTCGGGCCTGAGCAGCAGTTTGGACTGTGCACACTCTTTTGAATTAATCACAATACTATTGGTGCACATGAAATTCTACGATGCCCTTCAAACAGTTTTCACTAAAAATAGCTCTGGCAGAAGGCCCGCTAGCATCGCAGACAACAAATGGTTTAACAGCGAATGTAAGCTAGCAAAGGGGGCATTACAACTAGCCATTCCATTCCAAAAAGCTTTATTCAACACTTTGTCATAAAAGCATTTAACATATATATACATGATTGGTCCGGAATACAGCTAAAATCTAGTTAAAAAATTGCCTTAAAAAACAAGTGAACTGGAATCACAATAAAAAGATTGTACAGTATCATAAGTTCTTTAGTTCCTTTCCAATTAATTTTAACAATAAAATAAGTCATCTGCCTGGGCAATATGGGATTCGTTATATCAATCAATCTACGGCTATCAAGTTTTTAAACAGTCAGATTTGCTTGTACTATTGTGAGTTTGACCTTATTACCCACGCCCACCCCAAAAATTTTGCAACTCCTATAGAGATATACGATAGGGTGCTAGTACGTATTATCCTTTCTGCCTCCGCACTCTTCCTCGTGCCCAGCATTTTACATGTAGGTTTCAACCAAGTCCGACGTGGCGCAGCATAAGCTGGGCACACAAATAGCATATGGGCAATCGTTTCACTACTTGATAAACAAACTGGACACTTATCATCACCTAAGCTCGACCACCTAGATGTAAAGGATTTAAGAGGCAGCGAGCCCACCCTCAGCTGGAAATACAATTTTCTATCCAATGGTTTGATTATGGTGTCCCAATAGGGTTCAAAGATAGGGCAGTCTTTAAAATTCAAAAACAAACCTGTCAATGAGGATGATTCACTACATCTTTGGGTGTTACGCACCACCACCTCCCAGTACCTTTCTTTTAGTGCTTTTTTTGAAGGAAAGCGTGCTGAGAGTGGTTCCAACCAAAGAGAATTCATCCCCATGCTTATAAGTACATCCCTAACTCCCCGCAGCCAACTTATCTTATGAAAAGTATCAGAGTTAGTGACATCCACAAAACCCAATGCATACGGCTTCAGTTCCGGCGTGGTCCACAATCTATGCCAGTATAGAACAGGGCGTAGTTTTGCAATGTCTAATATGGACTTTCTACCAAGCTCATAGAGCAGAGGGCACTGTGGTGTACTTTGGGGAAGATTGGTGATACTACGCAGGAATCTATTTTCAGAAACTCTAAGTTTGGGCATGTTCTCAAACCCCCAAACTTCAGCACCATAAAGGGCCGCACTGACAACTTTCATATCGTAAACCTGGAGCACAGGTCGCATGGGTTTTGTAAGTGACTTTTTGTGCTCCACATTTAACGCACCTGCCAACTGCTGATGTTTAAGTGTGGCAAGATCAATTTGCTGATTCCACTTCATGTCACTCTGAATGTTAACCCCCAAGTAGGTAAACATTCTAACTTGGTCCAGCGGTTGATTATTCATTAAAATTTTCCTTTTAAAAACATTATGTGAATTAAAAGTCATAAACTTCGCCTTAGATACGTTAATTTCTAGACCCCGGGTGATACAAAATTCTTCAAAAATAAGCAAAGCTTGCTGGAGTCCACTGGAGTTTTCGAAATTATTAATGTATCATCGGCGAACATTAAAATGGGTATTTTGATCCCTGCTAGTGTTGGGGCATCAGTATTCACGGACAATATGTGGTCCACTCTGCCGTTGATAAACAACGAAAATAAGGTGGGCGCCATCGCACATCCTTGACGCACCCCACACTCTACTGGAAATGTACTAGTGTCCATACCCTGGGAGCCCCATCGAATTCTAGCTGAATTATCCTCATGCAGCCTAATTACCATTGATAGGAGTTCGCTTGGCAGCCATAGATCCTTCAAGGTTGCCCACAATTTGGTGCGTGGTACTAGGTCAAAGGCCGACTTCAAATCCACAAAAGTGGCATAAAGACTGCCTTTGCTCAGAAACACCACTTTCCAATATATAAGGATAAAGCGAAACACCTGATCAATGGTGCTAGTGAATGCCCGGAATCCGGCTTGCAGAGGGGACAGTATGTTATTGTCATCTATCCAGTCCTGTATTTTACTTAGTACTAACCTACCTATGATCTTCTGTAATGAGTCGATCAGACTTATGGGTCGATAATTCCAGGGTAATGATTTATCCCCTCTTTTGTATACGGGGACTATTACCGCACCCTTCCAAGAATCCGGGATGCGTGCTCCCTGCGCTATGGCATTTGCCAGCATTTTAATATATCTCCCCCACCGTTCCTTATCATGAGTGAACACATCCACGGGGATGCCATCTTGACCTGGTGCTCTTCCACCCGCCACCAATCTAAGGGCCAGTTCGACATCCTTACTATTAAAAACCTCTTTAGTGTAAAACACGTGATTAAATTCTACCCCATATTTCTCCATTGGGCATCGGGCATACTGCGGCCTAAAGTGATCAACCCAATCATCCTGAGAGACATGGTTATGTGGTTCCTCAGGTTGGCCACCATCATCCCATTTTAGTAAGCTCCAAAATAATTTGCTATTATTTTGTATGCTAGCCTCTCTAAGGTCTTGCCAGCGATTTTCATCCCAGGAGCGCTTGGCTTTATGCATAGTGGTCTTATAATTTGCCCTAGCAGTCCGTACCTGTACAGGCACCCCGGTTTTAATCGCCCTCCCTAGGCTAGCTCGCGCCCGTCTACACTCATTATTATACCAACGGCAGGACCTTTGGGGTATCGGTTTCTTAGGCTTATATCTCTTGACAAAGTAAGTTCTTATTTGGGCGAAAAATCTTTCATGTAACTGGGTGACACATTCTAAGTTCCCCCCAGTAGATAAGATGTTTTCCAACTCTATCAGGGCACTATCAGTGTCATTAGAAATACTAGTCAGTACATCACCCTGTTTAGCTAAATTTGCCCATTTTAAACACCTCATATCATGAGTTGGAACCACATCCAATGTGCATAATGCTACCTCGCTTGGTTGACGACGCGTGTGCCACCACTTCTCAAAAGTAACACACAGGGGATTGTGGTCACTTTCCATACGGTCGCTTATTTCCATGTCATCTATCTTATGCCACAATTTCAAACTTACCAAGATATAGTCAATTCTACTATTACTAGACCCATTATTAAATGTACTCAGCCCTAGTCTATCGTGCGGTGTCCTCCCATTTAGTGCTCTTAATCCCCTGTCAAGACAAATGGAGTTAATCTGAATAACTACATCTGTCCACTTTTTGACAGGGGTAAGTTCCAATTGTGGAATGCCCCATTGAGCATCTTCCTCATCAGTGAGGCGCGAATCTCCTATATCAAGTGGCTCGAATGTTGTATTCAAGTCTCCCGCTATAATAATATTGGAGTTAACAGAATATTGCTCAAGGAGGTCCTCCGGGGCCGATAAAGTTTCGGACCTACCTCCCCTTGTTCCTCTAGCGTAAATATTATAAATATCAATTGACTCTAACTGACTTAATTTTAGTCGCAGCACCTGTATATCATTATTATTAGAGGGGAGTTCTTTTATATTGATGTTCAATTCCTGGCGGATCCATATTGTTAAACCACCAGAGGGACGACCCATTCTACCTTTTACCGCTGGGACATAATAGTTTAAAAATCCCTCACAGTATAGAGGTTTCAATAACCATGTCTCTTGAAAGAGACATATGACAAAAAGGTGGACAAAAGCTAACCACTCCGATGACACAAGTTTTGAGCTCAACCCTGCAATATTCCAGGATAACAGTTTTCCCCTAGTGGGGGTAAGACAAGTAGCCACTACTTCACTAACATTTTCCAAAGGAGTGTGCCCTGTCACAACTGGACAATCAGAGTAAGATTTACATATTACGGTAGATTGTGTGCACTTTAAAGGACTATTCACATATTTGGGGATTACCCCTAGGCTACCACAAACAGGCACTAGATTATCAGGGACCCTCAAGGGACTACAACCACTATTCGCATATTTGGAAATTGCCCCTAGGCTAACACAAGCAGATACTAAATTATCAGAGACCCCCAAGACACTACAAACACTCTCGGGCTCCAGTCAATCAATACATTCAAGCATTGAGCTACCCACCCTATCTATTCCAACCCGGGGGGATTGCCGCAGCTCGGATCTAGGTGGAATAATAAGTGGAGCCCTCCGCATCTGAATTAGGGACGAGTCCGGGGAGCAGGACCTAAATTCCAGAGCACATAGATTTTCGGCCAACTCTTCATTCTTTAAGGTTAATTCAATGCTGTCCCATTGGCTGATCAGAGAGGTAAGCCTACGCACCTTAGTGATATCCTCTCTAATCAAGGAACGGCAACCCCTAACATGTCGTATCCAGTGTGTCACTTTATTAGTTAAGGAATCTGCACATTCCCTACCACTACCGGAAGCTACCTTTGGGACATTCACCATATATATTGTGTGGGTGCTATGTGTTCTAGTAGGGCATTGTTCACCCCTCCAATCCAGACCCTTTTTTTGGATGTAACTTGACATGGTAATGTTGTCCCTCTGTGTGTTGTATGAGAAATTAGGTACTTTATTCCTATCAGGAGGGGTATTACAATTAGCTCCTCTAATATGTCCTCTATTTATGTTGGTATGCCGCGATGGTGTCACTTTATGTTTTGCCATCTCGCTATTACAGGAGGCATCCTTGGTCAGACCGATATTATTTTGTGTGACAGGCATCGTCACGTGTGCAAACGGTTGATTTGATGAAAAAGGAACCGCTGCATCACGAGTTACACTATCAGGGGCATTAGCGTCTCCTCCTGACAGAAACCCAACCATGATTCGCAAACTCTCCAGCAACACCCTTATAGACTTAATTTCATCCCGCAGGGTATGCACCTCCTGAATAACATTGTGTAATGTCAAATGCTGTGTGTTTTCAACAACCACCCCTTTTGTGCTATTCATGCCTGCTATATCTGAGGTGATGTTGGAATCTCCCTGTGCCTCAGACAGTATGGCATACCTATTTGAACAGGTAACTACAACATCAATAGGTTGAGACTGCAGCAAGCTATCATCTAGCTCCGCAGTTTCTATAAGTAGGGGGGGGGGGGTCAACTATCTCAGCCATTTTCTTACTGCTGGCTACCTTCGAAATTCTGGTTTTTTTCTTACGTGGTAAGAACATTGCGGGGACAGCTGAGCCTTTATTTGGACTAGTCCTCATTCTATTTCCCGTGCCTGTACGGAAATTAACACCATCATGATTAGATTTTGGTTTAGCCGCTAATATTTCCTCACATTCTTCAACTAAGATGTCAATTCTGTCCATTACACAATTACTGCCAGCATTCTTCATTGTCTTCCTCACTTTTTTCCCTCTACCAACTTACAACTAGCAGTCAAGGAGTATAGTCAGTCTGGGGTAGCTTAGGCACGTAAAAGATACAAAGCTGCACTTACCAAAGCCAAGCGTGATTTCGCAGATAAAAACTGGCAAGACCTGGTATTAGCAGCAAAACGTAATGACAGTCGCTTGTTCTGGCACATTATCGCAAAGGGAAGTTTGGAAAATGCAACTACCCTTAGCTATCATATCCAGCCGGAGGTCTGGGTGGAAAATCTTTCCAAACTATACACCGAGGCAGGGGGTTCTGGCTGTATGGACAGAGTTAGAACCGATCTGAATACTGTTAATACTTTCCCCATTACGAATACGACTGGCACTGCACTGGTTTTCAGTTTAGATGACACCTTGTCAGCAATTAACAGATTGAAGGCAGGTAAAGCCCCCAGCCCCGATCAGATACCAGGCGACTTATATAAGTCAGAACCCACGATTTTGGCCCCGTATATAAACCTCCTGTCAAATTGTATATCGGCTGGTGGGGATATTCCGGCAACCTGGAGGGGAGCCGAGATAATCACTATACACAAAAAGGAAGATGTCTCTATCCCTTCCAATTATAGGCCCATCAGCCTGATCGACAATTTACAAAAGATCTTTGCCAGACAAGTTCTGGCTAAACTTCAAGTCTGGATAGAGGATAATGTAATACTGTCCCCATATCAAGCAGGTTTTCAATTGAAAATAAGTACAAGTGATCAGGCTTTCAGGTTTACCCTATTAACATGGAAGTATGAGCTACTAAAAAAACAGAAACGCTATGTAGCATTTGTCGATCTGAGAACCGCATTTGATTTAGTACTGCGTGAGTTGCTATGGCAAACAATGCTTGATTTAGGCGCCCCAGTCGATCTGGTAACCTTGATAGCTAGACTACATGAGGACAACTATGCCCAGGTCAGGTGGGGGAAAAATGGTGAATTAACAGAGAGGATACCAATACAGCATGGGGTGCGCCAGGGGTGTGTGCTCACCCCCACACTATTTTCTCTGTTTATTAATGATGTGGCGCATAGACTGCTGGATTACAGGAATAATTCTCCCACCATGAATGGCACAAAAGTCCCAATCCTGCTCTTTGCAGACGATTCTTTACTTATATCCACAACACCAATGGGCCTGCAAATTTTAGTAGACAAATTTTTAGATTTCTGCAGGGACAGGAGCTTGGAACTTAATGTTGCCAAAACAAAATATATGGTGTTTGGGAAAGTACGGGGGGAACAACGCGAGGTTAGTATTGCACGTGAACCTCTTGAGCGGGTAAAAAACTTTGATTACCTCGGGGTAAGATTAAGTGACTCACTTAAATGGGAACAACAACTAGACAAGAGTTATCTTATCCTATGTAACCCTGGGCGGTGAACTACGCTACGCTCGCGGAGTTTGCGGAGTTTCGGTAACTTCGCGATTCGCGTAGAGCGCGAAGTTACCGTGCACTATGCAATTTGAGGCGTAGCGCAGCTGTTTTTCTTCTTTGTGCGCTCAATAAATGTTCTTGCGCACGCGTTAACGAACTACCGTGATTCTGCGTTTGCCGACGCGACTTCCTATCCGTTCGCGGGCGCCACGAGATTTGGAATCCGGCCGCACGATCCCGCGAGAGTGTGCGAATGCGAACACGTCATTCGGACGCGCGATCTGACTTCCGGCGGCAGTGTTGGTAAGATCGCGATCCCGAACACGAAGAAACTACAATCTGGCGAAGAATATCTCTCGAGCATCATAAAACCTTCTCGAAAATGATGATTTTGCTCCAAAAAACTCCTCAGATTGTGATTTGGCTGTAGTTTTTTGTGCAAGGAGTCCTTTTTCTTTTTTACTTTTTTTCCAAGAGGAAGGAAGTGCCCCTGATTCTCAAACTTCCTGTTCCTGTCCAGCAGGCTCCTCCCAGTGCTTTGTCCATGTGCTGTTCACTTTCATTTGGATTTGGAGCTGGAAGGATCACTTTTTGTGTCTGTCTGCTGCATCATATCATTGGATTGGATTTGAGGACTTTTGGATTTGAGATTTTACAAGTAAGTTGGAGAATTGGTGTACTTGTTTGTTTGATTGGGGCTTGTTTGTACCTACATTTTTTGGGGATTTTCATAATTTTTAAAATTAATTGTTGTGGCCTGTAGTTTCAGTAGGGGCCTAGTTGTTTTTCTTTGATTGGAATTTCAGCCAGTAGGCCCAGAGCCAGAGGTACCCATTGGTGCATGTTTCTGTGGTGTCTGTTGAATTTAAACATCATGTAGGGCATGCATGGATGGCATTGCATTGAATTGGTAAATGTGGTTTTTGGGGTGTATTTCACTTTTTGGGTGTAATATATACCTTTGTTGGATGTGTGTGTGTGCTTGTTGTATAACTTTCCAACCTTTCGTAGCCCTGTGGATTTTCATTTTTGTATTAAAGCTGTGTTGTTTAGCAGGCCTCCTTTGTCTGGTCATATTATAGGCCTGCTTGAGTTCATTGTTTTCCATGGCCTGTTGTGACTGAGTGACCACGTGGCTTGGGGCCATTTTGTGGTGGTAGTTTAGTAGTGTGCTGCTTTTTCCATATAGGCCTGCATGTCTTTTCTTTGTTCCCCTTGGCTTATGCTTGTTGTTGTGGGTGGCCTGGGCATGTGGTGGCGGACATTTTGTGGGACCAGCCACTGTGCTTTTGCCATAGGCCTCCAAGCTTGCGGCCTAGTCTGCCAGTAGACCCAGAGGTAGTCATCATGGGTGCATAAAAACTGTTTCTGTGTTGTCTGTTGAATTTTAACATCATTTAGGCCATGGATGGCATTGGATTGAATTGCAAAATGTGGGTTTTGGGGTGGTATTTCAGTTTTTGGGTGTGTGTTAAATAAATAGGCCTTTTCAGCCAGTAGGTAACCCTATGCGTTCAGCTCGCGGACTTTGGGCAACTCCGCACTGCGCGACAACGCGGACTTACACTCTTTATCTTCTTCGCGTGCTCAATATACGTTTTCGCGCGCGCGATAACGACTTTTTGTGACGATCGCGATGCCGAACACGCAGAATTTACAATCTGGCGAAGAATATCTCGCGAGCAGCATAAAACCTTCTCGAAAATGATGATTTAGTTCATTTTGCACAAAAAACTCCTCAGGTTGTCATTTAGATGTAGTTTTGTGAGCAAGGAGTCCCTTTTTTTTTTTTTACAATTTTTTTCAAGAGGAAGGAAGTTGTTGGGTGGCCTGGCCATGTGGTGGCGGTCATTTTGTGGGACCAGCCACTGTGCTTTTGCCATAGGCCTCCAAGCTTGCGGCCTAGTCTGCCAGTAGGCCCAGAGGTAGTCATCATGGGTGCATAAAAACTGTTTCTGTGTATTCTGTAGAATTTTGACATCATTTAGGCCATGGATGGCATTGGATTGAATTGCAAAATGTGTGTTTTTTTGGGGCGTCTATTTCACTTTTTGGGTGTGTTAAATAAATGCCTTTTTTTGCGTGTGTATGTGTTGTTGTAGTGGTTGTCTAACTTTCCAAACTGTTTTTAGCCATGTGGATTTTAGTTTTTGCATTAAAGCTGTGTGTGTTTTATCAGGCATCCTTTGTCTGGCCATATATAGGCCTGCTTGAGTTCATTGTTTGCCGTGCCTTGTGCCTGTGAGTCACCATGTTGCTAGGGGCCATTTTGCGGTGGTAGTTAGTAGTGTGCTGTTTTTGCCACATAGGCCTGCGTGTCTTTCCATTGTTCCTCTTGTCTTACTGCTTCAAAAATCCATCCCCATTGCCAGCTGCAGCTCCCTGATGCTGCATACATCCCACGTGATGCACAAATTTAGGCCAAACATGCTCCACTACATTTTAGTTTTAGTTCTTTGCTATTCTTATTCTTCCAGAGTGTACACACTACACCAGGAAAGCCCTGGCCCTTGTTGTCAAAGTCTCATAAATGGCTACACTGTTGTTGTTCACTGAGTTTCTAAAATTTAATAATTGAGGCAACCACACACTAAGTTCTATATTATATTAGTTTGATTTGTGCTATTGTTTGACTGATGTTCTTCTGGCTTTTTTGCTTTTAGGTGCACAAAGACTGAGGAGGAGGTGTGTCATCATTGCCCGTTGCACTGCCAGACAGACATCCTGCTGCTGTACACAACGTGACGTGTCACCTGACCAGACATCTCTGCAACTGAGTGCTGCTGACATCTAAAGAAGATGGGCCCAAAGAAAGCAGGTACCAGGTCCTCCAGTACCAAGAAAGTTGCTATTAAGAAGGAACAGAAGAAGGAAGTGACACTTAAGTCTGGTGTGCCGCCCAATACCTTTTTTGGGGAAAAAAAATTACGCCTGCAGCAGCGGTGTCCGGGGGGCAGCACCTCCGCATCAGTGGGCCCAACCCAGGCCCAAGCACATGAGTGTGGAAGAGGTAGCCAGCCTAATGGTGGAAAGCAGTGATGCTGAGCCTGAGATAAACTTATCGCTATCTCAAAGTAGCACCCAATCAACGCAGGAGGAAACACAGCAGATAAGTGGTCAACAACAACAACAGCCGCAACCACCACCCGCAATAGTAGTTGTTGTTCCTCCCGAAGTAGGGGCAGTTCAGGAAATTGAGCCTCATGCAGAGGTAGAAGAAGCCACTCATTCAGAAGATCCATTGTCTTCCAACTCTCCAGCAAGGAAAAGGAGGGGTAGTTCATCAAGTTCTTCGCCAAGCCCCCCTTCTGATGATCTAGATGCCACTTGGAAGCCACAAACTGAGTCTGAGAGGGAGACACGTCCCAAGACCAAGCTAGGGAAAAGGAAGGTTCCAGAAAGCCTTACACTTATGGAGGTCGATGTAGAACAGCAGGATGATGATGATGAGCCAGTCATCACGAACATCACTCCCGGCCCCGAGGAGATGGAGACCAACATTATTACCCTATCCAAAATCACTGCGAGGGATGTAGCACGCATACCTCCACAGGTAACACCAACACGACCTACAGCTTCCATATTTGCATTAGCAAAGGCCCGGCAGCGACCTACATCCAGCACAACCACCACCTCAGTAGAAGTAGGTAGTGGTACAGCACAGAGTCAAATTCAACACACACCCTCCAGTTCATCCGGCATTGGAAGTGACACCTCCAGCAGGAGGCAAAAGTTAAGCTCCCCAGTTTGGGACTTCTTTACGGTTAGCGAAAAGGAGGAGAACATTGCTATATGCTCCATTTGTAATACCTCTGTTAGTCATGGTAAGCTTGGTACAAACTATGGTACCGGAGGCCAAATGACCCATCTGAAAAAACACCACTTGATCAGCTGGGAGGACCACCTTCGCGGCATAAAAACTGCAACCATTGGTGTTGGTGGGGATAAAGGAGTAGAAGATCCGATCACGGTGGAAGAGGAAGGACAGGGAGACATTCTCTCTGGTAGTGGTACACAAAGTCTCCCTGTCCCCAGGAGTGCAGTGTTAACGTCGCCCACATCTTCAGCAACATCTCAGTGGCACAAGAGTAAGAGTCAGCCTGAGACACCAAGGAGTACCGCAATGAAAAAAAGTGCGTTGTTGAGCCTAAGAGAAAGGAAAACCATGCAGCCTACCATTATCAGCATGTTTGGGGGAGGGGCAGTACGAACGCAACCACCCAATAGCACGTTTGTACAATGCGAAGCTGGCTAAAATGTTAGCACTGGACCTTCTCCCTTTTTCTTTTGTTGAAGGGGTGGGTTTTCTGGAATTTGTGTCAACCATCTGCCCAAAATGGCATGTTCCCAGCCGCTACTATTTTGCCAGAGTTGCTGTTCCAGCACTACATCACGACGTGCTGGAATTGCTTGGAAAAGCCTTGAAGCAGAGTGCTGTTCACAGTATCCACCTGACAACAGACATGTGGACCAGTTGCCAAGCCACAGATTACATGTGCATCACTGCACACTGGATCTCTTTGCAGGGGTTAGAGAACAGATATCTGCTGGTGTTGACGCTGCTGAGATTTTTCATGCCACTCGCAAACATGCAACTGTAGCCATGTTTGCCATGGAGAAATCTCATACTGCTGCAAACATTTTGGAAGAGTTTAACACCAAGGTCTTTGAGTGGCTGCGCCCAAGAGGGCTTAAGATTGGTTTTGTTGCCACGGACAATGGCAGTAATGTAGTTAAGGCCATGGGCGATGGTGGCTATTTCAGGGTCCCGTGTTTGGCACACTGCATTAACATTGTTGTTCAAGACTTTTTGAAAAATGAATCCAAAGTCAGCAACTTACTGGCCACCTGCAGAAGAATATGCACACATTTCAGCCATTCTTTTAAAGCCCGGAAGCAGCTGAGGGTCATTCAACGTGAGCATAAAATGCCAGTCAAAGCACTCATCCAGGAGGTGCCAACACGTTGGAACTCAACTTATTACATGCTTGATCGTCTGTTTGACCTGTACATACCACTCAATGCTTATGTCATGCAAAGATTAGGGTAACCTACTGTGAGAGGCATGACCATTGAGATGGGTCAATGGGACCTCATTAAATGCCTGACTGAGATGCTACTTCCTTTTGAGATCTTCACACGTGAAGTCAGCAGGGAGGACTGTACTATGGGCCAAGCTATCCCATTGTTGCACATGCTAGAGCAACAGCTGAAGGAGGTGTCTGAAACGTACGCAGGTGTGGATGACAAACAAGACGCATATCATTTGGCGGAGTCCTTAGCCGCTCGCTTATCTGTAAATACAAGGATTAAAATAACATTGTGTCACAACAACATTACATTAGTGCCACAATTTTGGATCCACGGTACAAAGTATTTCTGAACAGTAAGGCAGCAATTCCTTTTCGGAAGTGGATGTTGCCAACTACAAAACTTTGATAGCTGAGGAAGCCACTATTTTCAAAAACGAACGGCTAATTACAGGCCCCCACCCCAGGCCATAACAAGTACTACAGGGCATCCAGAGTCAAGTTCTACTCGGAGCCTGAGGGCAGTGCGTTTGCCTCCCAGCAGTCATCGACACCAACAATAACATCAACAACAGCAAGAACAGGATCATCCACAGTACAATCGGCAACTGATTGGTTTCTACGGCAGGGGTATGGTAAGTCCAGTGCTGATGCAAAGGCAAAAAGGCCGAGCACATCGGAGCACCCCTGAACATTGAGCGGACGGTCCAGGCCTATCTGGATGACCCAACAGAGGTCTTCATGGATCGAAACCCATTGGTGTATTGGTATGGGAAAAGAAGCCAATGGACAGTGCTCAGCAGGCTGGCGATAAAGTATCTGGCTTCCCCTGTCACAAGTGTCTCTTCTGAGCGTGTTTTCAGTGCTGCTGGTGCCATTGTAACTTTGGAAAGGACCAGTCTCTCGCCCAAAAGCGTGGAGAGGTTAACCATGATCAAAATGAATCAGCACTTTATACCACCGGATTACAAAATACGTGAATTACAGCAGGAAGAGGAGAGCGACTTGGATGACGTAAGTAGTGGGTTACAGGACCTACTTCTGTCCGAACCACCAGAGTTTGAGGACGAGCTCCTCTTCCCTGACAACTAGGCTTTCAAATTGTTACTTTCTTCCTTCCTTTATTTGTCTGTGTATCTGTCTTTCTGGTTCAAATCAAATCACAACAAATCCATCACCACCGGCTTCTCTTTTTATTTCCCTATTGGAGTTGCACGTCTGTGCATTTAACTGTCCACTCTTCAGAGTCCTGCTTCATCTTCCTGTCTCGCCCTAATTAGTACATTTCCATCAAGCCAGACATTGGAGTACAAGAAATGTTGCCTTTAACAGTCCCTCCATAAGAAGTGAAACGTGACTATAGCTATCCTCTGTTTTGTTTGCGAGCCGAAACTCATCAGTGTCCGAAGGCTACCGCCTCTGCAGGCATCCACAACTCTTCACTGTCAGAACTTGGGCAGGCATCCAAAAGTAAACTCATCACTGTCCGAAGGCTACAGCCTCGGCAGGCATCCAAAGCTCCTCACTGTCAGCACAGAAGGTACTTGGCAGAGAAAGACAAGACTCTTAGAAGAAACTTGCTGACATTTGTGCAAACTCAATTGACCAGCAATGAGCGCTACCCAGGCCGCGGCCCATCTTCACAGTGCTGACCATGTGAAGCAACTTAAACTGTGACAAAGTGCCACAGATGAATAAGACGAAAACCGAAACAGCGACTAACACTCAAAATGAATGTGGAGTAATGATGAGGCCACTGCCCCGTTAAAAAAAAAAACACACAGCTGTCAGAACTAGGCATCTGATGATCTGACAGCCAAAGAGAAGAGCAAGACAGGTAATGATGGCATGCATTGGATGCTTGCTGACTCTGAGCGATTGCTGTTGTTTGTTGTGTTGATGTTGTGCATGAAGTCGAACTCTACTCTACTAGTTAATCTACAAAGTGAAAGTGACTCAAGTGACAGTCAATGTTTCCCTTCTTGTTGTTTAATAACCAAATTGTACTCCTACTACTGCAGGTGCAGGCCAATATCTGTTGCAATTTTTTAATATGGACTTAATCGGAGTCACTGTACAGACTGAGTTGGAGTTGGACAACACGTACCACACCATGATGATGACCATACTATCTTTGCACGCAGTCAGTCAGTTGGATCGGAGATGATTGAAGGAATAACTGCGTTTCATGAAGTGGCATAAAAGGTAAACATAAACACAACAATTCAACAAGAAAGTAAACACAGCAGACCTACATGTCCATGTAGTGGTGGAGTCGAGTGTAGTCATATGACTGACAGCGGCGCATTAATTTTGTCACTTAATTTTGAAAATGCTAGGTTGCTGTATATGCCTTTTGTCTGGCTCTGTCAAAATTTAAGGTAAATGGAGGTTGGGTCACGGGCTGGTGCTGTGGTGGGCCTGTTCTGTCCTGTTGTTGTTGTAGCATAATGCTGTAAACAGAATATACACGATATATCCAAGCCACCTCAGTCTGAAAGTGTTCTCTCTCTCTTCTTGGACTCCACCGTAATTGATGCTTTTTTTTATTCATTGATTTTTCAATACCCCTTTTGTTTTTCCATCTACACTTACAGGACGGCCTTTACCCTGTGCTATACTGGGAGACACAACTCACACTTACCTTACCAATCCGCATCAGGCAGGCAGTGGCACCCAAGATTGATGTGCGGAGCGTCCATGGCAGATAGGACCAAGCCAGGAAGGACGAGAGATTCAACTCCACAATTTGACCAGGATAATACAGTAACTTTAGTATCATTCATCATTCGTCTTTTAATTAATTTGAATCCTTTTTTCTCTTCAATCATTACGACTGTGTGTTGTGTTGTTGTTTGTTTGCTAATTGATCCCTACAACTATTTTTTAATTTTCTTTGCTATCTTTAAAAGTAAGCCCGGTACAACATGGAATTTGGGTCTCTGAGGGCATATTACAGGCAAGGCAAATTGCATAGAATATACTGCTGCCCTGTACTGTCTAATTGTCTAGTAGTAGTTAGTAAGTACTACTCATTAACCATCAAGTTATCTTCATCATGCATGCATTTCCTTTTTCTCCCTTTATAGATTTATTGGATAAGATCATGGTCGTCTGCCAAGATTGCGCTTTGCTTTTGTTGTGTCCATGTGTACTGTTTTTCTTTGTCAAACCTTTCCCCAAACCCCCCTTCCCATCCATTCATCAAACCCTAACCCTCTTCCCCCGGGCTGTGATTTATATTGAGGTGTGATGTGACTACATAAAATGTACACCAATTGATCACACGCTTGCTGGGGCAGATGTGGTGAAAGCAACACTAATTCAATTTCAAGGCAGGGCGAGGAGCTTCTTCTGCTTGCCCACCCCATGCTCAGTCTATGTGAAAGCCAATTTTTTTTCCAAAGGGACCGTCACCTAATACATCATGATTAATTGTCGGCATTGATTGGATTCATCATCAACATCCTACCAGTGCTACCACACAGCAGTAAAGGTTACGAATTACGATTGTGTTAAGTTAAGTGACTCACTCGACAACTACAGTTTGTAACTTCTTGTACTAGGCTGTCCCCGCCACCATTATGTTTTATTTGACTTTAGCAGTTGCAAATGCAATATTGTTTGTTTGGCAGTCTTCTTCTGTACTGTACTTTACTTCGTTCTACTACTCCTCCCACAGTCGCTCTCAGGCAAGTGACTGTCTCTTTTATTTTTTTGCAAATGCTACTGCCAGTGTCTACTACTACCACCACAACCATGGCATCTTCTCCATTCTCTTGGGAAACCATGCAGCCATCGCTGTGCCGAACTTAATCATCATCAATCACAGGTAAGATAAGTTTGGTGGGAGGTATAATGGACTAGGAGGAGAGACTGACAGTACTAGTAGGACAAATAACTCAGTGAGGGGTACCGCATCTATCTGTTTGTGTTACATCATCGGCATATTATTTAAATCAAACACTGGCTGCGGCCCTGCAGCAGCAAGGAAACCATGTGACGTAAATTCGTAAAACAGTAACCCCCACAAAACATTAACATTGTATGTTTAAGTATAAATATAATTTATTACCCTAACAAAAATAAACTATCCCACACCTGACCCACCCCTCTCCCTAACCCCAACCAATGTCCAAAACGAAAAAGTCCAAAGAATGTCCAGAAACCTCAACGCCCAATTCCCACCCACCAACAAAAGGAATAAAAAAGGGGCAATCCAACAGCGTCCTATAGTTCTTCTTATATTCGGCGGGCTTTTAGGTGTTTGTCCACCAGTATTTTGACACGCTCCTCTAGTTGCTCCTCTAGCCGTGACATCCGGAGGAGCATCTGGCGGCGAAATGCCCTGCAGTGGCATCCAGGGTGGGGGACAGCAGTGCTGGTTGATAGAGAATTGCGGCGGGCGGCTGCCAGACCGCGGCACCGTACCACTGGAGGTGGGGCCTGGCTGGGGCCATGGGCATCGGGGGAGGCTGCAGCTGCTGCTGCCTCCTCCTCCTCCTCCTCCGCCTGAGCCACCAGCCGCCGGTACTCCTCACAGATGGCCTCCAGTTTCCGGCGCCGGGCCGTGGCTGCCAACTCCTTCCAAGATGGTTTTTCTTGGGAAGGAGTACTATCTATATCAAGAAAGAAAAAGAATATTGTTGTAACCAGTACTCTTAGCAAAACAGTAACACAAAATTAATTCAACACATAGTGGCACAGTAGCACTAGCAAGAAGCACAGTACATAACATTTGTGGTAATAATCTATCTATCCTCCCACTTCCTCAGCCTCTAACATTTGTGGGAGTTTCAGGCATTATACTAGCACTATGGACTCCAGTACACAGTACACCAGTCTTCTTCTTATCTCTAGTTTAGCGAAATTACATAACCTGGTTGTAGCCGGCATGCCAGCTCAGTCATCTATGCTTGCACCCAAGACAAACATACGAGTCATGACGCAGACTCACGTTAGTTTTATTTACTACTGTCTGCAGGTGGGGAAGCTCGTATTTTTCTATTACGGGTGGCACTGGCCATACTCTCTCTGTTACATGAAGGGCAATTGGTCAATTTCACTTTCACAGTGCCCTGGCTACTACAAAAAGGCAGATTATATATCTGATCCAATGATCATTGCTTATATATGGGACGACGACATAAGGTCAGTAGCGGTCGGTGGTGGGAGTGCTGCCGGGCGGTGATGTGGGGAGGGACAGGGTGGGGGGTAGTAAACTATGGATTATGGCCAATTACAGGTAAGTAAACATATAAATAAATAAAACTAATTTCGTTGCGCGCACTGCATCGCATTTGGCGGTTCAGTCCGCACAATGAAATTCGCTTTATTTATTTTTATGTTTACAGTAAAGTTACCTGTATTTGGCCGCGTAATACATTGTTTACTACCCCCCACCCTGCCCCTCCCCACATCAGCGCCCGGCAGCACTCCCACCACCGACCGCTACTGCATAAGGTACTTTGTTTTGATTGACTGTGTAACCAACAGATAGGCCACCCTTTGCAGGCTGGCTGACACATTCAAAAATAAATTAACATAGGTAGGGAGTGGTCCTCGGAGTCGAAGGAAGGCGCTTGATAACTAACTATACACAATATATATCATGTGCTTGCAAACTATTGTGAGTCAACTGTATTCTGAAAATACAACTTGTATTCCCTCGGCTTTGCTACTCTGGCGCGGTTTCTTTTACATTCCCTTAAAACTAAGACTCTGCATCCCGTGACAGTCTCCACCTATGCTGTCTATGATGAATACATACAGGCATCCATCCATTCTAAGTAAATGTCTATCATTCTTCTTAATCTCTCCACAAACCTTACTTTGTTTCACCAACAACAACCCATGCGTCCACTCCTTCCTTGCTTGCCTTGGCTTTGAGTTTCACCCAAACAACGCTGATGATTCTTGCTATCCACAGTATCCACCCATACTGTGTCGCCAACCCAGGCAGGCATCCATTCTTCTTTCACCTTCCACCCATCCTTCAACAACACATGCATCTGATTCCTATCAGCCACCTATCCATGCTTCCAACGTATCCTTCTCTGCCAGTCATATTAAATCTCGCCCGTCCTTCCTCCTTCCACCCTTCTTTCCCTTTTTGTTCAACACATCCATCAAGGTCATCTGATCTGACTTTTAGTCTTCTCCATAAAACTTTCACAGCTGAGTTGGAGTCAGATAGAAGAGGCCATTGGTTAATCAAGTCACGCTGCTAATGCTATTGCTACTGCATTGCTAATGCTAAGTAAAGGGTGTCTTCTTCAACCGTTGTATAATGTTCACTACAACAACTTCATACCTAATAAGTATCAACAACAGTACAGTGAGTGAAGTGAACACCCTTCCAGCTAGTGCAATGTCAATAAGTAATGAATATAACTTACCACCGCCCGCCACTGCTGCTGGCTCACCCCTGTAGCTCCTGCAGGTGCCGCATCTCCTGCCCCCTCCGGAATGGTCGCATCGCCGCTGGCCCTGCTGGCACTGGTGGTCGCTAGTACGCCTAGAAAAAAACATGACACATTTTTAGATGCATGTACACCTCCCCCTATTTATTCGTTTTCACTAGCAAGATTGAAAAAAAAAGTTAATACATACATATACATCACTAGTCCAAATCGGGTACTAGAGTAGAGTCAGTAGACACTAGTAGTGTTATGGTCCCTAGGGTCATTATTATAGTATACTCTACTCTTTGCAAAGTTAGCCTGAGCCATGCAACCATTTTTCGCTTCATGTCTTTTGCGCATGTTACCTCGCAGCTTTTGTTGTGCAGTAACAGTAAGACGCCATTTGGAGCCCACATGAGCTCATACAGCTACTGTCTGAGCGTTGCGTACAAGAGGTCGAAAAACAAGCCACTTTGTTATGGAGTTCGGTTAGTCCGTATTGCTTAGCCATAAGTAACATGTTACACTTTTTGGCATGACTGAGAAATGCTTGCATTATACTATCTAACGCGCACCATTTTTCTCATAACAGGCAGAAGATTCCCTTCTACAAACCAGAGATTTGCAGAGCTTATGAATGATGCATGCCATGTAATTCTACGTTCTACGGTGAGGAGTTTCCCAGAATTCGCTCAGATCTTTTGTCTTCTATCATGCACTTGTAACAATGTTTATTGTTTTAATCTTATGCATTTTGCTGTTGGAGCTGGCTGGAGTACACTGAATTTTATAGAACAACATACAGAGCTTGTTAGTTGAAAATAAACCTTTGAACTTACACATAGACTCTGTGGTATTTGGTGTGGTAGTGGTGGTGGACTTACACGAGTGAGTGAGCGAAAGGTTATCTGTTCTGGGTTGTGTAATCATTGGGTATCTTCGGGTGGGGGTTCGAGGACCTAATGAGACACTATAGCTAGTCGTTCAGGGGATTGTGGGTTCACTTCTGACTGAGGTGTGAGGAAGGTCCAACCTCCCATCACCAACATCCTATTTTCTTGTGCATAGTTCTGTATGTGGCTGTGCAGAATCCCCACATCAATAGTAGTATGTACTATATCCTATCAAAAATAGTCAAATATCTGGTTGGGCATTTTGTTTGTGGTAATTGTCAAAGCCTCAAGATTAAGAAGACTAGAAGAGGACAACCCAAAGGACTGGACTCAGTGGCTAGAGCTATTGGTCAATCTGAGTTTTATTCAAAACCGTTAAATAAAGAGTGGCAAACTGGGCAAGCTTAGCGACAGACTAATAGTAGTAGTACAGACATTCATAGCAGAGGCAGTTAGAACTTAGAGGCAGGGATAACCAGAATTTAGAAACAGATAGTCAAGTCAAGATCAAAGAAGCTTTTGTAAAAATAGAATTAGGAAGTGGAACCAGAATTAATAGTTCGGAAAAAATGAGGTGCAGTAAAAGTTAGGGCAATATAATTGTTAATATTAACCACTGGAGGACTTACTGGGGCCAGCAGCAGGGCCCTCGGTAGAGGAGCGGTCCTCTGGTGGTTGTCCCGCCGACTCAGACCCCGTCTTCTTGCCCCTGGGTGCTGCAGATCAGTGATCATGTAAGAGATAATAAAGAAAGACACAAACATTAATGATAGGAAACAAAAATTGCAATAAAATTGACCTATCTAATCCGATCGACTACTGGCTTGCGGGATTCACGGACCGTCTACTTATTTAGGAACACTAATTCAGTGTTCCATTCTGATTGATTCAAATAAAATCCAGAACACTAACTAAGCCTAAGTACCACCTGACCTAGCCCACCTATTCCAGACGGGCCAATTGTTCACTAAGTCTGCATTTCCATTTTTTTAGCCCTCAAAAATGCATAGATGAGAAGGAGGACACATGCATAAATTTCTGCATACACCAAATTGTTGGTTGGTTGCGTCTGATGTTCTGTTACTGACTGACACTGCTAAGCCTACCACTCACTAAACAAACTACAAAAGGTTCTACTAAGGACTGGGGTAAACAGCACTCAGTGACAGAGGATGCGTCACGCAGACCGCTCAAAAATTATCAACTAATAGTAACTAAACCTAGTATCAATCCATCCACCACTATTTGACAGGAGGACAAAGGAAGGACTAGAGTCTCTCTAGCAATAGCATTACCTAACTTAAGTTCTCTAAAGTAAACTCTTACATAATAATAAGGACAAGCGAGCGCAAAGTTGCAAACAAGTAAGAGTAGCGCCCAGCACCTGTGTCCTACAATCACAGAAGATTTTGAAACGTAATATACCTGCAATGTAAGCAGCAGTATTCTTCTTATTCGTAAAAATTTTATACACAATACTTATACTACTATATATATTAGCTACTCACCAAGCCCCACGACCTCGACACCTAGCAGGTCCAACAGGTCCTGCTCCCGGTCCAGGATGTCTGACCACCGGTGTGCCAGCTGGTTATGGGTGCGCCGGACCCCTGAGCAGCGAAACACTGCCCGGCGCACCTTCGCCCACCGGCGGTGATGCTCCTTGGTAGGGTACCCAGAGCCTGGCCTGCCGCCTGCTGCCAAGGTCAAGGGGAGGTGGTGCGGAACAAAAAAAACAAGGGCGGCCACCTCCGCCTCACTAAAAAGCTGCCGGGCTTGCACCCCTGCAGGGCGCAGTCTGCCGCAAGGCAGGCGGCTCTTGGGTGCACGCGCCTTGCCCTTCGAGCAGTTACTGCTGCTGCTACCCTTCGCCATGGTTCTGGGGTGTGTGGGAGGAAGCGGAAAAGAAAAGTTAGAAGGGAAAAATAAAGTTAGGGGAAGAAGTAGGAGCTTAAAGAAGAAAGTTATATAAAACAGTAGAAAAGTACAAAAAACACAGTAAAAAGTAGAAATAAATGCAAAATATAGACTTAGGAACAGAGAGATAGATAAGAAATAAAGAAAAATTGAAAAACAGTGTAAAAAACTAAGGATTGCAAAGATTGAGGGAGGATAGAAAAGCAGGCCCAGAACCATAACATAGAGTGAAAAACAAGATGGCCGCGCCCTTCGCGACCGCGTGGGTAAATTTGCGCGATATTTCTCCCCGAGCACGCAAAAAGCGCCGCAAACACGTACGACGCGTTCCCAAACATGAAATGCGCATCGCGAGCACGCTATACGTGACCCAGAACAGGAAATAAGGGATCGCGAACGGGCGGGACAAGTGAAAAACAAGATGGCCACGCCCATAGGCGACCGCATGGGTAAATTCGCGAGATACTATCCCCCGAGCACGCAAACAGCATCCCGAAAACGCACAACGCGTTCCCGAAGAAGAAAAACGCATCGCGAACGGGCGCAACAAGCAACTACGCACGCTCGCGTAGCGCTTCGACGTCTTCGTGTACCTTCGCGTAGCGCGACTACGCGAACTACGCCCAGGGTTAATCCTATGCCACAGGTCCAAATCAATATTGAGATTTCATAAACAGTCTTACACTCAATCTTTAACTCCAGCATTTGAAGTCTACTGTGCTAAAGCCCAAAGTGGTGCTCTGTATGGAGCAGAGATATGGGGCCACAGTAATGTAAACAAATTAACGATCTGTGAAAATATTTTTGTCAGATCACTTATTTCGGTACCTACTACCACCCCACTGGTTCCCCTGTTCTGTGACCTATGGATGAAGATAATAGGTGACATGGCCTCACTGAAACCTCTTATTTATTGGTTACGCACGTGGACGACTCCCCAGCTCTCTGACTTCTGTGATTCTATGAAGGAGGTATTGATGACCAGTGGCGCTAAAAAATTACTGTGGTTGAAACATATCGCAGGTTGGTGTAAATCGATGAATATGTTGGATCTATGGGAACACCCAGAGAAAGCAACCAGAGGCGACCTACTGAAAATGAAATCCAGGTACTGGGAGGTTGTGGCCGAGCACTATGCTACTAGACCAGCAAATGGCCATCTAACAACGCTATTTTTAAATGCAAGCCATGCCCGTGATTTTAACCTTTCCTGGATCAAATCACACCACCACTTGCTAAAAGTTTATATGCTAGATTTAGATATGGCAACCTGCTCCTAAAGTTTCCCAGGAGGAGGCTACTGGGATATCAACAGATCTATGCCCTGCCTGTGCTAGAACAAAAGAGACTGAAGAACATGTATTTTTCTTTTGTGTTAAATACCAACTGATACGCAGGAGGTGGATAAGACCAATCTGCTTAAATCTTGGAGTCAGGCAATACCAGACTCCATATAGAATTTTAAAAATGGATACATCTGGGCCAACAGTCTTTGCCGTTAGTCGCTTTTTATTCTCCTTTTGGATTACTCGTCAGAGGTTTTTATCCTAGGTCGCATTGATTGCTAGTACCAGAAAACACATTTTGTTTTACTGTGATATGTTGGCTAATGAAATTAATGAATTTGTGCACTGTACATAAGCTTCTTTCTAATACTCTTGCATGTGGCGTGACTCTTAACTGAAAGGTTCCCAATTTGAACCTCGTCTTTTTTATGTTTTGTTAATGCAATGTTCTTATCCCAGTCATTTTTATTGTACATTTTCAACGCAGTCCTCGAAATTATTTTAGATTGCAAATTGATGAATCTTTTTACCTTTGTATACTTTGATGGTTTAAAACAAAATAACCGAATAAAGTTATTTCAATCAGGAGTGGTTCTGTCTCAAGATATTGCACGATAGAGCATTTAGGAGGACATTTAATGTATGTTATTAATATTTACAGTAACCAGAAAACAAGCCAAGATTTAGTCAGAGAAAGGCAGAAAATAAATGCGAGTATGGAGAAACTCTGAGCAATCCCACTGACCTGGTCAGTGACCTGCTCCCCTCCAGCGCAGCTCCACCAAGTAGTTGCTGCCCTTTAGACTCACTGGCCCTTGCTGGGTAGTCAGTTCGAGGCCCTCCTCAACCCGCAGGCTACTCCCTGTGCCTCATCCCTGGTGGTCCAGTGTTAGAGTGTCTCTGCTCTGCTGCTGTTCTGCCCTCTCTCCCTCTTTTTCTGACCCCTTTAACTTCTCCTTCCACCTTTATTTCTGCTATTCTTTTCTTTTTGCCACTTTTGTCTCTTTACTCTTCTTCACTTTTCCCACTTTTACTTCACCCGTTTTCACGCCGCTGCGGACCCCCGCGTCACCCCTTCCAGTGCAGCGTTTCTCGCTCCCCACTTCCCCCCTCAAAGCTGTCCAGCCCTCCCCCTCAAAGTACTTAATGGGGCTCCTTTGGAAGGCACTACCTACTAGGCGACTTCAATGTTAGTGGCATGGTGGTTACTGAAGGGGTCGCACTTACCTCTGGTAGACCACGTCTGTTAAGTCAAGACCACCAAGAACGAAAGGCAGTGTCAGAGGCCCACCCAAACACCACCCGAGTGACACATGAAGCATTCACATATATACTAAATGTCTTCTTTGGTCCACTACCTGTGCCATTAACTACATGACAGCATCAGACTCATCAGTTGTCAGATGGTGGAAGGACATACTTCAACTGAGTCAACCTTAAATACTCTGGGGCAACTGCTGGAAAGACAACCTTTTTTGTCAAAAATGACACAATTTGCTTTTAGGGACGGCACCGCTCCATCTCTCCCATTTACTACACCTGCCTCTCCATCCTCTCAAACATCTCCACAGTGAAAACTGAGGAGAGCAACAAGAACACCACATATTTACCCAGTGGAGGAGCCTGCTCCAAACAAATGAATACTGGACATTGTTGAATTATTTTACACTTGCTTTAAAAAATGAGAATAAAGTTTTATGCTAAATATGTTACTACATTTCTTGGATAGTAAGTGTGAAAATGCCTACTTCTCTTGTTAGAATTTTATGGTGTGAACAACAATACCTATCATCATTTGCTTGTCATTGCTGAAACTTGTGATAAGATTGTCTTATGAAATTAAAAGAAATCTGGGCCTAAATACGATGTTGTGCGGTTGCGGAAAGGAAACGCCCGACCTTAGGTCAGCGGTTCCAAACGCAGGATTATGATTCGACCACCCATAGGGTGGTCGCAAACGTCCATTTGGCAATGGAAGCTTGTGCGGGGACGGAAAGGGCCGCAGCACAACCTTCCATTGACAAATAGATGTTTGTAAACATCCCTGCACCCTGTGGCAGTCATCATGCGGTGCCTGCCACACGGTGCAGGGATGTTTAGGGGGGCACCATAGTTGTCCCCCAAGCCCCATTGCAGAGGGCTTGGGGGGAAGGGGACCCTGCTAGGGACCCCCAAAGACAGTTTCCGACAGCCTTTTCATGTCAGAAAGGCCTACATGAAATGGCTGTTGGAAAGTGCCATCATAATCCCGTTGGCGGAGCCGAGCCTGGCTCTGCCGTCATTAGGGGATTTTGCTGGCTTCAGACGCTCAGGCGGGATCCTCGAGCCCATTGGAACTGCGTCGGAATCCCCCTGCTGGTTTAATTCCAACCATCGTCATGCTAATGTTGGAATGGAAATTGTTTTTGGTCGGCTGCCCTATGCATTGTACAATTTAAGTTAGCATTCGCAGCACCATTTTGTATTCAGCCGCCATTTCGTATCATGATCGAAACCAAGCTTCTGTCTCATTTTGTCTGAATCAGCAGAAAGCAGCCTCGGTGTATTTTTTTTCTATTTCTCCAAGGTTGAGCTTCGCTGCACTAATGAATAGACTGTTTTGTCATTACATACCTTTCACATTAGAATAGGCCTGCTCCCACTCTCAGAGAGACGGGCAAAGTAACCTTGAAACTGAGATAGCATGTACCCGAGTCTCAGGACCGCAGCTCATCCTTCTGTATTTTCTTTGTTCACCAGCTACTAACTGGAAAATTCCAGCCTGGGCGTGTCTTTGGGGGTACTGGAAATGTATATCTGGTATTACCATGTTGGCGGGGGTCAGTCCCTCTGCAGCAATCTAAGGAGGCTGGGCAGACTGGACTCTGTTCGAGTGTAAGACTAATAAATAACTTTGGTTTGTATTCTCTACTGTCTGACCGACTCTTCATTTGTTTGGAAGGCTGAGAGGTGGTCGTGAGTGACCCGGGTGGCCCTAATCGGGTCACTTCCTTCAGTTGGTGCCCGAACAGGGACTCCATCGGGTGGCCCATCGTCGCCCGTGGACGGGAGAGGAAGACGGGGCCACATCGGTTCGGATGGGCGGACCGGAGATCCCTGCATGAGAGAGTCTGGTACTCGCAGCTGCCCCGTCTGTCTGACCGGGTGGTGCCTCACCCAGTGGTTATCCCGACTGGGGTCCTGAACGGTGAAACCCTTGGATCTGACCGTTTGGTCCGAAGAGTCGGCAGTGGAGAATAAATTTGTTTGACCTCTCCCTCGCCACCGTCCCTCGCATTCGAAGAACTCCCACCGGCGGCAGATCCTTCTCCCACCTCGCCGCCAAGACCTGGAACACCCTTCCACTAAGCCTACGACAGACCCAAGACCTGCTGACCTTCAGGAGGCTACTCAAGACCTGGTTGTTCGACCAGTAGCAGCACCCCGCCCCCCCCTTTTTTTCTTTTTTCCCTAGCGCCTTGAGACCCTCACGGGTAAGTAGTGCGCTTTACAAATTCTGTGATTGATTGTGTGCACCAGGTGAGTTTGCTTTGGTTCTTTGTGGCTATGGCGCCATTTTGGTTTGTGTTTGGTACGGTCTGAGGATCGTTTTTGGACAAGCGCTTGAATTTGTTTGAGTTCTTTGTAAACATTGTACCACTTTGGTTTGTATTTGATGAGGTCTGAGGACCAACTTTGTTAAGATATTTGCAAATATCTGCTCGGCATAAATGGTGAACTAGTTTTCTCGTGAAAAAATGCCTTGTTTTAGCAAATTGTGTTGTGTGGGCTGTCATTGTTGTTCAACTGATGCTCGTTTGGAAGAAAGTCAGCCTGCGCCTCCGGAGGGCACACCGAACTTTGACATGTATGTGAAGCATGGCCTTGGCACCTATTATGTTTAGTACGCTATGGCACAAATATACGAGGGACAATGCCGAATTGCAGTGGCCGTTGACCGGCCCTTTTGATTAACAAAAACTTAATTTTCTCCAGGATAAATTGTTTGCGAAAAGAAGTAGGCAGTCAATGTTTGATTCCCTCAGAACATGGCAAAAGGAAGCTAAACAGACGAATGAAAGCAGATAAGGAGGCCCGGAAGGGAAAAATGCAGACAGTGACCCAGAAAGCTGTGGCGTATGATAGAGAGAAAACAGAGAAAGGGATAGAGTGTGCTGATAGGAAATTTCGATTGCAGTGTGAAAAGTCTTATGTTGCTCAAGACGAAACTGATACATTTGTGGAGGAATTGTTAGAGACTCGACCTCCACCCCCATATGCCCCGCAGAGAATATATCCTGCCATCCCACATCCTCAGTCGTCTGTCTCCTCTGCTCCTGCTGTCTCGGTTTCCTCTGTTGTTGATTCAGCTGCTTTGCCACTGCACCCCCTGTCCTTTCTGTGGCTTTGCCTTCTGCGCCTGCGATGACTGCTAGTCGTCCTGCTACGCCAATTGTGTCGGCGTCTCTCTCTCTCCAGGCCTACCCACAACACAGTCACTAACGACATTGGTGCCTGCTCCTTCTGTTACTACTCCTTCCCTTTTCCTTCATTCCCCGACAGTACTGAGTAGCGGAACGCCTGTATGTGGATCAGGGGACTGGGCAACTGCTAGGGAGCGACTGGGGCAGATATTGGAACAATCTGATGTGGGAGAGGAAGAGAAAAAGGAGGTAGCCAATCAGGCCGCTCAGTGGGCTCGTCACCCCATTTACAGTGTGGAGTGTGATGAAAGATTATGAGCCTTTTGTGCAGCAGCATGCTCTCAGGCACATGTCGGCTACTTTAATTGGACTGTGGGAGCAGTGTTTCAATGATTATTTATGATATTAGGGACAATGTGTATGTTGCTGGTATGGCACCTTGTGAGGTTTTTGGTAATGTTGCAACGCTAGTTGCTTATCGAGGTAGGTTGCTTGAGAAGGAGGTCCATCCCATATATCCCCCTGAGTTACCGGAGCTCCGGGATCAGCATAATGCTGTGGTTCGACCAAGGGTAGAGGCCCGTTTCCAAGAACAGTGGGTTTATACCCCATGGAACAGCAGTGAGGTGTTGTCCCTTAAGACTCAGTTACCCGACCCCAGGAAAAATACTACTGCTTATTATAAGGAGTTAACAGAGGCCGCTTCATCAACAGTGATGACGCTTGTGGATATCGAAATGTTTTTTGGTTTGCTGGTACCCGTTGATATTTGGAGGCAGGTACACACACAGGACCACGCTGCGGAATTGGGTGGCACCTGGGATCAGATTAAAGTATGGGACCAAGAGAGGAAGCCTGGTGAGAAGCCTAGCGCCGAGATACTAGCTTTGCCCGTACGAATTATTACCTATATGCACTCTCTTATTCCACCAAGACGGGTAGATTGGGGCAAGTTAACGGCATGTCGTCAGAAGAAAGATGAAAGGGTGTCTGATATTTTTACTCGGTTTGAAGGTGTGTTCTTGGATTTTAGCGGGCAGGACTTATCGGTGGAAGGGGGTGTCCAATTGTTTGTTAACAGATTCGTTACGAACTTGCTTCCTGAGATCGCGACTACATCCTCCCCTTCTGTGATATTGAGTATGGCACAGTATTATGAACACAAGGAAAATGAGGAGCAGGAGAAGGTGGAGAAGAAGCACAAGGAGTTGAAGATGAAGGTGCTGTTACAGCAGGCATCTAGGGTAAATGGTAGAGGACGTAGTGGTGGCCCCGCTCAGCAGCTTCCCCGCACTAGCAGAAATGCTGCGCTTGTAGGGCCGAATCAGTGTGCGTATTGCAAGGAGGAGGGGCACTGGCGTACCGAGTGCCCAGTGTTGTTACAGAAAGTTGCGGCCCCTAGAGGACGGAGTTCTCGTTGATGGGGTCATGGAGAAAGTGATCAAGACAGGGTTCAGGAAACTGAGACATCACAGGGTCGCTCTGACCAGAACTATTTTGATGATCCTCGAGGGAGACAGTATTATCACGATGACTATGATCTGGATGAGGTGACAGGGATGTCTCACAGCTAGGACAGCCAGGGACAGGGTGAGGGACCAGTCCAGATACCTGTAGATCAGTGCAGTCCTTATGTTACCGCAGATTTGCAAGGCTCAGTTAAGAAATTCTTGGTGGATACAGGTGCAATGAATAGCTCGGTTTCTCATTTGCTGGTCCCCGGGGCAGCTCTGTCTGGCCAAAATAATGTTTCGGTAGGCTTTTCTGGTGTGCCGGTAGTGAGCCCCATTTCCAAACCTCTTGCCTTGACTATCGGTCCTTTTACTGTGGATTCGCCATTTCTGTTGACATCTAATTGCGGAGAAAATTTGATGGGCTTGGATTTATTAAAGAAGCTGCATGCTACAATTTTTTGTTCCCTGGAAGGTGTTTACATGACGATGGGCCCGAACGTAGTCAGTACTAAACAATGACTGTCCAAAGATGCACCCCTCCCTGCTGAATTTAAGAATGTGCCACCCACGTTGTGGGCTACTGGTGACACGGATGTAGGACTCTTACAGATACCCCCAGTTTCTATTAAGATTAGAGACAATGTAGTTTTGTCTCGTATTCCCCAGTACAAAATACCGCAAGCAGGGGAGCGAGCTCTCTTGCAGATTATACAGGACCTGATTAAGTCGGGAGTTGTTGAAGAGATGGCTGCTAATGTGTGTAATAGCCCCATTTTTCCGATTCTTAAAAGGGCACCCTCGGGTTACTCCGATGACCATCCTGATGTTTATCGTTTTGTGATTGATTTGCGCGAAGTTAATAAGATTGTAGTTCTTCAGTTCCCAGTGGTCCCCGACATTACTGCCCTCCTGACGATGATTCCTTCCTCTGCAAAGTTCTTTTCTGTCATTGACCTGAAAAACTAATTCTTAAGTATTCTGATCCATCCAGACAGCAGGTACTTGTTCAGTTTTACACTAGCTGGCAGAAGCTTTAGATTTTGTTGAGCTCCTCAGGGCTATACTGAGAGCCCTAGTATGTATAGTCAAGCTTTAAAAGCCCAATTGGACTCCCTTACTCTTCCCTCAGGTAATGTATTGATCCAATATGTAGATGACCTTCTCATTGCTTCTGAACACTGAGAAGGGTTGCAAAGACAGCACGATTAAATTGTTGCTACATCTGGCACACCATGGACATAAAGTGTCCCTTTCCAAATTTCAATATTGTCGACAGGAGGTCACCTATTTAGGTCACCTACTGTCAAAGGAGGGTAGGAGGTTGACCCCTGAGCGCATTAGTACCATTGTTAAAATGCCTATCCCTAAAACCCAGAGGGATGTGCGCGCTTTTATTGGCATTACCTCCTACTGTCGTCAGTGGATTCCTAACTACTCCTTACTAACAAATTCTCTGCTGGCACTAACCACTAAAGATGTGCATGAACCCTTGCCTTGGATGCCTGAATGGAGCGATACCAAAGGGGATGATGGACGGAGCGCTTGAGTAAATCAAACACTCACCCCCAGTCAACTAATCTGGGTTTAATCCATCATCATTCTTTAGCTCACTCCACCACCCCAGTTCAGACATGGCCATATGAAAATCAGTCTGACCCTGTGCCTCATGGGAACAGTCCAGCCCGAACTGCCAAGCCATGTCTTCCCTGGACCGGAAACAAGCATCCTGGGACCGGTTTCTGGCTATTCAGCTGTCATCAGCCAGGCTAGCTTGAATCCAGTGGCAAAGTGAGCAAGGGACCCACGTCTGGGCATACCCTGCCAACTTAGGGCGAACAAAGCGATACCAAAGGGGATGATGGACGGAGCGCTTGAGTAAATCAAACAGCAATCTTTTGAGCAATGACAAGTTGCGCTTTGCTCTGCGCCTGTGCTCGGTACGTCTGATTATGGAAAGCCGTTCGTGCTATACGTACACGAGTCGGCCGGTTGTGCGCTGTCTTAAAACAGGCCTTTGGAGGTAAGCAGCGGCCATGTGCTTATTTCTCAGCTGCGCTTGACCCTGTTGCAAGAGCCCTCCCGAGCTGTCTAAGAGCGGTCGCGGTCGCGGCTGTGGCTGTCTCTATCCGACAATCGGCGGGGCTCGTACTTGATACTGATCTCACAGTCATGGTACCCCATGCTGTGGATACACTTCTGAATAAGACAAAGACGCAGCACCTCACCAGTGCACGTCTGACCGGTTATGAGTTAACTTTTTTGCACCACACGTCACGATTAAAAGATGTGCCACCCTGAACCCAGCCACGTTACTACCCCTCCCTTCTGAGAGTGAGGAAATTGACATACATGATTGCATTTTTCGGACTGAGGAAGGGACGGGTAAACCTGACTGATGATCCCTTTTCTGACCCCCAAGGGGAACTATATGTCGATGGCTCTTGTTTCAAATTACCGGATGGCACCACAACTGCTGCATACACAATCACGACACTGCACACGGTAGTTGAGACATCACAAGTTCCCTATCAGTCGGCACAAGCTGCAGAGCTTGTTGTCCTTATACGAGCTTGTGAATTGAATGAGGGACTGGCTGTCAATATCTATACTGACAGCCAGTATGCTTTCGGAGTCGCCCATCATTTTGGACGGCTCTGGGCAGAGAGAGGGTTTCTCACTTCCCATGGGATGAAGATCCAGCATGGCCCTTTGATACATAGGCTTTAGTCGGCTATGACACTCCTCAAGAAATTAGCGATAGTGAAGTGCAGCGCCCACAAGGCAATTACTGACAACGTCGGTAGGGGGGATGCATTTGCAGATCAGACAGCTAAGAGACAGCTCGAACGAAGATGAAAAAGATGTTTGTAGCAGGTCCCGCTAGGTGGGTGCCCGAGGTTACTATGTTTGAGGATACGCTGGACAATGTGAAGGAGATTCCGAGTGAGGCAATGATTGAAGAGTTAGCAGTATGGCAGGAAAGCACAGCATGTTTGGATGAGGAAGTGTGTTGGACGGATAAGTCAGGGAAAAAGAGATGGAATTTACCAGATGCATATGTCCTCCCTGTAGTCACTATGGCGCACGGGCCAGCCCATATCAGTGCAAAAGGCATTTGTAAATTGTTAGACCCTGTATGGCAGAATGACAACATTCCCAAGGCCGCTGCTCATTTGGTCAAATACAAGTACTGGATTTACATTTTTATGGTATGCATGATGCATAATCCTGGAAAAGGTACCCCTACACCCCCTGGTAATTTTGCACCTCCCACTTTCCCTTTTGAGATCTCCGGATGGACTTCATCGAAATGGAGCGAGTCAACAATTTGAAATATATGTTAGTGGTTGTTTGTGCATTCAGTAAATGGGTTGAGGCTTACCCTACTAAAGAAACCACAGCCGTGGCGACTGCGAAAGCACTCCTAAAGGAGTTCTTCCATCGTTTCGGTTTGTCCCGTTTGATTTGGAGTGACAACGGCAGCCATTTTAATTCAGAGGTCATCCAGTTAGTGTGTGAAGGTCTACATATCAAACAGAAATTTCATGCTGCACACCACCCCCAGCCAGCAGGCTTAGTTGAGAAGTACAACGGTACTCTCAAACTGAAATTGGCAAAGACTCAGGAGAGCACAGGGTTGCAGTGGCCAGATGCTTTACCATTACTCTTTTTGTCTACGAGAGTCACAGCTCACTCTAGGACAGGACTGTCACCCTACGAGGTCGTGTTTGGGCACCCAGCAAATGTTTGGGGCGTCCTGCGACCTCAAAAATTCTCAGACATTGAATATCCTTTGTTAGTGGACTATTTGTATGAGTTAACTAAAAATCTGCATTCTATTCACCAACAGATCCAAGATACACTTCCACCTGTACCTGAGGGACCAGGGCATGGTATTCGGCCTGGAGATTTTATCCTCATGCAACACTTTCAGAGGAAAGGAAGTTTGGAGCCGCGGTGGAAGGGGCCTGTTCAAGTGCTCCTTGCCACCCGCACCACGGTCAAGGTCGCCGGCCGAAAGAATTGGATTCACTGCCAGCACTGTCGGAAAGTACCTCTTCCTCTGCCTTACGGCCAGTGGGTCCTTGATGGCCCTGGGGACTCGGAGTGGTAACAGGTGTCCTGCTTTGTCCCCTTTTCGGATGCCCAGCTAACGTGGACCCAAACGGAGGATGAGAATGATGCAGTGTTGAATGCAGCAGTGCCCCCCGAGGTCTGGGCCATTTGGGAGCCCCGTTCTACTAGCCCATCTGTGCTTGAGTCCCAGCCCATTGGCCCCTCTGTGTTTGAGCCCCTTTTTACTGACCCTTCTGTGCCTGGAGTAGCTAGGTACTATTTGTGTCCTCGACAGGGGAACAGTGCACCAAAGGAGAAGTCAGATTAGTAGGGATGGACTGTAAGAAATAGGGTGTACCTTGTCTGTGGTGCCAACTGTAGTTTAGGGAGAGGGAGATTGGTGCATTGTTCGGACATTGGACAGGATTGATCAAGTGTGCTCCCCTGGAAAGGGGGGTGTCTTATCCTGAGCGACGTGGGATTCTTCAAGAGCTGGTCTGACAGCTCCACCGCCGGTGCTCAACAGCGCCAACGTTGATGAACAATAGGAGTCTACCAGCGAGGCTCAAACTGACCCTGGGAACATTTGCCCCCTTTTGCCTTCTTGCCATTAGCCCTATTGCATTTCCTTTCCTCTATGGTAGAAATGTATCTGCTATTTACGATATTGGTGCTAGCGATTACATTTGTTTGATTTGACTACTTCTCGTTACTCTATTCTGGGCCATGCGTCCCTGAGAAGGATGACTTCAACAATGGTAGAGTCCATCTTACTGCCCTTGATTTCTTCTCGAGAGATGAAATCAAGTACAGCGTTGACTCCATTGTAAGAGTTAAAGCCCCCGCCCCGGATGGTATTCCAGGCGATGTCTTTGTTAGTGACCCCGAGAATTGGGCATCTTACATCTTGGCCCTAGCAAACGGGATTACAGCAGGGGCCCAAATACCATCTTCATGGAAGGGAGCGGAGGTAATTCCTGTATACAAGAAGGGCAATAGATCTGCACCTTACAATTACAGGCCTATTAGCCTCATTGATTGTGTACAGAAGGTCTTCGCATGTGCACTCCTTCTGAAAATACAGGCCTGGATCACCGACCATAATATTCTGTCTGTATATCAAGCTGGGTTGAGGCAAAAAACAAGTACTATTGACCGGGCATTTTGTTTCCTTTTATTGACCTGGAAAACGGTGGTTTTTGGACAAGGAAGCCTCTATGTAGCTTTTAATGATCTAAGGTCTGCTTTCGACCTAGTCCCAAGAGATAAGTTTTAGACTGTCCTCAAAGAGATGGGCCTTCCTCCCATGGTTTTAGCACTTGTCATCCGCCTCCATTAGTCTGACTACGCAAGGGTTTGCTGGGGCAATCAAGGGCATCTTACTGATCAAATTAAAGTCAACAAGGGGGTCCGGCAAGGTTGTGTACTGGCACCCACACTCTTTTCGTTATATATAAATGGAGTAGTCCAGTACCTCTCTGAGGTCCCCGGAGACGCCCCCACCCTAGGAGGTGACAAAGTGGTTACTTTGCTGTTCGCTGACGATACTTTGTTAGTCTCCAAAACCCCTAGAGGATTACAACTGCTGCTAGACCGATTCAAGGCCTTTTGTGACTCTCTGGGCTTGGAGGTTGTTAGAAATGGGATTTCTGGTTGGCTAAGGCTTGCGCCAAAGCCAGGCAGAAACCACCACTCTAGTCAGGGCAAGGGAGTTACACGCTGAAGATAACCCCTGCTCACCCCCTTGGTAGCTTGGACCGAGCAGTCAGGCTTATCCCAGAGGCAATGTGTAAAGCGTTTGCGCAACACACACTCACAGCAACAACACACTAGGCACACCACAAAAGAAACTCCACACAAGGTTATATCAAAAATAGCCTTTGTATTATCATAAACACATTAGAAACATAATCACACATTTACACTGTGCCAACTGGCACTAGGCAATATTCACAGGGGATTATATACAGGACCAGGCCAATCGGGCCACGGTCAGGATCATCAGAATAGGTAAGTAAGTGTAAAACACAACCAGTAACTACTGGTACCATAATGACCTAAGCATTATCACATTAGCATTAAACACCATCCTAAAATATCATAGCATGACATTAGGCAATAATATTACGCATAAATCACATTAGGCATAAAACATATTAGGCCCAAACCTCATTAGCATAAACACATTATGGAATAAAGCGCAGTGCACCACAGTACACTGACCAGGTGCATACATCACATGAGCAACTGACCCCAGGCCAACCGGCCTTTCACTGGGGCTCAAATGCCCTATGTCCAAAATGTCAGGGCTACTCCTGGACTATCCAATTAGCCCATTGGCTGCCAATACAGCGGAGATACTGCACAATGCGCTGGGGGGCTGGGGTGCACCTCACTCCCTCAAAAGGAATGCCCAACAACGTTGCAGCTGCCCGCTCTCTCTCGCGGTGCAGCTGGAGAATTAGGCTTGGCACCACTGTGCCTTCTGAGCCCCCACTGGGACTCTACAACAATATGCCCCACGTCGCAGCTGCCCACTGTCCGGCGGGGCAGCTGTGAAAATGACCACAGGCACTCACTGGCCTCTCCTGAGCCCCCCCCACTGGGACTCTGAAAAGAATCTGGCCCAAAAGAGAAGTAAACACTGGCACCAACTGTGCCTCCAGAGCCCCCGTTACCGGCCTCCTCCTGGGGCCAAAGCAAACAACACTGAAGTGGAGCCCCACTCACCGGGCTCTTCCTCCGCTGTCCTCTGGCTCCTCCGCTAAACACGCACTGGCACTCAGCACCGACAGTGCCCGGTAGGCTCCCCACTCCTCAACATTGGCACAGGGAACTCTTGAGGCTCCGGACGACCCCTCCTACGCAGCCTCACTCACTGGGAGTTCGCGGTCTCCTCCTGGATGTCCTCCGGTCTTCCTGCAATGTCCGGTGAGCCTGCGAGGTTCCAGGCTGCACGCGGGGCTCTCTCCTCCAGTACGGGAGCCCCGCCTCGAGTCAGGCACTGAGTTGCCCGTCTTCCGCTCTGGCCGTGGCGCAGTTGGCGGCCGGAGCAGCTTCCTCTCCTGGCCTGTTTCGATTGGTGGGCCAGGACTTAGCCCCGCCCACAACCAGGCAAGGCCGCCTGGCTTCCGGGTCGCACTTAACAGTGGCCCGGCGATTCCTCTCGGCGGCTTCCCTCCTCACTCGGGCGCAATGCTGGGTGGGCTCCCGCGTTCAAAATCAACACATAAGCGGGGTGGGCTCCCGCTTAGATCGGCAAAATGCGGGGTGGGCACCCGCTGCACAAAATGAGCGCATAAGCGGGGTGGGCACCCGCCAGTAATCACAAAATGCGGGGTGGGCTCCCGCCGTCTTCCAGCAGCTCGGGGGAATCCCTACCCCGGGATTCCCTCTAGAACATCACGCAGCCCAGCGCTGCAGATGCCAGTTCCTTTCTTCTATTGGCAATTAAAATAAAAGCGCTCACAGGCGCTGGAGGCAACAAAAGTCCTTAGGCTCATGGGCATAGCTGGGCCCATGGAGGCCAGCACACAGGGCCCTCCAGCAGGGAGGCAAGCCCCTGTGGCGGCTCCTCCTGGGCCCCCAGCAGCAGCAAGCCCCCAGCAAGTCCAGAAACAGCACAAAAACATGGGGTCACAGCCCCTATACTTATACTCCTTTTCTCCTTTGTCTGCAGTGCAGGGCTTGGGGGAACCAGATGCAAGTGGTTCAGGGGGAATTGGAGCACTCTGTGTACCAGGCTCCTCTTCCCCTTTGTCAGGTGGGGGCTCAGTGATCAGACACACCACAGGGGGCGGAGCCATCATTGTACAGGCTAGGCACAGATCTATTCAGGGTTAGGGGATTACTCCTCCCACTACTCCCAATGCAGATGTCCCATTCAGCCTGGCGCTGACTCACCCTGCCCCTCCTGGAGCCACACACACCTCACCAGCCCCTGTCACTCAAAAGCCAGACATGCAATTCACATCAGGCAGGCAGACACATAGCACACAGAAATGCCAACTCCTAAAAGTGTCATTTCTAAAATAGTTATAATAAATCTGCGCACACCATTGCATAGCATTTATTATTACTATTTCAAACATACCAAACTTGACCACGCTGCTCCTCTCATATCAGGAATTACCACTGAAACACTTATCAGGGAATCCCCAATGCATTCCTATGGGAGGGCAGGCCAATCTTACCATATATAACACAGAGAGCGCACGCACTTTACACTGGACAGCAGTGCTAAAGTGCCCAGAGGCCTAAAACCACCAACACCATGTCAGAGAAAAGGCTAGGAGAAAGGCAAAAAGTTTAGGATAACCCTGTAAAAAGGGCCAAGTCCAACAAAACCCCCTTCCAGCCAAAACACAGGGTAGACCAATCACTACCTTGATGGGCTTCCCTGCTTTGGGCGATAGAACACGGACGCGGGCCCGCCACTGCAGGGACACCTTCCGGTTCTACGCCACTCTGAACCCATGTGGTTCCCTCTGTAAAAGCTCTCAGGACCAACTAGGCTACCCCACTGGTACTCCCTAGCTGTCCATGGCCAGAACCAGGCTCTAGGCTACCCAGATGTCACTGATCCTTGCCAATCCACAGAGTGGGGGGCAGTAACCCCTGGCACCTAATAGCCATTCTCCACCCTTCCTCTCAGTGTAGTTCCAAACTGCCACTGATCCTCCAACCTGGGGTTCCGCACTCTCCTCCTATGAGAGGCAACCTCAGAACACCACTCACTCACCAGTTCAGGACCTCTCTCTAGCAACTGGTCTACCAACCTGGGATCTAAACCCTCAGGCTGCACCGGTGTCAGAGGCGAGGACTCCCTCCCTCTGCACCCCCTTCCAGAGTACTGCACCCTCCCCATAGGAGTGGTACCTCTAGAAGACAAAACCGGTCAGGACACTGTTTACATTTGTCCTTCCCTCCAGGTCAGACAACACCCGAACCTGGCCTCTCAACCTAGGGACGGAACCCTGCAGCTGAGCACCCGCCTGGCGCACCAGGACTTCCTTGGGAGCACGCATGCCCCCCCTGAGGGTGACATATAACTCATGTGTCGTGTGACAGTCTGCCTGGCGCAGATCTCCCGACCCCTGTCCACCTGACAGTGCGTGAAGACCCCCCAAAACAGAAGTGGTGTCACCATGGTCACTCCTTGGTGACTCAGCCCTTCTGGCTGGCCCCTGACCCACTGGTTCTTCCCCTGGGGACTCTTTCCCCCTCTCACCCCTCAATCTGGACTTCCACACCCTCCACTTAGGAGTGGCACTGCCAGACACCAGAACCACTGGAGCTCCACATACAGACGCTCCAGGTTCTCCTGACACTAGGAGATCCCCCTCAAAATGGCCTACCAGTACAGCCTAGGCCCCCAACCTTGTGTTCCCTTAAGGAACCCTCCAGGCCCTGAGACTGGGTTTTGGGCACCTTGGGACACGCAGCCCCACACTCACTCCTCTGCAGAGACAGGACGTGAGCCCCTACACCCCTCCCAATACACTGGGACCTAGCTGGGCTACTCTGAACCTCTTCCACCACGCAGGTCCGGAAGATACCTGAGCCACTCCTTTTAGGATCACTCCCAAATGCCTCTTCACATCCTCTAACACGCAGCCAGAGGTCTGCCTCCCGTGCAGGTTCCCTGGGATCAGAGAACTCACACCCAATCGTCCAGTGCATCACAACACTCATCCACATACTCCCCCCAAGAATGGTGAGGCAGTTTCTTACTGCCCCTGAATCTCAACCTGTACCCCTCTTCCTGGGAACTAGGTACCATCTTCCGGGCTCTGGGAATGGGACTTCCTGCACTGGACTCCACATTGCTGCCACCACTGGATCCCACCCTTACTGGGGAATCCAGAAAACTAAAACTGCACTTACGGGATAATCTACCCTCCCGAGCTAGTTTCTCCTTGCCAATTAAGTTACCACTGTAGGCCAACCCCAGAAATAGCAAACTGCACAGGGGCAGTCACCTCCTCCAGCTTCTACTGTAGGCCAACCCCAGAAATAGCAGTCTGCACAAGGGCAGTTACCTCCTACAGATTCTCTGGTTTATGTCCTTGGCAAGATGCACAACTCATAGTGCAACAAGAGAACGCATTTCAAAGAAATGATACTTTTAAGGAGAAAACAAAATCAGAAACAATAATCCCCAAACATGTGACTATCTAAATGCAGAGTTTGTAGTGCAACCAGTTGTCGCTGTGGTACTGCGCAAACGCAAGTCCTATCCTCACCGCTGACAACCAATGTTAGAAATGGGATTTCTGGTTGGCTAAGGCTTGCGCCAAAGCCAGGCAGAAACCACCACTCTAGTCAGGGCAAGGGAGTTACACGCTGAAGATAACCCCTGCTCACCCCCTTGGTAGCTTGGCCCGAGCAGTCAGGCTTATCCCAGAGGCAATGTGTAAAGCGTTTGCGCAACACACACTCACAGCAGCAACACACTAGGCACACCACAAAAGAAACTCCACACAAGGTTATATCAAAAATAGCCTTTGTATTATCATAAACACATTAGAAACAATCACACATTTACACTGTGCCAACTGGCACTAGGCAATATTCACAGGGGATTATATACAGGACCAGGCCAATCAGGCCACGGTCAGGATCATCAGAATAGGTAAGTAAGTGTAAAACAGACCAGTAACTACTGGTACCATAATGACCTAAGCATTATCACATTAGCATTAGACACCATCCTCAAATATCATAGCATGACATTAGGCAATAATATTACGCATAAATCACATTACGCATAAATCACATTAGGCATAAAACATATTAGGCTCAAACCTCATTAGCATAAACACATTATGCAATAAAGCGCAGTGCACCACAGTACACTGACCAGGTGCATACATCACATGAGCAACTGACCCCAGGCCAACCGGCCTTTCACTGGGGCTCAAATGCCCTATGTCCAAAATGTCAGGGCTACTCCTGGACTATCCAATTAGCCCATTGGCTGCCAATGCAGCGGAGATACTGCGCAATGGGCTGGGGGGCTGGGGTGCACCTCACCCCTTTCTCTCCCCTCAAAAGGAATGCCCAACAATGTTGCAACTGCCCGCTCTCTCTCGCGGTGTACCTGGAGATTTAGGCTTGGCACCACTGTGCCTTCTGAGCCCCCACTGGGACTCTACAACAATATGCACCACGTCGCAGCTGCCCACTGTCCGGCGGGGTAGCTGTGAAAATGACCACAGGCACTCACTGGCCTCTCCTGAGCCCCCCCCACTGGGACTCTGAAAAGAATCTGGCCCAAAAGAGAAGTAAACACTGGCACCAACTGTGCCTCCAGAGCCCCCGTTACCGGGCTCCTCCTGGGGCCAAAGCAAACAACACTGAAGTGGAGCCCCACTCACCGGGCTCTTCCTCCGCTGTCCTCTGGCTCCTCTGCTCAACACGCACTGGCACTCAGCACCGACAGTGCCCCGTAGGGTCCCCACTCCTCAACATTGGCACAGGGAACTCTCGAGGCTCCGTACGACCCCTCCTATGCAGCCTCACTCACCGGGAGTTCGCGGTCTCCTCCTGGATGTCCTCCGGTCTTCCTGCAATGTCTGGGGAGCCTGCGAGGTTCCAGGCTGCACGCGGGGCTCTCTCCTCCAGTACGGGTGCCCCGCCTCGAGTCAGGCACTGAGTTGCCTGTCTTCCGCCCTGGCCGTGGCGCAGTTGGCGGCCGGAGCAGCTTCCTCTCCTGGCCCGTTTCGATTGGTGGGCCAGGACTTAGCCCCGCCCACAACCAGGCAAGGCCGCCTGGCTTCCGGGTCGCACTTAACAGCAGCCCGGCGATTCCTCTCGGCGGCTTCCCTCCTCACTCGAGCGCAATGCGGGGTGGGCTCCCGCGTTCAAAATCAACACATAAGCGGGGTGGGCTCCCGCTTAGATCGGGAAAATGCGGGGTGGGCCCCCGCTGCTCAAAATGAGCGCATAAGCGGGGTGGGCACCCCCCAGTAATCACAAAATGCGGGGTGGGCTCCCGCTGTCTCCCAGCAGCTCGGGGGAATCCCTACGCCGGGATTCCCTCTAGAACATCATGCAGCCCAGCGCTGCAGATGCCAGTTCCTTTCTTCCGTTGGCAATTAAACGAAAAGCGCTCACAGGCGCTGGAGGCAACAAAAGTCCTTAGGTTCATGGGGCATAGCTGGGCCCATGGAGGCCAGCACACAGAGCCCTCCAGCAGGGAGGCAAGCCCCTGTGGCGGCTCCTCCTGGGCCCCCAGCAGCAGCAAGCCTCCAGCAAGTCCAGAAACAGCACAAAAACATGGGGTCACAGCCCCTATACTTATACTCCTTTTCTCCTTTGTCTGCAGTGCAGGGCTTGGGGGAACCAGATGCAACTGGTTCAGGGGGGAATTGGAGCACTCTGTGTACCAGGCTCCTCTTCCCCTTTGTAAGGTGGGGCTCAGTGATCAGACACACCACAGGGGGCGGAGCCAGCATTGTACAGGCTAGGCACAGATCTATTCAGGGTTAGGGGATTACTCCTCCCACTACTCCCAATGCAGATGTCCCATTCAGCCTAGCGCTGACTCACCCTGCCCCTCCTGGAGCCACACACACCTCACCAGCCCCTGTCACTCAAAAGCCAGACATGCAATTCATATCAGGCAGGCAGACACATAGCACACAGAAATGCCAACTCCTAAAAGTGGCATTTCTAAAATAGTTATAATCAATCTGCACACACCATTGCGTAGCATTTATTATTACTATTTCAAACATACCAAACTTGACCACGCTGCTCCTCTCATATCAGGAATTACCACTGAAACACTTATCAGGGAATCCCCATGCATTCCTATGGGAGGGCAGGCCAATCTTACCATATATAACACAGAGAGCGCACGCACTTTACACTAGACAGCAGTGCTAAAGTGCCCAGAGGCCTAAAACCACCAACACCATGTCAGAGAAAAGGCTAGGAGAAAGGCAAAAGGTTTAGGGATGACCCTGTAAAAAGGGCCAAGTCCAACAGAGGTTAACACTTCCAAGACAAAGCTTCCAATGTTGAACCCACATAAGTCATATAAAGGGAAGTTAACATTGGGTGGGGTCTTGCTGGAGAGAGTACCATTGATTATCTGGGGATCACTCTCTCCGACATGTCCTGGAAGCCCCAGATACTGAAGCGCGCACTCCAACATGGACAGATAGCTGGGGGCTTGATCTACGATCACAGGTCCTCCCATAGTAAACCGGTAGTAGCTCCTCTCCATATATATGACTGTAAGGCAATAAGCTCAGTGTTGTGTGGAGTGGAATTGTGGGGATTCGAGAAGATGGAAGGTCTGCTGACTACAGAGAACAAGATTCTGAGGGCCTTAGTTTCGCTGCCACAGAGTAACCCTCTTCACCCACTAAAGCTGGACATGGGACGAGCTACCATTACCGAAAAGGCCAAGTTACACCCCTTGCTATTTTAGCTCAGTTTAAAATCAACCCCAGAGCTGTCTTCGTATGTTGCTGCCCTCTATGAAGTGCAGGCACTTGATCACTTTAAGAAGATTTCTTGGCTCCATGAGGTGAATTCTTTGCTTATCGCAATCAGTCTAGAGGGACTGTGGGAATCAAGGGATCCTGAAGGGCTGCCTACCAAGGAAATACTAAAGAAACATTACTGGGATTGGGTGGCTCAGTCCTCCCTTTCATACTTGCTCTGGGGCCGTTTAACCACAGAGTTTATGAAGTTCAAACAGATTCCCTCATACAAATATTATCTCAAGGCTATCATGATCCCCAGGATAGGAAGCTGTTTATGCAATTAAGATTTGGTTCACTTCCTGTGAACTCTCTTACAGCTTCCTGGCGTTTGTCATACACTGACACAATATTGCTCAGGCAGTTCTCGTGTTGTGGAGTCGATTGTCATATATTTTTTGCCTGCCCACTGTACCAACGGCCGAGAGCCAAATGGCTAGCTCCCGTTTGTAAAACCTTCAGTATTCGGTGCCATCTTGAGATCTGCGGATCTTAAAATCTGACGCTAGTTTACTGGTAGTCTGCACAGTAGCAAAGTTTCTTGCCATTATGTGGGCAATTCGAAGGTCTGTCCCGAAACTGCAACACTAACGTTCTACACAATGTAAACAATATTTTTTAATGTAATTTTTATGGAGTTTTAAATCTTTATATATTTATTTCTTGTGTAAATGTGTATGTTGTGATTTTAACTGGTTTACCCTTTTAGCGTTATGTCAACCACTAAGCCTCTATAGTGGGCCTTGTTGTTCACTATTTCCTTGAGATTGGCCCTCGTTGCATCTTGTGTCTTAATGCTTTGTGTCACTTGTATTTTTTAAATATTAGGCAATTGAGTATTAATTTTAACTGATTATCGTTATATATATATATTTTTTGTATGTATTTAATAGTTCTGTACTTATGAATTGTAAGTATTTGTAGTTTTATGGTCATACGACAGAAATAAAGTTTATGATGCTCCTGTCTTTTGATTGTTGCAGCGAATATGTTTCATACTAGACTGACGCTTGATCAATAAATAATTATTGAAACCGTTCCAATCGTCATTCTATGTGTATTCTGAGAAAAATAAGCAAGAGTGACTGAGCAAAAGATACCATATTGTTTTCCACGATACCTGAGGAATCAGGGTTGTCATGTTGAGTGGTTGCCAGAAACTACCTACACCACTGTAGAATACAGGGGGGTGGTAGTGGCACTGTAGAGCTAGCTGGTCTAATGGCTGACTCATCCTGTGGGGGCGTCCAGAGTCTGTCTGCACACCAAGCCCTCAGTTTAGGTCATCCAAAACGCGCAGGTCCTGGGTGATCCTAGGAACTACATGACATGGTGCCACCAACGTTGGTTTGGATCTTATATGAACAGTAAAATCTGAGTAGTTCAGTCGGGCTTTCTCAGACAGCCCTACTCACACTTTTCAGAGACGTCTGAAGTGGGAAGGGATATCCGCCTCAGCTGAGCAGGTACACCCTGTGTATTGGCTGAAGGTTTAGACAAGCTTGTAAGGATCAAAAGTTCCCATATTGTGCTAAACCCTACCTCTTAAACTTTTACTTTCTTCTCCTTTCAAAATGACTGAATCTGCGAGTAGCAGTGGAAGCGCGGAAGGAGACGAATTTGCTAACACTCTAAACATCACAGAGAACTGCAGACAGGCAGAATGAAGAACGGCTCTGCCATACTGCCAAAAGGCTTTCCACTCAAGTACTCCTACAAGTTAGATGCGCACAACACATCGTATGCTCAAATTCCAGGAGTAGGGGATAGAGTAATACCAAACAAAGATCACAGATTACGTTCAATTCTAGCTGCACACGAGGGTCTGGGCTCTGCACACGCAGGAGTCACTGCAACAATTTCATTATTGAAGCAGCATTACTGGTGGTCGGGGCTGACAAAACAAACAAAGGACTATGTCCTGCAGTGCGATATTTGCCAGCAGATGAAGGGTTCCACCATTCACAGGCCACCACAAACACCATTACTGATTTCAGACAGACCTCTCGCATGTGTCTATTTGGACCACTGCAGCCCCTTAAATTCTGACTGGGCTTACAAGTACATCTTGGTGGCAGTGGATTCATGCTCTAGATTCCAATGGGTTTGGCCCCAGTGCTTGGCTGACACTCGAACTGTTATAAAGGATTTGCGAGTCTTCATCGGTACATACACAATTGCCACGTTACATTCCGACCGTGGCCCTGCGTTTAGCCCTCGGGCTTACAAGGAAGCCATGGAAAGTATGGGTGTGACCATGGGGTACTCCTCCCCCTACCATCCTGAGGGAAATTCGGTGATGGAGAGGGAAAAACCGGGACCTAAAGCAATCCTTAACAGCTAGGGTATTAGGTGCAGGTGGTAGTTGGGTCAATCCCCTATACGGGGTCCAGAGGGCACTCAATATTATGCCAAGAAAATCCTTGGGAGGCCGTAGCCCTTATGAAATCCTGTTTGGGAAAAGAATGTGGGTACCTGATCTCGATTGTGCCAGCACAGTGGCGGAAGCAAAACCATGAACTGAATGACCGTTTGGCTGTTTTACAGGAACTCAATGAATTCCGGGCGTTAGAAAGCAACGTGCAAGTCAAACGCACCGCCACTAGGGAAGTGAAACCAGTTCCGGCAAGAACTGCCTGGGTCCCGCAGATTGGGGACCTGGTCAGGGAAAAGATCGTGGACAGAAGAGAGTTTGGGCCATCTTACAGAGCACCTGTACCTGTCCTGGCTGTTGTGGGAACAACAATACTTCTTCTGCCTCTGCCGGCAAAAAAGAGAAAAGATTTGTCTCCAATGATCTGATCAAACCGCATCATGTGGCCGATTCTCAACAGTAGGCTGCGTGGGATCCTGAGTAGCCGCAGATCTCCTCTTGCTACTATACAGGAAGTTCAGATGGAAAGATTAATAACCTTTCAAGACTCCACTACACAAAGTGAAGGAGTACCAAATAATGGAGCACAAATCAGTCCAGTTGAGATTATAAAACATCAAGAAGAAACAACAATGCAAGTTGCAATTTGGCCCAACAATGATGTCTACATTAATGTGCCTTCAAACGACACATCTGCCAGTTGTACAAAACCTGCGGAGCTACAAAAGATAGATCGAGCTACATCTGGCTTCTTCATCAACTTCGATGATTTCTCCTCAGATCCAAGTGAACCTGATCATACGCCACCCATTTCAAAGAAAGAGACTGTTAGAAACGGGTAGCATGGTGCAGAGTGGGCGGGCCAAACTCCGGTGGAAATGTGTAAAGCATCTGCGCAGCACACTCACAGGCGACACACCAGGCACACCACAAAAGGAGACCACACCAGGTTAGGTGGAAAAAAACAGCATATGTATTATGCAGAACATGTTAGGATATTATCACAGGTGCAGATAACTGTGCCAACCGGCACCGGGTAGCAGTTCACAGGGGGGACCATTTACAAGGCAGGGCCAATCGGACCGCTGCCAGAACCATCATCAGGACAAAGAAAGAATAAATGTAAAGTCCATCAGCATTAGGACACATTGGCATCAGACCTGAACGGAAAACATGCTTGCAGGCCATGAGGCGTCACCTGAGGCATAAAGACGTCGTCCGGCATTGGGGAAAAAGCATTAACATTGAATGCAAAACCATCAGCAGTCAGCCTTAGGGGAAAAACATTATCATTAGCATTAGGTATAAAAGCACACTAGGCACATCCTGAGCCTGGGGCATAAAACATGTGAACATAGGGCATAGAAACACATTTAGCATGTGGCTCCTCCTCCGCAGGAACCCAATAGGCCTACCATCAACACTGCAAACCTGAGGGAAAAGCTTTAAGTAGCATCCTAGGTACAAATGCATTATGCAACCATATTATGCCATAAATCATATGGGGCAATAGGCCTCGCCAGCATAACCGCAGTTTGCCCCAGTCGGGGGCACAACACTGAGACTGGCCCCAGGCCAACTGGCCTCTCTCGGGGGCTCAAATGCCCTATGTCCCACACAGTCAGGGTTGGCTGCAAGGGCGGCGAAAACAAAGGTGCGCAAAGCGCTAGGGTAGGAGGGACCCTCACTCCTCTCTCTTTCCCTTCTGGGTAATCCAATGCCCCCAATGCGTGTCAGCTGCCCCCTGTCCTGCGGGGTAGCTGGGTAAACCCAACAAGCACTGGCGCCAACAATGCAGCGATGGGAGCCCCACTCCGGGCTCTAACAGGAATCTGCCCACAAGAACACTGGCACGGTGGAGCCCCTCTTCTGGGACTCTAGAATTTCCCAAAATGCCTCTGTCGTGCAGCTGAGGGAGGAAACAAGTACTGGGCACGTTGGAGCCCCCTCCTATGGGACTCTAAACACAACCAATGCCCTCCAAAGAATACTGGCACCGGGGCGGGCACCGACAATGTGCCCCGACACACCCCCAACCACAGGATGACTGAGCCCCACTCACCGGCAGTCTGAGGCCCCTCTGGATGTCTCTGCAGTCTCCGGGCACCGGCAATGTGCCCCGACAGGTCCCGCTTCTGGGACCTCTACTGGCTTCACCCTCAGCGGAGCCTTCTCCTCGTCAGCAGCACGGAGGGGCAGGCACCGACAATGTGCCTCGGGCCCCCTCCGCCGCAGGACTCCTCCTTGGCAATTTACATATAGCGCTCACGAGGCGCTAGGCGGCAGGAAAGTTCTTGGGCTGAAATTAAGTTGTAGCGCCCACAAAGCGCTAGGTCCCACACCATAAAGTGGTAGCGCTCCCCTTCACTGGCAATGAAATATAGCCCTCCCGAGGCGCTAGGGAGCAGGCAGGAAGGCAGTCACTGGAAATATAGCGCTCTCGCAGCACAGCGCTGCAGATGTCAGCTCCTCACCTCCTGGGCAATAAGATAAAGCGCTCTTCTTCTCCAGGCGCTAGCCAGCAGGCATGGATGGTCAGTCACTTCACATGTAGCGCTCCTCTTCTGCTGGGCACAGTTATAGCGCTCTCGCAGCAAGCAGAGCACAGTCAATGCAAATATGGCACTCCGGCAGCCCAGCGCTGCAGGACCCACGCACCTTCTTCTCCTGGGCAGGGCTGGAGGCAGCGCTCTCCTGGTGCAGGAATAAGGTTGTAGCGCTAAGTCCCACAAAATAAAGTTGCAGCGCTCCTCTTCCCCTGTGGCACAGTTATAGCGCTTTAGCAGCACAGCGCTGCCGGCATCAGCTCCTCTCTTCTCCTGAGCAGACCACATGCTCACAGGGTGCTAGGCAGCAGGCAGCTGGCAGTAAGATATAGTGCTCACCAGGTGCTGGGCTTAGGACGGCAGGAGAGCAGGCAGGCAATACTGGGCAAGATCAGCAGGCAGTGGGTACTCATCAGAACAGGACAGCAGCTCCTAGAAGCAGTCATCTCCCATAAAGTGGCACTCCTCCTGACACAGCAGTCTTCACTCCAGTAAAGGGCTCTCACTGGCCCTGTGGACAGCGGAGGGGTGCAGATGGGCACAGGGGCCAGCACACAGGCCCAATGTGGCGGTACCTCCTGGCAGAGTGTCCCCTCTCATTCAGGCCCACGCTCAGTCTGAGCACATGGAGGCACCAGCCCCCTCACCCCACCTACCAGAAAGGGCTGGAAGCTTCTGGAAGGTTCCCTGGGAAACCGGTCCCAACTGGTTTAGGGGGAGGTGTAGAGCACCCTGGGTGCCAGGCTTCCCTCCAAAAGCTGGGGGTGCTGGGAAACAGACAACTAGACCGCCAACTCACCTCAGACAGGCGGCACATGTGCAGACAGGAAGGGCGTCCATTTTAAAAGTAACATTTTACAAAGGTGCATTTCTACAATGGTGGAAATAAAGGTGCGTACACCATTGCACAGCATTTATTATTTCAGTTCAGACACACCATGTCAGTAAAAAGGCTAGGGGGAAAAGCGAAAAATTCAGGGGAAAAGGGCCAAGTCCAACAGAGACACTTCTGCAATTCTATCTTTTGCTCAAAAAGACTTACTTAGTATCACCTTGGTTGCACATTTGGTTTGCAATAGGGGTAGTATACCTGTTAATTTGGATTGGCACATTGACTGTCTATTTTCTGCTTCTGAACGAACATTATCTCCCAGAACGCTCTGCAGTACAATCTGTGAGCTTGGTCCTGAAACCACATACGTCATCACACTGTGAACAAAGAGACTTGTCCCTGATGAACATTACAGCAATTCCAATACCTGATGGTATAGTGTGGGATAGAGTTTCATATGATGTATTTGGTCCTACTTAACATTTGAAAATTCCACATTTGTTTAAAATGTCTTTAAATTATTTCATTACCCCAGTACACTCTCTGATGATTGGGACATTGAAACTGTAAATACTATGCTTTCAGATTTAGAACAGGCTGCTGCATTTTCTTACAGGGAATTGTATGAGGATACAACCGACTACGATACCATGTTTTGTTACCAGCATTACGGTCATCATTTTTTCGATAGAGCAAGTGTACCACGCACTAGTAACGGTTACCATCAATGGGAACATTGCCCGACACCACCAAAGGGTAGTTCTGCCACATTCGCACAGAAATAGGTTTACACTATTGTTGACTTGGGTCCTCACTTGGGACACACATGCTGCCAGGAAATACGGAGGTGTGGTCAGGCAGAACGCTGAGAGCGCCGAACGCCGAGAGAGAGGTCCGTGAGTCAGGAGCCAACGCATTTGGCGCGGTCCTACCCCGAAAGGGCAGTTGCTCCAGCTCATCGGGGGGGCTAACGTGGTGCAGTAACCCGACTCGACCCAGCTCACCAGTACCTCCTGGCTCCGCACGGCCCCTTCCATCACTCCTGCAATTTCTGCAATTCCGCCATTCAGCCGTCACTGCGGAAGTGCAGCCAAGCTGAGCTGAGCTTAGCAGAGCGGAACGAAAACAATCAGCGTGGCACAGAGTGCCTGTCTACCGCAAAACATATTCAATAATCCCACGCACCCACTTTGAAAAGGGAAAGGTGAGGAGCTGCAAAGGGCAGGAGACGGAGGAAGAACGACGTGCGCCAGAAGAGCGGGGTAAGAGGCTAGAGCCACGGTTCCACCTGCATGGGCGGAGGTGGCCGGCGTTAGGCCGGTGCTACTTGCGCTACAGCGTGGTCCGCTTCACCCCACCCCTTTCGCCTGGTGCAGTGTCTGTCAATCTCCTGTGTGCCATTGTATTCGTCCCTGTAAGCACATCCGCCTACCCGCTGCTCACTTTCTCCTTTTATTGCAGGAGAGCAGGAGAGCAAGGGGGTCGGGGGAAGTAGTTGGGCAGAGTTGGGCAGAGCACTGACATCAACTAATTTTGGCTTTTGGAATTAAGTACAGCTCATCCATGACAGTTCTTTGGTGCTTCTTCGTGTTCCTGGGTGACCCTTCCACGCCCCCCTGTATTCTACCTGGATCTCTGTTAAGAGGAAACAGATGCCCTCCAGGTGCCTGCGTTCAGGGAGCTTTACTGCTTCCTCTGGATCCCCTGCAGGATCATTAGGGGCTCATCCAGGGCCAGCCAGTCACTCATTTGGTCACACTAGTCCTCTTAAGCTACTTAAGACCATCAGGCGAAGGAACACTCGTGGTCCTCTCACCTCTCACACCTGAAATCTTATCCCTCCATGATGTAATTGTTCACAAAGGGTATGAGGAGTTCACTAAGGGGGACAGTGGCAAATGACAAGACCCATGGAGTAGGCTCCAGTATAGTTTGCGAAGATGAGGCGGGTGCTTACCCTGCTCTTTCTGAGCTGACAGTCCCACTTCCCTCGAAGTTTTTCCATCAGAACACTGGAGGGGCAACCACAATTTCTCCACTAACCCAGGTCAACGACGGAAGTGCTCTACCGTTAGTGGTGGAAGTCATTGAGATGGACACACCCGTGGAAACGGCGAGGTTCAATCTGGAATAAACTCCTCTGGGAGGGGGTTGTCCTTACCGGCAGGGCCGGTATCCTCGGATGGTAAACTTAGTCCTTTGAGCAACATTGAGTGTTGTTCTGGTCATCTTTTCCCCAAAATGACTCAGCAAATGCCACAGACTGTAGACCATAGCCTCGAATTTGGGGACTTGGAGGACTACACCTTGCCGGATATTGCCATTCCGTTGGAAAAAAACAAAATCTTGGAGGCCAATTTGAAAACACCAGTCACCAGGGAGCTGGAGCAGAGACTTCCATTGGTTACTCACACTAGTTGCCCCCGTATGCCAACCCTGTACAGTAGCACCCCCTCTAGTGTGTTCCGTGTGCACTCCTTAGATTTGTCTAACTTGGAGGCGCTAGATGCATCGCAAGATAAAGGGGTTCACGATTTTATGCAAGAATTAAATGTAGCAGATAATAGATCGGCGGGAGGTAATCTCAAGATATTTTATGGTTTAGAGAGGATTCTCTTGTCAATGTTATCCTTGTTGGAGAAATCCACTATGGCCTCTGATCATAGATTGGATGTCCTCTCACCAGTTTTAATAGGGGTTAAAAAGCTTAATCCTGTTCATCTCAGTATAAGCAAGCTTGGAAAGGGCATAGAAGTAAAATCTCAGGCATGTCTAACATGGGAATTCAGGCTGGGATTCAGGGAGATAGGGGGGTCGCCATTGCTCCCCCGTCTAGAGGTAGTCCCCAGGCATGCTCTGCCCCTGAAAAACAATGCATAGGGAATACCTCGTTTACCAGTCCTAGAGATAACACAAACGTAATCGCACCATTAATTCAATTACAAGTGTACCCCATTTTCAAAAAAGCGAAAACAAACAATTCTCGCACCACTAAATCATTGTCCAACTGTCCCCACGTTAATCAGCCCACTGACAGCTCAGATGCTGTTCTCCCTGGGGAGGGTGCCCCTCTGAAAGAAAGTAATGGTCCCAAAGGTCGGAGGGGGAAGAAGAATAGGATTCAGCGCAATCCAAAATGGAAGCTCCAAAAATTGCGGTTTCCTACGGCACTTGAGGAGCCAAACATCTTAAACCTGCCTCAAAGTGTGAAGGATTCTAGGTCTCTAGCTTTTGATGATGCCCAAAACTTGGGGCGTTTAGACATAAATCCTCCCTCCCTTCCCCCGTAGCAGCTGACCCCTCTTGGAAGGAATTAGGGGTACAAGAAGGGCAGGAAGATAGAGGGACCATACCATCTAATGTGGGGGGGAACAGAAAATGTATGGGAGAACTTTAAAATTCATATCTAAAAGGATGTAGTGCACCGAAAAATCGGAAAAGATCATACCTCAGGGAACTTAATAGTACAAACTTATGCTGCTGTGCCAGACATAGGACAGACCAAGAAAAATGACCCTTCTATCCTATCGGGCCGGGGTACTCTCCCGGTATGGTTTGATCCTGGCCAATGGAGGTTCCAGGAGGGGGGTTCCAATCTTGCTCCTTGCACTGGGCTGGTGTCCGCATTAAGTGATAAGACATATGTTAGACACAGTCTTGGGCAAGCAACCAAAATTTGATTTTTTTCTTCCCTGTTTGATACCAATTCAGCCCTAGTTAACAGAAGCTCTCTGCTGCAGCTGTTAGCAGAAATAGATGTTTTAAGATTAGTCACAAGTAAAAACATTGAGTTGGACCACCTAGATCCTAGCAGCGGTATCCCAAATACCAGAGTTACATTCAGTTCAAGGATAATTGCAATGCTAGTATTGGCTAACGCTGATCACTTTAGGAAAAAAGGGAAAGATGTGTTTCCAGTTGTGGACCCTTGGTGTCCCCACTTGAATACAATAGGATTAACTGTCAGGAGCCAGGTAGTAGGTTTCCAAACACAAGGGGTGCCATAAACCCAAAAGACATCAAAATATTGGTGAATAGCTCTTTAGGATAAAGAGAGATTAACATCAAAGGACCCGAGGTTAAAAGTTCCATCAAACCCATAGGGGATGAGGATATGGCACAGTGGAGTTGGGTAGCTGGCTTACTGAACGGCTCAAAAGAAAAGGCAAACCTGCCCATGTTTCGTAGGTAACCCACTGGGTAAAATCCTGTCTTGGAACCTAGCGGGTGTCGGAAATTCCAGTCTTAAGTTAAAATCCCTATTAATACACGATCCTAAAATAATCTGTCTCCAGGAAACATGGAGCTGCATGGATTTCAATTTTGAAAACTGTTTTGTATACTGTAGCGCAGCAAAGCCTTCAACTAAAGGTCATGCTAGCGGTCGGTGGCTTAGCCATCTTACTTAGCTGCACTGTAAATTGGAATCCTGTGGTTTTTCTCAATCCTTCCAAGCTTTGTATGAGTGTGAAACTTAGGTTAGGTAAAGATATAAGAGGTCAGACTGTATCACTTTTCTTGGCAAATGTATACATTCCACCTGGGAGAGCATCAGACTCATTGGTTGAATCGATTTTTTCCTTTGTGCACAATATAAGTATCTCCGTAGACTGCACCTTGATATTGTTGGTGGGTGATTTTAACGCTAAAATCTCGAACTTTTCCTCTGGGGCTTTTTCTAACTCTGAGCTGGAGGATGTATGGTCCATACCGGAATCCTTATTACCTGGCCATATTAGATCAGATAGGCGGCGTTTGTCTTTCTTGCATAATCTGAGAATGTGTGATTTTGTGCTGTTGAATGGTAGATTCCCAGATGACTCTCCTGCCTCTTTCACCTTCCAGGGTGTACGTGGACACTCACTGATCGATTATATGGCGGTCTCCTATTAATTGTTTGGGGCATGTATGCAATTTAAGGTGCTGCCTACAAAGTTGAGCGATCATGGAGCTCTATTAGTAGATGTTAACATGGAACTCAAGTTGCTGGAACCCTGGAATCGAAGGGATGAAAGCATTCTATACAATCGAACTAACGGGCGTACTTTTTGGTCTAGTAAAAACCTCCCATGTTTTAGGAGAATTTTTGAAAGTGCGCAACCAGGCCCTAGTCAGGAAGATCCCATTTCCAGATTTGAGCGGATATTGGTCTTAATTAGATTGTGTGGAAGTAAAAAGCAATCCAGCAACATTAATTCTTTAGTGCAGAAATCTTGGGAGATAAAAAAACTGAATCGTGAGATTAATGCCCTGATAAGGGAACAATTTAAGCAGTCGACAATGGCTAGACAAAGGGAAATTACTAGATTAAAACAAGAAAATTGATATCTGAGCGCAGAGGGGTAGAAGATGCAAATTGAATAAAATTAAGAGAGGTTGCACAGTCCGGTGATGCACGTAAATATTGGGCGTAAGTAGCCAAATTTTGTGCTGGCAGAACTAAGGCAAAACCCATTTTTGATATCCTATGAAGAATGGACCACATACATTTCCCAGTTATATGCTAAAAATCCCTCGGCTAGGTGGAGTTTAGACTTGGACATTGACCCCTCGGTGGAGAGTGAATATGGCACCCCCTCGTGCAATGAATTGGAGGGTTACATTAAAGGGGCAAGGTATTCTGGGGCAATGGGTCCTGACGATGTGCCAATAGCTATAGTCAAACAGGACAGCGCAGCATGGGCTCAATTTTTGTGTCCTTTTTTTTCTTATTGTTAGAAATATCCCTGTAGAGCAAGCTGGGTTCCGTAAACATAGCGGTACCCTCGATAATATTACTGCCCTGCAAACGTTAATAGAAAAATACCCAATGAACAGGGGTATGGGGTTATATGCGGCCTTCATTGATTTCTCCACGGCCTTCGACCAGGTCGACCGGGGGACACTGTGGAGAAAATTGACCACTATGGGAATACATGCGGATCTCCTTAGATTAATCATCGCATTGCATTCCTCCACTTGGACTCAGGTCCTAATGGGTGGAACTCAGGGCCTGTCAAGAAGAATAGAGACCCAGAATAGGCTAAAGCAAGGGTGCCTCTTGGTCCCTCTTCTCTTTTCTCTTTACATTAATGATTTGCCAAACAGGGTAGGGCTTTGTAAAGGGGATCCCCCAAAATTAGGAAATATGAAGTTGAGTTTCCTGCTATATGCGGATGATGCCATTTTATTAGACCTAACTCCAGTTGGACTCCAAAGACGACTTACTGAGCTAGCAAGTTATTCAGAAGATCACTTTTTGATCCAATGGGAGTTACTTGATGCTGAATGACCCAGGCTGTTGTGGAATGACGCCAGGCCTCGCTTATCTAGTGATTGTAAACTCCAGGGTTATTTGTTGTAAGCAAGTATTGTTTCCCCCAGCTCGCACAGTTAGGGAGGCACCACTGTGGCCTTCACAAATTGTTTCCAACAAAGGGTTTGATTCTCTGAGCAGACTGAAAGCCATGCTGTTTCAGCAAAATGTGGCCTTAACTTCAGCCCGAGAGATCTTTGATCTCCAGGTTGCAAGGTCCTCGGCAGAGATACAGGATCTGGTCCATACGAACTTCCCGCTCCATTTCGGGGAAATGGTCCATCGTATCTTTAACATGTCTGATACGCGGGGGCTAGTACACTTATTTAAGAGCATTGGATCAGGTCTGTTAACCACCTTTCAAACCATTTTCGGAGTGATTCCATCATTCATACACTCCGTACTTGGAAGCGTTTTTGGAGGGCTTCCTTTGGTCCTGCTTTCAGTGGCGGGCATCCTGATTTCAATTCTATTGCTTCGCAATGGATGCCAGCATCACTCGAGACATGGCGAGAACACTGCCGGAGCGACATTGTCGTGAGCGATTGGTGTTCTTCGTGGGTATACCTCGGCTTCGAGAGCTGAGTGAACATTGGTTCTTGTCTTTCAGACTGGCCTGGCTTGACTACATTCCGCTGCCTCTTTTGCGGATTTGGACGCGTGTTGGACCTCTGTCTGACACTTCCATTGGTTGCGCCGCCGGACATAGACATGCTCCTGGCTCCTTTGCAGGCCCATGTGCACAGTTGTGCACAGCGTATTCCCATGTTGAGCCTCCACGGGACACTTCAGTGTCTGTTGGATCAGAGGTCGGCTCTACTATGGATATGCAGGCATCAGTCACAGGCACACAGGCATCTAATTCTTCCCCGACGGCTGCCGTGGGAATCAGAGATGACCACCTCTGCTCACATGATATCATACTGGAGGTATTGCCTACTGCGGATGCCATGTACAGTGATGTTGAGTCTTCAGCGCAGGATTCTTAAACAATCCAGCCTTTTCTGTGCTGGGAACCGTTTGGACAATTTTTAAACATGTACCAAATTGAAGGTCGAACTGACTTTGTTGTTCTTCTCTGCTCTATCTGAACATAGTGGCTTTCAAGGTGCTCAGAAAAACAATGAGAATATATTCAAACATATAAAGGAACTTTTTTGAACGCTTTTTAGGGAAGAATGCTTTCACTATAGACCTCGCTTTTAAAGACATTTTTTAAGACTTTTTAAAGTGCTTTTTAGTATGTTTTAATATACATGATTTGTATTGCTTTTTTAACATTATCTATCATTACCTAGCTGACCTTGTGGACCTTTTGATGAGGAGTGGGTGCCATGTCCTTTAGTATAGTCCCATCATGTACATACCGATTACATACATTTTGTCCCATCCACACGACATAACGGTCCTACACAGGTGACCTTTTACATAGTAGCTTACTTCTGTCTCTTCGACACCAGGCTCTCGGTACCCTATCTTAATCCCTGTACCTGACTTAAATAAATATGTCCCCAGGCACGGCAGATTTATTCTGTATAAGGGTCATCACTTTTTTCATCCATGGACAACAGCCAGCTGTGCATGATCATGTTTGTTTAGAAAAGAATTAGCAGAGGATTAGCAAATGTTTTCAAAACATATCAATTCTAGAAGAAACCCTGGAGTGACCACTTTAGTATAAAAGACCCTCAATCCCCCTTACAGTGAGGGAGGAGAATTCCTTCCAGGCTGGACCGAGACTCTGACAGCTGATCCTTCAACAGGCAGAGACCTGACATCCCTTGCGGGGTGGCATCCTCGACGCAGAGACGGGGTCCTTCATTCAGAACCATCAGGTGAGGGGTTAGCACTTCCCCGGGGGATTCTTGGCTCCTTTAGGATATATCCTAGCACTTACATACACATGCTTCACCTACATATCTAGGCTAGGTACATTTAGGTAGGCTACGCATCGTAGGAGTACGCCAATGCTAATGTTGTATATAATCTGCTTTTATTCATCTTATTAGCACTATGGTAGAGATGTATCTGCTATTTACGATATTGGTGCTAGCGATCACATTTGTCTGCTCCTGTCTTTTGATTGTTGCAGCGAATATGTTTCATACTAGACTGACGCTTGATCAACAAATAATTATTGAAACTGTTCCAATCGTCATTCTATGTGAGTTCTGAGAAAAGTAAGCACGAGTGACTGAGCGAAAGATACCGTATTGTTTTCCACGATACCTGAGGAATCAGGGTTGTCATGTTCAGTGGTTGCCAGAAACTAGCTACACTACTGTAGAATAGAGGTGGGTGGTTGTGGCACTGTAGAGCTAGCTGGTCTAACGGCTGACTCATCCTGTGGGGGTGTCCAGAGTCTGTCTGCACACCAAGCCCTCAGTTTAGGTCATCCAAAATGCGCAGGTCCTGGGGGTCCTAGGAACTACACGACAGCGGACGTGGGACCCAGCGACCTCGCGGGCGAGTAAACCCTTGCCCCCCCCTGCAGCAGCGTCCATGCCTTCCTAGTCTGACCTTTCAGGGCCACCAACGGCCAGTAGGCGGCAGGATTCGCCATCATGTCCCCCACTGGCAAACCATCAAGTAGGACAGGTGGGTTTTACAAATAGTCTGAAGGGGCTACTCTCTCCCCTTCGAGACTACCCCTCCCTCCATGCCACCGTCTTTCGATCGCATGTCAGAGGATCATTTGGCACTTCTCTGCCAGGAAGTCTCAGCTCTCTTGGCCATGGGAGCTATCAAGAGGGTCCCTGCGCCAGAGGTAGGTCGTGGTTGCTATTCCCACAACTTTCTGGTGCCTAAGAAGGACAAAGACCTACGTCCTATTCTAGACCTTAGGGCCCTCAATTGCTTCCTCCAGAAGGAGAAGTTCAAAGTGCTAACATTGGCTCCGGTCCTGTCTGCCCTCGACCCTGGAGGCTGGATGGTGGCGCTGGACTTGCAGGATGCCTATTTCCACATCCCCATCCTGCCAATCCACAGACACTACCTACGGTTCACGGTAGGCCACGAGCATTTTCCTGTTTACAATGCTCCCCTTTGGCCTTACCAGTGCCCCTCGGGTGTTCACGAAGGTGATGGCGGTGGTCGCAGCTCATCTGCACAGATCAGGGGTTCCAGTCTTCCCCTATCTCGAGGACTGGCTGTTGAAGGCGGTCTCACCCCAGGCTGTCGTCTCCCACCTCCAGACTCGGCGGACCTCCTGCATTCACTGGGGTTCACTATCAACATGCCGGTCACACCTGACTCCCTCTCAGACGCTCCCATTCATCGGAGCTGTTCTGGACATGCTGCAATTTGGGGCATATCCTCCCAAGCAGTGAGTCCGGGATATTCAGGCTATGATACTGATGTTTCAGCCTCTTTTCCGGATTTCGGTGAGAATGACCTTGAGGCTGCTGGGCCTCATGGCCTCCTGAATCCTGCTGTTGGATCATGCCAGATGGCATATGCGGGCTCTGCAGTGGGACCTGAAGTTCCAGCGGGTGCAGCATCAGGGGAATCTTTCCGACTACGTCCAGATCTCGGAGGGAACTGCACAACTGCAGTGGTGGTTAACGAACCAAGCTTGGGTCAGAGGCAGATCCCTCTCCCTTCCACAACCAGACCTCACTGTAGTGACAGATGCATCACTCCTGGGATGGGGTGCCCATCTGGTTGAGACGGAGATCAAAGGCGTTTGGTGTCCGGCGGAGTCCGGGCTCCATATCAACCTGCTGGAGCTCTGGGCGATCCGCATGGCACTGAAGGCATTCCTTCCCTCTCTCAAGGGGAAATTGGTGCAGGTGTTCACAGACAACACCACCGCCATGTGGTACTGCAACAAACAGGGAGGGGTGGGGTCATGGACCCTCTGTCAAGAGGCTCTTCGCCTCTGGATGGCTAGAACATCAGGGCATGACCCTGGTGGTTCAACACCTGGCAGGTTCTCTGAACGCCAGGGCGGACGAACTCAGCCGTCAGTGCCTGGTAGATCACGAATAGCGTCTTCACTCTGAGGTGGTGCAGGGTTTCTTTCAGCGGTGGGGAGAGCCTGGGTTAGATCTGTTCGGCACTGAAGAGAACTCGCAATGTCAGGTAATTCTGCGCGTTGGAGTTTCCAAGGCAGTACTCGCTCAGCAACGCTTTTCGTCGTGAGTGGAACCACTGCCTCATGTACGCCTTTCCGCCTGTACCACTTCTGCCCAGAGTGCTGAAGAAGATCAAGCACGACCCAGCCCAAGTTATTCTTGTGGCTCCGGGCTGGGCATGGAGAGTCTGGTACCTAGAGCTCCTGAGCATGGCCATCGATCCTCCATTCAGACTGCCCCTTCGGGAGGATCTTCTGTCGCAGCAGCAGGGAAGGGTTCTTCACCCGAACCTGTCCAGCCTCCACTTCCTTGCGTGGAGATTGAGCGGCGACAGTTGACAGCTTTTGACCTTTCACCCGAAATCTGTAATTTCATCTTGGCAGCCAGGCGTCCCTCCACTAAAATGGTATACACCTGTAGATGGAACAGGTTTGTGGCATGGTGCACAGCAAAGGCTGTGGATCCCCTTTCTGCCCCTCTTTCAGAGGTTCTATTGTATATACTTTCTTTGGCTGAGCAGGGCTCTGCTCTGTGCACTCTTAAAGGCTATCTCTGCATTCCTTCGGCTGCCCGATCAGCCTTCCTTGTTCAAGTCCCCTATTGTAAATAGATTTTTTAAGGGCATTACTCATCTCTTTCCTACATCTCCTTTCATAATGCCCCAGTGGGGCTTGAATCTTGTCCTTACTTATATCATGTGTGCTCCCTTCGAGCCCCTTCATAACTGTCCTCTCAGGCTCCTCATTTTAAAAACTGCCTTCCTTGTTGCCATCACTTCTGCACACAGGGTGAGTGAGCCTCAAGCTCTTTCTTCCAAGCCCCCTTTCTTCTCTGTGCATCCGAACAAAGTGCTGCTTTGGACGAGGCCCTCGTTCCTTCCAAAAGTGGTTACACCTTTTCACATTGGTCAAACTATTACTTTGCCCAACTTTTTCCCACCTCCACACCCTTCCAAGGAGGAGGAGAGACTCCACCGCCTGGACCCTAAACGTGCGCTGTCCTACCTTGACCGCACAAAAGATTTCCGGGTGGACGATCAACTCTTCATTGGCTATGTAGGTGCCAAGAAAGGCTGGGCTGTTCAGAAGCGTACCATCTCTAGATGGGTTGCCCTTTGTATTAGGGGAGAGGCTGTAGCCTTACGGCTAGAGCGGTCGACCTCGAAGCTGGGGAACCGGGTTCGAGTCTCTGCAACGACGCTCGACATCCTGTGATTCTGGGAAAATCACTTAATCTCCCTGTGCCTAACAAAAAAAATGAATGTGTCCTTGTGTAACAAAACTGCTGCTATGTAAAGCGCTCTGATACCTGATATCTTCGGGTCTAGTTCGCGCTATATAAAACTCTAAAAAAAAATATTAAAAACTGTTACGCTTCAGTAAAAAAGGAACCTCCAGTGGCGCTACGTGCTCATTCTACTAGAGCTACGGCAGCAACCATTGCTTTGTCACGTGGATTCCCACTTCTTGATATCTGTCAGGCAGCCACATGGGCATCAGACATTACTGCCTGGACAGCCAAGTCCGGAGGGACGGCTATTTTGCCTGTTCGGTCCTCCAGGACTTTCTGGTGTGAACTTAGATCGCAGACCCTCCTCCGGGTTTGGTATTGCTGGAGTATCTATTCTAAGGTAAAGAATCTATAACTAACTTTCTCTTTCAGATGAACAAGTTACTTACCTTCGGAAACGATGTATCTGTAAGAGACATATGTTAGTTATAGATTCCTTACTGCCCCATCCATCCTCCCTGCTCTGCGAACTGACTTCTAGGGATTAGGCCTGGGTGGTGAACTCCACTCCGCTCGCGGAGTTTGCAGAGTTTCTGCACTCCGCGTTACGCGGAGATCGCGCAGTTCCGAAAAACTCTGCTTCGCGGTGTGGAGCGGAGTTTTTTTCCTCGCTCGCATTCGTCAACGTCAAGTTGGCGACCGCGAGCGAGGAAACTCAACCTCCCGGCGAGATTTTTCCTCGTTCGCGATCGTCAACATCAAGTTGGCGAGCGCGGAAAATCAACATCCCGGCGAGATTTCTCAACGCGGGGGTCAGGTTTCTCATTGCGAGTGGTCGCGTATGCTCGCGACCGCTCGCATTGAGAAACTGCCCGTTCGCGTTGAGAAAGCTGCCGCTCGAGTAAACTTGAGCGGCAGAAAAGGAAAGCTTGCGCTGTGCATGGTGCCTTTCGCAATGATTGCACAGTGCGGACAAGCATCCGGCATTGTGCAATCACCGCGAACGGCATTTTTCTATCATACTCCGCCGCTCACAGAGCTCTGCGTAGTGCGACAGAGTTTTTTATGCACTTCGCGGTGTTCCGCATAGTGCAACTCCGCGAACTCCGCCCAAGGTTACTAGGGATAGGGACTCCCTTGCTGGGCCCTAGATATTGCGCACCAGTGGTCAGTGTCTTTCATGGCTCTGCACTTCTGGCATGGAAAGTCATGTCAGCACTGACGTCAGCGCACAGGGGCGGCATCTAAATAGGCACCGCAATGTCATCCCGGCTACCACGATGCCGACGACGGACGCGGAGTCGACCGACGCCACCCACCGACGTGCAGGTTTACTGCTAAGAAAAAATTCTCTGGATCCAGTCTGACACCTGGGTTAAATTCTGATTTAAGGAATCTATAACTAACATATGTCTCTTACAGATACATTGTTACCGAAGGTAGGTAACTTGTTCTTATGGGTCAGACTGGACACTCCTTTTGCCCTAGTGACACAGACATTTGACCCTGAAGGTAGTTATGTGTTTGTTTCGGGCAGATTGGATGGGAGGGATTTACACATACTTGAACCATATGCTCCTAATCAAGGGCAACTTGATTTTTGGACACTAGTTCTACTGTCTTGGTCTCCATGGCCCAAGGGCCGTTTCTGATTGTAGGGGACTTTAACATGGTTCCAGACAAAGACCTTGACTGGTTGCAACCTTTGGTACTGGATGCGCAAGTCTGGTAAACAACAGGGGAACAGCCCCCCTGAACCTCCAATTGGGGTCTGGTGGATCTCTGGAGAGCAGTGTATTCCCACACTAAAGAGTACTCCTACTTTTCCCCACTACACACACTGTACACTCACATCGATCTGACCTACGCTCCATCATCCATCCTTGAATTAAACCACAGTACTGAATATCTAGCTAAGACTCTGTCAGATCACAACCCGTTGCTCCTAATGTTACAATAGGTTACTCCATGACCGCATGTACCAAATTGGCGTTTTCAGCCTTTCATGATGCCATCTAGAGGCAGGTTATAGCAGAGGCGATTACTGCTTACTTTGGTGCAAATGAAGACTCTACTAATACAGCAATTATAGAATGGGAAGTGTTCAAGGTTACAATATGGGTGTCATGACCATCCTAAAAACCTTGCTAAAGGTGCTCAGTTCCTTGCAGGGTTGGAACATTCCCTTGAGGTTGCGCAAGATTTGAAAATCTTGGTGGCTAGATAGAATTCTTGAGCCTATAAAAAGCCCACTCAGATTGCCACACACTGCTTGGCAATCGGTGAACCCAGAAAAAAAACAAGCTCCCATCTGCCAGCCTCCCTGCTTACCTGAGAGTCTTCACTCACTCTCCCAGTTTTCTCCAGAGAGTGCTCCAGCTCGGCAGCATCCGATGTTCCACTGGCCATAAGGATGGCTACCTGCAAAAAAAAGAAAGAAAAGGATCAGCATGACACATGAAGCTACAGATGAGTAAAAATATACGTGCATCGCTTAGGCAACACAGCTAGCTTTACAAGTGAAGCTCAAGAACAGTTATGTAGCGCTTTAAACAGCACAAGTTATTTCCCAAGCAAAAGCAAAAGACATTGTAGAGAAAATAACATTATAAAGAACTCTTGGATATTTTGAGCTAAGGTTAGGTTGCAGCCTTGACAGAAAAGGTTAAAGGACTTTGAAGTAAGATTCCTTGAAAGGACTTTTAAGACATTATCTTGGTAATCTGAAATCTAAGAGTTTCGGTACAAGAAGTGCAAAGCTCGCCTAAAGGTATGATTTAAATGTGAGTGGTTCAGTCTCAAGATATTGTACCATAGAGCATTCAAGAGGACATTTAATGGGGTTATTTATATTTACAGTAACCAGAAAACAAGCCAAGATTTAGTCAGAGAAAGGCACAAAGAAAATGCGAGTATGGAGAAATTCTGAGCAATCCCACTGACATGGTCAGTGACCTGCTCCCCTCCTGCGCAGCTCCACCAAGTAGTTGCTGCCCTGCAGACTCACTGAACCTTGCTGGGTAGTGAGTTTAAGGCCCTCCTCCAACCGCAGGCTCCCGCCTGGGCCTCATCCCTGGTGGTCCAGTGGTAGAGCGTCTCTGCTCTGCTGCTGTTCTGCCCTCTCTCCCTCTTTTTCGGACTCCTTTCCCTTCTCCTTCCACCTTTTTTCTGCTATTCTTTTCTTTTTGCCACTTTTCTCTCCTTACTCTTCTTCACTTTTCCCACTTTCACTTCACCCTTTCTCACGCCGATGTGGACCCCCGCGATCCCCCTTCCAGTGCCGCATTTCTCGCTCCCCACTTCCCGCCTCCCAGCTGTACAGCCCTCCCCCTCACACTACTTAATAACAGCCGCTGCGCGGAGATAGGAGCAATCCCACTGACTTGATCAGTTACCTGTTCTCCTCTCGCGCTGCTCCACCAAGTAGTTGCTGCCCTGCAGACCCACTGACCCTTGCTGGGTAGTGAATTTGAGGCCCTCCACCCACTGGCTCCCGCCTGCGCCCCATCCCTGGTGGTCCAGTGGTAGAGCTTCTCTGCTCTGCTGCTGTTCTGCCCTCTCTCCCTCTTTTTCAGACTCCTTTCCCTTCTCCTTTCACTTTCTTTTCTGCTGTTCCTTTCTTTTTGCCACATTTCTCTCTTTACTGATCCCACTTTCACTTCACCCTTATTCGCACCACTGTGGACCCCCATGGCCCTGTCCCCCTTCCAGCGCAGCGTTTCCCGCTCTCCATTTCCTGCCTCCCAGCTGCCCAGCCCTCACACTACTTATTGGTGGCCGCTGCACTGAGATAGGAGCAATCCCTCTGACCTGGTCAGTGATCTGCTCCCCTCCCTTGCAGCTCCACTGAGTAGTTGCTGCCTTACAGACCCACTGACCCTTGCTGGGTAGTCAGTTTGAGGCCCTCCTCTACCCGCAGGCTCATGCCTGCGCCCCATCCCTGGTGGTCCAGAGGTAGAGCGTCTCTACCCTGCTGCTATTCTACCCTCTCTCCCTCTTTTTTGGACTGCTTTCCCTTTCCTCCCCCCTTTTTTCTGCTGTTCTTTTCTTTTTGCCATTTTTCTCTCTTTACTCTTTTTCGCTTTTCCCACTTTCACTTCACCCTTTTTTGCGCCACTGCGGATCCCCGCGGGCTCGCCCCCTTCCAGCGCAGTTTTTCCTGTTCCCTGCCTCCCAGCTGTCCAGCCTTCCCCCTTCACACTACTTAATGGCAGCCGCTGGGACGCCAAAGGCTGGCCAAAGCCAAGCCCATCTGCACCTGTCCATGCTCGTCTGCATCTGTACCATGCCCAGCACCACAGACCCTGGTCCTTGGACCCACCACCGCTATGACTCCAGCACCCTCCATGCACTCAACCTCGGACACAACACCGCCTGCCAGCTCTCATCACCAAACAGCAACCACAGCCCATTTATCTGCCACCACTGCCGCTACACCTTCACCCGCCTTTGCACTTCAGCTCCTCCACCTGCCTGCTGGACCTTCACTGCATCCAACCGCCTCAACTGCATCCTCCTCCACGTTCGATCTCTGCACAGACACACCATAGAGATCTGAGACCTCCTCGACTCTGCCTCACCCGACGTCGCCTTCCTCACGGAAAACTCTAGCTCAGCACCGAACATCGCCACCGCCATCCCCGACGGCTACAAGATCATACGCAAGGACCGCGCCAACCGACCAGGGGGAGGCATTGCCATCATTCACAAAAACACCTTTCACCTGACCAGTGACCACTGATGCAGACGACCCAACGAACATCATGGAGAACCTCCACTTGCTGATCCAGACCAACCGAACACCATCCTCTGCTGCACTCTCGTCTACAGATCACCGGGCCCGGGCTCCCTTCACCAACACCATCATCGACTTCATCGCACCCCAGGCCCTCACATCCACCGACTACACCTTACCAGGTGACCTCAACTTACACCTGGACAACCCCAATGACCAGACACCTCATCCCTCCTAGAGAACCTCGCCAGTGTAGGACTCAAGCAGCTACTTACCTGCCTACACACACAGCAGGACACACCTTCGGCCCTGTCTTCACCACCAGCGACAGGATCATTTCCAGCCACACCACCGTACTCCTCTGGACTGACTACCACCGCATTCATTTCCCATTCACCAAACCCACCGGACACCACCACGCTCAACGCTTCTCCCGCAGTAGCTGGAACAAAGTCACCGAAGAATATCTCACCACCTTACTCAGCAGAACCCCGCCACCTGCTTCAACAGATACCAATACCGTAGCACACAACCTCCATCACTGAATCGCCAACTGCTCTGACACCCTGGCTCCGCTCAAGAAACCCCCGGCAACCAACATTTCAAGAAAGCAAGCTGGTTCACCCTCGCCCTCCAAGAGTTCAGAAGCACCTGTAGATTGCTAGAGAAGAGATGGAGGAACAACAAAACCCCGAAAGCCCAAGCTGCCGTCGAAGCAGCCATCACTGCACACAACAACCTCATCAAAACCACAAAGAAAATGGCCCTCCAAGACAGAATTAATGCCAGCGCCCATGACAGCAAAGAATTCTTCGCCATCATTAAAGAGTATGACAAGCCCAACAGCGAGACCACAGATATCCCACCCTCCCAAGAACTCTGCAACAAACTCAGCACCTTCTTCCATCACCAGATCAGGCAGATCTACGACACCATTGATGCCCAAGACCATCCAACCGCCCACGCCGCCTGCAACCAACACCGCCGCCCCCAGCAGATCGTGCTCAACTGGACCCCGCTCACCACAGATGACACCCTCAAGACCATGATAACTGCAGAGCCCCATCAGATCCCTGTCCACACCACATTTTCCACAGAGCCGCCACCACCATCGCACCCGAGCTACACCGCACCATCAACTGCTCCCTCGAAACCGCCACCTTCCCCAATTACTGGAAACACACCGAGATCAACCCTCTGTTGAAGCAGCCTTCCAAGGACTCCACGGACCTCAAGAATTTCAAGCACATTTCGCTGCTACCCATCCAACCCAAGGTCATCGAAAAAGCTATCAACGCACAGCTTGCTGAGTTCATCAAAGCCACGTCCTGGAAATTTCCCAATCCGGTTACTGAAGCAACCACAGCACCGAGACTGCTCTCGTTGTGGCCACTGACGACATTCGCTCCCTTCTCGACCAGGGAGAAACTGTGGCCCTCATCCTCCTGAACCTCTCAGCGGCCCTTGACGCCGTCTCCCACCGCACCCTAAGCACAAGACTCCACGACGCAGGCATCCGCGACAAAGCCCTGGACTGGATCCGCTCCTTCCTCACAGGCTGAACACAGCAGGTCAGACTACCACCGTACCTCTCAAAACCTACAGAGATCAGCTGTGGAGTGCCCCAGGGCTTCTCCCTGAGCCCCACCCTCTTCAACGTCTACATGGCCCCACTTGCAACCATCATCAGAAACCACGGACTAAACATCATCTCCTGCGCCAACGACACCCAGCTTATCCTTTCCCTCATCAATGAACCCATAGTCGCCAAGAACAACTTCCACGAAGGGATGAAAGACAGCTGCCTCAAGCTCACCTCAGACAAGACAGAAATCCTCATCCTGGGATCCACCCCCTCCACTTGGAACGACTCCTAGTGGCCCACTGCACTGGGAACACCCCTCACACCCACACACCATGCACACAATCTCTGCATCATACTGGACTCCATGCTCATTATGAACCGCCAGATCAACGCTGTCTCCTCGTCATCTTTCAACACGCTCTGCCTGCTCCGAAAGACCTTCAGATGGATCCCCACTGAATCCAGGAAGATGGTCACCCACGTTCTCATCAGCAGCAGACTCGACTATGGCAACACACTCTACACAGGCGTCACTCGGAAACTCCTTTGAAGCTCCAGAACGTTCAAAACTCTGCAGCCAGACTGGTCCTAAACATCCCCTGCCGCTGCCACATCACACAACATCTGTGTGAACTCCACTGGCTCCCAGTTGACAAAAGAATAACCTTCAAGTTCCTCACCCATGCGTGCAAGGCCCTCCACAACGCCAGACCACCATACCTGAACCACCGCCTCTCATTCCACACACCCAACAGACCCTTCCGCTCCCCACAATTGTCACTGACCACCGTCCCACGGATCTGCAGGACCAGAACTAGAGGAAGATCCTTCTCATACCTTGCCACCAAGACCTGGAACACCATGCCCCTCCGCCTCAGGCATTCCCTGTCGCTGTCCCAATTCAGGAAGGACCTAAAAGACCTGGTTCTTCGAAATGAACCCAGTGCCCAAACTGATCTGCAGCCCCCCCGCGCCTAGAGACCCTCATGGGTGTGTAGCCGCACTTTACAAACCACTAATTGATTGATTGAGGAGAATTTGTGAGAAGGGACACGATATTCGGAAAGATCTCTATCTTCTTGGTAATCCCTATCTTCCCCCTTCCCGCCAGCGCTATCTTGGATCAAGTGTAAATATCACTCGCTCTGGAAAGTGCAGTTGGGCATCGGAGGACAGGCTTCGTGCATCACTGCCAAAGGCCAAGGAATCACAGGTTAGTCAATCTGGTTTGAATTATTGAACTTATCTGTGACTGATAGAGTGCCAAGCTCACAATTGCTATCCAGCCTGTTAGATGGACTCAAATAGAGTTCTCACTAGAATCCTAGAGGCTATAACATTCCTTCACCAGGAGGTCCAGGCCTCCTGAGTTAAAAGTCAGGATCGTAAGAAAATAATTAAATACTATCGGCAGAGTAGTCGCAAGGTTATTAAGAAAAGGAAAAATTGTCACTGGCAAATGGGTCAATATTAAGTCATGGACTCTGCCTCCACTAATGATGGGTACAGGAAGCACTGCCACTCCTTCCACTTTGGGTCAGTCAAAGTTTGGGGCTTGCAAATCCCCCAGCCTATATTCAGATTATATAACCACCGCAAATCGCATTAGCCCCTCCAGAAAGCTTCTATGGTGAACCCCAAAATATTCACTTTTATTAACAAATGCAAGTTACACTTTCTCTGTAAACCCGCCGCCTTTTCCGATGAACAGACCAAGACAGCATTCGTATTGTCTGACTTGGGTAGAAAGCGGCTAGTTGATCAATTTCAGTTATGTAAACGGATGATTCCATTCTTTATAATTTTGAGCCTTTTACAGGGAAATGCAAAATCATATGCATCGTCTTTGTACAGAGTTACTGACCTTAAAGCAAGGATCTCATGTCTTACTTTTTACATCACTACATTCAACAGATCAATCATTGAAGCTTAAAGGCCAGATGAAAAAAGCATTTCCCTTTTTTACCAAGGCTTGAGAGGAGAGTTGAAAGATGTTCTCGCTCAAGTACTCAACCTCCATGAGTATTGTGAAGAGTAATAGATTTAACTATACTATTGAACCATGGGTTTTTAGAGAGACGTGGGGACAGGCCCAAGAATGGTCCTAAGTTGATTTTAGTTCGCCCCAGTAAAACAGTTTCTAAGAATATCTCTAAAAGTAACAATGGAGTTGAAACAATGCAGTTGAACAGCATCAGGGAGCCCTTTTCCCCAAAAGAGCAGGAAAAGAGAAGGAAGTTAAAACATTGTATGTACTGTGGCTCAAGGGGTCACTTTATTAAAGACTGTAGAGCAAAAGGGAAAAAACTCTGATGATAAAACTTTAGGAAAAGGTCAAGCTGTGCTGATGATCAGCAATGACGACGAGCCCAAGTTGAGAAATTAAACTCTCAAATTTTAACGAGGTCTCCAATATGAGAGAGAAATCTTACAAGACCTCCACTATTTTACCTAAGACTCTTCAGGGCCAGTAGCACATTTAAATGCAACTGTCACTTTTCTATTACCCGATGGCAGACAGATCAAGGTTCCGGCATTATTAGATTCAGGGGCCACAAGAAATTTAATTGGTAGAATTTATACTTAAAGACTAGAGGTTCCTTGTTTCAACAAAGAATGCCTTGAACCCATTAAGGCTGTTTGATGGCTCAGCCTTAGCTTCAGGGCTGATACATCACCACACTGGTCTAACGTCTATGACTATTGAAAAACCACACATGGTACAAATCAGATTTGATCAATTTAATGCACCCCAATTCAAACTTATCCCAGGAATGCTGTGGCTAACTCATCATGACCCGCAAGTACACTGGGGTATCCAATCTATTCAATTGAATTCAGATTCTTGTAAAGAGAATTGTCTTCCAGGTCAAGGGGCATCTTGCAGGCCAGAAAGTCACCAAAGCAATTGACTTACAGAAGTATACAGAAATAGGTTAGTTGCTTAACTAGATTATCTGATTGCTATAAGGAATTTCATGATATCTCTGCTAAGGCAAAGGCCTGTGAGCTTCCTCCTCACTGTGATTACGATTGTCAGTTTGACCTACAACCGGGGGCTAGCATACACTGTAGTAGGGTCTACATCCTGAGAGAAGTAGGGACACAGCACCTCAAGGAATGAATTAGAGAGAATTTAGTTATGTGTTTAAAATGACCCTCTTAGTCACTCGCATTCTCTCCTCTCTTCTTTGTACCAAAGAAGGGAGGACAGTTGCGTACATGTATAGATTAAAGAGCAATTAACGGAATTACAATTAAGAACCAATACCCTTCACCTCTAATACCAATATTACTTGATCAAATCAAAGGGGCAGTAATCTTCTCTAAGCTGGATCGCCGGAGTGCATACTATCTTGTCAGAGTCTGTCAGGGCGAGGAATGAAGGCTGTGTTTTGTACCAAGATTGGTCTTTCTATGTAGTAAGTCATGCCCTTCAGACTCTGCAACACCCCAGCAGTCTTTCAGCATTTTATGGATAAGTCCTAAAGAGGGTTACTGGACATTTTCTGTCATGTTTACATAGACAATATCCTGATTATTTCAAATTCACTCCAGGTACATGTCCAACATGTGAAAGCAGTGTTGGAAAGATTACAAAAAATATATATTTTTGTGAAACAGGTAAAATGTTTATTACATGTATCTGAAATTACATTTCATACCTACTGCAAAACTTCCATCTGCCCCTCAAATATCTCAACTCTTTGTCAAACACATTGTTGAGGTACACGGCATTCCCACAACACAATTTACCTCTTACTTCTGGCGCCACTTCTGCAAAAAGGTGACAATTGATACTCAACTATCCGTTGCTATCACCCTGAGATGGACAGAATGACCACTGGCGCACTGTTCGGGTGCTTTTTCTGTGATCGGAGGGGTCGGGGCTCTCCCCACAGCCCCAGCCTGCACTTCGGTGAGCCCTCGCCCCTGGGGAATTGTACTGGAGCCGTCCGTTGCCGCTGGGGACAGCCGCCATTCCACGTCTTCGGCATCTCGTCCCTCAGCGTTCTAGGGTCCGCTGCTTTCCGGGGGGTCTGACAGCAACGGTGGGGCACCGGCGTCTCCAAGCGGTTATTCAGAGCTCAGGGCACCGTCCGCCGCTGGGTCCACGCTTCTGGCGTGTTCCTCTCCGACTATCGGCAGCTTTCGCCGGGAGCGGCCACCATTTTGGCTCAGCAGCTCCGCTCCCCGCATCCTGCAAAGTCATCTGTATCGCAGGTTACTGTATTTTAGACAAAGCATAACCACATGTAATGTATCATTGATCGATGTGTTATCACAATTGTAAAAAGGTAGATCTGAATACTCAAAACAGCCATGATTAAAAGGAACCAATCTGGGAAATAAATGTAATCTAAAATAGGTCAGCAGTCGGCGTTGGTGGCGAGACATGTTCCAAGTCAGATATGGTTCGATATTACTGACTGTTTTCACCAATATTGCGTGTCGAATACAGTGTTTTGTTAAAGCAACATCCTCGCGCTCTGACATTAACTTATCCCTAAGAGCGGTTTCGACTGACTTTCCGTCAGCTCGAGTTATGTTTGAGGTGTTGGCAAACATATCCAGCCGCCCTATGGCCCGCAAACTATGCACCACATACTCCAGCCAAGGAATCTGTAAGGACTTTTCAAGTTGTAGACAATCTTGCAAAACCAGTCTACTGAAACTCAGTTCCTCCTTTGTCCAAATTGAATTCCAAAGTTTTAGTGGATTGAGGCAAAGTCGATCAATTAAAAAATCCATACCTAATTCTTCATGGACAATTTCATAAGGTGTACTTTGGCAAACTCCCAGGAGACTCCTTAAAAACTTGTTTTCAGCGACTTGGCGTGGTGGCTCAAGGAGCTAATTGGCTTCTCCCAGAAATACTCAATACTCCCAGATGGTTGGAGATAGAACAAAACATATGCTCTCCTTTTATTATATGTTTTTTTGTTACAATGTCAAAGTTCCTGCTACCCCATTCCCAACAAATATTTACAGATAAAAAGCAAACGCTTTTAAACTTCTGGACAGAAGACTGCCGGAGCCTATCCTTAACTGCCGGAGCCTATCCTTAACTAAAGATAGGCATCGTTATGGCATAACCCTAAAATCAAGACCAAAATTGATGGTAAGGTTGCAAGCTTGTGTTCCACTTCCTTTTTTGGCCTTAGCTTGCATGTATACCCTCTCTGACATAGATTTCTACAGTTTTCTTAAGATCAAGGTGAAAATGTGAAAACTTGCTCTCATCAAGCACTCGTCCTTACCATCATGTCTTGCAATTTGGCAACACTCTGGGCATATTGCCTCTAAGATCCACAATTTTTTAGCTGAGCCACCTTCATTGCTAGTTTCGATAATACATACAAAATGGGCTAGACATTTTAATTCTGAAACTTGTTCTCTCCGAATGGAAATCATTTAACCTTCTCTCGTATCACACATGGTGGGCATGGGTCTCATACCTCAGAGGGGCACACACCCTGCAATCTAAACTGCAACAGTCCCCCACCCAATTCCCAGCACATTTTGGTGCTCTTTAGATATATACATGGAAAAGACCACAATCGAAGGACGCTAGGTCTGTTAAGTATCACTACAGGCAACCAGATTTCTCCCTCACCCCCCCCCACCTACACCCTCTTTATGTTCCCCGTTTCTTTTTTCTTCTGTTTTTGGCTTGTTTCTCTCTGTAATCAAGGCAATACATCAGTATGATATCCATAAGCGTATTATACACTCCACAGCTTTGAAACACTATGTAATGTACAAACCTCTTTACATCTGCACCCACCCATTTTGTATACCGTAAAATACATTATATGGGCGGATTTTACAAGTGGCCTCATAGCTACTCCTTATATTTTATTGTACTATTGCAGTTTTGAGTGTGTGAAGTTCCATAATTTGTTACATGGAATGGTATATCATCTTCTTGACATTATTGTATTGAAGGTATTCCTTATACTTGTATTGAAATCTGATTGTATGTTTTTTCTTATTCAATAAAATAAAACACTTTGAACTAAAAAAACGCATGGCACTTGGGAAATGAAAATCTAGAATTAGTCAGCTCATGTGTATATCTAGATAAAGCATTTAGCTCTAATTTGAGTGAAAAAAGCCATACATCATATTTGAACCATAAATCATTGAGCCACGCAAATGGTGTGAGACTATTCTATACTGCATATGGGGCAGGCATTTTTCCTCACTGCTTACGCCGAATTTCTTAAAGACACCAGCCAGCATTTTGTATACAGTGGAGATTATTGACGAAAATATCTGGATCTATACGGATGTCACTGGCGGTAAAATATTGCCTAAACTATGTAAACTGAATATGCTAGGGGCAACTTATGGGATTTGGTTAGAGTTGGGTTTAACAAGTGCTGGTATGGCCTCTGTTCTGAGATGGGAATTGCAATGAATCATCTCAGAAGAGAACACTCCAGGGAAATGGTTGCTAAGAGATATTTTTATTCAGAAAAAAAGAAAATGGTGGTTTAAATGGAGACTATTTCAGCACATACACAATATTTTTAAAAAACACAAGTGATGCAGACAGTTCATGCAATTTCACATGGTCTATCATATTTCATAGCAGTTGCATCACTTCTGTATTTCATTTCTGTTAATGTTTCCACACCCAATGAGATGTTAGTTGTATATTAAGCCTTAGAATGTTCTTGGATGCTGAACAGTGAAAAAATAAAGAAACAGGAAAATCTCAAGATGAAGACAACAGAGCTATATATTTAACAGGATTATACATCTGCACTTCTCAAATTACAGAGATATCTAAAAATTTTGACAATAGACAGTTTGCACAAATCATAAAAGATTACAGTCTTGTTCAGCAACAGTGATTTTCCCTCAATATCAGCTTTAAATAAATATATATATATATTACCTACTGGCGGTCGCCAGTAGGTAGTTATAGTTAGGACCTATGTTCCATAGGAAATTCACAACATTCTATTTCCAATAACTTTGGCGCCGGTTGATGAATCTTCGCGACATTTTCAAAACTCGTGGGGCGCTCCGGGCCGCTCCCATCCTGAAAGTCTCGGGGTGATTCATCAAGTGGGGGCCGAGAAAAAAGGGGGTCCCAAAATGTGTTTTCTCCATGCAATTTTCCATAGGAACCTTTAGTCGCAGCTACAGCCCGAACTGCTGAACGGAATTACACCAAATTTGGCAAAAAGGTAGCCCTTGGTTCAGAGTCGTGCCTTTTGGTTAAATGGTGTAAATCCGTACAGTAGTTCCTGAGAAATTTGAAAAAGAAAACACATATCTGGGCGGAGCCTAACCCCACATGTCATCGTGAGATCTGATTGGCTGTCAGCACTTCATCCTGGAATTGCTGGCAGCCATCTTGGGACCAATATAAATGATAGTACCCCATTGAAATGCATTGTAGTGAATCGAAGATTTTGAGGGTTACCAAAAGGAGAACTATAAAGGATGATAACAGACTTTAGTTACATTAGAATTCATTTGTTGATGGTACCATACTAATTTCAGAAATTGTGGTGTGTTCTAAGGTGATTTTACCCTGTGAAAAACCTTCTGCTGGGATATCATGAATCATGTTTGAGAGAAAACTATTTTCACATGCTTGTCCCATACAGTTTTGGAAGGTGCTCCAGAAGCTAAAATGAGAGCATATTTTCTGTAAATTCACATTATCTTTCTCAGTCATGTGAGAAATGAGAATGAAGTCTGACATTCTCAGTAAAATATGTATATCAAACAAGGGCAGAGACTGTTAGTTGATTCCTTTGTGTTCTACTGCAGCTTCCCAGAGTGTTCTAAAGAACAACTAGAGTGCTAACAGCCTTACTTATGACAAAAGTAGGGCACACCTGAAGCCATCTTGATTGGAATAAACTGGTAACACTTAAAACATTTAATTTAAAAAGGAACAAAATGATGGGGTTCATTTTGTCATAGAAATTATGGTTAGTGCTTTAGAAAGAAAAATTAGGACATGTTTCAAGTGTGATCTCAAATATCTTCCTGTTATATTTCAACAGGAGCAGCCTGTCAGTTGATGCCTTTGTGTTCTACTGCAGCTTCCCAGAGTGTTCTAAAGAACAACTAGAGCGCTAACAGTGTTACTTATGACAAAATTATGGCACACCTGAAGCCATCTTGATTGGAATAAACTAGTAACTCTTAAAACATTTAATTTAAAAAGGAACAAAATGAGAGGGTTCATTTTGTCATAGAAATTATGGTTAGTGCTGTAGAAAGAAAAATTAGGACATGTTTCAAGTGTGATCTCAAATATCTTCCTGTTATATTTCAACAGGAGCAGCCTGTCAGTTGATGCCTTTGTGTTCTACTGCAGCTTCCCAGAGTGTTCTAAAGAACAACTAGAGCGCTAACAGTGTTACTTATGACAAAATTATGGCACACCTGAAGCCATCTTGATTGGAATAAACTAGTAACTCTTAAAACATTTAATTTAAAAAGGAACAAAATGAGAGGGTTCATTTTGTCATAGAAATTATGGTTAGTGCTGTAGAAAGAAAAATTAGGACATGTTTTAAGTGAGATCTCAAATATCTTCCTGTTATATTTCAACAGGAGCAGCCTGTCAGTTGATGCCTTTGTGTTCTACTGCAGCTTCCCAGAGTGTTCTAAAGAACAACTAGAGTGCTAACAGTCTTACTTATGACAAAAGTATGGCACACCTGAAGCCATCTTGGTTGGAATAAACTGGTAACACTTAAAACATTTAATTTAAAAAGGAACAAAATGAGGGGTTCATTTTGCCATAGAAATTATGGTTAGTGCTGTAGAAAGAAAAATTAGGACATGTTTTAAGTGAGATCTCAAATATCTTCCTGTTATATTTCAACAGGAGCAGCCTGTCAGTTGATGCCTTTGTGTTCTACTGCAGCTTCCCAGAGTGTTCTAAAGAACAACTAGAGCACTAACAGTCTTACTTATGACAAAATTATGGCACACCTGAAGCCATCTTGATTGGAATAAACTGGTAACTCTTAAAACATTTAATTTAAAAAGGAACAAAATGAGGGGGTTCATTTTGTCATAGAAATTATGGTTAGTGCTGTAGAAAGAAAAATTAGGACATGTTTTAAGTGAGATCTCAAATATCTTCCTGTTATATTTCAACAGGAGCAGCCTGTCAGTTGATGCCTTTGTGTTCTACTGCAGCTTCCCAGAGTGTTCTAAAGAACAACTAGAGCGCTAACAGTCTTACTTATGACAAAAGTATGGCACACCTGAAGCCATCTTGATTGGAATAAACTGGTAACACTTAAAACATTTAATTTAAAAAGGAACAAAATGAGGGGGTTCATTTTGCCATAGAAATTATGGTTAGTGCTGCAGAAAGAAAATTTAGGGCATGTTTTAAGTGAGATCTCAAATCCTCTTCTATTTCATTAGAAAATTCTGACATGCAGACTGAAACAATCACTTTTGATACCAGCAGTAGACTTCCAGTTAACTCCCTGGTGAGCAGTAGCTTTACTACAGTGATCTAATGAACAACTAGAGTGCTAACATTCTGAATTTATGGCAAATGTGTGACACATCTGAATGCCTTCTTGATGGAATCAAAGTAAAAAACTGAAAGCATTTCCTACTGAGGAGACTGCAGTAAATGACGAAATTAGGAAACTTCATAACAAATAAGTCTCTCAAGATGGCCACCAGAGAAAAAAGAGCCCAAATGTAGCACAAATATCACCCAGATGTAGCCCACATATAGCCCAATGACAGAAGTGTGCAAAACACTTTTTATTTTTATTTTTTCTGCAGTTTTATATAGTGCAAACTGGTCAGGTATTGGAGCGTTACATCTTACTTGGACCCCTTATTGCGTATTTTGCACGAAGTACATGAGATTGATCTTGCGAAACATTGAACTTTACGATTCTGTTAACCTGAAGTTGCTCTGAACCGGGCTTTGTAACACCCGTTTTTACCTACTGGTTTTAATGAATTCTCACTGTATTGTATTAGGAAAGAGGATTTACTGTTTTTATGTACATTTTTATGATCTATGTTTCTAAATCAGATCAAATAAAGTTGAATGAATTCTATGGCAGGACGGAGGCGAGGATTATGCATATCTTTCCTCACTTTATTTGCATAGCAGTTCAAAGAAAACGTAACAACAATCATTAAACAAAAGACTACACAACCCATGAAACATTAGGGGGGTAGTCTCCAAGGCAACTATAGTCCAATCATATCAAAGTCCATCGTATATAATATCGTGACGTCCCTTCCGCTTCCTCTTTCTTCACTGCTCGTCAGTTAAGTGCATTCCTTACATTCTTGGCTTAATCTGACGTTGTTGCTGTTTGTATAGCGGTTTCTTGTGCACGTTATTAGTAACCCTGGGCGTAGTTCGCGAAGTAGCGCTACGCGAAGCTACGTGAAGTGCACCTCGCACTACGCGAGCTACGCGTAGCTACGCGAACTGCGTAGTGCACTGTGCAAAATGCTGTTCGCACTGATTGCACAGTGCCGGATGCTTGTCCGCACTGTGCAATCATGGAAAACGGCATCTTGCACAGTGCGAGCTGTCTTTTACTGCCGCTCGAGTAGATTTTTACTCGAGCGGCAGCTTTCTCAACGCGGACTGGTAGTTTCTCATCGCAAGCGGTCGCGAGCATGCGCAATCACTCGCAATGAGAAACCTGACCTCCCCGCGTTGAGAACCTCGCCGGGAGGTTTATTTTCCACGCTCGCGATCGGCAACTTGATGTTGCTGATCGCGAACGAGGAAAAAGTCTCGCCGGGATGTCATTTTGCTTGCTCGCGGTCACCAACTTGACGTTGAGGGCCGCGAGCAAGCAAAAAATGACCGCTGCACTACGCTACGCGTGTTTGCACTGTGCTACGTGCAATTCGCGTAGTGCGAAGTAGCGCAAACTTCGCAAACTACGCGAGCGTAGCGTAGTGCTTTGCCCAGGCTTAGTTATTAGCATTATTGCCTTGGTATTGTTTCATATTCCCTGCGTAGCAGGCTCTTGCCCGAGCGCGTTCTCCCCCTCGCAGTTTCTCCCGCTGTGTGCTCTGCGCGCGGTGAGATCCTGTCAGGCACGTCTGGTCCGAGCGAGGCAGCTCTGTCGAGCGCTCCCGCTGGTCTTTATGCGCGTTTGGGAATCCGGTCACTCCTTTAGTGTCCGCTTGATTCCCGACCAACCCTCGCCTAATTTTGACACCGCTACGCGGTGATTTCCCCACACGGCCACGTTAGTGACCAGCGCCACCTGGTGGTGGTAATTGGTATTGCGCCTCCGTCTATTCTTATAACAGCTTCGGGGAAAGCCCAGCTGTTGGAGCACCGGCGAGGGGGCTGTCTTAAGGATTTTAAGGGCATTTGTTCTGTGCTCACACCCTCTGCTATCATGTCTTTTCCAGAAGACCATTTTTACTCCTCCTACCAGGAAGTGGAGGAGGAATGGCCCCCCAACTTCTCCCTCCAGCAGTGGACCAAGCCCTCTCTCTGGCTATTTCTAGGGCGCTGGCTCCTCTTAGGGATCAGGTTGATAAGCTGGCGAAAAGCATCCCTGGGGTGTTCAGTGACCCAGATCTGGTGGTGGCGGGTCCAAGTAGCTCCCAGATGGGGAATAAAAGGGCCGTTAAGCATAACGCGGGGCACTTGGAAGGATTTGATAAACTTACGGAGACCTTCCTCAAGAGTGCGTGAACGCTAAAACATGCACCCTGCCGGGAGGAGGAGGGGCCCGGAGAAAATTGCGACACTGTCACCACTATTGTAGACCCCGACGGCGGGTTTCCCTTAGAGGGAGAGGGTGTATCGGAGGACGATTTCTCCTCCGATGAGGATAAGGACTCGGGGCGTCCCTGGCGTCCAGAGTCCCACTCCTCTCAGTCCCCGGTTGGGGACGGGGTCCACTCGGACATGTTCGAGCCTACCCAAATTTACCATCCTAGGTCGGCAGAGTGGACACCTGATGCCAAAGTGGCAGAGTATGTGGTGGGGAAAATCAATCAACCCCTTGAAAGGGAGGTCAGGAATAGGATGAGGGGAGAATGCCCCAGGCCCTCACTGAAGGGGAAGGTGGCACACATGCCTGAAATTGATGAGAAACTATGTACCTTTTTCTCCAAGTATATGAGGGATCCCAAGAAAGGAATTGATAGGTCTTGGACGTGGTAGGGCCCTTGACCCAAATTATTCAATTGACGGAGCGTTCCAAAGAGTCAGGATCCCCTTTGTCCACGGATATTGTGGCTGGTTGGGCGCACTACCCTAAACTCTAAAACACTACCCCCTCCACTACCCAAACACCACTGCACTACCCTAAACCCTAAAACACCTCCCCCCAGCACGACACCCTACACTACCCAAACATAACTGCACTACCCTAAACCCTAAAACACTACCACCAGTACGACTCCCTACATTACCCAAACACCACTGCACTACCCTAAACCCTAAAACACTACCCCCAGCACGACTCCCTACACTACCCAAACACCACTGCACTACACTAAACCCTAAATATACCCTCAGCATGACCACCCACACTACACAAACACCACTGCACTACCCTAAACCCTAAAACACTACCCCCAGCACGACCCCTACACTACCCAAACACCACTGCACTACCCTAAACCCTAAAACACTAACCCCAGCATGACCCCCTACACTACCCAAACACCACTGCACTACCCTATACCCTAAAACACGACCCCCTACACTACACAAACATGACTGAACTACCCTAAACCCTAAAACACTACCCACAGCATGACCCTCTTCACTACACAAACACCACTGCACTGCCCTAAACCCTAAAACACTACCGCAGCACTACCCCCTACACTACCCAAACACCACTGCACTAACATAAACCCTAAAACACTACCCCCAGCACGACTCCCTACACTACCCAAACACCACTGCACTACCCTAACCCCTAAATCTACCCCCAGCACGACCCCCTACACTACCCAAACACCACTGCACTACCCTAAACCATAAAACACTACCCCCAGCATGACCCCCTACACTACACAAACACCACTGCACTACCCTAAAACACTACCACCAGCATGACCCCCTACACTACTCAAACATCACTGCACTACCCTAAACCCTAAAACACTACCCCAGCACAACCCCCTACACTACTGCACTACCCTAAACCCTAAAACACTACCCCCAGCACGACCCCCTACACTACCCAAACACCACTGCACTACCCTAAAACACTACCCCCAGCACGACCCCCTACACCACCCAAACACCACTGCACTACCCTAAACCCTAGAAAAGAAACCCCCACCCCATGCCCAATCCCCCTTACCTCTCACTCCTCATGGTTCCTCTCTCCTCGTGGTTCCTGCTTCACGTCATCTCTGAGGGCGGCGCACGTCGTTGTGAGGAAACGGAACAGCCTCTGTTTCCTTACAACGACATGGATCGTCTACATGTTTTTAGAACGCATGGTCATTTACCATACATACCTTTACAACAAAATTCGTTGTAAAGGCATGCGTGGTAAATGACCATGCGTTCTAAAAAAATGCGTAGTAATGACTTCGTGATGTCCCACGCATGCGTGGTAATGCATGCGTTGTAATGGTATTGCAAAGTAAAAAAGTCGTTGTAACGGCTGTTTACCGATCAAAGCTGGCCCCTGTTCTTCAGTGAGACGTTTATTTGATTAATTAGGAGGAAGGAATGTGTTTTTTTTTACGAAAAGTGCATTCCCAGCTGTTGTATTGTGAAAGTGTCCGCGTGGCCTGGTTTCACTTCCGGTGAGAGAGTGGAAGAGTCTGTTTGGATCTAAAGGAGTTCTGTTGTTGGACGGGGCCGGCGCGACATGTCATCAGAAAACATAGCTAATGGAAAGCGTCCTCCCTGAAGTGTGGAGCAGTGCCATGAGAGGTCAACGAGTGTGCGTCCCACCGCAGTATGACCGTACCGCGTGACCCATGTGCCGCCTCCAGGGTACGGGAGGCAGAAGCGGCATCGCAGGTCCTCTTGAAGACCGTTGTAGCACTAATTCTACATTTTGGTACTAGGGCATTTTAACTTCGTTGTTCCTGCCAGATACAAAGAGAAGATCCTGTGTTATTCAGTGCCCTTGTTACCTTTTTTGTGGGTTGTGGTGCTTGGCACTTCGCTGCCCTGCCGGTGCACACGACTGGGCACCCCACCTCGTGTGCCATCTGCAGGGCCTCTGCCCTCGGATCACTGGTTTCGGTTTCTGGAGTGGCAACATAAACAGTTGCTCCCAAAGGACTAGCCTGAACACTTAGGTGAATATCCCCTGCACCAGCATTCCACAGAAATTTTCCTAGCTCTCCCACGTCAACGAGCACGGCTCCGCTCGCGACACCGTATGACGTCATCGGAGCCATAAGAGGACCTCGTTGGCATGCTGACGTCAGTTCCACCCATTTTTTCCGTGCCACCGAGGCAAACAGGGGACCGAGACATTTTCACATGTATACATAGTATAATAAATACATATATATTCACTGAAAAAACCATAGGTTTCAGGCACGGTATAGTTAGAAATTAGCATTTAAAAAACCTTAGAAATTCACTGCAAAAACCATAGGTTTCAGGCACGTTATAGTTAGAAATTAGCATTTAAAAAACCTTAGAAATTCACTGAAAAAACCATAGGTTTCAGGGGTGTTATAGTTAGTTGTACATTTCACTCGTACAAAACCATAGAAATTCCCCCGTTATAGTTAGTTCAGCTAACTATAACTCGCGCGCCCGCAATGCACTGCTGATGACGTCACATATTACATCACTCATGACATGGTCAGTGACATCACTCATGACATCACTGATGACATCTCAAATGACATCACTGATGACATCACTGATGAAATCATACAGTGAATGTGTGTTTTTCTGAAAATTAAATATGTTTTATATATGTATATCTCAAGGTCGATGGAAGAATAAATGGGTATATAAGTGTCTAAATGGATGATTTTTTTTTGTAAAATTGATTGTATAACTGACTAAGTGTATCTTAGTGAATACATGGGTTAGTGAGTAATGTTTAAATATGAAAATATCTGTATCAGTCTCTCACTTTGTGTAAAAGTGGCTGCAAGGGTTGGTGAGTAGCTGCATGAGTGTCTATATGGGTTATTAGTTGGTTTTTGAGTATCAGTATGAGTGTCTGAGTGTCTGTATGGTTCGGTGGGGGTATTACTTAGTGCATAGATGCATGAATGAGTGACTCACTGTTTGTATGTGTTGAAGACAGCATGTGTGCAGGACTGTATAGGTGGATGAGTATGTGTATGGGTGTGTTAGTGAGTGAATGACTGTCTCAATAGTGTCTTTATGAGTAACTACATATGTTTTAAACTAGTATATGTGAGTATTGGTGTATATAAGTGAGTATATGTGAGAGTGAGAGATTGGAAGAGTTCCTGTACAAATAAGTAGGTGTTTCTATAAGTGATTGTTTAAGAGAGTAAGTATGTGTAAGTTTCTGTAGAAGTAAGTGTGGTAGTGTGTGTATAACTGTATATGCAAGTAAATGGATGTTTGATACTTTGTTTGCATGTGTGACTATGTGTGTGAGTAACTCTATGGATGAGTGGCGGTGTGTAACAGGATGTATAGGTGTATGAGTACATATGATGAGTGAGTACATGTATGAGTGACTGTATAGGGACTGTTGGTGAATGAGTGGATGTGTGTGTACATCTTGGAATTACTGAATAGGTGTGTTGTAACTGGTATTGGTATGTCCATTGTTTTGAAAATGTTAGTTTGTATTTTTGAGTGTGTGTATCAAAGGTTATATTAGGGTGAGAGGAGGTCTGCCACTCTATCACAAGGATGATGTCATCAGTGATGTCATCAGTGATGTCATTTGAGATGTCATCAGTGGTCATGAGTGATGTCACTGACCATGTCATGAGTGATGTAATATGTGACGTCATCAGCAGTGCATTGCGGGCGCGCGAGTTATAGTTAGCTGAACTAACTATAACGGGGAAATTTCTATGGTTTTGTACGAGTGAAATATCCAACTAACTATAACGCCCCTGAAACCTATGGTTTTTTCAGTGAATATATATTCTGCCACCATGCCACTTGGAAAGATGAAAATGCAGACCCAAGATCAGTGCAATAGTCGGTTTATTTGGTAAACTCCCGCACCTCCGCCATTATGCGTTTCAGCCTCCAACGAGGCCTTGATCACATGACACGAAACGGAGACAATGTTTTTCATTTTAAAGTGCAAGTAACAGGTAAACACACGTGATTTCAAAACATGATGGAAATGGAAGAGGTATTGATTGTCGCTTTTAAAACTCATTATGATATAGCATAAATACACTTCTTTAAATAGAGTATAATGAATATGTGCAAAAAGGAGCAAAAAATGTGCAATTAATAAATATTCATAAATTAATATAAAAATTCAGCACATAAAAACACATGGTAAAAATCAGATTAAAACCCAAGAGGATAAAATCTAAATAACCAAACTGTTGACATACATCAGGTTGAGCTCAAGTTGCTAGGCACGTGGATAACATGCAATAAGACCCTGTATAAAATACACAATAAATCTTAAAAACATTGATATCCAGCCAGGGACATGTCATAATTCTGTGATCCCTGTAGCTCATCTGAGAGTCACGCATAATGGTAAAATACCATAGCTCCTATTTATAACCCTTATAAATATGCACACCATTGTAATGCTATATAAAGCGAGTAAAGCAAATTCAGCCCCAGTGGGCATACTTCCATCGGTATTACTTAAAGTGCTAGTGCTGCTAAAAAAATCATAAAAGTGCCTACACCACTCTAAATCACAGCCGTGATTTAGTTAAAATAATGTGTAAAATTATGATAAAAACTAATTATAGAAATATGTTAAAATGAGAGGCAGATCTGATGTTTGAATAGAAAAGATGGTACATATCATGAAAAGTGCTAGAGGTAGAGAGTTTCATAAACAAGTAAAGAAATCCTCACTTGCATTTAGACCCAATGGTATTTTGCAATCCAGCTCTAAGATGTATTGAGTTTCCAACTTGCGTAAGAGGTGATCACGATTCCCACCCCTCCTGAGAGGCAAGACAGTATCAATGGCAAAGTATTTTAAATACTGTAAATCACTGCCATGATGTTCTTTGAAGTGCCTTGCCACTGGATAGGCAGCGTCATTGTTAGAGATAGCTTGCATGTGCTGGAGTATCCGTTTGTGAACCTGCAATCTGGTACTCCCCACGTAGCGCAGGCCACTTGGACACTCCAGCACATACACTGCAAACTCAGTTTTGCAGTTTAGGAATTTGGTTATCTCAACTGGTTTCTGTTTAAAGGGGGTGGTGTATGTTTTGGTATTGTAGCCATATTTACACGCTCTACAGTTGGAACATTTAAAAAACACTGTTCTGGTGTTAAGCCAATTTTTTGTTGAGATGACCTCAGGGCTACTCCTGACCAAAGCATTGCTCATGGAGCGGGCCTTCCTGTAGGTAATACTGGGAGCTGCTGTTAAACGTTCACCCAGTATGGGGTCATTGAGAGTCAGGGGCCAGTTCTTATTAACAATTTTTCTTAATGTTTTATGCTGTCGGTTAAATGTTAACACTAGTCGGGTAGGCTGGTCAACAGATTGAGAGGTGTTGGAGTCCCTCTTGTTTCGATCAACTAATATTTCTGAGCGTTGTAGATAATTGGCCTTGTTCATGGCTGCCACAACCACACTCTCAGCATAGCCTCTGGCTACGAATCTGTCCCTGCTAGCTCGTTGGGCCTGCATACAGTCTGTTTCTGTACTGCATATCCTTCTGATCCGCAGCATTTCCCCATAGGGAATGCTGTTGATCAAATGAGGCGGATGGTGGCTAGAAGCATGCAGCACAGTGTTGCCGGCTGATGATTTTCTATGCAGGCGTGTTTCAAGCTTGTTGTTAGATGTAAAAACCTCTACGTCTAAAAAGATTATACTCTCCTTGCTTGTTTGGGCAGTGAATTGCAGGTTTAAGTTATTGTCATTCAGTTCCATTATGAAATTATGGGCTTCCATTTCATTACCCTTCCATATTAAAAACAAGTCATCAATGTATCTAAACCAGCAAAGAACATGCCTGGAAAGGGTGTCTCTGTGTGTTGCCATGAGGACCCGCTCCTCCCACATGCCCATATGAAGACAGGCATAACTCGGGGAAAAGCAGGCCCCCATGGCAACTCCTCTCACTTGCTGGAAGATTTGGTTGTTGAAGAGAAAGAAGTTATTGTCTAAACATGTGGAAATCATGGTCAATAACATTTTGTTATGCATGCAAAATTGTCTGGGTCTGGTGTTTAAATAGAATTCAGTTGCCAGCAGGCCATCGCGGTTGTGTATGCTTGTGTATAATGAGACAACATCTAGCGATATAAGCAAACAATCATCATCCCATTGTACATTCATGATTTTACGGAGAAAGTCCCCTGTGTCCTGTATGTATGATGGGAGTTTCTTCACAAGGTCTTGCAGGAAGAAATCCACATATTTGGATGTGTTCTCCATTTTGCTGCCTTTGGCCGAGATAATGGGCCTCCCCGGTGGTCTGAGCATATCCTTGTGGACTTTGGGGATAAAATATATTGCAGGTACAATGGGATAATCAACTTTTAAAAACTTAAATTCTTCTATGCTTAGTAAGCCAGCGGATTTCCATGCCAATAGTTTGCTATTGAACTCATTCCATGCACTTTTGACTGCTGAGATGTTACTTTTTTTTATAGCAGACTCTGTCATTGAGTTGTTTTTCAGCCTCCTCCATGTATAGCTCTCGTTGCCATAATACTACGTTGCCACCTTTGTCTGATTGGCGTATGATAATTTTATCATCATCCTGTAGTTTTTTGACCAACTGAGAGTAAGTGTGGTCCTGTTTGGTATATTTCCTAGGAGATTTCATAGTTTCCCGATAAAGTTTTTTCAATTCAAAAGTGACTTTATCATGGAAGATATCCACATTGTCTCGTATCATTAATGGGCAAAAAGTAGATATAGGCTTAAATTTAGTTCGAACTGTTGCCCCCAATTGCCGGGTTTCCTGATCCATTTGACCCATGATTGTATTGTTCTCATCAAATAATTGCTGCATACTTGTCAAAAGTTCTTGATCTCTTGCTGTTAATGTTGGACTAGTGTTACTTTCCGCAGGTGCTATTAGTGTAGTGTCATGGTTACACGTCCCTTGAATTGCATGATGTTTCCGCAGTTTCATTTTCCGCACAAACTTAAATAAATCTATTCGTGTCTCTGCGTAATTAAAGTCTCTAACAGGGCTGTAAGTGAGACCCAAAGTTAATATTTTTCTTTCATCTTCACTTAAGACAGTCGTGGTTAAATTGATGACTGTATTTTCCTCCATTTTGATGGTTAGCGTCTGTTCCATCTCCTGTTTATTGGTTTTTTGCTGTTTGGCTTGTTTTTGCTTCCTGCATTGGCGTCTTGCCCGTCGTTTTTGGTTTTGTCGTTTGTTTCTCCTTTGTTGGCATTTTTGTTTTGTCCACGTGGGCGCAGGGTTTGTCTTCTGTCTAATCGCAGGTAATCCAGCTCCTGACCCAATGATGGTTTGATAAACCCCAACGCCCCAGAAGTTATATATATATATATTCACTGAAAAAACCATAGGTTTTAGGGACAGTTATAGTTAGTTGGACATTGCACTCGTACAAAACCCGTGAAATTCCCCGTTATAGTTAGTTCAGCTAACTATAACTCGCGCCCCGCAATGCACTGCTGATGACGTCACATATTACATCACTCATGACATGGTCAGTGACATCACTGATGACATCTCAAATGACATCACTGATGACATCATCCAGTGACTGTGTGTTTCTGTAAAGTTTAAATATTTTTTATATATATAGGGAAAGGCGTATTGAAGAATGAGTGGGTGTATAAGTGTCTGTATGGATGATTTAGTAGGTGCGTGACTAATTCTATAAGTGAGTGATTAAACGTATCTTACTGAATGCATGGGTTAGTGACTAAACTGGGTGAATGTCTGTATCTGTCTGTTGCTGTGTAAGTGGCTGCATGGGTTTGTGAATAGCTACATGAGTGTCTATAAGAGTTATTGATTTGTTGTCTGAGTATCTGTATGGGTGCCTGAGTGTTTGTGTGGATGGGGTGTGTGCGACTGTGCATAGATGTGTGAGTGGGTGATTCACTGGGTGGATGGTTTCAAGAGTGCATCTGTGATAGACTGTATGGGTGGGTAAGTGTGTGTAAGAGTGTGTTAGTGAGTGAATGTATGTCCCAGTGGTACATGTGTGAGTAACTACATATGTGAAAGGCAGTATATATGTGTATTGGAGTATATAAATAGCTATAAGCGAGAGTGAGTGATTGTGATAGTGGCTGTATGGATGAGTGTGTGCTTGTATCAGTGATTGTATAAGAGCGTAACAATGTGCTAGTATTTGTATGATTAAGTGAGCTGGTGTGTGTATAACTGTATAGGTGAGTAAATGGCAGTGTGTTTAATTATTTGCATGACTGACTAGGTGTGTGAGTACCTCTATGGATGAGTGGCGGTGTTTGAGTGTCTATATAGGAGTAAGAGTGCATATGATAGTCCTGTATTGAGTGACCATAAGTATGAGTGACTGTACGGGTGAGTGAGTGGATGTGTGTGTGTAGACCTAAGAATCAGTGAGTGGGTATGTAGTTATTGGTGTTGGAGTGTCTATGGTTTTGCGAATGGCAGTCTGTAATTTAGATTGGGTGTATCAAAGGTTATATTAGGGTGTGAAGAGCTGCATCAGATTATCACGTGGATGATGTCATCAGTGATGTCATTTGAGATGTCATCAGTGATGTCATCAGTGATGTCACTGACCATGTCATGAGTGATGTAATATGTGACGTCATCAGCAGTGCATTGCGGGGCGCGAGTTATAGTTAGCTGAACTAACTATAACGGGGGAATTTCACGGGTTTTGTACGAGTGCAATGTCCAACTAACTATAACTGTCCCTAAAACCTATGGTTTTTTCAGTGAATTTCAAAGGTTTTTTAAATGCTAATTTGTAACTATAACGTCCCTAAAACCTATGGTTTTTTCAGTGAATTTCAAAGGTTTTTTAAATGCTAATTTGTAACTATAACATGTCTGAAACCTACGGTTTTTTCAGTGAATTTCAAAGGTTTTGTAAATGACAATTTTTAAATGTATTAATTGTTATATAAATTTTTTTCATACTGATTTCGAAATTTTTTAGAAAACATTTTTTTAAAATATTTTATTTTTTAAATTACATTGTAATTATATTATACATTACAAAAAATACTTTCTCAGAATGAATTACTTTAGTTTAAATACTTTGCACATAGGCAATAGACTTTTAAGTACAGTAGTTACAGTTGTTGCAATGGGCAACACATTTTCAAACACAATGCAACATTCAGCTCAATGTGAATTTCTAGTTAAATGCAATTAGTTACTTTATGGATTACTTTTCTAACCACAGGACTGGATCCTAGATTCAGTCCTGGGACATCTCCTGTAAACAGTTGAGTAAAAGCGTTTTGGTTACAGTCGTGATTTTTAAGGAATATTATTGTACTTTAAAAGTTGACACTTAGAAACTTTTTCTCATAGAATGACCAATGTTATCCTATGGAAGGAAATTCACTTAGGAGGTAAAAACTGTTATCGTTACTTTTTGTTACTCAGTGTTGGATCCTGGATCCAGCACTGGTGCATCTCCTGTAAACTTTTCAAAGAATGCGTTTAAGTCATACAGGCGATTTTTAAGGAATATTTGTAGTTTGTGAAAATCGACACTTTGAAACTTTTCTGCTGAAAACCAGACAAAGGATTCCTATGGAAGAAAATATAAGTTACTGGTAAGTACGGTTAAAATTACTTTTCAGGGTCAGTGCTGGGCTAAAAGATGCAGCACTGGGTTCTCTCCTGATAACAGGTGAGTAAATTGGAATTCGTACTTTGGTTGATTTTAGAGGAATATTATAAAGTTCCAAAACTCCACAATTAGAAGAATTTCCAAGTGAAACCAGTCAATGTTAGCCTATGAAGGAAATTCAAGTTACCGGTAAGTACGGTTAAAATTAATTTTGAGGATCAGTACTGGGCTGAAAGATGCAGCACTGAGGTCTCTCCTGATAACAGGTGAGTAAATCAGAATTCGGATTTCGGCTGATTTTAGAGGAATATTTTAAAGTTCCAAAAATCAACACTTTGAAACTTTTTCAGCAAAAAGCAGGCAATGATATCCTATGGAAGGAAATTCAAGTTACCGGTAAGTACGGTTAAAATTACTTTTGAGGATCAGTACTGGGCTGAAACATGCAGCACTGAGGTCTCTCCTGATAACAGGTGAGTAAATCGGAATTCGTATTTCGGCTGATTTTAGAGGAATATTTTAAAGTTCCAAAACTCCACACTTAGAAGAATTTCCAAGTGAAACCAGTCAATGTTAGCCTATGGAAGGAAATTCAAGTTACTGGTAAGTACGGTTAAAATTACTTTTCAGGACCAGTACTGGGCTGAAAGATGCAGCACTGAGGTCTCTCCTGATAACAGGTGAGTAAATCGGAATTCGTATTTCGGCTGATTTTAGAGGAATATTTTAAAGTTCCAAAACTCCACACTTAGAAGAATTTCCAAGTGAAACCAGTCAATGTTAGCCTATGAAGGAAATTCAAGTTACCGGTAAGTACGGTTAAAATTACTTTTCAGGATCAGTACTGGGCTGAAAGATGCAGCACTGAGGTCTCTCCTGATAACAGGTGAGTAAATCGGAATTCGTATTTCGGCTGATTTTAGAGGAATATTTTAAAGTTCCAAAACTCCACACTTAGAAGAATTTCCAAGTGAAACCAGTCAATGTTAGCCTATGAAGGAAATTCAAGTTACCGGTAAGTACGGTTAAAATTATTTTTCAGGACCAGTACTGGGCTGAAAGATACATCACTGAGGTCTCTCCTGATAACAGGTGAGTAAATCGGAATTCGTATTTCGGCTGATTTTACAGGAATATTTTAAAGTTCCAAAACTCCACACTTAGAAGAATTTCCAATTGAAACCAGTCAATGTTAGCCTATGGAAGGAAATTCAAGTTACTGGTAAGTACGGTTAAAATTACTTTTCAGGACCAGTACTGGGCTGAAAGATACAGCACTGAGGTCTCTCCTTATAACAGGTGAGTAAATCGGAATTCGTATTTCGGCTGATTTTAGAGGAATATTTGCACAATGGTGAAGGGAGGGGCGGGGCCTGAGGTGACATCTGTGCAAACGCGCCCCGTGGCGCGTTTTAAGTTGGGGGATTAAGTCCCCTTGAATCCTGAGGGTCCCTAGGGGCCAACTAGCCCACCAGGAACCTCCAATATGCGCCAGTGGGCTGCGTTGCAGAGACGTGTAGAGAGGCCACACCCCTTTTACACCTCTCTGCAACGCAGCTCTGTGGCGCTTTCTGGATGTACCTGTTGGGCTAGTTGGCCCCAGGGACCCTCAGGATTGAAGGGGATTTAATCCCCATCTTAAAACGCGCCACGGGGCCTGTTTGCACACATGTAACCTGAAGCCCCGCCCCCTCCCTTCACCACTGTGCAAACGCGCCCCGTGGCGCGTTTTAAGTTGGGGGATTAAGTCCCCTTGAATCCTGAGGGTCCCCGGAGTCCAACTAGCCCACCATATACCTCCAAAAGCGCCACAGAGCTGCGTTGCAGAGAGGTGTAAAAGGGGTGTGGCCTCTCTACACGTCTCTGCAAGGCAGCCCCTGGCGCATACTGGAGGTTCCTGGTGGGCTAGTTGGCCCCCAGGGACCCCAGTATTCAAGGGGAATTTGTTCCCCTCTGCAAACGCGCCAGGGGCGCGTTTGCAGAGTGGTGAAGGAAGGGGCGGGGCCTGCGGGCCCGATCGTTTTTTTTTTGTCCCCTGAAGGGGGCTGTGTGGCCCCCTTCCTTTTTTCTCTTTTTGGGCCCTGGGGACCCCATCCCCCAGGGCCTTACCCCTTTTTTTAAATTACAAAAAAAAAAAAACGGGAAGGGGGCCGCGTGGCCCCCCTTCCCTGGGCCTGTATTGGCCCCGGGGACCCCATCCCCGGGGCATGGCCTCTATATTTATTATTTTGAGGGGGCAGCGTGGCCCCCTCCTCTGGCCATTTTAAGGCCCCGGGGACCCCATCCCCGGGGCCGGCCTTTACATTTTTTTTTCCATTTTTTCTTCTCTTTTTTTGGAGAGGGGGCCGCGTGGCCCCCTCCCGGGCCACTACTTGCCCCGGGGACCCCATCCCCCGGGGCTGGCCCTCTCCGTTGGGGACTGTGGGGGTCCCCAATCCCCCACAGTCCCGCCGGCTCCCCACGTCCCTTGGGAGCCGGCATTGCTGTTCCACATGGGGAGCAGCTGACATGCTGCTCCCCATGTGGAAAAGCAATCGCTTTGGATATTGGAAGAGAGAGCAGGTTTCCCTGCTCTCTCTTCCAATATCCAAAGCAGTTTGCTATGGCAGGACGGGAGCCGCGAGGCTCCCGTCCTGCCATAGCAAACTACAGTGTCCCGGGGTAGGCACCCCGGGACACTGCAGGAAGCCGGCCCTGGGGAGTGGTGGTCCCCAGGGCCATCAAGGGCTCCAGGAGGGGGCCGCGCGGCCCCCCTCCCATTCAGTACACAGCCCCGGGAGGTGGTGGTCCCCGGGCTCTGGGGTCCATAACGGACCCCCATATTAAAATGTTTAGTGCCCCGGGGAGGTGGCGGTCCCCGGGGCGTGTGGGGGGGCTGGAGCCCCCCCCACACTGGTTTTATTTTTAATTAAAAAAAAGCCCCGGGGAGGTGGTGGTCCCCGGGGCTGCGGGAGGGCTCAGAGCCCTCCCGCACCATTTTTCAAAAAAAGCCCCGGGGGGTGGCGGTCCCCGGGGCTTGGGGGGCCCTTTGAGGCCCCCCACACATTAAATTATCCCCCCCCCCACCATGCCCCCGGGACTTGGGCCACCCGGGGGCCAGTGCTATCGAGCGCGGGAGACCGCGCTCGATTTTTCCGGCAGGATTCGCGCACCTTGAGCGCATCCTGCCGATTTTTTTATTTTTTTTTGATTTTTTTGCCCAGGGGGTCCTTGTGGGACCCCCTGAGCAGACCTAGGGGATCAGGGTGTTTCTACCCTGCCCCTTTGTGCGCTTTGCGCACTTGTTTCTGTCCCTCGGTTCTACTGAGGGACAAAATGGCTGCCAACATTTCCTGAATCGGAATGTTGACAGCCAGCTGACAGCCAATTAACATGCAGCTCGTGATCGGGACGGTGCGCGCAGGGTGCGCTGAGGGTACGCGGACCCTACTCGGCCATAGATATCACTAACTTTTACTTTTCATTTTCTCAGCAACTACTGAATGGATTTACACCATTTAACAAAAAGGGTTCTTTCTGAACCAAGAACTACCTCTTTGCCAAATTTGGTGTAATTCCGTTCAGCAGTTCGAGCTGTAGCCGTGTCTAAAGTTTCCTATGGAAAAGTGCATGGGGAAAACGCGTTTTGGGACCCCCTTTTTCTCGGCCCCCGCTTGACGAATCCCCCGAGACTTTCAGGGTAGGAGCGGACTGGAGCGGGCCACAAAGTTTGAAAATTTCGCGAAGATACGTCAACCGGCAAGAGAGTTATTTCAAATAGAATGTCGCGGATTTCCTATGGATAATAGGTTGTAACTATAACTATCTACTGGCGACCGCCAGTAGATAATATTCACTGAAAAAACCATAGGTTTTAGGGACAGTTATAGTTAGTTGGACATTTCACTCGTACAAAACCATAGAAATTCCCCCGTTATAGTTAGTTCAGCTAACTATAACTCGCGCCCCGCAATGCACTGCTGATGACGTCACATATTACATCACTCATGACATGGTCAGTGACATCACTGATGACATCACTGATGACATCACTGATGACATCTCAAATGACATCACTGATGACATCATCCATGTGACTGTGTGTTTCTGTAAAGTTTAAATATGTTTAATATATATAGGGAAAGGCGTATTGAAGAATGAGTGGGTGTATAAGTGTCTGAATGGATGATTTAGTACGTGAGTGACTGACTCTACAAGTGAGTGATTAAATGTATCTTACTGAATGCATGGGTTAGTGACTAAACTGTGTGAATGTCTGTATCCGTCTGTCTGTTGGTTTGTAAGCGGCTGCATGGCTTTCTGAATAGCTACATGAGTGTCTACATGGGTTATTGATTGATTGTCTGAGTATCTGTAAGGGTGCCTGAGTGTTTGTGTGGGTGGGGTGTGTGTGACTCTGTGCATAGATGTGTGAGTTGGTGATTCACTGGGTGCATGGTTTCAAGAGTGCATCTGTGATGGACTGTATGGGTGGGTGAGTGTGTGTATGGGTGTGTTAGTGATTGAATGTATATCTCAGTGGTACATGTGTGAGTAACTACATATGTGAAAGGCAGTATATATGTGTGTTGGAGTATATAAATGGCTATAAGCGAGAGTGTGTGATTGTGAGAGTGGCTGTATGGATGAGTGTGTACTTGTATTAGTGATTGTATAAGAGCGTAAGAATGTGCTAGTATTTGTATGAGTAAGTGAGCTGGTGTGTGTATAACTGTATAGGTGAGTAAATGGGTGTGTGATTAAGTTTTTTGCATGACTGACTAGGTGTGTGAGTACCTCTATGGATGAGTGGCGGTGTGTGAGTGTTTATATAGGTGTATGAGTGCATATGATAGTCCTGTACTGAGTGACTAAGTATGAGTGACTGTACGGGTGAGTGAGTGGATGTGTGTGTAGACCTAAGAATCAGTGAGTGGGTATGTAGTTTTTGGTGTTGGAGTGTCTATGGTTTTGAGAATGGCAGTCTGTAATTTAGAGTGGGTGTATCAAAAGTTATATTAGGGTGTGAGAAGATGCATGAAATTATCACATGGATGATGTCATCAGTGATGTCATTTGAGATGTCATCAGTGATGTCATCAGTGATGTCACTGACCATGTCATGAGTGATGTAATATGTGACGTCATCAGCAGTGCATTGCGGGCGCGAGTTATAGTTAGCTGAACTAACTATAATGGGGGAATTTCTATGGTTTTGTACGAGTGAAATGTCCAACTAACTATAACTGTCCCTAAAACCTATGGTTTTTTCAGTGAATTTCAAAGGTTTTTTAAATGCTAATTTCTAACTATAACGTGTCTGAAACCTATGGTTTTTTCAGTGAATTTCAAAGGTTTTTAAATGCTAATTTCTAACTATAACGTGCCTGAAACCTATGATTTTTTAAGTGAATTTCAAAGGTTTTTTTAAATGCTAATTTCTAACTATGCCTACAGAGGTAGGACATGTGAAGAAAGAAGAAAAACGCACAGAAAGAAGCAAAAGATGTGCAGAAAGAACCAACAGAGGAGCAGAAAGAGGCCTTGTTGCAAAATCATCCTGTGCCCACAACTTTTTCAGACGGGTACTGGTGGTAACTGACTCTGACTAACCAGACCCAGTGCTATGCTAAAAGACACTTAGAATACAGTGAAAACACCTACATACACTAGGGAACACTATGCGTTGGGGTACCCCTGTGATTAGCATGACCTCCTCTGCAAGTCCCTAGTACATAATAGGGCAGGGGGATTAAAACTACCTCTTAAAACGCGCTACAGGGCGCGTTTGCACAGTGGTGAAGGGAGGGGGGCCTGAGGTGACATGTGTGCAAACGCACCCCGTGGCGCGTTTTAAGTTGCGGGATTAAGTCCCCTTGAATTCTGAGGGTCCCTGGGGCCCAACTAGCCCCCAGGTACCTACAGTTAGGACCACAGAGCTGAGTTGCAGAGAGGCGTTCCGAGGCCACGCACCTTTTTCACCTCTCTGCAACGCAACTCTGTTGTGCTTACTGAAGGTACCTGGTGGGCTAGTTGGCCCCCAGGGTCCCTCAGGATTCAAAGGGAATTAATTCCCCAACTTAAAACGCACCACAGGGCGTGTTTGCGCACATGTCACCTGAGGCCCCGCCCCTCCCTTCACCACTGTGCAAACGCGCCCCGTGGTGCGTTTTAAGTTGGGGGATTAGGTCACCTTGAATCCTGAGGGTCCCTGGGGCCCAACTAGCCCACTAGGTACTTCCAGTAAGCACCACAGGCCTGCGTTGCAACGCCTGTAACAAATTGTGCAGTTGTGTTTAGGTAGTGAAGAGGGTCGTGCTGGGGGTAGTGTTTTAGGGTTTAGGGTAGTGCAGTGGTGTTTGTGTAGTGTAGGGGGTCATGCTGGGGGTAGATTTAGGGTTTAGGGTAGTGCAGTGGTGTTTGGGTAGTGTAGGGAGTCGTGCTGGGGGAGTGTTTTAGGGTTTAGGGTAGTGCAGTGGTGTTTGGGTAGTGTAGGGGGTCGTGCTGGGGGTAGTGTTTTAGGGTAGTGCAGTGGTGTTTGGGTAGTGTAGGGGGTACTGCTGGGGGTAGTGTTTTAGGGTTTAGGTTAGTGCAGTGGTGTTTGGGTAGTGTAGGGGTACTGCTGGGGGTAGTGTTTTAGGGTTTAGGGTAGTGCAGTGGTGTTTGTGTAGTGTAGGAGGTCGTGTTTTAGGGTTTAGGGTAGTGCAGTGGTCTTTGTGTAGTGTAGGGAGTCATGCGGGGGTAGTGTTTTAGGGTTTAGGGTAGTGTAGGGGGTCATGCGGGGGTAGTGTTTTAGGGATTAGGGTAGTGCATTGGTGTTTGGGTAGTGTAGGGGGTCATGCGGGGGTAGTGTTTTAGGGTTCAGTGCAGTGGTGTTTGGGTAGTGTAGGGGGTCGTGCTGGGGGAGTGTTTTAGGGTTTAGGGCAGTGCAGTGGTGTTCGGGTAGTGTAGGGGGTCGTGCTGGGGGAGTGTTTTAGGGTTTAGGGCAGTGCAGTGGTGTTCGGGTAGTGTAGGGGGTCGTGCTGGGGGAGTGTTTGAGGGTTTAGGGCAGTGCAGTGGTGTTCGGGCAGTGTAGGGGGTCGTGCTGGGGGTGGTGTTTCAGGGTTTAGGGCAGTGCAGTGGTGTTCGGGCAGTGTAGGGGGTGGTGTTTCAGGGTTTAGGGCAGTGCAGTGGTGTTCGGGCAGTGTAGGGGGTCGTGCAGGGGGTGGTGTTTCAGGGTTTAGGGCAGTGGTGTTCGGGCAGTGTAGGGGGTCGTGCTGGGGTGGTGTTTCAGGGTTTGGGGCAGTGAAGTGGTGTTCGAGCAGTAAAGGGGGTCGTGCTGGGGGTGGTGTTTTAGGGTTTAGGGCAGTGCAGTGGTGTTCGGGCAGTGTAGGGGGTGCTGCAGGGGGTGGTGTTTCAGGGTTTAGGGCAGTGCAGTGGTGTTCGGGCAGTGTAGGGGGTCATGCAGGGGTGGTGTTTCAGGGTTTAGGGCAGTGCAGTGGTGTTCGGGCAGTGTAGGGGGTCGTGCTGGGGCTGGTGTTTCAGGGTTTAGGGCAGTACAGTGGTGTTCGGGCAGTGTAGGGGGTCATGCTGGGGCTGGTGTTTCAGGGTTTAGGGCAGTGCAGTGGTGTTCGGGCAGTGTAGGGGGTCGTGCTGGGGCTGGTGTTTCAGGGTTTAGGGCAGTGCAGTGGTGTTCGGGCAGTGTAGGTGGTCGTGCTGGGGCTGGTGTTTCAGGGTTTAGGGCAGTGCAGTGGTGTTCGGGCAGTGTAGGGGGTCATGCTGGGGCTGGTGTTTCAGGGTTTAGGGCAGTGCAGTGGTGTTCGGGCAGTGTAGGGGGTCTTGCTGGGGCTGGTGTTTCAGAGTCTACGGCAGTGCAGTGGTGTTCGGGCAGTGTAGGGGGTCTTGCTGGGGCTGGTGTTTCACGGTTTAGGGCAGTGCAGTGGTGTTCGGGCAGTGTAGGGGGTCGTGCTGGGGGTGGTGTTTCAGGGTTTAGGGCAGTGCAGTGGTGTTTGGGAAGTGTAGGGGGTCATGATGGGGCTAGTGTTTCAGGATTTAGGGCAGAGCAATGGTGTTCAGGCAGTGTAGGGGGTTTTGCTGGAGGTGGTGTTTCAGGGTTTAGGGCAGTGCAGTGGTGTTCGTGCAATGTAGGGGGTGGTGTTTCAGGGTTTAGGGCAGTGGTGTTCAGGCAGTGTAGGGGGTCTTGCTGGGGTTGATGTTTCAGGGTTTAGGGCAGTGCAGTGGTGTTCGGGCAGTGTAGGGGGTCGTGCTGGGGGTGGCCTTTCAGGGTTTAGGGCAGTGCAGTGGTGTTCCGACAGTGTAGGAGGTCGTGCAGGGGGTGGTGTTTCAGGGTTTAGGGCAGTGCAGTGGTGTTCGGGCAGTGTAGGGGGTCGTGCTGGGGGTGGTGTTTCAGGGTTTAGGGCAGTGCAGTGGTGTTCGGGCAGTGTAGGGTGTCGTGCTGAGGGGTGGTGTTTCAGGGTTTAGGGCAGTGCAGTGGTGTTCGGGCAGTGTAGGGGGTCGTGCAGGGGGTGGTGTTTCAGGGTTTAGGGCAGTGCAGTGGTGTTTGGGCAGTGTAGGGGGTCGTGCAGGGGTGGTGTTTCAGGGTTTAGGGCAGTGCAGTGGTGTTCGGCCAGTGTAGGTGGTCTTGCTGGGGGTGGTGTTTCAGGCTTTAGTGCAGTGGTGTTCGGGCAGTGTAGGGGTCTTGCTGGGGCTGGTGTTTCAGGGTTTAGGGCAGTGCAGTGGTGTTCGGGCAGTGTAGGGGGTCATGATGGGGCTAGTGTTTCAGGATTTAGGGCAGAGCAATGGTGTTCAGGCAGTGTAGGGGGTTTTGCTGGAGGTGGTGTTTCAGGGTTTAGGGCAGTGCAGTGGTGTTCGTGCAGTGTAGGGGGTGGTGTTTCAGGGTTTAGGGCAGTGGTGTTCAGGCAGTGTAGGGGGTCTTGCTGGGGTTGATGTTTCAGGGTTTAGGGCAGTGCAGTGGTGTTCGGTCAGTGTAGGGGGTCGTGCTGGGGGTGGTCTTTCAGGGTTTAGGGCAGTGCAGTGGTGTTCCGGCAGTGTAGGAGGTCATGCAGGGGGTGGTGTTTCAGGGTTTAGGGCAGTGCAGTGGTGTTCGGGCAGTGTAGGGGGTCGTGCTGGGGGTAGTGTTTCAGGGTTTAGGGCAGTGCAGTGGTGTTCGGGAAGTGTAGGGTGTCGTGCTGAGGGGTGGTGTTTCAGGGTTTAGGGCAGTGCAGTGGTGTTCGGGCAGTGTAGGGGGTCGTGCAGGGGGTGGTGTTTCAGGGTTTAGGGCAGTGCAGTGGTGTTTGGGCAGTGTAGGGGGTCATGCAGGGGGTGGTGTTTCAGGGTTTAGGGCAGTGCAGTGGTGTTCGGCCAGTGTAGGTGGTCTTGCTGGGGGTGGTGTTTCAGGCTTTAGTGCAGTGGTGTTCGGGCAGTGTAGGGGGTCTTGCTGGGGGTGGTGTTTCAGGGTTTAGTGCAGTGGTGTTCGGGCAGTGTAGGGGGTCTTGCTGGGGCTGGTGTTTCAGGGTTTAGGGCAGTGCAGTGGTGTTCGGGCAGTGTAGGGGGTCGTGCTGGGACTGGTGTTTGAGGGTTTAGGGTAGTGCAGTGGTGTTCGGGCAGTGTAGGGGGTCGTGCTGGGTCTGGTGTTTCAGGATTTAGGGCAGTGCAGTGGTTTTCGGGCAGGATAGGCGGTCGTGCTGGGGCTGGTGTTTCAGGGTTTAGGGCAGTGCAGTGGTGTTCGGGCAGTGTACGGGGTTGTGCTGGGGCTGGTGTTTCAGGGTTTATGGCAGTGCAGTGGTGTTCGGGCAGTGTAGGGGGTCATGCTGGGGGTGGTGTTTCAGGGTTTAGGGCAGTGCAGTGGTGTTCGGGCAGTGTAGGGGTCGTGCTGGGGCTGGTGTTTCATGGTTTAGGGCAGTGCAGTGGTGTTCGGGCAGTGTAGGGGGTCGTGCTGGGGGTGGTGTTTCAGGGTTTGGGAAGTGCAGTGGTGTTCGGGCAGTGTAGGGGGTCATGCTGGGGGTGGTGTTTCAGGGTTTAGGGCAGTGCAGTGGTGTACGGGCAGTGTAGGGGGTCTTGCTAGGGGTGGTGTTTCAGGGTTTAGGGCAGTGGTGTTCGGGCAGTGTAGGGGGTCTTGCTGGGGGTAGTGTTTCGGGGTTTAGGGCAGTGCAGTGGTGTTCGTGCAGTGTAGGGGGTCGTGCTGGGGGTGGTGTTTCAGGGTTTAGGGCAGTGCAGTAGTGTTCGGGCAGTGTAGGGGATCGTGCAGGGGGTGGTGTTTCAGGGTTTAGGGCAGTGCAGTGGTGTTCGGGCAGTGTAGGGGTCATGCTGGGGCTGGTGTTTCAGGGTTTAGGGCAGTGCAGTGGTATTTGGGCAGTGTAGGGGGTCTTGCTGGGGGTGGTGTTTCAGGGTTTAGGGCAGTGGTGTTCGGGCAGTGTAGTGGGTCTTGCTGGGTGTGGTGTTTCAGGGTTTAGGGCAGTGCAGTGGTGTTCGGGCAGTGTAGGGGGTCTTGCTGGGGGTAGTGTTTCAGGGTTTAGGGCAGTGCAGTGGTGTTCGTGCAGTGTAGGGGGTCGTGCTGGGGATGGTGTTTCAGGGTTTAGGGCAGTGCAGTAGTGTTCGGGCAGTGTAGGGGTCGTGCAGGGGTGGTGTTTCAGGGTTTAGTGCAGTGGTGTTCGGGCAGTGTAGGGGGTCGTGCTGGGGGTGGTGTTTCAGGGTTTAGGGCAGTGCAGTGGTGTTCGGGCAGTGTAGGGGGTCGTGCTGGGGGTGGTGTTTCAGGGTTTAGAGGCAGTGGTGTTCGGGCAGTGTAGGGGGTCTTGCTGGGGGTGGTGTTTCAGGGTTTAGGGCAGTGCAGTGGTGTTCGGGCAGTGTAGGGGTCATGCTGGGGGTAGGTGTTTCAGGGTTTAGGGCAGTGCAGTGGTGTTCGGGCAGTGTAGGGGGTCGTGAAGGGGGTGGTGTTTCAGGGTTTAGGGCAGTGCAGTGGTGTTCGGGCAGTGTAGGGGGTCGTGCTAGGGTATGTGTTTCAGGGTTTAGGGCAGTGCAGTGGTGCTTGTGTAGTGTAGGGGTCGTGCTGGGGGTAGTGTTTTAGGGTTTAGGGTAGTGCAGTGGTGTTTGTGTAGTGTAGGGGGTCATGTTTTAGGGTAGTGCAGTGGTGTTTGGGTAGTGTAGGGGTCGTGCTGGGGGTAGTGTTTTAGGATTTAGGTTAGTGCAGTGGTGTTTGGGTAGTGTAGGGGGTCGTGCTGGGGGTAGTGTTTTAGGGTTTAAGGTAGTGCAGTGGTGTTTGTGTAGTGTAGGGGGTCGTGCTGGGGGTAGTGTTTTAGGTTTTAGGGTAGTGCAGTGGTGCTTGTGTAGTGTAGGGGGTCGTGCTGGGGGTAGTGTTTTAGGGTAGTGCAGTGGTGTTTGTGTAGTGTAGGGGGTCATGTTTTAGGGTAGTGCAGTGGTGTTTGGGTAGTGTAGGGGGTCGTACTGGGGGTAGTGTTTTAGGATTTAGGTTAGTGCAGTGGTGTTGGGGTAGTGTTTTAGGGTTTAGGGTAGTGCAGTGGTGTTTGTGTAGTGTAGGGGGTCATGCTGGGGGTAGTGTTTTAGGGTTTAGGATAGTGCAGTGGTGCTTGTGTAGTGTAGGGGGTCGTGCTGGGTTAGTGTTTTAGGGTTTAGGGTAGTGCAGTGGTGTTTTTGTAGTGTAGGGGGTCATGTTTTAAGATGCAACGCTCCAATACCTGACCAGTCTGCACTACATAAAACTGCAAAAAAACTAAAAATAAAAAGTGTTTTGCACACTTTTGTCATTGGGCTATATGTGGGCTACATCTGGGTAATATTTGTGCTACATTTGGGCTCTTTTTTCACTGGTGGCCATCTTGGAAGACTTCTTTGTTATGAAGTTTCCTAATTTCCTCATTTACTGCAGTCTCCTCAGTAGGAAATGCTTTCAGTTTTTTACTTTGATTCCATCAAGACGGCATTCAGATGTGTCACACATTTGCCATAAATTCAGAATGTTATTACTCTAGTTGTTCATTAGATCACTGTAGTAAAGCTACTGCTCACCAAGGAGTTAACTGGAAGTCTACTGCTGGTATTGAAAGTGATTGTTTCAGTCTGCATGTCAGAATTTTCTAATGAAATAGAAGAGGATTTGAGATCTCACTTAAAACATGCACTAAATTTTCTTTTTGCAGCACTAACCATAATTTCTATGGCAAAATGAACCCCCTCATTTTGTTCCTTTTTAAATTAAATGTTTTAAGTGTTACCAGTTTATTCCAATCAAGATGGCTTCAGGTGTGCCATACTTTTGTCATAAGTAAGGCAGTTAGCACTCTAGTTGTTCTTTAGAACACTCTGGGAAGCTGCAGTAGAACACAAAGGCATCAACTGACAGGCTGCTCCTGCTGAAATATAACAGGAAGATATTTGAGATCTCACTTAAAACATGTCCTAATTTTTCTTTCTACAGCACTAACCATAATTTCTATGGCAAAATGAACCCCCTCATTTTGTTCCTTTTTAAATTAAATGTTTTAAGTGTTACCAGTTTATTCCAATCAAGATGGTTTCAGGTGTGCCATACTTTTGTCATAAGTAAGACTGTTAGCGCTCTAGTTGTTCTTTAGAACACTCTGGGAAGCTGCAGTAGAACACAAAGGCATCAACTGACAGGCTGCTCCTGTTGAAATATAACAGGAAGATATTTGAGATCACACTTGAAACATGTCCTAATTTTTCTTTCTACAGCACTAACCATAATTTCTATGACAAAATGAACCCCATCATTTTGTTCCTTTTTAAATTAAATGTTTTAAGTGTTACCAGTTTATTCCAATCAAGATGGCTTCAGGTGTGCCATACTTTTGTCATAAGTAAGGCTGTTAGCACTCTAATTGTTCTTTAGAACACTCTGGGAAGCTGCAGTAGAACACAAAGGCATCAACTGACAGGCTGCTCCTGTTGAAATATAACAGGAAGATATTTGAGATCACACTTGAAACATGTCCTAATTTTTCTTTCCAGAGCACTAACCATAATTTCTATGACAAGATGAACCCCATCATTTTGTTCCTTTTTAAATTAAATGTTTTAAGTGTTACCAGTTTATTCCAATCAAGATGGCTTCAGGTGTGCCATTCTTTTGTCATAAGTAAGGCTGTTAGCACTCTAGTTGTTCTTTAGAACACTCTGGGAAGCTGCAGTAGAACACAAAGGAATCAACTGACAGTCTCTGCCCTTGTTGGATGTACATGTTTTACTGAGAATGTCAGACTTCATTCTCACATGACTGAGAAAGATAATGTGAATTTACAGAAAATATGCTCTCATTTTAGCTTCTGGGGCACCTTCCAAAACTGTATGGGACAAGCATGTGAAAATAGTTTTCTCTCAAACATGATTCATGATATCCCAGCAGAAGGTTTTTCACAGGGTAAAATCACCTTAGAACACACCACAATTCCTGAAATTAGTATGGTACCATCAACAAATGAATTCTAATGTAACTAAAGTCTGTTATCACCCTTTATAGTTCTCCTTTTGGTAACCCTCAAAATCTTCGATTCACTACAATGCATTTCAATGGGGTACTATCATTTATATTGGTCCCAAGATGGCTGCCAGCAATTCCAGGATGAAGTGCTGACAGCCAATCAGATCTCACGATGACATGTGTGGTTAGGCTCCGCCCAGATATATATGTGTTTTTACTTTTGATTTTCTCAGCAACTACTGAACGGATTTACACCATTTAACAAAAGGGTTCTTTTGAACTAAGAACTACCTCTTTGCCAAATTTGGTGTAATTCCGTTCAGCAGTTCGGGCTGTAGCCGTGTCTAAAGTTTCCTATGGGAAAATGAATGGGGAAAACACGTTTTGGGACCCCCCTTTTTTCTCGGCCCCCGCTTGACTAATCACCCTGACACTTTCAGGGTAGGAGCGGACCGGAGCGGGCCATAAAGTTTGAAAATTTCGCGAAGATTCGTCAACCGACGCAAGAGTTATTTCAAATAGAATGTCGCGGATTTCCTATGGAAAATAGGTCCTAACTATAACTATCTACTGGCGACCGCCAGTAGATAATATATATATATATATATATATATATATATATATATCCAAACAACATGCCTCCGGGCACAGGAGCCCCAGACCCTGCAGGGCAGCCTCACAAAAATGGTCCCCGAAAGACCCATCCATTGACACACCATCAAGAACAAAGGTGAGGCCCAATACCGGAGTGAAGTACTTTATTTGCAGGTACAGCAGCGCAATGAAAACTCTGTCTCCTTACGCGTTTCGGCAATCTTTTGCCTTGGTCACAGGTGGAGTATGCAAATGCAAAGTGCAATTGTGTGCACCTTTTCAGTTAAAAGTCACGTGACAGTTTTACAAAACTTCAGTCCCCATGATGCATTTCAGTGGGCATTTTACTGCATGGAATCTTATAACATCCGTCTGCCTTTAAATCAAAGTTCTTTATCATACCGCATCAGAAATAGTGGGTTTAATTAATTCACACTGTTTTGCGTGCCCAGTGCTTCGTATCATCATGTCCTTGCAACAAAGCCTGTCCTCCGGCACGATCAAAATGAGGGGTCACCCCACTTCGAATCCCTTCCTGCAAAGCCACAAATTTGCTATTTAGCATTACCTTCGGTGGGCTTGTGGCGATGAGTGAGTCGAGCTCCAGATTAAATATCCAAACAACCTGCCTCCGGGCACATGAGCCCCAGACCCTGCAGGGCGGCCTCGCAAAAATGGTCCCGGAGAGACCCATCCATTGACACACCATCAAGAACAAAGGTGAGGCCCAATATCGGAGTGAAGTACTTTATTTGCAGGTACAGCAGCGCAATGAAAACTCCGTCTCCTTACGCGTTTCGGCAATCTTTTGCCTTGGTCACAGGTGGAGTATGCAAATGCAAAGTGCAATCGTGCGCGCCTTTTCAGTTAAAAGTCACGTGACAGTTTTACAAAACTTCAGTCCCCATGATGCATTTCAGTGGGCATTTTACTGCATGGAATCTTATAACATCCGTCTGCCTTTAAATCAAAGTTCTTTATCATACCTGCATCAGAAATAGTGGGTTTAATTAATTCACACTGTCCAGTGCTTGTTTTGCGTGCCCAGTGCTCCGTATCATCATGTCCTTGCAACAAAGCCTGTCCTCCGGCACGATCAAAATGAGGGGTCACCCCACTTCGAATACACATTCACTGAAAAAACCACAGGTTTCAGGGACGTTATAGTTAGGAATTAGCATTTAAAAAACCTCAGAAATTCATTGGAAAAAAACATAGGTTTCAGGGACGTTATAGTTAGGCTGACATTTCACTCGTACAAAAACAGAGAAATTCAACTGTTATAGTTAGCTGTGCTAACTATAACTCGGGCCCCCGCAATGCACTGCTGATGACGTCACATATTACATCACTCATGACATGGTCAGTGACGTCACTGACATCTCAAATGACATCACTGATGACATCACAGATGACATCATCCTGTGAGTGTGAGTGTTTCTAAAGAGTTTAAGACTGTTATATATATATGCCAAGGTGTATTCGAAGAATGAGTGGGTGTATGAGTGTCTGAATGGATGATTTAGTGGGTGCATGACTGACTGAATAAGTGAGTGATTAAACATGTCTTAATGAATGCATGTGTGAATGACTAATCTCTGTGAATGTCTGCATGTGTAAGTGACTGCATGGGTTAGTGAGTAGCTACATGAGCATCTATATGGGTTAATGATTGCTTGTCTGAGTACCTGTATGGGTGGGTGGGAGGGTGTGACTCCCTGCATGGATGTGTGAGTGGGTGATTCACTGGTTTATGGGTTCATAAGTGCATCTGCAAGGGGCTGTAGGGGTCAGTGAATGTACGTATAGCTGTGTTAGTGAGTGAATGGATGTCTCAATGGTATATGTGTTAGTAACTACATATGTGAAAGGCACTATATGTGAGTGTTGGAGTATATCAGTGACTATATGTGAGAGCGAGTGATTGTGAGAGTGGCTGTATGGATAAGTGTGTGCTGAGGTAGTGTGTGTGTATAACTATAGGTGAGTAAATGGCAGTGTGATTGATTCTTTGGGTGACTGACTAGGTGCGTGAGTAACTCTATGGGTGAGTGGCAGTGTGTGAGTGTCTGTATGGGTGTATGAGTGCATATATCAGTGGCTGTATTGATGAGTGACTGCATGTTTGAGTGACTATATAGGTGAGTGAGTGGATGTGTGTGTAGACCTATGAATCAGTGAGCGGGTATGTACTAACTGGTATTGGTGTGTCTATGGTTTTGAGAATGGTAGTCTGTATTTTAGAGTGTATGAAAGGTTACATTAGGGTGTGAGGAGGTACTTCAGATATTAAGTGGATGATATCATCAGTGATGTCATCAGTGATGTCATTTTAGATGTCATCAGTGATGTCACTGACCATGTGATGAGTGATGTAATGTGTGACGTCATCAGCAGTCCATTGCGGGGGCGCGAGTTATAGTTAGCTCAGCTAACTATAACGGCCGAATTTCTCTGTTTTTGTACGAGTGAAATGACAACCTAACTATAACGTCCCTAAAACCTATGGTTTTTTCAATGACTATCTAAGGTTTTTTAAATGCTAATCCCTAACTATAACATCTCGAAACCTGTGTTTTTTTCAGTGAATTTCCAAGGTTTTTTAAATGATAATCCCTAACTATAACGTCCCTGAAACCTGTGGTTTTTTCAGTGAATTTCTAAGGTTTTAAAAAAAAAAAATGGTGAGAATCGTGTACCGATCACGTACCTGTCACGGTGGGTGCACGAATCCAAGCATCGTGCCGCCATATTTGTTTGGTTGTGTAGCATGCGCGTAGGGTGTGCAATGGGTACGCAGTTCCCAAATTTGTCATTTTTTCAAAATTTAAATACATGTTATATACTATATATTTTTTAAATTAATTGTACATGCTTTATTGAAAGAGTTATAAAAATGATATTAACATACATATTTTGAATATTTGAGTTCTTATAATGAAGTTACGGGAGCCGCGACAGTCCTGCATACCCTCACGCACGTATTTCCGGATACGCGATAGGTACGCAAATCCAGCGCAAATTATTTCGTACTAAAAATATATGTATATAACTTTATAATACATATTATACCAAGAGATTTACATTCAAATTTGTAAATTTACTATATTTGTAACTGGAATAAAAATATATTATTGTTAAACATATTTTTGGGAATCACATCCGGTGCACGTTGAATACGCGTCTGGTACGCGACTCCCATGTGACTTAAAAAAAAAGCATGTCATTGGTTAAGAAGCTTTCTATTCTAGTACTTGGAGGACCCCACCCAAATTTTTCATTCTTCCAGGAGCATCTTTACAAGAAATAACTCTTGTGTTTTCTGTGCCTCTTCATTTAATTTTTCGGTGTTTTTTTTCAACTGAAAAAATGGCATCACAAAATCCACCACAGGATATTCCAGAAGATGAAGAGGAGCTGGAAGCACCTACTAAGAAAAGGAAGGAAAGTTGTGTGTGGGCTTTTTTCTCAATACCACCTGGAGAGAAAAAAGTAAATGCGCACAAGATCACCTGCACTGGGTGTGCCAAAGTTTTATGTTGGGGATCCGCGAAAAAGTATTCTTGCAGGACTTCATCCATGATGAAGCATCTTCAGACGATCCACCCAAACCGTCTTGCGCGTGAACAGCATCGCCCCACAAATGCAAGCCACACAACATGATGATGAAGTCGCAGGACCTAATACTTCTGCGGCATCCACTGCAGCTACAGAAACATCATTAATTGTACCAGAGTTTGCAGGACTGGAACAGCACTGCATATAGTGCAAGAAACTTCTTTGTGCAGGCGAACAATCTGTTGCAGCAGTTGTTGTTGCTGTAAAAAACAATAATTATAAAAAAAAAATTGTTTTTCCTTCAATGGCATTCTAATTGCAAAATCTTTTGAAAAGTTTTTACAGTTCATTGCCTTGTTTTTTTATCTTTTTTTAAAAAGAAACACAAAAAAAAAAAGTTAAAAAAACGCAGAAAAATTTAAAGAAAAAAAATGGTTCTTTTTAGAACTGCCTATTTGGTTAAAGATAGACAAACTTGTATGTGTTGTATGAATTACTGCAAGGGTAATGTCTGAGTCATTGTATGAGTGCATGAGTACTGCCTTAGTGAATGAATGAGTGCAGGGGTACTGCCTGGGTGATTTGATGGGTGCATAGGTAGTGCCTGAGTGAATGGATGAGTGCAAGGGTAGTGCTTGAGTGATTGGAAGAGTGGATACATACTGCCTGAGTGAAAGAATGAGTACAACAGTAATGTCTGAGTCACTGGATGAGTGCATGGGTAGTGCCTGGGAGAATGGATGAGTGCATGGGTAGTACCTGGTTGATTGCATGAGTACAGGGGTACTGCCTGGGTGATTGGATGGGTGCATGGGTAGTGCCTTAGTGAATGGATGAGTGCACGGGTAGTGACTGGGTGATTGGATGAGTGGACACTGTGGGCCTGATTCACAGAACTAACTTACGTCAAAAACGTAAAGTTAGTACTTTTGGTATTCACAGAATACACTTACTCATTTTGGTATTCACAGAATGAACTTACTCATTTCGGTATTCACAGAAGTTAGTAGTCCTAACTTTAGGACTTCTAAATGCCTTCTGTGAATACGAAAGTCTTAAGTTAGGATTTTTCTCAGTTTAGGAGTAGTAAAGTCTAACTTACTACTCCTAAACTGAGAAAAATCCTAACTTTAAGACTTTCGGTATTCACAGAAGGCATTTAGGAGTCCTAAATTTAGGACTACTAACTTCTGTGAATACCGAAATGAGTAAGTTCATTCTGTGAATACCAAAATGAGTAAGTGTATTCTGTGACTACTAAAAGTACTAACTTACGTTTTTGACGTAAGTTAGTTCTGTGAATCAGGCCCATACTGCCTGAGTGACAGAATGAGTACAAGAGTAATGCCTGGGTCATTGGATGAGTGCATTGGTAGTGCCTGAGAGAATGGATGAGTGCATGGGTAGTGCCTGAGTGGATGGTTGAGTGAAACAGTAGTGTCTGAGTGATAGTATAAGTGCATGGGTAGTGCCTTGGTGATTGCATGAGTACAGGAGTACTGCCTGGGTGATTGGATGGGTGCATTGCTAGTGCCTGAGTGAATGGATGCTTGCAAGGGTGGTGCCTGGGTAATTGGATGAGTGGATACATACTGCCTGAGTGAAAGAATGCGTACAAGAGTAATCCCTGGGTCATTGGATTAGTGCATCGGTAGTGCCTGAGAGACTGGATGAGTGCATGGGTAGTGCCTGGGTGTTTGGATGAATGGATAAATACTGCCTGACTGAAAGAATGAGTACAAGAGAAATGCCTGGATCATTGGATGAGTGCATGGGTAGTTTCTGAGAGAATGGATGAGTGCATGGGAAGTGCCTGAATGGATGGTTGAGTGAAACAGTAGTGTCTGAGTGATAGCATGAGTGCATGGGTAGTGCCTGGTTGATTGGATGAGTCCATGGGTAGTGCCTCAGTAAATGGATAAATGCAAGGGTGGTGTCTGGGTGATTAGATGAGTGGATACGTACTGCCTGAGTGAAAGGATGAGTGCAAGGGTAATGCCTAGGTCATTGGATGAGTGCATGGGTAGTGCCTGACAGAATGGATGAGAACATGGGTAGTGCCTGAGTGAATGGTTGAGTGAAAAAGTAGTGCCGGAGTGATTGCATGGGTAGTGCCTTGGTAATTGCATGAGTACAGGGGTACTGCCTGGGTGATTGGATGGGTGCATGGCTAGTGCCTGAGTGAACGGATGAGTGCAAGGCTAGTGCTTGGGTGATTGGATGAGTGGATACATACTGCCTGAGTAAAAAAATGAGTACAAGAGTAATGCCTGGGTCACTGGATGAGTGCATGGGTAGTGCCTGAGAGAATGGATGAGTGCATGGGTAGTGCCTGAGTGAATGCTTTAGTGAAACAGTAGTGCCTGAGTGATAGCATGAGTGCATGGGTAGTGCCTGGTTGATTGCATGAGTACAGGGGTACTGCCTGGGTGATTGGATGAGTGCATGGGTAGTGCCTTAGTGAATGCATGATTGCAAGGGTGGTGCCTGGGTGATTGGATGAGTGGATACATACTGCATGAGGGAAAGAATGAGTACAACAGTAATGCCTGGGTCACTGGATGAGTGCATGGGTAGTGGCTGAGAGAATGGATGAGTGCATGGGTAGTGCCTGAGTGAATGGCTGATTGAAACAGTAGTGCCTGAGTGATAGCATGAGTGAATGGGTAGTACCTGGTTGATTGCATGAGTACAGGGGTATTGCCTGGGTGATTGGATGGGTGCATGGGTAGTCCCTGAGTGAATGGATGATTGCAAGGGTGGTGCCTGGGTGATTGGACGAGTGGATACATACTGCCTGAGTGAAAGAATGTGTAAAAGAGTAATGCGTGGGTCATTGGATGAGTGCATGGGTAGTGCCTGAGTGAATGGCTGAGTGAAACAGTAGTGTCTGAATGATAGCATGAGTGCATGGGTAGTGCCTGGGTGATTGCATGAGTACAGGGGTACTGCCTGGGTTATTGTATGAGTGCATGAGTAGTACATCAGTAAATGGATGCGTGCAAGGCTAGTGCCTGGATGAGTGGATACGTACTGCCTGAGTGAAAGAAGGAGTACAAGAGGAATACCTGGGTCATTGGATGAGTGCATCGGTAGTGCCTGAGAGAATGGATGAGTGCATGGGAAGTGCCTGAGTGGATGGCTGGAGTGAAACAGCGTCTGAGTGAGAGCATGATGTATGGTTAGTGCCTGGGTGATTGCATGAGTACAGGGGTACTTCCTGGGTGATTGGATGGGTGCATGGGAAGTGCCTGAGTGAATGGATGAGTGCAAGGGTGGTGCCTGGGTGATTGGATGAGTGCATTGGTAGTGCCTGAGAGAATGGATGAGTGCATGGGAAGTGCCTGAGTGGATGATTGAGTGAAACAGTAGTGTCTGAGTGATAGCATGAGTGCATGGGTAGTGCCTGGGTGATTGCATGAGTACAGGTGTACTGACTGGGTGATTTAATGAGTGCATAGGTAGTGCCTGAGTGAATGGATGAGTGCAAGGGTAGTGCTTGGTGATTGGATGAGTGGATACATACTGCCTGAGTGAAAGAATGAGTACAACAGTAATGCCTGGGTCACTGGATGAGTGCATGGGTAGTGGCTGAGAGAATGGATGAGTGCATGGGTAGTGCCTGAGTGAATGGCTGATTGAAACAGTAGTGCCTGAGTGATAGCATGAGTGAATGGGTAGTACCTGGTTGATTGCATGAGTACAGAGGTATTGCCTGGGTGATTGGATGGGTGCATAGGTAGTCCCTGAGTGAATGGATGATTGCAAGGGTGGTGCCTGGGTGATTGGACGAGTGGATACATACTGCCTGAGTGAAAGAATGTGTAAAAGAGTAATGCCTGGGTCATTGGATGAGTGCATGCGAAGTGCCTGAGTGAATGGCTGAGTGAAACAGTAGTCTCTGAATGATAGCATGAGTGCATGGGTAGTGCCTGGGTGATTGCATGAGTACAGGGGTACTGCCTGGGTTATTGTATGAGTGCATGAGTAGTACATCAGTAAATGGATGCGTGCAAGGCTAGTGCCTGGATGAGTGGATACGTACTGCCTGAGTGAAAGGATGAGTACAAGTTTAAAACCTGGGTCATTGGTTGAGTGCATGGATAGTGCCTGAGTGAATGGTTGAGTGAAACAGTAGTGCCTGAGTGATAGCATGAGTGCATGGGTAGTGCCTGGTTGATTGCATGAGTACAGGGGTACTGCCTGAGTGAATGGTTGAGTGAAACAGTAGTGCCTGAGTGATAGAATGAGTGCATGGGTAGTGCCTGGTTGATTGCATGAGTACAGGGGTACTGCCTGGGTGAATGGGTGGGTGCATGGGTAGTGCCTGAGTGAATTGATGAGTGAAAGGCTAGTGCCTGAGGAATTGGATGAGTAGATACATACTGCCTGAGTTAAAGAATGAGTGCAAGGGTAATGTCTGAGTCACTGGATGAGTGCATGGGTAGTTCCTGAGAGAATGGATGAGTGCATGGGAAGTGCCTGAGTGGATGGTTGAGTGAAAAAGTAGTGTCTGAGCTATAGCATGAGTGCAGGGGTAGTGCCTGGGTGATTGCATGAGAACATGGGTACTGCCTGGGTGATTGGATGAGTCCATGGGTAGTGCCTCAGTAAATGGATAAATTCAAGGGTGGTGCCTGGGTGATTGGATGAGTGGATACGTACTGCCAGAGTGAAAGGATGAGTGCAAGGGTAATGCCTAGGTCATTGGATGAGTGCATGGGTAGTGCCTGACAGAATGGATGAAAACATGGGTAGTGCCTAAGTGAATGGTTGAGTGAAAAAGTAGTGCCGGAGTGATAGCATGAGTGCATTAGTGGTGCCTGGGTGATTGCATGAGTACAGGAGTACTGCCTGTGTGATTAGATGACTGCATAGGTAGTGCCTGAATGAATGAATGAGTGCAAGGATAATATCTAAGTCATTGGATGAGTGCATGGGTAGTGCCTGGGTGACTGGATGAGTGTATACATACTGCCTGAGTGAAAGAATGAGTGCAAGGATAATATCTAAGTCATTGGATGAGTGCATGGGTAGTGCCTGAGTGAATGGTTGAGTGAAACAGTAGTGCCTGAGTGATAGCATGAGTGCATGGTAGTGCCTGGGTGATAGCATGAGTACAGGGGGTACTGCCTGGTTGATTGGATGACTGCATGGGTAGTACCTGAGTGAATGGATGAGTGTGTAAGACTAGTGCATGGGTGATTGGATACATACTGCCTAAGTGAAAGAATGAGTACAAGGGTAATGTCTGAGTCACTGGATGAGTGCATGGGTAGTGCATGAGATAATGGATGAGTGCATGGGTAGTGCCTGAGTGAATGGTCGAGTGAAACAGTAGTGCCTGAGTGATAGCATGAGTGCATGGGTAGTGCCTTGTTGATTACATGAGTACAGGGGTAGTGCCTGGGTGATTGGATGAGTGCATGGGTAGTACCTCAGTAATTGGATGAATACAAGGATAGTGCCTGGGTGATTGGATGAGTGGCTATGTACTGCCTGAGTAAAAGGATGAGTACAAGGGTAATGCGTGGGTCATTGGATGAGAGCATGGGTAGTGCCTGAGAGAATGGATGAGTGCATGGGTAGTGGCTGAGTGGATCGTTGAGTTAAAAAGTAGTGTCTCAGTGATAGCATGAGTGCCTGGGTGATTGCATGAGTACAGGGGTACTGCCTGAGTGATTGGATGGGTGCATGGGTAGTGCATGAGTGAATGGATGAGTGCAAGGGTGGTGCCGGGGTGATTGGATGAGAGGATTCATACTGCCTGAGTGAAAGGAGGAGTACAAGAGGAATACCTGGGTCATTGGATGAGTGCATCGGTAGTGCCTGAGAGAATGGATGAGTGCATGGGAAGTGCCTGAGTGGATGGCTTGAGTGAAACAGCGTCTGAGTGAGAGCATGATGTATGGTTAGTGCCTGGGTGATTGCATGAGTACAGGGGTACTTCCTGGGTGATTGGATGGGTGCATGGGAAGTGCCTGAGTGAATGGATGAGTGCAAGGGTGGTGCCTGGGTGATTGGATGAGTGGATACGTACTGCCTGAGTGAAAGGATGAGTACAAGAGTTATGCCTGGGTCAATGGATGAGTGCATGGGTAGTGCCTGAGAGAATGGATGAGTGCATGGGTAGCGCCTGAGTGGATGGTTGAGTGAAACAGTAGTGTCTGAGTGATAGCATGAGTGCATGGGTAGTGCCTGGTAGATTGCATGAGTATAGGGGTTCTGCCTGGGTGATTGGATGAGTGCATGGGTAGTACCTCTGTAAATGGATGAGTGCAAGGCTAGTGCCTGGGTGATTGGATGAGTGGATACGTACTGCCTGAGTGAAAGGATGAGTACAAGAGTTATGCCTGGGTCATTGGATGAGTGTATTGGTAGTGCCTGAGAGAATGGATGAGTGCATAGGAAATGCCTGAGTGGATGATTGAGTGAAACAGTAGTGTCTGAATGATATAATGAGTCCATGGGCAGTGCCTGGGTGATTGCATGAGTACAGGGGTTCTGCCTGGGTGATTCGATGGGTGCATAGGTAGTGCCTGAGTAAATGGATAAGTGCAAGGCTAGTGCCTGGGTGATTGGATGAGTGGATAAGTACTGCCTGAGTGAAAGGATGAGTAGAAGGGTAATGCCTGGGTCATTGGATGAGTGCATGGGTAGTGTCTGAGAGAATGGATGAGTGCATGGGTGGTGCCTGAGTGGATGGTTGAGTGAAACAGTAGTGTCTAAGTGATAGCATGAGTGCATGGGTAGTGCCTGAGTGATTGCATGAGTGCATGGGTAGTGCCTGGGTGATTGCATGAGTACAGGGGTACTGCCTGGGTGAATGGGTGGGTGCATGGGTAGTGCCTGAGTGAATGGATGATTGCAAGGGTAGTGCTTGGGTGATTGGATGAGTGGATACGTACTGCCTGAGTGAAAGGATGAGTACAAGAGTTATGCCTGGGTCATTGGATGAGTGTATTGGTAGTGCCTGAGAGAATGGATGAGTGCATAGGAAATGCCTGAGTGGATGATTGAGTGAAACAGTAGTGTCTGAATGATATAATGAGTCCATGGGCAGTGCCTGGGTGATTGCATGAGTACAGGGGTTCTGCCTGGGTGATTCGATGGGTGCATAGGTAGTGCCTGAGTAAATGGATAAGTGCAAGGCTAGTGCCTGGGTGATTGGATGAGTGGATAAGTACTGCCTGAGTGAAAGGATGAGTAGAAGGGTAATGCCTGGGTCATTGGATGAGTGCATGGGTAGTGTCTGAGAGAATGGATGAGTGCATGGGTGGTGCCTGAGTGGATGGTTGAGTGAAACAGTAGTGTCTAAGTGATAGCATGAGTGCATGGGTAGTGCCTGAGTGATTGCATGAGTGCATGGGTAGTGCCTGGGTGATTGCATGAGTACAGGGGTACTGCCTGGGTGAATGGGTGGGTGCATGGGTAGTGCCTGAGTGAATGGATGATTGCAAGGGTAGTGCTTGGGTGATTGGATGAGTGGATACATACTACCTGAGTGAAAGAGTGAGTACAACAGTAATGCCTGGGTCACTGGATGAGTGCATGGGTAGTGCCTGAGAGATTGGATGAGTACATGGGTAGTGCCTGAGTGAAGGGTTGAGTGAAACAGTAGTGCCTGAGTGATAGCATGAGTGCATGGGTAGTGCCTGGGTATTTGCATAAGTACAGGGGTACTGCCTGGGTGAATGGATGGGTGCAAGGGTGGTGCATGGGTGATTGGATGAGTGGATACGTACTGCCTGAGTGAAAGAATGAGTACAAGAGTAATGCCTGGATCATTGGATGAGTGCATCGGTAGTGCCTGAGAGAATGGATGAGTGCATGGGAAGTGCCTGAGTGGATGGTTGAGTGAAACAGTGGTGTCTGAGTGATAGCATGAGAGCATGAGTACAGGAGTACTGCCTGGGTGATTGGAATGGTGCATGGTTAGTGCCTGAGTGAATGGATGAGTGCAAGGGTGGTGCCTGGGTGATTGGATGAGTAGATACATACTGTCTGAGTGAAAGGATGAGTGCAAGGATAATGCCTAGGTCATTGGATGAGTGCATGGGTAGTGCCTGGCAGAAAGGATGAGTACATGGGTAGTGCCTGAGTGAATGGCTGAGTGAAACAGTAGTGCCTGACTGATTGCATGAGTGCATGGGTAGTGCCTGGGTGATTGCATGAGTACAGGGGTACTGCCTGAGTGATTGGATGAGTGCATGGGTAGTACCTCAGTAAATGGATGAATGCAAGGCTAGTGCCTGGGTGATTGGATGAGTGGATATGTACTGCCTGAGTGAAATGATGAGTACAAGTGTAATGCCTGGGTCATTGGATGAGTGCATGGGTAGTGCCTGAGAGAATGGATGAGTGCATGGGTAGTGCCTGAGTGAATGGTTGAGTTAAACAGTAGTGTCTAAGTGATAGCATGAGTGCATGGGTAGTGCCTGGGTGATTTCATGAGTACAGCGGTACTGCCTGGGTTAATGGATGGGTGCATGGGTAGTGCCTGAGTGGATGGTTGAGTTAAACAGTAGTGTCTGAGTGATAGCATGAGTACAGGGGTACTGCCTGGGTGATTGGATGGGTGCATGGGTAGTGCCTGAGTGAATGGATGAGTGCAATGGTGGTGCCTGGGTAATTGAATGAGTGGATACGTACTGCCTGAGTGAAAGGATGAGTGCAAGGGTAATGCCTAGGTCATTGGATGAGTGCATGGGTGGTGCCTGGCAGAATGGATGAGTACATGGGTAGTGGCTGAGTGAAACAGTAGTGCCTGAGTGATAGCATGAGTGCATGGGTAGTGCCTGGGTGATTGCATGAGTACATGGGTACTGCCTGGGTGATTGGATGAGTGGATACATACTGCCTGAGTGAAAGAATGAGTACAAGGGTAATGTCTGAGTCACTGGATGAGTGCATGGGTAGTGCCTGAGATCATTCATGAGTGCATGGGTAGTGCCTGAGTGGATGATTGAGTGAATCAGTAGTGTCTTAATGATAGCTTGAGTGCATGGGTAGTGCCTGGGTGATTGCATGAGTACAGGGGTGCTGCCTGGCTGATTCGATGGGTGCATGGGTAGTGCCTGAGTGAATGGATGTGTGCAAGGGTAGTCCTTGGGTGATTGGATGAGTGGATACATACTGCCTGAGTGAAAGAATGTGTACAATATTAATGCCTGGGTCAATGGATGAGTGCATGGGTAGTGCCTGGGAGAATGGATGAGTGCATGGGTAGTGCCTGAGTGAATAGTTCAGTGTAAGAGTAGTGCTAGAGTAATTGAATGAGAGCAAAGGCAGTGCCTAGGGGATTGCATAAGTGCAAGGGTACTGTCTGAGTGATTGTGTGAGTACATGGGTAGTGCCTGAGTGACTTCATGAGTGCAAGAGTAACGTTTCAGTGATTAGATCAGTGCATGGGTACTGCATGAGTAAAAAGATAACTGCAAGAGTAATGCCTGCATCATTTGAAGAGTGTATGGGTAGTGCCTGAGGGAATGGATGGGTGCATGGGTAGTGCCTCAGTGAATGGTTGAGTGCAACAGTTGTGGCTGAGTGATTGCATAATTATATTGATAACATTTAAGTAATTGCATGAGTGCATGCGTAGTGTGTGGGTGTAGGGGTACTCTGTGAGTGAATGGTTGAATGCAAAAATAGTGCATGGGTGTTTGGATGACTGCGTGGATAGTGCCTCAGTGATTGCATGAGTGCAAGGGTACTGCCTGGGTGATAGGATTTGTGCATGAGTAGTGCCTGAGTGAATGGATAACTGGAAGCACAATGCCTGGGTCATTGGTTAAGTGCATGGGTAGTGCTTTGAAGAGTGCATGAGTAGAGCCTCAGTGAATGGTTGAGTGGAAGTGTACTGCATGAGTGATTGCATGAGTGCAGGGGTACTGCCTGGGTGATTGGATCTTTGCATGAGTAGTGCCTGAGTAAAACAATGACTGCAAGAGTAATCCCTGGGTCATTGCATGACTGCCTAGTTAGTGCTTGAGTGAATATATGAGTGCATATGTAGTTCCTGAGTGAATCAATGAGTGCATAGGTAGTGTTTGAGGGGATGGTTGAGTGCAAGAGTGCATGAGTGTATCAGTAGTTCCTGGGTGATTGCATGAGTGCAGGGGTAGTATCTGGGTGAGTTGATGAGTGTATCAAAAGTATGAGTGAAAGTATGAGTGCAAGGGTAATGCCTGGATCACTAGATGAGTGCTTGGGTAGTGCCTGAGTAAATGAGTGCATGAGTAGTACCTGACTGAATGGTTGAGTGGAAGAGTAGTGCTTAGGTGATTGCATGAGTGCATCAGTAGTGCCTAGGTGATTGCATGAGTACTGCCTGGGTAATTGAATGAGTGCATGGGTAGTGCCTGTGTAAAGGAAAGAATGCAAGGGTAATGACTGTGTTTTGCTATTAGTGCAAAACTTGTGCTTCAGAGAATGCATACGTTTATGGGTAGTGTCTACATGTAAGGATAACTGGCTGTTTGATTACATGAGCAACATAATGAAAATTTTGAAGTAGTCTAAAGGATCATTATTTATATTAGAAACAAATAACATATAATTACACTTTAAACATTTGTTCACGTTATCATGCATATTATATTATGTATTCTTACCTTTTAAATAATTTAGATACATAGCTCAGTAGAAATATTTTAGAGTAGTATTATCGTAAACAGCATTAAAACTTCTCAAACTTCAACAGTACCAACTATAAATAATAATAGGAAAAACTGTTATTTAATAATAATATATTATTGAAATTGTAAGATTATATTTTTAGCAACTCAACATAAATTTAGAATTAAAGAACATTTTCAGATTCCCTTCTTTGCTGTTCTCAGATTCCACTTAACTTCACCAGACACAGTGATTTCAATGTGGTATCATCATTGAACAGCGGGGAAAAAAACAATCTAATTGATTGTAGAAAACCCCTCAAAATCATCATAAAGCATCATTTTCAATATGTGTAGCTATGTGCCTTTCTATCTACACTTTGTTAATTACTTTCTTCATCTACATAAACTCTATTATTATCTCAAATACACTTGCCAAAATATAGACTCTCATTTACATTTGGTACAAAATAGACAAAAAATATATAAACTATTTCCTTTTCAACAGAATTTTCCAAATGCAATATCAATTACCACAAATAATAATCCAAACACTAATTATAAATACTAATAGTTTGCATTACCCTTTAGTTTCTATTCACATCGTCCCAATAGGCCGAATGATGTACTCAAAACTTTGGCTTCAAAAATAACAAATATGAATTTGGTAATTCATAAGGCAATCTAGGCTTAAATTCCAAGTGGGCAACATTGCAATGTGTCCATCCTTTATTACACTTCAAATACACAGTATAGTGTCCAGATGTTGTAGTAGGTCCATCATGGAAAATAATAGCCACTGCTATAAAAGTTCTTCCTGAAATAGATATTTGACTTGCATTAAAATTTTAAATTTTCGTTTCCAATTTTCTTCCATTTGCTCTACAACTTTAAAGCATTAAAATGAGATATTTTCCAAATCTTTCTATATGTAATGTAGACAACATCTCTGATCTAAAATGTGAACATTTCATGTCCTGATTGGCTCTTTTAATCAATTTGTTAAAAGGTACTGATTTGCAGTCTGGTATCGTCAAGTATATGAATCGTGCTGTTTGTATTTCAGTGATGGTAGTAAATGAACACTCTTCACATTTATGATCCCATCTGTAACTTAGTCCAAATAAGTTTTCAATCTGTATTCCTTCATGTTCTAACACTCCAAGCGTAAGCATTTGAAATTCTTGTGCATCTTGTTGTACAATAAGAGTAAATGTCAATGAACCAGTACATGTATCCAAAAGAGGCTGAACGCCAGAAGCAGTATGGATTTTACTTCTGTCAGTTACCAACTGTTGAAATTCATGATGTAATCAAGAACAGAATCTTTTTTCATGATTTCCCATGATTTCACAATGAAGATCATCTAGATAAAACACAACATTCAGGATCACATTAGCATAGCAGTTGATACCTGAACTATTTTCCAACTGGTATCCTACAAGCTCATCAACAGTTTCCATTTTCTTTTTCTTTACGCCTTCAAGTTTCTCTTCATTTGTTTTCTTTTTTTGAACCTCAATTCCATCTTTGACATATTTCCATTTTGGACAGACTATACGTTTCTCATATGTGGGATATTCACCTAAATCAGGAGCATAAAGTGTTCTTAAACTATTGTACTCTCTTACACAATTTGCATCAGCACTAATCTTTTTCTCATCGAAATCTATCAAATACAAACCAGACAATGTTCTTAATTGAGATAGTGCAACATATGCCATTCCCTCTTTGAACACTGTACTTCCGATATGTACAAACACACTGTCTATACTTAAACCTTGAGATTTATGAATAGTTACTTCATATACTAAGGACAGAGGAAACTGTTTTCTGCGAACATACAAATCTTTTACAAGTAAAAAACGTACAACACAATGCCCAATTTGCCTTACCTCTTTAATCTGATCAAATTATATTATCAAAAATTCTATTCCATCTCTGTTCTGAAATTTCACAAAATCAATCACTTTTCACATTGCTTCATTTACTAAACCATCTTCTACATTCAAATTACGCCGTAAAATTACCCAACAGTTTATACATACATGTAAAGTCCTTTCTAAGCCTGCAGTTTTAGATACAGACTTTTCCAACAAATGCAATTTAGCCTGTAGTTTGTCTGTGAGAAGAATAGTCACTCCCTGGTGTTCAATGTTATCAATAGATTCAATTTCCACTATGTCCTTTTTTTCCAGTTTCAAAAGTTCTTGATTAAATGTAGAACACTCTTGCAGTGAAGGCATTAGGCAAACTATAGACTTGTTTTCTCCGAGCTTATTGTACATTATTTCAGCGGCTGTGTTTCCAGTTGTAAACAAGTTTCTTAGTAGCCGACTTTCTAAAGCTTGTTTACCATATTTCGTCAAGACACCAATTCTTATATCTTGAAGAATATTTCCATAATCGTCATCACTAGCTTGTTGCATAATCTTAATAAGTTCATTATATTCAAAATGTAACCAAATGTTCACATTTCCAATACTTCCCAAAGATGTCCTAGTGTCTTTATGGACAAGTGTTTTAAAAAGAGGTAGTCCTTTTACCAGACTAAGCTATAGTAGATCTCTGAATACAATTAAATGTTTTCCTCCAAACAGAACATCGTAATCTGTTTTTAAAATCTGTTCCATTCTTAAATGTACAAAGGCAAGCATTAAGTTTGAGATCATGCTCACCTCATAAATGATCAAAAAGTTTCATTTTTGTCAGTACTCTCGAGACTTCATAACAAGCTTCTCCAGACAGGTTCTGATATTCCAATTTATTATCATGTTCAACAGGTAGCATAAGTAATCGATGTAAAGTAATCACTTTAATGTTGTGTGCTGCTAATCCAGTTGGATCTATTACAACACAAGATACATGTGATTCCGTAGTTTTCTGTAGATAACTAGTCAAAACATTAATTAAGAAACTTTTTCCTGTTCCAGCTTGACCACTGATGTACATTAGAATAGGTTTAAATGATGAACATTGGCATTCTTTTTTCATGTAGCAAACCATGTTGTATCTGTTCTTTCACTTGTAGATATATTTCTTTCTGTTCAATATTTAGTTGTTCTTCTAAGTTTTCCAACGGAGTAATATCTTGTTGTGCTTGTTGCATTGCAGTTTCTACCTCATTCTTGGCTATTGCTGCTTCATTTTCGATAATTGGTTGTCCTAGTGGATCTTGAACACAACTTTGACTGTCTTGAGAACTGTCTCTAGCTATTTCAGCTGCAATAGTACTTTCTTGTTCAATCTCTTCATTTAACATTTGTAGATATGTAGGGAAAATTGTGCATTGAATGGTATCTTTACATGCATTAAAGGAATCTTCATAGCAGTCAAAATGTCCAAGTAATTTCGTTTCACTACGCCAAGGCTTAAACATTTGTAGAAGTCCAAAATATAAAAATTCCCTCTTATCTGGACTTTCGCAGCTGAGTTTTCTGTGGTTAATAAGATTTCCTTTGCCATGTTTTACCAAACATCCATCACATCCAATTACTGCATATTTTTCTTCTTTTATATTTTCTGTAACTTTTCTTTTGAAGCTGTAATGTTGAAGTATTTCATACAGACATAGATTTTCGAGATGTGGACTCCTTTTGGAATAGTATGTATCCAACATATTAGTTTTAACAATATCAGTACTTTCTGGTTCATTCACTGCTAAGTATTCGATTTCTTGTGATGTTTTCAATACTCTATTTTGTGTGGCGGCAAGACCTAGACTTACCCAAATGATTCCTCTTGACTTTGAATATAAACTCGCAGAGCTCAAGCGATCCGAACATTCATAGGATCCAATCTCTCGATGAGAAAGCATTTTCAAGCTGAAGCTGTACAATTTCTTACTAAGACTCTTCTCTTGTGAAATTTCTTCCAACATTTCTTTCATCTCTGTCTTTTCAGATTTGGTTATATATGATGTAACATAGCGAGCAACAGCAATTGAAGTATCTGCAACATATTTAATATCCATATTTGCATTCCTCATTTTCAAAATCACTGGATGTCATTAATATACTTTGAATCTTCTGTTCTGTTTAAGATGTATGTGATCTTCATAGATTTCTGAGTTATTGTATGCCTTACTGCTGACATAAAACTATTTACTCTTCCTTTAGAAATTATTGGACGTGGGAATCCAAAACGACACTTTGTATAAAATTTCCCTTTAGACTTGTATTTTCATCTACAGTATTTTCCAGATCGGTGACTTTGAAACCGTAAAACTTGTTGTCTCAAGCTTTTTTCTCCTCCTTCTCTTGGAATGGCACAGGTAACATACTGTTCGATGAAAGACAAAACACTTTCATCAGTATCAGTTCCAAATTTTGGAGCATTGTTGATCCATAAATGCATGTATATATGAGGAGCACTTCTGGCTTGGTACTCCTTTCTCCAAAAGAAATCTGTTACTTCTCCAAGAGGTACAATTTTTTTATTACAGATAAATGACATCATAGCTTGAAACCTATGGTTAAAATACCTGCAGACATTTACAGGATCCAAGGAACAGAGTTCTCCAGCTGTCTTCAATTCAATATTTTTAATATTTGAATTTGCTTCTCGTAGAAATTCAAGTAAATTGTCCCATGCATATTCAGTACAGCTAAGTGTTAGAAACCATGTAGGAGTATCAAAGTTTCTTAACATACATTTAAGTTCTCAGTGACAACAATACCAATACTCATTGGTACCACGTTGACACGCCATCAAATTAATTAACTGAGATTCTAAATGTTCATCTCTTTGTTGAACTTTGTCCATGAATTCCTTTGCAGAAACATGTGGAAGATGAACTCCTGTTTTTAATATATGGTTCACTGCATATGATAGTGCAGACAAATCACTTTCAAACAGAAGATGAAATATATATGGAATACACTGTCGAAATCTTGGACCTTCAGAGTACAATCTTGTCGAGCGGTTTTCTGAAGCTGGAATCTGTACAGGTCACTCAACAAATCGTCCACATTCTCCAGCGGGGAACAGTTCTGGAAAACAACGAGCTTCTAAACTTTTTTCCCATACACTCATGGGAGTTCCCTTTGCTTCCTTCATTTGAAATAATTCAATACTGTTTCCTATCACTTCTTTTGAATGTAGAGGATGTATAGTGTAATGTTCATAGATCTCTTCAGTTCTAGACTTGTCCACTTTTTCTATTTGGCCACTTAAAATTTCTGTTTTATCTTCTAAGCATATTTTCTGTTCCTCAACATTTACATTCTTATAATAAATATTATTCTGTACCAGATATAATGTAGCCTTTTGAAGTTTGCTAACATCTACAAACTCTTGCCATATTTTTCGACTCTTTGTTGGTACACCATTAACTAGAATAACTACAGGCTAATTTTCCTCCCTGTCTATAACAACAGTTTCAATATTTTTCTTAAAATCTAAAGGTAAGTACACAATTCAATCTGTTGGAGGCAGCTTATCTGTTTTAGGCTCTATACGAACTATAGCCTGAAATAGGTGGACAGATTGAATAAGAATGGACTCATATGCATTCAAATCTGTCACTTCCGAAGAATAGCTCCCAACTCTAAGTTGTTATGTACAGCTCTAGCTGGCATTTTGTTCTTTTCTAATTTGTTGTAACAATATTTACAAATACGTTGATCAACACCCAATTCAAACTGACCTTTTAACAACAAATAAACACCAAATTGTTGCCACTTATCATTGTTTTCCTTTTGACTTTGTAAATATAAATCAACATTCCTAGTTTGACTTCTATAGTGAGTACGTCGACCACAAATACAAACATAGTTTGGTTTTTCAGATGAAACTGTCTTAAACTTTGTAATTTCTGAAAACTTGTCAATACTAATATCTTCCAGCTGTTCTTCAAAACCTACACTTATCAAGCTCTTACTTTCTCTACACTCCTCTTGTGAACCAAAGAAATGAAACTGTATATCATCACACACTTTTTTTTTACATCTGATACTGAACAGTGCAAAAGAGCTGTGTTCATTTCACTTAAAGATAATGCAGGACTTTTTACATAGTAGAGTCTCCTTACTAACTTCCACATTTCTGAGTGGTGTACTGCTAACATTCTTCAATGATGGAAAGTACTTTGACACACTTTTCTTGAAAGACAAGCTAGAGAATGACCCTGCAAGTTAGTATATTTTCTTACTTTACATGGATCTAGTCCTTGTAACAACTTAATATTCTGTTTAAAACTTTTTTGGACATATCCTCGTATAAAATTTGCAATATGTCAATAAATTCCTGTTGAATACTACACATACTGCTACAATCCCACTTATATACCGGAGCTTGTGTACGCCTCCCTTGAACTTCTTCAGCTATTACTTCTTCCACATTCCTAGGAACCATCTTTTCTTTTGGAATGGGACAACCATCTTTCATCTCATAGCATCGACCAGTAGTATCAACTGCATGAACTAATGTGTTCTGTTGAAAATAACTTTCTTCATTAAAGAAAGGCTCAGTACTAGAAGTATGCTTCCATTCACCAGTGACAATTTTACAAAAGTTACTTATACTAACCAGTCTTTTCCTTTTTCTTTTCTCTTTCAAAAATAGCATTGTTTTATCCAATGTTTTCATTCTCTTCAATATTAATATAAATAATTTTCTTTTCATTTCAAAAGCTTTTTCTACTACACTTTCAATTTGTTGTTTTTTCTTATAAACTACTGATCTCTTTTTATATATTTTACAATCTTTCAATAAATGTTGTAGTACTCTACTTCTATACATTCTCTTCCTTATGTCTTTATATTCTTTCAGCCTTCTTTCAACATGGATTGTTTTCCCATAACATGGTTTTCTATTATTATGTCCTTTTTTCCTTTCCTTCCGATTTGTTGTTGAACTTTTCTTTCTCTTTTCCACATTTTGAAAATTCTTTACATTCTTTAAAAGTCTTTTAACAAACTCTTTAGTTTTCTTACCAGAATTCTTTTTCTTCAGTGTAACATTATGCACTTCATCTAATTTCCTCATTTCTCTTTCCTTTAACTAGTACTGTTTTTTTTCTTGTCTTCGGTTTGATCTTTTTTTGCCATACTCAATCTTTTTTACCAATAAATGTAAATATCTGAAAAACAAAGAAAAGTTTAAATAGTTTTAAAAATAATTTTATATTTTAAAAATAATTATCTACAAATATTCATATCAATAAATAAACGAATACTTTCAATTACATTGAAAATGTTTCCATAACATGTAAATATTTAGAATATCATACTTTACATATTATCAAACCTATGATAAGTACACACACGTTTAAACAGTAACATCTCAGAGCACATGCTATCTAAATTTGTGTAAAAAAAGTGTATATATTCATTTCTGCTCATAAAATATGGCACCTGGGTATTGAACAAGCTATGTCAAACAGTGCAACAATTCCTTCATTCAGAAGACATCACAAGCTCTGCAACAGAATGACAGAGCAGAACTAAAGGATTTCACTACTAGTACCCAAACCAACCAGATTCAGATGCATAATCCATCAGAAAATAGATGTAGAAGTAGACACATACGTCATTCACAACACCATAAAGTCCCTTAAACTTCACACACTGCCATTCCCATTTCAAGGTAACACCTAAATTTAGGTGACGTAGTTCAAGTGTACCTCTACACAGACTCATACCAACTAGCCTAATCACTAATCCTTTTCCCAACATGTCTTAAACCTCACTTTTCTGTTGGAGCTTCAGTTTTCATCAACTGCTCAGAATCTTTTTCCTAACCAAATTTAAAATAGCAACACTTCCATGTCTCTGTTGTAAGTTTCACCATATTCCTGTAAGCATACATACATGTGTCTATACCTTTTGCTAGTGCTATCAGAAGCATAACACGTATAAGAATACATGTGCAAGTACACACATAACTCAGTCACAAGACCAGGCATAATTTAAAACTTCAGAGACTGCACTTCCCATTTCAAGCAGACACCAAAGATCATGCAGTGCATTTCAATTGTACTTTTCCACAGAGTTGTACAAAGTAGCCTAATCAGAAATCCTTTTAGCAACATTCCTTAAACCTCACTTTTCTGCAGCAGCTTCACCATTCTATTACTACTCAGAGTGTTGGGCCTAGCCAAATACAAAGCAGCAACCCTTCACGTATCTCTGTTTTAAGTCTCACCATATTCTTGAAAGCATGCATGCATCTGTCTGTACCTTTTGCTAGTGCCACCATATATATAAGAAACATACAAATAGACATATACCTGCCTTTTATATGTTTACCATCTTCAAATGCATAACATGTATGAGAATACACGTGCAAGCAGACACATACCACAGTCACAGGACCATGTAGACCTAAAAACTTCACAGACTGCACTTCCCATTTGAAGCAGACACCTAAACTTTTGTGGCGTATTTCAAGTGTACCTTTCGACACACTCATACAAACTAGCCTAATCACTAATCCCTCTGCCAACATGTCTTAAACCTCACTTTTATACTTCAGCTTCACCATTCTACCTCTATTCAGTGTTGGACGTAGCCAAGTACAAAGCAGCAACCATTCACGTCTCTGTTGTAAGTCTCACTATATTCCTGAAAGCATGTATGCATGTCTCTATACCTTTCGCTAGTGTCATCATATATAAAATAAACATACAAATAAACGTGTACCTGTGTTTTATATGTCTACATCTTCAAATGCATGAGACATATGAGAATACATGTGCAAGTAGAAACATACCTCAGTGACAAGACCATGCAGACCTTAAAACTTCAGAGACTGCACTTCCCATTTCAAACAGACACAGAAAATTATGCAGTGTATTTCAAGTGTACCTTTCCACACACTCATACAAAGTAGCCTAATCACTAATCCTTCTGCCAACATGTCTTAAACCTCACTTTTCTGCTGCAGCTTTACCATTCTACTATTACTCAGAGTTTTGGGTTTATCCAAATATAAAGCAGCAATCCTTTGCATATCTGTTGTAAGTCTCACCATAGTCCTCATAGCATGAATGCATGTGCCTGCAACTTTTCCTAGTAGCATCATATGTAAAAGAAAACATACAAATAGATGTATACCTGTGTTTTATACATCTACAATCTTCAGATGCATAATACATGTGAGAATACATGTGCAAGTACAGAAATACCTCAGTCACAAAACCGTGCAGACCTTAAAACTTCACAGAATGCTCTTCCCATTTCAAAAAGACATCGAAAATTATGCGGTGTATTTGAAGTGTACCTTTCCACAGACTCATACAAAGTAGCCTAATCACTAATCCCTCTGCCAACATGTCTTAAACCTCACTTTTGTGCTGAAGCTTCACCATTCTAGAACTACTACTTAGGGTGTTGGGCCTAGACAAATATAAAGCATCAACCCTACGCATCTATCTGTTGGAACTCTCACTATATTCCTGAAAGCATGCATGCATGTCTGTGTACCTTTCACTAGTGCCATCATATATAAAATAAACATACAAATAAGCATGTATCTGTGCTTTATATGTCTACATCTTCAAATGCATGAGACGTATGAGAATACATGTGCAAGTAGAAACATACCTCAATCAGAAGACCACGCAGACCTTAAAACTTCAGAGACTGCACTTCCCATTTCCAACAGACAGAGAAAATTATGCAGTGTATTTCAAGTGTACCTTTCCACACACTCATACAAAGTAGCCTAATCAATAATCCCTCTGCCAACATGTCTTAAACCTCACTTTTCTGCTGCAGCTTCACCATTGTACTACTACTCAGAATGTTGGACCTAGCCAAATATAAAGCAGAAATCCTTTGCATATCTGTGTTTTAAGTCTCACCGTATTCCTCATAGCATGCATGAATGTGTCTGCACCTTTTCTTAGTGGCATCATATGTAAAAGAAACATACAAATAGACGTATAACTGTGTTTTATACATCTACAATCTTCAGATGCATAATACGTGTAAGAATACATATGCAATTAGAGAAATACCTCAGTGACAAGACCATGCAGGCCTTAAAACTTCACAGACTGCACTTCCCATTTCAAACAAACACTGAAATATATGCGGTGTATTTGAAGTGTACCTTTCCATACTGCAGATTCACCATTCTACTACTGTTACACAGTGTGTTGAGCCAAGCAAAATACAAAGCAGCAACTCTTCACATATCTCTGTTATGAGTCTCCCCATATTCCTGAAAACATGCATGCATGTGTCTGTTCCCCTTGCTAGTGACACCATATATATTTTATAAGTAAAGCATCTTCAAATGCATGACACATATGAGAATACATCTGCAAGTAGAGACATACCTCAATCACAAGGCTATACAAACCTTAAAACTTCACAGAACACACTTCCCATTTCAAGCAGACACCGAAATCTATGCAGCATATTTCAAGTGTACCTCTCTAGAGACTTATACAAAGTAGCCGAATCACTAATCCCTCATGTCAACATGTGTTAAACCTCACTTTTGTGCTGTAGCTTCACCATTCTAGTACTAGTCACAGTGTTGGGCCTAGCAAATTACAAAGCAGCAACACCTGTCTTTTATAAATCTAGCATCTTCAAATGCATAAGACATATGAAAGTACATGTGCAAGTAGAGACATACCTCAGTCACAAGTCCATGCACACCTTAAAACTTGACAGACTGCACTTCCAATTTTAAAGCAACACCTAAAATTATGTGGTGTACTTCAATTGTACCTTTCCACACACTCATACAAACTACCATAATCGATAATCCATCTACCAATGTACACATATTACTATGCACAAACGATTTCAATCATCATTTCAGTACAATAAAACAAACTACAATACACATCTTTACATTTCATAACATATCTCAAACATCACAGTTTTCAAATAATTTCAAAAGTTTGAAAATAAAGCTTTTCAAATCTAAAAATATCACTACAAAGAGAAAAGCACTACTACATAATACATACACCTCACAAATTTGTAACTCACCTTTCAAATAGTATTGCAGAGTATGAAATATCAGAAACTCATAAAAGATTTTCTTTTGCACACAATAAATTTAATGCACCACTCACAACAAGGTAAAACCAGTAATGGCAAACTTTCCCTCTCTTTCTGCACACAAATAAATGTAAGTAACAAATCAAATTGCTTCCTATATCATTTCAAATCGTAAAACACATTTCTATTGGTTACACATATTAACCCTTTCTAACTGTCTTCTTAAACTGCCCAAACTGGTTATGTAATTTTCTGGAGTCGCAACTTCACTGCGGTGCCACAGTGTAACGTCGCGATGGAGCCGCGAACCCTTACCCTTCAAACACCTATTTCTAATAATACTAATATTATTTTTAACAACACACTACTTCTAAACATACTACTGTTTTGGGAAAACTTAATTTAGTAGCAGATCACTTTTATATAAGTTATTTCACAGTTTTAATTCACAGTTAAGTTTCAACCCTTCCCCCATTCTGCTTAATCCCAGTTTCCATAGTAACACTTTCTGCAACATTCAACTGAACTGGCAGGTCAGAGGTTCACCATATTTTCAAGTTCAGCACAGTAGCTTACAAATGCAAATAGAAGGTGTGGTTGAGTTTTGCAAAATATTATCTTATCGTATCTACTGTACCTTTCAAACATTTTTTTATAACCAATATGAAACATGCTTCTTCAGGAAACTAACATGCATCCTAATTTTGAGTGCACAATGTTAATGAACAGCCAATCACTTATCGGCTTTTTAAAAAACAGCATCTTCTCCTCCATTTTAGATACCTCTCATTCTGCCAACTGACTACCTCAGCTACAGACATCTTTTCATTACTTCCAGACATCCCTTCAAGATGCTTACAGTATGGATTGTAGGGCACAGCTATGTTTTCTGGTGCAAAAGGTATGCTGAACACAGAGGTATTGACAATGACCTAGCTTTGCAAAATGTGGATATTAAATGGATTGCACAGAGAGGATTAAAGTAGCACCAATTGATGCCTTTGGTTAAAACCTTTTTGCATCTCCAACCCCCTGACCTCATGATTGTGCACTGTGGTGGCAATGACCTAGGCGCATTGACTGGAGTAGGACTGGAAATGCTCATGAAGGATACCTTAGCACAATTGATGTTGCTTTTGCATCAAACTGTCTTTGTATACTCTAATATATGCCAAAGACAGAAATGGAAGTGGTCAAATCAATTCTGTCCACAGATTGAGAAAGCTAGAAAGAATGTCAATAAAGCTGTTTCTGCTTACCTCAGAGACCTTAGGATGGGCTCCATCTATAACAACAATCTACGTTTTGATATGGATGACATCTACAGCAGGATGGAGTACACTTCACAGATCAAGGGAACAGAGTCTTTCTCAACAACCTTAAGCCGTGCATCCGCACTTAAATGTAGCTACAACAAACTCATAATGAAAACAAGGGCTCTTTTTAGAGCCACCCCTATAACTCAACAGTGAATCTTATTTATTTTTTAACATACATATTTTTTTAAAAATATTTTCCGGATTCGTGAACCCGTCGCGAATCCACAAAACAAAAGCACAAATTCAATGTACTACAACACAATACACTTTTCAAGTTTAAATTAATTTTTTTTTTTTTATATATTATTACTAACTCTAGCACATTTAATGTCATTACAGAAACAAATGGTGGATATGCTTACTTGTCCTGAACATCAACAAGTATATGTTAATAGTATAAGCACCCGCCAATTAATCTCATTCCATTTTGTATTGGGTGCTCTCTAGGTGCCAAATACTCCCCACCTTGAGTATTAAATTACTGGGCCTACATAAGTAGTCCAGATACAATATTATAGCAAAGACACCAGAGCACACCGAAATATAGTTACTCTACTCCTTGGTGCATTATGCACTGTCTACAAAAACATCCAAGTTCATGAATCAAACTCCATATATGCTTTCAGCACACACAGTCCACAGTAAATGATCCGCAGCTGAAGTACTATCCCAAAATCACTTTTTATGTTCTTGAAACAACGGCAGCCGACGCGCGTTTTGCCCTCCTGGGCTTCCTCAAGGCTTGCTTCACTTGTATAAGTGTGTTTTATCTTCAGACTAAAGCGTCTCAACGGAGAAACTATTTAGCCACTGCAGTCTTTTTTATTTAATCTAAAGCGTCCTGTTTCTTTTAATGATGCTTATCTCGATTGCAAACATCAACACCGACATCCCCGGTAGTTATAAGCACTATCAATCCATAAAACACGGGACCATGATAAGTCCAATCGTCTCTCTCTCCGGGTCCCAGCCACGTCTTTCCGTAACCCGGGTTACCATGGTCCCGTGTTTTATGGATTGATAGTGCTTATAACTACCGGGGATATAGGTGTTGATGTTTGCAATCGAGATAAGCATCATTAAAAGAAACAGGACGCTTTAGATTAAATAAAAAAGACTGCAATGCCTAAATAGTTTCTCCGTTGAGACGCTTTAGTCTGAAGATAAAACACACTTATACAAGTGAAGCAAGCCTTGAGGAAGCCCAGGAGGGCAAAACGCACGTCGGCTGCCGTTGTTTCAAGAAAATAAAAAGTGATTTTGGGATAGTACTTCAGCTGCGGATCATTTACTGTGGACTGTGTGTGCTGAAAGCATATATGGAGTTTGATTCATGAACTTGGATGTTTTTGTAGACAGTGCATAATGCACCAAGGAGTAGAGTAACTATATTTCGGGGTGCTCTGTTGTCTTTGCTATAACATTTAATGTCATTATTAAGTTCAATCTCACTAACTCTATAAAAAAAGTTCACAAATGCAACACTACCTTCTGAATTATTTAAATTATTTGAGGTGGATCCGCAAATCCACCGCGACGGTACACTGGGGCCGCGCTGAGAGCCGCGATGGGGTTGCGACTCCTATCACGACAGAAAACATATATAATTAATTCCCCCTAGATCCATTACCCAAAATCAGCCCCGGGGACTCCATCCCCGGGACTGGCATTGTCTCTTTTTTTTTTAAATTATAAAAACAGGAGGGGGGGGCCGAGTGTCCTATCTCCCAGGCCATTTTGGGCCCGGGGACCCCATCCCCAGGGGCATGGCCTCTCGTTGGGGACCGCGGGGGAGCCCCAATGCCCCTGCGGTCCCAGCCAGCTCCCCGCCTCCTGCGGGAGCAAGCATTGCTTTTGGACAAAGGGAGCTGCTAACATGCAGTTCCCTTTGCCCAAAAGCAATTCTGCTTCGCTTCATGGGGCGATGAGGTCCTCTTGTGTCCTGAGGACCTCAGGACTAAAGTGGACTTCATCCCCAAACAGCAGTGCGCCAGGAGGCGTATTTGCAGAGTGGTGTAAAAAGGGGGCGTGGCCTCGGACCACTCTCAGCAATCCAGCCATGTGGGACTTATTGGAGGTACCTGGTGGGCTAGTTGGCCCCTAGGGACCCTCAGGATTCAAGGGGACTTAATCCCCCAACCCAGAATGCGCCAGGAGGCACGTTTGCAGAGTGGTGGAGAAAGGGGACGGGCCTGTGTCCACCTTTCAGCAATCCCACTATCTGGGACATACTGGAGGTATCAGGTAGGCTAGTTGGCCCCTAAGGTCCCCCAGCAGCGAAGGGGACTTTAATCCCCATCCAAGAGCGCACCAGGAAGTGCGTTTGCAGAGTGGTGGGGAAACTTAGCAATCCTGCTGTGTGGGACTTACTGGAGGTAATAGGAGGAGTAGTTGGCCCCCAAGGATGTCCTTGGGGGCCAACTACCCCTCTTGTTACCTCCAGTAAGTCCCACACAGTGGGATTTCTAAGACGTCTTCGGAGGCCATGCCCCCCTTTCTCCACCACTCTGAAAATGCACCTCCTGGCAGACTACGGGATGGGGGATGAAGTCCAATTTACTCCTGAGGGACTTTGGGGGCCAAAAAGCCCTCCTGGTACCTCCTGTGAGTCCTACGCAGCGGAATTCCTGAGCGCTGGTCGGAGGCCCAGCACCCTTTCTCCCCCACTCTGCAAAGGCGACTACTAGTTAAAGAAGTGTTTGCAATGTAATAGGTTTCGCATTTGCGAGAGTTAGAGCTATTGGCGTTGTAAATGTAAAAGTTTTTTAATAATGTTTTTTGGAGACGAGTGGATATACGTTGTGTGTAGTGGAATTATGTGGTAAGTTGTGCAGTGAAATTATGTGGATAGAAAGTATGTGGTATTTATTTTATAGGAATTATGTAGAGTGGGATTATGTGTTATGGAGAGTAATTATGTGGTATGGTAGTCTGTGTTGTGGAGTGGTAACCTCAGGTTTAGTCTTCCTCGTTTCCATAGAAGGTCAACTATGAACTCAGTGAGACAAAAAAAGAAGGAATCACTGAGGAGCACTTGTGGACCTAGTCAGAGGTATGAGCAGGGCCACTGGAATTATACGACTGTTTGGCTGCACCGACTTTCGCACAATTATAAATTTTGCGCATTAGCCACATAATTCATCTTCTGCTCCCGAATCTGGAGATTTGAACAAAAAAAGCCTTGGGGCATATTAACAAGGGTCAGCGATAACCCCACATAGCGATAGAAATATTATCGCAGGCTATCGCTGAAAATTATCGCCATGATAATGCTATATTTACAATGCATAGCGCTATGGCGATAATATTTCAGCGATAGCGGTGTTTGCCATGGAACATCGCTGGTTTTCCAGCGATGTTCCATGGAAAACAGCGATAACATTGCTGATACGACCCTATGGTCGTATCAGCATAATCCACCTACCATTATTAGTATGCCTTAGTCTGGAATTTAACAGACGTTAAATTCCAGCGTTAAGGCCGAGGTAGCGCGATTTGTTTTATCGCTGCACCTCCTTGTTAATATCGGGAAGCTGCCTTCGTGATATTTTCATGTGCTGTTTTCACAGCCACGCCTTCTTTGCATCTCATTAGCGATGCGAGGCGAGGCTGTGAAAAAACGAGCTCTACATCAAGGAAACACGCGCTAGCGTGTCCTTGATGATATTGCGATATAATTATCGCCGCTTATCGCCCGAAAACGGACGCTAAAGCGGCGATAATCATATCGCCAGCCCTTGCTAATATGCCCCCTTGCTTCTAGCTCAAACGTTACCAAAAATGCAGCGACAAGTGTTACAGCGTGGTGGAAAGCACTTTGCAAAGCTACAATAGCCACCTGTTACTTATTGATAAATGTGGGTGTTAAATTGGTACTAATGGTGTGCAAGCCACTCTTGCTTCCTTCTGCGCCTCTCTTGCCTCTTTCTGCATTTCTGTTGCTTCTTTCTGCACATTTCTCTCTTTTTCTGCACTTCTCTTGCCTCTTTCTGCAAATCTCTTCTACTTTCTGCACCTCTCTTGCCTCTTTCTGCACCTCATTTGCTTCTTTCTGTATCCCTCTTGCCTCTTCCTGTACCCTTCTTCTCTTTATGCACCTCTCTTGCCTTTTTCTGTACCCCTCTTACGTCTTTCTGCACCCTTTTTGCCTATTTCTGCACCTCTGTTCCTTCTTTCTGCACTTCTTTTGCTTCTTTCTGCAACTGTCTTGCTTCTTTCTGCACCCCTCTTGCCTCTCTCTTCAACCCTCTTCCCGCACTTCTGTTGCTTCTTTCTGCACGTATCTTGATTCTTTCTGCACCTCACTTGCCTCTTTCTGCACCTCTCTTGCCTCTTTCTGCAGTTCTCTTGCCTCCTTCTGCACTTCACTCGCCTCTTTCTGTAACTCTCTTGCCTCTTTCTGCACCTCTCTTGCCTCTTTCTGCACCTCACTTGCTTCTTTCTGCACCCCTTTTGCCTGTTTCTGCTCCCCTCTTCCCTCTTTGTGCAACTCCCTTGCCTCTTTCTACACCTCTCTTCCCTCTTTCTGCACCACTCTTGCCTCTTTCTGTACCTCTGTTCCTTCTTTCTGCAGTTCTTTTCCTCTTTCTGCACCCCTCCTGCCTCTTTCTGTACCTGTCTTGCCTCTTTGTGCACCTCTCCTACCCCTTTCTGAACCCTTCTTGCCTCTTTTTCCACCTCTGTTGGTTCTTTCTGCACCTCTTTTGCTTCATTATGCACTTCACTTGCCTCTTTCTGTACCCCTCTTGCCTCTTTCTGCACCTCTGTTGGTTCTTTCTGCACTGCTCTGGCTTTTTCCTGCACCTCTGTTCCAAATTTCTGCATCCCTCTTGCCTTTTTCTGCACCCCTCTTCCCTCTTTCTGTACCTCTCTTGCCTCAGTTTGCCCACCTGTTCCCTCTTTCTGCACCCCTTTTGCCTGTTTCTGCAACTCTCTTGCCTTTTTCTGCAGTTCTCTTGCCTCCTTTTGCACCGCACTTGCCTCTTTTTGCATCTCTGTTCTTTTTCACTGCTCTTGCTTCTTTCTGCACATCTCTTGCAAATTTCTACACACCTCTTGCCTCTTTCTGCACCCCGTTTACCTGTTTCTGCACCTCTCTTGCCTCTGTCTGCACCTGTTCCCTCTTTCTGTACCTCTTTTGCCTGTTTCTGCAACTCTCTTGCCTCTTTCTGCAGTTCTCTTGCTTCCTTCTGCACCTCTGTTGCTTCTTTCTGCATTTCTCTTGCCTCTTTCTGAACCCATGTTGCTTCATTCTGCACTTTCCATGCGTCTTTCTGCACCTGTCTTGCTTCTTTCTGCACCCCTGTTGTCTCTTCTGCACTCATCTTCCCTCTTTCTGTACATTTCTTGCCTGTTTCTGCATCTCACTTGCCTCTTTCTGCACTTTTCTTGCTTCTTTCTACACCTCTGTTGCTTCTTTCAGCAATTCTCTTGCCTGTTTCTGCACCTCTCTTGCCTCTTTCTGCACCTCGCTTGCCTCTTTCTGCACCTCACTTGCTTCTTTCTGCACCCCTCTTGCCTCTTTCTGCACCCCTCTTCCCTCTTTGTGCAACTCTCTTGCCTCTTTCTACAGCTCTCTTCCCTCTTTCTGCACCACTCTTGCCTCTTTTTGTACCTCTGTTGCTTCTTTCTGCACTTCTCTTGCCTCTTTCTGCACCGTTCGTGCCTCTTTAAGCACCTCTGTTGCTTCTTTCTGCACTTCCCTTTCTTCTTTCTGCACCCCTCGTGCCTCCTTCTGCACCTCTGTTGCTACTTTCTACACTTCTCTTTGTTCTTTCTGCACTGCTCTTGCCTCTTTCTGTACCCCTCTTGCTTCTTTCTGCAGCTGACTTGCCTCTTTCAGCACCTGTTGTTTTTTTCTGCAGATCTCTTGCCTCTTTCTGCACCTCACTTGCCTGTTTCAGCACCTCTGTTGCTTTTTTCTGCAGATCTCTTGCCTCTTTCTGCACCCCTCTTTTCTCTTTCTGTACCTCTTTTGCCTCTTTCTGCACCCCTGATCCCTCTTTCTGCACCTTTCCTGCCTCTTTTTGCACCTCTCTTGCCTCTTTCTGTACCTCTGTTGCCTCTTTCTGTACTTCTCTTGCTCTTTCTGCACACTTCGCGCCTCTTTCAGCACCTCTGTTGCTTTTTTCTGCAGATCTCTTGCCTCTTTCTGCACCTCACTTGCCTCTTTCAGCACCTCTGTTGCTTTTTTTTGCAGATCTCTTGCCTCTTTCTGCACCCCTCTTTTCTCTTTCTGCACCTCTCTTGCCTCTATCTGTACCCCTGTTCCCTCTTTCTGCACCTTTCCTGCCTGTTTCTGCACCTCTCTTGCCTTTTTCTGTACCTCTGTTGCCTCTTTCTGCACTTCTGTTACTTCTTTCTGTACCTCTCTTGCCTCTTTTTGCACCCCTCCTACCTTTTTCTGCACCCCTCTTGCCTCTTTTTGCACCTCTGTTGGTTCTTTCTGCACTGCTCTTGCTTCTTTCTGCACCTTACTTGCCTCTTTCTGCACCTTACTTGCCTCTTTCTGCACTTCTCTTGCTTCTTTCTACAACTCTGTTTCTTCTTTCAGCAATTCTCTTGCCTCTTTCTGCACTTCTCTTCCTTCTTTCTGCACCCCTCCTGCCTCTTTCTGTACCTCTCTTGCCTCTTTGTGCACCTCTACTACCTCTTTTTGCACCTCTGTTGGTTCTTTCTGCACTTCTCTTGCTTCTTTCTAAACCTCTGTTGCTTCTTTCAGCAATTCTCTTGCTTGTTTCTGCACCTCTCTTGCGTCTTTCTGCACCTCTGTTGCCTCTTTCTGCACTTCACTTGCTTCTTTCTGCACCTCTCTTGCCTCTTTCGGCACCTCTGTTGCTTCTTTCTGGACCCCTCCTGCCTCTTTCTGGACCCCTCTTCCCTCTTTGTGCAACTCTCTTGCCTCTTTCTACACCTCTCTTCCCTCTTTCTGCACCACTCTTGCCTTTTTCTGTACCTCTGTTGCTTCTTTCTGCACTTCTCTTGCCTCTTTCTGCACCCTTCTTTCAGCACCTCTGTTGCTTCTTTCTGCCCTTCTCTTCCTTCTTTCTGCACCCCTCGTGCCTCCTTCTGCACCTCTGTTCCTTCTATCTGCACTTCTCTTGGTTCTTTTTGCACTGCTCTTGCCTCTTTCTGCATCCCTCTTGCCTCTTTGAGCACCTCTTTTGCTTCTTTCTGCAATTCTCTCTCCTCTTTCTGCACCCCTCTTACCTCTTGCTGCACATCTGTTGCTTCTTTCTGCACTTCTATTGCCTCTTTCTGCACCTCTCTTGCTTCTTTCTGCACCTCACTTGCCTCTTTCTGCACCTCACTTGCCTCTTTCAGCACCTCTGTTGCTTTTTTCTTCAGATCTCTTGCCTCTTTCTGTACCTCTCTTGCCTCTTTCTGCACCTCACTTGCTTCTTTCTGCACCCCTTTTGCCTGTTTCTGCACCCCTCTTCCCTCTTTGTGCAACTCCCTTGCCTCTTTCTACACCTCTCTTCCCTCTTTCTGCACCACTCTTGCCTCTTTCTGTACCTCTGTTCCTTCTTTCTGCAGTTCTTTTCCTCTTTCTGCACCCCTCCTGCCTCTTTCTGTACCCGTCTTGCCTCTTTGTGCACCTCTCCTACCCCTTTCTGCACCCTTCTTGCCTCTTTTTCCACCTCTGTTGGTTCTTTCTACACTGCTCTGGCTTCTTCCTGCATCTCTGTTCCAAATTTCTGCATCCCTCTTGCCTTTTTCTGCACCCCTCTTCCTTCTTTCTGTACCTCTCTTGCCTCAGTTTGCCCACCTGTTCCCTCTTTCTGCACCCCTTTTGCCTGTTTCTGCAACTCTCTTGCCTTTTTCTGCAGTTCTCTTGCCTCCTTTTGCACCTCACTTGCCTCTTTTTGCATCTCTGTCGGTTATTTTACACTGCTCTGGCTTCTTCCTGCATCTCTGTTCCAAATTTCTGCATCCCTCTTGCCTTTTTCTGCACCCCTCTTCCTTCTTTCTGTACCTCTCTTGCCTCAGTTTGCCCACCTTTTCCCTCTTTCTGCACCCCTTTTGCCTGTTTCTGCAACTCTCTTGCCTTTTTCTGCAGTTCTCTTGCCTCCTTTTGCACCACTCTTGCCTCTTTCTGTACCTCTGTTCCTTCTTTCTGCAGTTCTTTTCCTCTTTCTGCACCCCTCCTGCCTCTTTCTGTACCCGTCTTGCCTCTTTGTGCACCTCTCCAACCCCTTTCTGCACCCTTCTTGCCTCTTTTTCCACCTCTGTTGGTTCTTTCTACACTGCTCTGGCTTCTTCCTGCATCTCTGTTCCAAATTTCTGCATCCCTCTTGCCTTTTTCTGCACCCCTCTTCCTTCTTTCTGTACCTCTCTTGCCTCAGTTTGCCCACCTGTTCCCTCTTTCTGCACCCCTTTTGCCTGTTTCTGCAACTCTCTTGCCTTTTTCTGCAGTTCTCTTGCCTCCTTTTGCACCTCACTTGCCTCTTTTTGCATCTCTGTCGGTTATTTTACACTGCTCTTGCTTCTTTCTGCACCTCTCTTGCAAATTTCTGCACCTCTCTTGCCTCTGTCTGCACCTCTGTTCCCTCTTTCTGTACCTCTTTTGCCTGTTTCTGCAACTCTCTTGCCTCTTTCTGCAGTTCTCTTGCCTCCTTCTGCACCTCTGTTGCTTCTTTCTGCACTTCTCTTGCCTCTTTCTGCTCCCATGTTGCTTCATTCTGTACTTTCCATGCGTCTTTCTGCACCTGTCTTGCTTCTTTCTGCACCCCTGTTGTCTCTTCTGCACTCATCTTCCCTCTTTCTGTACCTCTGTTGCTTTTTTCTGCAGATCTCTTGCCTCTTTCTGCACCTCACTTGCCTCTTTCAGCACCTCTGTTGCTTTTTTCTGCAGATCTCTTGCCTCTTTCTGCACCCCTCTTTTCTCTTTCTGCACCTCTCTTGCCTCTATCTGTACCCTTGTTCCCTCTTTCTGCACCTTTCCTGCCTTTTTCTGTACCTCTTTTGCCTCTTTCTGTACCTCTGTTGCCCCTTTCTGCACTTCTCTTGCTCTTTCTGCACCCTTTGAGCCTCTTTCAGCACCTCTGTTACTTCTTTCTGTACCTCTCTTGCCTCTTTTTGCAACCCTCCTACCTTTTTATGCTCCCCTCTTGCCTCTTTTTGCACCTCTGTTGGTTCTTTCTGCACTGCTCTTGCTTCTTTCTGCACCTTACTTGCCTCTTTCAGCAATTCTCTTGCCTCTTTCTGCACTTCTCTTCCTTCTTTCTGCACCCCTCCTGCCTCTTTCTGCACCTCTACTACCTCTTTTTGCACCTCTGTTGGTTCTTTCTGCACTTCTCTTGCTTCTTTCTAAACCTCTGTTGCTTCTTTCAGCAATTCTCTTGCTTGTTTCTGCACCTCTCTTGCGTCTTTCTGCACCTCTGTTGCCTCTTTCTGCACTTCACTTGCTTCTTTCTGCACCTCTCTTGCCTCTTTCGGCACCTCTGTTGCTTCTTTCTGCACCCCTCCTACCTCTTTCTGGACCCCTTTCCCTCTTTGTGCAACTCTCTTGCCTCTTTCTACACCTCTCTTCCCTCTTTCTGCACCACTCTTGCCTTTTTCTGTACCTCTGTTGCTTCTTTCTGCACTTCTCTTGCCTCTTTCTGCACCCTTCTTTCAGCACCTCTGTTGCTTCTTTCTGCACTTCTCTTCCTTCTTTCTGCACCCCTTGTGCCTCCTTCTGCACCTCTGTTGCTTCTTTCTGCACTTCTCTTGGTTCTCTCTGGACTGCTCTTGCCTCTTTCTGCATCCCTCTTGCCTCTTTGAGCACCTCTTTTGCTTCTTTCTGCACTTCTCTCTCCTCTTTCTGCACCCCTCTTACCTCTTGCTACACATCTGTTGCTTCTTTCTGCACTTCTATTGCCTCTTTCTGCACCTCTCTTGCTTCTTTCTGCACCGCACTTGCCTCTTTCAGCACCTCTGTTGCTTTTTTCTTCAGATCTCTTGCCCCTTTCTGCACCTCACTTTCCTCTTTCAGCACCACTGTTGCTTTTTTCTGCAGATCGCTTGCCTCTTTCTGCACCCCTCTTTTCTCTTTCTGCACCTCTTGCCTCTTTCTGTACCCCTGTTCCCTCTTTTTGCACCTTTCCTGCCTGTTTCTGCACCTCGCTTGCCTCTTTCTGTACCTCTGTTGCCTCTTTCTGCACTTCTCTTGCTCTTTCTGCACCCTTCACGCCTCTTTCAGCACCTCTGTTATTTCTTTCTGCACTTCTCTTCCTTCTTTCTGCACCCCTCCTGCCTCTTTCTGTACCTCTCTTGCCTCTTTGTGCACCCCTCCTACCTTTTTCTGTACCCCTCGACTCTTTTTGCACCTCTGTTGGTTCTCTCTGCACTGCTCTTGCTTCTTTCTGCACCTCACTTGCCTCTTTCTGCACTTCTCTTGCTTTTTTCTACACCTCTTGCTTCTTTCAGAAATTCTCTTCCCTCTTTCTGCACTTCTCTTCCTTCTTTCTGCACCACTCCTGCCTCTTTCTGTACCTCTCTTGCCTCTTTGTGCACCCCTCCTACATTTTTCTGCACCCCTCTTGCACCTTTTTGCACCTCTGTTGGTTTTTTCTGCACTGCTCTTGCTTCTTTCTGCACCTCATTTGCCTCTTTCTGCACCTCTCTTGCGTCTTTCTATACCTCTGTTGCCTCTTTCTGCACTTCACTTGCTTCTTTCTGCACCTCTCTTGCCTCTTTCTGCACACACAGGGCTACTTTTAAGCTGACCTCAGGCTCAGCAGTGCACACATGCAAGTGCAGAAAAGGGCTGCTGGCCTCTAAACTGCCATGCCCTATTATATGCTAGGGACTTCAAGGTAGGTTTAATCCCCCTTCCCTATTATGTACTAGGGCCTTACAGGGGAGGTCATGCCAATCACAGGGGTACCCCAACCCATAGTGTACCCTAGTGTATGTAGGTGTTTTCACTGTATTCTAAGTGTCTTTCAGCATAGCACTGGCTCCGGGCCTGGTTAGTCAGAGTCAGTTACCACCAGTACCAGTCAGCAAAAAGTTGGGGGCACAGGATGACTTTGCAACAAGGCCTCTTTCTGCACCTCTGTTGGTTCTTTCAGCATATCTCTTGCTTCTTTCTGCGCTTTTCTTCCTCTTACTGCACATGTCCTAGCTCTGTAGGCATAGTTCGGAATTAGCATTTAAAAAACCTTAGAAATTCACTGAAAAAACCATAGGTTTCAGGGACGTTATAGTTAGAAATTAGCATTTAAAAAACCTTTGAAATTCACTGAAAAAGCCATAGGTTTCAGGGTCGTTATAGTTAGAAATTAGCATTTAAAAAACCTTTGAAATTCACTGAAAAAACCATAGGTTTCCGGGACGTTATAGTTAGAAATTAGCATTTAAAAAACCTTTGAAATGCACTGAAAAAACCATAGGTTTCAGGGACGTTATAGTTAGTTGGACATTTCACTCGTACAAAACCAGAGAAATTCGGCCGTTATAGTTAGTTCAGCTAACTATAACTCGCGCCCCCACAATGCACTGCGGATGATGTCACATATTACATCATTCATGACATGGTCAGTGACATCACTGATGACATCTCAAATGACATCACTGATGACATCATCCAGTAACTGTGTGTTTCTGTAAAGTTTAAATATGTTTTATATATATATATATACCAAGGTGTATTGAAGAATGAGATTTGTGTATAAGTGTCTGAATGGATGATTTAGTAGGTGCGTGACTGACTGTATAAGTGAGTGATTAAATATGTCTTACTGAATGCATGGGCTAGTGACTAAACTGTGTGAATGTCTGTATCAGTCTGTCAGTTTGTATGTAAGCGGCTGCATGGGTTGGTGAGTAGCTACATGAGTGTCTCTATGGGTTATTGATTGGTTGTCTGAGTATCTCTATGGGTGCCTGAGTGTCTTTGTGGGTGGGTGGGGGTATGTGACTCTGTGCATAGATGTGTGAGTGGGTGATTCACTGGGTGTATGGGTTCAAGAGTGCATCTGTGAAGGGATTTATGGGTGGGTGAGTGTGTGTATGGGTGTGTTGGTGAGTGAATGGATGTCTCAGTGGTACCTTCTTTTTCTTGCTTTGGCTGGGGGAGTGGTAACTAGCGCCAGGACACCCTCGGGTAATCGAGCGCTTAATAAATATCCTTAACATAACATAACATGTGTGAGTAACTACATATGTGAAAGGCAGTATATGTGAGTGTTGGAGTATATAAATGACAATATGTGAGAGTGAGTGATTGTGAGAGTGGCTGTATAGATGAGTGTGTGCTTGTATCAGTGATTGTATAAGAGAGTAAGTATGTGTTAGTATCTGTATGAATAAGTGAGGTGGTGTGTGTATAACTGTATAAGTGAGTAAATGGGAGTGTGATTGATTCTTTGCATGACTGACTAGGTATGTGAGTAACTCTGGATGAGTGGTGGTGTGTGAGTGTCTGTATACGTGTATGAGTGCCTATGATAGTGCTGTATTGATGGGTGACTGTATGTATGAGTGATTGTATGGGTGAATAAGTGGATGTGTGTGTAGACCTAGGAATCACTGTGGGTATGTAGTAACTGGTATTGGTGTGTCTATGGTCTTGAAAATGGTATTCAGTATTTTAGAGTGGGTGTTTCAAAGGTTATATTAGGGTGTGAGGAGGTGCATCAGATGATCACGTGGATGATATCATCAGTGATGTCATTTGAGATGTCATCAGTGATGTCACTGACCATGTCATGAATGATGTAATATGTGACGTCATCAGAAGTGCATTGCGGGGGCACGAGTTATAGTTAGCTGAACTATACTATAACGGCCGAATTTCTCTGGTTTTGTACGAGTGAAATGTCCAACTAACTATAATATCCCTGAAACCTATGGTTTTTTCAGTGAATTTCAAAGGTTTTTTAAATGCTAATTTCTAACTATAACGACCCTGAAACCTATGGTTTTATCAGTGAATATATATATATAAACATATATATCAATATTTACCCCAAGCTTGGGCTTTTCAATTTTGGAAAACACAGCAATGGTGTTATGATATATGTTTTCATTTTGGAAAATTTCCATTAAAAAGATGATATTTTCATGAAAATACATTTTTCCCTCATTTTTGATTCTTAGTAAGTGTGTGTCTGGTGCCCAAAAATCAGGTTGCCATTTTTGTGCATTGTTTATATGTAGTGTAGTGACAGAATCTGACTTGCATGGCCATGAATCGCCATCTCACAACATGGATGTCCTTCCATGCTATGAATTACCACAAGTATGTTAGGGCAAGCATTGCACCAGGGGTGGTATCATCTTATCATGGATGCCGAGAATATGGGAAGAGTCACTGCAATTATGCATGGTTCAGCACAATATTAGATATGAATATCAAGATGTCATGAGTGCCCAAAATATGTCATGAATTACCACCATTATGCCAAAGCTATAATCATCCATGCTCAGGGTGTCACACTATGCAAACAATTACCTATATGATAAGATGTACACAAACCATCTGGAAATGTTGTGTACAAAATATATAGATTATTTACAGGCATGTAGACAATATATAATTATATCAGTAACTATACTAATTAATCAACTGCACAACACTGCTGTGGGAATAAAGAGGAATGATAAGTCTCAAAACATCCAAGACTGTGATAAGGAATCCTTTTTATCTATTAAAGGACTAAGGGCCTTATTTAGAGTTTGGCAGAGGCTTATTCCATCACAAACAAGGTGGATATTGTGTCTGCCTTAATGCAAGTGCCTTAAGGATATAATACACTTTTTGATGAAGTAACCCATCCACCAAACTCTAAATTAGGCCCTAAGGGCCTGAGTTAGAGTTAGGTGAATAGGACACTCCATTACAAATGTTGTGGATGTCCCGTATTTCGTATTACAAGTGTAAAACAGCATATGCAACTTGTTATAGATTGGACAGGATATTCATCATGTTTTAACAGAGCATCCTCTCTGCCAAACTCTAAAAATGGCTGTAATGTAGAAGCTCCAGCATGTAGCATAAGGTAGTATTAGATAAAGGTAAACTGCCCAAATAAATTAAGTCATTAGATACCAGACCTAGCCAAAAGGTTGTTTGTTATGGAAAAGATCACTTTCAGTTGTCAAAGGCATTTACAATTTAGAGGAAGCACCCACATTTAGCATCTACATCAAACATTCTTGGAGAAGAAGGCCAAGCAAGATGGGCGAGTAGACGCTCTTCGAAGAGTTCCCACCTGCAATACCTAATCATGCTTAAATCCAGTAGCATCGGAGGTCGCTGATGCTAGAAAAGAACCTGAGACGCTGCAGCGGAAGGAACTGACCGCTGCCGTAGTTGATCGACCAGTGTAAGGGCGGCAGCAAGGGCCAACTAGGAGACGCCGCTGTGGGCCCAGAACTCCTAGACCTTGAGGCTGGACGGCAGACTGTGAAGGACCTCACCAGGGGGTGTTATGATTGATTTGGGTGCTGTGGGGAGCACCGCACAGTGAAGGAGGATGGCTTGAAGCAGAGCCCTCAGACATGGTGCCGTAGGGCCGGACCAATTAAGGGTGCGGTCGCAGGGACTCAGATCAGTGGCATAGTGGATACTGTTGCATGAGAGGCATGGGCTGTGGGCCACGAGCACCATGGGGACAAAGGCAATACCGTGCTCACTCCCGGGAGACCCGGAGAAGCATGGAACTCGGCGGGGGCACTGAGGAACACTGAAGCCAGGCCCGAGGTGCTGCTAGAGGAGCCCGCTGGGGCTGTGCTGTGGGCCTCCGAGATGACAAAGGATTCTCGTCTGATCTGGATGTAGCCTGTATATGCCTGGCGAAGGTGTGACAGGGGGTGGGGCCAGTGAATGGGACTGGGGCCTGGTTAAGGAGAGTATCCTGAGGGAGGATACATCGAGCCTGGGGACCCTAGTCACGAGAAGCCCTGAGACTGACCTGCTACTCTTGCATCTGGGACTACTTGCTCTGGCGCAAAAGTGGACTCAAGAGTGGTGAGCACCCGATATGGACACCTGTGGGGGGCCATGCTGCTCTCCTAGTGGATTTGGGTTTGCCTGTGTAGCAAGACGACATAAGGCACAGTGAGTGCACCCTGATTGCATGACGGAGTGATCCTGCTAATCCGTGAGGTTTCATGAAAAGTACAGAATCCCGATTGGAAGGCCGCAATAGGTATGAGAAGAGGGCAGACAACCTTGACGAACGTGTGACTATAGGTCCTGCCCCCTTGTGGGATTCATGCTGCACGTGATGAATTTATCACCGTTTTAAGCAGCACGAGGAGGTAACAATTCTCCTCCTTCACCGCACCTTAGTGTGTGCGATACCTCAACAGGTCACGTATACTACACCTGACCACCACGTCCATTCACATAGACACTATCACATAGGTCCTGAAGAAAGCCAGCATACGCAGTAGTCTGGCTGAAACATGTAGACCTTTTTACCACAGGATATTAGAGACATAAACTCTACACATATCCAGTTCTTTTTCCATTTTTAACACTGCCAGAGGGCCCACCATTAAAAGTAAAACCTTTATTTAAAAAGGGACCCAATGGACAGTTTTTAAACTTCACTTCCACAGCACCAATTTGCACTCACAAAAAACCTGCTCCGCTGTAATTCAGGCGTCGAAGCACACCCGAGGTGCACTTGGCACCTTGGGTGGGACCCGATGATGAAGTATGCCACCAACTAGGTTGGTGGGTGAGGGTTTTCATAAAAAACCGAATGGTTTCCCACACATAGACATTTGCCTTCATAAGTGTGAGCCAGTTCTTTTTGATAATTACAGTGCTACCTTAGGGGAAGTGAACTAGCCCCCACATTGACCCCCCTTTTCCTCTCTCTCTCATTGATCTTCATTTCACTTCAAGAAAAGTATTATCACCCTGTCCACATGCCAATATGAGAAAAGACAAAAATGCCAAACCAGTGCAGGTCAACAAGATTGTCAACTACGCCCACATGCTGCACCAGGAGGAGATGGCTGACAGTCAGGGAGGCATACAATGGGGGCTTCTGGACCAGGCTCCGACACTTGCAGACTTGATGGCTGCAATTCAGGGATCCTAGGAGGAACTGGTGGTAAAAATGTACTCCATGGCCATTGAAATCAACCTCCTGAAAGCAGATCTTCGAAAGGTGGAAGACAGGGTTACTGCTGTAGAGGAGAACGTGTCAGAACTGTAGCAAGAAGTTCGAGTACTGAAGGAGAAAGTATCGATGCTGACGAAAGCAACAGGGTACAGAAAAACAGTTGGTCTCAATGGTAATTCTTAAAATTAGGTATCACTTATTACCCGATATTACAAAAAGAACACTCAACTACATAAATCTTAAGCTTGTTTATATAGATGTTAATAAATCATTATTCTCTATACACATTAATTCATGTGACACAGATGCTCCACAGTGAGTGGACAGTTGGTGTGGATAAGAGTGCTCGTGAGTAGATAAGAGGAGAATAGGAATTTACAAGTGAAAAAATGTACAGTGTAAACAATGGTTTCAAACAAAGACCGGCTGAAGGTACTTTTCTTAATCAAATTTGCCGCAAGTCAATAGATACACTTTTTGAATGCCATTTTTATCTATATGTGGAGAAGTTTTCCAGTCCAGGTCAATAAGGTTAAAATGTTGACGTTTCGACCCCAAGATGATGGAGGACCAATGGAACCTTGCAATGGGGTCTTCTTCAGGAGAGACAGAGAGAAATCTTGAACCCACTGTGAAGTTACATGTGGGTCGAACTTGTGCATGGGCTGGGTAGCTCCAATATGAAAGGAGGAGCGAGATGCTCTGGTTGCAATCCCTTGATTAAGGAGAAATTATGCCGATTAAATTGGAAATTCCCATTTTCAGTACAAAGTCCATATACTACTCTGCATGAGAACTATAGAGATTACGTGGCACATCATCGATCTGGACCCTGACAAGGTCCCCTCCTTCTTTCATATTGGAGCTACCCAGCCCATGCACAAGTTCGACCCACATGTAACTTCACAGTGGGTTCAAGATTGCTCCCTTTCTGTCCTGAAGAAGCCCCCATTGCAAGGTTCCATTGGTCCTCCTTCATCTCGGGGTCGAAACGTCGACATTTTAACCTTATTGACCTGGACTGGAAAACTTCTCCACACATAGATAAACACGGCATTCAGAAAGTGTATCTATTGACTTGTGGAAAATTTCATTAAGAAAAGTACCTTCAGACGGTCTTTATTTGAAACCATTGTTTACACTGCACATCATTTCACTTGTAAATTCCTATTCTCCTCTAATCTACTCACAAGCACTCTTATCCACACCAACTTTGCACTCATTGTGGAGCATCTGTGTCACATGAAATAATGTGTATAATGATTTATTAACATTCTATATAAACAAGCTTAAGATTTATGTAGTTGAGTGTTCTTTTTGTAATATCGGGTACTAAGTGATACCTAACTTTAAGAAATTCCCGTTGGGACCAACTTTTTTTCTGTACCAAGTATTACCCAGGTCCTACCGCCGACTGGGTCGCCCCATTGCTTTGTGATGAAAGCAACAGAGCACCTACAGGACAGGATTGAAGACTCAGAGGGCTGGTTGCAATGAAATAATCTGTGGTTTCCTTGGTTCCCTGAGAAGGCAGAGGGGCAATTAGCCAAACTATTTCTGGAGGACTGCATTGTTGTACACTGCGCCTAAACGACTATCCACATTTTTCACTGTTGAGCGAGTGCATCAGGAGATGGCCCTACTGCCAAGACCAGGGCCCCCCCAGTGCCATTATTGCCCGCTTGTTTAATTTACGGGACTGCATCCTGCAGCATGTCCGGGTACATGGTTGTAGGAGGCTGGCTTAGTATGTGGTGCAAACTTATGTAAGTGATGCACCATGCACTAATCCAGACAACCCTTATGGTGATTTTAGTGGTCTTTGATAACTGTAGAAAGCTCTCAAAGTGGTAGCTATGGAGAGCAGCCTTCAGGCTTATCCAGGAGGAGCATTATGCAGCTTGTTTTAACAGTTTAATCATATAGTGTAGGTTAAATGAAAAGGAACCACACAGTGTTTATATAAAAATAGTTGTATTTATTACACAACACCCACTAACACATTGGTATATCTCCTACCTGGAGATATAAACCCAATATGTGCACTACTTCAAATACAATATGGTGAGAAAGCACAAAAATACTTTAGTCTCCAGGGGGAGACCAAACCATATACTAAAAGAGAGTGATGCGAACTGCAACTAGGATCGGGACTTGGACCATGAGTCTCAGAGGAGCAGGGGACACAAGGTCCCACCGAGTTAAGTACCCAGGAACCAGACAGATGCTGTGTGCAGAGTAGAAACACAGCTGCGTGTCTAATGTAAATAAACAGGGAAGTCACGGTTGCAGTTTTCAAGAAGAAGGACCCTTCACAGAGGACCCCGGAGAATTCTCTTGGAGGAAGGAAGGTTGGAGTGTCACCCCACCCGTGGATGCCCCTGGAACCAGGTTGCCCACACTAGGGAGCCAGGTGCATAGGTGTGAAGAGACGTTGGAAAATTCCGTAGACAATACTGGAAGACTTGGAGAAAAGGACCTCTGGAGAAGTTCAGGAAGGAGTCAGGTGGAATCCAAGGGTGTTTTCAGAAAGAGAATAACCTGCAAGCAGAGGGGACAGAGTCTATGACACTGGGACGTGACCAGGAGGCATGAAGACACAATGCACATCGATGTCGGGAGGTTCAGGAGAGACAACAGTGACCTTGTCGCTGCAACTGTGAGGACCTGTGTGGACTGAAGAAGTCCAGGAGCTGTTCATGAGCTGTTCCATGTCAGATGACAGTGGCCTCAGGGTTGGTGTCCTTCGCAAGCACCAACAAGCCTTGGTAGCCACAACTGGCGTGGAGAACGAAAAAGGAGCAACGTTGGGACCTGGAAGGTCCAAGGGACTCACCAACATCAGAAGAGTCAGAGCAGGCCCTGAGCAAGCAGGGGAACCCACTGAAGCAGGAGAAGACCCTCAGGAGGACCCAAAGGCCAAAGGCACAGGAGCTGCTCGAGGTCGCAAGAGGACCTTGAGCAGCTCACCAAGAAAGAAGGCCCACAGTGCAGAGGATGCGGTGAGGATGATGAACTTGGAGGAAAGAGATGCTGGAGGCTGGAGCTTTTTGTTGTCTGAAGATCTCTGGAGTGCAGAGCCAACAAGCCTTGGCAACTGCAAGTCGTTGAGGTGCACAGCTGTTTGGTCCCAACACCTGTGTTGCTCAGCCTTCTAAAGTCTGTGGGACGTCAGGAGCAGCAGACAGGTCAGCTTGGTCACGATGCCTGCAGATGCAGGGGAGTGACTCCTTCACTCTAAGGGAGATTACTTTGGGTGTTCTTTATGCTCACAGGTCTGTTGAAGAACCTAACAGAAGCACAGATACAGATGATGAAGAAGACTTGCAGAACAGCGAGATCAGGGGCAGCAGGAATCTTCCTTGATGCAGTCTCGGTTCCAGGTGTCCAGACGATCAAAGGGTGATGTGGTTACAGTCTTGAGTCTTGTCCATGTGAATGGACCCACCCACAGCCCTTAAATACCCTAAGGAAAGGGTTTGGACAAAGGAAAGGGTTGGGACGAATCAGGGTTCCCTCCCAGAGGAGGGGCTGGACATAGGGGAGGATACTCCCATGTCCTTTGTCCTGTTTCACGCCAGAGTGGGAGCCAAGGGCTCCCTGAACTGGCTCAAACTGGAATATGCAAGGAGGGCACCAAATGCGTCTTTCAAAGCAGCCTGTTGGCACTGCAAGCGCCCCCAGCCCAGCCCAATACACTAAGTCCTGTCTGGGAGGTGGTCACACCTCCCTATGACAGCAAACCTATTGTTCTACGTTTCCCTGGTCGAGCTTGGCTCAGCAGCAGGAGGGCAGAATTGTGTCTGTGTTGGGCAGCAGCACTAGCAGGCTCCCAGACCCTGAAAGGCTGTTACTGGGAGTACAAGGGAGCCCCCCCAGTATATGGGATAATACTTCCAACATTGGAATCAGTGTTGAGGTATGATTCCAGCATGTTTGATTCCAAACATGACTGGGTTCGGTGCAGCCACTATATAGTTAGGCCTCTCATAATGACTGATGCCTACTATATGTATCAAAATGGCTAACCACACTGACAAAGCCTGGAGAATCGACTCCGGGGTTTGTAGGGGTGTCCTGCTCATGCAGGGGCACCCTCACACTTATAACCAAAAACCCTGCCCTCAGGCCTGAAGAGCCTGCCATAGGGGTGACATAGGTTTAAAGTGCAGTGACCTCAGATATAAAGAAACTTATAGATGTTGTGAGGGGTGCAAGCACCCAATCACACAGGCAGCAATGGCCAGCCTGTAGTCACAGTTTAATTGGCCTCCCATGAGTGGCACAATACTTGCTGCAGCCATTGGAAGACCCCTGGTCTACCTATGCCCTGGGTACCTTAATACCATATACAAGGGACTTACAAGGGTACACCAGTAGCCAATTGTGGATGTACAAAAGTATTTACCATGAATGATTTAGGGAGGATGCACAGTCAGTGGGGTCCTGATTAGCATGATCCCAGTCAGACTAGGTCAAAAACATAATGACACCAAGAAAAAAGTGGGGGTAACCATGAAAGTGGATCCTACTTTTATACAATGGTCCTCCTCAGTATGACAGCAGGAATATTTCCATTTTACCCGACTACACCAAAAGAATACAGGACCTGTGCAAAAACTACATGACCGTCAAAAAACAACAGCGTGACCTCAACTTGAAGTACAGCTTTATGTATCTTACAAAGCTGCGAGTGTTGCACGGTGTGAAGGCTCTGTGCTCCTACACACCTGAAGGCAAATGACTGGGTGGATACTCTGGCTGCGGCCCACTCCGGGGAAAATACAGCAGGAAGTAGAATTATCTGAACTAGGTGATGAGACAGTCTGCACGACTGCACATACAGAACTTGAGTTCAACCAGCCTGAACCGCATTAGGCAGCCTGGATGGGTTGTTGTCTGCTCTAATAGCATCCTCATGGACATGGAGGTGGTGCTGTACACAAGGGAATCGTTCTTGCATTGCAGGAGCAACACTGGGCCTGGCAGTGACAGTACAGATGTGGGACCACCTTGACTACGCATCGACCCAGTGGAGGTACTTTTAGTGGCTGATGTTGCGAACTCTCGAGGCCTGCGGGGGGCCTCTGGGGACTTGCCTAAATCCATCTGCCTGACGTGTATGCACTCTGCATTCTTTTGTACAGTGGCTTCTGAATAGTCTCAATGACATACCCTTGCTGTGAGAGACCTGTGTGAAGTGCAATGCAATATTATTGTGTTATATGTTTAATATGCTGGCATGGCAGGATTGAGGCCTGTGGTCAGGGGGGGCATGTTTGAGGTGCATAGTTACATGAAAATGACAGAGCACGGTACCGCCAGCAATTTTCAAAATGCAGGGATGTGCTGTATTAACAAGAATACAGCACTTCCCTGTGCTCACCACTGAGCTGGTGTTAAATAAGCTGCCTAGTGCCAATGCAGTCACCCTTGCACCATGCTGCAAGGGTGCCTGCATTGCAGGGGCGATTGTGTTTCTGCAGGAAGGGACATCTTCCTGCACAAAAACAATCATTAATGGCATTTTGTTCTTTCTATGTGTGCTGCAGAATGCAGCACACATAGAAAGAGCAAAAAATGAGGAGAAATAAAAGTATTTCTCCTCGTTGCGCCACATTAACGTCTCCTTTTGAAAGGTGTTAGTTTTTGCCGTTGCCTCAGATTTATAGATCCTTGTAAATATGGAGCAGTGTCAAAAAGCCTTGGGTGTTGCCTACAGCAACACCCATTGCAAGCCCCTTTGCCTCAGAAAACTGCATTGCAGAGGGCCATATTTACAAGGCTGATGTTAAGCCAATCAAAGTGGCTTAGCATGGCCTTGGAAATATGGGCTAGCATAAAGTGCCACCGGAGAGTCACAGAAGTGAATCTCTGGTGGCCCTAGGGGCTTGTAAATTTGCCCCTGAATGCCTTAGGTCTTGCTGCTCCCTCTGGCTGATGGTCCTCTTGCACAGCACAAGTTTTAGTTGTGGGATTAATTATTTTTTCTTAAACCAGGGTATGGGGCAGTAGATGATGCTCCCCAGCCTGCTAATTGCAGTGCTGGGTTGTTTGCATTTTCTGCCCAGGAGGGGGGATGGTGAGTTGTTGGTAACTTGCAATGTACCTAGTTTACTGTATTGAGAAAATCTGAATTGTCACAGTGCCCGGAGCAGGAGACTCGTTGACATTACTACAGAATCAACGCTACGGAGTTGGGAAGCTTTTCTGATAAACCCCCGAAATAAGAATTACCAAAACAAAGGGTCTGGTTCAGCCATGCCGACCGATTTTAAAGAAAAAGCAAGATAGAAGCTCCCAAACAGGATATAACTACGTCCTCCTTCATAGGACTTGATTCGAGCATCCATGACATAGGTGTCATATCTTCTGATAACACGTTTTTTTCTTGAAAGTGATAACTGCCGTTTGAGTAGCCACATATAACCCCTGGCCTCTCGTTTTTCAGATTCATTTTATAAACCTTTGTCCTGGGGAAGGTGGCTCTGCCACTGAAACGCGCGTAGACCAACAACACCTATGAGGAGTGGTCCCTGAGAGACAGTCCCATCAGAAGCTGTTGATGTTTGAGATCTATTATCACCAAAAATTGTAGGATTTGTCCTCTCCAGATCCACTTTGGACCCTTCATAAGGCTGAATCTCTTTTTCTTTTATGTATGATTGCAAGTTGAATGAGTTAGGTTTGATTGGTGAGAATGAATTGCTGAAGGTTGCTGTGGGGTTATGCATATATTTATTTAAAGAAATCAATACTGTACCAGTTATAATCTTGAAGCAATTACATGTACAGACAATGATATATGTAGATATGTATTTTTAAATTAAATGTACACAAAAAAGAAAGAGAAAAATAACAAAAAAACCTTTTTGTATTAAAAGAATATATGCTAGAGATGCAATATAATAAATAATAAAACTATCTTTGCAATTACTTGGTCTATTGCATATTGATGTTGGGTTTTGTGACATGTTAAAACCAAATTATGGTTGCATCAAAAGCAATATAGGTCAGTTTAGAGGTATCGTTTTTTAGCTACATATAAAGGTTTGAACCGAGCGAAACTGCGTCATAGGGATGCAATGGGAGGAGGTTCTGCAAAACGTATAAAAACCGAGGCAGGGCCATCATTTTAAAGAGCGCAATCCTGCCCATGAGATTGAGGGGCAGAGAGGAGCAACATTGAAGATCTTTCCTCATGCACGCTACAAAAGGTGTTATCTTCAGCAACCACCCCAAGTCGGGGATCAGGGATATGTAGATGCTAAGATCAAAAAAACTAAACCGACAAAGAGGTATGGAGCCTTGCCCAACCATGATCCTGCAAGGTGTTTGTCAATGGGATCAGCATTGATTTGGAGTGATTGATTTGGAGCCCGGATGCTTGGCCATAGAGAGCGAACTTATCTGTTGCTTGCGGGCCAGACAACAAGGGGTCGTGCAGAAAGAGGACCATATAAACGAGGTAGAGCGAGATGTGGTCCTTGGGCACATCGTCTCCCCAGCAGAATCCCTGTATTTGTGCAGCACAGCGGACACACAGTGCCAGGGGCTCAATTGCAAGGGAGAAGAGGAGAGAGGACAGAGGACATCCCTGCCTAGTGCCTCTTTGAATCGGGAATACCCCAGGGACAGCCTCGTTCAGCCAGATCTTCGCCATGTCTCCCATGTACAATGTTTGCGCAAATCTGATAAACTGAGGTCCAAAGCCCATCTGAGCCAATACATCCTGGAGGAAGTCCCAGTCAACAGAATCAAAAGCCTCTTAGAAATTGCAAAGGACAAAAGCATTAGAGCCGGGCAGTAGGTGACGGTATGCCACGGCCGCTTGCACTCGCCAGATACAGAGATGAGTCCCAGAATGAGGCATGAAGCCTCACTGGTCCAATTGGACCAGCATGGTGACTACATGAAGGAGGAGCTTAGCAAGCACTTTGGCACACAGTTTAAGTTTGGTATTAATAAGGGAGATCAGGGGGTATGATATACAAGACTCTGGAGGGTGCCCTGACTTATGAAGGACCACAATTGTGGCTTTAACTATGCTGAAAAGCAGTCATTAGAAATAGCTTTATTGTATAGCGCCAATAAGTGTGGCAGCAATGGAGTTCGAAGCCTCTTATAATATTCCTCAGGGAAACCATCTGAACCTCAGCAAGAGTAAAGGGTTCGTCCAGCGCAGCTGCATTGTTGGGCATGAGTGATCAGAAAGGGAGGTCTGTGATCAAGGGAGAGAAATACTCGTGCTGAGGCAGAGGACGGCATGCATTCAGTGTACTATAATAGTCAGTGAAAGCAGCTGCAATATCACTAGTCTCTGTAAGCAAGCCACGGTCAAGGACACGGATGCTAGGGACAACTCTGTCGGCGAGACCGAGGGAGGCCAACCAATATGAAAGTTGGCTGGATTTGTTGACCCAGCTATATACTCTGCTCTAGGAGGCAATTCAGCACCGCCAAACCTGGTTGAGGCTCAGTTTGCGCAGTGAGAGCTGATCCAGGGCAAGTTGGTGAGGCTAAGCTGGTTTTGCAGCTGATGCCTCCTCTGCTTGAGTGATATGGAGTTTGAGCCCTTTAGTCTGCCGCAGCCACTGCTGGTCCGGATTACAAAATTGTGTAAGAGCTTTACCCCTCATACAGGCCTTGTTGGAGGCCTGGAGAGTCCCATGAGACCCCACAGACCCGTCATTGAGTCACAGGACGCCAATAAGCTTCTATGACAGATAGTTGACTGCAGTTGTGTCCATGAGATGCCGGGTGCTAGGGTGCCATACCGGACACTCACCCTGAGCCCCATGACCCACCTGGATGGTGACGGGGCATGATCAGAAATGCTGTGTGGTAGGATCCCCACACCAGCGGTAAGGAGCATATCCGCAGCCGCCATGAATACATAGTCACTGTATGAGTTAGTTTTGTGTGCAGCAGAGGTGTGCATGTATGTACAGGAATGAGGGTGCCAGGTGTTCCAGACATCACACAGGTCAAGACCAGATGCCTAATCCATGAGTCAGGTATTCGTGGGTGCAGGGCGGGCCAGAACCTTAGAACCAACCCAAACAGAAAACATCAGCATATTAAAATTGCCACCTATAATGGTCACCTCTTGGGAGCTTGGGTCATCACAGGATCTGTCTCAATAACAGGCTCAGCCTCCCCAGAGGGGTTGAGGGAGGGATTTGGGATCCTCGTAGTGGAGGAGGCAGGGGACCCCCCCTGTCCACCTGCCCTGTCCGGTAGGGCCATTTCGCCGGCCACGACCATGGTACTGGGTCCTGCCAGCGGTACCCCTGTCAGAGGGGTGATCTTCCCAGGGGCGCTGAGTTAGTGCACAAGGGCCTAGTCTTGGGAGCCCATTCTCATACTGATTCAGGAGTGTCAAAAAATAGGATTTGGAGGCATGAATGACTTTAAGATGGGCAAGGAACAGGACCATATAGCATAAGTTAATCACTCCCAGTTTCTGCTTCACTGCTTCAAAGGCGTTGGCATTGTACAAGGTGGATATAGTCGGGGAAGATCAGAATTAGGGGTGGGCGGAGCTTGCGGAGTTGCACTATGCGAAATTCCACAGTTGCATATAAAATCCATAGAATTCCGTGGAGTTCCACTCCACCCTAGAAATGGGCCCTGGACCTAATCTTAGAAGGAGACACACAGTGAAAGCGTGCCCCACCAGTGCACTGCTGCAGTGTCTGCAGTCAGATCCATGCAATCTGCATTCCTGTCATGTGCGGGGGGATCAGTCTAGACCTGAGGGTCAACAGATGCTGCACCCAGAGACCACTCCCTACCTCCACTTGCACTGCACCATCCCCCACGGAGCCACCCTAACTACATGCTCGCTGCTGATGCTGGGCCTGCCACTCCAGGAACTGTTACATGGCTGCCTCCAGTAGGGTCTCCAAGCTCGTGTCTGGGCCGCTAGCTTGGCCTGGGGTGCTGCCAGCAGCTTCTGCTCTTACTCGCAGCCCTCAGCCCGAGCCCAGTGGAAAGCAGGGTGACAAGATGGTGGGAAGTGAGTTATCTTCCTCTATGCATTCTGCCTCCTCTAGGTCTATGGCACTGCAGGTTTTTTAAGCCGGTAGATCACTGTAGTCCTTCTTCTGTGTCCTTAGCCTTTAGCAAGGTGTGAAGTTACGACTGTAATCCTTTGATGTCAAGTGACCTCGGAATTCAAAGGAGGGTGCTTTCCCAACCCATCTATGATCAACAAGTCCATTGTACTAACCCTCACACTCCTCAAATGGGGATCCACAGACAGAACACCACCCTTACTTTTCAATGACTTTTCAATGTATCCTACAATAGTGAGGTTCAGCACTGATGGTAGGGAACTGTGTGTGTAATTACACCCTTGTCATGTGATCTAGGTGGCGTCTATCGGGCTTTTCCTCAGATAGGAACTGATCGCAAATGATTACGATGCTAAGCAGCTTCTCACTGTCTTCGAGAGAGGTACATGTGGGCAGCACGACTGTCCTCCGTAACACAAGTGCTACAGTATTTTTCAAGACAGCCCATGCAGAAGGTGTGCCCGTACTAGAGGATGATGCGGACCGAGAAAAGGTTTTAACAGATGAAACAGCTCACTGTCTGTTTCTTTAGCCAAAGTAGCCATGTTCAGCCAGACCCAGCTGTGAGAAATTGAAACTGAAAGTAAGCAGAAAAGCTGTGGCTGGCTGTGACGTTGTATAAAATGGTGAAAAGTGAGAGCAGTGGTGGCTGGCTTGTACTGAAGCTGGTGTGGGGCACAAAAAAAGAATAAAATAAATTCACTTACAATCTTGCAGCATGATGCCCTCCTTCCTCGGGTGACTTTTAGGGACCTCCCGATGCAGGAAACTGCACTACCCAATTCTGGCGCTGCTTTCACAGCAGCAAAGCAGCACCAGGATTGGATAGAGCAGTCTCTCCCAGCGCTCCAAAGAGCACTATTACATACAATTCTTTATTGTCCAATTAATTAAAATCATTACAATAAAAACAACACGATTCATAAAACAAGACAATTTCTTACGTTTCTTAAAGATATTCAAGTACATAAAATATCATAGAAAAATATTTCATTCGTAACCTGATATAAACATTACATTTCATTATTAATCACCATACATATTAGTAAAACCATCCATACAAATAATCTTTGAATCCCCTCTCTGGTATTTAAACAGCCCCTTAAAAGAAGCAATGCATAAGGTAACACATATTCAATCCAATTATAATCTTAATGCTTAATATATAAAGTGCATCCGTGCTTCTTAAGATTTTCTTATACCTTAGATACTATAACAGCGAAAGATAGATATAGTTACAATTTATCCAGTTACATTGCCAATATAGGAAAAACAATATAGTTAGTATCATGGCCACTTTCTATTCTTATTGCATGACCAAAACATCGTCCTGTACCAGTTTATTTTTAGCTATAAGGATACATTTAACAAAGTAAACTGTTAAATTGATAAACAACAGGATGTGGGAGCACACCGCTGACCTCTCATACAAGGTTCGCCCCTGGCATTCTGGGAAATGCAGTCTCTTGTAGCTCGCTCCGATATTTTCGAGTGTTTCGCCAAGGTTGGCGCAGATAGTGCTGATCTCTAGACACGTGTTTCTGGTTTATTAACCGTCATCAGTAGAGAATACAGTCTTGTATTTTGGGGTTTGCTGAGTAGGCTGCCAAACATTATATCAGGTCCGGTACCTCTCACTGGCGCGCAGGTGCTTCATCCACGAGCTCGTCAGCTCAATGACTCACGGGAGTACTTTAAATAGACAACAGGATGTGGGAGCACACCGCTGACCTCTCAGGCAAGGTTCGCCCCTGGCATTCTGGGAAATGCAGTCTCTTGTAGCTCGCTCCGATATTTTCAAGTGTTTCGCCAAGGATGGCGCAGATAGTGCTGATCTCTAGACACGTGTTTCTGGTTTATTAACCATCATCAGTAGAGAATACAGTCTTGTATTTTGGGGTTTGCTGAGTAGGCTGGCAAACATTATATCAGGTCCGGTACCTCTCACTGGCGCGCAGGTGCTTCATCCACGAGCTCGTCAGCTCAATGACTCAAAGGAGTACTTTAAATAGACAACAAGATGTGGGAGCACACCGCTGACCTCTCAGGCAAGGTTTGCCCCTGGCATTCTGGGAAATGCAGTCTCTTGTAGCTCGCTCCGATATTTTCGAGTGTTTCACCAAGGTTGGCGCAGATAGTGCTGATCTCTAGACATGTGTTTCTGGTTTATTAACCGTCATCAGTAGAGAATACAGTGATGAGAGGTACCGGACCTGATATAATGTTTGGCAGCCTACTCAGCAAAACCCAAAATACAAGACTGTATCCTCTACTGATGACGGTTAATAAACCAGAAATTCAGAAAGATTTGTAATGCGCCGAACGGTTAAACTTCGCCTGTAAATGTTTTGCCATTACCCCCACCCCCTGCCGACCCCCCTCTTGAGCATTACTGGGAGTGTTAAAATAAACTCCAGATTGGCCTGTTGGGAGTCAAACCTGTAACCAGCGAATTCCATAAGGTCGCTGGCCCAGTGGGTTCCTTACACGCTGAGCTATCACCGGCAGGCGCACAGCAATTGGAATAATTTTAGGATTGATTTTTGTCTAAACATGACATTCTGTTTTTTTTAGCACGTAATGCGTTTGCAGCCTCAAATTTAAAAACACCCTAAATTCTGTATTTACTCTAGTACTAGCATCTGAGGATTTTAACTTCTACGACTTTTAGACTGGAAATATGTAAACATGTATGTAAATGCTTGTAGCCATACAAATGGATTTAGTCGTGCACGGTGCCCAAAGAACACGTGACAAGTTGTATGATGGAAATCCATGAAGGCAGTCGATGCAAGAGAATAGACAAAGTTCTGCGAGTTTTAAAGGCGCTTTGAACAACTTTATTATGCGATAATGTTCGTATTTGTCACCAGCTGTCATGCTGATACAAAAAAAGTGTGTACTTAGGCTCAGTGATCTCTGAAATGAGCAGCCATTGCTTCAGGTAATAAAACAAGCAACGTCCTTCCCTGTAACACATTCCCCCCCCCCCAGATTGGCGGACGCCAACAATGATAAGCTCAGCCGGACTAATATCATTTTCTTTAGAAGATGCGGATGCCGAGAACAAAAAACACTAAAGTCAGCCACATCACCTAACTAAAAAAAAAAGCACTTAATCTTCCCACGCATACAAAAGAAATAAAACCTTGTGTAAACATGTAATGTAACTGGTGTTCATGTAAAGCGCTCCGATAACTACTTTGGATTTTACCAATGTGCATTAAAAAATGGTAGGGAGAAAAAGAAGGAGGAATGGGGAGGGAGGGGACAAAAATGGGAAGAAAAAATGGAAGACAAATACGAACAAGCGAAAGCGCCGCCAGAGTGAAAAATAGTGCGTCCGTCTCACGCCGCGAGTAAAGCATCCAGTCCCCGCGTGCACATCTTCTGTCCGTCCACATGCACATCTGGAATCCGTATTGATTCCAAAAGGCCCTTGCATGGCGAGAGCAGGGCATGCGCGCTGCTAACGCCAGGCAAGACCTAAAAAGAAGCTCTAAAGACACCTGTGCTCATGCCGAAACGAGACCCAGGTGAGACGCTACAATCCAAAAACAAGGTGCATGACCTGTAACAACGTGAAAAGTGGCATGCAAAGCTACCCTATAGTCCTTAAAAAATAATAAAACATGCTAATGTACCTCCACGCCCCTGGACTAAGTCCACAGTGAAGGAAAGACTAATCACGCCTGGTATCAGCAACCCGTTGCTCTCACAACTCCGAGCACCGTATCTCAGTCCAACTCCGGATTAATGCGAGGAGAAACACTGCAATAATAATTATTTGTATTAAACCCAGGACATGAGAAAATGTAAAGTATCCCAGCAATGTCATGCTAGTCACAAGCCATCTAAATATAGTGACTCACCTACTCCGTAGTGTGTCAAAGTGAAAAGCTGCTCCCTCTGTTCCTAACTTCACCTATCTGCAACAGGTGAGCTCGAACTACATGGGGTCTGTGTCTCCCGGTAAACTACCGTCCGCTATAAAGTGATCAAGAAATAAACGTGTAAGGAGATTGCCGTGTGTCAGATGACCCCATCAGTCCCCGGGATCTATCACTCACCAAAACTGCTCCTACATAATCCTCCGTCGTGGCGAAGCAACTCCTTCCCTATTAGCTGAACCGGTGACCAATTGTCCTCACTACGGGATTATAAACGTGTCTCTCAATCTACCCTCCTGTGCAAACGCGATGCGTCACCACCCCATGAGTGGAAACAGAAATAGGACTAAAAAGATTCAACCCGATATTGGTGAACATGACGGTCATCTTTCCAAAGTCAAATGTTGTAAGAAAGTGCTCAATATGGCATGATAATAATAACAATTACATGGCTAGTACAGTCCATGAATGCGCCAGTTGTGCTTTTTCCCCAGCAGACTCAGTAAGGTCAGACAGACTACTACAGTCTGACTCTGACTCACGGAGTCACGGCCCGAAAATCGGCCCCAGCAAAACCGGCCCCCTCTGATAAAACCGGCCCCCACACCATCCAGCCTACCGGGGGATTGCCCGGTGCCCGGAATCACCAGTCCGGCCCTGATCTAAAGGCAAAAGACAATGAAGTTGCTTTGGCCTTTAAGTTATCAAAATGTGGTTTAAAAGTCATCCTATCATCAAGCGTAACTCCTAAGTATTTATACTGCTTTACTGTTTCAATAGATAAATCCTTCATTTTCCATAATGTCTTATCTGATTTTGTTGATCCTATTATCATAATTTTTGGTTTTTTTGTATTTATTTGTAAACCATTCGCTAATATATATTAATCAAATGACTCTATCAATCTTTGCAGCCCTATTTGCGTGTGACTTAGTAGAATGTTATCGTCTTCATATTGCAAATATTATATACTTTGGCCTGCAAGGATTGGTGAGTGCGCATTGACATTATGTAAGTGATGTGATAGATCGGCCATAAAAAGGTTAAAAAGACATGGGGCAAGTACGCAGCCCTTTTTAAGGCCACTATATGTTTCAAGGCAACGAGTGGTACGGCTTCCATCCCCCACTTTAACCTGCACCCACGTATTTGTATACAACAGTACAATCATTTCCAAAAGATTTTTTGGTACGCCCCATGCTGATAACTTTGCCCAAAGAAGATTACGCGGAACAGAATCAAAAGCTGCCTTTAGATCTACATAACAAATAACAAGTTTTTGCTTTTTATATTTGGTTTTCTCTGCCAACAAGATAAGTATCAGCAGGTTCGTTATTGTTGATTGTCCCCTACGAAATCCAGTTTGAAAAATTGGGATAACTTTCCTTGTAGTTGCCCATTCCTCTAAATCTTTGAGTAATAATGTTGCAAACATTTTCGCCTCTACATCCGTTAGGGCAATTAGCCTATAGTTTGCTGGGTTATCAGGAGGACCACTTTTATAAATAGGATGTATTATGCTGCCTTGCCAGGATTCTGGGACCAATTTGGTTTTTACAATGTCTTTAAACATTTGAGTAAGAAATTTTGACCATATGTCCGTTCTTGCTTTAAAGACAGCATTCGGGATCCCATTTGGACCAGGCGCACCATTTGATTTAATCCTACTTATCAGTGACTTTACCATGTCCACCTGCGGTGACTCAAATATTAATAATTGATTGTCATAGTTTTCGTGCCTTCTATTCTCATTATATATATCAATTATCAATAACGGGTTACATGCGTTGTTAGAAATGGGATCTCTAGTTGGCAAGGGCTTGCACCTTTGTCCAAGTAGGGACCCTTCTTCCTAGTCAGGGTAAGGGAGTTACACTCCTAAAATAACCCCTGCTCACCCCCTTGGTAGCTTGGCACGAGCAGTCAGGCTTATTCTAGAGGCAGTGTGTAAAGCATTTGCACATAACCAACAGTAATACAGTGTAAGCACTACAAACTGACACCACACCAGTTTAGAAAAATATCCAATATTTTTATATACTTTAAAACAAGACCAAATACGATAAAAATCCACCGTACAATACTTTAAAAATGATTACGTTGCAAGATAACTTCTTCTTTGCAGGAATAGTTCAAAAACAAAGTTCGTACGAGTCGGTAGCTCCGTCCGAGTCTACCGCGATGCTGAAAACCACAGAGTCTTACAGTTCCAGCCGACCGCGTCGATACGGGCCAGCAGAGTCGTGAACAGACTCGGTCACAGTACCTTTTCTCGTTGTGGCGGGCACGGAGTGTGCGAGCCGGTCGGCGTACGTCGCGGTTGCGGGGCAAGATGGAAGCGGTGCAGGGCGCGGTGTCCTCTCTTTGCGATGCAGGCAGCGGCTCGGTGACAATCGTGTAGACGGAGTCGGTGAGTCCAAGGCGTGCGGTGCAGGGTGAGACGGTGCTCGATGCAGTGCTGGCAGGTTGCGATGCAGGCGACCAAGCCGGAGTGCGGGAGCTGGCGTCGGACAGCGGTTCGAGTCGGAGCGGTGCGTCGCAAGCGTGCGAGCGGTGCCCCAACTGCGATGCGGTCACGAGTGTTGAGCCAGTTGCAGCGACAGCGTCGGTCTGGTCCGGCTGGCACAGTGAAGCGATGCGATGCGAACTGCGGTGCCCACAGGTCACGGTGCAAGCAGCGGCTCGGTGGCGATGGCATCGGACGTCGTCGTCGGTGAGACCAGGGTTGCGGTGCGAGATGCGGACGGTGCGGTCTGCGGTGCAAACAGGACACCGGGCAAGCGATGGAGTCGGTTGACGGAGTCGGTTGCGGTTCCCTTCCTCTGTGGCAACTGAAACAGCGGTTCCAGAAGCGGTACCCAGAGGGTTGTGAAGTCTTTGCAGTCCCCGAGATTTCTTAACAGGAGGCCAGCTCGGTTTCAGGCCCTTGGAGATTCTCAGCACAAGTAGTAGAAAGTTCAGTCCAGTCCTTTCACTGCCCAAGGCAGAAGCAGCAGCTGCAGGCCAACCCAACAAAGCAACAACACAGCAAAGGGGCAGTACTCCTCCTGGCAGCTCTTCCAGCTCTTCGTCTTGGCAGGTTCCTTGATTCCAGCGAGATCTAAATTCATGGGGTCAGGGCCCCAATATTTATATCCCAAATTCCTTTGTTCTCTGAAGGCAGAGAGGCCTTTGCCTAGTCCAAACCAGTTCTGGTCAGTCCTGGAGCACTTTGTTGACAAGTCTCCTTCTTTCCTTTCACAGTGCAGGCCAGGGACATCAGACGCACCACAGGAGGTGGAGCCAGCATTGTGGAGGGAAGGCCCAGCCCTATTCAGGTCCCAGGTGCATCTCCTCCCACCCATCTACATGTAGATCTTGCTATTCAGCCCTGTGCTGACTCACCCTGTCTCCTGGCATCCCCCAGCCCCTGTCACTCACACTCCAGACAAGGAATACACAACCTAGCAGAGGCAGGCTTGGATGGTTAGACAAGAAAATACCCACTTTCTAAAAGTGGTATTTTCAAACACAGAATGTTAAAACCAACTTTACTAAAAGATGCATTTTATCATTCTGAGTCCAGGCATACTAAACTCGAATTTCTACCATGTTCCCTGGGTCAGTTAGGATTATAAGCTGTAATAATCAAAACTGCCCATTCTGGCCTATGGGGAACAGGTAGCCTAGCAATAGTGAAAAACGAAATAGGCTGTAATTCACTATCAGGACATGCCACACACACCAGGGCATGTCCTACCTTTCGCATACAATGCACCCTGCCCACAGGGGTACCTTGGGCCTACCTTAGGGGTGACTAACATGTAGAAAAGGGAAGGTTTAGGGACTTGCAAGTGTGCGCACTTGCCAAGTCGACATGGCAGCCCCAGGCTGCGCACAGGCTCTGAAATGGCAGGCCAGAGTTACACTTTACGGGCTGTTTGCATGGGTGGCACAATCCAGTGCGGCAGCCCACCAACAGCATTTGATCTATAGGCCCTGGCACTCTCAGTGCACTTTACAAGGGACTGACACATAAACCAAATAGGCCAATCATGGAAACACCAATCCATAACACATTTTATACAGGAGCACTTGCACTTTCCCACTGGACAGCAGTGAGGAAAGTGCGCAGAATCATTACACCAGCAAAAACAGAGTCAAAACCAGGAGGTCAGAAAGCAAAAAGTCAGGGGAAACACGCCAATAGATGCCAAGTCTAACACATGTCCCCTCCAGCTGAAAGTAGGGAGAACTACCCAACCCCATTGGAGTTCTCTTCACTAAGGCGGAAGAACCTGGACAGACCATCTGTGTTGGCGTGTTCTGTACCAGGACGGTGTTCCACCGTAAAGTCCATTCCCTGTAGGGAGATGGACCACCTCAGCAGTTTTGGATTCTCACCCCTCATTTGCATCAACCATCTGAGGGGCCTGTGGTCGGTCTGAACCCGGAAGTGAGTCCCAAACAGGTATGGTCTCAGCTTCTTCAGTGCCCAGACCACAGCAAAAGCTTCCCTTTCTATGGCACTCCACCTCTGTTCCCTGGGGAGTAGTCTCCTGCCAAGGAAGACTACAGGCTGATCCAGGCCCTCTTCGTTCAGTTGTGAGAGCACCGCTCCCACACCATGCTCTGAAGCGTCAGTCTGCACAACGAATTCCTTGGAGAAGTCAGGTGCCTTGAGCACGGGCGCCGTGCACATGGCTGCCTTCAGGGCATCAAAAGCTTTCTGGCAGGACTCAGTCCAGATCACTTTCCTGGGCTGCTTCTTAGAAGTCAGCTCTGTTAAGGGGGCAACGATGGTGCCATAGCCCTTAACAAATCTCCTATAGTAGCCGGTGAGACCTAAGAAGGCTCTCACCTCTGTCTGGGTCTTGGGGGCTCCCAAGCCAGAATGGTGTCAATCTTGGGTTGTAGGGCGCCACCTGGCCGCTTCCTACCTGGTGTCCCAAGTACACCACAGAACCCTGCCCGATCTGGCACTTACTGGCCTTGATCGTGAGGCCTGCACCTTGCAGAGCCCTCAACACTTTCTCAAGGTGCTGTAAATGTTCTTCCCAGCTGGAACTGAACACAGCAATGTCATCCAGGTAGGCGGCACTGAAATCCTCCAGCCCAGCCAACACCTGATTGACCAACCTCTTAAAGGTGGCAGGGGCATTCTTCAACCCAAAGGGCATCACCCGGAATTGGTAATGACCTTCTGGGGTTGAGAATGCTGATCTCTCCTTGGCCCCATCGGTTAAGGCAATCTGCCAGTACCCAGACGTTAAATCAAACGTGCTGAGGAACCGGGCAGCTCCCAACCGATCAATGAGCTCATCAGCTCTGGGGATGGGGTGCGCGTCAGTCCTGGTGACGGCATTGAGCCCACGGTAGTCCACACAAAACTGGAGTTCTGGAGTGGCACCGGGCGCAGCAGCCTTTGGGACCAAGACCACTGGGCTGGCCCAAGGACTGTTGGAGGGCTCAATCACCCCTAACACTAACATCTTAGAGACCTCCTCCTTGATGCTGGCTCTGACCCGGTCAGTCAACCTGTAAATCTTGTGCTTCACAGGAGGGCTGTCACCTGTGTCCACGTCATGGGTACACCAGTGAGTAACACCGGGGGTCAGAGAGAACAGTGGGGCGAACTGTCCCAACAACTGGTGACAGTCCCCCTGCTGCTCCTGAGTCAGAGTAGGGGAGAGGATCACACCTTCTACTGACCCATCATGCTCCTTGGTAGACAGGAGGTCAGGGAGAGGCTCACTCTCCTCTTCCACCCCATCATCTGTCGCCAAGAGCATACTCACTTCGGACCTCTCGAAGTGGGGCTTGAGGCAGTTCACGTGAAGGACCCTCAAAGGGTTCCTTGGAGCCTGCAAATCCACCAGGTAGGTGACGTCACTTTTGCGCTCCACCACCTCATATGGCCCAGTCCACTTGTCCTGCAAGGCACAAGGTGCCACTGGGGCCATGACCCACACTTTTTGCCCAGGTTGAAATTCGACCAGAGTGGCATTCTGGTCATACCATCTCTTCATTTCTTCCTGGCTTGCTTCTAGGTTCGCCTGAGCGAGTTTCCTGAAGCGGGCAGTTTGGTTTCTAAAGGCCAGCATGTAGCTAAACACATCCTGGGGAGTTTTCCTGGGAGCTGCCTCCCAGCCTTCCTTTACCAAACTCAGAGGTCCTCTGACAGGGTGGCCATACAGGAGCTCAAAGGGGCTGTACCCAAGAGACTTCTGAGGCACCTCCCTGTATGCAAAGAGTAGGCATGGCAAGAGGACGTCCCACTTACGCCTCATGGGTTCTGTTAGACCCTTGATCATGCCTTTCAAGGTCTGGTTGAATCTCTCCACCAGACCGTTTCCTTGTGGGTGGTAAGGAGTGGTGAACTTGTAGGTTACACCACACTCCTTCCACAGGGATGTCATATACTTGGATATGAAATTGGTCCCCCTATCAGAAACCACCTCTCTGGGGAATCCCACACGGGAAAAAATCGCCATTAACGCCCAGCCCACCACTGGCGCCGTCGTTGTCCTGAGAGGGATTGCCTCCGGGTACCGGGTGGCATGGTCCACCAAGACCAGGATGTACCTGTTGCCCATGGCTGTCTTGGGATCCAGTGGCCCCACAATATCCATGCCTACCCTTTCACAGGGTGTTCCAACAACAGGAAAAGGTTGGAGAGGAGCTTTGACCTTCCTCCCACTCTTACCACTTGCCTGGCAAGTTTGGCAAGACCTACAGTGTGCATCTGACTGCCTTCGCATTTGGGGCCAAAAGAAGTGGGTGACAAGCCTGTCAAAGGTCTTGTCCTGCCCCAAATGTCCTGCCAAAGGCACATCTTGAGCCAGACCCAGTAGGAAGGTCCTGAAGCGCTGGGGTACCACCAGCACACGGGCTGACCCAGGCTCAGCAACCTTAGGCTCACTGTATAGGAGACCATTCTCCCAGTAGATCAGATGTGACCCGGACTGATTACCAGCTGCCTGGTCTGCAGCCTGCCGCCGCAGACCCTCCAGAGTAGGGCACTCGTTCTGCTCCCTGCAGAACTCCTCCCTGGTGGGACCCCCTTCTTGCTGCCAATGGGTCAGCTCAGAGATGTCTCCCAGTTCGGCTACCTGCTCCCCTGTAGGCACCGGGCGTCCCCTCGAGGTCCGCCTCCTCCCGGTCCGTGGGAACTTCGGGGGCCGGTTTCCCGCGCCCCTGCCCTTCCTCTTGGCAGGGACTTGGGCCACTGTTCCAGGCTCCAAGTCCTCTTGATCACCCTTTCTGGCTGCCATTGACCGAGTAGACACGCATGCCCACTCTGGCAGCCCAAGCATCTCCAAGTGAGACCTGAGCTCAACATCCTTCCATAAGGACTGCTCCAGGTCGTTACCTTGCAGACAATCTACAGGCATGGTGGGGCTCACAACCACCCTCAAGGGACCTGAGACCCCCCCCATTCAAAGGGAACCTGCGCCACCATACACTGGCGCTCAGAGTTGTCTACAGCAACTACTTGGTGGAATGCCCCTGGGACTACCTGCTTCTCAGAGACCAGGTGACACCGGACTGAGGTCACACTGGCTCCAGTATCTCTGAGAGCCTCTACCCTGTTCCCATTAATGGTCACCCAGGTGCTATATTTCTTTGTGTTAGGGGGCACCTGGTTTCCTGGGACCATCTCACTGTCCCCTAGTGAGACAAGGGTCATTTCTGCGGGATCCCCACCCTCCTGTGGGCACCCCTCCTCCCCAAGCGCTACACTAGCCAACACTTTGGACTGTCCACCGGTGGGCAGCTGTGTCCCCTTTGGGCACTTGGGGTCCCCCTTAAAGTGACCTACCTGGTCACATGCATAACACTTGCGGGGGCCGGTCTCAACAGGCTTCCCTGTAGAGACCCCTTTCTTCTTATCACCGGGGGCTGGTAACCTTTACCCTGGGTACTAGTTTGGGGCCCTTTAGAGAACTCCTGTGTTTTACCCTTCTCCCCCCACCTTTCTGCTGGGGACCCTGCCCACCTTTGGCTGAGTCTCCCCCAAACGCTTTCTTGTGGACCCTGGTACTCACCCAGCGGTCCGCCTCCATAGCAAGCTTTCTGGGGTCAGTTAGCTTACTGTCAACTAGGTGCTGGCGCAGATCTGCAAAACATAGACTAGACAAGTGCTCCCATGCAATCAAATTGTAGAGCCCCTGAAAATCTGTTACATTACTGCCCTTCACCCAACCATCCAGCGACCTACAGAACATATCCACACATTCCAACCAAGTGTTGGCCTCAGACTTTTTACTGGACCTGAACTGATCCCTGTACTTCTCAGGAGTGAGCCCATACCTAGTGAGGAGAGCGTCTTTCATGTCAGCATAGGTGAGGTCCTGCCCCTTACCCAAAGCTATCAGAGTATCCCTAGCTTCCTCTGGAAAGAGAGGCCACAACCCCGCTCCCCAGTTCCTTTCAGGGACCCCATTCATATGAATAGACGACTCGTACCCTTGAAACCACCTTTGTATGTCATCACCCGTTTTGTACTCTTTACCTACATTCTTGGGGATGTGTACAATCCTGTCTGTGTGTGCTGAAGAATTGCTGCCACCATCTGAACCGGATCTACTCTTTAGCTCCAGCTCCTTGATCATTCTCTCATGATCTAGTATCATTTTCCTTTCCTCCATGGCTATTCTTTTCTCTTGCCTCTCACTTTCTATTCTGAGTTTCTCCAATTCAAACCTCCTTACTTCCCGCCTGTCCTCCAGCTCCTCTGGGGACAAACTACTGCTGCCTGGCCTGGAGGGTTCCCCCCCTCCCAAAAGCACATCTACCCTAGGAACAGGCTCCTCCACCTCTCCAGTGAGTTCACCAGATTGCCCACTGGCACCTCTGGCTGCTACCCAGGCCCTCAGCGCCTTTTGTAGCTCATCCTTCCTGGTGAGGCCTCTGACCTGGACTTTCAGGTTCTTGCAAATCGATTTTAACTCCTTGACTTTGTAGGCTTCCAATCGATCCTCCTCAAAGGCAATTTCTACTGATGAAATTGATGATACTGTTTATTCAGGCATGTTGAAGTAGCAAGTTCAAACTGGCAAGATTAAAAGTAGCCCAAAAAGAAAAAGAACCTGTATGTGGTACGTAATGGTCTGCGATATGGGGATGTATGATGATACCACGCATGCATTACATCGCATGCCATCAGATCGTGGTTTCAACAACGCAAGTCGTTACAACGACTTGCGTTGGAGGGCGCTGGACTTAGGAGTAGTTTAATTTACTATTCCAACTCCAGCCTACGTACAGTAGGGAAGGTGTTGGATAGTAATTTAAACTACTCCTTGTCCTATAGCGCCCTCCAGTGCAAGTCGTTGTAACGACTTTCGTTGTAAAAACCGCAATCTAATGGCATGCGATGTAATGCATGCGTTCTAAAGGTTGTTTCCCGCGATATGGTAGTAGTGCACACCAATCACTAAGTCAAGTGCAAACACAAGTCCTATCCTCACCGCTGACAACCAATGTTAGAAATGGGATCTCTAGTTGGCAAGGACTTGCACCTTTGTCCAAGTAGGGACCCTTCTTCCTAGTCAGGGTAAGGGAGTTACACTCCTAAAATAACCTCTGCTCACCCCCTTGGTAGCTTGGCACGAGCAGTCAGGCTTATTCTAGAGGCAGTGTGTAAAGCATTTGCACATAACCAACAGTAATACAGTGTAAGCACTACAAACTGACACCACACCAGTTTAGAAAAATATCCAATATTTTTATATACTTTAAAACAAGACCAAATACGATAAAAATCCACCGTACAATACTTTAAAAATGATTACGTTGCAAGATAACTTCTTCTTTGCAGAAATAGTTCAAAAACAAAGTTCGTACGAGTCGGTAGCTCCGTCCGAGTCTACCGCGATGCTGAAAACCACAGAGTCTAACAGTTCCAGCCGACCGCGTCGATACGGGCCAGCAGAGGCGTGAACAGACTCGGTCACAGTACCTTTTCTTGTTGTGGCGGGCACGGAGTGTGCGAGCCGGTCGGCGTACGTCACGGTTGCGGGGCAAGATGGAAGCGGTGCAGGGCGCGGTGTCCTCTCGATGCGATGCAGGCAGCGGCTCGGTGACAATCGTGTAGACGGAGTCGGTGATTCCAAGGCGTGCGGTGCAGGGTGAGACGGTGCTCGATGCGGTGCTGGCAGGTTGCGATGCAGGCGACCAAGCCGGAGTGCGGGAGCTGGCGTCGGACAGCGGTTCTAGTCGGAACGGTGCGTCGCAAGCGTGCGAGCGGTGCCCCAACTTCGATGCGGTCACGAGTGTTGAGCCAGTTGCAGCGACAGCGTCGGTCTGGTCCGGCTGGCACAGTGAAGCGATGCGATGCGAACTGCGGTGCCCACAGGTCACGGTGCAAGCAGCAGCTCGGTGGCGATGGCATCCGACGTCGTCGTCGGTGAGACCAGGGTTGCGGTGCGAGATGCGGACGGTGCGGTCTGCGGTGCAAACAGGACACCGGGCCAGCGATGGAGTCGGTTGACGGAGTCGGTTGCAGTTCCCTTCCTCTGTGGCAACTGAAACAGCGGTTCCAGAAGCGGTACCCAGAGGGTTGTGAAGTCTTTGCAGTCCCCGAGACTTCTTAACAGGAGGCCAGCTCGGTTTCAGGCCCTTGGAGATTCTCAGCACAAGTAGTAGAAAGTTCAGTCCAGTCCTTTCACTGCCCAAGGCAGAAGCAGCAGCTGCAGGCCAACCCAACAAAGCAACAACACAGCAAAGGGGCAGTACTCCTCCTGGCAGCTCTTCCAGCTCTTCGTCTTGGCAGGTTCCTTGATTCCAGCGAGATCTAAATTCATGGGGTCAGGGCCCCAATATTTATATCCCAAATTCCTTTGTTCTCTGAAGGCAGAGAGGCCTTTGCCTAGTCCAAACCAGTTCTGGTCAGTCCTGGAGCACTTTGTTGACAAGTCTCCTTCTTTCCTTTCACAGTGCAGGCCAGGGACATCAGACGCACCACAGGAGGTGGAGCCAGCATTGTGGAGGGAAGGCCCAGCCCTATTCAGGTCCCAGGTGCATCTCCTCCCACCCATCTACATGTAGATCTTGCTATTCAGCCCTGTGCTGACTCACCCTGTCTCCTGGCATCCCCCAGCCCCTGTCACTCACACTCCAGACAAGGAATACACAACCTAGCAGAGGCAGGCTTGGATGGTTAGACAAGAAAATACCCACTTTCTAAAAGTGGTATTTTCAAACACAGAATGTTAAAACCAACTTTACTAAAAGATGCATTTTATCATTCTGAGTCCAGGCATACTAAACTCGAATTTCTACCATGTTCCCTGGGTCAGTTAGGATTATAAGCTGTAATAATCAAAACTGCCCATTCTGGCCTATGGGGAACAGGTAGCCTTGCAATAGTGAAAAACGAAATAGGCTGTAATTCACTATCAGGACATGCCACACACACCAGGGCATGTCCAACCTTTCGCATACAATGCACCCTGCCCACAGGGGTACCTTGGGCCTACCTTAGGGGTGACTAACATGTAGAAAAGGCAAGGTTTAGGGACTTGCAAGTGTGCGCACTTGCCAAGTCGACATGGCAGCCCCAGGCTGCGCAAAGGCTCTGCAATGGCAGGCCAGAGTTACACTTTACGGGCTGTTTGCGTGGGTGGCACAATCCAGTGCTGCAGCCCACCAACAGCATTTGATCTATAGGCCCTGGCACTCTCAGTGCACTTTACAAGGGACTGACACATAAACCAAATAGGCCAATCATGGAAACACCAATCCATAACACATTTTATACAGGAGCACTTGCACTTTCCCACTGGACAGCAGTGAGGAAAGTGCGCAGAATCATTACACCAGCAAAAACAGAGTCAAAACCAGGAGGTCAGAAAGCAAAAAGTCAGGGGAAACACGCCAAAAGATGCCAAGTCTAACATGCGTCATTAATGGAGTTTTGCTCATTTGCCGTATTAGGCCCATACAGGATAGGAGTAAAAGACTCCCACGCTATTGCGGGAATATTGGCACTACAAGCTCTCATATTGCCGTGTTCCAGAGTGTTAATTATTCCCCAAAATGCTCTTAGATTGTTTGTCTTGCTTACATGGTGCAATTTTATGCACAAACCTTGCTTATATTCTCTTTTTGCTTTTCAAATCTCATTTTTATACGATTTTCTCAATTTCTTTATTAAATACAATTGGGTAAATTTGGTTACTTCCATGTGATGTTTTCCAAATAGCACGAGAAGCTTTGTTAAGAGCCTTTTTTTTGGGAATAACCTGTGTGAATACCACATTTTCCTTTTCGATGTAAAAGGGTTTCCCCTGAAAGCTGGTTTTACCGGAAAGCGATCAACCAGTAAAGAGCAGAGACCTGGCCAAATTTCCGCTATTGAATTCCCTTGGCAGCCCTCATTTATTACTTGATCTATTATAGGGACTAGAAAGTCAAAAATCTCCTCTTGTTTTGCTGAATGCCACGCCAGCCTTTTCAGATTATAAACAACTGGCCCTTTATCAGGAATTCTTGATTTTGGTAAGTAGTCCACTCCCAATGATAATGTAATTATTTGTGGGTTATGATCACTTTCTACTCTAGGGGCCACTTGTAATCCAATAAGACTATTCATTAATTTGTTTGAGATAATGGTAAAGTCAATAGTAGCATGTTGCCTTAAATTTTTAAAGGTTGGGACACCTGTCGTATTATGTTGAGTATCCTGTAACAACACAAGATCCCATGTCTGCAATTGGGATCAGAACATCTTAGTAATAGCATTGCCTCTCTTCTTTATGCTCCCTGTATTCTTAGTAAACAGATGCATATTGAAATCTCCCGAAATAATAAGGCTAGTTTCCGGATACTGATATGATAAAATAGAAATGGATTCCCAAAATACTGAAAGCAGAGTCATCTTAATTGCGTTCTTTACACTCAAATACACATTTATAAATATAATTGGTATTTCAAAGTCTATTTTAATGCACAATAACCAGGTCAATTGAAAGTCTATTACATGGTGAGTAACATCTAAATCCAAGTAAACATAAGTAGAGAGCCCACCTATTGCTCGGCCGTAAACAGATGTGCAAGTTGCAAAGTTGGCATATTCGTGAAAGCCAATTATGGGCTCATGGCACATTTTCCATGTTTCCTGGAACATTAACATTTTAAAATTCTGAATAAAATGTATTGTATCATGATCTTCTAATAGCCTAGAAAGGCCATATACATTCCAAGAGCAAATATTAAAATTGGTAGGTCCATTCTTTTTGGACAAACTGCTCCATCTTCAATCATTCTCATTAAGTTTCCCTCTACTGAGTATTTTCGGTAGCCAGGCCCAATCCTCCATGGGGCTGGTTGTTTTTGGGTTTCTTTAAAAACATGTGCTTTTTCTAACCAGCTGTCTAAGACAGATAGGTTAAAGAACTTTAAAATGCGTATGTCTGGCTGGCTGTCGTAAGACAGCCGGCCAAACAGACATCTGCATTTTGAAGCTCACAGCTCCCTGCTGGCGCTGGCCCTGCCCCGTCCTGACATTTAGTTCAAGATGGGTTGCTGAAAAATAAACCAGTTATAAATAACCTTTATTACAGTTTTATTTTTCAGCTCTGGGGCTTGTGGGGCGTTGCTTCTCTGCTCAAATGGAGGAGCCGCCCCTGGGTGAGAGGGACTTGAAATGTATCCCCTTAGCAACAGCCATGGAGAAATAATTTGTTCAATACATACTCTGGGCCGTACATGGGCACTAGACCACCCACGATACTTAATTCGTCAAAACATTACTGACAAGAAAATGTTTGATTATCCTTGGGAATTGAAGGGAGTTCTTTACTCTGGCTTAGTCTTCTATCTGTCAGAGGGAGGAGCAGTTGTTTTTTCAGTGTGTTTTCAGTGCGTATTCGCTGAAAAAGAAGGGGTGTGCTCTAATTCTGTCAGGATTCATACATTTTCACTCTTCTTTTATTCTTCCATAAAGAAATCGCTCATGTAAGCAGATCTGTCACCTCAAGGGGTGAATTCCGATGAGGTACTGCTGATCTGAGAGAGTTTAGCTCTGCGTCAGTGTGTGTTTTATTAAGGGGTGGGCCGGTACCAGTAAACTCTGCAAAGCTATGCGGGAGGCTTGGTTTTTACTAAACTCTGTGCTCCAAGCAGAGAGCAGAGTGAAAAAAACTTCACAAGCTCCACCAGCGGAACAGAAATCACCACCCCATCAATTTGGGGGCTAAGTGCAGGAGCACATCCCTATCTTTGTAGTTTAGGAGCTTCGTAATCACTGGCTTAGGAGTTGCTCCAGGTGGAGGAACTGCCATCAGGATTTGTGTTGGAACCTAAGGAAGGCTTGGGTCCAAAGCTACTGGATGGGACCACTAGTAATTTGTATATGAAAAATGTATCCAGTAGCTTGAGTTCTCAAAATTACTCAAATGACAAGCCAATGTGTTGAATCCACAAGCTCGTGTGATTTATTCCACTTTTCTTAAACTTTTTTCAGAAAAGTTAAATTCATTCAAATCATGTCAATATCAAGGAAAACACAAAGTAATAAAACAATTGTAGGTTACATAAACATTTCATAAATGTGCAAATAGATAACGAACATCAACATATATTTGCAAGTGTGTATCAAACATCAACAATTATTGTGAATTACACAAATCCTGCACAGTTGATAAAACATAGGTCGCTCAACATAAGGCCCCAGTCCTTGACTCAAAGATAATAAAGGCACTTAGACGGAGAAAAGAACCAAACTATCTAAACACTACTTGTATGTTATCTCCTGCCTATATGCACAGCTCTGGGACCTCTAATTTACAGTGTTGGCAACAAGGGAGGGAAATTAATGAAGAACTTTCTCCCTGGGCACTTGAGGATGTCTTATCCCAGAAGCTGCGGTCAACACGTTTCCAACCCCATTACCATTAAGGGGTTTTCGTCAGGACCTGGACGTCGTGGTGTCTGTTGAAAAATAATAAGAAAAATGAGGTGTGTATTACTAACACCTAACAATCGAATTGTGGAACGTGAATTTTCCAATGCTACGCAGTCGTTGACAGAGTTCCATATATGGCTCAATAATCGTAACCCAGATATTCAATTCAGTCTGACACACAGCAAAAAAGCTTGGCAATTCTCGATGTAGAAGTCAAAGTATCACCAACCGGACTTATTATGACCCTGCACACTAAGCCAACAGACAAGAACAATGCATTACACTATACAAGCCATCATCCAAAAAATCTAAAGGACAATTTGCCTTACGGCCAGTTTTTACGCATTAGGCGTAATTGCACAAGAAGAGAAGATTAAGATTTCCATGCAGAAGCTCTGGTTGAAAAATTGAGAGAGAGAGGCTATCCAAAAAAACTCTTAAAACATTCGATGAAGCGAGCATGGTATACACCCTGTGAACATTTATTAGTTAAGAAGCAAAAACCACCAATGGACCGTTTAGTGTGCGTAACTACATTCGGACCTTACACCAATTCCCTTAAAAAGATCATTAAGCGTAATTAGCACCTAATAGAAAGTTCCATAAGAAATATAGGTCCACTGCTATTTGCCCTCAAAAAGAACCGAAGTATTGGGCAGCAAATAGTTTGTGCAACAGATTCAGAGACCAGGCGCGCAGACACACTTCGCTCTATGCTGAATTTAATTCCAGTGAAAGGACACCATAAGTGTGGCAACTGCTCGGTTTGCAGCTTGACCACTGAAGGCACTATCTTTACTGACGGTCAGACCAATTGGCAACACAATGAATTCACCAATTGTAAAACACGGAATGTGGTGTATGCCATACAATGTCCATGTTTGAAGATCTACATTGGAAAACCAGCCAAGAGGTGAAACAAAGGATTGTACAGCATCGCTCCAGAATAAAAAACAAAACACTGACAGCCCCCATGGGCACTCATTTTGTTGAAAAAGGTCACACTGACAAAGACTTCAAGTGGACTGTACTCTGTTCTATTTTACCCAATCCTCAAGGAGGAGATGTAGAAAATCTATTGTTGCGTAAAGAAGCTTACCTCATCATGAAATTCGACAGTTCATAAAGGGTTAAACGAGATGTCCGAAATTGCCAGATTGTAGCCAAACGTAATTTTCACTGTACCAACCCTGTGCACATACAATTTTTATTTAATTTCCCAAACATTTGGTTTTCCAATATCCAATTCATTGATAGGCAATTCTACTAAGGCCTTCATTTCCCATAATGCACTTGGCACAAAATCGAGTGTTCCTAACTTGAAAGTTCACCTCAGTCTTTTCACCATAGAGTTCATAATATTCAGGTTCCTACCGGAACAGTCCTTAGATTCATCGACTGGATCCGGCATTAACGTTCGAATCAGGCAAGTGACCAGAATTCCTTTTTAAAGTTTCTTTACCGGCGCGTAGTTATTAGTAAGACCTTTGCTTCTAATCTAATCAGCAATCTGTGTATACACGAGGCCGCTTGTTAAATTATGGCTTTTGAATTTCTCTTAGATGAGCTACTTTACGCTAAACATTTTCCGACATGCAGAAGCATTCTTCATTTTTTGAATAAACATTACGCAGCTACAGCGCGAAAACGAACACCTCGGTGTTCAAACGATATCGCGTCAATGTTAAAATGAAAAGGTTTGTTGCAGTTGAAAATAATGTTTAATAAACTGCACACCGGCTTCGTAGGAAATATTTGGAATAAACATCCAGAATTAATAATACCACCATGACAGTGCACAACATGCGCGTTTAAAAATAAACCGGCCACTCTTCTTTAATGTATTTCGACAACAGCAGGCTGAGGGCTCACTATGACTGTGCACATTTTTCCACAATAGGCACTCCAACAATCCTCAGAGTTCGTGCAGTGACTACACGATCTGACTATTGAAACTATTATCATCATCTGACTCAGGCAAGTTTTATATCTACCCTTTAGTAGTTAAAAAGTATGCTTCACTTATAACAAAGTGTTAAACAATCATTACCATCCCTCTTCTCCAACAGGACACAACCGTTATTTTATCAGTAAATTTCTAACCAGTAAAGGAGACTGCAGCCAAAAAAGAGGTACATTTAACGATATGTTAGGCGTAGCATTGGAAAATTCACGTTCCACAATTCGATTGTTAGGTGTTAGTACACACACCTCGTTTTTCTTATTATTTTTCAACAGACACCACCACGTCCAGGTCCTGACGAAAACCCCTTAATGGTGATGGGGTTGGAATCGCGTTGACCGCGGCTTCTGGGATAAGACATCCTCAAGTGCCCAGGGAGAAAGTTCTTAATTAATTTCCCTCCCTTGTTGCCAACACTCTAAATTAGAGGTCCCAGAGTTGTGCATATAGGCAGGAGTTAACACACAAGTAGTGTTTAGATAGTTTGGTTCTTTTCTCCACCTAAGTGCCTTTATTATCTTTGAGTCAAGGACTGGTGCCTTATGTTGAGCGACCTATGTTTTATCAACTGTGCAGGATTTGTGTAATTCACAATAATTGTTGATGTTTGATACACACTTGCAAATATATGTTGATGTTCGTTATCTATTTGCACATTTATGAAATGTTTATGTAACCTACAATTATTTTATTACTATGTGTTTTTCTTAATATTGACATGATTTGAATGAATTTAACTTTTCTGAAAAAAGTTTAAGAAAAGTGGAATAAATCACACAAGCTTGTGGATTTCAACACATTGGCTCGTCATTTGAGTAATTTTGAGAACTCAAGCTACTGGATACTTTTTTCATATACAAATTATCAGGAATTTGTGAGCACACTCCACCACGAAGAATATTTTTAAGTGCCCCTCAGGAACCCATGACAGGATCCACTTCTCTAGAAAGTTTGCAGAAGACGTCCCCTCAACTCCTTCAGGGAACCCCACAAACTGGAGATTATTATGCCAGGTTCAGTTTTTCGTGTCTTCTGCCTGGATTTCCAGGTATCAAGAGACCATTGTAAGGTGTGTTAGATCAGCCCTGACAGTGGAGATGGAGTTCTCAAGGTCAGAGATACACCCCCCTGTGCCAGCTACACGGTCCACCACTCTGTGCAGGTCTTAGTGCAAGAGAGCCACATCGATGCCAACTTCCACGGTCTTATATTCCAGGATGGAATAAGTGGCCTGGATAGCCAGGGGAATGCCAATTGTGCATGGCAGGCCTTCCAGGAGTGAGAAAGCCTCAGATGTGCTCCACTGAGACACGGGGCGGGTGGGTCGTGTACTTGTCAATCTTAGATTGCGTAGGTACAGGGGGGCCCTTCTCCATGGTAACTGGAGATACCAGTTGGAGCATGGTCCGTAGATGCACCAGCAGGCTAATCACTGGTGTGACAGGGGCCAGTCAGCAGTGGTGAGATACCAGAAAAAGGGGGGCAATGAGCGACTTGCTTGCGCAGGGTGACCTACCCCAGCAGTATGAGCAGTCCCCTCAGGCCGCGGCCAAAGCTCCACAGCCTCATTAAGTCCCAAGTGCAAGTCCATGGGGAAGAGGAGAAAATGGGGGAAAGGGTAGACAATAGTCCAAAGTAGCTAGCACCACAGCACCAAAGTCAATACAGCCTACCTGAGGTCCTCACAAAGCAGGCGACTGCTGTCCGCAGGATCTGAGTGTGAAGGAGAGGTGGGGAGATGCCTGGTAGTATCCAACAGGTGAGAGTGCCTTGCACCCCTCAGCTGCAAGAAACTGTCAGTCCGCACAGTACACTTGAGGGTTGAGGCGCTGCCCCCCTTCCATTACCAGGGGCTGGAGACTGCGTTGCCCCACACAGAACACAGTTCACTGCAGTAGTCCGGCAGCCGTGAAGGCCCCTCTCACCAGGAGGCCAGCATTGGTGGCTTGCCACAAGCTATGGGCCCAAGTATAAATTGTCTGTAGGAGCCACTGTGTACACCAGTGAGGCTCCCGGTGAGGCGCAGCCCACTCACCACATCCCAAGCAGCCTGCAGGCCGTGCCGGTAGTCCTCGGGTGGACCACACCCATTCACCAACGCCATCACAGGTAGGGAAAGACACATGAGAATGTGGCCCCATCGCGCAGGTAGTCCACAGCGAGGGACCCATAGGCAACCGGTTGCCCTGGTGATCCCGACACCCTGCAGCCCCTGGAGGGATTTAAATGTGGTCCCTTTCACTAAGTAAAGCAGCTGCTGCACAGGCCTGCCATGTGGCGTGGCCCGGTCAGATCCTCTTCACCACCTCCGGGCAAAATAACGAGACCCCGTGACTCTGGGGATGGTAGGGGGAGAGTGACACCTCAGGGGCTATGATTGCGGATGTCAGCAGCCGTATAAATGCGGATTCACCTCCAGGGAGCAAGAGCTCATAGGGGGATGTCCGCCATCTTGGCCAGTCAGACCACGTCCCTGATTGCCCAGGTTTTTATGGACAGGTAACAGCTGCAGCAACTGAGTTTCTCGCTGCTGACCTAATTCTTAGTGGTAATCTCAACTGTGTTATGAACGGTGCGATAGACAGTGAACCCCCTAGACTAAACACTAAACCTGCAGGACACTCTGAGAGGACTGGGTTTGGTGGACATTTGGCAAGAGAGACCCCCAGGAGAGAGGACATATTCATGATATATACTCTGTGACTTAACCTATAGCAGGCTGGACTACTGCTTCATCTTTGCTGCACTTGCACAGGGTGTGCGGGAGGTGACTTACTTTGCCCGGTACCCATCTGATCATTCTCCACTGCTGATGGGATATGAACTAGGGTGCAGGTGGCCAGCGATCCAACTTTGGAGGCTCCATGTGGAGGCCCTCTCAGTCCTGGTGTTCGAATCAGTGGTGGATGAGACATTGACTCATTACGTTGAGAAAAACTGGGGCAGCTCAGGGAGTAGGGCCATTGATTGGGACACCATGAAGGTTGTGCTACGTGGGGAGTGCCTGAAAACCACCTATGGGGTTAGGAAACAACTTGAGCGAAGCTTAGACTGGCACAAGGACAGCCTCCACGAGCTGGAGAGGGCATTGCCTGGTGACACAGATAAATTACTTGAATGGCAGCAGTGCCAGAAGTAGTTATTGGATGACTGGAGTAGGCTAGAGACATGGCCCACTGACAGAGGCCCCATGCAGGGAGGACAAGGCACGGTGCTCCTCACTCAATTGGTTAAGCAGGAAGTCCACCACTCTCCAATAATATAGGTAAAGGATTGCAGGGGTGTGCTTGTTTGCACGCAGCAGGCCATCAATACTTCGTTTGTGTCCCACCTACGTAAAACTTACACGGCCCAACCGAGTGATGCAGCAGAGAAGGGGTGAGTATACTTGACATGGGTGGAAATGCCGTGGCTCACAGAGGATGACAGTGAGATCCTGGATGCACCCATATCTAGAGAGGTCGTTATAGCAGCCATATACAACTTAAAAACAGCCAAAACCCTGGGATGGGATGGCCTACCTGCAGAATTTTACCATAGAAATGAGGGTACCCTGGTGGACAAATTATTAGAGGTGTACAATGAAGCACTGATGAAGGGGTGACTCCCAGGTACGATGTGCAAGGCGATAGTGGTAATGATTCCTGAACCGGGTAAGTACCTGACAGAAACCTCCTCCTACTATTCCCCTATTCATGTTGAATATAGATGTGACAATACTTAGTAAAGCACTTGCTGCTCAAGTACTGGGACACTCCTCTGCACTGCTACATACTACCAGTGCAGGATTATCCCAAAGCAAAATACTCTCTGTAACCTATGGCGTCTCTCACATGTGTACCACAACACACATCGGTCAGACAAAGCCTATGCCCTGGCGTTCTTAGAGGACGAACAGACAATTGACTCAGAAGATTGGAGTTCCCTCTGGTTGGTTCTTGAGAAAGTGAGTATTGGTGCTCACCACATTCAGTGGGTGAAACTACTGTTTACAGATCCTATAGTGACAGCGCAGACGGGAGTGACAGTTTCAGAAAGTTTTTCTCTGCACAGAGGTATTCAGCAGGGATGCCAACTGTCGCCATTGCTGTTCGCACTGGTGATAGAGCCAATAGCATGTAATATTCGCCAGGTGCTCAGACCCTAGGGAATCAAGGTGGGGGAGACCCATTGTGTGATCTCACTCTAAGCCGACAATGCTCTTGTCAATTTGTGACAGTCGGAATACTCTGTGCCCATTTTATTGAGGGCAATGTGTGAGCTTGGGGAAGTCTCGTAACTCCATGTTAATGATACTATATCCAGGCTCTTTCCTCTGGGGGCGCTGACAGTGGTTCCGGCAGATGAGCTGTCGGTGGCAGGACTGCCTTGGGAGACGGGGACTGTGCGATATCTGGGAATCAGGATCACTGACACTGAACATGACTTTATGAATCTTAAGGGTGGTTGACGGTTTGCGGCTAGCAATTCAGTTCTGGAAAACCCTGCATCTGTCAATGATGGGTAGAGTTGCCCTGGTCAAAATGGTGCTGCCTCCAAGATGCTTATACACTTTGCAGGGTACACTGTACGAGATCCCTCGCTGCTGCTTTCTGGAAATGGACAAGCTCCTAGTGGAGTTACTATGGGCAAACAAATGGAAATGGATTGGGCTCTCCAAACTCAATTGAACCTGGTAGCAGGGGGGAGTGGAGATACCCAACATGAAACTGTATTATATGGCAGCCCACTTACAGCATGTGATACATTGGTTAGACCTTGATGACAATTGGGAAAAACATCTTCTGAAAGGCTCTAACTTTATGGAGATGCTGACTACCTTACAGTTGAGGGGAGGCTGGAGTGCCACCTGACACACCGTATGTGGTGCGGCAGGTCTGTATAATCTGGGAACTGGCAGTGAAGCGAGTGATACAATATGCTCTGTATGCACCAGACATGCATATCTGGTCATTGCAGACTTTTGTGCGAATGGCTAAGGCCAAGTCGGTAGAAAAATGGCTTAGAGGTAGCTGCAACACATTGGGGGATCTATACCACGATGGACGGTTTGTTACCAGGAAGGACGCTACTGAGTCCTTTGCTCTAGGTGCAGGACAATATCTTCAGTATGCAAAACTTTAGGCCACAGCACACAAGCTTTGGCCATGCTTTGTAGATGCACCGCCCCATCGCAGACATTGATAGTGATGTTGGCCATGGCGGAAGGGAGGCGACTGATATCAAAGATGTACAGGGCCCTGCGGGATGACCTCACAGTGCCTCCGCTAAAGCTACAGGATAAATGGGGAGGAGCGACGAAGGAACCTATCACAGCTGTAGAGTGGGAGAGGGTGCATGGGGGAAATGGACGGTCTCTTCCAATGCCTGATTTGAATTGTTACAATATAATTATATGCACCAGCCATATCTTTAGGGGTGGGCAGAGTGCGCACTCTGTGTGACAATGCGAATAGCACCACGCAGTCGCCCGCGCGTGCAGCCATTTTGTTTTTCCTATTCTGTGCATGGTGCTTGCCCTACTTTTCAATCCTTAGTATATCTTAGCCACCCTTACTTTATCCTTCTCTGTTTTGCATTTATTTCCTTAGTGTGTGTATTTGTGTAGGTGTAAATTTTTTAAATTTTCTGTGACTTTTTTCTCTTAATTTGTTTTCCCCTAACTTCCTAATTTCTTCCTCTCTCTATTGCTCCTGTCCTTCTTGTCTTTCTCTTTTTTAGGTTGAGCTACAGGGCACATGCGCTGTCTGCAAGACCTGCTGTAATCAATAATACAACTTTTTTTCCCGCCTCCTACTTACCATTGGTTCACTCCACTGTCTTTCTTCTTTGCCGCCTCCTTATTCGTTGGCTTTGCCGATACGTCACTTCCGTTCAAGGCTGAGGTGCAAAGGTAAAGTACAGTTTCCTTATGCTTTGGTTCTTCAGCTGTTGTGGTAGAACTCTTTCTTTTTCTTTTTACTTTCCGCCGCCGCTCATCACTGCTTGTTCTTAATCTGCCTCCCTTCCAAGATGTCTACTTGTTTTGTGTTACACCACTACTTGTGGCACAAAGAATTGTCTAACTTGGGGGGTATGAGGGAGAGATGCCCCCTACAAGGGCAGTGCTGATGCCACAGCAAGCTGCCGGTGCTTTCATTCAATACATCTGGGTTGGTGTTTCTGTCAATCCTGCTACCATGCGCAAAGCGTTAATTGATATTATTTAAAGCAGGCTACTCAACCTCTGTGTCTCTAAATGTAGAGGTGTGTCAGGCAAGCTGGCCCAAAAAATGCTACTCTTGCCAACCAGTAGCTTAAGAAACATAAACACACTTTTTTTTTTTTACTGTAGCATTACCACATCCCTTTTGCTTCTTATCACTGAAAATAACAGCGGACAATGTTGCAAGAGTTAATAGTTCTCATTGTATTGCCCTTTGAATGATAGTAAGCCAAGCCAACACCATGACAGTGGAACTTTGGACGAAACGCAGCAGGTGCATTACCCCACTTAACTATACTACTGGTAAAAAAAACCATGACCCGCGAGTTAACGGATTAGTGCTGTAATTTATCAAGCTATTGTAATAGGATTTGAGAGTATCGGTTACCTGCGGCTGCAACTAGATCAGTGCAGCAGGGGCCTCAATCCGCTGAGCTATTTTACCAAGACTTGACCCCGGTCTTTGAGGAAGTCAGCCAGATTTCCGCAGTATGTGCATCAGCACCCTCAGCTACATTGAATGTGTGTCCGGCACATTGTTTATGGATCACTGCAACAGGCACATTATCCCAAAGCGCTATTGTGCCGTTGACTTGGCCTGGCCTTCGCCCTTCAGGTACGAGAAGCAAGGCTGGCAGTAAAAGAGGCGAAGTTACTGCCAGCCTTGCTTCTTGTAAGCAACGACTATCAGTACTAAGTGCGTCTTTATGCACCACTTGCAGGTTTTCAAAACACATAAATAAAAAGCATTGTCATTTACAATGGGCAATAGCTCAAACTCTCGCAAATGCAAGACCTATTGCATTGCAAATGCTTGTTTATATTCCACGCAGCGCCATGGCAGAGCATGGGAGAGGCGGCGCCAGTGCAGGGGGTGCAGCAAACCACACACCCTGCGGGCGCTGGCACCGCCAAGGGGTGCAGCCTCGAATCATTTTTTAGCAAGGAGATGGCCACACTTGCTTTTTCTGTGAAGAGCCACCTCCCCTCCATGCTGGCAGCAGGTGGCAGGCCCGGGAGTGGGTACGGCCTGCTGGAGTGTCGGCTGCTGTTGGGGAGAGTGCGCCATTGCATTCGCCAATGAACTGTGGTTTGGCCCACCCAGCAGCAGCTGATGCACCTCAGGGCCAATATCCTGGACCGGGAGGGGGACCTGCTTGACCTGCTGGGCATCCAGGTTGCTGGTCTTGGTGAGTACTAGTAATTAATTATTACTAATTTTGTTGTGTCCTATCCTATAATGCTATTTGTTTTCAAATAGCATGCTGCTCACACTCAGAGGTAAGTTAGGTTCACATAACATAACGTTACGTTACGAATATTATGTGATCCAATTTGACTGAGCCAGGAGCTCAGTGCTATCTAGTTCTGACTGTTGCTGTAGGTGCTCACATATGATGATTATTTAAGAAGTTATGCTGCCTCCTCTGTTCTCCTGTCACTAAGATAGTGGTACTATGGTAGTGGTAGTAGTAGTAGTAATATAATATCAGTGAGTTAGCGTTGTCTGTGTCTTTATTTTTATGTAGTTTGTACAGTCTTAGCAATCTTCCTATGATTTAGTATGCAAAATAAGCATCTATGCATTGAAAAGAAAACTGACTGAGTTAGCCCATCAAAGGGGGTGCAATTTATGAAGCAAAGATCACTCTTTGCAATTAATTAGTATTTCCAAATGTAGTTTAGGGAATTCGGAATAGGGCTTAGGTAAGGTTTCGAAAATTAGAAATAGATCAACTCGATAATATAGGCAATCTGATTTCGAAAAGTATAATGTTAATATGTTACTGCGTTTGCCATTCCCTGTCAAAATATTTTCTAGGAGAGATTAACTGTACCACTACTTTATTTTTGTTATTTTCTTTATTTCTTACATCAGCACCCAAAGGCAAGAAGAGGGCTTCACAAAGTCGGGCTGAAGATGGTGCCACCACCAATGCCTTTGCAGGTGGAAGTTCCATCGCCACCAGCGTCATGGCAGATGGCTGGTGCTGGCACCCGTAAGTTCTCATTAATATTATTTATTTCTCTAACCTCTTCCCATTAGATTAATGTTTCCTCCCTTCTCTTATACTGTGACTTTGTTTCAATTGCTCTTCGTTCTATTTAATGTTTATTCAAGTTATCCCTCCCTGCATTATCCTTTTTCTATATTTCTTATTTCTGTAGATGACTTCCTCCTGTCTCTATACTAAACCGTAGCTTAAGCTTTCTTCTGCTTGGTTATGCTGTCCCTCTCCCTTTCTTTTTATCCCCTGTGGAATGGTACTGTAAGACTAAGACACTAGATTAGGTAGTCTACTGTGAAGATTGCAGAGTTTGCAGACCCAAGCAAGCTCTTCTACGCTTGCTTGCTGAGAAGGCTTTCTATTTCTTGCTCATACTCAGTTGAGGAGAGAGTGGTCATGGTTGTGGTGACTCCTTCCTCAATGCTGTGTTCTATCAGTATCTCAGCAGTTTCAATAGCAGTGCAGCATGGCAGGAAAGTATTATGAGGAGGGTCCCATTGCATTTGCCAACCAAAATCCAATGTCCTTCATTGACAAATTTATTCTACCCCTTCATTGCGCTTCAAATGACTCACAGTCATAATCATATCTCTGCCCCTCCCTTTCGGTTGGCTTGACTACTGGCTTTTCTAACATTGTCAACCAGCAAAATGCCCAAAGTGATATTTTAGATGGAAGAGGAGATACTGCGAAATGAACTGTAGTCATGAGTTGCTGTTGTATTTTGTTTAAAAAAATAAAAAGGGTAAAGGGTATCTGGCATCTAAAATGTGTAATGCTTTTTCTAGCCTCACAGACCACCAGTGACAGGGCCAGCAACACCAGTTCGCCAGCATCAGCTGAAGGGGGAATCTCTGCAGTAGCAGGAAGGGTTTATGGTAAGTCACATTGCTTAGTTATTGACAATTACTAGTATACCCACTGTATTTGTTAAGGGAGGTACATTCCACCAATCATCATTCATCCATAACCTCCCTGCCCATGGCACTTTACGATTTGCGACCCACGGGCCATGACCCCACACAACGGCAGCATGGTTCAATCTGCCACAGTTGTGTTGGCTGTACAATGTGTGTCTGCTTCTGTTAATGTAGCATTTACAAAGCTTTCAATGGATTGCACACCGAAATGAATACAAGGTGTCTTTCTCTTCCCTCCCAGTGCCCACTCAGTCACCTTCTAGTACTGCACTCCTTTATTTGTTCCTAAGTTCTGTCCCAGCTTTGGAATAAAATCGTTTATGGCATGTGCCACCTGTTACGAGACAAATGGTTCATATGGCTTCCATAATGGATTTATGCCTGTCCAAATATGACATTGATCAACTTTCAGTTTCAACTACAGTGACTGTCTAAGCCTAAGCTACATCATCAGCGAACCGCCCCCCCCCCCTATGCTCTTCTATAGCAAAGCCTCCACCGTACCTGCCTGGCATTTTCCCTGTACCTTACCCTGCTGCAGCAGATTAAGGACCTGATTTTTAGAGTTTGGTGGAGGGGCTTACTCCGTCACAAATGTAATGGATATCCTGTCCGCTGTATTATGAACCATAATACAGCAGACAGGACATCTGTCACATTTGTGACGGAGTAACCCCTCTGTCAAACTCTAGTCTAAATCAGTCCCTAAATGCAATGCACCAAGCACAGGACCCTGAAATAGCCACTGTCTGCCATGGCCTTGACTATGTTACTGCCATTGTCCACAGCAACAAATCCAATTCTGAGACCTCTGGGTCGCAGCCATTCAGACACCTTGCTGTTAAATTCGTCCAAGATGTTTGCTGCTGTATGTGATTTCTCCATGGCAAACACTTAAACTACTGTTGCATACCGCTGAACGCTGTTAAAACTTTCTTCAGGGCCAACTGTAGATAGCTTTTGCTTTACCCCCTGCAAAAGAGATCCAGTGTGTTATGATGCACATGTAATCAGTCAGGTGACAACTGGTTGACATGTCTGTTGTCAGGTGGATGGAGTAAACAACACTTTGCTGCAAAGCTTGTCCAACCAATTGCAGCACATCGTGATTCAGCACTGGAACAGCAACTCTGGCAAAATAGATCCAACTTGGAAACTTCCATTTCGGGCAGATGGCTGCCACAAATTCTACAAATCCTACTCCTTCCACAAAAAAGGGAGGTGTCCAGCACTGACATATTTGCCAGCTTCCCATTGTACAAACATGCAATTGGGTGGTTGCGGTTGTTGGGCTCCTCCTGCCTAAGCGTGCCCATAATAGTAGCCTAGATTTTCTTCTTTTCTGGGGCCAGTAATACAGGCGACTTTTGACAAGTAGGTAGTGGTAGACTCAATGTGTGTCCTTGTGGGGCAGTCACTGTATGCCGTGGTGTCTCCATCTGGGCAGTCACTGTATGCTGTGGTGTCTCCATCTGACTCTGAGTTTTTTTGTGCCAATGTGAGGTTACTGAGGCAGGTGATTCTGCTGGCGTACTACTGGGGACAGGGCTGCTTTGCTTAAGGATGTCATGCTCTTTTTCCTCATCACCTCCCGCCGTGATTGGACTTTTAGCTGATATTTCCCGGCCTTCACCTTCACCACTATGACCACGTTCAGCAATTTTTTTAAGGTGCTCTTTCCTTCAGATTGCGTGATGCTTTTTCATATGGGTCATTTGGCCTCCAGTACCATAATGTGAACAAGGCTTACCTCAACGAACACTCGTGTGGCAAATGGTGCATATTGTAATCTTGACTCTGCCGGGGTCCACTTCATGTCCCTATCATCATCATCAGAAGCAATGCTTGGAGAAGATGGTGGAGTAGTACCCTTCCCTTTTCTTGCTAGAGATCTGGGAGCCAATGATTCTAAAAGAGAAGGTTCTTGCTTGGCAGGAAGCTCAAACTCCTGTTCTGCTCCAGCTTCAGGAAGATTTATTATTGCTGACTGCTGTCCACTCTGCTCTGTTTTCTTAAACGATTGGGCCCTACTTTGCAAAAGGGACAAATCAAATTCAGCCTCACTGCTCGTCGGTGTCACAATGATTGCAGTGACTGCTTCACTGACATACATGTTCTTGGGCTTAGGTTGGGATGGTGCTGTTGATGCGGGAGTGCTGCTCCCAGGTCTGGCAGGCACACGGCTCCCAAAAAAAGTTGTGGTTGGCACCCCACTGGTGGAAAGCTGCTTCTTCTCAATAACCACTTTCTTGGGAGCAACATTCTTTGGGGCCATCTTAAAGCTCTCAGTTGGCATTGGCACAAAGCAACACAAGCGGAATAGATTGGAGGACTGGCGTCACTGTACAGGCCGTCAGTTTGGCAGTACAGGGGGTGCTGTCTCTTCTTTTCTTGTACACGTTAAAAAGCAAGCAAGCAAAAAAAACATTTAGTGAAACGTGGCATTGTTGCAGTTTGAACTAGTACAGACAAAGGCAATATTAGTGTGGTTGGTTACTCAGGTAATAAGAAATCAACCACTTTAAAAGCCAAACCACACCACCATAACATAACATTTAATTTCCAATCAGGATAACACAACATACAGATATAGCTCTCTGCTTTATGTCCATCTATTCTAAAGGAGACACCTGTAGAACTCAGGGAACTGCATGGGTAAATGGAATAATAATCTTAAAAAAAAAATGAAGGTTAGTGAGGGCCTATGGCAGGCAATATGGATCAGGGGGAAATGGAATAATCATTAAAAAAATGAATGATGTTGAAGTGTCTGTAGTGCACCATAGCCAGGGTGTCCAGGAGGAAATGGAATTATACCTAAAAAAAACTGAATGCTGTTACTCGGCTGTGTGCCTATGGTGGATGGTTCGATGGATGGATGGAGGCAAAATGCAAAAAAAGAATTAAATCAAGAAAGTTAAAAAAAATTAATAAATTAATAAAAATTTGGAAGGATATTAAAAAGCAAATATAACAATAACAAAAAATCAAATTACAAATACAATTTTTACATTTTAAAATAAAAAAAATTACAAATTAAAATTAAAAGAATTAGAATGGATAAAATCAAAATCAAAAATGTAAAATAAAAAACGATCAATAATTGCTGATTTTTGTATGGGAGGATGAGGAAAAACCTACTGTGAGGCAAGAAGGTGCAAAACAAAAATGCAAAAAAATGCATGTAATATATAAGCACTGTTCATCAAAATCCTATTCTTAATATACATATACTACAATGATCCTTAAGCAGATTATTAAAATGACATCACATTCATCTGAGCACACTGGCTGGATGCACAAAATGGATGCCAACCACATGGTCAAACAACAACAGTGAGCAAGAAGGCAAGGGGAACAAAGAACACATGCAAGCTTATGGCAAAGGCACTTGCTGGATGCGCAAAATGGCTGCCAGTCATGTGATCAAACAACAACAGCGAGCAAGGAGGCATGAGAAACAAAGAACACATGCAAGCCTATGGCAAAGGCACACTGGCTGGATGCACAAAACGGCTGCCAGCCACATGGTCAAACAGTATCAGCAAGCAAGGAGGCATTGGGGAACAAAGAACACTTGCAAGCCTATGGCAAAAACATACTGGCTGGATGCACAAAATGGCTGCCAGCCACATGGTCAAACAACAACAGCGATCAAGGAGGCCTGTGGAACATAAAACACATGCAAGTCAATGGCAAAGGCACAGTGGCTGGATGCACAAAATGGCTGCCAGCCATATTGATCCAACAACAACAGTGAGCAAGATGTATGGGAAACAAAGAACAAATGCAAGTTTATGGCAAAGGCACACTGGCTTGGTGCACAAATGGCTGCCAGCCAAGTGGTCAAAAAATAACAGTAAGCAAGGAGGCATGGAGAACAAAGAACACTTGCAAACCTATGTCAAAGGCACACTGGCTGGATGTAGAGAATGGCCGCCTGCCACATGGTCAAACCACAACAGCGATCAAGTAGGCATGGGGAACAAATAACACATGCAAATCTATGGCAAAGGCACACTGACTGGATGCACAAAATTGCTGCCAGCCACTTTGCCAAACAACAACAGTGAGCAAGGAGGCATGGGGAACAAAGAAAACATTCAGGCCAATGGACACAAACTACATCAGGCCAAATGGCATGTAGACCAAAGACAAATGGTGGCCTATGACAAGCACAGTCACTGGCCAGACAAAGGAGGCATGATAAGACTGAAGAAAACCCTACCATTAATTCAGCAACGCCAAGAATGAAAATTAACTGAGCTATAAACATTTTACAAGAACACAAATCCTCCCAAGGCATCAAATATTACCCCACATATACACTTGTACACAAAAGAAACATGAAATACAAAAAAACACCAGATTTTTAATTTAATCCATTGCCATCCCAGCCCTAAATGATGTTTTAAAACAACATACATCACAGAAACAATTGTTTCGTGGACCTATGACTAGTACTGGCCTGTGCCTACTGACTGGAAGGCCCGTTGGCAGACTTGGCCACATTGTAAAGTAAATAAATATTGCAAATGTAACATACATGGACAAAATGTACTGAACTGTGAAAAATTGTTTCTTTACAAAAGAAGAAAAATTAAATGCGAACATATAACTAGGCCCCTATTGAAACTGTAGGCCATCCACCACAATAAATATGAAAAATCGAATAAAAGTACAAATAAAAACTGGTGCATGCTCTCTATCAAACAAACAACACACTTATAAAAGAGTTTTTGAACTTGTGAAATCTCAAATACAAATTCCTTAAATTCAATGACAAATATGATAATGCTTACGAAATCTCCCTGAGTGGTGGTAGGATGTCTCTTTCCTTCTACCTGGACTTGCGTCTCTCCACTGTCTATCTGCCTTGGTGACCTTTCATTTCCTTGCACCATTGATTTATGTCCTTGTGTGGCTTAGCTCCTCTCCTTTCGGTCTCTTGAAGGATCTCTCCCCTTTGGGACGCAATCAGTTCTCACCCACAGCAGGGCTCCTTCCCCACAGCCACAACCCCTTTTCATTTGGCATCACTCGCCTTTCTCCTTTTTTCAGGCAGATGTGGCTATAGGCAACCAGTCCTAAGTGTCAGAGCTCCTCTGTCACCACCTTGAGGTTTTCCCCTCAGGCTTGCTTGAGTCCTGCTCCAGCTCGCAGCTGCCGGCGTATCTCTGGGCTGCGCCTTGTTATTCTAAGTGCATTGCCAGCGTGTTCAGTTTTGTTTGGCCCTGCTTGGCAATTTCACACTCATGAAGTATCGCTCAGTTTACTGCATTTTTGGTCACTGCAGTTGACAGTTTTATTTACCGATTTTGTGTGCTTTAACAGGGATTGCGGGTGCACTTAACTCAGCCTTAGTTCAGTGTGGCCATCTTGGCAGCCTTCAGACCACACCCTGGTAGTACATTCTTGGCCTTTGTTAGAAATGGGGGTCTCTAGTTGGCAGTGGCTTGCACCGGGTCCAAGTAGAGACCGTTGTTCTATTCAGGGTAAGGTAGTTGCACACCCAGGAAAAACCCTGCTCACCCCCTTGGTAGTTTGGCACGAGCAGTCGGGCTCATCTCAGAGGCAATGTGTAAAGTATTTGTACACAGACACACAGCAACACAGTGAAAACACTACAAAAGGACACTACACCAGTTTAGAAAAATAAGCAATATTTATCTGAATAAACCTAGACCAAAATGACAAAAATCCAACATACAAAAATAAAGATATCACTATTAAAAGGTTCAAAAGAGTACAGTAAATAGGAAACTATGGATGCGTCACTTTTATCACAAAGTACCCCGCTAACTGAGTTCTCCAATCTCCGTCCCATCTCTCTCCTTCCGTTCCTGGGCAAGCTATTGGAGAAACATATTAACATCCATCTTTCCAACTATGTCGAACGGACAGGTAGTCTTGATTCTTCTCAATCAGGCTTTCGTCCTAAATTCAGCACAGAATCGGCCCTACTAGTGGTCACCGATAACATCAGGATGACCCTAGATAGAGGCCACTCTATGATTCTGGTGCTGTTGGACCTCTCTGCCGCGTTCGACACGGTTTCCCATAAGATTTTGCTCAGGAGATTGGAGGAGATCGGACTCAGAGATTTGGCTTTACAGTGGCTGACGAGTTTTCTTTCATTCCGCTCACAGGCGGTTAACCTTGGTCCGTATCGTTCCGCTGTATCAGAGTTGTCCAAGGGAGTACCACAGGGCTCTTGTTTGAGCCCGACTTTGTTTAACATCTATGTGGCTCCCTTGGCCAACCTGTTAAGGAGTAGCGGGTTTATCCCCGTCTCCTATGCTGACGATACCCAGCTGCTCTTTCCATTCGCAAAATTCACACCTTCTGTACAGGCTACTTTCTCTATGGGAATGAGAAACATCTCGCAGTGGATGAGGAGTAACTTTCTTCAGTGCAATGTGGGAAAGACGGAGATTATGCGTTTTGGGGAGGCTCAACTTCTGTGGACCCCCAATTGGTGGCCCACAGATTTGGGTACCGCCCCGCCCCCAAGTCTTGTGTAAAAAACTTGGGTGTTCGCCTGGAGCAGACCCTCACCATGAAGGAGCACGCTGCACAGACAGCTGGCTCCTGTTTCCATGTGTTGGGCCTACTGCGTCGCATCCTTCCCTTGCTTCCTGATTCATCCAGGAAGACGCTAACCCAGGCGCTTATTCTAAGTCGCCTGGATTACTGTATCAGCCTATTGTTGAGTGCTAATGAGGCTGCTCTTAATAGATTGCAGGTTGTTCAGAACACGGCGGCACGCTTGATCCTGAACGCCCCGCCCAGGACAGCCTCTCGGCCTCTGCTCTTTCAGCTTCACTGGCTCCCAATACGAGAACGAGTACAGTTTAAAATTTGTTGCACCATACATAGGGCCTTGTCCAATTCTGGCCCTAGCTATCTGGCAGATAAATGTATTCCCTATAAACCTCAGCGGTCCCTTCGTTCAGGATCTCAATCCCTCCTTGCAGTGCCTAGAATCAAACGGTCCAGACAAGGTGGGAAGTCTCTTTCTTATTTAGGCCCCTGCTATTGGAACAAGCTTCCTGTGCAGCTCAGACAGTGCACGGAATATTCCCTCTTTAGGAAACAGCTCAAGACCTTCCTTTTCTGTTCCTGATTTTTAGCAGTTAGCTCCTCTCAGGTGCCCCGTCCTGAGCGCAGAGATACCCCTTCGGGGGTCGATTCTGGCGCTTTATAAATTAATAAATAAATACCTGGGATGTGTCAAAATCAAAGACGAAAACAGGCGCAGAGGAGATGGGGCACCAGAAAAACAAAGTGATGCATCAATTCCTTACTCCTAGGGGAGGTGATGTGTTTATTCTTTACAGCCAGGGGAGGTTGATGAGTCGATTCCTTGCTGCGGTGCTGAGGAGGTGATGTGTGGATTCCTTTCTGCCAGGGGAGGTGATGCATTGATTCCTTACTGCAAGGGGAGGTGATGCAATGATCTCTGGATGCTCTGCCTTGGTTCCTTACTGCTGGGAAATGTCGATGAAGAACTTGGCACACAGGGACAATGCATCAGAAATCTAGAAGTGCTTTGTCGAAGCGGTGGCAGTGGCGAAACAGACGCGGGGTCAATTTCCCAGCCGCGAAGTAGGTGATGCTTCGATTTCTTCTGCCGCACAGCAGGGCCTGTGTCGGAGTTGTTGCCTTGGATATATGAGACACTGTGCTCAGGACTCGGGCAGTGGTGATCTTTCAACCACACGCCAGGTGCTTCGTCGACTCTACGGCTGAGGCGATGCATTGACTTTTCAACTGCACTGAGATGCTGGGGCGGGAAAAACAGATGTTGAAGGTTAATGTGCGGATTTTCGGACTTCTTTGCAGCAACAGCCAACTCCAAGGGTGCAGAATTGGAATTGCACCACTTGGCAGGTCAGAACTCCCAGCAGAAGAGTTCAGGGGCTGCAGGTGAAGTTGTTTATGGCCCTGAGACTTCTTAACAGGAGGCAAGCACACACAAGCCCTTGGACAACCTTGGTAAGCAGGATGATGAAAATAATGTCCAGTCTTTTTACTCTCCAAGACAGAAGCAGCAGGCCAGCACAACACAGCAACAAGCAGAGTGGCAGTGCCCTTTCTCCAGCTTCTCCAGCACTACTTCTTGGCAGAATGTCCTCCTAGTCCAGAAGTGTTCTAAAAATGTGATGCCACAGGTCCAATACGTATACCCATTTCTGCCTTTGAAGTAGGCATACTTCCAAGGATAGTCTTTGTAGTGCACAGATCCTGTCTTGCCATTACCAGACTCCAGACACACTACAGGGGGGGGGTGGAGAAAGCTTTGTGTGAGGACAGGCACAGACCTATTCAGGTGTCAGTGACAACTTCTCCCACCACTCTAGCTGAGGAAGACCCATCAGCCTGGTAATGGGCAATCAGGATATGCAGGGCACACCTCAGCTCCCTTTATTTATTTTTATGTAAGAGATTTGTAGAGCACGCAGCTACCCAACAGGGTCTCCCGAAGCTAGAGGCAGTCACTAGCAAGAGGCATAGCAACACTACCAGGTGGCAGAATCAGACAGGGCACTTAAAGAGCATGGTTTTTAAGTTCTTACGAAAAGTAAGCAATGAGTCACAGTTTCTAAAAGCTACCGGAAGAGAGTTCCAAAGTTTAGGTCCTAAAACGGAGAAAGAGCGCCCTTTAATACGAGCTCTGCGGAACCTAGGCTTGGTAAACAGTGCGAGGTTGGCGGATCTCAGCGATCGGGAAGGGACATACGGAGACACCAGATCTTGGATATAAGAAGGGGCGTGACCGTGTCTAGCTCGAAACATGTAGCATAAGGCCTTGAATTTAATCGATTTGTCAACCTTCAGCCAGTGCAATTTATGGAGCAAGGGAGAGGCGGAAGCATGTCTCTGCAACTGGAAAAGGATACGGGCGGCAGCATTCTGGATAATCTGCAAGCGATGAATCGAGGCCTTATCAGCGCCCAGGTACAGTACATTCCCATAGTCCAGTCTGGACATTACCAAGGCCTGCAGCACTGCTCTCTGGGAGCTTAGAGGAATTAGCCAGAGGATTTTCTTGAGCCATTTCATAATGGAAAAGCAGGAGGCTGTGAGCTTGGAAACCTGTGGTTTCAGGGAGAAATTCTTATCAATGATGAAGCCGAGATTCTTAACCTTATCAAACGGCGCAGGTAGAGGCCCCAATAAGGCGGGCCAGTGGTTAACTCCCCAGAGTTCGGGATTATTACCCAGGATCAGGACTTCGGTTTTGTTGCCATTTAGTTTAAGGGCGTTTCTGTTCATCCAGAGGGCGACGTTGAGCAGGCCTTGCCTGAGAGGGGAAGGATCTTTGTTTTGAGCATCAGATAGTGAGAAAATAATCTGAGAGTCATCGGCGTATGAAAATACGGTGAGACCGGACTCTTCAATCACTTCCATCAAAGGGCGAAGGTAAATGTTAAAAAGCAGGGTGCTGAATTCAGATCCCTGAGGAAACCCGAGGTTAGTGTCAAGGACGTAGAGGTGTTGTTAGCAGATAAGACCTGAAAAGTTTGGTTTTCCAGAAAAGAAGATAGCCATTTCCAAGCAGTGCCAACAATACCTGAAGCCTCAAATCTATCAAAAAGAATGGAGTGTGAGACCGTATCGAAAGCTGGACTTAAATCCAGAATGATAAGGGCGGCTGTCCCACCAGAGTCGAGTACTTGCCTCAGGAGTTCGGTGACTCCAAGTAGGGTGGATTTGGTGCTATGACCCACCCTAAACCCAGACTGGGATGGATGCAGCAGGTTGTGAGCAGTAACAAAGGAAGAAAGGTGGATGTTAACATGTTTCTCCAGAATTTTGGGGAAAACCGAGAGAAGCAAAATTGGTCTAAAATTAGACCAACACTGGGGGTCGAGGTCATTCTTTTTGAGCAGAGGGAGTACCAAAGCATGCTTCCAATTCTGAGGTACCACACCCGTGATCAAGGAGGAATGAAGGAGATCCAGAACTACTGTAAGGGCAGTCTCCTCTAACAATCTGAGTTTAGATGGTGGGAGGGGATCAAACGGAGAGCCAGACTTGATGGTAGCCAGTAAGGTTTGCAATAGTGCAAGATCCAGAAGGGGCCAGGCATCGATTTTCAAGGGCTTGTCTGAGTTGGCTGACCATCCACTGGATGTGGGACCAGTGGCCCAAGTGGTTGTGTCTCAAACGTTGGCGGTGCCACTAGCATAGAAGCATCTGCTTCTAGTTGCCGATGAATTAGCTCAACTTTGTTTAGAAAAAAAGAGGCAAGTTTGTCACACTGTTGTTGAGAGAGGGCGGGATGAAGGAAGTGACCCGATTAGGGCCAGTCGGGTCACTCGCGACCCCCTTTCAGCCTTCCATACAAAGGAAGAGTCGGTCAGACAGTAGAGAATACAAACCAAGTATATTTATTCAGATACACTGGAGCAGAGCCCCGTCTGCCCAGTCTCCGTGGATTGCTGCAGAGGGACAGACATCATCAAACATGGTGATACATTATATACGATTCAGAACCAATGAAGGTACGTCCAGACTGGAAATTTCCAGTTGGAGGCAGCTAGACAAAGAAAGTACAGAAGGATGAATTTCGATCCTGAGACCAGGCACACACTATCTCTACACCAAGGACGTTCTGCCTGTGCCCGCCACTGGACTGGTGGGAGCAGGCCTCTATCTAGTGGGAAAGGTATGGGCTAATAAGAACAGTGTATTCATTAGTATAGCAAGGCCCAACCTTGGAGAAACGAAAACTATCACAGCTGCTTTCAGCAGAGACAGAAATTAGTTTCGATCATAGCTCAAAATGGCGGCCAAACATAAAATGGGGCCGCAAATGCTAACTTAAGATGTACAATACATAAGCAGCATGGCTAAGACATTTTTATTCTAACAGGGGTATGGTGTGAACGTGCTAGCTGCGGACAGACCATTAACTACTTTAAACAGAGTTTTATGACAATTTTGGGCATTGGTAATCAATTCTGTATAGTAGTCTACCCGTGCAGCTTTACAAGAGGCATGATATTTTTTCAAAGCCGCTACATATTCAGCCTTAGCCTTGGGAGCATAATGCTTCCTTCAAACTCGTTCAAGGGATTTACAGGCCTTTTGTTCTGAGCGAAGGTTATCATTAAACCAGGGTGCCGGAGGATGCACTCTGTCTTGTGTTTTAGATCATCAAGGCAGAATTGGGTCAGTGGCCCTTTCAAGCCAGTGATAGACCGCGGTTTGATCATTATCCGGTATGCGAACTAGAGCAGGATCTGTATGTAAAAGCCGTTTGTTTAGTTCCATCATGTATAATTTAGCCCAATGCCTGTTAGTAGTTTGACATGACGACGGAGGCAAAGAGAAAGAAGGGACTGTGATATTGAAAGGAACTGCGTAATGATTAGTCCAACAAAGTTGGAGCGGGGGGTCAACGGAGAGGGAAGAGAGGTTAGAGGAGATGGGGTCCAGTAAGTGGCCCACGATATGGGTGGCTGCAGAGTTCAAAAGAGAGAGATTAAGTGATCCCAAATCCTCTATGAGGGTTAAAGATAGTTTATTTTTGGGGTCCTCAAGATGCAAATAATGTCTCCAAGCAAAGTAAAATTAGCTGCCTGTAGGATATGTGGTGACAAATAATCTGGTAAGACTGTACGCCAATTACTAGGCGGTCCTGGGGGATGGTAGATAAGGGCCCCAGAAAGCGTGCATTTGGGTGAGACAAGAAGAGAGAAGTGAAGAGCCTTGCAGGTAAGGATTTGAAGGTCTTTAATATTACATTTGTAGTCCTTTTTATATAATAATGGCAATGCCTCCACCTATTCTGTGTGGTCTATTTATCCCCATAAGAGCAAAGTTGGCAGGGAGGGCAGAAATTATATCAGGTGAAGAGCCTTCATGGAGCCACGTTTCAGTGAAGAAGATTATGTCGGGGTCCATATCACAGAGGAAATCAAATAAGTGAATCTGATTTTTTGGGAGGTAGCGACAGTTTAGAGAGAAACACCTGAGCATTAAGTGGGGGAGAGAAAGCAAGATACTTAGCACTAGATAGGGAGGCCGCTTCCTGGTTAGGAGAAATTTGCGCCGCCTTAGGACGAAAGTTCGACCATTCAAACTGACCGCATGTGCAAAGGAATTGATGCGCCTCCAGAGAAAAAGTCTGGCATAACGCATTAGGTTTGGGCCTTAAGTTGTGAAGGGTCCATGAGGTATAAACTGTAGGGGCAGGTTGAAAAAGACAAGGGTTTCTGGCCCTTGGCCCCGGCCGGACGAGCGCAGACGGGCTTGCCTTAGGCGCGCCTTTGGCACGCCAGCTGCGCGCGTCCCGCTGCGTGTCTGCACCAGCATAGGTTTAAGTAGGCAGCCAGACACAACAACTAGAGTGCTGCCTGCCCGGAAGTCCCCAGCCGGAAGTGAAGTGAGCGTGCTCTCTGCCCTCTGCACAATCGGCAATGCAGCCACGGCGGACCGGAGCAGGAGGCACAGAGAAGCAGGAAGCGAGAGTAAGAGTGAGTGGACTAAAATGTAAAAAAGAATTAAAGTGTTAAAAGTTATTAAAATATAGCACACAAACCAGCTAAAACGCTATAAAAATCCTGGTTTAAAGGTTTAAATGTCACTGTAGAGGAGCGTTGGTAGTGAGCCGCCGGCAGAGCCTGCCACTGTCCGCTGCGCGTCCGCACCAGCATAGATTTAAGTAGGCAGCCAGGCAGAACAACTAGAGTGCTGCCTGCCCTGAAGTCCCCAAATGGAAGTGAAGTGAGCGTGCTCTCTGCCCTCCGCACAATCGGCAATGCAGCCGCGGCGGACCAGAGCAGGAGGCACAGAGAAGCAGGAAGCGAGAGTAAGAGTGAGCGGACTAAAATGTAAAAAAGAATTAAAGTGTTAAAAGTTATTATAATATAGCACCCAGACCAGCTAAAACGCTATAAAAATACTGGTTTAAATGTCACCGTAGAGGAGCGTTGGTAGCGAGGCGCCGGCAGACCCTGCAACTGCCCTTTGTGAGACTATCTAGAGTGAATGCACAAACAGCCCAGCTGTCAGTCTAAACCAGGCATGGATTCCACAGACAGGCAGAGCCACAGCATGGTAAAACAAGAAAATGGCCACTGTCTAAAAGTGGCATTTTCAAACACACAATCCAAAAACCACCTTCACAGAAAGATGTGTTTTTATATTCTGAGTTCAGGGAACCCAAACTCCAAATCTCTATCTCTTCCCAATTGAAAGTTGCACGTGCAAGGTGTTACAAGGCAGCTTCAATGATAAACTATGCAAGAGATAGTCCTTGCAATAGTGAAAAACAAAATTAGCAGTATCTCACTATTAGGATATGTGAAACACACCAGCACATGTCCTACCTTTCACATACACTGCACCCTGCCCATGGACCTATCTTGGGCCTACCTTAGGGGTGCCTGACATGCAGAAAAAGGGAATGTTTGGGCCTGGCAAGTGGGTGCACTTGCCAGGTCTATATGGCAGTTTAAAACTGCACTCACAGACACTGCAGTGGCACGGTTGCAGGGCTACTCGTGTGGGTGGCACAATCAGTGCTGCAGGCCCAATAGTAGCATTTGATTTACAAGACCTGGGTACAAAAAGAGTACTTTACTAGGGACTTACAAGTAAATCAAGTGTGCCAATCATGGATAAGTAATCATAAATCCCAATTTACACAGGGAGCACTTTCACTTTAGCACTGATCAGCAGTGGTAAAGTGTCCAGAGTTAAAAAACCAGCAAAAATGAAGTCCAGCACACAGTCAAAAATACAGAAGGACGAAGCAAAAAGACTGGGGAATCCATGCCGAGTATGCCAGGGCTAACATACACAAAGAAATATTAACATTGGGACATGCAACTTCTATCTGGAGAACATCTAATATGGCAGTAAAAGCTGTTTAGACTAATTAAGGCTGAGACCCAGCCAGAGTGCCAACATTGCTTCTCCAGTTAGAGTCCCTCTCAAGCATTAGATTAATTAGCCTCACAAGAGTTGCATACACCTGTACAATATATTTTGTACAATAACCCGCATGCAATATGCACCATAAAATAATTTCAGAAATAAATTGCAACAGTGCATACACTTGGTGATTTATAAATTTCTTTGCACAGTACCATGAGACCAATGCTATTTAGTAATACTGAAAATGAATTTGTCATAATACGATTACTCAAATGTTATCGATTTTATTCCACCCTCGATTAAATGTACGTTTTATTATCCAGGCAAACCAGATATAAGAAGTGACTGTGGTATAGCTCAATAATGAAATAGTTGTGTAACAAACCTAGTGTCATAGTATCTAAATGGTTGCTAATGGCACAGTTCTTAAATAAGGGCACCAAACAAAGGAAGTGGCACAGAATATCACAAACAACAAAAATGTCTACCACGCAAAGTTGATTTGCAAAGACAGTTCCTGCTTTGAGCTATTTCAATCAGCCACATAGGAAGTAATTGGCAACAGGTCCAACAAAACTATGTAAATTAAAAGTGTAAAAAGAAATTCTGGGATGATATCCTCCAGACAGGGTTAAAAACTATTCTAGTTTATCAGCTAAGTAACCCAAAGAGGCACTAGATTTAACAGTTTGCAACAGTTGCTCCTACTTAGCAGACCCACAGTTTCTTTAATTACATCAACAGTATTCACAGATATGAATAATGGATAAGACCAAAGATCACCACAACTTTGTTGTTTCCTTCAGTGCTTTCTCAACATTATCCAACCATAGAGTCTTATAATACATGGCATTCTGTAATCCCTGTATATTCACCTGTCTCCTATTTCTTTATAATACATGGGATTTTGTAATCCCTGCAAAAAAGCAGTCAGTAATTTCTTTATAATCAGTGATGCACTAAGTCACCGACTATAAACAAAAGGTGTCAGAACCCGACTGTTGTAAGATAATCATAGGTGAGTTCTGATGTTATAATGCCTGTGCCAGAGCTAGCAGCTGAGGTGAAAGGCAGGCCAGGTCATGGAGCAAATGGAACATTGCTTTTTTTTTCTTCTGCTCTATTTTAACAACTTACAATTAGGGGTGGGTGATAAATTCCGCTCTGCCGGCAGAGTTCACAGATTTCTTTTGTAAACTTTGCTTAATACTTGCAATGCAGAGTTCCGACCAAACTCCACCAACTGCCGCGTGGCAGAGTTTTTTCTTATGCGCTGCTCGCCAAAATTAAGTTGGTGAGCGCAAGCGAGAATATGCATCTCCTAGCATGATTATCGGGTGCTAGAATGGCACCCGGCGAGAATTTCTCAATATGGGCGGTCGCTAATGTTCGCCTTGAGAAAGCTGCTGCTCGAGTAGAAAATCTACTGATGCAGCAGCAAAGAAGCGGCACCCTCTGGCACACCTCCTGGTGCCGTTTGTGCTGATTTTGCAGCACAGAACAAGCTCCTGGCACTAATAATCAGAACGATCAGTGCGACGTACCAATTTATACCCACTTGCAGAACTCTGTGGGATCGCACAGAGTTTTTATGTAACTCTGTGGAATTCCAGGGAGTGAAACTCCACCAGTTTAGCCCCACCCCTACTTACAAGGACAAGCAGAGATATTTTTCACACACCAAAGATAGAAACAAAATGTAATCTTTCTGCATGTTTCTACACGTTCCGAGCTACTGCAGCTTTTTTGTTTTTTAAAACTGATTTGCATTGAACTGTTTCTAATATCTGTTTCCAACAAATATCTAACAGGTTTTTGATGTGTTTCATTTTACACAAAAGGCATCATTTTTATTTTTCATGTATGCAAACAACATCACTGTTTCATATGAAGAAGCTATGCACCAAGATTTTAAGCAGTTTGTGGGAAAGGTAATGGTGTGGCCATGTATTATATGGGACAAAATACCCTCTGTCGTACATGATCATGATTTTACAATTCACCTTAGGGATCCTTAAGGTTATAAAGGAACTCGGCATTCACTCTCATTCCTCCATATGTTTATGGAACTCCTCTGTGACTTGCAATATTCTTATATGACAGGGGGTACTTTATCCCTTATATTAGGCTCTCTCAAGGAGTCAATGTTCAGAAGAGATTGAAGGTGGACTTCAGCGTGTGTGGATTCCTGTGCAGCAGAACCCGGTAAAACATGTTTTGTAAAAGATTAATGTCAAATAAATAATGAATAGCCAATTCTAGCCTTTAAGGAATCAGTGGTTTATAAGGACCCAGTTACAATAACACTCTCAAGAAGGCATGCTTGCTCCTCTGTACACTTCTGAAACATCTGTATAACCCCAAAGATCTATCGTATAGACTGTTGCATCAATTTCCTTATTTGGTAGACTTGGAGAAGACCTTTTTATAAACAGCATTTTTGTAGTCCATGAAGTAGTAATGCAGTAGCACTACCCACGTTCTACACAATGCTATTTAGCAATCCACTACTGGAGATCTAGGCCTGCATCTATCCTAACTTTTCTGAGCAGTGACCTCTGCACAGGTAAGCAAACATTTTTGTTGAAAACCTGGGAGGGACCAGGGGAGTGGATGCAAATTCGGGAATACTTACTACAAAAATGGAGGGATTTAGGGAATGGTAAGAAGGGATTTAGGGAGGGGTAAGGAGGGGTTAAGGATTGACAAGAAAATGTAAACATCCACCCACAAAAGACTATGCCTATTTTTATTCACAAATCACACTTTTAAAGTTACTACAGTCCTAAAGGCCACAAAACAGTTGTGAAAGTTCTCCGGCCCAGCCTTGGAGTAAGTCAAGCATGACACATGGCAACTCATAGGTACTGCACCAAACTACCATAAAAAAAATATAATGGAGGTAGGGATTGAAAATAACACCTCATTTGAAATAATGTTAAAATAATTGTTATATTTAATGCAAATATATATACTCGCTACCCAGCTATGTTCAGTGTCATTTTAGATGCTGCAGTGATGTTATCAATGATGTCATAAAACATGTCATAAGTGATGCAATATCTGAGGTATTTAGCAAGGCATGGCAAGTGCACGAGGAATAGTTACTTTAGGACATGAGTTTTAGTTGCTTGATATAACTTTAACTGGTGAATTTTAGTGGTTTTGTTTGTTTAAAATAGTATGTTTTAACTGACATTTTCACCTAACTATAATGTCCCTTTAACCTTTGGTTTTCTTCATTGAATTTCAAAGATTTTTTCTTTTTGCAAAGTAACATATTATTTCAATTCCTAACTATGTCAATTTAATCTTTGCTTTGTTTCCGTGAAATTCAATTTTTTTTTTACGTAAAGTCAGATGTCCATTGCTAGGCATCGTGTGGGGTTCAGCGCTGGGCCTGGCCACAATCCCCTGCTGCCCACATGTCTGGTTATGTCATCTAACAATATAAAAGGTGTCATTTTAAATTAGGTTGACCTACTGGTCCAAAATGCCAAAATAATAGTGGCTGGGCCTATTGCCTTTATCAAGTGGCCAGCACACCAATATATATATATAAATCATACTAATTGGATTTGTCATAAAGTGATCAATAATGGATGACTTATAAGGGGGGATAAGGGGAGAGGATGTGGCCTTACGGCTAGAGCGGTCGACCTCGACCTCGACGCAGGAGAACTGGTTCGAGTCAGGGCAGGGACACTCAAGATCCTGTGATTCTGGGCAAATCACTTACTCTCCCGTGCCTAACAAAAAATGAACATGTCTGTCTGTAACGGAACTGGTGCTCATGCAAGGCGCTCTGATACCTTCGGGTGAAGTTCATGCTATATAAAACTAAAGGGAAAAAAATAACCATAATCAAGTGCATAGTCCAAAAATTAACCCATTGCAATGCTTTAATAAAAGTGATTGTCAGAAAATATTTTCAATACAGCCTTTTTAAAAAAAAAAACATTAACATGTCTTAGAGTCTATTTTAAACACTTTTCAGAACGCAATGTGCAGCCAGAGAACCAATCACTAGAGGTCACCACACTCTAGCTGAACAGCATACAGCTCCAGCTTGCAGTGCTTTTAAAAATATGATAAGCTCTCCTGGGGCCATGAATTTAATGACCATGGGGATTTACTGTTTTTTTATGTTACTGGGGGGCTGCTAAACTCCCTGCAGCCTCTCACTGTCACACCACGCTCAGCATGTGCTCAGTGTTCGATTGTGTCCCATACCACTTCCTTAGCTCTTTCCCTCCCATCTGTATCACCTGTGATCTTTTTCCTGCACTGGTTCCATCTTTTGCCCTTTTTGACCCCTGGCTGTTTCCCTCCCATTCACAATGGTTATTAAGGCTCCCATGTCTGGGGCCATAATTGTTCTGGACCATGACCGCGCTCTTCCTGAACTCATTCGAGGGTTGAGAAAAGGGCAGCCATCTAGGGTGCGGGATTTAAATACAATGCTCATGCAGCAACGCTTGCTTGGCTTTGATGTTCCCAGAGAGAGAGGATCCTTCATCGAGCCTTGCAGCTCAGCACACCTGAAAATTCTTTCACTTACCTTGCAAACTCGAACAATTTGGGAACTTGACAGTTTAGGAATTTTGTCTCTAGTATTTTTCTGTGCTTCTTTACTAACAACACTGCCCTTTCTAACAAAAGGGGGAGGGGTAGGTGAAAGTTAGCTGAAGGTAGCACAGTAAGGTTACCTCTTCTGTATTTATAGATAAGAACATGAGTGCGCACCCATACCCAATGATGCACAGGTTTCTCTTGTACGAAGGTGTGTTTCTCTAGAGAAGAAGTAAAAAATGTCACAACACCTCAGACAAAGAGGTAAGGGCATAACTTGCAAGGTCAGAAAAGGTGTAGTGTTCAAGTAAGAAACCCACAATTAAGAGTGGGACCATACATGATGTTTCTCAATTTTTCTTCTAGTTAAGGACTGCCTCAATACAAACTACATCAGTCCTTCACATGAAAAAGCGGTGGAGGCCACATAAGACGAACCTCCAAAGAGACATGACTCAAGATGCAGTCTGTCTCTCTCTCTCTGGTCCCAAACCCCCTTCCCCTTGAGGGCTGATGCCAGTGCATGGAATAAATCATGCAACAGTGGCCTATTCTTTGCTCAGCAGACTCCTTGGATTCTAGGTTAGCGGAAACTGGTTTTAACACCCACACTTAAAAAAATGTTTGATGTTGCTCTGCTCCTTCTAGGAGTACCACCAGCAACAAAATATATAATTTAAAGCAGTCCTAGGACATTATGGGTTGTCCCTTACTGGAGCAGTGAATAAAAAATGAGTGGATTCTGTCACTCATTTATTATTGATTTTTTTAAAACAAAATGTAAACTTTTTTGCCAAACTGGGGCACACATGGCATGCACACTCAATGGGGCTGTGAGAGGAGCCCCAAAGCCCACTTGGCTCCTGCCAGTAACCAGCCACTACCACGGCGAAAACCTGCAATTTTCTTTAAAGGGGGTGCTCACCATTGCCACACCTGCCATCATTGATTGAGGTTGCGGAGGGAGCTCCAGGGCTCCTGCGGCACCGGCCAGCTCCTCATTCACTACCATGGCATAAGCTGGCTATTTTTTAGATTGTTTTAAGTGGGTGCACCAGTGCCCACCCAGGTCACCCACATGCAGAAAAATATTGGCGGATGTAGTGGAGGCACCAAGGCTCCCATGGCCCAAGTCGGCTCTGCAGCCAGCACCCATTTTACACTGCTCCTGCATGGGTGGGGGCAAAGAGGTGTTCCCTGCCCACACTCTCCCAGACAGTGAACTACAGTGTCCCAGTAGATGAGCTCCCTGGGCCACCACAGCTTTATCGGGCCCCAGAGGAAGAGTCCCCGGGGCTGGATCAATGTCTCAGTGGGGGCTTCGCACTGCCCCTCCTTAATGTAATTATCAGCCCCAGGGGTTGGGTGTTCTTGGATTCTGTCCAACACTCAGGGAGGGGGCCGTGCGCCCCACCTCCTTAATATTAATTATAAATCCTGGGGGATGGGGTCCCTGTGGACTGTACAAGGCTCGGTGAAGGGGACCATATGCCCCCTTCCATTAATATTAATTATCGGCCCAGTGGGGGTGTGGTCCTCAGGGCTTGTGCAAAGCTCGGGTGGTGGGGCCTCACACTCCCCTATCCTATAATTAATCTCATCCCCAGGAGATGGGGTACCCGGAGGACCTAGCGAAAGCTTGGAGAGAAGGGCTGCATGCCCCTCCCCGCAACCATCTAGTGCACCGAATACCCCAGCCCTGGCCTACCCTGTGGGGTTTTGTGGGTTTTAAAAAAAATGCGAATTCAAGGAGATGATGGACGGAGTGCTGACACTTTTCAGACACTCACCCCCAGTCACAGATCTGGGTTGAATCCATCATCGTTCTTTAGCTCACTTCACCACCTCAGTTCAGACCAAGCTATATGCAAATCAGTCTTGACCCTGAGCCTGATGGGAACAGTCCAGCTCGAACTGCCAAGCCTGCTCCACTCTGAACCGGAAACAAACATCCTGGGACCGGTTTCCGGGTAACACCCCATATCAGCCAGGCTAGCTTGAATCCAGTGGTAAAGTGAGCGTATTTTTAAATTACACCAAATTTGTTAGAAAGCTAGCTCTTTCTTGGTCTAGAAAGTGAGCTTTTTGGGATTTGGTGAAAATCCATTCAGTAGTTTTAGATAAAAAAGGCTCGAAAACTTTGCATATTTCATGCTGTGGAGGAAAAAAAAAATACTGGGTGGGACAGGGAGAGACTCCTTAAGTTACACTTTGAGGGGGGTATGTGGGCCCTCCCTAAGCCTTTCACAGGCCACAGGGACCCTATACCCCGGGGGGCAGCCTTTATTTTTAGTGAAGGGGTAAACACACACCCTCCCTGAGCCTTTTATAGGCCCTATTCCCAGGGCTGTATTCCCTTTTAGGGTAGATAGGGTGCTTCCCCCACCCAAGCCTTTTTTAAGCCCCAGGGATCCCATCCCTTGGGGCCACATTCATTTGCTGGGGAGCAGGTGAGCAGCCCCCTCCTTGAGCCTTGTAAAGGCCCGGGACCCCATCACATGGAGCCACGAAACATTAAAATGGTGTGGGTGCCCTGGTGCCCACAGCAATAGTTGGTCATGGGGCCATGTGGGGAGCCCCGTTGACCCTGCCGGCTCCCCAGTCTGCACCCTTTGCAGTGTGGCAGGAGCATGCTCCATCTGTTTGCCCAGTGGGAGCATATTTTCTTTGCCCCTGCCAGGTGGAAGCTAATGTGTATTCTCTGCCTGCAAGAGTTAGGACAGGAAGTTTAGGTTCACACTGCCTGCAAGTGCATGAGCCGTGGTCCCCAGGGCACTGCTTCAATCAGTCGCAGGGTATGGGGTTCCCTGTGCCTTTGGATGGATCAGGAAAGGGGGCTCCATGCTCTCCTCCCAGAAAAATGCTTATGACCCGGGGGATTGAGTCCTCGGAGCCTTTATGTGGCCCTATGCCCCATCTCCTTTAGCAAAAAATGAAATCAGCCCCGGACGAGGTCCTTGGGGCCTATAGAAAGCTCAGGGATGTGGATCGCACTCCCCCCTACCTCAAAAATAAACATCAGCCCTGTGGGATGGGTCTCTGGTATCTATAGAAGTCTTGGCCCCCTCCCCAAATTTAAAAAAAGAAAGTGAATGTGAAGTGAGGCCACTCATTTCACATTCACTGCTCCAGCTTGGGTGCACCCCATAATGCCCTGCAAGGGCTTTCTTTAAAATATTTTTGGGATCCTGGTGGTGCCCCTAAAAGGGGAAGGGGAACTGCCAAGTACCACCAAGTATTTTTTTGTGATGTTGTGGAGGGTTGTAAAGAGTGCCGCAGCCCCCCAGCAACATTAACAAAAAACACAGTAAGGCTCCGGGGTCATTGAGTACATGACCTCAGGAGAGAGTACCATCATTTTTTAAAGTACTCTGAGCTGTAGCTGTATGCTCTTTGGTTGGAATGTAGGGACCGCTTGTGGTTGGTTACATGACTGCACTTTGTGGCCTGAAGAAATGTTTTAAAAAATCAAAGACATGTTATTTTTTTTTAAGGCTTGATTAAAAATATTTAATGACTCTTATTTTTATTAAACATTGCTATATGTAAATTTATAAAATATGCATTTGATTATGATTATTGGTGAGCATTTGATAAAAACAAGAGGTCTGCTTTATATATGCTGATGTGCTTAACCCCTTGATGAAGCCAATGGGCCACACATTTAAAGTTTTGTACTCTGATCCTTTGACAAAGTCAATAGGAATGCCTTACTTAAAATGGGACCCTTTGTATTCTTACATCATACAGTCAGCCATGTGCATCCAATCGCATGCCATGCATGCTCTTCATGGGTTGCATGATGGCTGCGCATGGTAATGGACATCTTACTTTACTTTAAAAATATAGAAATTCACTGAAAAAAGGTTAAAGTAAGGTTATAGTTAGGAATTTGTAACTTTACAAAAAAACATAGAAATTCACTGACAAGAACTAATGGTTAAATTAAATGGAGGTTATTGTTGGGTGAAAATGTCAGTAAAAACATATCACTTTAAACTAGCAAAACCGCTGAAATTCACCAGTTATAATAATTTGTGCATGGCCGGGTGAGAGTTACAGTTACTTTAAGGCACAAGTTACAGTTACTTGAATTAACTATAATTGGTGAATTTCAGTGGTTTGGTTTGTTTAAAACGGTATGTTTTAACTGACACTGGAGATATTTTCTGTAGAGCGGAGCTGATTAAATGCTGAACGTGGCACATCAATCCATTTATGGGAAGAAAGTAACGAAACTCATAACAGTCTCACAAGAGCTTTCTAGAAATAGGGTTGCTGAGCTACTTGGTGGCAGTTGCTCAGAGAGGAGGGGTTGATTGAAAATTTTAAAAAATTGTGATAAGACTAGTTTCAAAGCTTCATAGTTTATATTTGAGCAAAAGGAGCGACTGAAGAGGTAGATTAGGGTTACAGAGAAGAAGGTGAATGGCATGATCAGACAAGTTCAGAAAGTCAGATGAGGTGCAGGGTGGTCTGGCTGAATACCGCTGCCAAATCAGTAGGATATACAGAGGTGAGTGAAATATGTTTAAGGGATAGTGAGTACAAAGTGCTGGCTGGAAGAACTAACGGCAGGCAAGGCAGAGCAATGGCCATTGAGAATGTGCTCAGGACATCTAAGTCAGCCTTGCAGTTGTCTGGAGTATGCGATTTCCAACATTTGTGTGTGGTTAGATGCAAAATACCATTAGATGGGTATGAATACCAATTGCAATTCAGGTCTAATAGACCATGTGATTGGGTGAGAATGTGCTACTAAGTTATTGTAAAGTGAGAACACTGTGTAATGACCTAGTCAAGTTGCGTAACAATGTAGTATTAGTAAGAGATGCAAGCTCTAGGTAATTTGGTCAAGGTAGTAAGGGAAAGAGTCAGGAGTTATTTTGTGTTTGGAGATGAGATTATTTGTATTTGGCATGTTGAAAGAACATGCATATTTACCCTACATTGTAGTCAACATGATGTTCATGTCCTCTGCTCACCCTCCCCAGTGCCAAGACGTAGACATCATGATATTGCACTAGGAGCAAGAAAACCCTTTGGTGAACGCACCACAGTGAATCCGATTTTTGGGCCACTTATTTTGGTTGCAATGGAAGAGCTTCACTCACAGCCCGAGATATTTTGTTTTTTTGCTTACAGTGACATTGTTTGTGAAACTGAAAGCAGCGGGCTGGTTTCGGTGTGTCCAGTGCTCAGGGGCATTCCTCAATCTCCTGAGCACGAATGTAAATTGGAGAGATACTTTTGGAAAGGGGAGATTCTCTTTTTTCTAGTGGTACCTCAGTGGATCACCGGCCTGAGAACACCAAAGGAGGGTGATCCATCCTCCAGACAGCAGAAATACATTTAAAGGGTGCGGCCCAAAGGCATGGTCAGTAATTGCTTACCTTGCCCCTTGGAAGGGCCATGCAGTCTATCTGCTCCCCCTAGTAAGAGCAAGTGCAAAAAGTCCACTAGGCAACAGGGAGCCCAAAATATGATTTTGGCCCCCTGGGACCCGACGTCCGAATTCTGAAATCATCCCCATAAGAAATTAGATAAAATCTGGTTTTCCATTGGCATAGTTTTGACATGTGAGACTGTAGGGAGAGGCTAACACCCCCGATTCTGACTCTCCTGGGGGGAAGGGGGCAGAAAGACTATTTGGAGCCCCTGAGAAGGGAGTAGGATCTGATGCTAAGGTAAGCATATGTCCCACACAATTCTTTTTTCAAAGGCAATAAGTTTTTTCAATGGTGTCTAATGAGAATTCTGCCTCCTGGGTTAGGAAGATTGGAGGTGAACCATCCAATCAGACCGCTAGGGGGACCGATAGACTGTGTGGTACCAGGCGATGGAGGATGCAGCCTAGTGCCAGGATGGGCAAACCCTACACCCTTTTAGATTTCTTGAAATGTTTGCAGGTGGTCTGGTGGGTTCTTTGCTGGGATGGGCAGATAAGGGGGTAAACACCCCAATCTGCTCGGTCTCAGGGGCAGATAGGCAACAAAAACACCCAGGGAAAAACAATCAAAACCTTAAGGGGTTAAGGGACATCCCATTCTTGCTTCAAGTGCCCCCCAATTCATGAATCCCCAAAAAGTTTCTCTGACCCTTTTGGAGGCATGTTGGGGTTTTAACCACTTATCTGCCATCACAATAGCTGAGAAAAAAGGGAGAAAAGGGATGAGGTGTGATTCCAGACAGTTGTCTGCCATTAGAGAAGGCAGAATAGGAAGTTACCCCCTCTCTGCCGGCCAATTTCCAAGACTGTGCCCAGATTTCACAATTTCCCCTGTAATAGAGTGTGTCTAAAGTATCTGGCTCTCGATCAGCCGGTCAAAGAACAATATAAATCCTGGGCATTTCTGAAACCTAGAGATGGTGATGTAGCGTGCATGGATCCTAGGACATTTCTGACCCAAAATGTCCAACAAACATCAAAAAATGCCTAAAACACACCAACTTCTTATTTCCTTCCATAAAGGTTGACTGCAACATCTCAGCCCAGGGCCGCCGACAAACAGAAAAACCTGCTAACACTATTTATTTCGGATAACTAGACCCGGAGAAATCAAGGGTGATGTGGATTGAGCACATTTTCTTACCAGGAATGCCCTGCAAACGTGAAAGTATGGGTCAAAAAATAAATTGTTCCCCTTATATATGTGACAGACAGCTCAGGCACTTCCAAACAATTGAAAAAGTATTACCACCACCAAGCATTTCCAATTGTACTCCACATGTGTAGGAGGAGCAAATGCACAACATAAGAATGGATCAAAAGTGTAACCATTTGAAGACCACATTGACACTACACTGACTTCACACATCCATATCCAGACGAGTTTCACATAATCGCGGTACTGTTTTTTATAGGATAAGTGTGGGAAAACAGTGTTGTATGACTTGAGTCAATTCCTGCAGATTCCAGAAATCCCTCTTCCGAAAAACGTGGGGCAATTCTGTGACATTAACCAAAGTCTGACATTTACAGAGTATTCTGGGTAAGAAAAAGTGGTGTAATTCTTGCAGGCTGCACCACACTGTATACAACGTATGCCTAGTTTTAAGAAATGTTTGGAATTGGTAGGTTTCCATGGGTTCTGGTTCACCCAAACAGCACAGCTAGCACATCAACTGAATGATTGAAATGGAATGGAAATATTGTGCCTATACTCTCTATGCAAAAGTATAGAATAAATCTAAAACGTTGATTAAACTAAAAAAGAATAGTAAAAATATTTTTATGTTAAATATTAATATAAATTAGTTTCATATATTTATTTTATATGTAGAACAAAACAAGTTACAGATTTAACAACTTAATTTCAATTAAGAATTTAATTATTTTTAATGTATTAAATAAAAATATTTTTTATGAAGTTTAAATTGAAAAAACACCACCTGAGGTAAAACAATATATATATTTTTTATTATGGACGGATCATAATTAAAAGTTATATACAGGATTTATTTAAAAAATATATATATCTTTTTGGATTTTTGAATTGAAAAAGGGGATACAATTAAAACATAAAACTCCCTTAAATACTCCCCTATCACAACCCATTCAACAGTGCACAGCTACAATTAAGTATGAGGAACATTCAGCACCCAGCATTGTCTGTGTTCTCAATAACAACCCTTCTATCTTGAGAGCGACTCTATGGCCTGGACTCTTTTAAATCTTCATTACTAGCCTGCATTCCATATTCTGCCTGGTCTAGTGTTGTCAAAATTTCCCACCACCAATCCCAGACCTTTGTATTCTTTTGGGGGAAGCCTTGTAAACCAGTTTTCTGCAAGTGCACAGTATTACATCTCCTTAACCATTCATTATAAGGGGGCACTTCCGAGGAACATCAGTGTAGGGATATGACCATTTTCGCTATAGTACATCCTATGCCAGCTATTTTTATTGTCCCCCATAGCCATCCCAGCATGGAATACCCCCAAAACACAATTTTTGGATCTCTGCCCAGTGCGACATTGACAACCATCCATAATGTTTCAAGGATTTGCGTCCAGTGTCCCTGAATTAGGGGACAGTCCCAGGTCAAATACATTAAAGGGCCCCTTTCAGTCTTACGCCTTAGACAATCAGGGACCAAGCCCCATTTTGAGAGTCTATCGAGGTCGTAGCACACCCTGTGAAAATATCTGAGCTGGATTACTCGGAGCCTGACGGGGATGACCAATTGTCTAGCAGCAATCTTGGCCTCTACCCAATGACTATTGTCCAGTCCTCCCAAGTGCTGCTCCCACCTTCTCCTTAGGATGGATCTGGCACATTAATCACCAGGGCTTTATAAAGTTGGGAAATTCCCTTGTTGGCTATCTTTCCCATTGTGAGTTTGGATTCTAGAGGACTGTATTCTATGATAAGGCTTTTGTACCCCTCCAGGGCATGCCTCAATTGTGGGCCTGGAAGGTAAACTCCGCTCTGCCGGCGGAGTTCGCAGAGGTTTTCCACTCCACGCTCCACTTGGAGTGTGGAGTTTGGCAAATATTTTGTCAACTGGTGTGGAGCGGAGTTTATCGGCTCTGCCACCCATCCGTATCATCTAAAGAGAGGCTTGGAATGCACAATCTCCTCTTGAGCTTCCTATTCCGGCTGGCCCTGCCCCTCTTTCAGACTGTGTGGAGTTGAGAGTGGGGTCAGTGCAGGGTGCGATTCAGTACAATTCCCAAGGGCTACGAAGCCCTTAACAGCGGCATGAATGGCAATGAAAAGCCTTAAGGCTTGAGAGGCAAAAGGATCCTGCGGATTATAGCCCTATGTATGAGGTGTTTGAGGTGACAAGAGCTGCTTTGAGAGCACGCAGGGAGAGCAAAGAGAGCAGCATATTAGGGGACCCTGTGGGAGGAGTTACTCCCCTGGGACACTAATGAGAGCAGCAGCAGCAGCAGACGGCAGTGACAGGGTAATGGTGGACAGCGTTGGATGCTTCTGTAAGTTCTGGTAGGAACTGTCTGTAAGATGAGAGTAAATTATTTATATGACTGCTGCCGTGATTTGTTGCCTGGAAAATGCATGCTTACGCTTCTATTATAGTATGGAGAAGCTCTATAACTCAATGTTTGGCAAGCACATCGGCTTCTTTCTTCCTCCTGACTGAAATACCCATTGGAACACAAACATCTCTGCAGCAGGTTTCTTAACCCCTTGAGATATTTTAAAACGCAGCCTTTTATTGACCAATTAAATGACCCAGAACCGATTTAATGTCACATTTGCCATTGTTTCCCATTTCTTTAGAGCATTTTTACAGTAAATGTTTAGTAAACTGAAAGTATAATTTGACTGTCAAACACAGCTCCTTATGATTCCGACCCTCGTGACTCTTTCTGCTGCTGCTCCTTAACACCAAATTCATGGGATGTCGGGGTAAATGTTCTCCATTTCCAGCAACTCTCATAGACAGGAGCCCTTCGATCAGTATTGGCCCTGGTGGAGTTTGTGCAACAGTTCGGAAGGCACACATCTCTGTGCCCCTGCTCTTGAGATACAGAGCAGGCTGTATGTGCAGCTTGTGCTCGGTAGTGAGCACAATGCTTAATGTCTCCAGTCACCTGTCAATGCTAGAGTCATATGTTCTCCTTTCTCTAAACCAACCCTGCCACGTTTTCATTGAGAGAGCTATCATTGATGATGTCACGCCTAGGTCACTCTGCAGGCTAGCACGGGAGCTAATGCCTAGCTTAGTAACCATGCCAAGCATGTAAGTACCTGTCCAGAGCTGAGCACCTCCAGAAATGACTTAACCCATTATCATAATGTAGCTGCTGCAGAAATTTGTAAGAACCCTGGAAGATCTCAGTTATGATCCAGCAGGGCTGAGTAGTGACTTCATCCTTGAGATTTCAAAAAGAGGATATAGCCTAATGGGCTAAGGGAGTCGATCTCAAATCTGGGGAACGGGGTTCGAGTATCAGCAATGACGCTCAACATCCTGTGATTTTGGGCAAATCACTTAATCTCCCTGTGCCTAATAAAAATTAATGTGTCCTTGTGTAGCGTAACTGGTGCTCGTGTAAAGCGCTCTGATACCTGATACCTTTGGGTCAAGATCATGCTATATAAAACTCTGAACCCCCCACAAATGCCATTTTCTTGGGTGCTTGTAAGTTATGTACAGCACTACGTAGCAGCAAAACAGTAGCAATAAGAGGTGCCTTTCAATAATCGCAGCCCCTCCACTCAACTGACATACGGGGAACAAAGCAGAGCATTTACTCCGTATGTGCGGAACTCCGCGGAATTCCACTGAGTTTTTAGGCAACCCCACGTGTAGGAGAGTAGGATCTGCTTCACATGGGTACCCCCACTTTTTGCTGATGCTTCACTGTTTTTCGACATTAGTCTGGCTGGGGCCCTGCTAATCATAACCCCAGCCTAGCTGCTTCCTCTCTAAAATGGTTTCCATGTGCCTTAGGCACATCACTGATTGGGATCTGGAGTGCCCTTATAAGTCCCTAGTATATGGTATACTATGTACCAAGGGCATAGGTACCTCAGAGGCCTGCCAGGGGCTGCAGCATGTATTATGCCACCCCTGGAAGGCCATCCAAACTGACACCACAGGTCTGCTACTGCAGCCTGGGTAAGGTGGTGCATGCACCTCTTACTGTGATATAGGTTACCTATATCACTAAATACATACACACATATAAACCTATAAGTCACTCCTAAGGCAGGCCTTATCAATCCTAAAGGCAGAGTGCATGGTTCCTATGTGAGAGGGTGCCCCTGCATGAGCAGGGCCCCTCTGCAGCGTTCGGAGACCCTTCTCTGATGCTGTTTGTAGTGCAGCCTGACCATATACTCTTAAGCGCATTATAACCTCGCGTTAAATGCTAACTTTGGAATGGCTGCACCTAAACATGTCGTGTTTGGGGTCAAACATCTTGGAATACTACCCCCCCGCCAATTCTGGCAGCGGGGGTAGCATTCCACCCTTCTAGAGGCAGAGACATGTTAACCCTGGCCTGGCCGGTAACTTCTTTCTAAAGCCCTGTCATCACAAAATGGATGCTGCTGCCACAGACATGAGTCTGGCCTCCTGCTGCTGGACGAAACTCCGGCAGGGGAGGCCTGGACAATAGGTTTCCTGTCCCAGGGAGGTGTGACCACCTCCCCAGACAGGATAATGTGTATTGGGGCTGGGCGGGAGCACTTTCGGGTGCTTTGAAGTCCTGCACTGGGGGCACATTTGGTGTCCCTAGTGCATACCCCAGTTCAAACCGGATCAGGGGCTTGCAGCCCCTGCTTTGGCGCGAACTGGACAAAGGAAAGGGGTGTAGCCACCCCTCTGCCCTGACCCACCCATAGGTGGGGCCACAGAGTAGTCCAACCCCTATCCTTAGTATAAGTATAGGAACCCAGTCCTTAGGACTTTAGATTATCCCTGGACGAAACTCTGAAACTGAATCCTGGACCTTCGACGCTCTACTCACGATTAGAGGACAGAAGAATCTCCCTTGGGGTCAAGGAGTGACTCCCCTGCTTGGCAGGCACCAAAGAAGCATCTGTCCGGTTCGCATTTCTGAAGCTCCCGTCGGACGCCGAAGTCATCGCATCACCAGAGGTGGATTCTCAGACTTCCCCAAGGCTACCCTGAGTCCCCAGCAAAGCTGAGGCCCGTGGCTATCGTGGGTGACTTGAGACCGTGACCCCTGGACACCGAGCACATTTGCAAGTGCATCCTCTTCCGGGTCTCCCAAGAAGTTGTGCTTTGGGCTCCGAGTAGCCCTAGTCTCCAGCACCAACTGCACCGAAGATCACTGGCCCCCACTCCACGAGTGTCCTGTGAGCCAGATCCATGTGCGGCGTCACGAGGCTCCTTCGCGGTCGCTAGCCTGTTGGCTAGTAGCCCTTAACGAAGGCCAATCTTTTCCAACTTGGCATCCTGGTTGCTCCAGGCCTGCCCTCACTTACCCTCGCTGGGTGAGTTCCACAGACCTTGCTGGTCTGCACCATCGACGATCTTCCTCTGCATCGAGACTTGCCGTTGCCAAGGCTTGTTGGGTCCAATCCGGTCGCCGACACCTCAGCACTCGACAGACATCGTGTACCAGCCCGAATCCTGCTCCTGGTTGCCGACAACACCTCCTGGACCTCGTGGCTGAAGAGTCAAGATGATTGTCAACGCACCTGAAGCACTCGACATCGGTGGGCATCTGTCCATCGCCTTCCTGGTCACTGGCTAGTGACCCAGACTCTGTCCCCTCTGCTTTCAGGTTCTTCAGAACTCCGATCCACTCTTGGATCCACCCGGACACTTTTCACTTGGTCGCCAGCAGCACTTTGCAGCAGATCGCCATTCAAATCGACGACGAAACCCGACCCCGAAAGGCACCTATGCACCCGGCTTCCCTGGGTGAGGTAACACGAGTACTCCGGTGCTCCCGTGGGTAGAGACTCTTCAAAGTCCTAGATCTCAAAGGGTTTGGTCCAAGTCCTCTTTTAAGTGTCCCTTTTCTCTAATTTCCCGATCACGACTTTCTCCATAGAAGTCAATGGCGTATCGCGGTTGTGTATTTACACTGCACGCGTCTCCCGTGGGTCCCCTGTGTCACTACCTTGGGTGGTTCCTTGTGGTCCAAGCACTTCTAGAGGCTCTAGGCCTAGTGTCTAGTTCAGTCGTGGTTCTTATACCACTTTATTGGTATATGGTTTGGTACGCCCCTAGGGCCCAAACGTGTATTTGTGCTATTACTGTGTTTAAATAACTTCTAACTTATGTACTTCGAACTCTAGCCTCATAAAGAGACTAGAGGGGTGTGTTTAGCAATAAATACATATATTTTGAATATATACCTGGTGTGGTGCTCTTTCATTTGGTCACTCAAGAGATTATAGACTGGTAAAACAAGCTGCTTTACATTCCTTCAAGACTTAGCCTGAAGGCTGCTCTCCATAGCTACCACTAGGATAGCTTTCAATAAGGTTGTCTTTAACCTATCTCCAATAAGGGGTTGTTTGGACTGGTGCAAGGTGCCCACTATAATTAGTGGACAGCATATACCAGGCCAACTTCTCACACCACGGAATTCCGCAGAGTGAATCTCTGTGAATTCTGCCCACCCTTACTCCAGTGCAAACACAGAAAGAACTGCAATTTATGAAGCCCGTACTCTTTCGTCAGTTGCTTATTTGACAGCATGTGAATTAATGGCCAAACATCACATAAATTTAAGTTCCCTACTTTGTCCCAAGCCTAAAACAAGCTCAATCGGTAAAACCTTAGCTAGTCATGTTCCCTGCCACGGGGTGCTTCTCTTACCCACTTTTTGCCTCATTCAATCCACCGGAGTGACATACGAGTGACCTGTGCCAGCTTTCAAGCGGTACCGCTGTCACAGGAGGTAATGTGTCTGAAAGTCCGAAATCTCCTAACTAAAAGTAATTAATTGTTTTAATTAAAATTATTCTTACATTAATTTTTACATTAAAAAAAGCTATTAAAATATGTTACAATAAAAATGTGTTTATTTTTAGACAATTGATTCAATGTTAAATTAAATGTATTTATATTTTAACTATTTTAAATGATTGAATGTATTTTAACATTGTTTCTTACGAAGTTTTATTTTGCAGTATCACTGGTTGGCTATATGTGGTGCTGGAATTATTCCACCTCTAAGTTATCGTACATTTACTACTGTTTTATATCCTTTTTGTCATTGGTAACACTATAAGGTGCAGTTTGTGAATAACAATGGGCATTACTCTTATGTGGGTGCATGTTGCTGATCCCATGGACCTTCATAACTTTCGCCCAATCTCGAACATCCCCACCTAGGCAAAGCTCCTGGAGAAATGTGTGCTCGCCCAACTCTGTAACCACATCGACCATTTCCAACTCCTGGACCAATGCCAATCTGGATTCCGCCCGGGCCATAGTACAGAGTCTGCGCTAACGCACATTGTCGATGAAGCGCTAAGAATGTTGGACCATAATGAGTCATGCCTATTGATCCTTCTTGACCTTTCGTCAGCATTCGATACAGTCAAACACGATCACCTAATTGACCTCCTGGAACACAGGATGGGGTTGTCTGGGCCTGTACTAAACTGGTTCTCTTCGTTCCTTCAGAACAGATCCCAAAGCTTCCAGGTGAACCAAGCCCTGTCCCATCCTGCACCGGTCACTCTGGGTGTTCCCCAGGGTTCAGCGCTTTCCCCCACGCTCTTTAACCTGTTCATGGAGCCTCTGACAGAAATTCTGAAATCATCCAGCATTCACTATCACATGTATGCAGATGATACCCAACTATACCTGAAGATCGCCTCCCCCGAGGACATTCAGTCCCTCAACTCAGTCCTGCTGGAAACACAAAGCTGGCTGACACATAACCACCTGAAGCTAAATGCTCTAAAAACGGAATTCCTCCTAATCTCACCCCTCAAACAATCTCAGGTCATGGAACAATGGTTGAATCAGCTTACTGCTCTTAATTGTAGACCTCACCTTGTTGATTCGGCATCCTCTCTGGGTATTATATTAGACAAAAGTCTGAACATGCAGAAGCACATTAGTTCCCTCACCAAAGGAGCGAACTTCCAACTCAGCATCCTAAGAAAACTCAAACCCTATCTCCCTGTTCATGACCTAAAGGTTGCAGTGCAAGCATTAGTGATCTCAAAGCTGGACTATGGTAGCGCAATGCTGTGCGGCTTGTCCAGAGTGAAGACGGCTCCTCTTTGGGTTGCCCTCAATTCGGCTGCTAGGCTCATAACTGGCACTAAAAAATACAACCATATTTCTCTGGACTTGCTGGCCCTGAATTGGCTTCCATATGAACCTCGGATACAGGTAAAAATTGCATGCATGGCACACAAAGCCATCCACTTCAAGACCCCGCTTTACCTCGCTCAGAGGCTGGAGCTCTCATGTGGTTCGAGAGCCTCCAGAAGTGCCAGCACCCTATTGCTCAAACCACACAAATTCAAGAAAAAAAAGACCTACAATCGAGCCTTCTTAGGTATGGCTCCGAGGATCTGGAACTCCCTTCCCCCCAAAGTCAGAGTGAACCCTTCCACTGTCCTCTTCAAAAAAGAAGTCAAAGGGCTCTTGTTGAAAATTTTCTTCCTCAGTCAGGCTTCTCCATTGGACACTGAGGCCATAGACGTTGATTGGTACCCAGCTGCCAGGCTCACGAGAATGTCGGTCATTATAAGACTGTGAATTTTTCGCTTTGTTGATTCTGTTTTGTTTGCTTTTACCCTTCTTGTTGCATAAACTGTAAAGCGCTCTGATACCCTTGGTGGTCATGTTTGCGCTATATAAAACTTTCTAAATAAATAAATGTTCCTCCCTAAACTTGTATACTTCTCCCATAACCTCCTCCCTTTAGTAGTTAGTATTCCTCATTTTCTAGCTACTCTCCCAGCCTTTCCCACATTTACAACTAAAACAAATACCTATGTGTGCAGAGGCTCTACAGTTAGTGTGGAGATCTCCGCACAGAGAAAGGTAGGACAGACAGAGGTGTAGACCTCCACACATAGTTTGTGAATAGCATTTTGTAGAACGTACGCATAAACTGCCAGAAACATTAAAAAAAGCTTAGCATTTGGGGTAAAATGCCCAGCACGGAACAGGTTAAAGAATAAACAGAAGAGATGAGATGATTGGTAGAGGGGGTCAGTGATACAGAGATAAGAAGTTACTGCAGGAGTGATTGGAACTATAGCCCAAATTGGTGAGTGATCAGAGAGAAGTTGGTTTAACGGAGTAACTTGCAAGTGACTCTTTAAGACAAGATTTCAGTCACTAAGGAGGGAAGCGGAAGAGTGTGCATAATTTAGTATGGGCTCAAGGTCTGGGAAGGAGTCTATTGCACTTGGAGGGGTCTGTAGATTACAATATGAGCATTTAGAGATGGGCAGTGGTTGAGCAGGATGTGGGTCATACAGGGAGGAGATGGCGGGTTGACTCCGCTGTGAGCTCTGTGTTGCTCCACTCCAGGTGTCCTCGCTCCCCGCCACCACCACACGAGGCTTGCAGCAGCACGCTGTAATGGCGTGCTAGAAACAGCTTTTTTCATGTGAATTCCTGCTCATAGATTTTTCTAAAAATACTCACGCCTGAGTAATTTACGTGGCTCGTGATATTCTGGTGCTATCCTGTCGTGGATGCTGCAACTCTGTGGCCGGAGGGGGCACGTCCAGGTCTGCTTGGCTATCTGCTCCCGAATACGGACGTGGAAAGGTACTGCCCAGCTCACTATAATGGCCCCATCAAAGACCAGTGTTCCCGGTGGTGCTCGGGGGCTGCACGGTGCAGTGAAGAATCACAACGAAGACCTTTCCTCACAGAAAGAGGAGGCTGATGCGCCTCTAACTATGTTACCCTCACAGGTTGGACGCCCTATTTTAAAACTGCTTAAAACAGGAACAGCACTAAATCTTAATGAGGCCACTGCAAAGGAGTTGACCCCGGGAGAAGAATCACCCTTGGCAGAGACACTGATGGCAGCAGCTGCTGTCAGTACACCGGCAAGTACCCCCAAACAGCATCCTTTCGAGAGTGGGGGGGGGTCAACTCTGGTCTCAGTTCATATCTGCTTAGAGGAATGTCTATCGGGCAACAACTGTATCCACTCACCCTTGAACCCTCCGCAGCCGGCCATCCTCGACGAGCTGATCCTCCCCCAAACTGGGGTTCCACTGATGGGTGAAGAAGCTTCAATGGTTCAACCAGCTTTTTCAGAGTCCCTATTAGACGTGGCACAGTCGGCGCCTGTGAGTACCATTTCTCATACTTTTCAACAACCCGGGAGGGAGACGGGTACAGATGGCCAGCCATGCCAGGGCTGTGGGGGAGATAATGAGGATGAAGAGGCCCTAATGTCGCAAGGAGACTCGCAAGGAGACTCGCTGGGGCTATGCCGTTACTCTAGAGATGCGACAGAGGCGGACAATATACGGTCTGCGGAGATGGCAGCAAACTCTCAACTCTCCTCTGAGAGCTTATAAGCCTCATTGCTGCAGCCTGAGGTAATCATACGGGAGGCCCCATTAGCGGAGGCCGGGCCTGCTCAAGAGACTGCCTTCTCCACTAGAAAAACGGTTGCAACTGTCCAGTCTAAACAGAGGAAACGGGCAAATCAAGTTACTATCCAACGCTTCCCTAAACCAGTAAAGTATCGGGAGCCAAGTAAGACCAGTGCCCTGGGTGCATAGAGTAGTCCACTGAGAAAATGGGTGACCTCTAAGGGGAAAGTTAAGGCAATTATTACCCGATTATCTGCTCCACTTTCTGGCTCTCCTCCCGAATTACAACATTCTGCGCAAATGCAACGCCCCCAGCAGGTATATTCTACCTCGAACATTAACTTTCCTTCGGACGCATCTTCTGGGAGACTATCAGATCAATCTCCTGTGTCTATGGCTAGGGGCTCCGAGTGGAAGGCCGTTGAAGTTGAGCAGGAACCTTCTTTAAGATCCATTATGTCAGCCCTGCAGAAGCAGCGGGCAGAGGCACAGGCCTTTTATAATCAGGCAAGAGCAGATAATGTACAAATGCAAAAGTCACTGGAGGTGGTCTCTGGACAGATTAGTAATCTACTGACAGATGTTTCCGATCTACAGCAAAGAGTGGCCTGTGCGGAGGAGACAGTGATGACAACATCAAAAATGGTAGGGAGCCACGAGATCCAGCTTAAGTTCCTTCAAACTAAAGTGGAGGATATTGAAAATCGGAATAGAAGAAACAACTTGAGGATTTTTGGAATACCAGATGGCAAAGAGGGCACGGATCCGCGGCAGTATATGGTGCAATTCTGCAGAAAAGCTTTCCCGGGACTGAGGGACTGGGATTCACAAATACAGCGGGCACATCAGCTCCCCCTCAACCGTAATAACAACCGTAATGCCAGTAGTGCCAAGGGGGCACAACCAAGACCTATGTTGATATACATTGGGAATTTTCTTTTGAGGCAGGCCATCTCTCTTACTGCTCGCCCAGGATCTCCAGTCCTAGTTGACAATTTATCAATTGTCGCCCGATCAGATTTATGCAGGTCTACAATGGAACGGAGATGGAAGCTGCGACAATTTATTTATCCACTCAAATCTGTGGGTGCACAAGTATTTCTACAAGAGCCTGCCCATTTGAAAATCATCAAAGGCGGTCGCTCTCAGATGTGTTTCTCAGAAGAAGATGCGGCATAGGCTTTAGCTCGAATAAAGGGTACTGATAAGCACATGGCGGATGCTCTGTGAAAAAACAAACGGCGAGACCCTGGTAGTGATTTTTTTGGTCAGGGGTGTGTATATTAGGGACGTTATACGATGAGCTGGTTTTGGAACTTTAACTGAAAATGGAACTTTTTCATTTACGCTGTTTTTTTCCTTTTTTTTCTCTTCTATCTTTGTTTTCTACCGCTTCTCGCCTCTCTATGTTCTATTGGTTTCACGGTAATTGGGCTTCACCCGGGTGGTCAGGTGGTCAGCAGGGTTTCAGAGAGTGGACGAGGGGCTCTTTCTCGGTCGTTTTCCAGCAACGGCTAGATGGGGCGATTCCTTCCCTAAGCAATGACGGGGGTTCGGTGAGGGGGGGATGTTGGGTGGTTGGGGAGGTAGGGCCAGGCTGGAAAGTAAAGAGACGACTTTGCTGTTGAGTCGACTCGCTCATGGTGGGGGGGTGGGTGGGGGGGATGGGTGAAATTGGTCATAGACAAAGGTACTATTTAGGATTCACGGAGTTTGTATATTATTATTTATTTAGGGGAAATTCGATTTCGCTTAGATTTTTTTGATGGTTAAAATGATTAAGATCCGATGTATGTGCTGGAATGTCTCAGGAATTAATGGGCGGCCCAAGCGACAACTGGTTCGTGAAGAGATTAGACATTATAAACCTCACTTGGTAGCAATAACAGAGACACATCTTGCATATATGGATAGGGCCTACTTAAGCAGTTGGACTATGATGTTGTTGTTTGTACATCTCAAACTACATCAATTCGGGAGGTGGCGTTCTTTCTTCCAAGAAATTCCCGGGTCAGGTATTAAAAAGTCTTGCTGATACTAGGGGTAGATGGGTTTTGGTACAGTTGCTTATACATTCTGTTAAATTTGTCCTCTGTGTTGTTTATGGGCCAAACTTAAACGACCCGGAAATATTTGATGTACTTTCACTCGAACTGTTGGATTGGCCAGGCGATCTGATTTATATGGGCGATTTCAATTGTGTAATGAACTATAATATTGATTCTACCAACCGTAAGGTTACATGTCATAAACCTAGAACTGGGGCCTCTCTCAATGATTTGATCCAATTACATGGCTTATGTGATGCTTGGCGAACCCTCTATCCATCGGACCCGGGCCTCACATATAATTCTCACCCACATAAACAGTACTCAAGGATTGATATTGTATTGTATTGTATTGTATTGTATTGTAATTGCATTTATATAGCGCTTACTACCCCTGACGAGGCGTCGAAGCGCTTTTTCGGCGAGTAGCACGCTACTCCGGGACCCATAGAGGATTAGTGTTGAATTAGTATAGTGAAACATGCAAGTACATTTTAAGTGGTGGATAGGTTAGTCAGTTATTTGGATTTGGAATGATAGCAGAAGGATAGAGGAGGAAAAAAAGGTTTGTATATATATAGCGCTTGTTACCCCTGATGGGGTGTTGAAGCACGCTACTCCGGAAGCCCATAAAGGATTAGTGGTGAATTAATATGGTGAAATATGAAAGTAGTTTCAGTGGTGGATATTAGTCAGTTATTTGGAGTGAGAAGGATAGCGGAGGGATAAAAAGGGAAGAAAGGTTTGCATTCATATAGCACTTGTTACCCCTGATGGGTGTTGAAGCGCTTTTCTGGCGAGTAGCACGCCACTCCGGAACCCATTAAGGATTAGTGTTGATATTAGATATGGTTTTCTCGAAACGTGCGCAGATAGATAAAATGGAAATGACGGTTTGCCCAAGGGTAGTTTCGGACCATAATCCTATATATTTTTCTTTTTCATTGGATTTGAGGACGAGCAAGTCAAATGGCTCTAGGTTCACCTTCCCTCGCTATTTATTAAACTCTACCTACAATGGTATGGGATGCCATGAAAGCATACATCCGGGGTACAACATTTCAATATCTGATTAAACAAAATTGGGCTGCCACTGAAGAAGCTTATACCTTACGGCAAAATATCCGACAACTTGCACTTCTACATGCTACTAAAATAATACACGGGGCTGATGACGAGTGACATGTGTTTGAACAATTTATAGAAATACGATCCAGGGCGGAACGCCGATTAAAAGAACAGATTGCAGCTAGATTTGTTAAGCATAATGAACTTCAATATGAATATGGGGAGAGAGTTGGTCGGGTACTAGCATATCAAATTGCGCAACAACAAACAAAGAGCAGAATTTCGGTCATTAAAGGGTTAGACGTTCGGTCTCACTCTGAACCTGAACGTATCTTAGAACAGTTAGCACAATTTTACGGTAGACTGTATAGTCAGTCACAACGGATCAATACAGAGAAGTTCCGGGGATATGCCCAGCATTGCCAGCTACCCTTTTTAACAGAGGAGCAGGCATTTGACCTTCAGTCTGACATTACAAGAGCAGAAAGTGAGGATGCATTAATAGCCTTGCCATCTGGCAAGGCCGCTGGAGATGATGCACTTCCCATAGAGTTTTATAAAAAAAATTGTGAAATACTTAGTGCAGAATTCTATCATGTAGTACAATTTATTCAGACCGAAGGGACTATTACAGATAGTTGGAATACGACAAATATTGTGTTTTTTCAAAAAAAAAGGATAAACCGGTCGACGACTTGGGCTCTTATAGGCCCATCTCGCTGATCAATGCAGATGCCAAATGGTTTGCCAAAATTTTAGCCTGCCGCTTGCTCCTCTTATCTCGCAGTTAGTATCTCCGCAACAGCATGGGTTTGTACCAGGGAGAGACACTACAGAGCATATTAATATAGCGGTTACGGCATTTGATATCGCAGGAAAATGCAACTTGAATATGAGCATGATATTGCTCGACACCGAGAAGGCATTCGACCGCGTGGTCTGGGATTCCCTGTGGGTTTTCTTGCCTGCTTTTGGCATAGGGGAGGGGTTTGTCAAATTGATCCAGGCACTTTATCAGAGCCCTCGTGCATGAGTAGCATACGCTGGGAACTATTCAGAACCTTTTAATATTCAGAGGGGGACTAGGCAGGGGTGCCCACTTTCACCCCTTCTTTTCGCTCTATATATGCCATATTTGCAGTACATCCTCAAGAATAAGAGTATTCAGCCTTGGAAATTTGAGGGTCATCAACTCAAATTGAGTGCATATGCTGATGATGTTGCAATTTTTTCTACTAATCCGGCAACAGCTAGTACTCAGATACTACAGGAAGCAGGTAGATTTGGCGAACTCTCGGGGTACAAGCTGAATCCTGGCTATTTTAAATCACAAACCTAGTGTCCCAATACAGGGAGCCGTAACCTCAACGGTCTATTTGGGTATTCGGCCCTGCTCTGAAGTCTGTAACATTGTAAAGCTGAATTATGATGCTTTGCTTTCAGCTACAGTTATCAAATTTAAATCTTGGAATAAGCACCCTCTCACTATAATTGGTAGAGTTAATATTGTCAAGATGAATATTTTGCCCAAATTCCTTTACTTATTTAGGGCTATCCCTTTGAGAGTCCCTAATTCTTTTTTCAAGTGGCTGGAAGGGGCTATCGGAAGTTTTATTTGGGAGTATAGACGAGCTAGGTGGGCTCTCCGACTGCTAAAAGCTACTTATAGACTGGGTGGACTCTTAGATTTTAAGTTGTATTTTTGGGCCGCCTTTACCGGTCGCATGCGCAGCTTATTGGTTTATGATGAAACTAATAAAATACCACTTAGCTATCAGCTTGCTTTAGGGTCAGAAGCCAGCCTTTTCTTTTATCGAATAGATGATCCCAACTATTTCAAGAGGGTATGTTTCAAGGTACTTAAGGATATCATTTGCATGTGGAGAGGGATTTGCAAGAAATATTCTTTTGGTGTATTAACAAGGAGACTCCCATATGGGCTAATCCTGCTTTCTCTCGTATTTCTCAGGATCTAACATGTAGAGTCTGGGCGGATTCTGGCATTACGAAGGTGGGACAGCTTTTTGATCTTAATGGTTTTAGATCTTTTTTAGACCTACGCGCAGCATATCAAATACCGCATCACTCCTTCTTCAAATACCTCCAGTTGAGGGACTATATGCGGACGGTCTATCAATTTGCGAAAGTACAAATGGGTCAGAGATCTCTCTACACTATTTTAGACCTGATATCAAACCTTCTATTAGTTTAATGTATCAACTATTTTAACAGGCTGCTACAGGTGTATTCTGTTATTGGCTGTACAATGGAGTAGATTGCTTTCGTTGGAAGTCAGGTGGAGAGGTCCAGATGGCTCTCAATCTGGTGCACCGCTCGGTACATTCTGTAATTCTGAAGTTGCAGCAGTGACGTATACTGTGTATTCTGTACTACACACCAGATGTAATCTTAAAGTGGGGCAGATCTACCTCTATAGATAGGATGGATAGGACAAGATGCCCCAAATGCAAACTCCTGGCAGCGGATGTCAACCACATGTTTGTGCTCTGCCCTTCTCTACAAAAATTTTGGGAAGGGGTGGTTAATGGTATATCGTTTAGTCTCGGCTTCCCGATACAATTATCAATTAAAGAGAAGATGATGGGGGTGAAAAATGATCTAGTGGGAGGTGTGCAGAAATTAGTTATTATCATGCTGGTATCTGCCGGATTGTGCATAGCATGGGCCTGGATTTCGGACGAAGCTCCTAGAGAAGCAGAATGAGGCTACCTTCTCAAACAAATGTAGGAATTAGAACTCGCCTTAGCAAAAGCAAGAGGCGCACTCTCAATGCTAAAGTTTGATAAGATCTGGAAGAATGTTAGATGGAAGATATGAATGCATGTTGACCTGGCCAGTGTACCCACTTGCCAGGCCTGACCCTTCCCTTTTCTTACACATTGGACACCCCTATGGTAGGTCCAAGGTACCCCCCTGGGCAGGGTGCAGTGTATGTGAAAGGTAGGACATGTACTAATGTGGGTAACATGTCCTGATAGTGAAATACTGCCAAATTCGTTTTTCACTATTGAAAGGCTATCTTGCCCATAGGACAGAATGGGGAATGCTGTGTAACATGCTTACCTGCATATCTTCCCATAGGAACAAGGTAGAAAATTGGAGTCTGGTATCCCTGAACTCAGAATTTAATAACACATCTTTTAGTAAAGATGATTTTTAAATTCTGTGTTTGAAAATAGCACTTTTAGAAAGTGGCTATTTTCTTGTTCAACCTTTCTGTGTGCCTCTGCCTGTTTGTGGATTGACTGTCTGGTTTGAGAGTTACAGGGGCTGGGGTGGCTCCAGGAGTCTGGGTGAGTCAGCACTAGGCTGAATAGACCTATCTGCATTTGGAGTGGTGGGAGGAGTAGCACCTGGGCCTGAATAGGGCTGTGCCTGCCTTCCACAATGCTGGCTCCACCTCCTGCGGTGTGTCTGATGGCCCTGGCCCACACTCACAAAGGAAGAAGATGTGCACTGGCAGAGTGCACCCAGAACTGGTTTGGACTGGGTCCATGACCCCTCACACATAGAGAACAAAGACTTTTGGGGTATAAATATGAGAGCTGAAACCCCTGAAAGTTAGACTACTTTGGAATCAAGAAGGAACCTTTGCTGAGGAGAAAAGCTGAAGAGCTGAAGGAGAAGTACTGCCCAAGTGTGTCTAGGGTTGGCCTGCAGTTGCTATTTCTGCCAAAGGAAGGAGAAGGACTTTGCTGTGTGCTGTGTCCCCCTCTGCTTGAAGAAAGGACCTTGCTGTGTGCTGTGTCCAACTGAAGAGAAGTCTCCAAGGGCCTGAGAAGAGCTGGCCTCCTGTTTCTGAAGTACCAGGCACAAAAGGACTTCACCCCCAGCTCCCTGAACTTCATTGCTGGGAGTTCCAGTCTGCCAGGAGGGCCTGTAACTGTGTGTGAGGCCTTTTTGCTGGTGGGAGCTGGAAGCGCGATGTAATGAGAGAGAAGCGTGACGCCGCCGCAGCAGCCGCTGTCGTATCATCGAGGAAGTGCGTCGCCGCTGCTGCTGTTCGCCTTCGCATCACCGGAGAAGCGTGCCGCCGCCACAGAGGGTGCCGTCGCATCACCGGAGAAGCGTGTCGCAGGGCCGTCGCATCACTGAGGAAGCGCGCCGCCGCTGATCGCCGCCGCAACACCGGAGAAGTGTGTCGCCATCACCGAGGGTGTTGTCGCATCACCGGAGAAGCGTCGCAGGGCCTGTCATGGCTCAGAAGATCACCGAATTCGCTGCAAGGCCGTCGGGCGTGCACGCATCGCCTCCACATTGTCGCATTGCACCGGATCATCGCAACGCATCGAGGCGCCATCTTGTCGCATCGGAACCGGAGCGCAGGAAGAATCAACGCATCGCCTTCTCTGCGCCCCCTTTTCTTTGATTTGCGTTACGCATGCCAGGTACTTTGAGACTAAAGTGTTGCATTGATCATCTACAAGTTTATTTTTGCAACAACCCTTTTTAAAGACATTCTACTGAGTTTCTGTATGTTGGATTTTTGTCGTTTTGGTCTTGTTTAGTTTAGATAAAGATATTTTATTTTTCTAAACTGGTGTGGTGTCCATTTGTGGTGTTTCACTGTTACTGTGAGTGTTGGTACAAATACTTTACACATTGCCTTTGGGATAAGCCTGTCTGCTCGTGCCAAGCTACCAAGGGGGTGAGCAGGGGTTATCTAAAGTGTGTATCCCGCTTACCCTGACTAGAAGCAAGGGTCCCTATTTGGTCAGAGGTACCTACCTCTGCCAACTAGAGACCCCCATTTCTAACATTGGTGGTCAGCGGTGAGGATTTGAACTTGTATTTGTACCAGACCCACAGTAATTGGTGTTCATCACTAGATTAGTGCAGACCACTACGCAACCACATACTGTGTTTTATTTTTGGTTCTATTTTTGATCTGATCCTTAAGTCATCCACATATCATGTCTCTAAATGGTAAAGCAGCAAGTGAGAAGGCAGAATTGGAGTTTCACATTGAGGATTTGTATTCCTACAAGGTAGATCAACTCAAACAATTTTGCAAGGATTTGGGATGTCCCACAAGGAGTAGGGCTAAGAAGGATGAGCTACAGAAGGCCTTAAAAGCCTGGTGGGAGGCCAAAGGAGCTGAAGAGGGAAATGATACAAATATGGATGAGGATGAGCAAGGGAATGGGTTCGGGCCACAGGATTTGCCTGTGCCAAGAGCAGCCTCCAGGGCTGGCAGCATCCATTCCGCGGGGAGTCTCTCCCGGGAAGAGCGGGAGGAGAACCAGAGGATCAGAGATCATGAGTTAGAAGTCATGAGGCTCAAGATGAAGCAATTGGAAATGGAAAAAGAAAAGATGGCAGAGGAGAGCAAGAACGCTCGTGCCTTGGAAGAAAAGAAATTGCTTTTGGCTCATGAGTTGAGCATGAGGGAACTGGACATTAAGGCCAAACAACTGGAGTCCAGTTCAAATGGTGGCAGCGCACAGCCAGTGCAAGGGGGTAAGGTGTACAAACCCAAGGATTTAGTGCAGAATTTCCAGAAGGGAGAGGATATTTATGCATGGTTTGAATCTTATGAGCTTGCATTGAGGATGAATGAGGTGCCTTAAAAGAACTGGGGGGGGGGCCTATGGAAACACTTTGAGGCTTCTGGGAGGGCTGTTTTACCACCTTTAGAGAAGGAGGGTGCCCTGACCTATGCCAATATGAAGGAGGCCTTATGCCTCAAGTATGGGCTCACCCCTTAACAGTACAGAGTGAGATTCAGGAACTTCAAGAAGCAGGATTCAGACACTTGGGTTGAATGTGTGAGGGTGTACACGCGTGCACTGGAAGGTTGGATAAAGGGCAGCAAAGTTACTGATTATGAGGGGTTGTGCCATCTAATTAGTTGGGAGCACTTGAGCAGTCTATGTGTTCCAGAGCTCCGCCAGCATCTTTTGGACAGTAAGTTAACTGATCCCAGTGAGCTTGCTAAGGAGGCGGACCGCTGGACCAGTACCAGGGTCCACAAGGGGATTGTGGGTACCAAAGCCAAAGGTGGGCAGGGTCCCCAGCAGAAGAGTGGGGGGGACAAAGGTAACCAAAAGGAGTTCTCTAAAGGGCCCCAAAACAGTTCAGAGGGAAAGGAGTCCGAGGAGTCCCAGCCCCCCCAGCCTAAGACATCGCAGCCCCCTAAGGGCGGGCGTCCCATGCAGGGTCCCCCCAGGTGTTACTCGTGTGGTGAGAGAGGCCACATTGCCCCCAAGTGCCCCAAGAAATCCCAAGCACCCACTGGTGCTCAGTCACCGGGTTTAGTGAGTGTAGCTTTGGGGGAGGAATTAGTTTCCAGTGAAGGGGAGGAGCAAGCAGTTATGGCCCTTGTCTCTTTAGGAGACAGTGAGATGGTCCAGGAGACCTACCTGCCTGAGAACACTAAAAAATACAGGCAGTGGGTGACCATCAATGGGAGGAGGGTGGAGGCTCTGAGAGACACAGGAGCCAGCGTGACATCTGTTAGGTGTCAGTGGGTGTCTGAGGAGCAGGTCATTCCCAATGCACTTCACCCTGTAGTTGCAGCGTACAACTCCGTGCGCCTCTGCAAAGTGGCGCTAGTTCCCTTTGAGTGGGGGGGGGTCACAGGTTCCTTGAAGGTCGTTGTCAGTCCATCCATGCCTGTAGACTGTCTGCTGGGAAATGACCTGGAGAGTTCCCCTTGGAGGGAGGTGGAACGCCAGGCTCATTTGGAGATGTTGGGTCTGCCTGAGTGGGTTTGTGTGACCACTCGGTCAATGGCAGCCAGTAGGTGTAATCAAGCAGACCTGGAGCCTGAAATAGTGGCCCAGGGGCCTGCCAGGAAGAGGAAGGGCAGGGGGCGTGGGAAACCAGCCCCCACAATTCCCAAGGTCCAGGAGGAGGCAGAACCTGAGGGGGATGCCCTGGAACCTACAGAGGAACAGGTAGCCGAACTGGGAGACCTGCTTGAGCTGACCCATTGGCAGCAGGAAGGAGGTCCCTCCAGGGAGGAGTTCTGCAAGGCGCAGATGGAATGCCCTTCTCAGTGGTATGCGGCAACAGGCTGCAGACCAGGAGGCAGGTGGCGAGGCCAAGACTCATCTCATCTACTGGGAAGAGGGATTACTCTATAGTGAGCCTAAGGTCGCTGACCCCGGTGCAGCCCGTGTGCTGGTGGTACCCGAGCGCTTCATGACCTTCCTACTGGAGCTGGCTCATGACGTGCCTCTCGCAGGACATTTGGGGTGCGACAAGACCTTTCAGAGGCTTGCCACCCACTTTTTCTGTCCCCAAATGAGGAAGCACGACAGTACACACTGCAGGATTTGCCAGACTTGCCAGGCAAGTGGCAAAAGTGGAGGGAAGTGTAAGGCTCCCCTCCAACCCTTTCCCATGGTGAGCACCCCTTTCGAGCGGGTGGGCATTGATATTGTGGGGCCCCTGGAACCCAAGACAGCCTTAGGCAACAAGTTGATCTTGGTCTTGGTGGACCATGCCACCAGGTACCCGGAAGCTGTCCCTCTCCGGACAATCACAGGCCCCGTGGTGGGCCGTCCATTGATGGGGATCTTTTCCCGCGTGGGGTTCCCCAGAGAGGTGGTCTCCGACGGGGTACCAACTTCATCTCGAAGTACATAAAGTCTTTGCGGGAGGAGTGTGGGGTAACTTACAAGTTCACCACTCCTTACCATCCTCAAGGGAATGGGTTGGTTGAGAGATTCAACCGAACCCTGAAATGCATGATAATGGGACTTGCGGAGCCCATGAGACGGAAGTGGGACGTCTTTTTGCCATGCCTGTTGTTTGCCTACAGGGAGGTACCTCAGAAGTCCTTAGGGTTCAGTCCCTTTGAACTCCTGTACGGTCACCCTGTGAGAGGACCTCTGAGTCTGGTGAAGGAGGGTTGGGAGAAGTCCCCTGGTAAGACCCCCCAGGATGTGTTCAGCTACATGCTGGCCTTCCGCAACCAGACTCAACGCTTCAGGAAACTCGCTCAGGCGAACCTGGAAGCTAGCCAGGAAGAAATGAAAAGATGGTACGACCAGAATGCCACTCTGGTCGAATTTCAACCTGTGCAGAAGGTTTGGGTGATGGCGCCAGTGGAGCCTTGTGCGCTCCAAGACAAGTGGACTGGGCCATATGAGGTGGTGGAGCGATGTAACCTATCTGGTTGACTTGCAGTCTCCCAGGAACCCTTTGAGGGTCCTACATGTGAACCGCCTCAAGCCACACTTTGAGAGGACTGATGTGACAATGCTCCTTGCTACAGATGATGGAATGGAGGAGGAGAGTGACCCTCTTCCTGACCTCCTGTCAGCCCAGGAACAAGATGGGTCAGTGGATGGGGTAAACCTCTCGCCTACCCTGACCCCAGGGCAGCAGAGGGACTGTCGCCATGTGTTGGGTCAGTTCGCCTCCCTGTTCTCCCTGATGCCAGGAGTCACCGATTGGTGCGTCCATGACGTGGACACTGGAGACAGTCTACCTGTGAAGCAGAAATTTTACAGAGTAGCTGACAAGGTCAGGGCCAGCATCAAGAAAGAAGTTTCCAAGATGTTGGCGCTAGGGGTAATTGAGCCCTCCAGCAGCCCGTGGGCTAGCCCAGTGGTCTTAGTACTAAAAGCTGCTGCACCCGGTGCCACTCCAGAACTCCGGTTTTGTGTGGACTACCGTGGGCTCAATGTGGTCACCAAGACTGACGCACACCCCATCCCCAGAGCTGATGAGCTCGTGGATCGGTTAGGCGTTGCCCAGTACCTCAGTACATTTGATTTAACATCTGGGTACTGGCAGATTGCCTTAACTGAGGGGGCCAAAGAGAGGTCAGCGTTTTCAACACCAGAGGGGCACTTCCAGTTCCGTGTCATGCCCTTTGGGTTGAAGAACGCCCCTGCCACCTCCCAGAGACTGGTCAACCAGGTACTGTCCGGGCTGGAGGAATTCAGTGCCGCTTATCTGGATGACATTGCTGTGTTCAGCTCCAGTTGGGAAGAACATTTGCAACACCTCTGTGAAGTGTTGAAGGCTCTGCAAAGGGCAGGCCTCACTATCAAGGCCAGCAAGTGCCGGATAGGGAAGGGATCTGTGGTGTACTTGGGACACCAAGTAGGGAGCGGCCAGGTGGCGCCCCTATCAATCAATCAATCAATCACAGAATTTGTAAAGCGCACTACTTACCCGCGAGGGTCTTAAGGCGCTGGGGGAGAAAAAAGGGGGGGGGTGCTGCTACTGGTCGAACAACCAGGTCTTGAGTAGCCTCCTGAAGGTCAGCAGGTCTTGGGTCTGTCGTAGGCTTAGTGGAAGGGTGTTCCAGGTCTTGGCGGCGAGGTGGGAGAAGGATCTGCCGCCGGTGGTGGTTCTTCGAATGCGAGGGATGGTGGCGAGGGAGAGGTCGGCGGAGCGGAGTTGGCGGTTGGGGACGTAGAAGAGGAGTCGTGTGTTGAGGTAGGCTGGGCCAGTCTTGTGGAGTGCCTTGTGTGCATGGATGAGGAGTTTGAAGGAGATTCTCCTGTCGACGGGGAGCCAGTGCAGGTTCCTCAGGTGGGGGGTGATGTGGCTGTGGCGTGGTACACCGAGGATCAGGCGTGCGGAGGCGTTTTGTATGCGTTGCAGTCGCTTGATGAGCTTGGCCGGGGCTCCCGCGTAGAGGGCGTTCCCATAGTCGAGTCTGCTGCTGACGAGGGCCTGGGTGACTGTTCTTCTCGTGTCTGTCGGGATCCACCTGTAGATCTTGCGGAGCATGCGGAGGGTGTTGAAGCAGGAGGATGAGACTGCGTTGACTTGCTTGGCCATGGAGAGCGTTGAGTCGAGGATGACTCCCAGGTTGCGTGCGTGGTCGGTGGGTGTCGGGGCTGCTCCCAGCGTCGTTGGCCACCAGGAGTCGTCCCAGGCTGAGGGGTTGGAGCCGAGGATGAGGACCTCTGTCTTCTCCGTGTTCAGTTTTAGTCGGCTGATCTTCATCCAATCGGCGACGGCCTTCATCCCTTCATGGAGGTTGGATTTGGCGGCGAGGGGTCCTTGGTGAGGGAGAGGATCAGTTGGGTGTCGTCGGCGTAGGAGATTATGTTGAGGTCGTGCTGTCTGGCGATGCGTGCGAGCGGGGCCATGTAGATGTTGAACAGTGTTGGGCTGAGGGACGATCCCTGGGGTACGCCGCAGATGATCTCGGAGGCTTCGGATCGGAATGGTGGGAGGCGGACTCTCTGGGTTCTGCCGGCGAGGAAGGAGGTGGCCCATTCCAGGGCCTTGTCTCGGATCCCTGCGTCGTGGAGGCGTGCGCGTAGAGTGCGGTGGCAGACAGTGTCGAAGGCGGCGGAGAGGTCCAGCAGGATGAGGGCTGCGGTCTCACCGTTGTCCAGCAGGATCCTGATGTCGTCGGTGGCGGCGATGAGGGCAGTCTCAGTGCTGTGGTTGCTGCGGAACCCCGATTGGGATGGGTCCAGGATGCTGTTTTCTTCGAGGTATTGGGTTAGCTGCTTGTTGACGATCTTCTCGATGACCTTGGCTGGGAACGGAAGCAGGGAGATGGGCCGGAAGTTCTTGAGGTCTCTCGGGTCCGCCTTGGGTTTTTTGAGTAGGGCGTTGATCTCTGCGTGTTTCCAGCTCTCTGGGAAGGTCGCGGTCTCGAAGGAGAGATTGATGATGTTGCACAGGTGGGGTGCGATGGAGCTGCTGGCTTTGTTGAAGATGTGGTGCGGGAAAGGGTCTGACGGGGAGCCGGAGTGTATCGTGCTCATGGTCTTGATGGTGTCCTCGATGTTCACCCTGGCCCAGGCTGGCAGGGGATCGTGGTTGATGGTGTGCGGCGGGTCTGGTGCATCGATCTTCGTTGGGGCTGTCTGGGTGTTGAAGCTGTCGTGGATGTCGGCAATCTTGCGGTGGAAGAAGGTGGCGAGGGAATCGCACAGGGGTTGCGACGGTGGTATGTCGTTGGTGTTGGAGCTGGGGTTGGAGAGTTCCTTCACGATGTTGAAAAGTTCCTTGCTGTTGTGTGCGTTGTTGTCGAGGCGGTCTTTGAAGGAGATTCTCTTGGCGGACTTGATGACGTGGTGGTGGTTACGGATGGCGTCTTTGTGGGCTGCGTGGCTGTCCGGTGCCTTATCACTGTGCCATTTCTTCTCTAGTTTCCGGCAGGTACGCTTGGAAGCTAGGAGTTCTGAGGTGAACCAGCTGGCTCTTTTGGTGGTGTCAGCGTAGGTGGGTTTTTTCAGTGGGGAGAGGGTGTTGGCACAGTCGTCCATCCATCTTCTGAGGTTGCAGGCAGCGTCGTCGGTGTTGGATGGGTCGGAGGGAGGGCTGAGAGCGAGGGTTGCCCGTAGTTGGTCTTCGGTGACTTTGCTCCAGCAGCGGCGTGGGATCTGTTGGGTGCGGTGGTGTGTGGTGGGTTTCTGGAAGGTGAAATGGATGCAGCGGTGGTCGGTCCAGAGGAGTTCCGTGGTGTGGCTGAAGGAGACGTGGGAGCTGGAGGAGAAGATGGGGTCGAGCGTGTGGCCGGCGGAGTGGGTCGGTGTTGTGACGAGCTGGCTCAGACCGAGGTTGGCGAGGTTGTCGATCAGGGTGGTGGAATTGCTGTCGTTCTTGTTCTCCAGGTGAAAATTCAGGTCTCCGAGGAGGATGTAGTCGGTAGAGGTCAGGGCGTGCGTGCTGATGAAGTCGGCGATGGAGTCGCTGAACTGGGGTCGGGGCCCAGGGGGTCTGTAGACGAGGGTGCCTCTGAGGGTGGTGTTGGGGTCCGTGTGGATCTGGAAGTGCATGTGTTCGGCGGTGCTGAGAGTGTTGTCGGTGCTGGTCGAGACCCTGATGGTGTTCTTGTGGACGATGGCGATTCCTCCTCCTACTGCGTTGGAGCAGTCTCTGCGGGTGATCTTATAGCCGTCTGGGATGGCTATGGTGATGTCGGGGGCGGAGGAGTCGTTCATCCAGGTCTCTGTCAGGAAGGCGTCGTCTGGTGATGATGTGTCGAGCAGGTCCCAGAGCTCGACGGCGTGTTTGCGTGCGGAGCGGGTGTTCAGTAGGATGCATCGGAGGTGGTTGCGGTCCTTCTTGGCGGGTGCCTCGGTGGCTCTGAGGCTGGTGTAGCTGCAGTTCCAGCAGGTGAAGGGACCATGGGTGCGTTTCGGGGCGGCCTTGAAGCAGTTGTGCGTCCGTCCGGGGTTGAGAGCGTGGAGTGTGGTGGCATCGTATCGGCGTCGGTCCTCGAGGCTGGTGCCGGGGCGCACGGCCCAGGGGTTCTGGCGCTGGGCGCGGTCCAGGCACGGACGGGCGCAGACGGGCTTGCCTTAGGCGCGCCTTTGGTGCGCCAGCGGCGCGGCGCGCAGCGGCCGCCATATATGGGGAGGTGGGAGGGAGGAGCAGCTGGGAGGCAGGGGCAGCAAATGGGCAGTCAGGGGGCGGGGCCGCAGGGACGCAGCGGCGGGATTGGAGAGAGGCAGCGAGGGGTACAGAAGGCAAGAAGGACACCGGGAAATGGGGGCAGCGAGGGAGACAGAAGGAAAAATGGACAGAAATACAGTGGGGGCAGCGAGGGAGGCAGAGGAGAAAACGGGCACACAGCAATGGGGGCAGCGAGGGTACAGAAGGAAAAATGGACAGAAATACAGTGGGGGCAGCGAGGGAAAAACAGACGAAAAACGGGCACACAGCAATGGGGGCAGCGAGGGTACAGAAGGAAAATGGACAGAAATACAGTGGGGGCAGCGAGGGAAAAACAGACGAAAAACGGGCACACAGCAATGGGGGCAGCGAGGGTACAGAAGGAAAATGGACAGAAATACAGTGGGGGCAGCGAGGGAAAAACAGACGAAAAACGGGCACCGAGGCCACAAGCAGAGGGCGAGCTTACCAGCAGCAGCAGCGGGCAGGACACCACAGGCGGAGCTGTGTGGCGGGGGAGCGACCTACCTGGTAAGGTCAAGGGTCGCTCTCCTCACCGCGCAGCGGCCGCCATATATGGGGAGGTGGGAGGGAGGAGCAGCTGGGAGGCAGGGGCAGCGAATGGGCAGTCAGGGGGGCGGGGCCGCAGGGACGCAGCGGCGGGATTGGAGAGAGGCAGCGAGGGGTACAGAAGGCAAGAAGGACACCGGGAAATGGGGGCAGCGAGGGAGACAGAAGGAAAAATGGACAGAAATACAGTGGGGGCAGCGAGGGAGGCAGAGGAGAAAAACGGGCACAGCAATGGGGGCAGCGAGGGTACAGAAGGAAAAATGGACAGAAATACAGTGGGGGCAGCGAGGGAGGCAGAGGAGAAAAACGGGCACACAGCAATGGGGGCAGCGAGAGTACAGAAGGAAAAATGGACAGAAATACAGTGGGGGCAGCGAGGGAAAAACAGACGAAAAACGGGCACACAGCAATGGGGGCAGCGAGGCTACAGAAGGAAAATGGACAGAAATACAGTGGGGCCAGCGAGGGAAAAACAGACGAAAAACGGGCACCGAGGCCACAAGCAGAGGGCGAGCTTACCAGCAGCAGCAGCGGGCAGGACACCACAGGCGGAGCTGTGTGGCGGGGAGCGACCTACCTGGTAAGGTCAAGGGTCGCTCTCCTCACCGCGCAGCGGCCGCCATATATGGGGAGGTGGGAGGGAGGAGCAGCTGGGAGGCTGGGGCAGCGAATGGGCAGTCAGGGGGGCGGGGCCGCAGGGGACGCAGCGGCGGGATTGGAGAGAGGCAGCGAGGGGTACAGAAGGCAAGAAGGACACACAGCAATGGGGGCAGCGAGGGTACAGAAGGAAAATGGACAGAAATACAGTGGGGGCAGCGAGGGAAAAACAGATGAAAAACGGGCACCGAGGCCACAAGCAGAGGGCGAGCTTACCAGCAGCAGCAGCGGGCAGGACACCACAGGCGGAGCTGTGTGGTGGGGGAGCGACCTACCTACAAGCAAAGATTGATACCATTCTGGCTTGGGAGCCCCCCAAGACCCAGACAGAGGTGAGAGCCTTCTTAGGTCTCACCGGGTATTACAGATGGTTTGTCAAGGGGTATGGCATCATTGTTGCCCCCTTGACAGAGCTGACTTCAAAGAAGCAGCCCAGGAAGGTGATCTGGACCGATGCCTGCCAGACCGCGTTTGATGCCCTGAAAGCTGCCATGTGCACGGCGCCCGTGCTCAAGGCTCCTGATTTCTCCAAAGTTTGTGGTGCAGACAGATGCTTCAGAGCATGGAGTGGGAGCAGTACTCTCACAGTTGAACGACGAGGGCTTGGACCAACCCGGAGCTTTCATTAGCAGGAGGCTACTTCCCAGGGAACAGAGGTGGAGTGCAATTGAAAGGGAAGCTTTTGCAGTGGTCTGGGCGCTGAAGAAGCTAAGGCCCTACTTGTTTGGGACTCTTTCTGGGTTCAGACAGACTACAGGCCCCTCAGATGGTTAATGCAAATGAGGGGTGAGAACCCAAAACTGTTGAGGTGGTCCCTCTCCCTACAGGGAATGGACTTTACGGTGGAACACCGCCCTGGTACAGAACACGCCAATGCTGATGGTCTGTCCAGGTTCTTCCGCCTTAGTGATGAGAACTCCCAAGAGGGTGGGTAGTTCTCCCCACTTTTCAGCTGGAGGGGACACGTGTTAGACCTGGCATCCTTGGCGTGGTTTCCCCTGACTTTTTGCCTCTACCTCCTGTATTTTTGACACTGTGCTGGAATTCGTTTTTGCTGGTTTAGATGCTTTGGGCACTTTGCCACTGCTGATCAGTGCCAAAGTGCAAGTGCTCCCTGTGTAAATTGTTATTATGATTGGTTATCCATGATTGGTATATTTGTTTTACCAGTAGGTCCCTAGTAAAGTGCACGGAGTGTGCCAGGGCTGGTAATTCAAATGCTACTAGTGGGCTTGCAGCGCTGATTGTGCCACCCACATAAGTAGCCCTAAAATGATGTCTCAGGCCTGCCACTGCAGTGCCTGTGCACAGTTTGTTAACTGCCATGTTGACCTGGTCAGTGTACCCACTTGCCAGGCCTGACCCTTCCCTTTTCTTACACATTGGACACCCCTATGGTAGGCCCAAGGTACCCCCCTGGGCAGGGTGCAGTGTATGTGAAAGGTAGGACATGTACTAGTGTGGGTAACATGTCCTGATAGTGAAATACTGCCAAATTCGTTTTTCACTTTTGAAAGGCTATCTTGCCCATAGGACAGAATGGGGAATGCTGTGTAACATGTTTACCTGCATATCTTCCCATAGGAGCAAGGTAGAAAATTGGAGTCTGGTATCCCTGAACTCAGAATTTAATAACACATCTTTTAGTAAAGATGATTTTTAAATTCTGTGTTTCAAAATAGCACTTTTAGAAAGTGGCTATTTTTTTGTTCAACCTTTCTGTGTGCCTCTGCCTGTTTGTGGATTGACAGTCTGCTTTGAGAGTGACAGGGGCTGGGGTGGCTCCAGGAGTCTGGGTGAGTCAGCACTAGGCTGAATAGACCTCTCTGCATTTGGAGTGGTGGGAGGAGTAGCACCTGGGCCTGAATAAGGCTGTGCCTGCCTTCCACAATGCTGGCTCCACCTCCTGCGTTGTGTCTGTTGGCCCTGGCCCACACTCACAAAGGAAGAAGATGTGCACTAGCAGAGGGCACCCAGAACTGGTTTGGACTGGGTCCAGGACCCCTCACACATAGAGAACAAAGACTTTTGGGGTATAAATATGAGAGCTGAAACCCCTGAAAGTTAGACTACTTTGGAATCAAGAAGGAACCTTTGCTGAGGAGAAAAGCTGAAGAGCTGAAGGAGAAGTACTGCCCAAGTGTGTCTAGTGTTGGCCTGCAGCTGCTATTTCTGCCAAAGGAAGGAGAAGGACTTTGCTGTGTGCTGTGTCCCCTCTGCTTGAAGAAAGGACCTTGCTGTGTGCTGTGTCCAACTGAAGAGAAGTCTCCAAGGGCCTGAGAAGAGCTGGCCTCCTGTTTCTGAAGTCCCAGGCACAAAAGGACTTCACCCCCAGCTCCCTGAACTTCCTTGCTGGGAGTTCCAGTCTGCCAGGAGGGCCTGCAACTGTGTGTGAGGCCTTTTTGCTGGTGGGAGCTGGAAGCGCGACGCAACGAGAGAGAAGCGTGACGCCGCCGCAGCAGCCGCTGTCGCATCATCGAGGAAGCGTGTCGCCGCTGCTGCTGTTCGCCGTTGCATCACCGGAGAAGCGTGCCGCCACCAAAGAGGGTGCCGTCGCATCACCGGAGAAGCGTGTCGCAGGGCCATCGCATCGTTGAGGAAGCGCGCCGCCGCTGATCGCCGCCGCAACACCGGAGAAGCGTGTCGCCATCACCGAGGGTGTCGTCGCATCACCGGAGAAGCGTGTCGCAGGGCCTGTCTTGGCTCAGAAGATCACCGAATTCGCTGCACGGCCTTCGGGCGTGCACGCATCGCCTCCACGTTGTCACATCGCACCGGATCGTCTCAACGCACCGAGGTGCCATCTTGTCGCATCGGAACCGGAGCGCAGGAAGAATCAACGCATCGCCTTCTCTGCGCCCCCTTTTGTTTGATTTGCGTTACGCATCCCAGGTACTTTGAGACTAAAGTGTCGCATTGATCATCTACAATTTTATTTTTGCAACAACCCTTTTTAAAGACATTCTACTGAGTTTCTGTATGTTGGATTTTTGTCGTGTTGGTCTTGTTTAGTTTAGATAAAGATATTTTATTTTTCTAAACTGGTGTGGTGTCCATTTGTGGTGTTTTCACATTGTTACTGTGAGTGTTGGTACAAATACTTTACACATTACCTTTGGGATAAGCCTGTCTGCTCGTGCCAAGCTACCAAGGGGGTGAGCAGGGGTTATCTAAAGTGTGTATCCGCCTTACCCTGACTAGAAGCAAGGGTCCCTATTTGGTCAGAGGTACCTACCTCTGCCAACTAGAGACCCCCATTTCTAACAGGGATGGTCTGAAAGGAGTTCCTCGAGGCTTTCAAGGAAGTGGCTTACCAACTCTGTCATTGCTTTCCTTTGAGCGTTCAGATAGCAATTGACCAAAATCAAACCCATTTGTTTACATTTGATTTCCAGGCCCTGTATCTGGACCTCTTGGGCTGCCTTATATTTTTTATCAAGAGCCTTGGCTTCTAAATGGGCAGCATGCTTAATAAAAATTGATAGACCCCACAACGGGTGTCCAAAAAGACTGGAACGAGTTGCTGCAGTAAAAATCTCGTAGAAGCCCGGGAAGGCCGTGAGGACCTGAGCCCAATTTTCTTGGAAGCAACGGATGTCGCCGGTATTCAGGTAGAGCCGCCCTTCTCTGCTTCCGGTGAGTTTTTTAAGCCCTGCCACATTCCATAAAATTATTGAAAGCTTATAATTTCATTTTCGTGCTATTTTACTTGAGCTCCATAGGTTTGATAAGGCACTGGTTTTAAATATTCATGCTGTTTGACATATGCTCCAGTCAGGGCTGGGATATGAAACCTAATGTTCTGTGGGTGAGATTTGCCCCCTGCCCTGCCACTTGACCAATGCCTTTTATGGGGGAGAATCTTACCTCTCTCTGATTTAACGTATGTACAATCTTAATGCTCTTGATCCTTTGATTTCCTCTGGTTTCCAACTTCTGCTTCCACCTGACGTGCCCTTTGTGTTGGTTGCCGTATAGGTGGGTTTGATAGGACATACAGATACTTTGGAGGAATAGGTTTATCCAAATCTATCCCCCAGTCTGCAAAGGTATTTCTTCCTCCCCACACTACATCTCTCAAGGCCGCACTCCTCCAAGCTGTTCTCGAGACTTCCCCTGTGGAGTTCAAACATGGAGGGTCAAATTGAACCTGTATCATATCCTCTGAGGTAATATGTTTGAGGGCAGGGATATGACTGCACAGTCTCAGCAGGTTCCCACAGTTGAGCATTTCCTGAGGGCCCTTGGGACAGAACCTGGGAATGGAAACTATTTCAGGGGGATCACTGCCATTCACTCCCGGGCAGACCAATTGGGCAGGTTGAAGCGGCTCCAGATTAATTAACGGGGATCCCAATTTTCCCTCATATCCTCCGCCTTTTTACAATTGTATGGTAGCCCACAGTTCAAATTCCAATCAGGGTGACTGAAACCTGGATTGTTACATGAACTCATTGTTGCCGGCTCAAAGTCCCGGGGCCAATGCAGTGTTCCCTCTCCAACAGGTATTAGGGTTTCCCAGAGTATTCCTCCCATAGCAGGGATCTGGATTGAGGTTCCTTGAATGTGGCCATAACTTACCGGTTTTCGGGGTTCCAACAGCTTTGCAACTGTGAGGGGATCCCCAGTTGTAGTCTCTAAAGTGTAATCCTGAGATGAAACTGGGCCATGTACGTCCGGTCCCTTCCATACTGCCTGTGCACTTACATCATTAACACTTTGAGACTCTTCCTGACGCTGACCAGAAATATCAGACAGGGAGCCAAGGGTAGGACCTAATGTCCCTGGAGCTGTTTTTGTGGGCAGGTTGACCTGTATGATTACTTCCTTGACATTTGGCTAACTGGGCAATTCCAGATCTTCAAAAGATGTCTGCCGAAGCTTAGCCTTACTTGCCTGCCCAAATATTGGATACAAATTAGTAGAGTTGCATGAAGATAGCTTTGACGTTGCTCTTTTTAATAGACGTTGCTTATTAGTTTGCTTTTTTAATTTCTTGTTTGCTCTCCTTGAAAGACTTGACCCGATGGAGATGGCTACTAAACTGGAATCTTGAAAATCCAAGACTTGGCCTCTTGCAGTTGGAGAGTCACTGGAAACCAATTTCCCTTCCTGCTCAGACTTCCCTTCTTGTGAGTCAGCACATGCGTCTAACTGTATACAGACTGTATTAAATTGCGTTGCTGATAGTTCAACCCCCCCAACTGAAACCTTCAGGGGGTCTTCACAAGCTCCCTGCTCATCCTTCATTGCCGATATCAGCTCCTCCGAAGTATTACTTATATCCTGAAAAGATGTCTACGGTCTTGCAGTATTGGCCTTACAGCACTTCACCAATGTGCCCAAGACCTCTGTGAGGGTGCTGAGCTTATTGATAATGGGAGAACATGGGCATAGTTTCACCTTCTGTAGAGTACTTAGTTTAATGTCCAGTTCGGTTACTTTTCTCCCTAGATCAGCCTGATGCGTTGCCAATGACTAAAGCAAGTCTATCTGGAGCTCCATTTTACTGGATTGCCAGAGAAGAGCCCTGGCTATTGTATCCTGTAAGGTGCTTATGTCCACCAGCATTGGTGTCTTATGGGAGATCAAATCTGAGATTGGAGAGTAATTGCTCACACTCCGTCCCAATGTTGGGGTTTGGCGGAGCGTGTCCTCTATTTGGGCCTCAAAGGCAGCTAAAAATGGGTTTGAGAGATTGCCCAGCTCATGACCTATACACTCTCATCCGGTCGCAGATGCAATGATAGATGGTGAGTTTATTGCTGAATTTACCGATCAGTTAGTTATTGTAGCAGCTATTGCGCTTATGAGTATTGGAGAAACAGGAGGGCTCCATGGATCATTGGTTGGAAGGACTTGGGCTGATAAGCTTTTGTTAGTTGTCGATACTGTAAGTTGATTACTGCTTTCGTGATTGATAATATTAGAATCCAGGTACATATTGATGCCTTCTTGCACCCGTTTTTCTCTATGGTAAGTTGAACTGATGCCTATAGTGATGGCTGAGGTGCTCTGCCTCAATTCATGGAGCCTTAATATGTCCCCCATCGACTCCTCATTTGTTAGCATCGGGCATGATTGCAAGCGCCAATTTTTATTGCCCATGCCATTGGTAGATAGTGACTAATACTGTGCAGGCTAGATGCTGGAAAAAGGGAGGGCCCTGGGCCCATGCAGTCTGAGACAAGTGAGCCGCGAAAACGCCGGGAGACAAGGTTCATGCGAAGTTTCTCCGGCGATGTGGCGTGTGACGTCAGAGCGCCCTCGTCCACATCAAAAATATGGTATAGAGAAAGCGTAGCAATCGCAACTCATACTTCAACTGTAAACTGTGAGTGAAACTTCTTATGGGGCATATACTTTCTCAACAACCTAATACAAAAGCTCACATCAAAGTTTGTACTTCAACCATAAATTGACTCAATATCAAGATGAAAAACCCACAGACTTGAGAAATGATCCTCCAAACTGCAGGAAATGAAACACCGAAGCAGCACCCTGTTAAACGCATCCAGAAATACGAATTGTGAAAAGCATACCAATTTCTTCGAGAATCACACATAAAATTGCAATTTTATAACAGTGTTTCCGCATCCAGCCTCCTCACAGAGTGAACAAAAAAAAGAAGAAAACAAAAAAAGAAACCTAAACATATTTAGACTCAGATGCACAAAGTTTTTGTGTTGGGTTGCGTCACTTTTTTAATGCAGCCGGACGCAAAATAATTTTGAGTATTTAAAAAGCCTTACAAATGTTGATTTAGACAGCTTGGTAAGAAAATGCAACACAAAACAGTGCATTGAGCTGCCTTGCGTTGATTTGCATCTGGTAGGAATTCCATTGGTGGTGCATGGGTGTTCCTGTGCATCCACCCATGGATTTTGACACAAACTCATAGTTATAAAGAGCTATAGACATGGGTTTGCACCAAAATGGTGTGCCTACCTGAGACTAGCGTAACAAGGAGAAATATCTTTATTTCTTCTCGTTATTTTTTCTTCTGCATTCTGCAGCACACATGCAAAGAGGCAAAAACCTCCAAGGATAGGTTTTGTGCCGGAAAGTGCCCCTTCCTCTACAAAACTATCCTCACCATAACACAGATAGCAGTGCACTACGGCGCAGGGGTGCCTGCGTTGGCGCTAGACAGTCCAAAGTGCTCCAGCACATGGAGAGAGCACAACTACATTTCCTTAACGATATGACACAGTTATCCTCTCTTCAGGTGAAGCAACGTAGTACAGCAACTTTGTTTGCTGCGCTGTGTACACCACTTTCTTGTACATATGCCCCTTTGTTACTCGTTTACCAAAAAGTAGCAAATCTGCATCCAAAAATAATTCCATGGCAGTCATAGGCTTGGAAAGCTACACCAGTCTCAAGTTTTCAGGCATACTAGTAGTAATCAAACACACAAAAGGTGATGGGACAAATATTTGCAAATAGTCTGACTACTGGCAGCCTCTCAGGGTAGAATTCAAAACCATTGTTTTTCACCCACTGTGCCACTCTAGACAGAGGGCTTGATTTAAGATTTAGCAGATGAAGTAAATAAGACATGTGGTGGAGGATTTTAGCACCTTTACTTTGCCTGTCAAACTTAGAGATGTTCCCAAACCCGGACGACATCTCTATACAATGGCAGAAATTGCTGTCAAGTTGGTGCCTGTCAAAGTAGGAAAAGTTTAACAAACCGCTCAAACATGACAGCTGGCTATCAAACTTTTCTCAAGTTTTTTTATTTTTCAATAATAAACTCTCAAAGTGGGAATTTGTTTTTGAAAAATAAAAATAGAACACTAATAACCCCACACCAGTTTTCTTACATGGTGTGGGGGTCTTTTTTTTATTGGCCCTCGCATCCAGGATATACCTAGTGGTGAGTAGCAGTAAAAAAAAAAAAAGCCATTTGACAAGCCACTCTAAATAGGGTGGACGGTCAGATGGCTTACTTCCGATGGCACCTACTCCGTCAGGCTGTTGAAAGAAATTTTGCCCTGAGAGTACACTTTACTACATTGACACAAAACATGCAGTCTTCTCAACTCAAAATCAGGGTAGTTTGGCTGGCAGGGCACATTTTTACAACAGAGCACTTGTCCTCACGGTAAATCAGCCCCAGAGGCCCACCTAATGCAAATCAGTACGGATCCCACGCCTCATGGGACAGTCCATCTTAATCCTTCGTCACCTCGCACAATCCCCCTGTGGCCTACTACTTTTTCAGTTGGGAAATTTGAGATTCACACTCCCGAATCTCACTGACTAATCTACACCACTGTGTCTGATTATGTGCTTCTCAACAGTCTCTAAATTGCTGGTCTAGGGACTAGGAGGAGGGCAATAACTGCCATTAAAGGAAGTAAAAAGGATCTTCGACCCAGATTTACAAAGAAGTAACACAATGCAATCAGTGCTTAATTTGAGCCTGTGGTTTCGGTGCTCGGCACCGGTACCTAATTGTCAAGACCTCACTTATGACAGTTTGCCACATGCTGGCGCTGCTCATCTAATTTAGAGATGAGCAGAACAATGGTTGCTTATAAATACAATATACATTAAAAATTACTAATACCTGCCTCCCCAGCCATTCCTTTAGCTTTGGGGACCTGGAATAATCTGAACTGTCACACTTGCAGGCGAGAGAGATGGTTAGTAGTTGTTTTGGCAGCGATGACAGGGGCGATGGGTGGCGCAAGCTGCAGTGGCCTCCTTGTCAGGGCCCTGGCACTTATTATTTTACAAATTAAGCACTGAATGCAATGCAGCAAGTAAAATTGCTGTGCTGCATTCTGTGAAAGGGAGAGAACAGAACAGCACCATATCTACTATTATGTGGCACTGTTCTCCTCCTTCTCCCTGCGCTGGCACACTTTTGCCTGCCATGCCGCAGCGCAGACACCCTTGCACCATAGTGCAAGGGAGTCTGCCATGTGCAAAGCCTAGTTTTTTTTTTTACTGAAAGTGGTCCCTTCCAGTATGCAAACTGTCCTTTAAGGCTTTTTCCACTTTGTGTGCGTTCTGTGGAATGTATGACACACAAAAAGAGGCAAAAACGAGGAGAAATTAGAACATTTCTCCTCATTATGCCTGTTTTGAGGAGGTGTAGGATTTTGGTGCAAATCCCTATCTAATTCTTTGTAGATAGGGATTTAAGTAAAAAAATCATGGGTGGCTGCATGGGAATGTCCGTGAAAAACGCATGAAACACACACTTGAACAAAGAAACCCAAGGCAATGCATTGAAAATCATTGCTTTACTGTGGGCTCATGATCTGAGTTGGTTTGTAAATCCCACCTGGCCACTCTGTGCCTGGTTTGTGTTACAAAAGTAACACAAATCATAAATTAAGGGGCATATTTCCAATATTTTGGCATAGGTCAGTGCCACAAGCCTCCTAGCTGCGCTGCTATACGTCAAAAGAAAAAAGAGAGGAATGCGCCCTAACTACAAGATACAAGCAAAAAGAACAAATGATGGACGGAATGCTGAACAATGCAAACATTCACCCCCAGTCACAAAGATCTGGTTTTAATCCATTTTTTTTGCTCACCACGCCACCCCACTTTGGACCCAGCCATGTGCAAATCAGTCTTACTCTTGACCCTGCTCCTCATGGGAACAATCTAGCCTGAACTGCCAACCCAGGACCGCCCTGGACCAGAAACAAGCATCCTGGGACCAGTTTCAGGGTATCACCCCTCAACAGCCAGGCTAGCTTGACTCCTGGGGCACAGTGAGCACAGGACCCACGTCTGGGCATACCCTTCCCACTTAGGGTGACAAAATCAAAAGAACAAATGATGGACAGAATGCAGAACAATGCAAACATTTCCCCCAGGCACAAAGATCTGGGTTTAATTGCATGATACAGCGCATTCCTATTCTTTCTGCCAGCCCCAGTGCACAAACTGATGCCGTACGCCAATGCAGGCACCCTTGCACCATGGTGCAAGGGTGTCTGTATTGTTGGCATGATTGTTTTTTGTGCAGGAAGAGACACCTTCCTGCACAAAAACATTAAATTGCGGCGCTTTCCTTGTTCCATGTGTACTGCAGAATGCTGCACATGTAGAAAGAGGAAAAAGCGAGGAGAAATCTAAACATTTCTCCTCATTACTCTTTGCTTTGGGAGGCGTTAGTTTTGGTGGTGCCCCAGATTTCCACTATGTTGTAGATCTGGGGCAGTGTCAAAAACCATGGGTGTCATGTGGTAACACCCACAGCAACACACAGGGACCCCTTCCAAGCCATCCAGGAGTGGCTTTGTGTGGCCTTGTAAATATGGACCAGCACACTGCACCTCCAAAGCAACACAAAAGTGACGTTCCAACAGCATAAATGTGCCGCAGGGGCATTGTAAATATGCCCCTAAGTGTCTGTAAATCAGGGCCTTATGGTCCTGTTCAATTTCTGTTTCTGCAGCTGCCTTCAGCACCCTTGAAACTAGGAATGGTAAGAACAGTGCCAGAGGTACCAAAGGACAGCCAGCATAGCAGCTGCTTTCTCTTGTAATACTTCAATGCTGCTCATGCTGAGGCAGAGTCTCACCATAATGGATGGAATAACTTGCAAGATTTGCCTACAAGAGATGGGATGTTCACTCACTGAATCGTCCATCTGATTGGCCCATTATGAACTGCTGCCATTCAGGGAGTGCTAACTTCAGAGCCCAGTTACACCACGAAGATATTACTGCTTATGTACTAAAGTAATATCTTAGGCCTTGATTATGAGTGCCCCTGTATCAGAGGTGATAATTAACTGAGATGTTTGAAATTTATTGAGTTCAATAATTATTGCCTAATGGGAGTAACATGCATCCAAAATCCACATGTTTGGGTATTTAGCAGGTATTCCCCTCAATGTCTTAATGCTTTGCTTTATTCATGTGTCTTTTAGCCCTTGTTGAGATGGGACTTCAGTGTACGTGTGTCTCTTGTGGCCTGCTGGTGGAGTTGTCTGTCTCTTGGCTTGCCAGTTGAAGCTGACAGGCCATATTTGTGTGGTAACTCCGGTGAGCACACAACTATTTCTGCTTCAGGTGTTTTTGTATTCAAATATTTTTATTGTATTTGGAGTAAAAGAAATACAATCAAGGTAAACAGCAATACATAAACCAAAATAGATGAATACATGCAAAAAGTTAATAAGTTAAGAAGTGTTACATGACAAAGAGTATTCGTATTAGGATGATGATGGAACAAAATTATTGTATGAAAATGACCATGTACATATTGACAGAGAGCAAATATTTCAAAGTCAAAAAATGATAAATATCATCCCAAAGTAAAGGGGTCAGAACAAAGACCACCATATAACACAGTAATATCATGTGTGGTAGAGTGTGTATCACTTGATACATGAGATATATAGCACAGGGGGATGAAACTAAAGAGGGGAGGGAAAGAGTAAAAGGGGAGGAGGAGAGGATAGTGGGGGCAGGGGGATACAATGGGACATCTGCTTCACTTATAATGATAAAATCAAGAGAGGGACCCAAAAGGATGCTGCGCTACCAACCCCCAAGCAGACAGGTCCACGTAATTGTCCAGAGATTGCCATACATTGTTAGCGACTGGAGGTGTAGACTGATTACCTTCAATAAGTGTATGGACTCCTCGAAGGTATCAAACACACAGAGGAGTAGAGAGTGGTGAAAAATTTGTGATGGCACGTGCTTGGTGTGAAAATACTGCCCTCACACGTAAGTTTATTTCTGGACCCTCCGGCCAGGATTAAAAACGTGAAGGATGGTGGTGACAGGAAGAAAGTAATGAGCTCCTACACCCCTCCTTAGAGTAATGTTAAAACTGGCGGGAAATAAGGAGAGACCCCCTGTAGTCACACTTGCATCAAGGTGGGTGCTCCTCCCTTTCGGCACTTATCCGATCCCGCCGTGAAGGTCTTACTCTTGTGGAAACTTGTACTTCGGGAGAGTGTTACATAGGGGATCCCTCGGTGCGGGAACAAGTTGTTCCTGGCCAACCTTATTTCAGGTAATGAGGGTATTTTAACAATTGGGATCAGAAAGGTCCTGACGAATTCCCGTGTGACCCTATATCCCGGGCACAATTACGAAGGCAGAAACATGTCAACATATTGGCAGTAAGGAGGGGTGTAGGAGTTCATTATTTTCTTCCTGTCGCCACCATCCTTCACGTTTTTAAACCTGGCCAGAGGGTCAAGGAATAAACTTACGCACAGAGACACCTCCGAGCTAGTTTTAATCTTCACTGCACTTTTTCTTTCGGTGATCCCAATATATTTTGACTTATTATTTCTGTATATTTTAAATGTTATGTCTTGACTTCCACACCCTATTGCTCCACCCCAGGCATTGGTCTGCGCAGGGGTGTACTGAAGCATCCCTATGATGAAGCATGTCACAGTTTTGTGAGTGAGGGCAGTATTTTCACACCAAGCACGTGCCACCACAAATTTTTCACCACTCTCTACTCCTCTATGTGTGTTTGAGTTTGTGGATAGGGTGGCCGGAGTAGAGGAGTTAGCCTCTCACCCCTTCTCTTTGTGTAATACACTCCTCGAAGGTATGACACCCATACCCACCAAGTGTGATATGATAGAAGATGAAAGGATTTCCATTCTGGGAGTATAATTTTGACTGGGATGGATAAGAGCAAATCTAATAGTTCCATATCTATATTATCAAGAGGTAGACGAGCAACTGCAGCCCATGGACCCAGCATAATCATAGAAAAGGAGAGGATGATAGGTATATTAAAGATTATAGACAAATGTTTCTGTATAGGGACCTAAAAGGAATCTTGTAGTGTACATTTAAAAAACATATGTTGATGAGTGCCCGATTCTAGATTACAATTCCAGCATAGATCATTATCTCTTAGTTTCAGTTTGTGTAAGCGAGCAGGAGTCCAATGTAGGAGATTCATTGTGAAAAATTTGGACTGAATCAGTGATGGAGCAATTTTGTTACGAAGGGATAATTTCCAGATCAGCTGCCAGGTATCGTGGGAGATGTGTTTGAAGACATCCTCCTCAAAATGGGGAGACTATTTAACACAAGTATTGTAGATTGTGGAGACTATGGAGCAGAGAGGAATGTATACATTTTGGAGGCTATATAGCCCGAGCATAGCCACATGGCAAGAAGTGAAACAGCAATCGAATCTGTAGAATGGACTACCTTAGAAAGTTTAACTTTGAGTTTTAGGAAAATATAGAAATCCATGATACTGAGATTATGTTTTTTAGCCAGGAGGGAAAAGGGGAGAGGATCGGGATTAGTATCATCGAGGTCTCTAATCTGATACCTTTAGAGGCCCACTGAGAAGCCGTATTAAGTTCAATATTAGTAGTGAGTTTAGGATTGAGCCATAAAGAAGTCCATCTGGACTTATGAATGGGTTTTGAGAGTCTTCTATCAAGGTATTTTAAAGCACTAACCCTATCTGACAGATTACACAGAGAATGTGCTATTGTAAATTTTGACATTGTGAGAAGGGAGAAAGTGCTAAAAGGAGAGCACAAGTCTCGTTCTATATGTACCCACGGTAGAATATAATTAGAGTCTGGTAAAAACAAAATTGCTCCTTGGGCCGCTAGGAAGGATAATTGGTATAAGTTTCAGTCCGGGAGGTTACAACCTCCTAATTCGAGAGGTTTCCTAAGACATTTGTAGGAAATTCTAGCCCTCTTATCGCTCCATAGAATCCCCGAGGTGAGTATATAAATTTCATGGAAGAAAGATGATGAAAGTTTTAAAGGAAGTATAGAAGACAGGAAATTAATAATTGGAGTTATCATTTTGAGGGCTTGTAACCTACCCCAACAGGAAATATATTCAGGTGACCAGGACGACAAGAGATCTTTAATCTCATTTATTGTGTGAGATTAATTGTAGAGTACAGTATCTGTAAGGTCTCTACAAAACCAGATCCCCAGATATTTAATGCGTGTGGATTGCCATTTAAAACCTGAATCTCCTGAATGTGAGGGAAGACACAATGGATTTAGGGAGAACACTTCCGTTTTCTCCTTATTAGGGGTATACCCAGAGACAACTGAAAAATCACAAATAATGTTAAATATAGAATGGATCGCTGATTCAATGTCTTCAGAAAAAATAAGAACATCGTCCACGTAAGCAGCTGTTTTAAGGTTGTGTTCTCCATACTGGAACCCTTTGATCTCAGGATTTACGTTAAGTACGCGGAGAAGTGGATCGAAGGATAAAAGAAAGAGTGGGGGTGAAAACGGGCACCCTTGTCTTGTTCCTTGATGAAGTTCAAAATAAGGGGATGTTATACCATTAATTCTAATATTAGCCTTAGGTTGCGCATAAAGGGCCATGACCATATTGATAAAGGAGTTGCCACGGTTGTGTGACTCTAAAACCGAATGTAAAAAAAGGCCAAGATACCTTATCAAATGCCTTTTCTGCATCAAGGACGATCACTGCAGATGGTAGAGAAGAGAGTTTTGCTTTTTCTAGAATGTGACCGAACGTACAAATATTATCCCTTGCAAACCTACCCTTAACAAAACCCGTTTGTGAACCATGGATAAGGTTGGGAATGTGACTTTCCAATCTATTAGCTAAACTTTTTGCAAACATTTTTGCTTCCATATTTAATAAAGAGATGGGACGAAAGTTCTTTGAATCAGAGTGATCTTTGCCTTCCTTAGTTATGACTACTATAGTGGCTTTGGTGGCCGTACCCGAAACGTTGCCCGATAAAACATAATGGTCAAAAACCCCCTTAAGATATTTGATGAAGGAGGAAGTAAACATCTTATAAAAGGCAATGGTAATACCGTTCAGTCCAGGAGCTTTCTCAGAACGAGTAGCTTTAATAGCTTGAGAAATCTCCTGTATTTCAATTGGTTTACCTAAAGTAACTTTGTCGTCATCTGATATAGTAGAGATAGGAAGAGAATTGATAAATTGCTGGCAAGATAGCTTAGTACAATTTCCTTAAGGGGTATATAATTTTTCATAAAAATCTCTAAAGACTTCAAGAATTTCTTGGGTATGAAACTTCTTCAAGCCATTTTTATCAGTAATGTGGGTAATTTGTGTGGAGTTAGTATTACGGTATTTAAGAGTAGATGCTAACAATTTACCGGCTCTATTACGTAACAATAATTGACGTGATTTCTGAGCATGCACTCCAAGATAAGCTCTTTTGCTAACTATGGAATTTAAAGAATATTTTAATTGCTTAATATCCTGCAGAAGAGATTAATTGCTAGTATGTCTATAAAGTTCCTCTTTATGTTTAATTTCATCTCCTAAAGATTGGAGAGCTCTTCTTATGTCGCCATTCCTTTTAGAATTTTTTTTAATAATGTGACCCCTTATGGCACACTTGAATGTGTCCCAAAGTATTATCAGGGAATTCACCGATAATTTGTTTTCTTCGAAGAACTGAGCAATCTCATTATTGAGTTCCTTGACCTCAGCATCACCCTCTAAATTTCTGTATTTAGATGCCAATTACGGGTTCCTTTTGTATCTGTAAGGCTAAGAATGGATAACGAAACTGCTGCATGGTTGGAGACAACTATTGGGTGAATCATAGCATTCGTTGTATTTTTTAAAAGAGAAGCATCAACAAGAAGGCAGTTGATACGAGAAAAGCTTGAATGGGGTGAAGAGACTAACGTAAACTCACAACCCATAGGATTATGAAGTCTTCAGGCATCCAGAAGATGATGTGAAGAACACATACTAAGCAATTGTTTATGTGCTTTGGGGGAGTCTAAATTTATATGCAGAGTTCCTATCTAAAATAGGATCCAAAGGAAGGTTAAAATCTCCTCCAACAATTGTTTTAGAACTTTGTGGAATGTCATCAAGTTTTTGTTTATCGCACGCCAGAAGTCAGGGTCATCTGTATTTAAAACGTATGAATTCATAATATATAAATCCTCAGACCCATTAGTCAGTGTTGTAAGTAACCATCTCCCGCTAGTGTCATGTTCAGCTGAAATTATAGATAAGCCAGATTTTTAGAGATAAGAGTAATAACCCCATTTTTCTTCCCAGTAGCTTCAGAGCACGTTACAATTAACACCCATTCTCTTCTCATAAGAAGGGCTTCCTTAAAGTCTATCTTATTCTCTTGGAGTAAAATCAAATCGCCAGATAGACTCTTACAATAATCCAAAATATTAGCCCTCTTTACTGGGTGATTCAAACCTTTAACATTAAGAGAAACTGTGTTTATACCAGTCATTTGTATATATAGCTTGCGGGCAGAAGATAAACCAAGAGGGCTCAATCGTTCTCCAGATTATCGGAGCAACATCCAAGCCATTTCCCACCAGGGGATGTCTGTAAAAGACATATTGCATGGGGAAACAAACATGGGTGAGCAACAGCAACAGCTGCCATCACCGGAACAGACTACTCCATCAGGGAGTATCAGTAGAACAGGAGAAACAGCGGAACAAATGTTGGCATTGTAAATGTATAACTAACGGTTTGCATGATCACATCAGTCATGTATCAGGATTGGTACATCAAGCAATTGTGTAATAGTTAAGTATGATGTGAGCAACATGTATATAAAAAGATGATATTCAATAAGTAAACTAGCAATAACATTTATAGCGTATATATCTCGCCCTCACAGCTGCAAACATTCATATAAGTTCTAGTGCTATACTTACAGTATCATCATAAACTAGCTATATGCCATAAGGCAATATGTAACCGTATGCAACAAATTTTGAAGGTGCATCTTCACAATGACATAACATTTAATTGGAGCAGCGCATAGGAACATTTATTTCAGAAACCATTAGAGATTGGGCCACTACTGTCCACAGCATTGGAAGCAGAACATGGTGGATATACATAGCATCAAGGGCCCATATGTATGTGTCAGAGCAATTCATTAATGACAAGTAAATAATATATATCTATATAGAGACTAACTTTTTATTCAAAAATATCTGAAAAAAAAATCAAAGGGCAGAATACTTCCCTATAATAAGATAAGCTATCAAAAGAGGCACATGAACAAGCAATGCTGAAAAGAGTTACCATCAACATGTTGAACGATTAGAGCCATTTCTTCAATATTCCAATATTAGTCACATCGAAAAAATAACATCATGACCAACGAAATTCAAATGGATGTATATGCCTGTAGAAAGACCAACCCAGATGAGCCCCCCGCCACATACCACCACATAACATCATATAAGAAGCTCCTAAAGAAGTATGGCTTTAAATAATCTCAACATATGTATAACATAACAAAATATAAAATGTCTAAATCTGACCTGTGCAGAATACAAAATGAATCAAAGCAGTAATAGCAAGCAATTTCACGTAAGAAGCCGCTGTACATGGTACGGTGAGTACTACCTAGAATAATAAGAGAAAGTTACATAAAATCCTGTAATTCGTAAAATATGCAAAGATAGAACCAGATGCTATTGAGCGACAAAAAAGATATGGTTTATCATGGAAATGTAGGGAGCAGATCAGGTCCATATGAATGGCTAGGACCATGACATACCAGGTAGAGAGTCCGAGTCTATCTGAGATTCAGAGTGATTATCCAAAAAGGTTGAGAGGTCTGCATGTTCATAAAAAATCTGTGAGTGGCCTTTGAAAATTATCTGGAATCTTGAGGGGCCTGAGAAAGAATATGGGATTCTCATATCAGTAAGCCTTCTGCGCAGATTAAGGAAGCCTTTTTGACGGATTACGGTATCTCTGGCAAAGTCTTGTGAAATATACATTTTGTAACCCTCACATTGAGTCGTCTTAATCTTCCTCATTTGTGCTAGGATTTGATCTGTGTGTTGGTTTCACAATGGTTTGAAAATCAGTGGTCTTGGGGACGACATTTGTTTTGGCTTAAAAGTTGGAACTCTGTGCGCTCGTTCTATTTCAAAGTCTTTTTTGAAAGAGAGTTGCAGAATACTTAGGATCTACGATATCAAGAAGTCAGTCACTGAGGGAGCAATATTCTCAATCCCCCCCGGCAACCCAAAAATACTGAGATTACTTCTCTGATTACCATCTTCCGGGTTTGTTAGATCTCTCCTTAAAGACGAGCTAGAGCGTTCCAGACTCTTGATTTGCTTTGCTTGCTTATTCGTGTAATCTTCCACATTACTTATTCTTGTTTTGGCATTAGACACACATATTGAGAGTTCTGTAAAGTCATTACGAATCCTTGCCACCTCCACTTGAAGTACATCAGTATTGGTTTTAGTGCTTTGAGCTACGTCATGTGCCGTGTTGAGCTTAAGCAAAATAGCCTCTAAAGTTGAAGCAGAGTCAGGACTGCCTTTAACCGGTGATTCTGGGATAAGTGGAGAGTGTTTGGAATGTTTCAGATTTCCCTTGGAATCTCTGTCTTTAATGTCACCACACGTACCTTCCGCCATTGGGTACGCTTGTGTGGATGATAGTAATGCACAATGAAATTAGAACCAAGGTATGCTAGTCGGTGTACACAAATAGTTAAAAGAATGGTGTTCAGGAACGATATGTTCCAAACTACTCATGTATCGTAATGTCCAAGACCAGGCAACCAAATATATTCTCAGACGAGCAGACAAAGCAATGTGAATGAGCCACTGAAATCAGGATAAGCAATCTGGCTGCTATGAGGAAAATTAGAAATCTCCTTCTATACACTGCAAAGCACTTGCTGAGGTATCAAGCACGTATTTAGCAGGATGGAAAAACAAAGTATGCTAAGCAGTGTTTGACAACGGCCTATAGAGAGCAATAAGGAATGGCAGCACACTCCAAGATGTTTAGGAGCCTTAGAACAATGTGGCTGATATGAATAAATGTGAAATCCAAATGATACAGACCAGCGCTGGAGCTAATCTTGAGGAGAGAAGCACTGGTATCACCATTTTGAGAGAGAAAGTCACTGAAAGTTCGCTGGTAATAAGGAGAGATTTATCGCCCAACAAATAGCAGAAAATCCAGTAACCTCTGAATAATATTCGGTAAGTATCAAATGCTGAATCTGTACCTCATTGAAAAACCTAAAACCAGTCAGCGGAGCTGCACGCCGCGACGAGGTTTCTTTCAGCGGACGCCATTTACGAACCTCCGTCAAGGAAAGAATCTAGCGCTCCCAGCACTTGTAAATATATATTTCAGGACCTGGGGTCTTATTGTTTTAACTGCTGTACCCAGTACCTCTGTATCTGTAGAGAATCTAAGCTGCAACCTCCCGCGCTGTGCTTGTACTTCCTGTTAGGATCTTAAGACCTGTCAAACAGGAATCACTCGCAGTGACGAGGTTCCTATGTCGCCCGCCATTTCGAGTCACCGCCGTGGTAAGAGCACAGCATTTGTAGTGGTCTTCCAGAGGAAGTTCGGAGCACAAAATCACTTCCCAGTGCTCACGAAAAGTTCCTTTGTGTTCCGCTGCACAAGGGTGATCAAAAATCACCCGACAACCATCCCTCCTCTGATGCTGTTTCTGGTACAGCCTGACCATATACTCTTAAGTGCATTATATCCTTGCGGTACAATGCTAACTTTGGACTGACTGCACCAAAACATGTTGTGTTTGGTGTCAAACATCTTGGAATACTACCCCCCGCCAGTCCTGGCGGCGGGGGTAGCATTCCACCCTTCTAGAGGGAGAGACATGTACACACCGGGCTACCCGGTAACTTCGTTCCAGAGCCCTGGCATCACAAATGGATGCCGCTGCCACAGACACGGGTCTGGCCTCCTGCTGCTGACTGAAACTCCGGCAGGGGAGGCCTGGACAATAGGTTTCCTGTCACAGGGAGGTGTAACCACCTCCCCAGACAGGATAGTGTGTATTGGGGCTGGGCGGGAGCACCCTCTGGTGCTTTGAAGTCTTGCACTGGGGGCACATTTGGTGTCCCTGTGCATATGCCAGTTCAAACCGGTTGCAGGGGCTACCTGCCCCTGCTCTGGCGCGAAACTGGACAAAGGGAATGGGTGTAACCACCCCTCTTCCCTGACCCTCCCATAGGTGGGTCCCCAGAGTATGTCCAACCCCTAACTTAGTATAAGTATGGGACCCCAGTCCTTAGGACTTTAGATTACCCTGGACGAAACTCTGAAGCCGAATCCTGGACCTTCGACGCTCTACTACAAGATTAGAGGACTGAAGAATCTCCCTTGGGGTCAAGGAGTGACTCCCCTGCTTGGCAGGCACCTAAGAAGCAATTGTCCGGTCTGCATCGCTGAAGCTCCCGCCGGACGCCGAAGTCTTTGCCTCACCAGAGATGGATTTCCAGACTTCCCCGAGGCTGCCCTGAGTCCCCAGCAAAGCTGAGGCCAGTAGCTGTCGTGGGTAATGTGGAACCGTGACCCCTGGACACCAAGTACTTTTGCAAGTGCATCCTCTTCCTGGTCTCCCACGAAGTTGTGCTTTGGGCTCCGAGTAGCCCCCGCCTCCAGCACCGACTGCACCGAAGATCACTGGCCTCCACTCCACGAGTGTCCTGTGAGCCAGCTCCAAGTGCGTCCACTCGAGGCTCCTTTGCGGTCGCTAGTCCGTTGGCTAGTGGGCCCTCCCGAAGGCAACTCTTCTTCTGCTTGGGCTTTCCTGGTTGCTTCAGACGTACCCTGACTTACCCTTGCTGGGTGAGTCCCCCAGACCTTGCTGGTCTGCATCAACGTCCTTTCTTTGTTTCTACGAGACTTGCCGTTGCCAAGGCTTGTTGGGTCCAATCCGGTCGCCGACACCCCTGCAATCGACAAACATCGTGGGACAGCTCGAATCCAGCTCCTGGTTGTCATCGACGCCTCCTGGACCTCGTGGCTAAAGAGTCAAGACGACCATCAACCTACCTGAAGCACCCGACATCGGTGGGCATCAGCTCATCGCCTTCCTGGTCACTGGCTAGTGACCCAGACTCTGTCCCCTCTGCTTTCAGGTTCTTCAGATCTTCGATCCACCTTTGGATCCACCCGAACACTTTCGACTTGGTCGCCAGCAGCACTTTGCAGCAGATCGCCATTGAAAACGACGCACGAAACCCGACCCCGAAAGACACCTATGCACCCGGCTTCCCTGGGTGAGGTAACTCGAGTACTCCGGTGCTCCCGTGGGTATAGACTCTAGAACAACCTAGTTCTAAAGGGGTTTGCTCCAAGTCCTCCTCTAAGTGTCCTTTTTCTTTAAAACTCCAACCGCGACATTCCCCATAGAAGTCAACGGCGGCTCGCGGCTGTGTTCTCACACTGCACGCGTCCCCCGTGGGTCCCCTGTGTCACTACCTTGGGTGGTTCCTTGAGGGCCAAGCACTTCTACAGGCTCTAGGCCTTGTGTCTAGCTCAGTCGTGGTTCTTATACCACTTTATTGGTATATGGTTTGGTACGCCCCTAGGGCTCAAACGTGTATTTGTGCTATTACTGTTGATAACTGACTTGTAACTTATGTACTTCAAACTCTAGCCTCATAAAGAGACTAGAGGGGTGTGTTTAAGATTAAATACATATATTTTAAATATATACCTGGTGTGGTCCTCTTTCATTTGGTCACTCAAGAGATTATAGACTGGTAAAACAAGCTGCTTTACATTCCTCCAAGACTTAGCCTGAAGGCTGCTCTCCATAGCTACCACTAGGATAGCTTTCAATAAAGGTTGTCTTTAACCTATCTCCAATAAGGGGTTGTTTGGACTGGTGCAAGGTGCCCACTATAATTAGTGGACAGCATATACCAGGCCAACTTCTCACAACGCCCCTCTGCTTCAGATGTTTTAACCAAGGCACTGTGTATCCTTCATTTGGCATATTGGCTCAGTCGGTTCAATGCTCGACTATCCCACTTGGTGATTGAGATGTATTCCCATGAGGTCTCTGTGTTCTTTGTCCATCACCCATCAGTTCACTTGTAGATTGTCTGTACTTATTTCTCACCACTGGTTGTGAATTTGAATACCAGTAAAGCCCCCACATACTTGTTTATTCAACTTAGTAAATCCATTACATCACCCCTTGATCTGTGGATATTCATTCTCGTGATGGTGTTTCCTGTGTGTCATTTCCCTCTCCTCTTGCCACAGTTGCCTACACAATGGCCATTCAACTCCTGCTCCTACAGAGTCTTTGCGCCTTTTAATTGTGGAAACACATCTTGGGACTTCTAGGCGTGTTCACCGTATTAAATTTAGCAGGAATGTATTCTGATTGTGAGGACATGTTGACATGACTGCCCCCATTTGCCACAGACCATTTGAAGGATACCTGTCTGGTTACTCTGGAGGAAGATTCTGCCCTGTCTTCTACCTCTATTACTTTCCCTGGGATTCATGATGTTGCCACACCACTACCCCGCTATTTGCTGTTGACTCTGTCTTGCTCTTGTTTGCAGGGCTGATCTGCACCTGATAACCTCTGTCTCTTATCTAGATACACTGCAGGCACTTGCTGATCCTGTCGTGCTTGGGAAGCGCTTCACTCCAAACACTGTTTCATGTCCATTTTATTTATTTATTTATTTTTAGAGTTTTCTATAGCGCGAACCAGACCCAAAGTAGGGTATCAGAGCGCTTTACATAAAGAGCAAGGTGTAAAACATATTAGTGAAAAACATTGTATACAAAAACATAGCATAAAAGTAGCAGCATATAGGAAAAGGGTCCGGGTGAATAGCAGCAGTGGGAGTTGTTCTGAAACACTAAAAACAAGATCGAGTTCGTGTTGGTCTTAGCTTCGCGGTCTCAGTGACTCGAGAGTAGAGGAATTTAGGAGGTTGTATAGCTGGGGTCGTAATTGTGCAGAATTAAGGTAGGAATTTGCTCATCAAGAATAATTTTGCTTCCTTTTTGAAGAGAGGCGTAGAGGAGATTTTTCTGATGTATGGCGGAAGCGAGTTCCATATTCTTGGCACTTCTTGACTTGTTGACCTCCAGTCTCTCACCCTGATATCTGGTGCCTCTATCGTGGTTTAACAATATGTTCAGATGATTTGCTGTTTTTTTTGGGAGAATATCTTGGGGGCTGTGGTTCTGAAAATTCTTCTTATACAACCACTTGAGAACTTATTGTTCTGTACTGTTAGGGTGCACTGCACTCTGGTTTGCTTTTTTCTGTCAAAAGCATGCCTGTGCCATCTTATGTTAGGCTTTTCATTCTCTGAGATTCTGTGCTTCAGGGAATGTGGTGCAGCGAGCCTTGGTTTGATTTGAAGGACTATTTGTTTGGCTGCCTATTCGGTACCGCTCCTAACTGCCTTGACATTTTTGGTTTAGTTTTCTTTGATTAGTCTCCCAGGAAGTAGTGGGTTCTTCAGGCATTATACACATTGGGGCTGTTTGCAATATCAGTTTGCATGGAGTTTGAGTTCATCCCTGGGAGGTAGCATTTGGAATCTTGGAGACCTCTTTCACTACCTGTTTCTGTTCTGCTCTTTGGGGGAATCTGAGGGAGGTCTTGGCTTTGTTGGCTCGTTCCTGTTCCCTTCCCTAAAAGGGGCCTGGGTGTGCACTTTCCCTGTGTTTTCATATGGGAGTCGATCAGTGTGGTGTGGGTTGCTGGCTGATTTGACCTGACAGCAGTACTCTGTTGTCTCTTTTACCTTCTTTCATCTTGGTTGTCCTTCAGCCTTCAGGCCCATCCCCCTGGTCGGCTTCAGCTATGTGTGGCCCCTTTGGTTTATTTTCCTTGATTGTCACCTACTTTCAACTGGACATTTGGACCCAGTTATTGCCTGTTGGTCATCTATTGTGGTTCTCTGTGAGTTGTAAGTCCTGGCCTCGATGACTGGTTTAAGCTATTCTGTACTCAGTCTATTCTTCTGCTACCTGCTGATGTCTTCTCTTCCAGATATCATGGAGATTTATGATGCCTTAATCTAGTCTATTTATTAGGAATCATTTCCATTCTTCTCCCATGGCTCAAGATTCCTTGGACCTTTCCTCTGGGTACCTCATTTCCGTCTCTTTTGCATGGCTCTGTCTTGGTGGTTGCTGCAGGAGCACTGGATTTGGAGGTCCCATTGATTCATCAAGTTTCACCCATCCTTGCCAATGGATGCTTCTGGTGAGGAATGGTGTGACATCAGTGGGTATCCCTACTATTGAGGGTACATTATTCAGTTATACTTCCCCTCATTATTGAACTGAACTATGCATTATTATTTCTTTTGCTTGTTGACTTCGGTAGCCATACTCATTGTTCCTTGCTGGAGTCTCCCCTGTTCTCGTGGAGTTGGTTCCTAACGGTGGTGTCAGAAACAGACCGTCAGATCCCCTGGCTCTTCTTTCTTCTGTTTTTTTTGTCCTTCACAGGTGTCAGCAGCCACCATGTGCTGTCGATTCGGAGTCCCCATCTTTTGTATTCTTCATCAAGAACCAATTACTATGCGCCTCATTCCGAGTCCCCAATTCCAGTCCACTAACCTGCAAAAGTAATTTAGAAGAGCGCAACATCGCATTTATGAGGCCTTCTTGTCCCATCCGAAAGGGCTACCAACATATTTATAGGGAGATGTGGCCAATCATGTTACACAAAAATGTAAAACTAAATCGAGTGTTGCTTCTGGACCAGAGAGAGCATCTCGATGTAGGCGCCCTCATTGGACAAAAATGCCATGAAATAGCACGCCTCGATAAGGTGTCGGAGTATTGTGGTGTTGTGGGCCCAGGGCCCACATGCTAAGGAAATGCAGGACACACACACACGGGTATACTTGGTTAAGTGGCCATGAGCACGTGCACCCGGGCCCTTTTATTAGCAGGGTCACATCACTCGTGACACCTGTGATGGATGGGTGAGGGGTGCATGTGTGTCCACTCCCCCATGGAAGTGGCTAACCAACTCAGTGTCTGCTGAGACCCTAGAATGTGTAAAGCAATGAAATGAAATTAAATTAATGAAATGAAATAAAAAATACATTTATAAAGCGCATGGCTACCCGAGGGCATCCCAGCGCTGATAGCGGCAAGTAGTGGAGAGCCAGCCAGACTAGGGGAAAAGCCAGGTTTTTAACAATTTACGAAAGGCAAGATGGTTGGGTTCCTTGCGCAGATGAAGAGGGAGAGTGTTCCAAAGTTTGGCGGCATTGTAGGAGAACAGACAACCCCCACTTCTAGCTTTCAAGATCCTAGGGACTGCCACAAGATGCAGATCGTCCGAGCGGAGGCGTCTGTTAGCACGGTAGGGCTGAGCAATAGAAAGATTGATGGAGGGGCCCTTTCCGGCTAACGTCTTATGTACAATACACTTGGCCTTGAAAGTAACTCTCTCCCTGATGGGTAGCCAGTGGAGAGATTTCAGGGCTGATTTTGCAGATTGGCATTTTGGGATATCCAGAAGGATTCTGGCTGCCCAATTTTGTGCCGACTGGAGTCTTGAGAAGGTCGCGCAAGGGGCCCCAAGGTAAAGGGCATTCCCATAGTCCAGACGCGATAGAATGAGTGCCTGGACCATGAGCTTCCTTGCCTGGAAGGGGAGGAGGGGGAGGATTTTGCGGAGCATCTTTAAGATGCCATAGCAGGATGCTGCCACATTACGTGCCTGGACTTTGAAGGTCAAATCTCGATCGAGCCAGACACTCAGGCTTTTTATTTAGGTCTTGGGGGCTGGAACGGGGCCCAGGTCGGCCGGCCACATTATATTGGGATCAAAAAGGGACGGGTTCCCCAAAATCATCATCTCAGTTTTTTCTTCATTTAATTTCAGGAAGGAGTTATTCATCCATTTAGCTACCTCTTTCAGGCAGGGAGAGAGGCTGGGAGAGGAATTGTCAGCTTGGTTGAGTCCCACCATGAGTTGCGTATCGTCTGCATAGGTCACTATATGTACCCCAAAAGGCAGCACGATCTCCGCTAGCGGGCTCAGATAAATGTTGAACAGGGTGGGACTCAAGGATGAACCCTGAGGAACTCCGCAACGGAGGGGCACCTGTTTTGAGGTTACCTCAGCGTCGAAGACCTGGAAGGATCTATCATCCAAGAAGGACTGCAGCCTTGTTAAAGCGACCCCGGTCACCCCCAGTCTTGTAAGTCTATGGACCAAGATATGGTGGTTGACCGTGTCAAAGGCAGCACTGAGGTCTAGGAGGATTATCACAGTAGTGCCTCCGGCGTCCAAGATATTTTTAGACTCTTCGACTACTGATAACAGGGCCGTTTCTGTTCCTTGGAGTGGTCGAAAGCCAGTCTGTGATGGGTGGAGGAGATTGTGGGTCTCTAAGAAAGCAGACAGCACTGAATTAACATATTTTTCTGCTATTTTACTGATCCCTGGGAGAAGTGAGATGGGGCGATAGTTTCCCAGGTATTGGCTTTTTTAGGAGTGCCTTCACCATTGCTTTCTTCCATGGAGGGGGGACCACTCCAGAGGCAAGTGAGGCGTTGATCAGTTCCAATATAGTGGGAAAGATGGTTGAAGCGGCTTGTTTCAGAATGTGAAGAGGTGATGGATCTCTGGGTGAGCCACTCTTTATCTGTGCTGAGATGCTTTCAAGCGCCTCACGGTTCATCAGGGGAATTGCCTCCAAATGGGGTTCCATGCTATGGGGACTGGGATCCCATGTTTGGCAGTCTGCCAAGGGAAATTAAGTATAAATGTCTAGAATTTTGTTGAGGAAAAAGTCTGCTAATTTATTGCAGCGTGAACCTGAGGTGTCGAGGGTCACAGGGGGCGGGGGAACTCTGAGCAGAGTTTTCGCTATGCGGAAAATCTTGCGTGCAGAATTCGCTGCCGAAGATATTTTTTCTTCAAAGTAGGCCGCTTGAGCTGATTTAATTTCTGTTTTGTACAGTTTGATGGCTTCCCTATATTCTAGTTTCTTATTAGAGGAAAAGTCCTTCCTCCAGATTCTTTCTAATTTCTTACAAGTTTGCTTCAACGCACGGAGCTTTGGGGAGTACCATGCCCTTCTGTTGATTCCAGTTTTCATCTGGGTAGATTTTATAGGGAGAACTTGGTCTAAGGAACGTTCTATCCACTTGTTAAAATTTTCATTGCCAATTATGGCATCAGGACCTGGCTTTGTTTTTTCTAATTCTAAAATCTATTGGTCTATCGAGAGTTTGGGCAAGGGACGAGACCTTTTTGTACTCGGCTTGATAGGGGGCGTGGCGGAGTGGGGGGACCGAAAAAATTGAATAAGGAAATGGTCAGACCATGGCACTGGGATGGGTTTTCCTCCTACTAAGTCTTCCAAATTAGAAAAAGTGGGATCTAGTAAGTGTTCTTTCATATGGGTTGGGTAGGCAACTTTTTGAAGAAACTGATAGCCTTCAAGATCATTTGTTATCTCTGCTGCGGACGGTTGAGAGAGGTCGTCGAAATGGAGATTAAAATCTCCCAATAGTGTAAAGTTAGCCGGGGTACTGGCTAGATTAGCGGCTATGTCAGGCAGTGATTTACAAAATTGTTCCAAGGACCCAGGAGGCCGATAGATTAAAATCCCAGACAGGGTAAGCGTGGGTGAAAAACGTATTGAGAACGCAAGATTCTCACAATCTGGTATGGGGCTTCCAGCAGTGCGACAGATCAATTGATTTTTATAAATAATAGCGATCCCACCACCTTTACCAGAAGTCCGATCTAACCTCTGGATATTATAGCCCAGGGGGAGAGTTTGAACGAGATCGGGGTCAGATCCTGAAGTGAGCCAGGTTTCTGTTAGGAATAGAACCTCTGGCCCTTCTTCTTCCAGGAAAATTGAGATTTCCGCTGCATGCTTAGGCAGCGACCTGCAGTTAAGGAGAAACATCTTATAAGATTTAGGGGTACTAGGGTTAATATGTAGGGGTGTTGACAGTTTAAAAGAGCAATGTGTGCACTTAGTGAGGCTACTATCAGGGTCAATAATGTGTAGGCAGTTTACCGTAGTGGGTCCCTTTAATTGGAGCAGTTCTTCTACCGTGTAATAATGCGTTATTGAGGTAAAAGATGCAGGGGTTCTGGCCCCTGGCCCCGTCCGGACGCAGATGGGTGCAGACGGGCTTGCTTTCGGTGCGCCAGCGGCGCGCCCGCTGCGCGCGTCCACTGCACGTCCGGGTTGGCATGCCTTTTAAGTACAAGTTCAGCCCCCGGAAATGAGGGAGCTGAGGGGAGGAGTCACGTCCCTCCGCAACAATCGGCCGGAAAGCCGCAGCGGACCGTGGACCGGCGTCTGATAAAGTGCAAATGCCTTTAGGTAGGTTAAAAAGAGTCAAATGCCCTGATAGATTATAGGGCTGAAATGAAAATAATTAAAAATACCAAGTAAAAACAAGTTATTAGCACTGTTAAAAAGTATGCTTCTGGAATAGCGCGCTGCTCCTTACCGCTGCGCGTGCGATATCAGTGTACCTTTTAAGGACACTACATTCCTCCCAAAATTTAATGAAAAACAAAACAAACACCAGTCCAACCTGTGGGGGTAAACAACAATTAACTAGACACCACAGGGTCCATCAGCCTCTCGAATCAGGCAGCAGGAAGATAGCAGACATGGGCTGGTGACTCTGACTGCAGCAGGACAATCTTAGCTGGCACTCATAATTTAACCTGAGTGGTTCAGGACACGAACGCTGGCTTGGAGACGTCAGCTGCATCCCGGCAGCATACAAGTGAGAACATGTCTTTAGGTCCAACGTTGCTCCACTCCGCTGAGGATGGTCTGTGGTGGGGTCTAACAGTTCATTAAAACAGGGTGCGTCAAGAGCATGGTTGGAGTCCATGGTGAAAGTTCACAAAGGTGTTGCCTTATCGGCTGAAGTCTCTGTTAGACGACTTCTCTGTATCCTGTAACCTGGCAGTGGGGCAATATCAAGTCCAACTCTCCCGCCTGGGAAGGCCCTTTGTCGGGGTTGCTACGGGACTGCTTGTGGGCTGCGCTGGGGCTGCTTGTTTGCCAACTTGGGGGCAGCTGCAAGACCACCGAGGAGCCAGTACCTAGTCGCTCGCCGAAACCTCTGGGGTGGATGAACCTTGGTCAAGACATGCTCTCGCTGCCGCAGTTCAGGTGTAAGCCAGGTTAGCAGGTCTGCCCTCTGATTCTTCTTGTCAGCTGGTGTGGCAACGGTGTAGGACTCCAGTCCATCGGTACCATCTGGAGATGGTAGTGTTTGACGCATCTGACGAGGACTGGCGTGATGGCAATTGCCAGTCGAGTGGGGAATCTGGACAACAGTTGGTGACCACTTGCCGTGATGGTTGCAGGTTTTTGTTTTTTGAGTCGATCACCAAGAGTGGGGGTGGCCAGGCACTTCCATTTTCTTTGGAGAGGCATGTGCATCCATGCGCTTGGATGTCATGGGCTGCTGAGCCATTGGTGAAAGTGGTGTGATGGGCACGCTGAGAAACTTGAGGCAGAGACTCGGTTCGCGCATACTTGCAGCTTACTCTCGGTCTCTTGCTGGGCGGTCGCCAGGTCATTCTCGGGTTGTCACCCGCTTCACTTGCTGTTGGTGTGTTGGGATGCGCTCCTTCATCAGCTCGAGTTTTCTTCAACATCCAGCCTGGCCACTCACAACTTCCCCTCTTGACCTTGGTCGGTCGTCAGATTCCTAGTGTAGACCATCTGGTCACACTTCCATATCTCCTGCTGGGTGCGGTGGCACGCACATGGCAATGATGATGTGGTTGCCATTGAACCTGGACAACATGTGGTGGCTGCTTGCTGGGAGAGAGGATGTCTGCAGGGACTTTGCATCCGCATATCTTTATCTTGCTGAGGCTGTTTCTTCACACATGGCATCTATGGTCAGGAGCAGGAATGCCGTCCGACTTGGACTGCCGACACTCGGGGCTGGACTGTCGCACTGGGAAGCGTTGGGGAGAGACGTGGTTCGCACTTGCTGCGGCTTACGCTTGGTTCTCCCATGGAGCTGTCTCCAGGGACGTCAGTCCACCTTGGTGGCTGTCTGGTATCCCTGGGTGCATTCTTGTGGTGGTGCGAGTCCTCGTTCTTCTCCCTTCGGTCTCTCCAGCGCACCTGTGGTCATCTGGTTCTTTCTCTTGGTGCAGTAGCATGCACCTTCTTCCAAACAGGCCAACAGGGCCTATCAAACTTCAATGGTCTCTGGGCCATGCGGGCGAGACCTCGAGCCGCTCTTCTCTCTTCTTCCTCCTGGGTGCTAGGTGGCGTACAGCCACTTGACTACTGTGTTTCTTCTTCAGGGATTTTCGTGTTGCCAGGATGGCAGTTACCTTCTTTGCTTGGGGCGTCGTGCTTGTGCCTCAAGCCTGCGCTGTCATGGCGCTTGATCCTGCCTCCTTTCAGATCTGCTTGGCTGGGTTGGTCACCTCGAGTGACGTGCTCCATGCTTGTGGTGCGAATGTGGCATCCGGCCATGTGCTGCATGCCTTTGGAGCACATGTTGCGGTGGCAGCTTGCCACTTGGAGTGTGCGACTCTCCTCTTGCCTGTCTTGGATCACTGGTGACTCTGTGAGGGAGGACACTGTATTGTCTTTTGGCCCACTGGGGGCTTCGCTGGTGCGGTAGAGATGCGGAGGCTCTGCTTGCTGTTTTCAGCATTGGTTCTTCATTGTGGAGATGTCTTTATCTCCCGAGCGCCTGCCCGTGCTGTCAGGTTCGCTGTTGCGGCCTTGTGCGCACCTCTGACCTAGTGCGCTCCGTCTTCTTCTTAGGCGCCTTCTTCTAGCACTTGGTGTGTCTTTATTCTAGCAGGCGGTGGTGGCTATTCACCACTGGGGGCATGTGGCATTTTCTCCTCTGCTTGCGGTGGTGTCACACATCTTCTGAGGGGCGCGCGCACAGCGCCCATTGCCCATGTGCCGTTTGTGGGGTTTGCTGCCTTTGTTTCCGTTTCTTTGGCTGGGCAGCTCTGAGCTTCTCGGGGCTCCTTAATGGGGTTCACTGTCTCTCCCCTCTAAAACACAAGGCAGCCCGCCAGTGGTGTGTAGCACGTTCCTGTCAGTCTCTTGTTGCTGGGGTCTTTTGCTGAGTCTTTAACACATGGCTGCCTGTGGCTTCACAGCCTAGACTTGGGCTGTACACCTGGCCACTCTCTTGGTAGGGGCTCTGTGCAGGGGTTGGCAGTCTCTTGCCTTGGAGCTGTGGCCTTCCTTCCCTCTACTGGCTGCGTCTCTGGCACATGGCGGCCGCACGTGCCGGTAGTTCTCCGAGGACACCTTGCTACTCCCTCGTGATGTGCAGAGGGCGGCTGGTGTGTCCTAAGGCCTAACACTTCTGTGCTGGGGCTGCACTATCCTCCGTGCTACAATGTCTCTTCCTACTGCCTGGGGCGGAACCACTGCAGGTTTCTCTTCCCCACCTTGATAATCCTCAGGGCCTTGCAGTGCTCATAGGGGTGTTGTACATGGACAGGCATGGAGGTGCCTCTCGCTTTACTTTAGCAGTAGGTTGCAGCAGCCTTCCCATTGTTGCCGACTGTTTCTGCTGGTTTGTCACTAGGTGACGCTGCAGCCACATTTCACATGCTGCGGCAGCTGTATTCCCTTGCAGGCCATGCTGCTCTCCTGGGGGCGATGTGCAGGCAGGTGCAGGGGTGATGCTCCTGGATGGAAACAGCACAGTGTGCTTTCCAGTGTAGGAGGCGGGGATCTGTTTCTGCACTAGGTGAGTTTGTGTGGCTGTTTTCCTTTGGGTGGAGACCTAAGCTGGGAGCCTCTTGTCTGGGCCTCTCTTGTCCCTGTTGATTCGGTATGTGCTTTTCCAAGTCTTTGCTACAGCAAACAAATGATGGACGGAATTCTGACAATGCAAACATTCTCCCCCAGTCAAAAGATCTGGGTTAAATCCATCGTTCTTTTGCCCACTACGCCACCCCAGTTGGACCCAGCCATATGCAAATCAGTCTTGACCCTGTGCCCCATGGGAACAGTCCAGACCGAACTGCCAGGCAAGGTCCTCCCTGGACTAGAAATAAGCATCCTGGGACCGGTTTCAGGGTATGTCACCCTTCTTCAGCCAGGCTAGCTTGAATCCAGTGGCACAGTGAGCAAGGGACCCACGTCTGGGCATACCCATCCCACTTAGGGCGAAAAGTGTTACAGCAAACAAATGATGGACGGAATGCTGACAATGCAAACATTCTCCCCCAGTCAAAAGATCTGGGTTAAATCCATCGTTCTTTTGCCCACTACGCCACCCCAGTTTGGACCCAGCCATATGCAAATCAGTTTTGACCCTGTGTCCCATGGGAACAGTCCAGACCGAACTGCCAGGCCAGGTCCTCCCTGGACTGGAAACAAGCATCCTGGGACCGGTTTCAGGGTATGTCACCCTTCTTCAGCCAGGCTAGCTTGAATCCAGTGGCACAGTGAGCAAGGGACCCACGTCTGGGCATACCCATCCCACTTAGGGCGAAAAGTGTTACAGCAAACTTTGCGTCAGGCCTACTTAATATATTTGTAGCAGGGTGTGGTGCATCAAACCACCTCTAGGTGTCAGTGCAGCATTTAAGTTCACAGGCCCCGGCAGTCTTTCTTGGAAACTGCCGGCCTCTATTGGCTGGGATATGCCGGTACCGGGCTGTGTGCTGCTTTGGAGCAGGTATGTCCTCTGCGGGCCGTGTTGTGCAGCGCCGGTGCCAGTGAGTAGGGCAGCCTCTTCCTGGAGCTAGACTCGCAGGCTGCTTGTTCTGCCTCTCGGTTCGGGGCGTGGTGCAGCGAACTGATGCTGGGTGGCACTGCGGTCACTGGCTCTGTACCACGTAGCGCCGGCTAACTTGGTGCCTCTGGGAGTGTCCGGTGGAGCTCACGCAGGATGGGCAGAGCAACAGTGACTGGTGCTGGAGCATGAGCCCATGGAGGCTCCTCTCTCTCTATCAGGTGCTGCCCAATTGCATGGGGATACCGCTGCTTCTTTTTTGTGATAACGCCGGTCGGCCAGCGCGCAGGCGGAATCTCATCTGCAGAGTCCGCTGGCCCGCTCAGGGGTGGCCGGTCTGCAGGGCGGCATGCATGTCATGTATTCTTTGGTCCTACCCCCGGCTGGCGCCTCCGCACGCAAATCGCTTAGTGGTGCAGCAGTTTCCTACCGCTGCAAGTGCATCACCTTTCGTGGGGTGCACTTCTCCCTTCTCGGGGCTGCTAATGTCCAGTTGCCTCATGCCTGCACGCGCACTGTGAGCTTACACCGCAACTTCCCCTCCTTCTGTCAGGACAGATGGCGGCATGCTCACACAGGGTATTGCGCCTCACTGTAAGCCTCCTCCGACAGCACCGCTCAGTCTCCCTCTTCAGGCGAGCCGTAGGGTCGATGCAGCATGTGCGCTCCGCTTCTGACGGTGCAAGTTGGCAGTGTGCAGGCACCTCGAAATCGGTGCTGCGGCGACGCCTGTCCCCCTTTCACAGCATTCAGTTAGTGTCACGCTGGCAGCTGGTGTGGGGGTGCCTCATGCTCCGGCTACTCCCTCCTCCCACGGCAAACATCAGAGCGGCCGCCAGCAAGCACGCGGGCTCAGACCCGCTCGTCGCCAATGTGGAGAGGATGTGTTCTGGTGGCTAGATTGCCGACTTTGGTGCTGGAAACCAAGGTTCGAGCCTCGGGGTCGCGTCCACATCCTGTGATTCTGGGCAAATCACTTAATCCCCCCCGTGCCTGAATGTGTCCTTGTGTAACGTAACCGGTGCTCATGTAAAGCGCTCCAATACCTTCGGGTCGAGTTCGCGCTATATAAATCTGCATTTAAAAAAAAAAAAATTTAAAAAATGTGGTGTTGTGGGCCCAGGGCCCACATGCTAAGGAAATACAGGACACACACACACACGGGTAATACTTGGGTTAAGTTACCACGAGCACGTGCACTCCGGCCCTTTTATTAGCAGGGTCACGTCACTCGTGACGCCTATGATGGATGGGTGTGGGGTGCATTTGTGTCCACTCCCCCAAGGGAGTGGCTAACCAACTCAGTGTCTGCTGAGACACTAGAACGTGTCCAGCAGGACACTACAAGTATGTCAAAACTCGCTACTTTCAGCGCGAAAATCTAAGAACCTCACCCACTCATTCTGCCAAGAGCCGACTCCATTCACAAACGTTTATCTTCAAAGTTATGAGCGTAAGTCATTAGTGCAGACCGGTTAGGAAACCGTTTAACTCATTTGTTCATTAACCTATGACATTCTGCATTAGCAGGAGACTCCGACCACAGAGGAAACTCCCCGCCCTGTGTGCTCATTGGGTTACGAAACCTTCCAATAGCAAGTCTCCTGTAGTATAGTGCGTTATGGGTAAGTTAGTCCTATCATCTTTAGAACTATACCGTTGTTAATAATCTAGAATTGTAGAACTGTATGAGGTAGTTAGGATTCTCTTGCATTCAGTGACTGCTTGTGCTTTGTTCGTGTTGGATGTCCTTCATGCGGGGCTGGAATAAAGGACCTACAAACCTACTCTGATTCGTGTCTTTTGTGAGATACTACATTCAATTGGCGACGATGGATGGTCCAGCCCCTGCCAACGATTTTCTACAAATCTTCCACACCGAAGATTCTGCAGTCTGTTCTCAGTTGTAGCCGTGGGTATATTCAAACCGACACGCAAAATACAGCAAAGGAAACATACAGCAACAGAAGAAGAGCCTGATCGAAACTCCGTTCTCTGTGAGTTTTTTTTTTTCATTAGAAAACTTACATTTTATTTCCTGCAACTACAACTTCAACTATAACTGCCGCGCTGCTTACTTTCAAAGTCGAGCAACCGACATTCCATGCGCAGCCTCACGAGGACATCCACACGCTGCATTCCAAGACGCGAGGACATGTTCTGATCCTCCTGCGTTCCACCGATCAGTTCCTTTTGAGAACGTCACCACGTGCAATTACGAGGTCACGTTACGTGACCTCAGCGGCCATTTTGGATTCCGGATCGGAAGAAAATACTACATACAGTGAATCCAAGCTAGAGAAAAGAGATTTTCACATCGTTTTAAAAAAAAAAACGTTATTGAAAATTGCAGCGATCGCTGGAAGCAGTTCAGGGACTCCAGATCTTGCAGTAAGATTCCAACTCACTTATTTTTCTGTGTTATTTGCTCATCTTAATACCTTTGTTTTATTTTATTATGGAAGGTAACTCTGCAAGGTCTGCTGGTACATCTCCCATTACAACAAATTCTACTGCAAGTAACTCTGTCAGTATAAATCTCAATAATCCTAAGGAATTCTTAACTAGCCCAGGAGAACCTAATGTAAAATGGCAAGAGTGGAAAGAATATTTTGTGAATTATATTGCCACTCTTGAAGACAATGGAAGTGTCATGTCTCCAGAAAGGAAAAAAAGAATTTTAATGCATTGTTTAGGTCCGGAAGGTCTTAGAATTTATAATCAAATGCAGAAAATAGAAAGAAGTGGCGATTTAGATGTTTTCAAATGTGCCATCGCGGATCTTGATGATCATTATTCACCAGTAGTGTGTGTTGCGGTATCGAGACGCACATTCTATAAACGAAAACAGGACCCTAATGAGTCAATTGAAGATTTTGTATCTGCATTGAAGAATTTGGCTATTAAATGCAAATTCGGTACTTTACACGATGACATGATCAGAGATCAGGTGGTCATGTGCACCAAAAACAAAAATATTCAAGACAAGCTATGGATTGAAGGTGAATCTAGTCTCAAGGATATTATAACTCTAGTCAAAAAAGCAGAACTTTCTGACAGATGCGCAAAAGCAATTACTCTGTCTAATGAATCAGTTTCTGTAAACAAAATCAGTGATAATAGAAAAGAAAAAGTTTACACGTACAAGCCGCTTAAGCCATATCAAAATATGAGACCTTATCAAAACGCTAACCTGAGGAAGGAGGAGAATATTACTCAATCTGGTTTTGTATGTTATAGATGTGGCAGTACATCTCATACCGCAAGATTTGACAAATGTCCTGCTAAATCAGCTAAATGTCTTGAATGTGGACTTATAGGTCATTTCTCTAAGGTTTGCAGAAGGAAACGTTCCAAGAAACCTAGTGTCACTTGCATCATTAACAATAGTTCAGATTTATCTGATAACAATGAGGATGATGAATCTCCAGGAAACTCTGACATTACGCCCGCTGGTACTGTAAGACATGTCGTGATAAATATCACAGATGGTGACAGCAACAAACCTTTATGCATGATATCTTTTGGGGGCATAATTTTGCAAGTTGCTGCTGATTCAGGATCTCCTTTCACCATCATCGCTCGATCTATTTGGGATGAAAAATTTGCTAATACTATTGGTTCTTATTTACAGCCCACTGACGTGAATCCTGAGAGTTTTACTGGGCAGAAAATTAACATGCTAGGCTTTAGATCTCTTATATTTGAATTTAAAGGTAGGAGGGCATTGTGCAAATTGTATGTGGCTCCTGATGGACCTTCTGTTTTAGGGTGGAAAGATCAACGTTCACTCGATATCATTTTAGACCCTAACAGTCCTGAACAAGTTTTAGTAATGTGTGATGCAGAAAATACAAAGAAATGGGTTATGGATGAGTTCTCTAAAGTTTTTGCTGGTGGCATTGGAAAACTTGATGGTTTCTCACATAAGATTCGTATCAAAACCAATGCCATTCCCAAGATTCACAAGGTTCGTCATATTCCTTTAATTGTACGAGAGGAGGTAAAAAAGAACTTAAAAATTACAGGATGCTGGTATAATAGAACCAGTTGAGGCTTCTGACTGGATTTCTCCAATTGTTATAGCCAGACGTGCCAATGGGAAGATTCGCATGTGTATTGACTTAAGGTATTTAAATGAGAATATTATCATTGATCAATTCCCTCTTCCAAGAATTAACGAAATGCTTTCATTAACCAAAGGTGCCAAGTGGTTTTCTACCATTGATCTTTCCAGTGCATATCACCAGATCCCTTTGCATTCCATGAGTCAACATTTTACAGCCTTTTGCACCCTTTTGGTTGTTTTCAATTTCGCCGTATGCCATTTGGGTTAGCTTCTGCAGCTGCGGTTTTCCAAAGACTCATGTATGAACTGTTTGGTGATATGCAAGGGGTAGTCTTTTTCCAAGATGATATCCTGGTTATGGGGGACAATAAGAAAGTCCATGACGAACGTTTAAGAAAAGTTATGTGTATATTACAAGAAAAAGGTGTGACAGCAGAAGTTTCTAAATGCAAATTTGCGGAAAAGAAAGTTACCTACTTAGGTCATGAAGTGAGTGCATTGGGTATCAAACCTAAATCCAGTTTGATAAATGCCATTGTTGATGCCTCTGCCCCGCAATCCAAAGAAGATCTCAGGTCTTTCTTGGGACTTGCGGAATTTTATTCAAAATTTGTGGATTCATTTTCAGAAAGAACTCATGTCATGAGATCTTTACTGAAGAAAAATGTACAATTTGTATGGAATGCTTCTTGTCAGCTATCCTTTGAAGAGATAAAGAAAGCCATTGCCCATGCACCAAATCTTCAAGGTTTTGATCCCTTTGCAGACACTATCGTTACTACTGATGCCAGTAGCAAAGGGTTAGGTGGTGTTTTAACCCAATTGGATGACAACCAGAAAGAAGTTATTATCGCTTTGCTTCACGTTCTTTAACCCCTACAGAAGAACGTTATTCGGTAATCGAACGGGAGACTTTAGCTTGTGTGTGGGCTCTGGAACATTTCAGAAAATTTTTATGGGGCAGGAAATTTGTTTTACGTTGCGATCACAAACCCCTTACTAAACTACTCACTACTGAGGGTTTAACTAATGCCACTGCTAGGATTGCCAGACTTTCTATGCGATTACAAGATTTCATGTATAATATACAATATGTACCTGGTGTCAAAAACTTTACGGCTGATTTTTTGAGCCGCATGTCCCTTCCATTAATTGAACTGGACAACAATTCTTGGAATGATTATTCTGTTGCTTCCATTTCAGTTGAGAGTACACGTGGTAGTTTTAGTAAGGAAGAGTGGCTTGAAGCAGAGAGTTCTGATCAAATTTTACTGGTACTCAAACAACTTATTGTGAAAGGTTGGAATGTGGTAGACAAAAAAATTGACAATGATGAGCTTAGAGGTTTTTGGGAAGTGCGCAATGAGCTCAGTCTAAATGATTCCTTGGTATTACGAGGTGATAAAGTAATTCCACCGAAGGGTTTAAGGAAAAGAATACTTGATTTGTGTCACGAGGGCCACTCTGGTATTACACGTACAAAATTACGCATAAAAGAGCTCTATTGGTGGCCTAGAATTGACATTGATGTAGAGAGATGTGTTAGATCATGCATCAAATGTGAGATGTCAGATAAAACTCTTAAAACTTTCAATCCACCCTTGGCTTCTCCTTATTGCCCAAAGTGTCCATGGGAAGTAGTAGCCATTGATTTCATGGGACCAGTTTTATGGCAAGATGACTCTCACAAGTACATTTTGGTTCTTATGGACACATTTTCTAGATGGCTAGAAGTGTGTGTTGTTGATGTTATAAATACAAAGACTGTAATTTCATTTTTAGATGATATTTTCTTGAGAGAAGGGTTTCCGAAATTTATATTATCTGATAATGGTGTACAATTCAAATCTTTTTAAATGAAGAATTATTTAGCTGCTTCTGGTGTTCAACAGAGGTTCACTGCTTTATATCATCCCAGCGGAAATGGCATTGTTGAGAGGGCTAATCGCAGTATCAAGGGGGTCCTTCAGCTTGCCAACAAAAGTAATTTACCTTGGGAAGAAGAGTTAAAAAATTACTCTGGGCATACAGAAGCACTATTCATAATTCCGTTGGTAAAAGTCCTTTTTCTTTGATGAGAGGTAGGATTCCCCATTCGAAAATTAATCCTGGTTGGCTGGACAGGAATGGAATGGTCCAGTGTGATATACCAACGGTGAGAGAATGTATCAAACAATCTCAACTTAAAAACAAAGTTTATTATGACCAAAAACATGGTACCAAACAGGTTAGTTTATGTGAGGGCCAATGGGTTCGTGTAAAAGTACTAAGAAAGTTTCCAAAGGAGAGAGTAAATTCAGTAATCCCAAACTTGTAGTAAAGGTTATGAATAACACTGCTTTATTACAGAATGGTGAAGTCTGGCATTTTAGCCGTCTTGCTCCTGTTGCATCTAACAGTAATAAGGAGTGTGTGAGTATCAAAAAACTTTTGGTGGGATACTTTGACCACCACTCAGGATAGTAAAAATTCTAACACCCTTAACACCACTCAGGATAGTGGAAATTCAAGTGTTGCTTCCGAAACTGTGGGCATGCATGATTTTGTTTCTAATGGAGAGCAGAACACTCTTCCCAATTTAGAACCTGTGTTAAGTGAAAATTTACAGTGTTCCACAAATTCAAATGTATCCTCAGGTGACAGTAATGTCATCAAAACTTCTAGTGGAAGGACTGTCATGAAACCAAAGTATCTTGAAATGTTTGATTGTAATTCATTAATTAATTAATTTATTTATTTTTTTTCAAGGGGGGATTGTGTAGTATAGTGCGTTATGGGTAAGTTAGTCCTATCATCTTTAGAACTATACCGTTGTTAATAATCTAGAATTGTAGAACTGTATGAGGTAGTTAGGATTCTCTTGCATTCAGTGACTGCTTGTGCTTTGTTCGTGTTGGATGTCCTTCATGCGGGGGCTGGAATAAAGGACCTACAAACCTACTCTGATTCGTGTCTTTTGTGAGATACTACATCTCCGTATCATCCGCACTTCCTCAAATCAGCATGAGGTGGATCAAAGAGGCGACCTCATTGGACTAAAATACCATCCAATCGTTCGCGCCTCTATAAGGCGTCGAAGTATGTGAAACTCGTTAAATACAGCGCGAAAATGTAGAAAACAGCGAATCTATTCACTGGCCAAGAGCCGCCTCCAATCACAGACCTTTAGGTCAATGCAAAGTTGCAAGCGAGGGAGGCTTTCGTAGCTGTGTACGAAAATCAGTATAACGAACCAGTAAAGGAACCGTAAAATTCATGTGTGCACGACCAGAAAGGAAGCTACTAAACAAACACGCGTTTTCATATAACTAACCCTTCTATCTTCCGTCCTACGTTCAACAAAGCCCATGTTGTGGACCAGAGAGGAGACCGATACAAACTCTCTCTTTCATTGGTTGGCTACCCTCCAATTAGGCACGAATTTCTACCGTAATAATCAGCCGTTTTTTTGCAGTTTTATATTGCACGAACTCGACCCGAAGATATCAGAGCGTTGTACATGACCTATTGGTATTGTAAATGACAATGCCTTTTATTATTGCAGGTTTTTTAAACACATAAATAAAAGGCATTACCATTTACAATGCCAATAGGTCAAACTCTCGCAATTGCGAAACCTATTGCATTTCAAATGCTTGTTATTTCAGGTGGGCATTGGTGTGCCTCTCTGGGAGGCACACCAATGCCAGTAAGAACTGGGACAAGAAAATGGAATTGGAGTAATGGGATTACAGGTAAGTAATCGAAGCATGATGTTTGCGTTCTCCATACTGTATGCGAATTTATTTTTAAAGCATATCACTAAGAGTACTAAAGATGTATTGGAGACTGAAGTACTGATAATACACTAATTTTTTTCTTTTTCTTTTAATTGAAGAACACGGACTACACTCAACAAGTACAGCATCAAAGCCAGCTCAGTTGCAGTACAATGACAAGAAGGCAACTAGCTACTACAAAACAAGAACAAGACACTAAAAATGAAATATTGTATTGATATTTCTAGCATGCTGGTCAGTCGCCATCCGTGAAGTGCTTTTTTTCTTAAAACAATCTCCTCAAGACATATTTCAGGAACTGATGCCTCACCACGGGACTGTCTTACCCACTGTCACATCTTTCTATTGGCCCCGCAATCAGGTATTCATCAACAGCCCAGCAACAGCACCCATGGAAAGGCCAATCCTCTCCCACTAGAGTGATTTACCACATTCGGGCAAGCTATCATTCGTCACCAATCCATGACTCCTGGGCAGGTCGCTTATTTTATCTCCTTCATCTGACGCCTTTGAGCACTTACCCCTAGAAATGTCTCAGTCTTGAATTATTCACATATTCAATTACATGAGCCAAGAAAATAGTTACTACTTTCTTAGGACGACATGGCGTTTCTGCGACCTAATACCGGTACAGCAGCACATCTCCCAGCAATGCCCTTCCTCACGGGTTTTGCTGAAGGACGTGCTTCTTTCGAAGCAGAAAAGTTAACGCGGCTGCACTGGAAAGTCGTAAATAAACATGCCTACAAAAGGTCACTGTATGTCCTTAGAATTAATACCCTGCGCCGGTTAAACATTTCCCTCTCCCATAATAATTCACTTACCTCCTCCTCCTCCATTCCTGACCAGAAGGAACAGGAAATAAGTTTTCCTAAACACTGTATCCGCAATATCCAACAGCGCCAACTCTGCTCAACACTCCTCTCCACCTCCTCAGAGTTAGATAAGAAATGCGTCCGAACAATCGGCTATCTCTAGGCCGAAGAGTGACGCAGTACAGCTCGAGCATCTGCGTCATGGAGAAAGTGGCGGGACATTGTTCTCCAGAGCTACGTATCGCGGTGCCTGTCCACATGGGCTACCGGAAATTTGATTAACTGGAATGCTGCAAAGAGAAAACAAGCGATATTCCAGATTAGATCCAGCAAATCGTGCTGCCTCAAGTATACAGAGGCCATAATTCATTGAACACATGCATTATTTACATGGATCTCACATCGCATCCGTTACCTCCTTATCCATTCCACGTCCAATTCCTTACTTATTGCGGTTATGGTGAGGGAACCCGAACAATACTGCAGTAAGTAAGTAATGGGACGAGGAATTTGGAATCGGAGTAATGAAGATTACTGATAAGTAATCCAGACATTACAGAACTATGAGAGGGCTGATCACAAGTGACTCGTACCAGGCTCAGCACATCTATGGGTCTGATCAGATCAGACATACGATTTCCGTAGGCAATGTGTGAGTAAACACATCAGGACCAGCTTTAGCATTGGTGTCTGTTGGCACCTTCCTGACCCTGGTGACACCTTCTCCACAGATTCCAGCACTACCACCCTCAATGGTGCTCCTCGTCCTTCTTTAGCCCATCCCTCACATTTATTTAATTTCTTTTATAGCGCTTGTTAGAAATTGGGTTGTTGGTTGAATGGAGTATTGGCCCTGGTCAAGCAGCAACCACAATCCTAGTCAGGGTAAGTGGCAGGCAAACCCCAAATTAACCTGTGCTCACCCTCTGGTAGCTTGGCACACAGCAGTCAGGGTAAACATAGAGGCGATGTGTAAAGTATTTGTGCAACACTTCAAACAGTAAAACAGTGAAAACACCACACAACAAAATCCCACACCAGGTTTAGAAAAATAGAATAGACTTTAATAAATAAAACAAGACCAAAACAACGAAAATCCAATTTGTAGAACTGGAGATATTGAATTTCAAAGTTTGTAGTGAAAAATAGCACCAAAAAGCGCAAAGCATTATTGTGAGATATCTGGTCACTCCGAACTGGGAAAAAATCACAAGTTCAGGCCGACAGTGATGGAGCGTGGGCCGGCTACAGGGACCCAGGTAGGCCAGCTGAACAAACTACCTTAAATCCTGGTTGCGGAGCATTGTGTGGATCCGCGTCAAAGATGCGTCGCTCAGCAGAGGCGATGCGTAGGTTCTGAGACATGACGAGGCTGAGGTGGGAGGTCCTGATGCAGTGACGTCAAGTATCCTATGGACAGGGCTTGCGATGGGAAGTCCGGTGTCGAGTATGCGAGTCGCAGCAGAGGCGATGTGTCAATTCAGGCAAAGCTGTGTTGCAGAGTTTCGTCCCTCTCTTCAAGGCTGCTGTTGATGAGGGATGTGAGGAGGTTGCGCTGGGAAAAGCGTCATGGAGCAGCGGTTCCAAAGGCGATGTGTCACTCCCAGATGCAGGAGGCAGCGGTGATGCGAGTCTCTTGCGACTGGTCCAATCCACGCAACAGCAGCAATGTGACGGTTCTTCTCGGGGATGTACCGCTCAGCTGAGGAGATGTGTCGCTTCTGCTTGGGGATGCACCGGTCAGCAGACAGGATGCGTTGGTGCTGCTGGCAAGCACCTTAGGCCCCCTTCCAAGGGTCCAGGACGGGGGTAGCACCCTTTGGCAGGGTAGATTCACAGATGGCAGATTCCACTTTCCCTAAGACTTGAGAACAGGAGACCAGCCAACTAGCTCTTGGAGTCACTCTGGGTTCTTGGATCAAGTGAAGCAGGTCCAGTCCTTCTCACCCAGACAGGAGGGCAGCAGGCTAGCAGGTCAGCACAGCAAAGCAGGAGTCCACCTGAGTAGCAGTCCAGCAGAGTGGCAGTCCTTCAACAGCACAGCAGTCTCCCTTCCTGGCAGAGTATCCACAGCTCCAGAATTGTACTGTCTTGGTGGTCTCTGAGGTCCAGTACTTATATGTGGAACCATGTTTTATTTTGTTGTAGGGATTCTGCACATACACAGAGCTATGCACAGGATAATAGGACCTCGGAGTATAGTGGTGAGCCAACCATACGCCTTAGTACCCACAATCCCAACCCGACTAGCATTAGCGTCTCATTAGCAACGATGCTACCAATGATTAGACAACCCAGAACACGGTCTCTCTCTCGCAGGACTCGCGGGAGCAAGAACACCCTTTCATAACTCACTCATACCTGTCCACAACGTGCGTAATAAGAGTCACTGTATAGTTTAAAATGTTTATTTCAACTACCGTGCTCTAAGATGCAGTACACGTGCCAGTACTATCAGCATAATGCATAAGAATAAAACAATAAGCATAGTTACAATTCCATAGAATACAAACGGGGAAAGCATTTCATAAAGCAGTGGATATAGGGCTAAATGACCATACCACCCTCCCCGTGCTATTAGCTAGTTTATTATAAAAATAGAAGACCTCTGGGCATTGTCAGGCGGACCTCATACCTCAATATCTAGATGCAAGTTTTACATCATCAGACAAGCACAGCTCTTCTCTCTGGAAAGGTTTTTCTCCAAGTGCCTCTAACAGTGAAATCACAATATTAAAAGCACACGAATTTCTCCAGTGCAGCTGCATTCAGTGTTATGTCTAATTGCGAGGGGCTGACCAGATCAGCAAGAACAAGGGACATTGTTTTTCGACCTTGTACATGATGTGCAGACGAAACCCAAAGGGAATAGGAGGAAAGGTGAAAAGCAGAAATGCAGACAGTTCTAAAATAGCCGGGCACAAGCAGAGGCTGGAAAAACAAAGGCACAAAGTAACGTGCGCAAAAAGGCATCATGGCAGCCAGGCCTAAGCTAACTTAGCAATGCAGACCATGAGTCCACAAACCACACGACAATTTTATGTGGACTCCATCTTGTCTTGGTCACGTTTTGTAATATTCAATGATGATAGGGGAAGTACAACGTCCACATGACCTTTGGTAAACTAATGTACCCTGCTGAAGTAAACAGCCTCTAAGGCAACACAACACAAGGCTTGCTCAAAGACATTACCCGTGACTTACAATTGTATGCTAGCCCAGCAACAAGGTTCAGTTAGACACCGTGAGCAAACCATTTATAGATGAGACAAAGCGTCCACCTCTGATTGGTTACCACATTGCTTAGGCTTGGAAAAACCCTACTGTCACAATCTGGACATGTGGGGATGCACCAACCTGCATCAGGCAGATGGCACACACTGTTAGCTTCTTCTGATTGGCTCTATATCTAACAATTGTGTAACCTGGACTGTCTGACGATGGACATGTGATGTATTGGTCCATAGTTGCTGAGAAATTCTTTTGTACTTGTGATTCAATGGGATATGTACCGAAACACCTTTTTTGTAGTTTGCAGGATTAAAAGATTGTGCTGAAGTTCTGCAATTTGTACACTTGGGGGCATATTTACAAGGAGTTATGCCACCAGAACGTCACTTTTTCCAACGTTCTGGTGGTGTAAAGTCCTTCGCCTTATTTACAAGGCGGCGTTAAGCCACTTAATGTGGCTTAAGGCCGCCTTATAAATAATGCCCCTATTCACGCAGCACTTAGCGTGAAAGGGGCATGCATTGGATGTTGCAGTGGGCATTCCACCACAACACCCATTGCTTTTTGACGCTGCCCCATATTTACAAGGTATGGGGTAGCGCCAAAAATATCGCCAGGGAATACCTGGTCTTAAGCAGGCGATACGTAGAGAAATGTTTAATTTCGCCTTGTATTTTGCTCCTTCCATGTGTGCTGCATTCTGCAGCACACATAGAAACAGTAAATCGCCTGTAAAGATTGTTTATGTGCAGGAAGGTGTCCCTTCCTGCACGTAAACAATCGCCCCTGCTGCGCAGGCACCCTTGCAACATGGCGAAGGGTGCCTGCGCTGGAGCTAGGCATCTTTTTTGGTACCAACACTATGGGAAACACAGGGGTATGCCAGATTCTTGTAAATAAGACGCATCCCTGCATTTTGAAACTGACTGAGCGTGGAGTTACCAATTTTGGCGTAACACCATGCTCCGCCAGTTTCTAGTAAATATGCCCCTTGGTTTCTATGCCATTTATTCTCATGTACACGTATAAAGCTGCCTTTGAAATTCACCTGTATCTGTGACTATTTTTTTCAGCTTCAACATTTGGTGGAGAATTGTGGTCCTGGGAGTGGTGATCTTCGGTGGTGGTCGCTCTAGATCAGGTGGACGGTCGCTGTGAGGCCTCTGACATGACAGCTCTTTCTGCCCTCCCTGCCCATGTGCTGTGAGACTGTTGTCATTTGCGCCCACCACTTCTCCATTGCGGCAGACTGTAAGTGTCACTCGCCCTATTATTCCTGCTTGTGCTCTTGCAGATTTAACATTTTTTTGCTTTTCGGAGGCTGTAGTTTCACTGTGGGTTTCATACGCAGCTTTAATTCAGGATACCCTGTAATATTGTAATACTGTGATATTGTCCTTGTTGTGGTTTATGTTACCCCTCCCTGACACACTGATCTCCAGGCACCACGTGACTCAATTTGTACCAAGATGGTTCCTAACGGTAGGGTGACCATCACTTGGTGCTTAAGCCATTTGACACCCTACGACCGAGACGGCTCCTGATGGTCAGAAGTCCTTTGCTTGGTTGCCGGGTGGTTACTGTGTAGGTTTGGACCTAAGGGGGGAGCCCCAGGTCATCAGGGAGGGCGTTTTTGATTTAGAGCTGGTATTTGTCCCAAGCCATTGGCTGTGTGTACATGCTGGGGGGTATTCCAGGTGCAGGTATGTGCAGGTTGTGTACAAGATGATTTGTACTGGCCAGTAGGGGAAGGTGGTGCTCCTTTCAGATCAGCAGGGAGTGTTCCTGTGAATTTGATTTGTCTCCCCCATTGACCTTGTGGTTCACTCGTATCGAGGGTACGCCTGGCGGTTGAGTGTCTTTCACTGGGTTCCAGATGCCTGGTGCCTAGGGGGTCTCCGGGTTGTATCCAGGCGCAGATCGCCCTGGTTACAAGAGGAGGGTGAAAAGAGGAGATTAGGGTAATTTACATATTTATTTGTATTTTTGTTGATTATGTTCTTGGCACATTTTGTCAATAACTTAAGTTTTAGGACTTTTTAGTATTGCCACATGGTATATTATTCTTCTTTATTTTTCTGCGTCTGTGAGTTTCTCTGTCAGATATCAGTGACTATTCTTCCCCACCCATTGCTCTCCGGGATTGTACTTTGGGACTTGGGAACTCGCTTTTCTGTGTATGCATTTATATTTGACTGAGTACTTCATGATAAACCAGTAGCACATGATCTGTTCTCAGTCTTCTAGTTTTGAACAGGGTCCTAAGTTCCTGGAGCCTTAGGACACTGTACCTAGACTCCTGAGTCCGACTAGATTCCACAGTAGTGGACATGGTGCTAGTGTAGTGTACCCTACTCTAGCAATCTAAACTTTCAAAGAGGTTGTAGAAAGGGCTATGCTAAACCCTTGACACCGAACCAAAAGGTTTAGAAATGTCTTACCTAATAAGTATAGCATAATTACCAAAGGTAGTAGTGGGTTCTTATGGAAACCTTACTTATGACAAAGTGGTAAAGCAAATGCAAGTCTTTTTCCCTACCACTACACCACCAATGCAGGAGGCTGGCTAAGTATATAGTGTCCACCTATAAGTCCAGGCAACCCTTAGTGATAGTGTTTTGGTCTCTGATAACCAAAGCTCTCAAGGGGTAGCCATGGAGAGAAGCTAAAGCGTATTCAGGATGGTGTAAAGCGGGTACATTTACCACTGAGTCAGTCAGTAAGCCTACGCATAAGAAAGAACCACACCAGTTGAGTATAAAAATACTTTGTATTTATTAGCACACACTAGACACTAACTTGGAATATCTCTTAGCCGAAGATATCAATTACACACAAGAAATACTTCAGAAATAGGTAAGTAGCATAAGAAAACACACAGGTCCCAAACGGGAGGGGGCCAAACCATATACTAAAATAGTGGGATGCAAAGTAAGTACCAACATAGGACTAGTACCCAAGGATGGAGGACCCCAGGGGAATCATGGAACCACCCAAGGTGAGTTGCTAGGGACCCCAAGGCGCCCGGGTGCAGAGTCGTTACACAGGGTTAAACTTCCATAGGATAACAAGAGGTAAGTCACTGTTAAATTTTTACAGTTACCTTTCCCCAAGGACCCCAGAGGACCCACTTGGATTAAAGAAGGTTGGAGAGCCACCCCACCCGTGGATACCCCGGGAATCAGGATACCTACACCAGGGAGCCCAGTGCATAGGGATGAATTGAAGTCGTTACCGCCCATAGACGCTAATGGAGGTTTGTGGAAGATCAGCAGCTACAGAGTCTTGTGGAACAGGCCGGTTGAACCAGAACGTGGAATCGAGTTTAGAAGAACCTAAAGCAGAGGGGACAGAATCCAAACCACCCAGAGGTGACCAGGAGGCACAGGAGCAAAATACCAGCCCTTGTCGGAGGTTCTTGCTGTAGCTCAGTGTGGTTGCAGCAGCAGCTGTAGAGACCAGGCGACGATGCAGGAGCATAGGAGCCATCTACAAACTGTCCCACGCTGAAAACGAGCGCAGGAAGGTCAGTGGCTCGCAGGACAACCAACAAGCCTTGGCAAACGCAAACAACGGGCTGCGGGTGAATGCTGTGTTGCGGATCAGCTAGGCCTGGGCAAAACTGGTTTATGCAAGGAGGGCACCAAATGTGCCTTCAACGCAGGAGGTTGGCACTCTGAAGTGCCCCCACCCTACCTAATTCTAAAGGAGAGGTGTTCACACCTATCCTTCGCTAGAAATCCTTTGTTCAGCTTCCCCTGCCTATTTTAAGCTCATCAGCAGGGGGGCAGAACACTGTCTAGTGTCGGGCTGCCATGCAGACCTTGTAAGGCAACACAGGTAGGTATTGGGGGGTCCTCTAAGGAGCCCCCCAGTACATGGTATCATGCAACTAACACTGGAATCGGTGTAGTTGCATGATTCCAACATGCTTAATACCAAAAATGACCTGGTTCAGGGCAGCCGTTATGTAGTTGGACATCTTGACTTGCCAGTGTCCGCTACATACCTGCTCGTGCAAGGTTACCCACACACTTAGAACCATGCACCCTGCCCTTGGACTGAAGGGCCTACCTTAGGGGTGACTTACAAGTTTTAAGTGCAGTGACCGGGATATAAGGGAAACCTTATATCTGAAGTGAAGGGGGCATGCACCTTGTTATGCAGACTGCAATGGCATTTGTGCAGACACAGTTTGCATGGGCTCCTATTGGTGGCATAATATATGCTGCAGCCCATGGGACACCCCTGGTGTACCAAGGCCCTGGGTAAGTACCATATACTAGGGACTTACCATGGTACCCATGTAAGCCAATCGTGGGGTGCAAAAAGTACTTACCAGATAATTTAGAGGAGAGAGTACTGCCACTGGGGTCTTGGTTAGCAGGATCCCAGTGAACTACAGTCAAAACACACTTAGACTAGGCAAAAAGTGGAGGTATCTATGCCAGAAAGATCATACTTTCCTACAGCGCACACCAGACAAGTCAAGACCAGATATGGTCCCACTGAGGCATAATAAACGGTGAAGGTGGAAACGTGTTGCAACCTTTCAAAAACCTATTTACAATAGGGGATTTGAAAATGAAGAAAGGCTGAGATGTCAGAAAGATAGCCCTTTAGGGTGCCCAGATAAGAGGACTGCTGGGCAAGAGAAAGGATAAAGAGAAGGACCTGAGAGAGGGGAGCAGAAAGAGGGTCAACCTGTTTCTCTGCACTCCATGCCAAAAACCTGTCTCAACGCCAGGCGTATACATTCTTGGAGGAGGGAGACCTGGCTGTTAATATAACAGTATGGACTTTGGGCTGAAGGTTGAAAGCTGTCAACTGTCACCGCTCAACCTCCATGCATGAGGGCAGAGAATTGACAGGTTTTGTTGCGAAACCACCCTTGGTGCTGCGACAGAAGATCCTCCCGAAGGTTCAGCCTCATTGGAGGACTGCTCAACAGTTCAGAATACCAAACTCACCGAGCCCAGTCCGGAGCCAGAAGGATGACTTAAGCCCAGTCATTCCTGATCTTCTTGAGAACGCTGTTCGGGAGCGGTATGGGCGGAAAGGAGTACAGGAGGTCTGACCTTCACTCAGAACAAAAAGCGTCTCCAAGCAAGAGCCATCTTGGTAACTCCAGCGCGCACAACTACTGACATTGCTTGTTCTCTGTGGTGGCGAACAGATCTAACCAAGGCTCTCCACACTGCTGAAAGAGATCTTGCACCACCACCGGATGGAGACGCCATTTGTGATTTGCTCGGCATATTTGGCTGAGTTCTCTGCTCTGGCGTTCAGAGATCCCACCAGGTGTTGAGCCACCAGGAAAATGCCTGATGTCCCAGCCATGTCCAGAGATGCAGGGCCTCTTGATAAAGGGTCCACGACTCCACCCCACCCTATTTGCTGCAGTACCATATGGCGGTGGTTTTGTCCATGAAAACCTGCACTAGCCTTCCCTTGATGGAGGGTAGAAAGGTTTTCTATGCCAGCCGGATTGCCCAGAACTCCAGTAGATTTTTGTGGAGTCTGGATTCTGCCGGAGAGCAGAGTCCTCTGATTTCCACCTCTTCCAGGTGTTCCCTCTACCCCAGGAGTGACACCACTGTCAGATCTGGTTGGGGAAGGAATAGGGGTCTGCCATGGACACAATCACAGTTCGCTAGTCAACACTGCAGATCTTTTGCAATTACCTCAGAGATTTGGACCATGTTGGAGAGATTCCCCTGATGCTACACCAACTGGAACTTCAGGTCCCACTGCAGAGCCCACATATGCCAGCGAGTGGGAGCCACAAGCAGGATGCCGGAGTCCATGAGGCCCAGCACCTCAGAGTCAGTCACACAGAAATCCAGGACAGAGGCTGAAGCATAGGTATCAAAGGGGAGACATCCTTTACATCGCATGCGATACATCGCATGCCGTTACAACGACTGCGTTGTTACATTGCAAACCATTACACTGCAAGTTGTTACAACGACTTGCTGTAGGGGGCAGAAGGTGTTGGATTTAAAATGCAACCCCTTCCCTACTGTTGCACAGACTGGAGTTGGAATGGTAAATTATACTATTCAAACATCCAGTGATGCAGCGGTAATTTCACGGTAATTTCTCAATGCAAAACCTCATTTACCTTCTAATTTACAGCTGCAAAGGTACTGGACCCTTGCCACTGTATATTACCATCAGGAGACTTTACATAAACATGAAAAATCAAAAATGCAATTAATATTTAAGCCAATAAACAGAGTTGTGAGCATTTTAAAGGGTTTTATTTTCTAGTTAAAAGTTAATGTTCTCTGACCCTTTATTCATTAGTCAAATATCAATCAGGTTACAGAATTGAAAATAGGAAAAATAGAATTAATACAAAACATATTATAGGTTGCATACAAAGCACTCCATTAGGAGGAAAAAAATCCTAATTCTATGTCAGTCAGTACTCTTTGAAGAGTTCAGGAAAAATATAATTCAAGAGTGAGTTTTGCAAGGCTAATCAATAATTAATAATTGGCAAAAATCTCCCATAAAGAGAAATAAATGCATAAGACAAATAAATCTTTTCAAAACTAATTAGTCAAAGCATAAACTTAGAGTTTTAGCACCTAAATCTGAACCTTTTCTATCAGCTGCACTCTCTGCCCTGGTCTGTTCATCTGTCCTCTCTGTGTTCACAGAGAGACGCTGCTCCTGAAAAGGCCCCTCCTTCACAGACCACAGAGGAATGTGATCTGCCTTGCCAAAAATATGACCTGCAAGGACTCTCTAAAAAAATATGAGCAAGAACCCCCACCTCCCTCTGTCTCTCCTCAGACGCAATCTCCTCTCAGGCTGCACCCCCTAAAGCTTCTAAAGCCTCTAAAGCCCCCCCTAAAGAGGTCATTATTTATACTCTAATTCTTGGCTGACTCAATAGAAACTCACACTGTGATTGGTTAGGATAGATGACATGAGGGTCTCACCATCCTGTTCTCATTGCAAATCCAACCCATACCAGTTTTAACAAAGGAAGCGTTAATGCTTAATACAGTCTTATTGTTTCACCATCAATAATTATACAAATTTGCAACATTAAGGCAGAAAAATGTACCAGTCCATTTCCTCCTTCCTTTCACATCGCACGCAGGAAGGATACTTTCCACAAACACTGGTACATTGGCACGATAACAAGAATTTCCAGTTCACTGTGGCCTTGACCCATGGTCTCTTCACTTGAGGCACTTGGCAGTTCTGCGCATGCGTCTCTCATTCAGTACAATTCTCAGCCAGGCTGGATTCCCAGGCAGCCATTTTATGGTGGGCCCATAAACAAAATAAACACAAAAAAAGTATTAATTTATGAAATAAAACCCATTATGTTTACCTTCCCCCCATACTAGTACCCTGTATTAATTATTACCTAGCAAAAGCTATTAGTTTAAAGCAGCTTTTCTATTATTTGTGCACATCATGCAAAAATGTGCAATGTACAACATAGCATAAAAATGCTCTAATGCAAATTTTCAAAGCGCAAACAGTTAATACATACTCATAGCAACATGCTCTAATGTTTTAGATAGCTTTTCATGCCAAATGCGTTTGCCCCATGTGTAGTGTTGGTGCATGGTTGATTAATTAATGCACATTATAAGAAGATGTGTTATGAACTGAATATGCATTGTCTAAATATGCAACAAAGCCAAGGTCTCTTGAGACAGGAACAGGGAGTGTAGATTATAAGGGAAAGGAGCTGGGAGGAGAGAACACATTCCATTTTATCTTCAAAGCTAATAAGGAAAACTGCAATCACGAGTTTCTCTACACTGCAAAAACACATGTTAATACAGCACAAGCATTTCAGACTGAAAGCATTTATGACCAAGCCTCATTTTATGTTTTTCACTTTGCATGCACCACAAGTGCCACTTTTAAAAAGCTTTTGACTAGGCATGTGCCATGTGTTTTCACTTGCACCAAAATGCGTGTGCCATTTTAAATGCAGTCTGTCTGAAACATAAAAATAAAGCAATGCTTAATCTTGATGAAAGCTAGCTCCATCACCAGCGCCCCCTACAGCAAGTCATTGTAACGACTTGCATTGTAATGGCATGCGATGTATCGCATGCAATGTAACATCGCACATTCGTGTCAAAGCCTAAATATCCTGGACTCGTTGCTCAGCAAGACAGGCCTGAAAATGCACTGTGTCCAGAGCTGCTCTGATGAAAGTGAGCTTCTGAGTGGGAGTTAGGTATGACTTCGGCACATTGATAGTGAACCTCAGTGAGTTCAGGAGGTCAGCCATAGTCTGGAGATGGAAGATGACTCCCTGGGACGAGCCCACTTTCAACAGCTAGCCATCGAGATAGGGGAAGACTGGCACCCCTGATCTCTGCAGATGAGCTGCAACTATCGCCATTACCTTGGTGAACATGCAAGGGGCGCTGGTAAGGCCAAAAGGAAGCACAGCAAACTGAAAGTGCTCGTGGTCCACCATGAACTGCAGGTGGCGCCTGTGGACAGGCAGAACAGGAATGTGGAAGTATGCGTTCTGCAAGTAAAATACTGCCATCCAGTCTCCCGGGTCCTGGGCAGACAGGACATGAGCGAGCGTGAACATTTTGAACTTCTCCTTTTTGAGGAAGAAATGAAGAGGGCACAGGTCTAGAATAAGACAAAGGCCTCTGTCCTCAGGAACAACAACCATGACCTACTTATGGAGTTTGCACCCTCTCTATGGCTCCCTTAGCCAAGAGAGCTGTCACTTCCTGGCAGGGTAGTCATGAAGGGGAGGAGTGGCCTCTGTGAACAATCTGAAGAACCCAGCAGTCTGATGTTATAGACCTCCACTTAAGCAAATGATGGCCTCAGTATACTGCCACCCACTGGGTTCTCATGATGGTAAGAGGGCAAACTAAAGGGGATTGAAGGCTGCAGCAACCGGGGGTGGTGGACTGCCCGACCTCTGGCTGCTTGACCTATGGTGTTTGTGGGTACCGTGTCGTCTCCACACTGAGGCTGGAAGGCGTGCACACTGTGGTGGCTAGGCTGGGGTAAAGACGTGGTTGAAGCCCCTTCCTTGGACATGAAAGGAGCAAAAGGCAGGCTGGGTTTGGCGAGGAGCCATCGAAGGCCCACCGTCCTGGCCGTAGCTCTGCTATCCTTGAGTCCACATTATCGCCGAACAGACGAGAGCCATCAAAGGGCATAATCGTAAGCGACGCTTGGACATCCCCAGAAAAGCCAGTTGTTCTCAGCCAGGCGTGACGGCATAAGGCCAATGAAAAAACAGCTCTAAACAGCAAGCCGGTCGTGTCCAGACCAAATCGAATGGTGAACTTCACTGCATCTCTCCTGCCAGACATAGCTTGGGAGAGTATGGCCCGAGCCTCCTCTGCGGCCATGGGGAGTATCTGCGCAACCTAATCCCACAGGGCATTAGAGTAACGGCCCAAAAGGCATGTGGTGTTCACAGACCACAGTGCCAGACTGGTGGAAGAAACATTTTTCTTTCCTAAGGTGTCCAGCATCTTGGATTTCCTATCCGGTGGAGTAGTAGGGAATGTGCCAGGATTTACATGGGAGGTGGAGCCTTGGACCACCAAGCTCTCCAGTGTAGGGTGAGAAAGTTGGGGTCCCCTGGGGTGGGTCTGTGGCAACAGGCAAATGTGCAGGGTTTGAACCAGGTCCCCAGCGGGAAATCTTTGAGGACTTCATTAAATGGGAGAAGCGGTTCTGAGGGGGTCACTCCCAACTGAAGCACCTTTGCCAAGACTTTAGTCTTGACTGCCACTGAGGGTAGGCTAAGATCCAGGACCTCAGCTGCCCTTCTCACCACCATAGCAAATGAACCCCCTACTCTGTAGCCACAGTAGGAGGAGAGAGCATGCCAGTATCTGGAGAGTGTCCAGTCAAATGGTGTCCACCAATTCCTCACACCAGTCCATGTTAGGGTCTAAGGGCTGATATTCTTCAAGGTCCAGCAACCCCTCCCAATCCTTCCTAAGTCCCAACCCATAAGAATAGGGCTCGGTCTCCGTCCTGGAAGGCGTGGCTACAGCAGCAGCCGGCATCGAACGACGCCCCTCCGGCTCTGTGTTGGAGTCGGGATGATAATAGAAACAGCGCTGGGAGCATCGGCATCGGGACTGGCGCTGGGGAAGGTTGAGGAGGTATGATCGGAGCTGGGCCAGATCCAGCTGTGGATCCAAGGAGCCTGACTGGAGCTAGGGATGGAACTGCCAGCGGGGAATCAGTAGGGAGCCACTTCCAAACCATCCAGGCCCAAATGCATGCCAGCAGGAACAGGCCGCTCAAATTTGAGGTCCATGGCATCATAGAACTCGCAAAGTTGCCTGGGGTTGCTCCAGCTCCCGGAAAATTGGAGAGGCGTGCATCCGGCCCTGGTGCAGGCTCTACCGCAGACCTAAGCCTCAAGTGACGATCCTCCCTCGTCTTGTCGGATGACTTCAACGGATGGGATGAGATTGAAGACTTCTTCAATTGCTTACTCTTCTTGTGCTTGTGGTACTTACCCAAAGATGAATTAGAGTGTGACGAAGATCTTACCCTCTGTGGCCGATCCGGCACCTTTCTCTCAAACGGGATCGGGCTGTCATGGCAGAACATGTCGAGCGGCAAGGATGTTCTGGGCGCGCTCTCTCAAGGCCTTCGGGTGCATGGCTCGGCAGTTGATGCAGGTCTTCACGTAGTGGTCAAGCTCGAGGCACCAGAGGCCAACAAGGTTCGGGTCCGTCACCAACATCTGCCGGTGACAGGTGACACAGGGCTTGAAGCCGGCCTTTCTAGTTGACATCCTGCCACACCAGGAGAAAAATCTCAAAAAGGGCTTTGACAAAAAGTAAAAAAAGGTCAGTCAAAATTTGACTGAGGGTAGAACCACATGCGTCACTTTCGGTGTGGATGACAGCGTGCAGAGTTAAACGATGCCCCCTACCAGTGCACAGGGGTACTGCTCACAAAAAAGGTTCCGGATCCAGTCTGATGTCTGGAGATAATTCTAAGGCAAGGAATCTGCGGGTAGAAGTTTCTATCAGATTGGGGGGATTCTGAATGTTGTAAAAAACAGCATTCTCCTGAAGACTAAACTTGTGTCAATATGAACACAAAAACCTAACTATGTTTTTTAATAATTGTGCACAGAAAAATTAGGCTTACAAATAAATGTGGGGGCTTCTAAGCAGGATCTTTTGTAAAGGGTATTGATTGTAGTCTGCAAATTAGTTTTTTTAATATCTTTTTATTGAAATTTGTGGTTGAACATACACAGTGCTCAAACTTTGCAAATGAGCATGCGTAGTTACAAATGAATTACCATCTCAAGTACATGGCAATAAGTCTTCGACCGTACAAACTTGTATCTTCCCCTCACTCCCTCGTCCACCTCCTAAACCCTTATAGGAAGTCGATATCTAAGAAAGTAGCAGGGAAGGAGGGGAAAACAATGAAAGAGACTTAACACCGAGGGCCTCCTTTATGGAGAATTGGTGTAGGGCAGCACCACAAGTCTTATTGCTGCCCTGCCCTAAGCCAATGTGAAAGGGCAGAAATGCCCAGTATTTATACAATATGCTGCATTCCTGTCCTTTCCCCCAGTGCTGGCGCATAATGGGCTGCGTAGCGACAATGCAGGCACCTTTGCACCATGGTGTATGGATGTCTGCGTTGCATGCAGGATTGTTTTTGTGCCGAAAGGGGCATCTTCCTGCCTAGAAACAGTCCTGAGAGGCATTTTCCTCTTTCTCTCTGTGCTGCAAAATGCAGCACATATGGAAAGAGGAAGAAACAAGGAAAAATAAAAATGTTTCTCCTCGTTATGCCTGCTCTGGGGAGGCGTAAGGTTTTGGTGCTTCCCCAGGTATGCGCAAGTAAATCTGGGGCAGCGTCAAAACCCATGGGTGTAGCGTGGGAAAACCCACCACAACGCCCATGGAATGCCTCCCTGGCAAAGAGTAAGGCGAGGCAGCGTTTTACACTGCTTTGTCTTACTCCATATCTATGATGCCATTCAAAGCCACGCAAAGTGGCTTGCATGGCCTCATAGAAATGATTGAGAGGTTTGCACCACTGGAGCGTCAACAAAAATGACTCTCCGGGGGCGCAAGCCTCTCATAAATAAGCCCCCTCGTGAGAGTGTGATGGTCATATCCTCAGTTCTGATGAGAACATTGACACGATCATAATGGCAGCAGATGGCCGTCCATGAGCTGCTGGCTGGGGCATGCCAGGACTCAACGTCCACGGCTCCAAAAAGGTGGAGCCTCTAGTGTATGACCCAGGTTTCAGTCCGGGTGATCCGTGCTACCTGACTCATCACTGCTCAGAAGGTTCTGTCTCTGTGGTGAGCAAATTTATCATATGCCCCCATCTTGCAATGTCATATGGTCTCGAATTCCTTCAAGCGCCATTCCTCAGCCAGTGCCTACTTGGCCATATCTTGTAGTCAGGCACTGTGAGTGGGCGCACTTGTCAAAATCCAGTGAATAGCAATGCGCCTTTTCCCCAAGAACAGTTCTAAAGCAGCAAATCTGTGTGGCATTTTACATGTTTTGGGTTTCGGTTAGATCCCCAGCACACATTGTTTCATGTCCAGTGCCAACTGTAACCACGTCACCCTGTTAAGGGTTACCACAATTTCTTCCCAATAAGTCTTCACCAGCCTACAGTCCCACAACATGTGCCGGAGAGTGCCACTCCCACACTTAGGGCAGTCAGGAGGCTGCTGAGAGAATATTGTGTGCAGTCTCGAGGGGATCAGGTACATTCAAAGCAGGACATTGAAATGAGACAGCTTAAACCTCGCGTTGCTTGCTATAGTTTGAACTGGTGCACAAGTCCTACCCCACTCTGCACCCGACAGGGATTCTTCCAAGTCTTCAGTTGTGCCCACAGTGGAGTTTTCACTCTGTCTTTCTTAAGGATTTTATATAGCTTGGATATTGTATGTCGCCTGCCCCCACCTTCTAATAGTGCCCCCATCGTGGGAGACCCTGGTGGCATGCTCGGAAACTCGGTCCATATTTCTCTTGCTGTGTTACTAACTTTGGCAAATTGTAAAAACCATCCCCAATGGATTTGAAAGGTCTTGCATGCTTCTGTGAATGTAATGACTGAATCAGTTGGATATAAGTCTCCCAGTCTAAGGCATTCACCCTATCTCTATTTTGCCAAGGACATGGCCTGTTTTATATCCGAGAATGGTTTTACCCACTTAAGTGGTAATGATTTCAACAATGGAGGATACCAGAGCTTCCTTCTAATCAACATGTCCCAGGCTGTTGCCACTCTGTGGATGAGGTTAGGGAGTACCGTGGATTGGTTAATTCCTTGCTTCAGGTAGCAGGGAAGCAGCTCTATCTTCACTGTACCTCGAAAGAGGTTTTTATCCATGTTACCCCTTCTGCACACCACTGTACTGCGTGTTGGAGCTGTGTGGCCACGTAATACATGTTTAAGTCTGTAAGGCCCAAGCCCCGCTCCGGTTAGTCCCTTTTCACGTGTGGGAGCTGAACTCTGCTCCATCTTCCAACCCAAACCAGGGACGCCAGCTGCTTATCCAGCCTCCTCAAAGCAAACACACGGGATAAGGCAGGGAGAGTTCTGCAGAGTGTAAAGGCATATAGAGAGCAGAACCATGTTTACCATTGCCACTCCACCATCACCGCTACAGGGAGTTTATTCCAGAAACTGATCGAAGACTCCAGCCCCTCAACTACCCTGCCCATATTATAGGAATATAAGAGCTGTGCTTGCTATCTTCATCATCAGACAACAAAATCTGTCCACTTCCTAGGTCAACCCCACAGCAGTAGCTCATCCAGGGGCATTTTCATGTGGGCCGCGATTGGAAACAGGACCGTTTCGCTCACATTATAGGTGCAGGACCGACAAGTGTCCAAATGCGTGCAGTTCTTAAAGCAGGGTTGGAATGGCTATCTGCAGATTGGAGAAATAAAGAAATGTATCATCTGCATATATTGATACCACATGTCATATGCCCAAACTGTATGCCCCATTCTCCCAGGAGTTCCCATAGACGGATTGCGAAGGCATATAATAAAAGCGAGAGGGGACAGTCTTGTCTTGTGCCTCTCTCAATGCTATATTTATCAGAGATGTAGGCTCCCAACTTAACCCTAGCAGTCGGATCAGTGTAAAGCAGCCTAATTCAAGCCTAGAACATTGGACCAAAAGCTATTGTCTTCAGCACAATATGCGTATAGTCCCATTTCAAGGTATCAAAAGCCTTTTTAGTATCTAATTCAACAAGGGCTGCCTCCAAATCAATGCCCGCTACCACGTCCATTATATGATGGAGTCTCTTGAGATTAATTTGTGTACTCTGCCCTGGTATAATACCGCACTGGTCCGGATGAACCAAGGCAGTGATCACAGTGCCCAATCTATTCGCCAGGGCTTTGGCCAGACGTTTCACTTCTGTATTATTCAATGATGCAGGTCTATAGGATTCTGGTTCCTGTGGATGCCCGACTGGCTTCAGATTCATTAGGAGCATGGCCTCCCTCAATAAATCTGGCAGTTGGTGCTGAATGAGTGACTCCTCAAAGACCTCCAGAGGTTTGACCACAAGAATCTCCCAAAAGCGGCAGTAAAACCCAGGAGGAAAGCCATCTCAGCCGAGTGTTTTGCTGTGAGTGACTCCCTTGTGAGGGGTTGTTCCGACTCTGCAAAGCTTTCTGAGAGTAATGTGGAGACATGAAGAGCATTAAAATAGTCTGATATTTGCACTACAAGAGTAATATAGGTCTTCTAATATATTGTTGCTAAATAGTGCGACAACGTATGGTTCATGGCTACATGAGTGTGGACCAGCGTGCCATCGGGAAGGGTCCGGGACAGGATAGTAGCCGAGGGCCTTTCCCTATTGAGGAGCCACACAAGAATTTTACCCAGATGATCATCTTTGTGCAGTGTTTGCATATAATCTCTCAAAGTAAATCTATCCAGTGCGTCCAGCTTCCCCTCTACATGACATTTTGCAGTCGCAGCATTCCAATTGATCGTCCACAGTTCTCGCCTGGAGGTGAGCTAGCGCCTCCTCTGCCTGCGTTAAGTCATGTCACAGTTGTTTTTTAATCCCATAGATGCACTCATACAATCTACCCCCAGCACCACCTTTAGTGCATCCTATTCTGTGGCGCTGGCGTTTCTGTTCCCCAGTTATGGTCAAGGTAGATGCCAATGGCAGAGCCATTGTTAACAGTAAATCCCAAAATTCCATGGCGTGTGCCGTTAGGCACAATAGGGGAATTTCCAGGCAGTGCACAGTATTCCATCCGGAGAAGGAAATGGTTGAAGAGAAACCGACAACGGGTACTGGACATCGCTGATCTTAGGAGAGAACATGAGTGTGATAAGGAGCATATCAAGTTTGCAATAGGTGGCATGGACTGTTGAATAATAAGAGGCTTTCAGTGCCTTTCATGCCACATATCCACACTATCAAGATTCGTCATTACATCTCAAAATGCCTCAGTAATGCCTGGTTTAGTGCCAGACCAAGATGGATGTCTATCCCGACATGGTCCTCTACACAGTTAAGATATCCTCCCCAAATTAGTGGCACATCCGCATAAGTCGAACCGCGTCTGACAGGTAGTGGAAGTCCGCCCCATGGTATATATTAGGGACGTAGTTGTTCAATAGACAAATCTCCGTCCCATATAATAGACGTACACCAGAACATAGCATCCCTCTACATCAGCTAATTAATATTTGTGCTTAAAGGGAATTCCTGCAGTCAAGCAAATAAGGGCCCCCTTAGCATAGGCCAAATAAGTTGCAAAGAATATTTGGTCTCTCCAATTCTTGCCAAGCCACATGTCCTCCTCCTTTAAATGTATCTCTTAAAGAAACGCAGTGGCAATAGAGTGTCTCTTAAGGAAGCTGTGCCCTTTGTATTGTTTCATAAAGTTATTGAGGCTATGGACATACCAGGCGATACATTTTACTGGTGTACCCATGTTGTGTTAGTGAAGTGTGTGAACGCTCCAAGTATTGGGGGAACCTCCTAGGATGGTACTTTGCTCTTAGTGAGCCACATCCATTTGAAAAAGTTCCTTACACTGTGGTAACAATCTTTCTGGTTGATACTCTATCTGCCTGCAGATTTCTAACAAGTAGAACTAACCCCAGGCGTCAGACTGGATTCTGAAACATCAAAGCAACAAGGTCGACAGTAGAGGGCGCTGGACTCAGTCAGCACCAGAAGTGACTTCAGGTGATGACACCGAGGCCATATAGCGCCCCTGAATACTGATGTTAGTTACCCACCATTTCGTGTCAGTTCAAGATTGACATTGGTGAAAGGTTGCAGTACCAAAAGAAATGCAAGATGGAATCTTCTTAACTTTCCCTATAAATCATCCATCAAATGGGAAGGCGGATGGGTCGATAAGGAATCTGCAGATAGATACAGTATCCACCAGAAAGATCATTACAGCAGGTAAGTTACTTTGTTTTCTGAAGTATACTTCTACCTGCAGTTTTCTCACCTGTAGAACAGATTTCGCAGCAATACCCTACTCACGAGGAGAATTGATAGATAATTAAACTAGGAAATCCTGTAAGACAGACTTTGAAAGTGACCATCTATTCTCACCACTGAATCTATACAGTGGTGCTCTGCAAAGGTAAGACAGGAGGCTCATATCGATGTGTTACAGATGTCTGCAATCGGAATGCCTCCCGCAAGTTCAGAAGTGGTTGACTTGGCTCTGGTGGAATGGGTATGGATCCCCTATGGCCATATTGTAGCAGGTCTTAATGCAGAGGATGATCCATCTTGAGAGAGACCCTTCCTGAACAGCCTTACCCATTTTGGCACCTCAGTGGTCAATAAAAACCTGGTCATCCAATTGGTGTTCAGGTGTGGTCTAGGTAGCAGTTGACCACTACCTAGGATCCAGCTGTTCCTCATCTTTTGTGAGGTTGGGGCCAGGAAAAGGTCAGAATAGTGATGGATTGAACAAGATGGAAGGGGTAACCACCTTAGGAAGCAAAGCAGCCCTGGTTTGCGACACCAACTTGTCTGGAAAGAAGTACTGAAAGGGGGACAACAGCTATGGGGTTCTAACTCACTGACCCTCCAGGCAGATGTTATTGCAACCAAAATCACAGTCTTGAGGACCACATATGAAGGGTACAACTGTGAAGAGGCTAAAGAACTAAGGGATAGATGTACAAAGAATATTTGCGGTCAGAAATACAGAATCGGGCCGCTTGCAACTGCAGAAATTCTTTCTCAAATGTACAAAAGCACAAATTGCACTTCGGTACCATGCTACCGAATCACAATTTGTGTTAATGATTCAGTATCTGGAAGGGGTGTGTTTAGGGTGTCCCTTCCAAATCCGTATTGGTATGATATGTATTACTGATTTGCAACCAAATTTTGGTCACAAAACAGTAATACTTTACCACTGGGGATCCCTTTCCCTTTGACAATGGTAAAAAAAATATTTTGTCCGAGCAGGCAGTGGTCCCACAGACCACTGCCTTACTGTTAGGAAATGAAACTCCGAAGTAAAAATGTTTCTCTTTGAACGCATCCCCTTTTTCTTTAAGGAAAACAGGCTATATTTTGAAAAACGTTTGCTTTATTAAAAAGCAATCACAGACATGGTGGTCTGCTGACCTCAACAGGTCAGCATCCCTGCAATGGCTGCGATTCCTAATGTGTCACCAATTGCGACCCTCCTCATTAATATTCATGAGGTAAGTCTATTTGCAACCCACTAGGAATCGCTATCTAAAACTTCAACGTTTTTGTACATTAGGAAGTCGCAATCCCTTCATTTTGTACATATGGCCCTAAATTCAAATTCCATTGAGGAACCACAAAGGGAGTGGGAGGAAAAAGAACAGGGATGCTGATCTGGCAGACAGAGGAATGCAGACAAGGCAACTAAATAACCTTTAACAGTGTCAACAACACATCCTCTCTGAGCAAGCGAAAGCGCATATTGTAGCACTTAAGAAAGTTTGATCTGTAAGGGATCCACACCATTGTCTGCACACCATGCAACAAAGTTGCCCCATCTGCCGGAATAAGCCGACTTAGTGGAGAGGTAACACGCAGATAAGATGTCTGTCACCTCCGGTGGCAGCTGAAAGGAGCTCAGTTGTCCTCACTCAATCTCTAAGCATGTAGGTGGAGGTCTTAGAGATTGGGGTGCAGGTCCTGTCCCACCAATGTGGAAAGAAGGTCTGGCCTGATTCAAAGGCGAAACGATGACATGTGGAGCACCTCAGAAGGTCTGCGTACCACACCCTTTTTGGCCAATCCGGGGCGACGAGAATGACTTGGGCATGGTGTTGGCAAATCTTCCAAAGAGCTCAAAGAATCAAGCGTATGGGGGAAACGTGTAGTGCAGCTGAAAGTTACACCTCACCTGAAAAGCATTCCCCAAGGCTCCCCGCAATGGATGCTGGAGGGCACAGAACTGCTGGCACTAAGCATTTTTCTAGGAGGTGAATAAGTCCATCTGAGGAGGGCCCGATGAGCTCACCATCCTAGGTTCAGGGAGGATCTGGTTTGGCATTTTGGGCTGGACTGTTGTTTTGTTAGGACATGATTTTAGAACACGGATAAAGATCCCTCTCCAGAAGATGTAGAAACAATCCTTCATACTGAAACTAGAGATTTTTAAAGAAATTCCAAAATAAAAGTATCTGGGCGATCTATAAAATAAACAAAGTATGTGTATGCCATGTAGGGACTACACTTCGCAAAGTTCGAACCTAACTGCAAACACCTAGATTCAGGCAAATAATGAAAAGAGTTCTCCCCTAGAAGAGCAACGATCCAGTAAGAAAAGAATAAAAGCCATCAACAAAAAGTAGAAGCTATGAGGCAAACACCTAATCTCCTCATGGCCACGTATAGGAATACGTTCAGAGAGAAGAGAAGGTACATTATTAGAGGGGAATGACCTTTAGAAAGAAGAAATCTTCAGTAATAACACAAAACATTATAACAACCCCAAAAGAATATTTAGAACCGTTCATAATCAAAGGAATTCTATCGACTGAGAGACACGCCTCCCTTGAGAACAATAATAGCATGACATGATCCCAGGAAAAGTAACAATTATGACCAAGGTAAATGTACAACCAAACATGTCCCCAGGAAGGGGCGGAGGAGCCAATCAATAGCAATGGCTAGAAAACAGAGCCTGAAGAGCAAAACACAAAGGGCCCGAATACGAGTTTGGCGGTCCTCCCGTCGGCCCGCCACCACAGCACCGACAGGAGGACTGCCAAGCCCGTAGTGCACCCGCCCACTGGATTACGACTAAAATCCATGGCGGGCGGGTGGTGCTGCAACAGTCTCACGGCGGCGGTTGCCTAAAGCTCATAGGAGAGCCTTAATAGCAGACCACTGCCATCAGGCCACCACAGCACGTTCTTGCACGGTGTGGCATGCACCATGTCGTGCATGCCATACTGTGCAGGAACAGGGGTGCAATTCCAGGGGGGCACAACATGTGCCCACCTGCATGAACCCCCAGGCCCAGAAGTGGCAGGGGGCCCTGTTAGGGCCCCTTAGTTGCATCTCTGCCACCCTTTTCATGGCAGGCTCACCGCATGAAATGGGCGGTGGGAAGGCAACTCAGAATATGCTTCACGGTGCCGCATCAGCACCACCAGCATATTCCAGCCTCTTTCCGCTGCGCCACTGCCATGGGATCCTGGATCCCGCCGGAGGCGGCGGTACTGTGACGGTCTGACCACCACACTCAAAATACTGCGGGCAGACCCGCAGTGGTGGCGGTGGTCGGAGCACCACCACGAGTACTCGTTATAAGGCCCAAAGTGTTTTAAGGCATGCAAGATGATAATCAAGTGGACAACAAAGTTCATGTATGCTGAGACTCCCATGGAGGTAGAAATATAAAAAGTACCTAACAAGGAGAACCAAATTTCACGAATGTGTGATATTGTACTTCAGAGAAAGAACCCTACACAGAGGGTGGAACTCTGCACCTGCAAGTGAGGGTTCCAAAGTGCACAAGCTGAGAACTCAGTATCTATATATTTAGAAATGCTCACATAGCATACAAAGATACTCCACATAGAGTATGGAACGTACCATGAAAGTATGAACTCTTGAGCTCTTCTGCAGAGTAAAGCAAACTGCACGACCTGTATATCCGGTATCAATCACAAACCAAAGACAAATAAACAGCTGAAAAACTGTCAATGACAGAGCTGAAAAGTAAAAGCACAACTTCTGCGCCAAGCAGTAAATAGTAATCCAGAAAGCCACATATCGTGGAATATACTAAAAAGAAATCTGCAGAATGCTGCACCACCATAATCGTTACTGACCGGAAGACAGGGTCAGGTAAAAAAGTGTAAAGAATCGGAAGGTTAGTGAAACAACCATAAACTCCTGCAGTAAGCAGAAACACAATAGCGGTTGCAACTAGATGAATACATATGGCAACTCAGTCATTTATAAACAGTTATGTCCACACAAGTCAGAAAGAAGACTGCACGTAGATCCTTCAAAGACACGTCTAGGTGTCTTTATCACACTGTGGAGCTCGAAATCACAGCAAAGCCGAATCAGCATGCACATCAAATAAATGTACACCATCAAATGGCATATTCATCAGGCTGTTCTCTACAAGCCCTGAAAACCCAGTCTGACACAGCCATGCATGTTTGCACAGTGCAACTGACTGAGCCATAGCTCCACTCACAGAATCAGTGGTGTCCATACCACATTTTATAGTTAATTTCGTCGCCTCTCCGCCATCCTGCATCAACTGTAGCAGTTCACTTTTGGCTTCCTCTGGAAGAAAAGGCACTAAACTCTCCAATGAGTTCCATAAAGCATGGGAAAACCTGCTGAGAATACATGTAGTATTCAAAGACCGTAATGCTGCACTAATGGAAAAGAAAATATTTCTCTCACAACGTTCCAACCATCTGGACTCAGTGCCTGGTGGGACCAGAGGGGGGACATTTGGATCCACAGAGGCTGTAGCTACTTGCACAACCATACCTTTTGTGGAGGGATGTTTAAAGAGACAAGCAGGATCCAGAGGGGCGGGCCGAAGCCTATGGGATATAGCCTGGCCTACTGGCATTCCTGTTACCGGCCTTGTCCAAGCCCCTAACAATATGTTGTGCAGAGACTCATTATAAGGGAGTAAGGGCTCCACTCACTCCCCGTCTTACCCTGATGAAGAGCATCCATCAAAGGGTCTGTGAACAATTCCACTAAGAGAAGTTGGCAAATCTAAGACAATAGCTGCACTCCTTAATACCGCAGCATAAGAGGAACTCATCTCTGTTGCCATACCAGAAAGTAAATATGAAACTGGGGAGGACCCAAGTACACTGGCCTCGCCCAGTTCATTCAGCCACTTGTCCTCCAAAGGAGGCTGGACAGTATTGCCCAAAGGGTTTTGACACCTTTCTCTGTCCCCTTCATCTTCTAAACTGTGCATTCTCGTAGGAAAAAAAGAAACAAGCTGAATAGGGGCAGACAGAGCGTTACTTAAAGCGGACGGCTTCATCAGCTCACTGTTCCCAGCACTTGGTTTGCAATGAGGCCCTCCCTGTGGCATCAGATACCTGGCTTCAGCTGATCTCGACCCTGCCTTTTTATCTGTAATCTTCTTTTTCGGGCTAATTTTGGGCATTTTGTTTCCTTTTATTTTGGGCGTTTCCTAAGTCACGTAATTCATTGTTTCCCTAGCCCTGCAGGGAGAGGGTTAGAGGCTGCTCTGTGGCCCCTTTCCCCTCTATACCGCCCCGTGGGGTTGGAAGTCAGGGGCCCCCGTTTACCTGGATTGTGCCTGCAAGTTTGGAGCAATGTGAGTGGACTATGCTTGGAATGGAGTTGAGCCTGGAAGGGGTGCACCCAGTGCCCTACATTCCATCTGAAGCAGGGATAAAGGCTTAGAAGCTTCCGTCCCTGGCCCCCCTCCCTGAGACCACACCCCGCATTCTATCGGTGTTTCTGGTGGGGCCGCTGTCTGTAGCTTTTGGTTGGGGTCTCTTGAGCTTCTCAGATTAGATACAGTCATTGATTGCCAAACGAAATTGGTGCTCATCTTGTCGATCTTAGAAAGGGTGAAAAAAGGTTGAGTGAACCCCCAACTGAAGTCTTGAACTAGTTATCATGCTGAGGTAGGGTGAACAGATTTTTAAAGCCAAAAAATGGGACATTTCACAAAAGTAGAAGTTGGACTACAATTTCACTTCGCAGAGGTGCTCAGAATGACATGAAAGACAGCGCTCACCAACATAGCAAACACAGACTGTGAGAAGTTGGCCTGGTATATGCTGTCCACTAATTAAAGTGGACACCTTGCACCAGTCCAAATGACCCTTATTGATGATTAGGTTAAAGACAACCTTTATAGAAAGCTATCCTAGTGGTAGCTGTGGAGAGCAGCCTTCAGGCTCAGTCTTGAAGGAATGTAAAGCAGCTTGTTTTACCTGTATATAACCTCTTGAATGACCAAATGAAAGGAGAACCACACCAGGTATATATAAAATATATGTATTTATTACTAAACACTCTCTACTAACCTCTTTATGAGATTAGAGAACAAGGCACACAATATTACAGTACTAGAACGACAGTAAATAGCACAATACACAGTGGGCTCCAGGGGGAGACCAAACCATATATTAAGAAAGTGGTATAACAACCCCGACTTGACTAGACACAGTGCCTAGAGCACGTAGAATCGCTGGGACCCCAAGGAACCACCCAAGGTAGTGACACAGGGGACCCACGGAGGATGGGTGCAGTGTGGGAAAACAGACGCGAGCTCCGTACAACTCTATGGGAAAGTCGCGGTTGGAATTTTAAAGTTTAAGGACACTTAGGAGAGGACTTCAAGCAAACCCAGCTAAACATAGAAGGTTCTAAGGCCAGCACCCTTGAGAGTACCGAGGTACCCGTGTTACCTATCCCAGAGGAGCCGGGTGCATAGGGGTCAAGTGGTGTCGGAAACCCTCGTCGTTTTCAATGGCGTGATGCGAGAAAGTACTGCTGCCGTGGAGAAGAAAAGTGTCCGTGTGATCCAAGCCTGGATCGGAGATGTGAAGAACCTGAAAGCAGAGGGGACAAAGTCTGGGTCACTTCACGTGACCAGGAGCGGAGCAATCGAATGCCCACCAATGTCGGGTGCTTCAGGTGTGAAGAGATGAAGTTTGACTCTGCAGCCACGGGGACCAGGAGGCATCGACGAAGTCCAGGATCAGCAGGTGAGCTGTCCCACGAAGGATGTCGAGAGCTGAGGGGTCAGTTTCCAGATTGGAGACCAACAAGCCTTGGCAACTGCAACCCATGCGGTCAGAGTAATGATGCTTCTGTGAGGACCAGCAAGGTCCTGGGGACTCCCCAAGCAATGGAGAGTCAGGGCATGTCTGGAGCAACCAGGGAAGCCCACTGAAAGGACCAGGGTTCGCGAAGGGACCTCGAGAGGAATCACACAATACCAGCCCACGGAACACTCGTGGAGTGTAGGCCAGTAATCTTAAGTGGAAAAACTGCTCGGGGCTTGGACTACAAGGAGCCCAAAGCACAGCCTCAGGGATCGCCTAAAAGCATATGCTGCTGCAAATGTGCACGGTGTCCAGGGGTTCGGGTTGCACGGTCCCCACGAGGGCTGCGGGTCTCAGGTTTGCTGAGAGCACTAGTCGGCCTCGGGGAAGCTTGGGCACCCACCTCCTGTGTTGCAAAATCTTCGGAGTCCATCATGAGCTGCGTAGATGCAAACCGGTCAGATGCGATGAGGTGCCTGAGTTGCAGGGGAGTAACTCCTTTACTCCAAGGGAGATTCTTCAGTCGTCCAGCAAAGCGTAGATCGTCGAAGGTTACTTGGTTTCTGTAGCAGATTTTAGTCCACGTAATATCTAAAGTCCTGTAGTCAGGGTTCCTACTTTATACCCAAGGAAGGGGTGGGACAAACTCTGGGGACCCACCTATGGGAGGGTCAGGACAGAGGGGTGGCTACACCCATGTCCTTTGTCCAGTTTCGCGCCACAGCAGGGGCTGAGTGCCCCTGCAACCGGTTTGAGCTGGACTATGCACAGGGACACCAAATGTGCCCCCAGTGCAGACATCAAAGCACTCTGAGAGTGCACCCACCCAGCCCCAATACACTAAAGCCTGTCTGGGAGGTGGTCACATCTCCCTGTGACAGGAAACCTATTGTCCAGCCTCCCCTGCCGGAGTTTCATCCAGCAGCAGGAGGGCAGACTCGTGTCTGTGGCTGGCAGCATCCATTTTGTGATGCCAGGGCTCTGTGAAGCTGGTACCGGGTGTACCGGTGCTGTCATATTTCTGGTGTGGAGGTATGATTCCAAGGTGTTTGACACCAAACACGACATAATTCCTTGCAGCTGTTTTAAAGTTAGCATTTACAGCGAGGTTATAATGCACTTAAGAGTATATGCTTGGCTGCATCACAGACAACCCCGGAATAGTGGTTCCGAAGGCTGCAGAGGGACTCTGCTGATGCATGGGCACCCTCTCACATAAAACCCAGCACCCTGCCTTCAGGATTGATAAGGCCTGCCATAGGGGTGACTGATAGGCTTATATGTGCAGTGATTAGGATAGATATAGTGAACCTATATCTAAGGAAGGGGTGCATGCACCACCATACACAGGCTGCAGTAGCAGACCTGTTGTGTCTTTTTGAATGGCCTCTCAGGGGTGGCATAATACATGCTGCAGCCCCTGGGAGGCCTCTGGGGTACCTATGCCCTGGGTACATAGTATACCATATACTAGGGACTCATAAGGGTACCCCAGAATCCAATCTGGAGTGTACCTAAGGTACATGCAATCAATTTAGAGGAGAAAGCAGATAGACTGGGGTCCTGAATAGCAGGATCCCAGTCAGACTAAGTCGAAAACAGTGAAACATCAGCAAAAAGTGGGGGTAACTATAAGAAGCAGATCCTACTCTCCTACACAACCCCCCCTCCTAACGTCAGGACATTAAACTAACCTTGACCAGTTGAGTCTTCATGTTCTAAGTGGAAATATCTGGAGAGTCCATCTGCATTGGCATGGTTACTCCCAGTTCTATGTTCCACTGTATAGACAATCCCCTGTAGGGAAATGGACCACCTCAAAAGTTTGGGGTTTTCACCCTTCATCTGTTTTAGCCATAAGAGGGGCTCTTGGTCTGTCTGAACAATGAAGTGAGTGCCAAACAAGTATGGCCTCAGCTTCTTCAAGGCCCAAACCACAGCAAAGGCTTCCCTCTCAATGGCTGACCAACGTTTCTCTCTGGGGGTCAACCTTCTGCTAATAAAAGCTACAGGCTGATCCTGACCATCATTCAATTGTGATAACACAGCCCCTACCCCCAACTCAGATGCATCTGTTTGGACAATGAATTGTTTGGAGTAGTCAGGACTTTGCAGAATGGGAGCAGTGCACATGGCCTGCTTCAGGTCATCAAATGCCTTTTGACAGCTGACTGTCCACTGAACTTTCTTTGGCATTCTCTTGGAGGTTAAGTCATTCAAAGGGGTCACTATGGATCCACATCCTTTGACAAACCTCCTATAGTACCCAGTCAGGCCCAAGAAAGCTCTGACCTGAGTCTGGGTGGTTGGAGCAACCCAGTCCATGATGGTCTGGATTTTGCTCTGCAATGGTTGAACCTGGCCTCCACCCACAAGGTGGCCCAGGTATACAACTTGGCTCTGCCCTATCTGGCACTTGGTGGCCTTGATAGTGAGGCCTGCTTTCTGCAGGGCCTCCAAAACATTTCTCAGGTGGACCAGGTGATCCTCCCAGGTGGAGCTAAAGACAGCAATATCTTCTAGATATGCTGCACTGTAGGCTTCCAGGCCTGTAAGGACTTTGTTCACCAACCTTTGAAAAGTGGCAGGTGCATTCTTCAAACCAAAGGGCATCACCACAAATTGGTAGTGCCCACTAGGGGTTGAGAATGCTGTTTTGGCTTTTGCATCCTCAGCTAGTCTGATCTGCCAGTAGCCAGCTGTCAGGTCAAATGTGCTCAGAAACTTGGCTGAGGCCAAAGTATCTATAAGCTCATCTGCCCTAGGGATTGGATGGGCATCAGTCCTAGTGACTGCATTGAGACCTCTGTAGTCCACACAAAACCTCATCTCTCTCTTACCACCCTGGGTGTGAGATTTAGGCACTAAGACTACTGGACTAGCCCAAGGGCTATCTGAGGGTTCAATCACACCCAAATCCAACATCTTCTGGACTTCAGTCCTGATGCAGTCCCTGACATGGTCAGGTTGCCTGTAAATCTTATTTTTAACAGGCAGACTGTCCCCAGTGTCCACTTCATGAGTGCACCAGGTAGTCTGACTTGGAGTCAGTGAGAACATATGTCTAAACTGGTTGAGAACTTTTCTGCATTCAGTTTGCTGCTGGTCAGTGAGGCGGGCTGCCAAGGCTACACCATCTACTGAACCATCATCGGGGTTCTGTGAGAGCAGGTCAGGGAGTGGATCACTCTCTTCCTCCTGTCCCTCATCAGTAGCCATGAGCAAGCCCATGTCTGCCCTGTCAACATATGGTTTGAGCCTGTTGACATGGAGCACCCTATGGGGGCTCCTGGGAGTTCCAAGGTCCACTAGGTAGGTAACCTCTCCCTTTTGCTCAATAATTGTATGAGGGCCACTCCACTTGTCTTGGAGGGCTGCTGGGGCCACAGGCTCCAACACCCATACTTTCTGTCCTGGCTGATAAACAGTCAACACAGCCTTTTGGTCATGCCAGGCCTTTTGCAATTCCTGGCTAGCCTCAAGGCTTTTAGTTGCCTTCTTCATGTACTCAGCCATCCTGGAGCGGAGACCAAGTACATAGTCCACAATATCCTGTTTAGGGGGTTTGAGAGGTAACTCCCATCCCTCCTTCACTAGACACAATGGGCCCCTAACTGGATGTCCAAACAGAAGCTCAAATGGGCTGTAACCAACCCCCTTCTGTGGAACCTCTCTGTAGGCAAAGAGAAGGCAGGGCAAAAGTATGTCCCATCTGCGCCTAAGCTTTTCTGGGAGACCTTTAATCATGCCCTTTAAGGTTTTGTTGAACCTTTCAACTAAACCATTGCATTGTGGGTGATAAGGGGTGGTAAATTTGTAATTTACACCACACTCCTTCCACATAGCAGTTAAGTAACTAGACATGAAGTTGGCACCTCTGTCTGATACTACCTCCTTAGGAAAACCCACCCTGGAAAAGATTCCCAGGATGGCCCTTGCCACCATAGGAGCTGTGGTGGTCCTAAGCGGAATTGCCTCTGGATACCTAGTGGCATGGTCCACCACCACCAGTATAAATCTGTGCCCAGATGCAGTTTGAGGATCTAGGGGACCAACAATGTCAATCCCTACCCTCTCGAAGGGAACCCCCACCACAGGTAGTGGTATCAGGGGGGCCTTTGTAGTGCTACCTGCCTTACCACTGGCTTGACAGGTGACACAGGAGCAACAAAACTCCTTGGTGTCTTCAGACATATGAGGCCAATGAAAGTGAGGGACAATTCTGTCCCAAGTCTTGTTTTGGCCTAGGGGACCTGCTAATGGGATATAATGTGCTAGTGTCAATAGGAAGCTCCTAAACTTCAGAGGTATAACCAACCTCCTGGTGGCTCCAGGCTTGGGGTCTCTATACTCTGAGTAAAGGAGTCCATCATCCCAGTAGATCCTATGGGACCCACTAGCACTCCCAGCAGCCTCAGCAGCAGCTTGCTGTCTGAGGGGTTCAAGAGAGGGGCAGCTCAGTTGCTCCTGGCTCAGATCTGCCCTGGAAGGGCCCCCTGTCCCCAAGAACTCAACCTGATCAGGTTCAAGCTCATCTGGGACAGTTCCTCCTTCAGGACTAAGATCAGCTCCCTCAAGAGACTGATCTGGATTCTGAGGCAGGGGGGAAGACACTGCCTTAACCCTACTGCTCCTTCTCTTGGAAGGTGCCTGGTCCATTTTTCCAGGATCCAGGACCTGTTCAGTGTTAGAAATTTTTGCCTGTGACCTGGTCATAGCAAACACATCTGCAGGGATACCCAACATTTCTGCATGAGTCCTGAGTTCCACTTCAGCCCAAGCTGAAGTTTCTAAATCATTGTCCAACAAGCATTCAACAGGGAGGTCTGCACTTACCACAACCTTTTTAGGGCCAGTTACCCCTCCCCAGGAGAAATTAACAACTGCCAAGGAATGGTCTGTCCTGACATTGCTAGCATTGGTCAATTGGTACATCTCACCAAGTATGATTTGCTCAGGAGCAACAAGATCTTTTGTCACCATGGTGACACTTGCTCCTGTGTCCCTGAATGCCAAGGCCTCCTTTCCATTGATTATTGGCTGTTGTCTGTATTTTCCCAGATTACTGGGGCTTACAAATAAGGAGGCCATATCCATGCCTCCATCACAGATCAACATAGCCTGAGTTGGAACTCTGACTAGGCCAGAGTCCATCTCAGATCCCAGGGTTAACCCTAATACACCCTTATTTGGAACACCACCACTTGGTGCTGAACTAGGGGGAACAGTTGCCTTAGGGGCAGTGGTGGTTGGAGTGGAGTCCTTGGACTTGTTACAATCACTTGTCCAATGGGTCTTCTGTTTACAGATTTGACACCATGGCTTCTTCTTGCCTTTACCTTTGTTGGATTGTGACTCCCCACCAGATGCAGATTTTTGGGGCCCTTGAGAAGACTTCTGGTCTTTACCCTTCTCCCCACCCTTATCAGAGTTTTTAGAATCCTGCTTCTTGGAGTCACCACCTTGGTTCTGAACCTTCTGCCTCACCCTGGTTCTGACCCATTTGTCTGCCTTCTGGCCCAATTCCAGGGGAGAGGTCAGATCGGAGTCCACCAGGTACTGATGCAACAGTTGATTTTGACAGTTATTAAGGATCTGCTCTCTCATGATTAAATTATACAATCCTTTGAAATCACACACCTTACTGCCAAGTAACCAGCCTTCCAGAGCCTTAGTAGCACAATCAACAAAGTCAACCCAGTCCTGAGTCTGTGCCTTTTGGGTGTCTCTGAACTTTAACCTGTATTGTTCAGTGGTTAGGCCAAACCCATCAATCAGAGCACTCTTCAGGACTTTGTAATTATCAGCATCCTCTTCTCTTACAGTGAGGAGCTTGTCTCTACCTTCGTCTGCAAAGGAGAGCCACAAGATTGCTGCCCACTGCTCCTGAGGGACCCTCTGTACCTTACAGGCCCTCTCCAGTGCAGTTATCCATTTGTGGATGTCATCCCCACTCTGGTAGGGAGGGACAATCTTGTTCAGGTTCCTATGGTCATGAGTATTTTCTCTACCTCTAGGGACACTGTGGCTGCCACCATGGGGCTCTAGCCCCAACTTCTGAGAAGCTCTCTGAAGCTCCAGGGATTCCCTATCTAAGGCCAATTGCTCTCTCTTGATTCTGAGCTTAGCTCTCTCAAACTCAAGCAGTTGGCATTTCTTCTCATAAGAGGATTCCCTTTTATGAGAAGCAGAGGTCCCTACAGAAGTACCAGAATGATCTGATTCCTGAGAAGGAGATCTGGATCTTCTTGGTAGACTGTTAACACTTCCTGGGGGAGTAAAGAGAGGGCCATTGAGGCCTTCCTCACCTGAAGGAAGAATTGGATTGTCCAGGTTAGGATCATCTTGATCCCCCTGGTCAGCATTGGAGTCCAGGTCATAGAAGTTTTCACTTCCTGGCCTTTCTTCCTCTGCTGCCCCACCCAACTTGCCTGCCTCATCAGACCCTGTGGTCTTTCTGAGGTCATCTAACAGCAAAGCCTCTATGAGGCGTTGAGTGCTTGCATGTCTCCCTGTCTTCAGTTTCCTAGATGTACACATATTTCTCAATTCTTGGAATGTGAGATTGTCATACCTAGTTGGCAAGGAGTCACTGACTTCAGGCCTTGAAGACATTCTAGTGTGGTGTGGTGTATGCACCTACCTACTTTAGTGGGAACTGAGACTCTCTTGAGTTGGAGAAAGGGTGTGCTAGACCCTTGGCTACTCAACTCCAAGTTCAGTAGAACTTACTTTATTCTAGACTTGATTTATATGTACCTAAGTACCTTTAGTGGTTTTCAGTTAGTCACTCACTGAGATTATCTGGTAAAACAATAGCAAGCTTGAATCCCAACCGCTGCACACCAATGTGAGAAGTTGGCCTGGTATATGCTGTCCACTAATTAAAGTGGGCACCTTGCACCAGTCCAAATGACCCTTATTGATGATTAGGTTAAAGACCACCTTTATAGAAAGCTACCCTAGTGGTAGCTGTGGAGAGCAGCCTTCAGGCTAAGTCTTGAAGGAATGTAAAGCAGCTTGTTTTACCAGTATATAACCTCTTGAATGACCAAATGAAAGGAGAACCACACCAGGTATATATAAAATATATGTATTTATTACTAAACACTCTCTACTAACCTCTTTATGAGATTAGAGAACAAGGCACACAATATTACAGTACTAGAACGACAGTAAATAGCACAATACACAGTGGGCTCCAGGGGGAGACCAAACCATATATTAAGAAAGTGGTATAACAACCCCGACTTGACTAGACACAGTGCCTAGAGCACGTAGAATCGCTGGGACCCCAAGGAACCACCCAAGGTAGCGACACAGGGGACCCACGGAGGACGGGTGCAGTGTGGGAACACAGACGCGAGCTCCGTACAACTCTATGGGAAAGTCGCGGTTGGAATTTTAAAGTTTAAGGACACTTAGGAAAGGACTTCAAGCAAACCCAGCTAAACATAGAAGGTTCTAAGGCCAGCGCCCTTGAGAGTACCGAGGTACCCGTGTTACCTATCCCAGAGGAGCCGGGTGCATAGGGGTCAAGTGGTGTCGGAAACCCTTGTCGTTTTCAATGGCGTGATGCGAGAAAGTACTGCTGCGTGGAGAAGAAAAGTGTCCGGTGTGATCCAAGCCTGGTTTGGAGATGTGAAGAACCTGAAAGCAGAGGGGACAAAGTCTGGGTCACTTCACGTGACTAGGAGCGGAGCATTTGAATGCCCACCGATGTCGGGTGCTTCAGGTGAGAAGAGGTGAAGCTTGACTCTGCAGCCACGGGGACCAGGAGGCATCGATGAAGTCCAGAATCCGCAGGCGAGCTGTCCCACAAAGGATGTCGAGAGCTGAGGGGTCAGTTTCCGGATTGGAAACCAACAAGCCTTGGCAACTGCAACCCACGCAGTCAGAGTAATGATGCTTCTGTGAGTACCAGCAAGGTCCTGGGGACTCCCCAAGCAATGGAGAGTCAGGGCACGTCTGGAGCAACCAGGGAAGCCCACTGAAAGTTTAAGTTGCCTTCTCAGGGACCCACAGGTCAACGGACCAGGGATCGCGAAGGGACCTCGAGAGGAATCACACAATACCAGCCCACGGAACACTCGTGGAGTGTAGGCCAGTAATCTTCAGTGGAAACACTGCTCGGGTCTTGGACTACAAGTAGTAAAAGCACAGCCTCAGGGATTGCCTAAAAGCATATGCTGCTGCAAATGTGCACGGTGTCCAGGGGTTCGGGTTGCACGGTCCCCACGAGGGCTGTGGGTCTCAGGTTTGCTGACAACACTAGTCGGCCTCGGGGAAGCTTGGGCACCCACCTCCTGTGTTGCAAAATCTTCGGAGTCCGTCGGGAGCTGCGTAGATGCAAACCGGTCAGATGCGTTGAGGTGCCTGCGTTGCAGGGGAGTAACTCCTTTACTCCAAGGGAGATTCTTCAGTCGTCCAGCAAAGCGTAGATCGTCGAAGGTTACTTGGTTTCTGTAGCAGAGTTTAGTCCAGGTAATATCTAAAGTCCTGTAGTCAGGGTTCCTACTTTATACCCAAGGAAGGGGTGGGACAAACTCTGGGGACCCACCTATGGGAGGGTCAGGACAGAGGGGTGGCTACACCCATGTCCTTTGTCCAGTTTCACGCCACAGCAGGGGCTTTTAGCCCCTGCAACCGGTTTGAGCTGGACTATGCACAGGGACACCAAATGTGCCCCCAGTGCAGACATCAAAGCACTCAGAGTGCACCCACCCAGCCCCAATACACTAAAGCCTGTCTGGGAGGTGGTCACACCTCCCTGTGACAGGAAACCTATTGTCCAGCCTCCCCTGCCGGAGTTTCGTCCAGCAGCAGGAGGGCAGACTCATGTCTGTGGCTGGCAGCATCCATTTTGTGATGCCAGGGCTCTGTGAAGCTGGTACCGGGTGTACCGGTGCTGTCATATTTCTCCCTCTAGGAGGGAGGAATCATACCTCCCATACCAGTTACTGGTGTGGAGTTATGATTCCAAGGTGTTTGACACCAAACACGACATAATTCCTTGCAGCTGTTTTAAAGTTAGCATTTACCGCGAGGTTATAATGCACTTAAGAGTATATGGTTGGCTGCATCACAGACAACCCCGGAATAGTGGTTCCGAAGGCTGCGGAGGGGCTCTGCTCATGCATGGGCACCCTCTCACATAAAACCCAGCACCCTGCCTTCAGGATTGATGAGGCCTGCCATAGGGGTGACTGATAGGCTTATATGTGCAGTGATTAGGATAGATATAGTGAACCTATATCTAAGGAAGGGGTGCATGCACCAGCTTACACAGGCTGCAGTAGCAGACCTGTTGTGTCATTTTGAATGGCCTCTCAGGGGTGGCATAATACATGCTGCAGCCCCTGGGAGGCCTCTGGGGTACTATTGCCCTGGGTACATAGTATACCATATACTAGGGACTCATAAGGGTACCCCAGAATCCAATCTGGAGTGTACCTAAAGTAGATGCAATCAATTTAGAGGAGAAAGCAGATAGACTGGGGTCCTGAATATCAGGATCCCAGTCAGACTAAGTCGAAAACAGTGAAACATCAGCAAAAAGTGGGGGTAACTATAAGAAGCAGATCCTACTCTCCTACACAGACCCCGAGGCACTAAGGAACATAAATTAAATACAGCTATTACACAGACGTTCATAGGTGCTAATTAAACTGATTTCTGAAAAGACTGGCACCTATTCCTGCACCGAAACTCATAAAAGCTAGTTCAGTGGGGCCTCTCCAAAAACCCGGTACAATTGCTTGATTTAGTGAAATCTACCGGGACAGATGACCAAAGACCGAGAAAGTCCAGGCAAATCCGGGATGTCTGGTCACCCTACGCTGAGGCCTCTCAACAATTGACTCTCGCATGTGGGAGCTGTGGAGTTTTAGGGACTTATCATCCCAGGCGCAAAAAGAACAATGTTCCCATCACTGAGGATGGCTTTGTTTATAACTGAAATGGAGGTCTCCATTGATTCTGAGGCTTTTAGAGCATTTGGGGTGCTGTTGGGACTACACGCCATGAAGGAATCGCTAAGCGTGGGCATATGATGCCCGAAAATGGATCCTTCTGGCTTGGTGATTGGAATGCATCCCATTAGATTTATGCTGAGGACCTGGGTGTCTGCTTTTTAAACAGTTTTCTGGATCCTGCCCCCCTCTCATCAGACTGCCCTGCCCTTGGGGTGTAGCCAGTGAACCCAGCCCTGGGGATCAGCAGCAGAGTTGGGCCTTTGTTTCTGTTCTGTAGATGCTTTTGGCAACTTGATTATTCTGTTTTCCCACGGAATCACCATTGATGCCAAACTTAGTGTGGACACCTGATCGACACAGCCCACAGCAGTCCTGAATTCCTGGACGCAAGTAAAAAAGTTTGGTCTCCCAATGCTGCCTGTTAGTCCTTTCTGATCTGATACAATTTTTAGGGAAAGGGGTTACGGGAGTGCTGGTTCTCTTTGTTATTGGAGGTGCTGGGATTATTACTGGTCTTCATTTTCGGGGAGGGGGTCTATTTTACTGTGAATTTTAGCTCTCTGATTGCGTGATGGCGCTACCTCCCCACACTGTCACCCCTCCTTGCCGGGGTTGTGGCCCCGTCCCTGTTGTCCTGGGTTCCCTATCTGTGATTGATGCTGCCACGTGCTCGTCTAATTACTTGATCCCTGCTGCAGTTGTGTGGCAAACTTGGGACCTCCCTGCAACTGAATGTACTATACGTTCTGTTTATTCCGTGCTTGGTACTAAGGAGGTACGTTAACCATATCCTGTTGCGTGGGGTTCCGTGGCGACTGGCCCATATTCTCTAACCTCTGCTGCTTTTGCTGCTCATGGTATACCTTTGTTCGGCAAGCGTTACCAGCTGACCCTGACTACTGTAATGTTTGATTTGCTCTGCATTCTGTCCATCATCTGTGTGTCTTTTGCTTTCTCACCCTAAGTGCGCCGGGTATGCCCAGATATGGGTCCCAGGCTCACTGTGTCACTGGATTCAAGCTAGCCTGGATGATGAGGGGTGATGCCCCAAAACCGGTCCCAGGATGCTTGTTTCTGGTCAAGGGAGGACCTGGCTTGGCAGTTCGGGCTGGACTGTTCCCATAAGACACAGGGTCAAGACTGATTCGCAGATGGCTGGGTCTAAACTGGGGTGGCATGGTGAGCAAAAGAACAATGGATTTAACCCAGATAGATCTATTGACTGGTGGTGAATGTTTGATTTGCTCTGCATTCCGTCCATCATCTGTGCATCTTTTGTAATGTACTATATGTCATATATTAGCTTTATGTTTATTCCCTTGATTATCGTCTCTCTAGATGAATAGTACCATTCATACTTTCACAATGGCTCTACTTCAATCAGTAACAGTATCACCAACCTGGCAGTATTCAGCATCCTGTCATACCTTGTTGCACGCTTTAGTCCACCTCTAATTTGGTAAGCAATACTAATTTCTCTAGTAGCTGCTGTTTCAGTGTATTGGTCCCATATGATAACCAACTCACTCGGTGCATAGTCACTCAGTACTATTGTGAGAAGCAATTCTCTTTGTTCTAGTAAGTGCTGTATGATTATGTTAGTCACACATGATACCCAGCTCTCTCAGTGCACACTCACTCGATATTGTGGTATCCCAAAGCCCCTCTAAGATTATTATCCAAACAGATTCCCCATGCATCCCATATGATGACCGACACACTCAGTGCACACTCACTTGGTATAGATGTGTCCATAACCCCTCCAAGGTTATCAAATCAGCTTCCCCATGCATCACAATAACTTTGGGCTAACCGGTCTCTCATGCCTCCCTCCGCACTCCTCGAAGTCTATATATAACCTGGTATCCCCGTATCATAGTATCAATCAGCTACCTCACCTGGAGACATAAATCCGATCATTTACCTTTAGAGAGTACACCCGGCCCCTCGTGCTGTATCGTAGGGTTTGTGGTGTTCTACTCAGGTGCCAACTTGAAATATCCTTAGGTACTGTGTGTTGACAAGTCCGTGACATATGCGTTGATGGACTAGTCACAAGTAACAGCTTCATTGTGAAAGCCCAATCGGGGACCATCCTAACGTATCCATTGGTTCCTCGCATTCACGAGTGTAGAGAAAACACTGGGCAGAAGAAACATATTTAATCACTCAGCTAAACCAAATATATGGTTGACAAGTGAAGGCATCTATGGGGTGAACTTTGCATACAATACGGGCTCAAATAGGGTGCCTTATTTGGACGCCCACCATTTAGACAATGCAGTCCTCAGAGTGTGTTTTGCGGGTACAGATTATCCGGTGAAAAAAAGCCAGCCAGAGGTACTGAGATGCCAGCAGATACTGTTACCATTGTTCCTTTATTGTATCCTCCAGCGACAGTAAAAGTATCCCGGACCCAGTGGTGGGCACATCTGACAACAGTAAAAAACGTTTTTTAGAGGAACTTGACATATACGAATAGGTAATCAGAATACGAATGCCCATTCCATAAATCCAGAAAGACCAGAAGAGGAAAAAGATGTAAGATATCAGTCCAAAGAGAGAGTAGGGATGCAGACAAAATCTTGGAATAGGAGGAAGTAGATACACTAAATCAGAATAGTGCTGTTTTGGATGTTAAGTTTGTGAACTTGTCTGATAAAACACTTACATAAGAAATTAATAAGGTCTTGAAGAGATGTCTGGGTTTCTGTCCATCTGTAAATCTGAATTTTGACTTGGCTAAAATTGATGTTTACAAATGCGTTAGAAGACTGAAACTTAAGAACAATTTTGCAAAACATACTACTCCTCAGAGACCAACTAGGGATACTCCTATAGCGCCGCATTTGACACTGTAAACCACGAAATACTAATACAACGACTCTCCAAATTGGGAGTAACAGGAAATGCCATCAAGTGGTTCAAGTCATTTCTGGCAGACCGCAGTTTTCAGGTTTTCGAGGGCGAAATCACCTCCCCCAGCAAACCTCTCGGCTGTGGGGTGCCTCAGGGCTCCTCCCTGAGCCCCACGCTGTTTAACATATATATGAGCCCCCTAGCTGAAATTGTTTGTCCGTTCGGCATAAAAATCATCACTTATGCCGATGACACTCAGCTAGTGGTGGCTCTCAACCGGCCTAACATAGCCCACAACAACTTGAGCGAATGCTTGGAGGAGGTGGTTAAATGGATGACAGCATCCTGCCTAAAGCTGAACGGAGACAAGATGGAGCTCATGCTCCTAGGCAATGCCCCCAAGTACACTACGAATCCACTATGGCCATCTTGCCTCGGTTCTGCCCCAGTGCCCAGGGACACGATCAAGAGCCTGGGTATATGGCTGGATAACACCCTCAGCTTCAATCACCAAGCAACCAAACTCGCGGCCACTTGCTATGGTCTACTGAGGCTGCTTCGGAAGGTTCTCCCCTTACTTCCATTCCAGGCGAGACAGATCATGGTCCAGGGCCTTATTCTGTCACGCCTGGACTTCGGAAATGCCCTCTATCTGGGAGCCCCGCAATCCACTCTGAATAAGCTTCAGGTCATTCAAAACTACGCCGCTCGAACGCTTCTTCAGACTCCCCGTCGATCTCCTATCAGTCCTGGCCTCAGAAGCCTACATTGGCTCCTAGTCCGGGAGAGAATTAAATTCAAGGCCCTCTGTATCACCCACAGGGCCTTCTGGAAGACAGGCCCTGCCATAAATCAACCGTTGATCACTCCCTACCAGCCGATTAGACAGCTTAGGTCATCCTCCTCTCTTCTTGCCAAAGTACCCAGGATAAAAAGAGCTAGATGTGGTGGCCGCTCGTTCTTGCACAACGCGGCCAAACTATGGAATGCTCTCCCCCCGCATCTGCGATCAGAGTCTAATATACTCTCATTCCGTAAGCTCCTCAAGACTTTTCTGTTTCAATAAACCCGGACAGCCCCAAGTGTCTTCCATGCCCGTATTGTCCGCAGCGCTAGGACGCCTAAGGGTAGCTATTGCGCTCAACAAATTGTCATTCATTCGTATAGTAATCTCGCCATACAAGATGTGATTGATACAACTACGCTCCTCTCCTTAACAACTGAAGAGGATGAGGTTACTAGTGTAAGAAGTGTGGTTACAGATCTAGGTACCGATGTGGGTTATATCAAAGACAGTGGGTTAAAACCAAAATCGAAATGGACTCCAAATCTCCCTATAGACAATAGTTGTGATGCTTTCTTTAGGAATGTATGTAGAGACCTGGATGTGATTGCACATAGGCCAGTATAAAGAAGGGTAGGGACAACTATGAACAACCTTATCCCCCTAGAGAAATTGGCACTCAAATCTGTACAGGAAGATGATACACTGATTATCAGGGAAGCAGACAAAAGGGGGTGTGGCAGTGATGAACAGAGTTGACTACAGTAATGATATATATACCAAGCGTAATAACACAACTTGCTATACCACTTTGGACACAAACCCAATCCCACATATCACTGCCAATTTAAATAGAGAGATCAAAACATGGTACGAAGAAGAGCTATTGACTTTTGAAGAATACCTATTTTTAAAGATCGATAGACCAAGATTCCCTTGCTTGTATACCCTGCCCAAATTACATGAAAATGCTCCCTTTCCCCGATTCTTTCCATTATAGTTGGACCCAGGGAGAGAATGTCACAATTTGTTGATACATTTTTGCATTCATTTGTATCTAACTTGCCATCTTTTATCAAAGAAACTAAACATGCTTTGAATATGTTATGTGACATTGTATGGGAGGAAAATATGATGCTGGTAACACTGGATGTGGTGTCTTTGTATATCAATATAATGCCAGAGTATGGTACGCTGGCAATGACACATTTTCTTAACAAAAGACCGGTGAAATTATTGTCACATACTGAATGATTTTGGCAATGACACGGTTGCTATTGGATAATAATGTATTTTTGTTTGAGTATAGATGGTACCATCAAATAAGCGGGACTCTGATGGGCTCCAGATTCGCTCCTTCCTACGCCAACCTCTTTATGGGGTGGATCAAGAAGGAGCGAGTCTGGGTTCCGAGTGGTGTGCACTGGATTGAATATATACATTACTGGTGCAGATGTATCAATGATATCTTAATGGTCTGGACAGGCTCCATAGCAGATTTGCTGAACTTTAAAGCATACCTTAAATATAATGTAAATAATATGTTGTTTACTATGATTATGAGAAAATGCAGTTCTTGGACGTAGAACTGTATACATGTGGTTCCTGGCTATTGAGCCAGATGTATAGAAAGGAAACATCTTGCAACACAATTTTGCATGCAAGCAAGTGCTCACCCTAAATATCAACTATCTGCAATACCATATGGAGAAATTGTTCGGGCCAGGAAGAACTGCAGCTCAGATACAGAATATGTTAAGAATCTTAATGATATCAGACAGAGGTTCCTTATTAGAGGATATGACACACAGATCATCAGACCGGCTTACAATAGGGTTCTGCATGGGTTGGATGAGAGGCAATATATAGACACAAAACAGTCTAATACACACGGGCACATCAATAACAGTCAATTTGCAATTGTTCGTTTCTGGTCTTTTTATTCTGTGACGTGCTTCTTAAAAATAGAACCAGCCTACAATAGAGAAATGAAACTAGACAGACAAGCAACACTAAGAGAGTGGAGGCACAGAGATCGTGCGTTCACAGGCACTATTTGGCCAATTATTACATATGGGAAGAACATAAGTGAAGTCAGCCGGGTGCTCAGCAGGCATTGGCACCTACTGAAGGAAGATACTAAGATTGAACCACATATTACCAGATGCCCGAATATTACATTTCGGAATGGGAATACACTTAGAGGTCTTATCAGCCCCAGTTATCCTGGCAATAAGCAACGAGTGAACTGGTTAACACCACATACGAAGGGTTCCCACAAATGTGGGTATTGTACAATGTACAAGATTGCTAGAGAAACAAAGTCATTCAAATATAACAATAGCCCCACATTCCTTATTAAGGGTAACAAACTGCACAACACGCTATGTAGTTTATATTCTGATATATAAGATCTATGTGGGAAGCAGAGTGAAAATGATAAAAGAAAGGGTGATGGAACACTTCAGAGCAGTGAAACAAGGGGATCCTAAATATCCATTTGCATTAGTAATGGTGACATGTGCACAGCAAGACCAACATAGGAGCTTCCAGTTTCATGACATCGAAACGGTGCAGCAAGATACAACAGGAGGTAATCGGGAACTACAATTGAGACAACAGGAAGCCCTATGGATAATGAGACTAAAAGCTGTGGATGAGGAGCTTAATATTGATCATGAATTGCATTACTTTTTGGGGAACTAAGAAAGGATACAGTTTTCCGTGTCATTATAACCATGTTTACTATAAATGTAGTAATGAATGAGTAGGAGGAATGTTCAGCCTCCTGATGATCCATATAACATGGACAAGTTGTAACAATGATTGCATATGGGATATAGCATGAGAGACAAAGAATGATTTATACTTTTCCTTACATGTCTTGTTCTCTGTAAACTTGAGGGGACGTTTGTTTCACTTCTTACGTTTACTTTATCTATTCTCTATAAACTTTGGATCTATAGTATCATCACAAATACACTTGACTAAGCTGAGACAGTTGAATTCAATGATTCAAAGATCTCTTCTGCTTACGCGCAATACAGACAGCATTTCAATATGGTGCCCTAATTGGAGCCCATATGGCTCATTAGATTCCCTGTGTAGCATGCTAATGCTAACCTTTACACAAATGAGTGTATAGCAGAATAGGCCCTTTTGACAGGGCATCCTTACATTATGTTACACTGTGATCCCGCACACTCTATCCGCAGATGTGCGGTACCCACAAGACATGCTCTGAGGACTGCATTGTCAAAATGGGCAGTATCCAAATATGGCGCATTATTTGAGCCTGTATTGTATGCGAACTTCACCCCATAGATCCCTTACCTTGGCAACCATATATTTGGTTTAGCTGAGCGATTAAATATGTTTCTTCTGTCCAGTTTTTACTCTACACTTGCGAGCACCAGGAACCTATGCATACTTTAAGATGGCCACCGAATTGGGCTTTCACATTGAAGCTGTTACTTGTGACTAGTCCGCCGACGCATACGACATGGACTTGTCAACACGCAGTACTTAAAGGTGTTTCAAGATGGCGCCTGAGCAAAACGACACAAACCCTACAATACAGCGTGAGGGGTCGGGAGTACTCTCTCAAAGTAAATGATCAGATATTGAGTAATATCTTGGAGGGGCTCTGGGACACCACAATAATAAGTAAGTGTGCACCAAGAGAGTCGGGTATCATATGTGGCTAACGTAATGATACAGCAGTTACTAGAACAATGAGAATTGCTTCTCACAACAGTATTGAGTGATTGTGCTTCAAGTGAGTTGGTTATCATATGGGACCAATAGACCGATACAACATCTACTAGAGAAATTAGAATTGATGACCAAATTATAGGCGGGCTTATGTAGGCAACAAGGTATGACAGGATGCTGAATACTTCCAGGTTGGAGATAATGTTACAGGTTGAAGTGGAGACATTGTGGAAGTATGAGTGGTACTATTTATCTAGAGAGACGATAATTAATGGAATATACATAAAGCTAATATATGACATATATTACATTACAGACATAGAAGTTCAACTTTAGAAGAGCACCTTAGCAGCACACACGTTTGGCAGGCGCAGTAAGGTAAGAGATATAGTTGCAGTACCCTCAAAGACAGTAGTTTTAAATATGTGGCAGGTACATAATGTGCTCTCATTGAATTACATATTTACTAAGACTGAAGACAAACTAAGACAAATCACGTCTTATCGTGACAGGACCATGTGAGCTCTGCGGCATATTGGAAATATGAATCTGGGCCACTAACATAGATTAACACAAGGCGATACTCATATTTTCATAATTTAGGTGACTGGTACCTTTGACGCCAGCTGAGATATACTCTAGGTTCTTTGGACAACTCAGCCTTGGATAATGCAACACTTAAGGCAGTGGAAACAACTAACCAAGGCAGATCACTTTGATTGAATTATATATGGTCAGTAGCAGTTAGCTATAAATAGCTATCTTCCTATTCTTTGGAATGAAACACATGGTAAAATAAGTGACAATGATAGATCACGCTAATTTTTCGAGCACAAGGTGTTTTGGGTCTCTGATGGTACATCAATTAATTTTACTTTGAGACTCTTCCCTAAAATCATGTCAAATTTGTAATTGTAGCCCCGAGGAAGTCTGCTGCAACATTGTGAGCAAACACGAAACACGTGTTGACGAGGGCAAAGTTGAAAAACAGATGTGAAAATAAAGAACAGACTGTTGATACCACAAACTCAACATTGATATATTAGAGTACTCGAAGAATATACATTTTTTTTTAAATTCTTCCAGCAGGGGAAGACTTGGTCACTCTTCCTCCTTAGGAAGTTTGGGGACTCTAGGGAGCACCGGACACATGCGGATATTTTGGATACAACTATTTGGGAAATGTATACTTTAGTGCGCACACCTATATCCCCAGCCACCAACCTTGTTAGTTTTGTAAGCTTGTACTTCCTACCAGGGTTTGGTATCTAAACCTACTACACTGTCTAGCCGGCTCTGTATCTCAGAGGGTAAGCGTTTCTTTAAATTATTATAGAAAAATGTTTAGCCCACAGTTGTCTGATTTCCTGTCCCCATCTTTCCCTCATTCTGTTTATGTAATCGTTTATGATTTCCTCTGGCTTCATGGTCTCCGCCATTAGCCTCCTACATCTGGGTAGTCAGGGAATATTTCTCAAAGGGCAGTCCCTATCCGGTGATTGTGCACATTAAACGTGGCCCCATCATGCTGGGTATTTGTTAGTGTGATTACTCAAATGCAAACTTGGGTGAACACTGTGTTTGTCTGTTCCCCAATTAGGCTGCTTAGCAGGCTCTCAATGTCACCTATCGCTAGGTTGATACCTGCTGTGTTTTTCTCGAAGCATGTAATCCATTAACCTGCCCCATCCAGCAATGACACTAAGTTTGTTCTCAACCCCTCTTTGTTCATCTGGGCCCATGGCATGTATACAATTCCTGCCGCGCCCATCTGCAGTAACGGGTACATTCTCATTCCAGGTGACTCTATGGGTTTCTCCTCAACATAGCGCTCCCTTCTTGCAAGGCATTGCTAAATGTAGAGGAAGCTCCAACTGGGGTTTCCTCCTTCATGCCGGATGCAATCCTCCCCTACTTTTTTTTTTTTTTTAAACATATTTTATTGTTTTAGAGCAAATTAAAACACAGCTTTGGCATGCCATAGTCATAATATTCGACAGAGAGTGTATAAAGACAAAAGAGAGCAAAACAACCATGTGAGAAATATAGTAATCAACATTTGGCATTGCTAGGTCCGTATACAATATAATCAAGCTAAACAGAACACCATTCCCTCCCCCTCCCTATCACTATTAACTAGCTGGACCCGCCCACCCCACCCGCCTTAGACTCATTGCAGCTATAGGATTGCTTATGTATATCCACAGAGATTCTAAACAGAGCAACATTTTGATTATATCTGGTAATCCTACGTATCATGTTCGTATGAGGTCTCTGCGGGGTCTGTCATTCAGTATCATGCTCACATTTTCTATTATTATTATTTAACCTGGGTTCTATGTGCCGTTCAGTGCAGTGAAGGCTCAGCAGACACAAACTGTTCCACCATCGCATCCCATTCCAATGCTATCGGATCTTTCCTAAGGCCTCTGTTTTCTTCTGTACGTAGCGCCATACTTTCAGCCCTCCCTCATCGTAATACTTCGTTATGCCATGTCAACACTGTCGGAGGCTGTGTAGATTTCCATCTCATTGTGATAGATCATTTTGCCAATATAATCAGTAGGTTAGCAAACCTATATTGAGTTTCCTGTAATTTGCGTTTTTGCAAAGCCCCAAAACAGCAAATTCCACATTGTTTTTTCCTACCCCTGGTATCACCTCATTAAGGAGTTTGTAAACTGCCTCCTAGAAGGGTGCCAATTTTGCACATGTCCAGATCATATGGAGCAGCCCTGCCGGTTGCATATGGCATCTTGGACAGGTGTCCGACACGCCCAGGAACATTTTACTTAGTCTATGTGGGGTCAAGTAAGCTCTGTGCACCAGCATAAATTGAATCAGCTTAAACTTCGGGTTACGTGACACTTTCTTGGGGTATTCTAGTACTTTCTCCCAGTCCTTGTCCGTTATAGCATGTCCTAGATCTGCTGACCATTTTTCTCGGAGCTCACGTAGTGAGATTGCTGCATGCGTTCGGATGCTCCTATATAGCCATCTTGTTAAGTGTCCCCCATTCCCCATGAGGTATGTCATGTATACTGGGTCATGCGTTTGGGGCTCTGTGCCATCCGGTGCCCAGGTGCTCCTCATATATATTGGCTGATCCTAGCATGTAGTATATAAAGTGAATTAGGAACTCCTTGTTCTCTTACAAATGCATTATGATCCATTAGCATATTGTTAGTAAACAACATTCCCACTGTGGTTACTCCCTCTTCAGTCCACTTGGTTAGTTGCTTAGAGGAGATTATACCAGTCGGTGTGGGGATACCCATCAGAGGGATATTAGGAGCATACAGGTTCAGCCCTTTGGTATATTGGATAGCCTTCTTCCAGTAGGCCATAGCCACCTTTAATAGTGGGGGCGCCAATCTAGGAAGCCTGCTTTTGGGGAGTTATAACGTATGTAGTGCCCCCTTCTCCCATGTTGTCTGTGACATTCCTATTTCTTGTAAGTGACGACCAGCAGTAAAATAGGACAGCCACTGCAGTTGACTGGCATAACAGTATGCATGGGAATCCGGGACACCCAGGCCTCCCTGGTCGGTACCAAGCTGTAGTTTCGGGAGCCCTACTCTCCTTCGTCCATTACCCCATATCAGCTCAATAAGTAGTGTGTTAATTGTTTTAAATGTATGTGTCGGGATTATTACCGGTATATTGGTGAAGAAATAAAGCAATCTGGGGAGCATAACCATTTTAGATATGGCCACTCTCTCTGCTACAGAGAGTGGCAGCGAAGTCCAGAAGGAGATTTGTGATTTTAGCGCTTTCATTGCACGGTTCAAATTACCTTTCAGCAGGTCCTGTGGTTTTATATAAATTTGTATCCCCAAATATTTAAATGTGGCAGGTGCAATAGGGAAGGGCCAGTGTCCGAACCTAACCGGGTTGACAGAATCGGAGTCATTAAAGTAATAAGCATTAGATTTGGATTCGCTTATAGCTAGGCCAGACAATGTTTGGAAGTGCCGAAATATCTCAGAGAGAGGGTCGTTGGGGCCTCTGAGATTATTAAGATACAGTATAATGTCATCCGAATAAGCACATAGAATATGGGTGGTTATCCCCAATTTGATGCCTCTGTCTCCCGCTACTGTTCACACCTTAATGGCCAGTGGTTCCAGCGCCAACACAAAGAGCAGGGGCGATAAAGGGCATCCCTGCCTTGTGCCTCTGGCCACCGGATATGGCTGAGAAATATGTGCCCCTGTCCTGGCCCGAGCCGTCGGATCCGTATACAAAAGCCGGACCCATTTGATATAGCCCTGGGGAATACCAAACAGAGAGAGGGCTCGTAGCATATAATCCCAATGAAGGGTATCGAATGCCTGCCGCAGGTCCAATGAAATGCAGCCTGCCAAAGTATTATCCGAAGGTATTGAGGATATTATTTTGTGTAAGCGCCTGATGTTTAGGGAAGTGCTCCGACCCGGAACAAAACCGCACTGATCGATGTGTATTAAGCGCGGTAAATATTGTTGTAACCTGCGAGCCAATATTTTACTAAGGATTTTATAGTCTGTATTTAGTAAAGAAAGGGGCTGGTATCCTGCCATTTCTGTGGGGTCTTTACCTGGCTTCTGCAAAGACGTTACCATAGCTTGTCTCGTAGTAAGGGGCAAGGCTCCTGTTTTCAAAGCTGTGTGGTACAACCTTTCGAGGTGGGGGGCCAGTTGTGTCGAAAAGGTCTTGTAGAATTCTACGGGTAGGCCGTCTAGGCCTGGAGTTTTATTACGTGGGAGGTCTTTTATAGCTGAACGAATTTCAGCTTTTGTAATTGGGGCTTCCAATTCCTCTATCTGAGCATTAGTTAGTTGGGGGAACTCTAGGCCATCCAGGAAGCTATTAAGCTCCCCTTCCTGTAGTGCCATAGGAGCCTCATATAATGTTTCATAAAATTTCTGGAATGCCATATTGATGTCGTATTGCGTAGTTACTTTACTTCCCTCGGGTGTGTTAATCTAGTTATAGGCACAGTACTGGGGGTGTCTCGTATAATTCTCGATAGCAATGTACCTGCTCTGTCTGCCTCTGCCTGTTGTTTTTGCGTGTATGCGCGGTGGTCAATTGTCCTTAACTGCTCAAGTAGTTCTGCATGTTTTATATGCGCCTCTTGTAGGGCTTCTTTGTTTGCCTTATCTAACACTGCAGCAGTTTCAAGCTCACCTAGTCGGTCTTCTAATTCCCGCAACTCTGTATCTACTATAACACGGACCCCTACTTTGGTACTAATGGCCACTCCCCGGATAACCGTCTTAAACACCTCCCACTCCACTTGTCGTGGACTGGCGGTGTTAGCACTTTCTGTGAAATAGTGTGATATTGCAGTAGATAGAGTAGTGCGAAACACAGGGTCTTCCAGGGTCACTGGTTGCAGTCTCCATGTTGGGACCGATGTGGGGATCTTGCCCCTTTCTAGGATCAATTCTAATGGGTTGTGGTCCGATAGAGTTTTCCCAAGATATGTCGCAAGAGAGACATTTCCAAGCAGAGATACAGAGCAGAAAACCCTGTCTATATGTGTATGCAACATATGTGTGGGGGAGTAATATGAGTACTCCCGGGTAGTTGGTTATGCACCTGCCATGCGTCCCCGATCGCCCATCCCTCCGCCCAGTTTGCCAGTGCCTCAACTTGCTTCCTACTTGCAGCACCCGCTAGTGGTGGATGAGAGCGGTCAATATCCACATTCAGGATTGTGTTAAAATCTCCACCTATCACCCAGGGATATTCTTCCCAGCCCGACAGTACTATATTTAATGACCCCAGAAATTTATCCTGATCTTTATTGGGGGCGTATATGCTTCCTAATATCAGTGGTTCCCCATCTAGTGTTCCACAGAGGAGCACATATCTGCCGTTTATATCTACCTTTTGCTCCAACATTACAAATGGAGTTCCGCTCCTGATCCAAATGGCTGCTCCCCTGGCATACACCGAATAAGATGTACTAAACAGCTGCCCGCCATTTTTTCCTTAGTTTTATTGCTTCTGAGTGCGTAAGGTGTGTTTCCTGCATTAATACAATGTGTGCCTTCCTTCTGTTCAGCTGTGCGTAAATTCTATGTCTCTTATGGACAGACCCCAGCCCCCTAACGTTCCAGGTTAAGATCTTGTACTTCCCGGTCGTAGCCATACCTCAAATTGTGTTGTTGTGCCATACCCGTGCCAGTGCCGTCTTGGCGGCAAGTGGCATATAGACAGGAAGTGAGTCTGTTTGAACTGAGACCTACCCCTAATACTAGGTTCCCCCATAGAACACTGGAGGACCAAACTGTGGTTATAAAGATAACCATTAGAACTAACAAAGCAAACAAGGTTGCAGTTGCACTGGGGGGGGAGGTAACCCACGTCAACATTAGGTCTAGAGGTGCCATGTTTTGGAGCTGTCTCACTACCGGTCCAGCCCAGGCCCAGTGTTTCCTAAATATGTGGCGCTGTAATTACATATGCAATATAAAGCAATTGAAACTACCAGGTGGTTATGTCCCCCCCCAGTGAGAGACCCCCCACAGACATGACTAGCTACTTCAGCCCAAATAATCGTTCACTGTTTGCGGGGTGACCGAAGGGAAGAGGGCCAAGCTGTTATCAGAGTCTGAGTGTGCTGCATTGTCCTCTGAAGAGTCTTGTGAGTCCACCGTCGAGCGCGCATCGTGATCCTCCAGCGCCAACACTGCCTGTATCGCAGATTTCCTACCTTCAAATATTTGCTCCGGAGATGGGCTAACAGAAGCATCTTTTCGCGGTGATCTCCTCCGGTCAGGTTTACCGTGCCCTGCCTTCTGGGCTGTGGTAGATTTCAGTTTTAAAGTTTGGGGAGAGCCTTGGGTGGAGCACGGTGTCAACGTTACTTCCATCCATTCTTCTGCGTCAGCTGGGCAATCGAAGAAATTAGACTTCTGCTCATGGATTACTTTCAGCCTGGCCGGGAAGAGGAGGGCATATTTGAGATTATGTTTCCGAAGATGCAATTTAACTTTAACTTCCTGAAACGATGCTCTTCTTTTTTGCACTGCCAGGGTAAAATCTGGGTAGAGAGATATTGTTTTGTTCTCAAACTGTATTGGACCTTTTTCGCGGGCTGCGCGGAGCATTGTATCCCGGTCTTTAAAATTAAAAATTTGTGATATTATCGGTCTAGGCCGGGCACCAGGGGGTGGTGGTCGATCCGGTGTGCTCGCTCCAAACTATAGTGCTCAGAGAGGCCCTCCGGTGCAATTACATCTTTGAGCCATTTTTCTACAAATTGGGTGGGGTTAGACCCCTCGCTGTGTTCCGGCAGACCCACTATCCGAACGTTGTTACGGCGGGCTCTCCCTTCAACATCATCCACTCTGTCCTGAAAATCTGTGAGTTGCCGCTGTAAATGTTCAATTTTGTCCGAATGTGTTTTGTGTTGTGGCATTATTTCCTCCAGGTGCAGGTTGTCTGCCAGTTTACTATGGTCAGCCTTTAGTAGCGTGAGGCCGGTTGCTAGTGTGCTTACTTGTTGTTCTATTGCCTTTCTGGAATCGCGTACCTCTTTTAGTTTCAGGTCTAGTTTATCAGCTTGTCCTTCAACGATGGTCGGCGGTACACATTCTTGGTCAGAGATGCTATTTGCATCTTCCTGGTCTGTGTGCGCATGTTTATCATAAACCGGAGGCTCTAGTTGTTTCCCCCTGGTGCGACCCATCTTGTGCCTTTGGCATTGCACAGTGTGGAAAAGAATTTGTCAATGTGTGCGCTCTCCTCCCAGGCTATTCTGCTGTACCAAGAGCGAATATCACTATATTGTTCCTGATCATATCAGAGCAAAATAGTAGTCCCACACTACTTGTATTAGGGGGTTCTGTGCTGTTCCAGAGAGCCCTTAGTAAGGTGATAAGCTCCGTAGGGTTAGACCATTCAGTGTATAACCAAGCGCTGCACAGTCAGATTTGGGGGAGTGGACTGGTGGGGCCCAGCTGGGCGTATTACTCACTGTTCGCCGTTTTACTGAATTCTCAATGGAGCAGCTGAGTATGTCCCTGGCAGCGAGGCCAACGTTGATCCCGAGTAGCATCCCCTCTCCTCAGTGTTTCCCTCATTAGGGCCAGCTGCATCCAGCCCTATGTATTTGTCCATTCGCTCTAAGCAGAAGTTCCGCAAGCCAGGCCGCTTTCCGCCGTCTCGAGGCTGCCCTCGCGCTGGACCACAGCTGGCCGTACGCACTCACCAGCAAGCAATCACCGCGTCTGACCTCAGGAGGAGCAATCACGACTCTGCACAGACTGTGGGGGCCTCAGGTATGTAGTTGGGCTCCGTACATATGCGGGTGGTATCCGGCAGCCTCTGCATCATTCCTCGGCGTTGATCGGTGGCGTCCCCCTCCCGGTGCCGTACTATGTCCGCAGCTCACTCGGTCACTGTCTGCATCTCAGATGTGCACCCAAAGGCGGCCCAAGTTCTCCTCAGGCCGGTTTCTTTCTTCCTTCCGCACTGGCAAAGCGGATGTTCTGCGAGCCAGGCCGTTCCCCACCGTCCCGGGGCGGCCCACACGTCGGCTCCAGCCTGCCGCGCACATTTGCCAGCAGACAATCTCCGCTTCCTACCCCAGGAGGAGCTTGAACGTCTCAGGACAGTTTATGGGGGACACAAGTACGGTATTGATCTCCGTGTATGCACCGTGGCTTCCGACGGCCTCAGCTCTGTCCCTCAGCCGTGATCGGTGGCGTCTTCCTCTCGGCGCCGTACTGTGCCCGCAGTTCACTCAGTTTCGGTCTATATTTCGGATGTGTCCCCAAAAGCAGACCAGGTTCTTTTCAGGCAGGTCACTTCCCTCTGTGTGCATGACGCCAAGGTGGTTGTTTCAGAGGGGCAGCGTCGCAACGCGGCTCACGCGTTATCTGCATTCCAAGCCGCTGCGCTGAGGCCTCTGTGCCGATGGTCAGCTTCTGGGTCTGTCTCTGGGCTCCAGGGCTCACAGAAGCATCGTGCTGGGTCTCCTGGGTATTACCAGGCAGCTTCGATGGTCTAATGGCACAGTGACAGCAAGGATTCATTCAGGATTCGGGGCCCCGTCCGGAGCTCGGCCAAGACGCGTTCGCCATGTTTGGTTAGCCATGCCCCTCTGCAATCCTCCCTTACTACCATGTCCTCTGGCTCAAATGATCCTTCCCTCGGCTAAGATCTGTCATATTGGTGCCTCTTCTCAGTCCAATCAGCTAAAAGATCGCAAAACTGGTACACAAAATTCTTGCCTTCCTTTTTGGTTATTATCTCCCTCTGGGTTTGTTTATTTTTGTCCTGCACCTGTTCAGAGCAGTGCGCATCCTCATCTCTGCCTCCCTCTGTGTCATATTGGTTTTCCTGTTTCGCAGGTGGGTAAGTACCAGGCTACAGTGTTCCTTTATTTCTTGGTCAGCCCCTCTCCTTTGTAGACTGGAAGGAGTGGCTCTGAGCACTGCTATCCCTTCCATCTACCTCTGATTCTTCCCAGCGCTGCACCTTGTACCTGGCCCGCTTCCCTCATGAAAAGAGTGCTGTGGTCTGTACTCTTGCTCCAACTCCTGTTTGTGTGCCCTTTCTTGCTCGAGCATCTGCTCATGCCTCTCTCTCGCGCGCGCCATCTGGCCTATCTCTTTTGCTCTGAGCCACGGGCTGCTTTCGTTGGCCTGGCTTCACCTTCAAATTTAATCTCCGTTTCCTCCTCGGCTACCTAGCACTGTAGCCCCACCCTTGTCATCGGTTCCCGGGGGACTAGAGCTCCCTTCATCTCCTGAGCTCGCTGTGTCGCTATCAAGAACCGCCACAAACCTTTCTGAAACTCGTTTATGCTTGCCTGAACCAGTGAACATGGGTGTTTTACTTGCCTTTGAATTGTCCTGTGTGGAGCATGCTGGATAGGGAGTCACACTTTTGTAGACCTTACCAACAGACTTGGGCTGGGCTGTAGGTGTCTAAGCTCGCTTGCCTTTCGTTTTCTCTGGCTTAGACCTAACTGACCTTTTTTCTGTGGGGGCTCATGAGCTTCTACTATTGTTGGATTTGAATACCTTAATGCAGGGGGAGCTGATGTGAGTACATCCATCCCTGTATATGGTGGGGGAATTGCTGACTCCTTGCTCTCTATCAGTATTGTAGGGCTACTGGTTTTAGCTTTTTCAAAAATGGCCCATAATTCTAACATTGACTCTCTTTTGCCCTGCATATTTGGTCTTTTTATGTGTTTTAGTATGTTAAATTATATTTGTGTCAAATGTTCCCTCGTTAGGTCCAGGTAATGTGCATGCCTTTGTGTGTAAACGCCACTCTTGGCAAAACTTAATAATTCTCTTGATCTGTTTGGAGAACCTGTTTTCCATATGCTTCAATGGGGAATCCATGCTAATTTAGTAATTTGGATACATACAACTCAAATGAGGTGTTATAGGTTTGTTTATCTAGTCATAGGGCCAATTGTACGTGGTGCACACTTTCAAATAATGTACTAGGAGCTCAGCGCTTTTACAATATTTGCATCAAACAGTTCGACTGAAGATTTCAATAAAAAACAAGATAAAAATGCATATGTAGTATTACAACATAGGGCGAATATGCGATATGTTAGAATAGCATCTGCACAATCTCAGTTTTTTCACACAATACAGTTTGCAATCAATAATCAATACAACATAATCACATACATAGTACAATTAAATAATGGTTACAGAAAAAATGACTTTGCCAAAAAAATTGTATGTTCTCCGCACGTTACCCTGTAAACAGAGAAGGGATGCGTGGAACATGTTCCTAAGTGAGCTGGATAGTCTGCTAATATCCGCTCCTAGACAATTGTGGTCATCATAGAAACCATATCGTAATACCTCGGGAATCATCGGCCCCTCTTGGCCACACACAAGTTACACCTTTCCTGGGTTCAATTTTTTCCGTATGTCCAAATTCCACCCTGTTGAACGACCAGGGTCTAAGCTAGGTTTACCTCCCACACTCCTTCCAGATACTATGGGCCTCATTAAGATGCCGGTCGGAAAGGCTCCGAACAGCATTCGGTTTGTCCGAATCCGATTCGGAACCCGCGTTTCCGACTGACTCAGAAACACATCCGACTGACCGATTACGATAGTCGGAAACTGTTCGGTCGTTCCGACTCGGTCCGATCGGCATTCGGAGAAACCGAGTTGGTCAGAGCCGAATCGTATAGGTCTACGGACAGCCTTTCCAAATTGGTTTGTCCGACATGGATCGGCTGTCGGAATCCTACTTTGGGGGCCCATAGCAGGCCCCCCTTCACCCAGAGACCTCCGGTTGGGACCCGTGGGGGTACCCATGGGTCCCCTCTTTTCAACCATGCATGGTGTGGCAGGCACCAAGGAGTGCCCGTCACAGGGTGCAAGGTCTTCCGCGACCACCCCTTTTTTCAATGGGAGTCTGTGTTGTCGGTCGGAACACAGGCTCCCATTAAATTCAATGGGAGTCTGACCGAACTGTGTTCGGAAACATCGTAATCGGTCGGTCGGACTCCCCGAACCCGAGTCGGTCAGAAGCCATTCCGACACAGAGTCTGTTGGAATGCTTTCCGGCCGACATCGTAATGAGGCCCTAAGGGTGTTAAGAAACCACTTAGCACTGGGAAATCCTTGAACTAAAAAACTATGAGACTGAGGTATCAACTCCACCCAATCAGGATAGTTATATCACAAAAATCAACATCCTGGGAGTCATCAAGGGCTATCTTCACCTTAACTAGCGAACTATGTAATCGAAAAAAGGTGAATTCTGCAGGAACGCCTCCAAGGCCACCTTACGACTGATCCAGTTAGGACATAAAAAAAAGGTAATATGCCAAACCCTGCCAGTGGCACAAGTGCTTAGGTTATCTTTTGACGCTTCTCCCTAGTTTACAATACGCAAAAAGCTTTAGACTATGTTTTAGGTTCAGATGTAGTCTTTTACCGTTTGTGATGGCTGCTTCAAGATGGGCCTCCGCCCCGGGAACTCTGCAGAACTTCCAATCAATTGCGGTGTCTGCCCACCTTTCTTGTTGCGTAATCCTGAATACGTCCGAACGGTGTCTAATTCCTTCCACTGCAGTCGGATACGATGTCCCAATCCCTTCTGGCTGGCCCGCCAAAATGTTACTTGAGCTCAAAATCCTTTAAAAAACAGAGGACAAGAAGCGTTTGGCAAAACAGGAACAGTTTTTTAATCAAACATTACGGCCGAGAGAACAGTTACAGGCACAAGGTCTAAGGACTGTCTCAATTTACAATAAGTACATGTCCTTTTATACAAAGGTGTCCCATATATGGTGAGGAATGTTGGGTGCTGCCTTTGGAGTCATACATTAATTGTGTAATGGTTACTACAGGGGGGTCTCGACCTCGTGTGGACACAATGCAGTCTATGAATAACATGTCCAGATGTCCGGCATGGGGAGCTTGTGATCACTGCTTGTGCTAGGTCCTGATTGGCTATGTGTTCCTAACTCATGTGGCATCTGACTTTTATGGTGTTTTTAGGAGCATGCTTTTTGGGGCAATGTACCTTGACCATTGTAAAGTCGCTGTGCATATCCGTGGGATTGATCAAGTGTTTCCTGCCCAAGTGTTTGCCTGCCAGCTACGCACCCTCCCACCTGTGACCTATCAATTAGAAATCCCAGGCCAAAGTCTCAGGGCATGCTAGACTACATATTTGTGAGCAGAGGTTGATGTGGAGTTCACAACGGGCTATTCTGTTAATAAGGATGAAATTTCATTTTCAGCGATAAATGCATTGATTTCCATATTAACATTAGCAAGCAGTGTTTTCTCATTCAGTTGAATTGTACTGTGGTAATAAACTGGATGTTCACTTTTGTACTGTAATAATAAATATGTGAATGTGCATTTATTAGTACAATTACACTAAATAATGAGTCAGTGGGCCACATTTATTCTCACTGGCATGGTATAAGTGAATAAGTTCCTTACCTTTGGTATTGCTCTTTATAGTGGGTACTCTATCAATTTATTTCAAATAACATTATTTCAGCCTCCAGAGCCATAAAAGTGCTAGTGCAGATAGAACAGTACATAGTAAATGAATAAATAAAACAGTGCAATACAGTACAATCTAACAAATGGCAGTCATAGTTTTTTCAAATAGATGCCAAAATGTAACAGACGCAGATTAAAATGTTAATTTTCATGAACAGAATGAAATGCTAAAAAGTATTGAAAAATTATTGCAATACAATTGTAAAAGAAACAGGGATAAAATGAAATAGGTGGCATGGAATTAAGAAAGGGGAAGTGCCTTTCTATGAAGTATCCACATAGCACAAAAGAGATCCAGGAACACACCTAGATCAGCACTTCTTGAAACAAATCAGAAACCAGAATCCAAGTCATTGATCTGTGTCACCACATATAACACCTCGTCAAACATGATAAAAAAGATCATAAATAAAAAATGGTCCATTTTAACATCCAATACTTTAACTTTTGAGAAACCAATGTTTTCGTTCAAAAGAAATAGAAGCCTGAGAGACTCCCTGGTGCAAACGGATGCATTCAGACCTAGAACGAGCTCCCAAATGACGTTATGGAACCAACCCCCTGTCATGGGCCACTACCCCTGTGGAACATGTGTGGTGTGCCTGTTTACCGCACACACGAAGCAAATTAACCTAGGCTTAGGTTATCCGTGGGAACAATGGGCACACACCAATTGCAATTCAGAACATGTTGTGGACCTCATCACGTGCCCCTGCCAATTGATGTATGTGGGCATGACAAACAGGAAGGTGAAGGTCCGCATTAGCGAGCACTGTAGTACTATCAGGCGGGGCTATAACTGCAACAAAACTGACATCACATTACTTAGAAAAGAACCACACAGATAAAGACCTTAAATGGACAGTAATTGAAAAATTAAAGGGTACAGGAAATCTGGCGAAAAGACTCCTTGAACGCGAACAACGTTGGGTCTATCGACTTAGGACACATGAAAGGGGCCTGAACGATTCAATCCCATTGAACCAAAAATAGACGAATGAATGAGATCCCTAAACCACTCTATCTCACAGGGATACAGAGATAATATGAGCAACGGCATTATCAACAACTACATGATGCATAATGTATAGATATACAATATTACTACCTTTATCTTACCCAACCAACTATAGTATACTATTGGATCTCCCGTTTATATCTACATCCTTAAACCGAATCTGCCGTTTCAATTTACAATTTCTTGACGGAGATAACCCCCTTATGTGGCTTAGGGACATGTTCCCACTCCAATGATGAGCAAGTCTGGGAGCATTAGGATTAGTGCAATGGCCACTATATAACTATTTCATAGCGACGACTGATCGCCAGTGTTTATATACGCTATCAGTGTGAATAGTTATTTGCACGTACACGTAGGTCGGACTCCGTATCCCAACATGCCACGGGAAAGCATCAGAAATTGTTCTTCATGGTAGCGCGAATTGGAGTGCCTATCACCCGTTTAGTCTGGAGAATTATTTAATATAGGCAGATTATCGTACTTAAGACTTTGCAAATGAGGGGATCTTTAAGGCATACAAATTTGGAATACTACTTTTCCCTACAGCCCCAACGTGTATTACGTGACCACGTCACATCCGGTCACACGAGTCCCAATTACGGGACCCGCCCCCTCAGCGCGTAACTCACAGGGATTTCCTGTTTTCCTTAAATACGGGCGGCAGATAATGTCCAGGGCGAAAGCCCGGGGTTGCGGTACAGATTAGGTGGAGACGTGGGCCTAGGACCCTTGATGAAGTGAGTACCATGCGGATGCCTCCATTTGCAGGTATGAGGGACATTGACCAACGACGCTCAGAGCGTTCAAAGGCTCACCCATGTCTGTGTGTTTCTTTTTGTCTCCCGCATTTACTTACGTTACAATTCGTCATGGGCATTCCAACGCGGTACTAAGTGTTTGACTAGAGGGCTTCACCTTCCACTACAGCCCCCGTGAGGATTTACCTCTCCCAAAACGGGGTAAGGGAGAGAAAGATGTATATGGAGTATGAATGCAATATGAGTATATGGTTAATTTTCTGTGTGGTTTGATAAAAGTGGCACGCTTGTATCTCTAGAGCACCTACACATACACTAATAATGAATAAGACTCAGAATGCGATGTATATCGCCACCGCACGATATACAGCACATATTGTCACAATATTTTGGCAGTGTGTGCAAATACAGAGCTAAGTGTGCACATGGCACGTTAAAATGGATGACGGCTTACTTCACCCGTCCAGTTGGATAAGCATGGGTGTACCTTATAAACACGTCACCTATGGGAAGCAATGACCTGTACAAAAATGTTGTTACGTTATGTTTTCTCTTCTTTTTGCTCTTCCTTTTTTCATTTCAGATGGAGAAGAAGGAATTTTATCCTCAATACTCAAGATAAGTTTGTCTTTTGTTACACAAAGGAGCAGCTATCTGCCCTTTTTTTTTTTTTCTTCGAAAAATAGGTGTAGCGTGTTAGTTCTTCTTCGCACTCATCAGGGAGGAAACTTCTTTCTATTTGCCCTGAAGAAAGCCAAGGACCCACTGAGGGGCGGTTGTTGGGCTGAAACATGTTGGCACTAGGGTCATAGGACCACTAATATCCAAACGACCCTTTTTATGCTTGTTATTTTAATATCCCAGACAGTTCCATGAATAAAGAGACACCGGGAACTATCTGAGGATTCTTAATCATTAAGACCCCCTGGCTATATATCTTAAGAGCTCCCTGAAATACGGTCGAGCCCACCCTGACCTGTAGGAGTCAGGGTGACCCGATGATGAAGCATGACACCACTAGGGTGTGTGAGGGTAACTAAAACAGAAGGAATTCTTTCCTTTCCCACAACCCAGTGGGCAATAACTAAGATGCTTCAGGAATTTTCTTCCTATATTTAACCAGGTTTAGTTAATGTTAGTAACAGTGGGGTACCTTATGTGATTCAGTATCCACATAGCCCCCAGGAACTTAGCTACAGGTATTGCAAGCGGTAAGCTGCAGTCCGATCTCAGGATATGAAGAGCGGGCACATGGCTGTGCTGGTGTTGACGCCTACAGGTGGGAGCTAACCAAATTCTATGGGGTCGGGCATAGGCTGGGCTCCCAAAGAAGACCTGCATGACACTCTCCACTGAGGAAGTACATGCAGGGCAGATGTCAGTAGCCCCAACAGTCCACCTCTTTGTGAAAGCTCTCAGTGGGAGAGTGCCCACTCTAAATTGGAAATACAACTTCCTATCAATGGAGACAGTTACCTGATCCAAATATGACTCATACCCTCTCACAGGCTTTAAATCAAGGAATTCTCTAACCAATTTGAGGGAGTCGGCCCTTCTGAAGTCAATGGCCTCCGTGGCTGCCCAGTAGAGCTTCTTCAAAATGTTTTTTGACCAAAAACAGGTAGTGGTGGCATGGTCCCAGAGGTCGGACAGCCCAAGGGTGTAAAGTGACTCTTTGCTGTTCAGGAGACAAGGGACTTTAGCTAATTGGCCTACTTGCATTACATCCTGGAGGTCTGTGGCATAGTGGACAAGTTCTGGGGCTGTCCCTAGCCGTCTTCAGTATAACAAAGGGCCCAACCTGACTTTTCCAGCAAGGCTTCTTACATCCATATCCAGGAAGAACAGAGTCAAAAGGGGTACTAGTGGGGAGGGATACAAGGTTGCGCATACATTATTTTCAGTGCTAGTGAGCAATTCAGTGTTAGAGAAACCCCACAACTCTGCCCCATATAGAGCTGAACCTCAGGCGGAATAGGTTTGGAGTAGGAGGCCATGTATTCTTTGAGAATTGACCCCATAACTTGCTTAAGTTTTAGGACTGCTTTGGTGACATGGGGTTTACAGGGTTCACGCCCACTAAAGGTGATGCCCAAGTAAGTAAAGCTATCCACTGTCTCAAGAGGTTCCCCCTATACTATACCCTTCTTAAAAGATTTGTGGGGGTTAATAGTCATCGATACTCTATCTAATCACAAATTCCTTACCTTGTCATTTTTCCCAGGTGACATGCTTGAGCCAAAAACTCTTGCAATAGCTCCTGCGACAGTAGGTACCAGATTTATGAAAGTGTCACTCAACCCAGTGCAACAGCCAAAAATGCTGTGCTGCGTTGTGTGACAGGAAGGATGCAGGAGAGTGCCATATCTATAGAGATATGGCACTCTCCTCCCTCTCCCTAGTGCTGGTGCAGAAGTTTGCTGCTGAGCACCATCCATACATCTTTGCATCATAGTGAAAGACTGTGTGTGTGAGTTTAGCAAAGGTTTTGTACTAAAAGAGCTCCCTTCCAGTGCCAAATCCTATGCCTAGACAACTTTTAAAACGTTTCCTACTTTGTGTGTGTTGTACAGTGCAGCACGCTTGTAAAGTCAGAAAAGAAGAGGAGAAATGAAAATGCTTCTCCTTTTAATGCCTGTTTTCAGGTGGCATTAATTTTTGATTCAAAACCTTGTCTACTATTTTTAATACATAGGGTTTTGTAAAAATCTTGTGTGGTTGCATGGGAACGCCCAAGTACTACTCATGTAATGCCTTCTGACGCTAAGTAACGCAAAGCAGTGCTTCATGCTGCTTTGCTTCACTTTTAGGCAACTTTCCAGCACAAGTAAATAACAACAAAACATTTGCGCCGGTTCACGTCACTTTTGTGACGCAAACACAACACAAAAGTTTTGTAAACCTAGCCTCAGGTGTCATGGACCTGGATCTCCGTTGTCACTCATGTCTCTGGACATGAAGAAATGGAGCTACGTAAAGGGGCTACCCCTGCACGCTGACATCAGTTCAATCATTAGGCATTTTGCACCCAAGAACAGAGTGTATAGACAACAGCCTTGATCTTTCATGGGCAGTGTGCACAGCTAACCTGGAAGCTTATTAATCACTGGAAGTCCGCACCATAAAATGGGGAGGTGGGTGGGTGGTGTTGAATCTGCAGTTAGATGCACTATCCATCAGAAATAACATTAGTTAACACAAAAACATAAGTTATTCTTTTGATGATTCCTCAACTTGTGATCAAATACCAAAGAAATGCCCCCTCCAAGGCAGTGGGTTTGAGGAGCAGACATTAAATCAGGAATTCCTGCAGGACAGAGCAACCAAAATGTGGACTTATGAATTGATAACGTGGTGCTTGGTGAAGGTATAGACAGATGCCCACAAGGCTGCCTGGCAGATGTAAACCATAACACCCCGAGCCAAAGATGTAATTGCAGCCTTCTGTAGGATCCTTTTTATCCATCTAGACAAGACCTGTTTCTGGATCCCCTTTTTTCACACCAACGAATCCAACAAACTGCCCATCATCCAGCTAATACTAGTTAGTCCTATCAATTGATAAACTAAGGGCACGCCCTCTATCTTACTAGTTTTGTCTCTCCTGCACTTTATGATGTGGTAGAGAAAAGAAAACACGAATGGTGATTGAAACGTAAGACCCTTTTCTGGAGAAAGGATGCACACATCCTAAGCACTAGTATGTCAGGTAAAAAGTTTGTCCATGGAGGCTGAGCTGAAATGATCAGCAGTAGGCTGAGACGACATGCACAAGTGATGGCAATGAATAACATGCTCCTTAGTGGTAGGAGTATCAGAGTACAACTGAGAAGAGGATTCGAAGGAGCACACACCAAGAACATTAGAACCAAATTGAGGTCGCACAATGGTATAATCATTGGAGGCAGCATAAGTGAAAGCCATTTAAGAAAACAAATCACAATGGGTGATTGGAATAATGAGGACTGTAGGAATCTGGCTTTCTATATAGTGTATATTCCAAAAAAGGAGCTCAACAGGGAAAATAAACCAGGGCGCCCTCCACTCAATAGTGTCAACATACAAAAACCTAGATACATATTACACATGTAAATCCAAATCGTAGGGAAGAGTTGCACCATTTCTTTCTGGGTGGGACAGAGTTTGCTATTTAGTCATATACCCACCTTTTTGTCTTTTTTATATAAAACCAATCAAAACAGGCCGGTCACCCACCAAACTTTGACCAGTGTACAGGTGTAAAAGAGTGTCAAAAAAGTGTCAAGAAAGTGAGGTGAGTCAAGGAAGTGCCTCACGTAAGCAACACCCGGGAAGCTGATGGTAGGTACTCACCAGTTAGCTCACTGTATCATCATTGGCACTTTCCTGACAAAGGGAAATGAAACCCAACTCCCAATTATATGAAGCTGAAGAGAAGCAATGTGTCAAAAATAAAGTGGTATCAATTCAAAAACTGAAAAGCCCCGTTACATGTAGGAGGCCAAATGTGCTACTCCTAGAAGGTTAAAATTGAGTTACGGAAACACAAAACACCTGTCTTTAATTTTCATTGTGTCTGTACTCATTTAAAACATCAATGTCATGTTTAGACCATTTTAACCTGAACGACCGACATGTTTCATTGGCAATAATTTTATGGCATTTTCGTCAGGGCATGGGGACCCAGTTCCACCTAAAGGATGCACCGGACCGGATAGTTGCCAGGTGGAGTCCTACCAGCAAACAACTGATAAAAGTCACAGTAGACCAACAACCCCAAATGCCACCGGGCCAGGTGTTCGCATCTTCCGTGCAACCTATATAGTGTACCAAAATGAGGTACACTGTGCAAAAAGTCAAGGCGCCCCTTATTGGTTTACCCAGCAGCGGCTCCCCCGTAATGGCGGAGGAGCATCGCCCCACTGCTCAAAGCCCGCAGTTGAAAAATAAAATGATAATAAAACAATGTTATTATCGTTTTATTTTTTAAGTGACTGCCTGAGCCTGTGAGACATGCATGTGTAGGGAGGAGTTGTGCCGAGCCATGGCAGGGAGGAAGAGTGGTGGGCACTGTAAGTGCGCATGTCGGTTTGGCCGGCCATTTTAGGACAGCCAAACCGGCATGCGCACTTAGGTTTCTCCAACCCAGCTGTGTTCCACAGCCAGATGGCGAAACGGCACTGACTACCTGTGTCTGAGCGAGCGTCAAACCAGTCCATTCAGGCCAAGCACGGCGCTGCTCTCATGCTTGGTAATAGCATTAGAGCAGCATCTTGACTGGATGGGGAGTCTGTGATGGTGTCCCAGGGACTGCCGGGAGCAGGAGAGTAGAGGAGAACCGAGGTGCGAGGTGGACAGCAGCATCAGCTAAGTCCTTTTTTTAAATTTCTTATTAATCCCCTCCCCCAAGCGGCCCAGCCACTGTATATTGGCAGCAGCCTTGACTGGGTTTACACGGGTTGCTTTAACAATCCCAAAGTGCTCTATTTGGGGCAGTGTGGTTGAGCAGCTTTAGGCTTATCAGAGGAAAGTGTTGAGCATTTGTTATACACACACACAGAGTCAATAAATGAGACACACACTCAATGAAGAAATTCAAGACCAATTTAGACAAATAACACAGATTTTTATATAAATTTAGACACCATGAATATCGGAATCAGGTAAGTACTTTTTCAGTTTGCGACTTTACACAATACTGTAAAATACAGAGCTGTCAAATTTGAGGCATGAGCCTCGAACACGGTAATGTTATCCTTTGGGAGAAACACATACTGCATAGGTATACTTGCAAATGGTTGCTAGGGTTGATCTCTTGGACTCAAGGTGCTTAGGGGCCAAAGTCCATAGAACCACCAGCAGTTCAGTTTTACCTTCCTTGGTGTGTCCGGGTGCAGCAGTGCTGGTCGCGATGGTAGACTTGAGCGCTATTCAGGTAAGTCAACAGGTAAGAATACATGTAACAAAGAAAGGCTGCAAGTGGGTGTGTGTTGTAGTTTTTGTATGTGTAAAGGGTGAATAGGAAATCAATTATACTAAATAACAAAGTTAATTTATAAAAAGTATAGAAATGAGAAATAATTATGTCTAATATGTACATAATATATTTTTTATATTATATATCAGGTGCAAGTAGTTGAAGCTGTGGGAGTAAATGCTGGAAAGTAAAATATTATTAATTTATTATTACTTAGGGGCCCATTACGATACCCGGCGTAAATAAATCCGCCAGGCATGGAAGCGGCAAAAATCCGCCCGCACACACCGCCTGAACACCGACCACGCCATTACGATTACACAAACCGAAAACCGCCATCGGCGGAAAAAGCACACAAAATACCGCCCGCCAACGTCCGAGTCGGAGTCAAACCGCCCGCCACGGACGGAAACACGCACGACAACACAAAACCGCCCGCCCTCACGGCCGACACACCGCACGTGACATTACGATCGCACCGACATGAGCGCGGAAAAACCACAAATATACCGCCCGCCAGCGCAAACAACGCCGATGAGAATCGACACGGCAGAAGCCATGGCGCCAACGTACCTGCACAGAAACCATCCGCACACAAAACCAATAGCACACAACATGGCCAACAAGTCCACACAGCAAGGCACGCACAAATACACAAGCACAGTACACATCCCGAAAACACCCCCCGGACAAACAAAAAATACAAAGGCCAGAACCCCAGACACAACACACCTGAAAACAACAGACCATGAGGACACACCCACATAGGTGAGTACAAAAGCAGCACTCCCACAGACCACAACCCCTTGCTACATTGCAAACCAGAGAGGAGAGGAGAGGACACAGTGACACAGCAAGGACAGCAGCACACCACAGAAACGAACACATCACAACCACCACCACCACCACCACCAAACACCACCACCACCACCACCACCACCAAACACCGGCACCCAAACCCCCTGCACATTACACAACACACACCGCACCAGCACCACAAACACCATGGCACCACAAAGAATGCCCAAGTTCACGCCCATGGAGCTGACGGTCATGGTCGACGAGATCATCAAGGTGTACCCACAAATCTATGGGAACATGGTCCAGCACACACCACTAGCCACCAGAAACAGAATGTGGAACCGGATCGTAGACCAGGTCAATGCAGTCGGGACCCTGCCCAGGAACAGAGTCGAGATTAACAAACGTTGGAATGACGTAAAGAGCCTGGTCAAGAAGAAGGAGGGCAAAAACAGAGAGCTGGCTGCCGTCACTGGCGGAGGGAATCCCGCGCTCTTTAAGACCTTCAAAGCGTGGGAGGAGAAGGTGCGAGTCGTAATACATCCGGAGATCCTCGCCGGATTAGCAGGGGGAGTGGAGGCTGGTAAGTACAAACTAATGTATACCAGCACACCGCTATGTACTCACATGCACTACCACCATGCCACAGCTCCCAGGGACAAACACCCCCATGTCCAGCACACAATACACAACACATCACACACACATGCAACAGACACTACCACACACAGCCCAAACCGAACAACTGTAAGATGCGTGGGGACATGTGTACACTAAGCCAGCCACGTAACCACCAACAGGTCCCCAAATATGCCAGAAGCGCCACAACGAGCACCCACCACACCCATGTGTCCGCCACAGCTGCACTAACCGACAAGTAACAGGTAAGTGGCAGGAACACAAAGTGCAGTGGGTGGGACGGTGGACAGCCCAAGTACAACACACACCAGGCCCCAGTCCCACAGCACAGCAAGGAGGAGCATCCCCACACCCCACAGCCACGTGTCAGCCACCGCAGTGCACAACGACAGCCGAAAGGCAGACATCACGGTCCACAGCAATCGGTGTCAGTGGGTGTCCAGCCACCCCCACGACCCACAACACCCCCCCACCCCCACAGACCTGCAACATGGAGCACCCCCCACTTACAGCCATGTGGCATCCAGTACAGTGCACGCACGAACAACTTGCAGGTGGGAAACTGGACAGGGCTGGATTACTGGAGGCATGAGGACCATAACACGACCAACACATGGGACATGTCATGTAGCAGACGAACACGCAGCACCGCCCACCGTCACGAACAAGTGAACAATGTGCACACGGACATGAACAACAGACTCACACCCCACATGACCCATCACAGACATAGGAACACCCAAGGAGCCACGTCTGCATGCACAAGCCACACTGAATATAGTCCCACACGGCAGCCACTGTGCAACTCATCACACACAACCGAAACACCATTGAAGTCCTGTCCATGTAGCCCCTACTGCCTGTCAACAACACACCCCACAACTACGCCTATGTAAGACAAACAACACTAGACGCAACAGAGCGGAACAACATAAATGCACACGAACACCACTGAACCCATCAAACTCACAGACACACCATGCACATACAACATACCATCCATCCCATCCGTCAGCCCCAGTCTCATGAAAGGCATGTCATCCGCACAGCTGCCACACATACAGCAGTCACGCTAAGACACATGCCCATGACCAACCATGTGCCAGAAGTCAATTAAGCGCACGACACACTGTGAGCAACAACACACAACATGGGCCACACCCCCCGAGCACTGCAGTGATGCACATGGCACAGGGCAGCACGCACACCAAGGAGATGGGACAACTGCAATACGTTGGCTGGCACACAACTATCACTCACTCATAACGATGCGTCCAATGCCATGTCCAGTAATCACAACAGACAGCAAATATGCAGGCCATGTCAAGCATGCACACACCTCAAACCATGCACTGTCATGCTGCCACAACACGTCACGTTCGGCACCCATGGCTCACAGCATGTACCCCATAAGCATATCCCCTCCCAAATGCGAATCTGGGGCATGGCCCCCATGTTGCCATATGCGTTCCTAAGCGTTCCATTTGAACCCCATAAGCATATCCCCTCCCAAATGCGAATCTGGGGCATGGCCCCCATGTTGCCATATGCGTTCCTAAGCGTTCCATTTGAACCCCAAAAGCATATCCCCTCCCAAATGCGAATCTGGGGCATAGCCCCCATGTTGCCATATGCGTTCCTAAGCGTTCCATTTGAACCCCAAAAGCATATCCCCTCCCAAATGCGAATCTGGGGCATAGCCCCCATGTTGCCATATGCGTTCCTAAGCGTTCCATTTGAACCCCAAAAGCATATCCCCTCCCAAATGCGAATCTGGGGCATAGCCCCCATGTTGCCATATGCGTTCCTAAGCGTTCCATTTGAACCCCAAAAGCATATCCCCTCCCAAATGCGAATCTGGGGCATAGCCCCCATGTTGCCATATGCGTTCCTAAGCGTTCCATTTGAACCCCAAAAGCATATCCCCTCCCAAATGCGAATCTGGGGCATAGCCCCCATGTTGCCATATGCGTTCCTAAGCGTTCCATTTGAACCCCAAAAGCATATCCCCTCCCAAATGCGAATCTGGGGCATAGCCCCCATGTTGCCATATGCGTTCCTAAGCGTTCCATTTGAACCCCAAAAGCATATCCCCTCCCAAATGCGAATCTGGGGCATAGCCCCCATGTTGCCATATGCGTTCCTAAGCGTTCCATTTGAACCCCAAAAGCATATCCCCTCCCAAATGCGAATCTGGGGCATAGCCCCCATGTTGCCATATGCGTTCCTAAGCGTTCCATCTGAACACCAAAAGCAAAGTACAAACCAGACCCAGGATGGGCCAGGAGCCCGCATACACCAGAGTCACAATAAGTAGGGGCACAGCAACACACCCATCGGCATGGCCAATCCGTCCCATGCCACATGTGCACAGCACACAGTCCCATTGCCAAGCACACACAACTACAGATGCTACAGCCACACACACGCCTCCGGGAAACCCATGTACGAGATTGCACGAACTGTCAATGTCAGACGACAAATACATACTTCGCCAGGTGCAACACAATAACAAATCTCATTCTCTCCACAGGTGACGAACTGCTGGATGCTGGGGATGGAGCCAGCAGCCAGCACAGCCAGCCTACAAGCCCCCAACGAGGACACACGGATCTGGAGGATCTGTCCTCCTCTTCGGACACGGACAACCAAGCAGGCCCATCTGGTGTGGCAGGGCCCAGCCGCTCCCCAGGACCCCTCCTACCCACCAACCCATCATCCAGGGCTGCTGAACATTCCCAGCCCCCTGCTGCCACTGTCGTTGCGGCCACACCCACGGTCATTGTGGCCACTACCACTGCCGCAACCGCCACCATCGCCGCACCGACCACCACCGCCGCCACCACCGCCACGTCTTCGCTGGCACCAGCCCCAGCGCAGGTGGTGGCCCGGACGACTGGATCCACCCTGGGAGCCACAGCGAGGACCGTGGTGAGCAATGTGGCTAGTGGGCAGGCCGGTGGCAGCAGGACTGGTAGGAGGAGCAGGGTCAGGGAAACGCCAGCCTCCCCTGGGAGCCATGCCCTGCCTCACATGGCCAGAGTCCTTGGGGCCTATGAAGAGGCCCAAGGACAATGGGTCCGGTCTGCTTCAGACACGCGTGAGGTGCTGGGGGTGCTGAGGTCCATGGACGCCCGTATGGGCCAAATCGTGGACCTCATGGGACAGCTGGTGGTGGCGGTGAGGTCACAGCCAGGGACAGCAGCTCCCCCTCCGCCACCACCTGCCGGGGCGCAGGGTGGAGCAGCAGTGTCCAGTTCCCCTGCGTCCACAGCCAGTGATCACACCTCAACCACCAGCATGTCGCAAGCAGGCACCCCCTCGCAAACGTGGAAGGGGCCGTCCGAAGTGGAAACAGATCTCCCGGGAGGACTTCGCACGCTCCAAACGCAAGTGAGGCAGCCAGCCAGCCTTCCGCCAGCCTTCCTTGACCAGCCACTGCATTGACTTGGACTACGATCCCACTCCACACAGCCATCTGGATGGCATGTGTGTGTTGGACTATGGACATAGAACCAGTGGGTACACCCTGATCATCACGCAGCCATGACCGACAGCTCATTGTCACTGCACGCACCACTTTTGTCATCACCTTACACACAATCACATGTCACAGTTTGTAATAAATGCACCTTTTTCACTAACTGCTGTTTGTGCCCTGTGTCTTATTTGTACAGAATACAACGGCCACCTTGGGTGGAAAGGCACCTGATGCGTGGCATGGCATTTGAATCCGGAGGGCCTGTAGGGACCTAGGGGTGGGAGACAGAACAGGAGCACATTCAATGAGTGTGTCACACACCCATCACACAGTACATGTCAACAACTACAAGCAATGTACACACATCGCACAGAGCAATAGGGCACAATGCCACAGCCACCAACAGTGGCATACTACCCTGGCCATGGAGCGTTGACACACAGCACGCAGTGAACAAATGGCCACCCTGACACAGCACACACACACCTGCACAGATACAGCCACATCAGCCGTCGTACATGGACACTCACCGTCAAGTGAAGTAGCGGGCGATGAGCTGCTGCCGCACATTACCAGCTTCCTCCTCTCCGCTGTCCTCCTCACTCGAGCTGTCCTGGTCTGCGGGCTGGGGCCCTGGTTGATCTCCGTCATCCACGATGAGGGGGATCTGCTTCCGAATGGCCAGATTGTGCAGCATGCAGCACGCCACCACTATCCGGCACACCTTCTGTGGGGAGTACGCCAGCGCACCCCCGGTGCGGTCCAGGCACCTGAACCTGGACTTGAGGAGGCCAAAGGTACGCTCGACCACACGTCTGGTCCTCCCATGTGCCTCATTGTAGCGATCGTCTGCTGGGGTGCGAGGATTCCTCAATGGACTGAGCAGCCATGCCCCATTCGGATACGCAGAGTCACCTGGGTGTGAGGGACACAGAGAACCGTTGCTAATCCAACTGGACAGGGGACAGCATCGCACAGCCAGCACTCTACACCACTCCACATACTCACCGACAATACAGGCACGATCCTGTTGCATATTGGACATCAGTCGTGGCAAGATGCTGTTGCGCATTATGTGTGCGTCATGGGCCGAGCCTGGGAACTTTGCACACACGTGGGTGATCACCATGTCCGCAAGGCACACCACTTGCACATTCAGGGAGTGCGTGTGCTTCCTGTTGCGGTAAAGGTGCTCAGTGGCCTGTGGTGGAACAAGGCCGACATGTGTGCAGTCAATGGCTCCAACGACGTGTGGGATTCTGCCAAGGGCATAGAATGCACCCTTCACTGCCGCCAATTCACGAGCCCTGGGGAAGCGGATGTACCTGTTCCGGTACAGCATCATGGCTGCCAGTACATCCCTCAGCACCTTGCTGAACATGGGCTGGGACATCCCTCCTCCACTGCCCACTGTGTGCTGGAATGACCCAGTGGCGAAGAAATGCATGGCGGCCATCACCTTAGCCGTGGGGGTGACAGCAGTCGGATACACCCTGCGGGGACGGAGATGGGGTTCTAACATGGCACACAGTCGATGCAGGGTTGGCCTGTCCAGCCGAAACTTCCTAATAACCTCTGTATCGTCCATGTCCGCCAGCAATTGGTATGGGCGGTCAATGTTCGGTCTCCGCCTAGGGACAATGGCAGAGCACACATGTCAATGCAACACGACACATAGCAATTTCGCATACACATCACTGACATGACTGAGCAAGCACATGAGCCACAGCCCAGCTGTCAAGCTGGGACGGCACGGCCACAATACACTTACACAGGTCTCCCAACAATGGCAATGGCTACTGATACAAACCACTGCCATGTGCATGCACATGGGGATCTAGGCCCCAATGACTTGCGGGGCGTGCTGATGGGGACTGACTGCATATCCGTCAAGCGGCAACGCCACGGCAACATGAATGTCTGCTGAGCATGGAACTGCTTCCGCGGCTGGATGAGTATGGCACACGACGACGACGATGTGGGCACAGGCTGAGCGGCCAAATCAAGTGGGACCTGTGGCACGAGGGGATATGAGACAGTAGTAGGTGTCAGCACTGCACCCTATGTACAGCACTGTACGGATCACACCTCCCGAAACATTGACAGGTGTCCACATTGACAGCCCCATGCCAAGACTGCTGTGTGCTTGCAGTCACACGTCACAGGTGAGAGGTTACATTGCACGTGCCAGGTGGCAGTCGTACATAGTGGGAGCTGGCATGTGTGTGCATGTGTCTCCTGTTCAGGATCCACCAGATGGGCGCTGACTCTGTACTGACCATTGGACACAGCATGTTCCGTGGAAGGCTTGTGTGTGTGGGATGGTGGCACTGGATGTGCCTCCGTTGGGTGGGGGCCATGCACAGGGCGGGTACGTCGATGATTGCGCATTGTTGGTCACGGTGGGTGCACCCACTAAGATGTGTTGCCCTGTGTTCAATTCCTATGTCCGCATGATGATGGACTGTAGATGTGGGCAGACTACACATTGGTCGATGTGCTGTCTATATGCATGTGCCTTCACACCAGGCACAGCTGCCCCTGCACATGTGACCCCTGCTGGACTCGCTGCTGGGTCTGTGGAGCTGATGCACCTTCTGCGCGTGGGGCGGGCAGCTCTCCTCACTTCCCTCATTGCGCATGTCATGACTTTGCCGCAGGTGACATGGATCATGGAGGGCCCACATGTACGCGTGGGTAGGCTACACATGATTGTACACTGGTCGCCACCCCCAGTCAGTGTTTCGAATGGGAAGGTTGTCGTGCTGGTGGTATGTTCGATGTGGCGGATGGGCGGGCCTAGGTGCGGGCTTACATTCCGGACATGGGGGGTAGTTGGATTGGCGACTAGTTGCAGTACACACGGGACACGTCTCTTCCTTTCCACATCTGGGTCATCCCTTGTACTAACTGACAGTGATACAGTCATCTTCGCCCCAGCCCTCATGTCCTCCCCTCGCTCCCCCAATATGCATGCTCACCTGCGAGGCTAGCGCTTGCACAGGCAGCCCCAAGCTCGCACCAGAGAGGGCAAGGAGTGTATGTGTGGGTCCAGTTGCACGAGTGGGCTGTCTCAGGGTATGATGTGTTGCGGGACGCCGTCCACCTGCGTGGTGCCCCAAATGGAGACCCGGCCTGCATGGACTATGCATCACAGTCTTCGCCTTCCGGATCCGCCACCTGCGACACCCAGTGGCTGTGGCTGCCCTTGCGGCCAGGCCGCGTCCGTCTGTGGCTGATGGCCCACACATTCACTCTTTGGCCTCTCTGGGGAGGGCTCGGGGGTGGTGGCGCACGCGCTTGCACTTAGTCGCAATGGCATGTGGCGTGGTTGGTATGATGGGCAATGGATGGGATGGTGCGAGCCACCTCCCGTGACGTCAGTGCTGCTCGTGCTGTGGTGCGTCCCCTACACTTCCATGTGACTTGTGCCATGCTAGACGTTGAGGTACTATTGCCTGCGTGATATGACCAGGAGGAGCGCGAGGAGACCTCTCACACACCATGCTCCACTGCCATCCCGTGCCCTGTATCGCCTGTGCGGATTGACTATGTTGGGGTTACACCTGGTCGACTGGGGCTGTGTGTGCCTTGTCAAGGGGCATGGCGGGCGCACAACAGGATCCAGCTTGTCCACAGAGGGTGGGCTGAGGTGCGCCTGGTACCGCTTTGTACGTGTGCCCGGCTGCTGTGCACACACGTGTTCACTCCCCCCCCCCGACAGGTGTCCTCTCACAATGCCCAGGGAAGCGGTGGTGTACGGTTCATGACCCCTCCCAACACGGCGTGCTCCAACTTGGCATGTGCGCATCTACCCGTCGCACCCACCCACCTGAGCACTGCGTCCATACGACTTCACACGACACATGTGTGTCTTCCACAGTAGTGCTACTCATTTGCGTTGACATCCAATACCAGTGGACTACATGGTCATGTCACGACTGCCGTGTACTTCACATACTCTCATCCTCTCTCATTCGTACTTGTGAAATGAGTCAGCGGAGACAGTTTTGGTTTCAAACATTATATTGAGTCTTCTGTCCTCTGTGATGCAGTATAGTGGACACTACTGGCAGCGGAATACATGTTGAGGATATACTGAGCATGATTGCAAATGGGATAGGGTGTGGGGTTACATGTGATTGGCTGTTGCATGTGGGATGTGGGCTTCAGAGTGACATCTGCTTGGCCAAGGCTGTGCTAATGTACATTTACGTATAGCTGCGGAGCTGCGGACTTTGACACAGACGGTATACATGTAGCCTACCAGACCGCTTGGCATCATGGGCACAGTCCATCTCAGTTCCATGTGACAGGTTTGCTGCGGTTGTTCCTCATGCACGCGTGCATGTGAGTTGACATCAGGGCATGTGCTTGCGTGCATGCAGCGGCGTGCCACTTGTTGTTGCACTGTGGTGGTTACTGGACATGTCACAGTCACTGGGGTCGTGTTGTTGTTGTATGCACTTGTCGTCCATGCAAAGGTCCTGGTATGGGATTCCCGGGGCGGGGGTGGGAGGGGTGCAGCACCCACAGACTCCAGGCGACCTATTCATGTCCACTGAGCGGTGTGTGTGTCCATGTGCGCTGGATCCATGTCGTGTCCTGGTTGTTCGTGCAGTTCCGTCCATGTGGGTGCGATACACAGAGCCCATGCCACTGCCTCCCACGATGCATGCGGTGTTCCTGGATGTGATGGGGAACAGTGTGCATGTCCCGGTCATATCCGATGTCATGGCGATGTCGTTGATGGTGTGGTTACAGTTGCCGGTCGTTTGGTATGGCTGTTGTGGTGGTGACTGGCCAGTCCGTGCGGAAGCTAAGCATGGGTGCGGGGTTGGACATCATAGGTCACTCGGGGAACCTGCGTTGTGGTCCGACGTATTTACAGGTTGTCAGGTATGCGATGCCGTCCAGCAGGGCTTCCATGTCATTGGTGGTGTACATGTTTGCCAGCCAATGTAGCGGATGGTGGCTGTCAAGGTGTTGTTCGTAAGTTGTCCCTTGGAGGACCATGATGGGGCATGCTGGGTGACATTCGATGTAGCTGTTCTCGATGATCCGTCGTGTGGAGGCACAGTGGTCCCATTTCAGTGCGGGTGCGATGTTGGCCACATACGCCATGCCCCCATAGGCAGAGCAGGCCCTGTCGTGTGCGTCCAGAGGGAGGAGTAGTGGTAGCAGGTCCGCCTTCAGACATGCCGGGTTGGAGAGGCATATCTCGACGGGATGCTGGTAGGGACACCTCCGACAGTAGAAGACGGGCATGACGCAGCTGAACAATGTGATGCGGTAAGTCAGTCGGTAACTTACGTTCAGCAGGGACAGGAGATCGCATCCCAATGTATGGCACAGGTTGGTTTTGTACAGCTTGAGCTGTTCGGCGTAGTTGGGTAGGTGTGTTGCGGTTGCCATTTCGCAGCGGTTCGTTGAGGTGGCGTGCTCCGGCTGTGTGTGCAGTCTGCAATGTGCACGCTCCGGGGTTGCTGTGAGCTCTGTGTAGTCGTAGGGAGACAGGACTTGTGTTCTGTTGGCTTGTTTGGAGGACACGGGCCCTCTTCCCACATGCTTCTCAGACAGTTCAAGGTCAGTGCTGTGTGACTCCTTCCAATTAACTTGCATGTGGCCGACATGGGGGAGTGTTTTCTTCTTTCTTCCCCGTCCGTTGTGTGCTTCTGTGATATGCGCTATCTGCCCTGTGGTCGGTCTCCTCGGCATGCCTGTGTTGGTCTATTCTTGGACAATGGCTGTATTCACCGGCTTCTGTCGTAGGGCTGTGGTTTCGGAGTTGGAATGGAAGGTCATTCAGTGCTGTCTGCTCTCCCTTGTGTGGGCGGCAGGCTGCCTTTCCGCTCTGCGTTGGGCCTTGTGTGTGAATGTTATTCTTGGGCCACCTGTTGTCGGTCCCCGGGCTCTTTGGTGTTCCGTTTTATATGTCTTGTTCATATGTGCAGGGTGGTATGGGTGTTTCTGTGTGGTACTGGCGTTCCTCTTCCCGAAGGGGCCCTGCTTCTCCTAGTTGGTGTTGCCGCCGCTGTGTGCTACGCCATGTTTGTTACACTGGGGTGTGTCCTGCTTTTGCGTGTCTTCACTGACATGTGTGCGTCGGTTGTGTGGCGTTGGGTGTTGTCCGTGAATTGGGCGTTGGGGACATGTCTGTGGCCGGCCTGTCACGTGTCATGTGCGTTCGGGGTGGGGCTGATGTGTGTGCTGCTTGGTTGTGTCCCTGTGTCTGTGTGCGACGCATGCATGGCGCTGCGGTTGGCCTCTGCGTTGTGCGCATGTGTGGCGGCGTCATCGGCGCTTTGGGGCCGTGACGGGGTGGTTGGTTCCTAGTCCCAGGTGGTGTGTACACATGTGTTCTGCGATGTTACGATTTGGCCTGTGTGTCATATGTGGATGCGATGGTGGATGTGTAGTGTACACGCGCTGGTGGGGGTTGTCCGCTTTTTCCGCCCTTGCACTGTGTGCGCTGTTTGCGTGCACTTGTTGTGTGTGTGCCTACCTGCGTCTCCGCGGTACGTTGCGTCCTTGGTGGTGCATCAGCAGAAGCATGGGGAGTGCCTGCAGTGCTGGATTCATGCTCGGGGAGCCGCTTCTTCGTTGTCCGTGCTCGGCATCCGTGTTACCGCTTCGGTTTGTCGTACGGTATCTCTTGGCCGTGGGAGCCGTTTGTTTGCGGCATCGTAATTTATGCGCCGGGCGGGACGTGTTTCGTCGGACGGTGTGTGTCAGTTGGGCTGCGCCGCTACATGTACGGGCGCACTTTGATGGCGGACGGTGTTGCTGGCTTGCCGGCGGTGTTTGGCCTACTTTTCGCATCGTAATTGGACGGGCGTGTGGACTGCTGCGTGCCGGCGGTAACTGGTGGTTTTTGCATCCGCCAGCACGGCGGTGGTGCTTCCGCCCGCCATCGTAATGTGCCCCTTAATTGTTAATAATAAATGTTTAATTGAGATTTAATTATGAAATATAGAAAATAATTTTTAAATTTATATGTTTGGTGCGAGTTGTTTTATTTGTAAGGATAAATGGTGAGGTGGTCATTAACTAGGATTAGTTTAGGAATACCTTTTTATTATTAATATTTTAACTAATATTTTATTATGTAACATGTGTAAATAATATTTTAAATAAAATTATCAGCTATGTGTTGTATACTTTGTTGAAGTATAGTGTAGAATGTAACTTAAGTTATAACAAATTTAAATATAGGTAATCATTTTATAACATTGAAGTTATTTAATATTGTGTTAATTGTGTTGCATTTTTCAAAAGTAAATAATATTTGCATTATTAGTTATTATGTTGAGAATATATTTTTGTATTTTTATTATAATAATATTTGTAGTTATTTATGCTATGTATTTAACATTGTAATACGTATTTATTTTATTTAATTTTTAAAATAAAATATATTTGTTTTTCTTTTTTTATAGATTTATATTTTTTAATTGTTTACTATGTTTTTGAAATTATTTTATTATGTTGAAGATAATTTGTTTGTTTCTAATGTTGCACTGACTGGAGTGGGAATAGTACATTTTACCCCTCCACAATCCAACACTTTGCCGTCTGTTGCACTGACTGGAGTGGGAATAGTAAATGTTACCCCTCTACAATCCAACACTTTCCTTAGTGTAGCACTGACTGGAGTGGAAATAGTAAGTTTTACCTCTCCGCAATCCAACACTTTCTCTACTGTTACTCGGATAGCGGAGAGGTAAAATTAACTATTCCCACTCCAGTCAAACGCTTTCCCTAGTGTTGCACTGACTGGAGTGGGAATAGTATATTTTTCCTCTACGCTATCCAACACTTTCTCTAGGATTGCACTGACTGTAGTGGGAATAGTATATTTTAGATCTCAGCAATCCAACACTTTCCCTACTGTTACACTGACTGGAGTGGGAATAGTAAATTTTACCCCTCCGCAATCCAACACTTTCTGTATTGTTGTAGTGAATGGGGTGGAAATAGTAAATTGTACCCTTTCCCTATCCAATTACACATTAGGGGTCTATTATGAGGTTTTGGCAGAGTGGTTGCCCGGAGGTGCAAACGGCTGCGCAACCGCTCCTCCAATGGTCGCACCACCCGCCCGCCAGATTACGACTTTTTAGTAGTCTGGCAGACGGGCAGCGTGGTGGTCCCATGGTGGTGCCTCTTTTAAAGGCAGTGGTGCCCTTTAAAAAGGTACCGCAATGGGACTGCACTACAAAGTTCCTGCACGCAATGGACTCGAAAGTCCATGCCATACAGGAACCTATGTGAATGCACACAGGAGGGCACATGTTGTGCTCCCCTGTGTGCATCCACGTATGTTTGAGGCAACGGGGGGCCCTGTAGGGCCCCCATTGTTTCCTCTCCGCCAGGGTTTTCATCGCGGTGGAACCACCATGAAAACCCTGGCAGAGAGGAAACATGTAATATGCTTGGTCCCGCCAAGCATACTGCAGCCTCGGATTGCCGCTCCGATGTCAGGGAACAGCGGTTCCCTGGCGGAGCCGGCAGTTCCAGGACGGTCCGACTGCCCGTGTCGTAATCGGGCGGTCGGATCGGCAGTGGGCGGTGGCTGGATCTGCCACTGCTGCGCCACCATGAGTCTGGCACTCCTCGGACCGCCAGGCTCATAATAGGGCCATTAGTGGAGTGGGAATGGTTACCTCTCCGCAATCTAACACTTTCCCTATTGTTGCATTGAGTGTAGTGGAAATAGCAAAATGTATCTGTAGTAGTTTCCCTCTAACCTCGCTGTCCTTCCAGAGTGTTCTGTATATGATGTCACTGTCATGACAATGGAATGCTATGGTTTGAATCCAGGAGTTCAGTTCCTGGAAGCTGTGGAGAAGAACAGTCAATAAAGTAGTTGCTCTTACACTTACCTGGTCTGGTGTAATCACCACAAATTTGGCGACGAGTTGGATTGTTCCTCTCTCCACCCACATGTGCAGCGACGGTCCCCTGTGTTTTCAGTCTTCGTGAGCCTTCTTTCCTGTCCGCATTGCCGTGAATCACCACTCCTGGGACATGGGATCTGAGGTGGTCCTTTGCATCCATTTCGCTTGGGCCGTACTGGGTACATTTAACCTTTCCTGTGCATTTTACACTGCTGGTGAGCCATTTTCAACACTATTATCCTACTTTTCCCCGAACTGCAAGTCGAAAAGGAGGATTTGGGAAGATACTGTGTTGGCATTTGCTGGCATACAGGTGTGGCTGTGCTTTGAGTTTGGCATTCTATTGGCTGCCTGGAGAAAAGGGATCATGTGCTGTGTTTCCCTCTCATCAGGTCTTGTCCGTTGGAGTTCACTGGGGGAGAGATCCTTCCCTTGTTCAAGTTTTCCCCATCTGATGATGTCTTAGAATATTCGGCAGAAATCAGCGGAGACGAACGAGGTGTCAGAAGGGGCTCTCTCGCGTCTATTGTGACGGACAACTCGTCAGCAGGAGCTCTTGTTTCCCCGGTTACAGGAAGCGTGGCAAGCAGTGCGTCGCAGGGTGTGCGTCAACTCTGGTTTCCTTGGTGATGACAAGGCAAAGGCAAGCGACCCGTCTGAAGGAGCGCTTCTCATCTGGTTGCCCTGGTAACGGTGGCCTACGTGCGCTTCCCAGGCGTACTCCATTGTGTGTGGGAGTGCTTGTCTTCCGTTTAATGGGCGTATGCCATTTCCACTTCCTGCTGTGACTGTGAACGGAGCATCGAAGCATTGGGATTTCCAAGGCATCCCGCTATCCTGTTTTCTTCTTGACCCTGTGGACGGCTACATCGTCGTCCAAGTGCATCCCAGTGGAAACGGGAGGGTTTTCCACAGTGACTTCTTTTGGTCTCCGGGAACGGTGGTATCCTTGCAGTAAGTCTTCACTGTTTTTTTTTTGCTGCGGCTGACTTGAGGGTAAACGGCGTTTGCAGCAACTGCTTTTTGACTCTTTCCGAACGTCTTCGGCAGCGCAGCAGTTAGTGTGGGACAGTATTTTCTGCATTTTGCTTGAGAGAAAGTGGAACAGCAGCGACTGTTTCTTCTATTAACTTTTGGAGTTCCCATTTTCTATCTTCATTCTGCCAGTGTGCAGACAAAGTGAAGGTTCAGCATCAACGTGGTGGAGTCCTGTTTACTCATTAATTCTAACCTTTTTATTTTATTCACAGGTGGACTATCTTAAGTGTGACAGTAATTGCATTTTGTGTTTCTTTTGTGTACTTCACAGGTACTGTGCAGGCAGACTTCTATTCTTTCTAGTGTCAATAGTATTTATTTTCTTTTTGTGCTCATCATGCAGAATGTGCAAGCACCCCCCCCTTTTTTTACAGCTTCCAGGTGATCCACCTGTCAGGTGGAAAGTGTGGTATAGAGCGTTCGTAAAATATCTAGGCGCTATGGGCGGCTCAAGATTTAGTGCTGAGAGAAAGCGTTTCATCTTAGAGCATAATCTGGGGTTCGAGGGTCAAGCTGTTTTGGAACATTTACCTCCTCTAGCTGTGGTTGGGGGTGAGGAAGAATTAAATGTCTATGATCAGGCTGTGGGTATGTTGGAGAAACAGTTTGATGTGGAGAGCAGTCTAGTTGTTGCTAGACACAAGTTTTTTACTAGAGAGCAGGAGAACGATGAAAGCATTGTATCTTTTGTAGCTGCTTTGCGCATTCTCGCTTCAGAGTGCGAATTTGAGAATTTCACTTCTCTACTTATTCGTGACCAAATTGTGGTGCATTGTAGGGACAAGAAGGTCCAAGAAAAACTTCTTACCTTAAAGAACCCTTCTTTGGAGGAAACGATTACCATTGTCAAGAGTATAGAACTATCTCAAAAAGCCTCGAAAGAGCTCAAACCTGAGAAGAGTGTTGTGGGTGCGGTTAAAGTCCATAAGGATGTGAGTGAGAATGTGCAAGGAGATAAGATTAAACAGCAATCTGAGCAAAGGGGGAATAAGTTTGTTCCTGCAAGAACAGAAAAAAAAGGTTCTCATTCCAAAAATCTTTGTACTAAATGTGGGTTCCCTTCGCATTTCCCCAACTCGAGGGTGTGTCCGGCAAAGAATGCTTCTTGCCGCAAATGTGGGAAACAAGGTCACTTCGCCAAAATGTGTGGTTTCAGAGGCAGTGTGAATGTTGTATACTCTGAGGAACCTAAGAGTGATCCCGTGTGTGAAGTCGTTAGTTCTCTTACTGACTTCGTGGTGGTGGTTAAGGATGATTCCGAGGATTGTGTCAATCCTGTTGTAGATGTCTTTCTGGTCTCTTTTGCCCAGGTCATGCTTATGTCTGCATCTGTGCCAAAAGTGTGTCTACTTCATCTGGACTACTGATATTATGCATCTTATTTTGCCACATAATTTTAAGCATAGCTGGAAATTTCATTTGGACCTGGGCACCCCGCCTTCTTAATTCCCCCATTCTCGTCCCGAGTTCCCACTGCCTCTGAGCCATTCTTTTACCGAGATCTGATCTAATTTGATAACTAAAAGACTCATGCGTTAATAATGATTCTTTCAAGACTCTCCCCAATACTAGCTCCTTAACTGCGTACGTAAGAAAATTAATTAATATTTTCCTAGGAGCCTTTCTTGCAGGACTTAACTTAAAGGGGTCTCTGTGGACTCTCTGGATCTCTTTCTCCAGCTCTATGTCTGGTCTATCCTTCAGGATACCTTCTTTCAGCATTTTGCAGACAAAAGCCTTAATGTCTCCCCCTTCTGCGCCCTCCGGATCTTTAAGGACTCTTAAGTTATTCCGCCTCGCTTGCATCTCTAGCCTCTCCATATCCTCCTGAAGGATTTTATTTTGAGCTTTTAAATTTTCCAAGTCCTTGGTATTTCCTGATACTGTCTCGGCCAGGATCCTCACCTCGCTCTCCAATGCCCCAGTTCGCGAGGCGATATCATCCAACTTCTCTTCAAGGACGTCACATTTGTCATGTATACCTTTCTGATTACTCTCAGAGATCTCAAATTTAGAAAATATATCTTTTCTTAGGCTCAAAAGAGACCAGAAAGCCAGATTTATGTCGGTAGGAATATAGGGTGGAAATATAATGTGGAAAAAAAAAAAGATATAATGGGTTTTTTCTTCAACTTTTCTTTTCTTTGGTGTTGATGCCTCCCGTAGCAATGGGAGGAGCCTGAATGGCGGCTTTGAACCGCCAAAAGAGAAATGGGAGGGTTTCCTGGGGGCGGTGGGGAGCACAGGGTGTGGGGAGCAAGGGGAAAAAACAAAAAATAGCCCTCATACATGCTGCAGATTCTTATTGGAAGAAGTTAGGAGGTCATAGGGATAACAATTTTAAAAATGAACAAATCAAATAAACTTAAACTATTAACTTGGAACGTGAATGGGCTGAGGAAGAAGAGTAAGCTGTCCAGGGTTATAGAATTCTTAAGGAATACCGAAGCACACATTATCTTTTTACAAGAAACCCACTTAGAAGTACAAGAGTGCAAAGAGAGCTTTAGCAAAGTTAGATGGGTGCAGGAGGTCATCTGTTCAGAGCAAAGAGGAAGTTCAAGGGGAGTAGCATTACTTATAAGATGCAATTCAGGTATAAAAATAGTCAAGCATGAGACAGACCAGTCAGGGAGATGGTTGGTGGCCACCATAACGATGCAGGATAGGCCCCTGGTCTGTGCAGTATATTACGGACCAAACGAAGATAACCCCGGTGCGCTCTCCAAACTTGAAGTTAGTATGCTAGATACGACAGCTCCAATCATAATGGGGGGGACTTCAACCTGGTCTTAAATAAGGAAATAGATCGCACCTCGAAAGCAAAATATAATAGTCCCCCAAAAATGTTTTCTAGTTTAAAAAATATGTTGAGAGAGTTTAATCTGGTGGATATCTGGCGAAGCTTGAACAGATAAACTAGAGATTTTACTTTTTACAGTAAGAAATACAGGCATCATTCTCGAATTGATTATTTTCTTATAGACCAAGAGTTGTTTGCGGAGGTCGAGATGATAAAACATATTCCTGCTATATTATCAGACCATTCAGCAGTTGTTATGAATTTGATACTGCAGCAAAAAGAGGTGCAGAGAAGGCAGACAGTAGACAGGACGATGTTATTAAACGAAGAAGTGATTAGAGATTTAGGGGAAAAGACGGATGAGTAAATTCAACATGGGAACAGCGAAGGTCCAGACAGTATGGGAGGCTTTTAAGGCGTATTTAAGAGGGATAATGAAGGCTATAACAGCGGGAAGAAGGAAAGCCTTGAAGCAAGAGGAGGCAAGGAAAATAGATGAGATTAAGGAAAAAGAAAGAGAATTACAGGCTGCATCAATGGAAGGCTTAAGTACAATCCCAATTTTAGTGAAAGAGCTGGAGAGACTGCAGGCCGAGTTTCAGTCAAAAATAGATAAGATAAGAAGCTCCTAGATAAGTGGAAGGTAAGCAAGCTCCAACATTTTGAATATGGGGAGAAGTGCAGCTCTTTGTTGGCGTGGAAGGCCAAATCAGATAGGGCAAGGAACACGATTAAGAATTTCGTAAAAGAGGGTCAGGAGTAATTATACAAGCGGACCAAGAGATCCGCGATGAAGCCCGAAGTTTTATGAGTGAATTATATAGAGAGGACATAGAGCCAGGACAAGGAAATATTCAGAAGTGGTTAAAACAGATAACACTTCCCCAATTGATAGAGGAACAAAAGGCATTTCTGGTACAAAGCATCACTGAGGATGAAATTCTGACACAATGCAAAAAAATGGCAAGAGGAAAAGCTGCAGGCCCAGATGGGCTGCCAGTAGAGTTATACTTGAGTATCTTGGATAAAGTAGTGCCAATCTTAAAATCTCTGTTTAACAAAATCTATATCGATGGGGAAAATCCACCTAGTTCATGGGCAGAAGCTACAGTTACGTTGATTTTAAAGCCAAACAAAGACCCCCAGAAGATTGAGTCCTATAGACCCATATCCTTATTAAACACGGATTATAAGATCTTCTCTGGAATAGTTGCATCACGGGTCTCAAAGATAATAAAGGGGGTAGTCCATCCAGATCAAAGAGGCTTCATACCATGGAGGCAGTTAAATGAACTAACCTTCCAGGTAATGGGGGCCATAGACTCCGCTGAAGAAAGAAACGTTCCTTTAACTGTAGTGGCAATAGATGCTGCTAAAGCATTTGACCAGGTAAATTGGGCATACTTGTGGGAGACACTGAAAAGGTTTGGTTTTCCAAACAATTTAGTTAGGACGGTGAAAAACCTATACCTTAGCCCAAAAGCAAAAGTGCTGGTGAATGGGGAATTGACAGATTGGTTTGGTATCACAAGGGGCACTAGGCAGGGGTGTCCCATGTCCCCACTCCTGTTCAACCTATATATTGAGCCGTTTGCCTGTTGGCTTAGAGCAGATACCACAATTTTGCCTTTCAGGCTTGGTGGGTTAGAAATTAAAATTGCATTATATGCAGATGATTTGCTTCTGTATATGACAAATCCCCAAGAAGCAATTCCAAGGTTGATGGAGAAGGCGGAGCGATTTGGCGAGGTTTCGGGGTATAAAATTAACAGGGAAAAAACAGTAATTATGGAATGGAATCAGGAGGTGAGAAGTCCGGGGGTCCAAAATCAAATGAGATATTTAGGGATACAGCTCACTAAGAAATTGGAGGAAATCCCTATAGTTAACTGGAAGAGAGTAAGCAAGGAGGTAATGGGTTTGCTATCACGATGGGCAAACCTCCCTTTAAATATCTATGGGAGGGTTAACCTCGTGAAAATGATTATCCTACCAAAATTTACCTTCCTATATAACTCTATTCCACTTTCTTTCAGAAAGGCAGACATAGCCAAGGTACAAGGCAAAATAGGAAGTTTTATTTGGGCGACCAAAGGTTCAAGGATAGCCTGGAAAAAACTTAGAAAAGGGCTTACCAGGGGCGGGCTGGCATTACCTGACCTACTAACCTACTGTTATGCCTTCCACTTCAAAAATTTTCGAATGCTAGCTAGCAAGACAGATAGTTCATCATTAGGTCTATTATTTGAGGCCATGTTAAAAGATGTGGTGCAAGGTCAGAATTACTTTCTCTACAAGTATGGAGATCCGAAGTTCTACAAGAAAGTAAGGCTAAAGATTTTAAGAGCTGCCTTGGAGTCTTGGGTCTATATGAGGAAGAAAAAGAAGATACCATACTACGCAGCACAAGCCCCAATCTGGGACTCCCCGGGCACTCCTGAATGTTTGAGGGATCAACTCAGTCAGCCGTTAAGAACAGGAGGTCTAAATAAATGGGGAGATTTAAAAAAGGAAGCTAATATAGTTAGCTGGGAAGTGCTTAATAATCTCACAAGAGGAACTTTGACGAGGTTTAAATATTATCAGATATCCTCTTGGTGGGCATCACAGTGCTGGTCCCAGGAAGAGGAAAATCCGAAATGGGATCAAGTCACTAGAACGGACAAGTGGAAAAAAGAAATCTCTTTTTGGTATTGGGCCCTAGTGGATGCGGAGGATAATCCGGAAAGTGAAATTTTGAATCTTTGGGAAAAAGAATATAATAGTGAAGACATTAATAAATTCTGGTCTGATTCGTTTGTTATGTTACAGGCTGTGGTAAAACCAGCATCACTCAGGAGGAACCATCTATATACTGCCTATAGAGTATATTGGTCTCCACAAAAGTTATCGAAAGTTACAGGTAACGTGTTTAACTGTTCAAGATGTAAACACCCCGCAGCAGATGATATGCACATGTTTATGGAATGCCCGGAAATCAAGCTCTACTGGCTGGGGGTGTGTAACTTTCTTGAAGAAGTACTGGGGATGCCAGTAGAAGCAAGTACCAATCTGATTTTTTTCGGCCTTATAAAAGACTACCACTTGAATGCTCTTAGCGCAAAGTTTACGTTTTATGTGGTCATCTTAGCAAGACGAGAGATATGTAGGAAATGGAAGTCAGAATTTCCGCCAACTTTTGCAGAATGCTTAAAGTTAAAGAACATCATTTGCACTAGTGAATCTGACATGGCGTGTGATCAAAGAAGCAAAGTCAGGATTTGGTCGGCATTGACAGAATGGAGGGAGAAGGCAAGAGAGTCTTATGATTAAGCCAAGCTTACTGTTGGTCCTGACCTCCTTAGTAACATTCCGGAGCCCCCAAAGTGAACAGGAGTTGGAAATGGAAACAGTAATATCTTTGCTGGAAAGCTCTGTTCTCTCTCTGTCTCCTCCAAGGGGTGGTACAGGTTGATGGGGAGAGACAGGAGGAATCCCAATAAGAGTGCCGGCAGTATGAGGACAACATTTTTTTTTTTTTAAATCCTGTTGTAGATGTGTTGGTGGATGGGAAATGTCTGCAACTTCTGGTGGATTCGGGGGCGCGCATGACTATGATTACCGAGGAATTGTTTGTGAGTGTCTGGAAGGACAGACCTCTCAATCCCCCTGACAGAAGTCCCGTCTCCTATGAAGGGAGGAGAATTGATTTGACGGGTTTCTTCGTGACTGTTGGAGAACGAGGCAGTATCTGTGAGGCCTGCACAAATAACATGACTACATTTGTCCTTCACTGGGAACCAAACACCCAATTGTAGCGCCTGACTCTCAGAGGGTAGCGTTGCAGAGCAGTCTGAGGCTTACTCAAGGGAGGTGGTGTGGGCTAGTAATCACCATTACAGGTGCGCAGAAATAACACTCAATAATTGATTGTCCAGTCTGTACTTTGCTTTATAAAAGTAAGAGTACATTTATTAAACACACACACTACTCAATACTATGCACCAATTTACAAATATACATAAGCTGTTGGAATTACTTTGTGACATTGCATTACATCCCCACCCCTCCCGCAGGGGGGGGTGGGGTCTAGTACCACCACTCCCATGTATGCACATCATCTGGCCCCCAAATGCAGTTAGTTGAACATAACCTGGAGCGAGGGCCCTGCGCACTGGCATCATCCCAGTGGCGACCCACCCAATTACCTCAACAAGCATTTAAAATAGGCACACCTGCCCTGGTGACACACAACCCTGACTGAGCATTTCCTACTGACCATGAAGTATACACCTCTACATCTTAAGGGCTAGCCGTCTGGGTTCTTCACCTAAGCGCAGCAGCAAGAATACATGTTTAAGCATCACTTTAGAAGGACAGTACTCATCACATTTATGGATCATTAGAATGCATTGCAATTACAGCCCCTAAAGGCATCACAGATGAAATCACAGGATTAAGCATATACAGCCAGACACCCTAGCAGGAATGTCTGGCCAACATAACCCCATTTGGCTTATGACATCACCTTACACAGGAACTTCACATTACACATGACTTCCAGTCCCTCTGAAAGAATAACATTAGTAAATGCACTACAGGTGCAATTACACCTCTGCACCTCCAGGGGATGCCCTTCTCCAGACATCCCCAGCTCAGTCCTTCATCCTTTGGTGCATTTCTCAAAACACCCCCAGCTGTAGAACAAAAGTTCCAGCCCAGGAAGTGTTAAGATCCTGGCTGAGCCCTTGAGGAGTTATACTTTTCAAGTCCCCATAAGACTTAGGGGGGTGCATCCATTTTCGTGCTGGGGGAGATTGGGTTGCTCCTGCAGCTCCCCCTGCACCTTGGCACACACCTCGTGGTGACCCCGTCCTCCTGGGGCCACCACATGCAGAAAAACAGCGGTTTTCCCTTGCAGGCCGATCCGGGCCTGCAAGGCATTATGGGGCGAGGCTCTCCAGCCTCGTGAATATTATAACAGCGGCTCTCCTGCTGCCTCGGGGAGAGCAGCGATGTGGGCCTCCGGCCACTGCTTCCCACGTTGGAGGGTCCGGTCCCACCCGGACCCCCAGGTGAGTGCTTAGGCTCGGGGAGCCAACCCCCGGCCGCTCTTTTTGTTTTTCGGGGGCCCGGTCCCACCCGGGCCCCTTGCACCTCTTCGGGGTCCTCTCGGGGTCCCGGTCCCACCCGGGACCCTCGCATGCCTTCACGATGGAGGGCAGCCCGGGGAGCCCACCCCCGGCTGCCCCCGCCGGTTCCCTGCCCGGCCAGCACCCTCGCGTGCTGCCGCGGGAGCCGGCACAGCAGTTCTGGTCTGCCCGCTCCGGCAGGCAGACGCGTCGACTCCCACCTGACCTCGGAGGAGTGCGGCGGCACTCCCCCGGCCTCCTCCTGCTCTTCGGGGCCCGGGGATGGGGTCCCGGGCCCCTGGGCCATCTTCACAGGGGCGCGACGGCGCCCCACGGCTTTGCTTTGGGGCCCGGGAATGGGGTCCCGGGCCCCCGATCCAGCTTTATGGGGAGTGCGCCGGCGCTCCCCGACTTGCCTCTTCTGCGGGGGCCAGGGTGGGCTCCTGGCACCCCGCGAACACCACTTCCTCTTCTTCGGGGCCCCGGGATGGGGTCCCGGGCCCCTTGGGCACATTTTCACGGGGAGCGCGATGGCGCTCCCAGACTCATCTTCGCGGGGGGCACGACGGTGCTCCCCCGCCTCCTTCCTCACACGGGGCCCAGAGTTGGGATCCCGGGCCCCTATCCCTGCAATTCTTCATGGGGAGCGCACCAGCACTCCCCGGCTTCATGTTCGGCGGGGGCCAGGGTGGGCTCCTGGCACCCCGTGGGGGGCACCTTCACAGGGTGCGCGACGGCGCACCCCGACTTCACTTCTTTGGGGGGGCAGCCCCCAAGACCCGACCCACCCCGGGGGCATTCTCTGAACCGGCGGCGGAGCCCCAAGCGCTTCATCGTCGGTTGGCCACAGGTCAAAGGTCGCCTACCTTCTGGAGGGCATATCTCAGCCCCCAGGGGTCCGATCTTCCTGCTTTTGGCCTCTTCTTGCTCCTGGTGGTGCTCCCCAGCCACTGGGAGCACTCTCCTTTGCCCTCTGGGCCTCTCAGAGGGGGGATTCAGCAGGGAGATGTCTTCACTGGCTCCCTGCGCCAGCCTTTTGCCTGGGTTCCCTCCTGGGCCTCTCTTCTCCCTGCGCAGAGGCCCCTGCTTCTGCGCACTGGTCCTGGTCTCTTCTCCTGGCGCTGTTCAGGATCCTGGGACAGTCAGGGGGTTCCACCTTCCAACTGCCCATTGCACCAGGCTCCAGCACCCTCTGCCTCAGCAGACCACACCCCAGAGAGAGCTTCTCTTCCTGTGCAAACACTTTTTAAGAATTGGGGAGGGGGCTGGCAGGAAGTCTCCATTGGCCCTATCACATAGTGACACATCACTTCTCTGCCCCTGCTCCCTCCTTCCTGCCCAGGCCTCTGGGTTGGTTCAAGATGGCGTCGTCCAGGGTCTCCTGCCACATGGTCTCTGAGAGCCCCTTCCCCCCAGAGCTGCCTTCTCCCTGGTGCAGCTAGGTGCCTGGCACCCAGTGACAGCTGCTGATGGATTAGCCTGTAGCTCCACCCATCTTCTCTCCTTGGAGGGAAGGTCATCAATCCAGGCTGCTGGGGTCAGCCCCCAGCCAGGCCCTGGTTATGAGCTGACTCGGAGAAATATAACATTTCTGGATGACCCAAAAGCAGTACAAATATGACTTTGGAGAATACTTCTTCTCACATAGGTTACAGTGGACTTTGGTGCGTGTCTGAAATTTGTAGGCCCTAGGAAAGTAAAACTAGCCCATATGCTCCCTATCCCCATAAGAGAATAATGGAATAAACACTGTAAAGCACACTGACTTTGGCTGGCATGTTTCTTCCCACTGTATAAAGCCTATTCCATGTCACCACCCAATTCTGCATAAGTCCTGCCACACCATTCACTTTGTAGCTACTCCTGGACTGCGCACGCCAGGAATCTCCCCTGCGCAGCCCACACACATGTGCACACGCATGTACACATGTGTCTGCATGTAACCAGCCCGGTGCCCCTTACTCCAGCTGCTGCGCAGCGGCCTAGTCAAGCTAGGGGGACACCAGTAAAATCCACACGCAGTCTCTTTCATCATGAGTTCACTGTGGGTGAGTCCCAACTTACGAGGCTCTCCCACAGTAAAAGCTCAACAAATAGGTGCTCAAAAAGCAAAAAATCCGGGCGGCTCAGAGTGTCAGAACCACCTTCTAACAGTGACCTCTCTAGTTTATAAGGATAGACACATTCAAGGGAAGGTTTATGTGGCCAAGAAGGGTCTTAACATTCTTGGTTGGTATCACCAGGGACTGTTTGGAATGACTCTTAAGCCGGGTACTCTTGAAAAAGTTTCTGTGGTTTGTGAACAATCCGTTGGGGAGAGTTTTGATGTTTGGTCAAAGAAATTTCCGAAAGTTTTTGGAGAAAAGCTTGGATGTATTAAAGGGTTTAAACACTTTATCAAGGTCAAGGAAGTGGCTCTCCCGGTTAAACACAAACTGCGTAATGTGCCTTTCAGTATCAGGGATGATCTGTCATTGGAGCTTAAGAAAATGTTGAATCAGGTGTTATTGAGCCTATCGAGTCTTCCCTTTGGTTATCTCCTTTGGTGGTTGCGCGAAAAAAGAATGGGACACTCAGGGTATGCATTGACTTGCGCAGCCTTAATAGGGAGATTTGGGTAGATTCGCACCCTCTTCCCCGTATCGATGACATCCTCTCAAAGTTTGCTGGTGCGAGATTCTTTTCCAAGATTGATCTAGCCTCAGCCTACCATCAGGTTGAGCTGGATCCGGTCTGCAAGCACTTGACAGCTTTTGTGTCCCCTGTCGGCACTTTCCAGTTTAGGAGGATGCCGTTCGGGATTGCTTCGGCAGCCTCAGTTTTCCAGCGGGTCATGGAGAAGGTCTTGGAGGGTGTCACAGATACGGTTGTCTTTCAAGATGACATTTTGGTGGCTGGAAAGAGCAAGGAGTTGCATGACAAAAACCTTGCGACAATTCTGGAGAGATTGGAGAGTAAGGGGATTGTGGCTATCAAGCTCAAGTGTGTTTTTTGTGTTGAGTCCATTGAATATCTGGGACATCGTATTTCTGGTGATGGTATTGTGCCAAGAGAGGGTCTTATTGAGGCCATTTCTAATGCTCCATGTCCTACCTCCAAAGAACAGATCTCCTCATTTTTGGGTTTGTGCGAATTCTACACGAAATTCATTTCTAATTTCGCTGCCAAGACTGTTCACATGAGGGTTGGTTCTCCTTAAGAGGAAATCTGTGTTTCTTTGGGATCAATCCTGTGAGAAAGAGTTTCTACAAATTAAAAAAGAATTAGGTTCATGCAACATCCTTACCCCGTTCGATCCCCTCTTTCAATGTACGGTGTCTGTGGATGCCAGTCTGGATGGTCTCGGGGGGGATGATATCTCAAGTCAAACAGGGTAAGGAGTATACTGTGGGTTTCGCCTCCCGAGCGTTGCGCCCGTGTGAAAAGAACTACTCTGGTATAGAGAGAGAGTTGTTGGCGTGTTGCTGGGCGGTCGAGCGATTTAAGTGTTTTTTGTGGGGTAAGATGTTTACTCTTCTTACTGATCATAAGCCACTTATTCCCATCCTTGAGGGTAAGATTGTCAAAGAACACACTCCCAGAATCGCTAGACTGAGCTCTAAATTGTTGCAGTACAATTTTGTGGTGGCACACATCCCTGGTGGGCGTAACACACGAGCTGATTATCTTTCCAGGTCTCCTTTGCCCTTAGGAAAACATGACTGTGACGATGATGATGAAGAGTGTCTTATTGCCGCAGTCGATGCTTGTGGTGGGGGCTGTTTCACTGAACGTGATTGGTTTTGTGGAAGGGAGTCTGATACTGTTCTTAAGAGGGTGAAGGAATTCATTGTGTCAGGTTGGCACAAGGAAAAACATCTAGACAGTGATCTGCATCCTTTTGCCAAAGTCGCTGATGAACTCACTTTGGAGGGAGGAGAGGTGATTATGTGGGGGGATAAGTTTGTTCCTCCTGAATCTCTCAGAGGTCGCATCATCAACTATGGTCATGAGCGACATCTTGGGCAGACGAACACTAAGAAAAGAATCTGCTCTGTGTATTGGTGGCCCTCAATGGAGCGTCAGATCAATGAAGTTGTGGAAGGTTGTATGACTTGCTGCACGAGTGATAAGGCTATAAAAATTGTTTCGCCTCCTGTACAACAAGTAGAGTCACCTGATGGTCCATGGTTGAAATTAGCTATTGACTTTGTGGGACCTTTCAATGTTCTTCCCAGTAAATACAAATTTGCACTGGTGGTTGCCGACTATTTCAGCAAGTGGTGGGAGGTCCATTTTATGACAGATCCCAACTCTCATGAGGTCATTAGGTTTCTTCAGAGCCTTTTTGCCAGAGAGGGTTTTCCCAAGGAGATTGTGTCTGACAATGGGGTACAGTTTACGTCCAAGGAAATGTCTGATTTTCTTTTCCAGTGTGGTATCACCCATCGGCGTGTGGCTTTATATCACCTACAAGCCAATGGTTTCATTGAGCGCACCAACCGTATTCTTGTTGAATGTGTTCAGTGGGCTGTTTAATCTAAAGTTGACATCAAGGAAGCTATCCAGAGTATGTTGTGGGCACATCGTACTACCCCGAGTGCCATCACAGGTTCTAGTCCTTTTGCCCTTCTTAGGGGTAGACAAGCTTCATTTCACATGTGTCCTGCTTGGATGAAGAAGTGGGGTTTGTTGTCTAGATGCCGAGAGACACAGGGGGACAATGGAATACAGTCACCACCTGAAGTCCCTACACAAGGAGATGGAGGGATACTCTCACAACCAGCTGTCCCAGAGGTGGCCAATTTTAAGTCTATTGTTTCTGTCGGGGATTGGGTGAGAATTAAGTCCCCTCTCAATGTCCCCAAGGGTCTGTCGAAGTTTGGTCCTCCTGTTAAGGTGGATGCTACCTCGCGCTTTGCTGTAAGAGTCAATGGCAAGAATTGGTGGAACCTTTCCAGGATTTACAAGATTCCAATGAAGGTTGTGTTACACCAAGGTCTTGAGTTGGGGAACGCTGTTCAGCCCCAATCACTTCAACCTACTGTTAAAGAGAGTGCGCGGAGGCTTTCCCGGCCTTCCAAGGTTGGGAAATCCTCTTTGAAATATGTTCCTCCGCGGAGGAGTGGTAGGACGTGTGTCCCGCCAAATCGTTTAAATCTGTAGTTGCTCTATTCCTTCTTCCTTTTCTTTTCTTGTATTTGTGGACGCTCGTCTTTCCTTATCCTTCTGTTTTTGCCTGTTTCCTTTTCATTTTCCTTTTGATGGAAGAGAGGAGATGTTGTAGTAGTTTCCCTCTAAACTCGCTGTCCTTCCAGAGTGTTCTGTATATGATGTCACCGTCATGACAATGGAATGCTATGGTTTGAATCCAGGAGTTCAGTTCCTGGAAGCTGTGGGGAGAAGAACAGTCAATAAAGTAGTTGCTCTTACACTTACCTGGTCTGGTGTAATCACTACAGTAGCCCTCTGCAATTTAATATTTACTCTACTGCTGCGGCGACTGTAGTGGGAATAGTACATTTTTCCCCTGTGTAATATAACAGTTTTCCCACTGTTGCATTGCATGAAGTGGGAGTAGAAAATGTTATCCATACTTAGTCCAACACTTTGCCTACTTTTGTATAAATTGTAGTGGGAATAGTATATGTATTAAATGTAAATGTTAATGATTTATTTTATATTGTTACAATTTATATTATGTTTTTGTTTATTGAAAATTATAATATTTATAATTATGAATGTTTTTATTGTGTAAAATATTTTAGTAAATTGTAAGTTATTTATGCTGTTTACTTTTTTATTTTAATTAAAATGGCTTGTTTTTTAAATGTTTGTTATATTATTACATTATTTTAAAATGTCAGAAATTATCATATAAATTAAAATTATTAGTTTAATAATAGTTTTTTAACTAGATATATGTACATATTTATATATATATTTATATACATGTGTTTAACTTTTATTAAATAAGTTTAATTGTTATATTTGTTTAAATATACATTAAATCTATTGTTTTTTTAAATTAATGTTATTATTTAATATATTTAATATTTAAATTGATATATATTTAAAAAACGATATTTAATACAACAATATTAATGAAAACAATATTTTCCCCCCGATATTTTTGTACTTACCATTAGAAGTATAGAATGACAATATTTTTGACAACGATATTTGTGTCACAATATTTTGGTATGGCGATATTTTCATAGGTGATATTTTGTCAGTGAATTGCATACAAGAGCACTGAAAGTGAACTAAAAAGTTATACAAGCATGAGATACAGACGAAACTGGTTTACAAAAATAACTCTGGTCCTCAATTAAAATACACACCAGCATGTCATAGAGAAGTGCAGTTAGAAATGCACTTCATTGCAAACATACTAAAAAAATAAATGACAACTTCATGTAGAACAGTTTAAAATGGACACTGTTAGAACCGGGATTCCCTAGTTGGCTGAGGTAGGTACCTTAATCCAAGTAGGGACCCTCGCTTCCATGTCAGGGAAAGGAAGGACACCTTCTCAGATAGCCCCTGCTCACCCCCTTGGTAGCTTGGCACGAGCAGCCAGGCTTATCTCCAAGGCAAATGTGTAAAGTATTTGCAACCACGCTCTCAGTGACCCATGGATGACACCACAAAAGGACTCCACACGAGTTTCATAGAAAAACAAGTATATGTTTATATAAAAAGATATACGATGAGACCACACAATAACAATCCAACATATGCGTATTTGTAATATTCCTCCTGGCCGGTTATTAGGCCAGCCAGCCCTTGTAGGGTCTGGCGGTATTAATGAGCAATTCTAGGTGATCCAATGCAATTCTAGTGCAATGCTATGCAGTTCGTAAAGCAAGAATCAGGCACTTTGCAATGTAAAAATAATGCAGTTCGTTATGCAACAATCTAGCAGTTCGTAATGCCAAAATACTGCAATGCAACAATCAGGCAGTTCGTAATGCAAACTAATGCGATGCGTAATGCAACAATCAGGCAGTTCGTTATGCAAAACTATTGCAATGCGTAATACAACAATCAGGCAGTTCGTTATGCAAACACAATGCAATGCGCAATGTAACAATCCGGTAAGTCGTAATGCAAACTAATGCGATGCGTAATGCAACAATCAGGCAGTTCGTTATGCAAACACAATGCAATGCGCAATGTAATGATCAGGCAGTTCGTAATGCAAACTAATGCGATGCGTAATGCAACAATCAGGCAGTTCGTTATGCAAACACAATGCCATGCGCAATGTAACAATCAGGTAGTTCGTAATGCAGAAACAATGCAATGCGCAAGGCACTTCGGCACCGATCACGGTGCTTCAGACGGTCTCTCTGCCTCTCGTACTGACTCGCGGTCAGCTTCGGCCAACATATGCCCCCAACACGGGTATGGTGTAAACCAAAGTACAGCTCAACACTCCGGCCCCGGTACTGCCACTCCTTGGCGCGTACAGGCCGCGATACGAGCTTGATCAGAGGCTTGTGCTGCAAGAAGGGGAGAGGCCAAGAGCGTCCCTCTCCGAGCCCGCACCCCGCCCCAGTCGGCGACATACGTTACCTGGAGGGTGCGACCTCGCTCTCCTCTCCTCCTCTCGTGACTCGGGCCTCCGATGCGACTTGGTTGATTCCGGGCCGATGGCGATATCGAAGATCTCAGCTGCAACAGGGCACATGCACACAGCGTCCCTGAGTCTCCCTTGAGCTTCGGGTGTGCACGGTCACAGGGCAATCCTCACGAAGGTCTCAGGCTGCACGAAGCACAAGCACACAGCGTCGCTGAGACTCCCTCGAGCTCCGGGCGCACATGGTCACAGGGCAATCCTCACGAAGGTCTCAGACTGCACGAAGCACACGCACACAGCGTCGCTAAGACTCACTTGGACTCCTGGTGCCCACGATCACAGGGCACTTCTTACGAGGGTCTCAGGCTGCAAAAAGCACACGCACACAGCGTCGCTGAGACACACTTGAACTTCGGGTGTGCACAATCACAGGGCAATCCTCACGAAGGTCTCAGACTGCACAAAGCACACGCACACAGCGTCGCTGAGACTCACTTGGACTCCAGGTGCACACGATCACAGGACAATCCTCACGAAGGGCTCAGGCTGCATAAAGCACACACACACAGCATCGCTGAGACTTCGCTTGGACTCCAGGTGCCCATGATCACAGGGCAATTCTTACGAAGGGCTCAGGCTGCAAAAACCACATGCACACAGCGTCGCTGAGACACTTCTGGAAACTTTTGTGTTCCTGAGTTTCCACAACAGGGAGCCAGCTCTCCTAGGGCCCTTGGGGTTAAGTTACTTCAGGACACAGCACAGCAAAGTCCTTTCAAGCAGGGGGGACACAGCACACAGCAAAGTCCCTTTAGCCTCTCCTTGGTTAAAGCAGCAAACTGCAGGCCAGCCCCAGAACACACAGCAAGGGTCAGTCCTTTCCTTCAGTCTATTCAGCTGTTTCTTCCTTGGCAGAGGTTCCTCTTGACCACGAAGTAGGTTCAATCCTTTACAGTCTTGAACAGTTCCATTCCAAAGTCCAGGGGTTTCAGCTCTCATAGTTATACCCCTAAATGTCTTTGAAGTCTTTGTGTTCAGGGGGGCACTGACCCCTGTCTAAACCAGTTCTGGGTGTCTCCCTGCCAGTGACACCTTCTGCCTTTGATAGTGGGGGTCTGGCTCCTTAATCACTCAGCAGGAGATGGAGCCATTGTTTTATGGCAGCAACACAGGCCTCTTCACCTCCAGGGGCTACTCCTCCCCCCTACACTCCAGATGCAGGTCAGCCTGTTGCTGTCTCACCTCCTCCCCTGGGTCAAGACATTCCCCAGAGCTTATCACATTTAAATCCAGACGGTCAATCCACAACCAGGCAGAGACACACAGAAATGTTAGAGCACAAAAACCCAGCCACTTCTAAAAGAGTGGTTTCTAAACACGCAATTCAAAAGCCACCTTCACAAAAAGATGTGTTATTAAATTGTGAGTTCAGGCACACTAAACTTCACCTCTCCATCTTAAGCCTTTGGGAAGATCGGCTGGAAACATATTACACAGCCTTCCCTATTCTGTCCTATGGGCAAGATGGCCTTTCAACAGTGAAAAACAAATGGAGAGTATTTCACTGTTAGGACATGATACACACCTTAGTACGTGTCCTACCTTTCACATACACTGCACCCTGCCCATGGGGGTACCTTGGGCCTACCATAGGGGTGTCTGATGTGCATAGAAAGGGAAGGCTAAGGCCTGGCAAGTGGGTGCACTTGTCAGGACAACAAGGCAGCTTAACAAGCTGCGCGCAGGCACTGCAGTGGCAGGCCTGAGTTCTCTCTTTAAGGCTACTTGTGTGGGTGGCACAATTAGTGCTGCAGGCCCACTAGTAGCATTTGCATTACTAGCCCTGGCACACATAGTGCACTTTACTAGGGACTTTACTAGTAAGGCAAACATACCAATCATGGACAACCAATTACCAATACACTTTATACAGGGAGCACTTGCACTGACACTGATGAGCAGTGGCAAAGTGCCCAAAGCATCTAAGCCAATAAAACGAAATCCATCACAGCATCAAAGGTACGGGATAATCACGCCAAGAAATGCCAGGTCTAACAGACACAATTTTGTATGTTGTGAAATAGCAGCAGTCAGAGGCCACTCAAAAAGGAGTTTACATCATCAGTAGAGAGAAACTGGTAAAGCTTGAATATACCCTGTAATCAGCATGGAGAGCTAGTAGAAAGCATCAGACACTGAACACAAAGGCAATACTAAAGAAATAAAGTAAAAATATAAACACTGGCTGCGAAGAGAACTACCTTGTGTGTGGAGTGTTCCATGTGAAACAGCAAAATGCAGTCATTCAAAGTGAAGTTATCCAGTGGCTGGAGTAGGCTGATCCCCCTGCCTCAAGCTGTATGCTGTGGTGGGTGGAAGCTAAAAGCGAATGGCACACCAACAGACCAATAGATGAAGGCAGCTGGCTGAAAGCCCTTTTAAATAAGTAAATTATTCATATTTTTTTTTTAGGTTAAAAGGTTGTGGTTAACCCCAGACCTAAAAATGCTCTGCATGCCATCATCTCATAAGGTTAGGCAAATGTATCGCTCAGACCTTTGTAGTCTGTGTAACACCTATTGCACCGATAATTAAGAGTTCTACTAAAATGACAAGTGCAAATTGAACACCTAAACAACTCTGAACTATTCCAGTGCACCATTTTAGAAGAGCTCTTCACAAAGCAATATCACCCTTCTTATTCCATCAAACAGGATGATGTGCAACGACTCCTATCTTCGGATTGCTCTTCAAGTTGCATTACATTTTTATATCTCCAAAACTTTGTGTAAATTTTGTAACCTTCTTAGGCTTCAAATGAGCTGATGAGCTGTCTCCCTACAATATAAAATGGAAGTTCATATTATGTCCTCTGCACACCAGTTTTAATCACTTAGTACGTACGATGTAGCACAGTGATATTTACTATTAAACTTATTGGGAGGAAAATATCATGTTATGTTATTCTGCAAAGATTAAGCAATGTTCTCTGTATGCAGGACTCCAACTTGCTGCTATGTTACAAAATGTCCTATCAGTCCAATAAGGATGCTCGCTGCTCCACAAGTATGACAATGATATCCCGATGGTGCTCACTCACCACAACTGAGGGTACGTTGTGGGTAAGATCTGCCATGTTTGCATCTGGTATGTTAAGAGCACTCGGAGAGACAGAGAGATCTCTTCCAAAATCTGAGCCCACTACATTTTTGTTGGATGCCAAATTCCACCACTGCACAGCATGTACATAAGACTAAGGGCCTGATTATGCCTTTGCCGGTCCTAGAGCGGGGTGCCACGCCGCCGCCCAGCTCCAGGACCGCCAAAGCTGTCCGTACACCACCCGCTGGATCACGAGTTAAAATCCGGCAGGCCGTCCTGTGGTGAATGGTCCAAGGCGCTGCCTTTCGAAGGTTTATAGGAGAGGCTTAGAACTGGGGGTGCAGAAAGACAGAAAGACTGGGGGCACACCATGTCCCCCCTTGCATGCACCCCCAGGCACGGGGGCAAGAGGCCCTCAGACTGCCGCCTTACCACCAGGGAATGTGGTTCCCTGGCTGTTTCAGCGGTCTCGTGGTGGTCCGACCGCCACAGTTGTAATACTGCTGGTGGTCTCACAGTATGGTGGTTATCAGACCGTGACTATCCTTTGGACCGCTGTTGTCGTAATGAGGCCCATAGTATGCAATGCATATGTGTCATATGCAGTCATGCTTCTGAGCATGGTCTAAAATGCCATTGCATTATATGTGGCAGATACTACTGGGGGAAATATTCTGTGTTTCTATTACGGTACAGCCAAATTTCACATTGCATATTATGTATCATTGAAGCCCGCTGTGGGGGCAAAATTTGGTGACTGTATTTAGCACGCTTTAACATAGTTGATGTCTCACTCTCTCAAAATACTGTCTTTAAATACCAGCTTTACATTAGTCTTGTTTCCCCATATTTATAAATAGAGTACGTCTTTCCAACTTTGATACCGCAATTGAAGTAGAAACCAAACGATTCCACCTATATTACCTTGGCCCCAGATGTTTGTCACTGCGCTGATCTTCCTCTACAAAATCACTTTAATTTCCCCAAATAGCGTTCTGTAAAAATTCTACTTTTGGAATACTGTACATGCAGGTACGTGATGAAGATCCTCGGCATGTTGTGTTCACTGCGCACACTTTTTTTTTAGTCCTTATACTATCTCCAATCTTTAATGATAAGCACCTCTTGGGATTGTGGCTACCCATGTGCCTGGCAGATTGGACATTCTTCTTCTAGCAATAGAGAATTACTGGGCTAGCCCAGATACGAGTTGCTTCCTAGGCCCACTGCTATGAGAAGATGTAATCATTGGACAGATCAGTTTACCGAAAACTTCAGCAAATCCCAACAGCCACCCCCGCAATTTCCCACTTGTCCATCTTTTGAAAGAAGGCCACTGACTGTTTCCATGCCTGCCAAGAGGGCACGGAGGTTTGAGTCCATAATTTCCCTTCTTGCAATCAGAATTAGGTAGAACATCAAATTTATTTGTTTCGCATGCAAACCCGGGCCTTTCAGATCTTGCTGCCTTGTCCCAGACATAATCAAAAGAGTGTTTACCTCCACCTCGGTACCCACTACGTCGGACATAGTCTTACCCACAGCTAGCCAAAATTCTTCCAGCATCGGACAAGTGGCAAACGTGCAAATCATCAGCATTGTTCTTCCTTAATGCAGCGGATTTAACTACCATGTAGAGTGTAGATAAAGATACTTGCCATAACTCTTCCATCTCTACGTCCGGCAAGTATCCATCCCATGCGGAAGAGGGCGCTCTCATCTTTCCGTTGGCCGCTGTGAGCAAGTATTGGTACCATAGTGCGACTTCCTTCTTCTTGGCCTGTGGGTCTTGGAGGTCAATTTCCATTTGACTGGAATGCATTTTAGTCCAGTCCTGACTCTTTACCAATGAGTTCACTTGAAATATCTTAAATCTGGAGATTTTCCCTTCTGTCTTATGATTCCAGTTTTCCCATGTGAGGTTCTGACCCCCATCTAGCAGCTGTCCCCATCTGCTTATACCACTCTGTCTGAGGGGGTCTGTAAGAGTATGGAGCATGAATTACGGGGTACCAGGGGAATCCCATATAGGTGATAGCTTACTAAGATATGCTATACCCAAGAAGGATCTGAACTCAAACCAAATTCTGGCCGCTGCCTGTAGGCATTTTAATCTGACCTTCTTGAAGTATTAGGGGGCCCCAAATTTGTATAGGAAGCCTTCCTTAGATAATCCACTAAGCATTACTCTGTACATCCCACCCACTAAAGTCTCATCGGGGGTCAATAGTAGCATTCTGTTGTTTTTAAGCTGGAAGGCCCAGCAGTATAGCTGCAGGTCTGGAAGCCCCAGCCCCCCTGCTCCCACCTTCATCCTCATTTTTTTCCAGGAAAGACGCACACCCTTATTGGCCCAGACAAAAGAAGTTATTTTCCCCCTGTAAAGCTAAGATAATTCTTTTATCGAATTTTAAAGGGATATTGTCGAACAAGAAGGTAACTTTAGGTAGAATGTACATTTTTACCAGGTTGACCCGCCCGTAAATAGACAGTGGGAGATTCTGCCATCTTTTTAACAGTTTTACAACTTCCTGGCTACTTTTCTCAAGATTCAATGTGGCAAGTTTCTCTATGTCCCTAATTATGCTTATCCCCAGACATCTCATTTCTGAAGCACTGTCCCTTCCCCCATCATTTTGATCCAGGTAATTAATTCTGCTTTTTCCTCGTTGATTTTATACCCGGAAAAAGCTCAGAACCTTCTTGCTTCCGCCATAAGTAGTGGCAAAGCAGAGTGGACATCTGATGTGAAGAGCATAAGATCGTACACATATAACGCAATCTTCCTAGAGAATGTGTCTACCTTTAAGATCTTTATACCCTCATTCAATCTTAAACTTTGTGCGAGTGGCTCGATATACAGATCGAAAAAGGATAGGTGAGAGAGGGCACCCTTGCCTTGTCCCTCTTTCTATCCGGGGATGATAGGCTCTCATTCACCAGAATGCGAGCAGTTGGATTTCTATAAATCTTCTCCAAGGTGTTTATCAGTGGTTTACCCATAACAAAATGTTCTAATACTGCCATGAGATAACCCCAGTTGACCCTATCAAATGCCTTAGCGGCGTCTACAGTCACTACCGCGAGTGGGGCACCCCTCTTTGTAGCTAAATCTATAGTACAGATAAAGGCATGGTTCATCTCGCTCATGTTCCTCCCAGGTATGAACCCTTTTTGATCTTCATGGATTAAGTGTCCTGCTACCTTATTAATGCGGCCTGCCAAGATACTGGTAAAGATTGTATAATCGCTAATAAGTACGGTAATGGGATAGAATGACTGGCACTGAAGTGAGTTCTTGCCGGGCTTTGGAATTAACGTTATTACTGCATCGTTCCATGAACCCGGTATCGGCTCACCCTCTACTAGAACAGAGTTAAATAGTTTAATCCAGATTGGGATGATGTTATCTACCATGGTGGAGTAGAGCTCGCTAGGGATAGATTCGGGGCCAGCTGCCTTGCCTTTTTTTATTTTCTTTACTGCGGCCAATATCTCACTACTGGTTATTTCCTGGTCTATGTAGCCTTGCTGTTCCTGAGACATTTTAGGAAGGTGATTTTCTTTAAGCCAGGCATCTGTATCCGCTCTATTTGTTACGATGTCCACTGAAAATAATTCTTGAAATAACCCCTTAAAGACCACTCATATCTTGCTACTCTCTTCAGTGATATGTCCAGCATTATCCACTGCAATCTTCATAATATAGTTTTGATTCCTCTCTAGCCTGACCTTCCATGCCAACAATTTCCAACAGCACTCCCCCTGAGCTATATCTCTGGCTCTGCTTGCGTCTCACACTTGCCGAACTTTCGCTTCCATCTTAGCTTTAAATTCCATTTGTAGTCCTTCAAGTGTTGCAACTGTCTTTTTCCTTTCTTCTATGCCCAATGCCTCTTCTTTCAACATCATTTCTATTCTCCCTATCCCTTTCTCTAGTCTGCAGAATTCAATTTTTTCTCTCCTTGCCCAGTTGACCGATAACAGAAATACGACGAGTGCACAAAGATCCCTTCAAGCTACGCCCAGGGCGAATGAGCCCCCGCAAGATTTTGATAAACATCCTATCTTACACCATAAAAGAGAAGCTTCTAAGCCTGGCCCTGAAAGAAAAATCATTGCAGGCACTGGGAGTTACCTTTAAGATTAGATCAGATATCTCTAGGGAGACGCTGATAGGCAATGGGAGTTGGGAAACCGAATGGGAGAGTTGAAAGGGCCTGGTGCAAACGTCCAGTTGAGAATCCCAGTCATTCTGAAGGTGATGTGGCAAAATAAAATGCATAACTTTATCGACCCGGAAGATGTAGATAATTTTATAGCCAAGTAAAGAGGGGGAACACAATAAATTTTAAAATTGAGTAAGCAAACGAGATATCATTACTACCTCAGGGGTTAGCTCAAATAGGCTATGGATAGGCCTAGTTGTAGGGTTGGGAGGGTTCCCAGGGGGGAGGGGGAGCACAAGGGGTGGGGAGCAGTGGGAGAAAATTATAAAAAGTTCTGAGTCCTCAAGCCGGTATAGTAGAAAAGCACCGATCAGGAGCACACGTCTAAATATATATATATATAAAAAATTAGCATAGGGGCTGAGGTGTCACTTGGCCTAGGCATATTATGTTGGAATGTGAATGGGCTGAGGGTTAAAAAGAGGCGGCATACTAACTTGCAATACTTAAAACAGTAGAAATTTGTAAATAATTATGCTACAAGAAGCCCATCTTAGGAAACAGGAATGTAGCGACCTTCTTTCAAAACAAAAGTGGGTGGGGAGCGTAATTGCCACAGATCAACCGCATTGCACTAAAGATATAGCATTAATATTCAAAATAAAGTCAGGAGTAGAGCTGGTCCGATATAAAGCGGATGAGGGGGGCGTTGGATTTTAGCAGAAGTAAATATACATCAGAATTTCTACACATTAGTGAGCTATTATGGTTCACACATAGATGACGTTTCACATTTGGCTCACCTCTTTTCCACTTTGAGCGATTTTAATGCACCTATTATCTTAGGAGGGGACTTCAATATTCTTTTGGACAATAATTTGGACAGATCCTCTACAAGAATACAGATTATTTCACCAAAAACGAGGGCATATCTGGTTGATATGCTGGAAAATTATAATCTGTTTGATGTTTTCCGCAAATTAAGGGGAAATCGCAGGGATTATACCTTTCAGAGTAAGAAAAATAGGCACCACTCTAGACTGGATTATTTTTTTATGGATAGGAAGGGGGTGGAGAGAGTGGCGGGTATAGAACATCTCCCTATTCACCTCCCAGACCATGCAGCCCTGCTCCTAAAACTTGAAATAAGGGATTCACGGGGGCCCAGGAGGTGGACAGTAAATTGAAGGATCCTACTCTCAGAGGAGATAGTTGCAAAACTAGCATATGACTCAGATGAGTTCTTTACCTGGAACCTGTCATCAATGCCCCTACACGTAGTGTGGGACGCATACAAAACCTGGTTAAGGGGGACACTTAAAAGCCAATTGGTAAACTGGGCAAGGAGAGAACTGCAGCCTCTTTTCACACACTTTATAATCTAAGCACGTATGACAAAATATTACATCTGTAGACAAAATATTGATTTTAATAATTGATCTTAATATAATTGTTGTCCAGATATTTCAATTATTCGTTTAGATATATTTACATCTACTTGAGGCTGCCCACTACTGGATTCTGCTAAACATTTCCCCCACTCCTGTCCTCCCTCTAGTTCTGTAACGCCCCCCCCCCTTCTTCCTATGCTACCATCCCATCTATGTAAATCTCACTGTTGTGATGGAAATGTCCCCTGGATGCTGTACCGATTTGGTCCTGTGCCCTAAGTGGTCAACTAACTGTGTGTGTACCTGGTATTGTGACTTTTTATGTTTGCTGCACTGTTACTTTAACCATGTTCACAGGGGTCTAGGCTTGTCCCTGACTATGAGAGGTACTGGAGCGGTTCCTGTGACCTGGAGGGGTGCACCAAGCTCTCAGTACTGACAGCGGTCCCTGTCATGATTATAAAGCAAAGAGCAGTTGTAGCAACATAACATGGTTAAGATAATTAATAGTTTTCCAGTAATTTGTATCTGGGTCATTCAGGTTGCGGCCTATTTTCCCACCTGTGCACCTGAGTAGAGTTTAATAATATCACTAATGACTCTGATGTACGCTGGAAATTAATGAAGTTACTTCATTGAGAAAGATGTCTATCCAGAGAGAGATGTATTAGAGTATTGTACGGACGTTGGTATATTCTAAAGAATAATGTTTGTGTAAATAGTATTTTGACAGACTTTGCTTTCATTGTTATTGTACATCCAAAAATCTTAAACATCCAAGTATGAATTCTATCTAGTCACGAGTACCAGTACTCCAAAGAGTGGTTACACTTGTTAAGAATGCCCCACATATGTACTGGGCTCCTACAAATGAAAGAAATTGAGCTGCACAATACACTACTAGACATTTCAGGAATGCAAAACATTTTTTGTACTTACCTTTTTTGAGATTTATGTGGAATAATATATACTTGACACAGCCAGTAAGTAGAACACACATTCAGGTAAATGCACAATCAAAAACAAAAAAAGAAGATCCCGGGCCTTCTTTTACTAATAACACATTCAACAATTACATAGAATGACTTTATATTTAAAGGAATTTAGCACGTAGTTAAGACAACAAATGCAGTCAGATATTGGTTTTGAAGCCTCAGTCTATCACCTACACACCATTTGCAGTTCTCTTTGCAGTCTAGAGAGCCTGACAAAAGGCTGCTGACACCCTGAAAACTGACTGAAACTGCTGGAGGCACAACTGGTCACTTGTACTGTGGCTGACAGCCCATCCCGAGACTGGAGCAAAGATACCCTGGGATACTCGACCCTTTTTTGACTAAATAGCTTTTTTTTTATTTCATCACATTATTTAGTAGTCACTGGTTTAGGCTTTTGTTACACTTTTTTGATAGTGGATTTGTAGTTTGGGCACACTCACTTTACTTTTGGCTTAGACTTGCCAACCTGTTTTCCCAGAGACACGAAGAAGAAGAATGTAGGGATAGAAGCAGATGGGATTGGACACTTTCTACTCTCCTCATCTGTGGCACCTATGGATAATTGACCGAGACCATGGGAGCTGAACTTGCAATTACACCTGAAGGAATCCTGAGACTGCGGAGTGTTTGTAAGCACTGGTGTTAGACCTGGCATATTTGATTTACTGATAAGTCCCTAGTTCAGTGCACTATATATGCCCAGGGCCTGTAAATTAAACGCTACTAGTGAGCCTGCAACACTGATTGTGCCACTCACATGAGTAGCACTTGTTTTTTTTTTATCCCCCGAAAGAGGGTATCCAGGCCAAAGGCTCTAATGATCTATGGAGATTAGTTCCGGAATCAACAAGGGGGAGATCAGTTAACAGATTAAGAAATAGGGATGGGCTCCCTCTTTTGGCTGATTCTCCTACTCTCCTAACACCACTTTCAAGACCAGCAGAGGCAAGTGGGGGGTGGGTAGATGAAAATTGTTTTGAAACTACAAACAGATTCCTTCCTCTGAGCCATTTGGATACTAACGATTGACTTGCAACACCACCTCCCCACCTGAGCCAGAGCACGGTTAATCCAAGAAGTCACCCCCTTCTCTATTAAAAGGAATGTGGAGAGGGTAAACAAACATCCAACGGTCCTTAGCTGGAATGTAGCAGGTTTGAGAAACAAAAAAAATTATCATAGGTGGTCCGACATTTTAAGAGAGTATGATGTGGTTGGCCTACAAGAGACATGGGAAACGGAAAATACCCTTTGGGTGGATGGTTATACAACCTACTGGGAACACGCACGGCCTTCCCCAGCAGGTAGAGCAAAGGGGGGTTTAATAACCTTAATTTCCCATAACCTCTTGGGCACCCATTGCATACTGGATTCTGGCTCCTGTAACTGTTTAGTAGTTCAAATAACGTAAACAAAACAGGGAGCTACCCCACTAGCCAAGAGACAGGGTACTACTAGTAAATATTAAAAGTGAGCTCTCTTGGATAATCATAAAGATCCACCTACAATCAAGTATGCAATCAATCAAACTCACATTCAAGTCTGCACTATTATATCACACGTATAAACACATCCACAAAACTCTGAGACCCAAAAAACAACTATATAACACACCATGGCAACAACACTCAAATATATAACACAATCAGGGTTTATTAAGATTAATAAAATGACAATACAAAAAAAAAAATTCATTTGATTCTAATAAAATACATAGATTACACAATTAAAACACATCATAAGAGACAGAAATTTTTTTTGTGAAGCACTTAAATTCATCAAACAACACAGTTATTCCCAACAGGAATCTCATGAATAAACACCATCAGTCTATGCATGTGTAATTTCATTAGACATGAGGCTGTTCCTGGATATAACCCAATATCGGAGTTCAGGCGTCGACGCGTTTCGGTGGTAAAGAACCAGTACTCTCACTACATTCCGAAGGTAGGCATTTAAAGGGAGGCTGTAGTTGCGTACTTAGATGGGAGTTTACTCTAGATATAAATAAAAAAACAAAGAGTATGATGGTCGGGATAGATTATGCTCTGAATACCGAGTGTTTACAAACACGCTATGTAAAATCTAAAATACGGTGCTTCAAAGGAAGGAGTTACAGGGGGGATTTGTTATTGTTAGTGTATTATCCCCGAATGTTTATAAACACTCAATGTGAAATTCAAAATACGGCGATTTGAAGGAAGGAGTTACATGGGGCATTTGTTACCGTTAGTTTATTAGCCCCCTTGATGAAGTGGCAGGACTCTTAGGTAAAGAGAATATAGAGAAATAATGATCTGGATATTTGCCATTATGCCCTTAGCCGTGCAACGAAGGGACTACAACTGAATGGGGGGGTAGGAGAGATTTATTATTGGCATTATAAATACATTAGTGATACACCATGAAGGGAATACTCTGATATGGCCCTTACCCTTATCCTTATCCATGTAGCTAAGGGACTGTAACAAGAAAAAAAGGGGGGGCATGATAGATTCCTCATTGGCATTATAAAATATATCAGTGACACACTATGAAGGGAATACTCTGATAGAAGGGTCTTTGGTATTCCGTGACTTGTGATACCACAAAGATTGTAGGTCGGTAACAAGCAATATATACAGTATAGACCCAATTACTGGATACAGCTGATATTAATGGGACCGCTATAATCGAAAAACTAAATTTCATAGAGTGATAGTGGCACCGATAGAGATAGGAACAATAATGATGATATGTCCTTATTTCAGGTGTGAGGTTCGTGTGCCACATTTGGAAGTGGATAATGGATTGTAAACACTAATTTTCGCTTTGAAAAGATTGCTTTTGAGAGCCTGATTCTCTTCGACATAATTATAAAAATATATATGAACGGATTTAGGTGAGTTACCAATTACAGTGTCTGAATGTTGTTATATTAATTCAGACACTGGTATATAGATTTTTGAATGTAATTTCATTATTCTTTTTATTAGGACTTCAATTCCCAATGAGGTGAATCAATAGTGGATCTGAATAGACCACGTGTGAATTTTAAAATTATTTTGGAAGAATTGGTTGGGTAATCATTATCCCTTCCATATACACAATTAGCGGTATGTATCTCGTTGTGAATAAGTGATCTATTTTATGATTGCTTAAATGTGGGAAGATTGGTGTTTGTTATATGGGTTGTGATTTTAGCGATGGATGAATTGAGTATGATATGTTAGTTCACTGAATGATGTTTGATCTTTTATATGATGAAATGGGCTATATGGGACTGTGTAGTGACATTGGAACCCATCTAACAACTGTGTGGACACGTTGATAACGGACTTTTAGATAATGGTAATAAAGGCAATGGGGGGTTTAAAAAAAATGTTTTTCCCTATTTGTATTGTATATATATTGGGCATGTATTATGGATTTATTATTGGTTATAAATAAGGCAGAGGTTTATTTCTAATGAAAATATGAATATACCTTATGTTTATGCAAAGTTCCTTATAGAATGATGTTCACTATAGGATTGTGTTCATTGTATATATATTTTTTTGTTTCATTAGGTATATCAAAACATTTTTAACTTTAGAAAGAGAGACAAGCATTGTAGATGTCCTGATGAAGGTGGTGTTTTTATAAATTCTTTACCACCGAAACGCGTCGACGCCTGAACTCCGATATTGGGTTATATCCAGGAACAGCCTCATGTCTAATGAAATTACACATGCATAGACTGATGGTGTTTATTCATGAGATTCCTGTTGGGAATCACTGTGTTGTTTGATGAATTTAAGTGCTTCACAAAAAAAAATTCTGTCTCTCATGATGTGTTTTAATTGTGTAATCTATGTATTTTATTAGTATCAAATGAATTTTTTTTTTTGTATTGTCATTTTATTAATCTTAATAAACCCTGATTGTGTTATATATTTGAGTGTTGTTGCCATTGTGTGTTATATAGTTGTTTTTTGGGTCTCAGAGTTTTGTAGTTCAAATAACGCCTTTTAATGCGCCGAAACTACTTATTGTTAATGTTTATAACTCCTTTGAGAGGAATTCTACGAACAAACATTTATGTAGTTTAAAATGTTTTTTAGAATCTTATAGGGAGAAGCAATCCACTTTTTGCTCGGTAATAATCTTAGGTGATTTTAATATACACTTGTGCACAATGAATTGTCATGTTACTGATATTTTGGGCCCCGAAAACTGTTCTAGTTTGCACTTTGAGCATACGCCACAAGGAGGGCTCCTTGAGGACATTTTGGCTGAGTTTGATTTATCACATCCAACCGCTAACACAGGGGAGATCAGGATCCCCACTTTTAAGGGAAGAGGCTTGAACTCCACAATTGACTATATTTTTATTACCTCAGGCCTTTTACCCCAGGTTGTATCCTATGCTGCACAATGGTCACATTTTAGCAATCACAATCCCATACGCCTTATATTGGGAGGGGGTACTGGAGTAGTCACAAAATCTGGGGAGGCCATCACTGGTAAAACTGTAAAGCTAAAAGATCAGGGCCGCAGGCTGAAATGGAGCAAGGTAGTCCCGGATCATTTTCTTAATGATCTATGCGAAACCTCAAGGGATGATATTGGTCTTTGCCTAGATAGTACGAAGAAGGGGGTAGAAACCCTTACAGCCTTCGATAGGATCTGTCAACAGGTGGCTAGAGCTCTCACACAACCAATGAGGGAATTTAAGGAAGGAGGTGCAATGTGGTTCGATAATAAATGCACTGAAGCCCACCAAAAGCTTCTTCATGCTTTAAAGCAAGCACCCCAAGATAGAGCCCAAATAGCTGTTTTTAGAAAAATATATAAGCTTGTTGTAGAAAATCATAAACCTGAAATCAAGCAAGAAGCCTGGAATGATTTACTCTCTGTGGATGTCCTCAAGAACAGTGCTAGGTTCTGGGAGATTGTTAAAAAACCTATTTTTTCTGGGGTTAGTAACTGCCCACTTGAATGTAATATAGCCGAGGATCAATGGTTCACATATTTTAAACATATATATGGTGATCAGGATGATGAGGGAACTTTACGTCCCCCTACATCGGACGTGGGTACATACAGCCTGGTTTTTAAAGAAGAGGAAGTAGGGGAGGCAATAATGCAAATGACTAGTAATAAAGATCCCGGTCCGGACGGTGTTCCAGCTGACCTTTATAAGCTGAACGTGGCTTTTAGGTCTAAAATATTAACTCATGTGTTTAATGTGGCCTGTTTGCATGGTTTGCTGAGGTCTTGGTCCCAATCTACTATTATACCTGTTTTTAAGAAGGGGCAGAGAGGAGACCCACAATGTTACAGGCCCATATTGTTGATTGATTCAGCAGTCAAAGTATTGGGGAGAGTGAGCCTTAGAATATTAACAGATTGGCTAGAAGAGTGTAGTGTACTAACACATCTGCAGTATGGTTATAGGAAGGGTAGGAGTACCACGGATCAGTGCTTAAATCTACAGCTGCTAGTTGGGAAATACACTGCTGCTAAGAAGGGGACACTTCACCTGGCCTTTATGGGCCTGTCCTCTGCCTTTGACCGAGTAAACAGATCCAAACTATGGGTTTTATTAATTGAAATGGGAATGGACCGGTGCATAGTAAATTTTCTGTCAGATCTGCACAGGGATCTCTTTGCCACGGTGAGATACAACCAAAGGGGAAACCATACCCAGCACATCCGTATCACAAGAGGAGTTAGACAGGGTTGTATTCTAGCTCCCCTACTGTTTACTCTATATATAAATAATCTTGACTCCTCTTTGTGTACAGCCTGTAAAGATATCCCTCGAGCGGGGGACAAGTCAATCCCTGCGCTTTTATACGAAGACGATACGGTTTTATTAGCGCGTACAGCGGTTGGGCTCCAGAGTCTCCTAAATTCCTGTGCGGATTATATGAGATCTTTGAATCTAAGTGTTAACTTCTCCAAATCCCACACCATGACCATGGGTCTTAGACCAAAAAAGTTTAAAACGTACCTCTGCGAAGGAAGAGAAATATCAAGGGTGACAACATTCTCGTACTCAGGGGTGCTGTTTGATGATAGGGGCTCATGGGTATCGCAAAAGAAAGCAAAAAGAAACGCTATGGTAAGGTCAACAGTAGCGGTTCTTGATTTTGCACGTAGGCTAGGGGCCAAGCCGATCCAAGCCATGCTCAACATTTACAGAGCAAAATGTATTGCCATCTCTAAATTTGGGTCTGAAATCTGTGATTATAAGGAGGCTTGAGAAATTACAATTAGTGAAAAACAAGTTTTTCAGAAATCTGCTCTCAGTCCCGCAATCTATACCCTCTTATATTATCCATCAAGAATTAGGTACAGGTTTCAGACTTGATTGGACTGGTCCCGCTCCTGAGCTGGGTAACGATCTGGACTAACCCAGAATTGGTGGTAAATCGTGAGATCGCCCGGGATTGCTTAACCTTGGATAGAGCTAGTAGCATCTCCTGGATAGGTTATGTTAAGAATTTAACAAAGAAACTAGGGTGCTCCAAACTTTTTGATTTTCCAAACAAACTTATGAAAGAGAACTTATTGTGGGTTAAAAAACATTTTCTAAACATGATGCAAACCGAAAGAGAGGCCAGAGAGTTCATGAAACCCACGGTACGAGCCTATCTATTACTGAAAACAGCTCCAACGATAGAACCCTATTAAATGTTATAACAAAGCCTTATCACCGCTTTCTTCTAACCAGATTTAGATTCAACCTCCTGCACTTTTTATTGGCTGAACCTCAGGGATGGAGAAAAATGAAAGATTTGGGCCCTTGTTATTGTGATAATTTCTCTACCCAAGACACTTTGCACTTTACCATGTTTTGTGACCATTATCATCATATTCGCAAACATTTTTTAGTACCTGTTTTAAAGGAAAAAGGTTTTATACAGGTAAGGCCTGCTTTAGTATATTTACAGATGCTGAACAATACATGGGAAAGTTTTAATATTGCTAGTTTTTTAGTTGCTGCGGTTAGGGAAAGGAAAAGAAGGGCCTCTATGTTATGAAATATTTGAACTCTTCTATAATTGCAATGAAATGTTTTTTCTATCTGGATGTCTCTTGTTCATAAGATTAATTTTTTTAAGAATTCTGCATATGCTTCATTTATAACATCAAAAGGGATTTTTTTCATGTTGAATTTTTATGATGTATAAGATTATCCTAAATAAACTTTGCATATGTTTTAATGTTGTTCTTACAAGTTTTTTTGTAGTGTACATTTATGGTTGTTATTAACAGAATAAAGTGATTATGACTGACTGACTGAGTAGCCCTTTAAAACATGTCTCAGACCTGCTTACTGCAGAGCCTGTGTGTGCGGTTTTAAACTGCCATTTAGACCTGGCAAGTTCACCTACTTGCCAGGCCCAAATTTTCCCTTTTATTACATATAAGTCACCCGTAAGGTAGGTCCTAGGTAGCCGCATGGGCAGGGTGCAGTGTGTTTAAAAGGTAGGACATGTACTTTGGAGTTTTACATGTCCTGGTAGTGAGAAACTGCTAAATTTGTTTTTCACTACAGCAAGGCCTATCTATCTCTCCCATCGGTTAGCATTGGAGCTGTCTTGTAACACTTTACAAGTGTAACTTCCAATTGGGTATAGATAGGAAGAATAAGTTTGGTGTTGGAGAAGTGCAATTTTGATCTCACTCTGAGATACTGTAGGAGTGCATCATAAGCATGCATAGTCAGCACTCGAATATATTTTGTGTGATTAATGTTACTAAGAAAAATGGAGTACTGCATATTTAAAGTACTCCACGTGAAGATTTTGTGCATAGAACGTGACTAATAAAGGTCTATGTAACATTTACATATTAATGTGACAGGAGAAGTTAACATTTAAAATGTGTCACATTGCGAGGTTAGTAAAATAGAATGTCTAAACATTTATAAGTGTAAGAAGAATTATTTCATGCAGGGGCATTTGGAATGATATATTTGTAATTGTTTACAATTTATTCATGTATTGAGAAACTGCATTTATTATTGTGTAGAAATGTGCACTTATACTGTGACCATGTGCACTGCTAAGTTGACAAGAGTGGGCCTTGAGAAACCATTCAGTTCAAGCTCACATTTAAAGTATAACAGTAATTTGTATTTAACCCTCAACATAGGATGCATTTGCTTGTATTTTTGTTTCTACTGCAAATGTTGACAAAGCCTCATTAGTTAGCTTAGAAGAGTTTTGTTTTTGTTAGACAGCAAGGTATGAGAAGACGAAGTTTGGCAAGGAGAAATGCTATAACGAGCAAGGAGGCTAGTTTTCATGGAGGAGGAGGAGAATGACCAAGGACGATTGAAGTTGTAACTTATCGATGTGAGAAAGATGGTGCAAGTATCCAGTGGTGCCGGAATCATGGAACAGTACTAGTGAAAGTCATGTGGGATTGTCTACCTTGAACACAATTGATATTTTATGCTCTAACTTAGTGAGCGACAAGAGAGACATCTTAGGACTTCACAGGGCGCAGATCTATGCAGCTGCTGGTGTGGCTTTATGCTACGTGGCCCATGGTTGGAGGGACTTTTACTGGAGACTCTGACAGCTGACACCTTTCTAAATTCACCTTTACTGAATGCTTCGCAGTTTAGGGTTGCCCCTTTAAGACAGTGTAGGGAAAGATTGCTTGCTCATGCTTACTTTGCAGAATCATTTGATGCAGTTTAATACTCAATTCTTTTTCCTGATCATTTGCATTGTCATCATAGAGTTAGTCGTGTGCTTTGTGTTATATGGGGTAAATCTCATTAAGAGATTTGGGCACGTTTTGTTTGTTCTGTATTTCTATATGATAATGTTGACGCTGGTCTATATTGATTTGTTTCTAAATTTATATTTAAATCCTACTAAATTCGCATTTAGTTGTCGAGTGGATTATTGTGTGACCAAATTGGTTACACTGTATTGAAATTGAAATGTGATTGTTTTCTCCCTCTTACCTCTAAAGCTGCTACCAAGATCATCGGATTGGAGATAAATGTTTAAGTTGTTCCAAGATCTTACAGTTGATAGCAGAGGATGGTTAGCTCTTGAAGTAGAGGGAGATAGAGCCTAACCTAGATCAATCTAGACACCAACCACAGTGGTCCTAGTCTACAATCCAGGATCGAGACGTGGGGAATAGGCGGAGTTCCAGTGGCATGCATTGAGACAGTGACGGCGGAGCAGTGAGTTTTAGTAGGGTTGTGTGTATGAGGATAATACTTAGCTTGCAGTGCAATATTGATTGTGTGATGTCTGGCGGAGATGTTGGGAGAGTCGTGTGAATGTGGTGTTAAGTTGTTGAAGTTGTTATTGGGTCCGACGTGACATAAGATCCCAGTATATATAATAAAGGTGCCGAAGACACTGTGGAACTCTTGTCAGTTTTAATTAACGTGGTGAACCTTTTTTTGCAGAAGGGAAACTATACTGATTTTCGTGATTCCCCGCTGGTCGAGGTTTTATTTGTGAATGTGTATTCTTTGGGTGATTGAATTCTATTGATTCTTTTAGTGGAGAAGACATTTGTTATTTTTTGTTTTAGTATAATCAAAAGTGAGCGCGAGAGAGAGTGTGGGGAAAATTGTGAAGGAGAGTGAACTGCTGCGAGGAGTACGAGTGGCGTCGGAGTGTGCCGCGCTGGAATAGGTCAGTTGGTGTAACGCCGCGCTGGGATTAGTTGCAATTGTCATTCAGATGCTGTGCTGTTGCCATTGGTGATCATAAAACTGCAGAACTTGAAATTTGTTTGATTTGGGTTGAAATAGTTGAAATGAAAGATTGAAAAATTAGATGTTTTAAAGCAATAAGGGATATGATACGAGGAGACGTAGATGTACCTACTGGAATTGGCGAGGAAGCGCCAATGGAAAATACACCAGCTCATTATATGGCGACAAATGTAGGGCTCCATACTAATATCTGGCTTAAGAATTGGCACAAGGTCACAGAGAAACAGGGTGCATTAATGTTTCCACGCTACAGTACTTTTAATTTGAGAATAATTGACTATTTGAGAGGAATATGGTTTGCAATGAAACCATTACCTTGACCCACATAGTTTGAAGCACTCAATGCATGAGAACATGCAGCGCATGTAAAACAAAGAGACAAAAATCAAAGGAGGATGCAGAAAGCGTTGCATGCATGCGCAAATGTGAGATGGGATGAACAACAAAAGAGATGTAGATTAGACATGATTGAGGGAGCGCGATTCTCTCCTGCCATAACAAGCGAGGGAAGTGATGCTGAGAGAAGGAGAAAAGAAAAGGGTGGGAGAGGGGCACGAGGACAGTGACAATGATGTAAGACACAGCCTTTTGCATGGACTGTTAGCTGAACGTCCACCCCCATATAATCAAATACACTTTGGAGGTGTGGAAAATACGAGTGTAACAGGTAGTTCTAGAAGTGCTTCAGCATCAGTTGCTTCTAGTCCTGGTGTTGTCGAGGTTATATCAACTGGCACAACACAAACTATAGCAGGAGGAATTATGGGAATGTGTGGCCCAGGCTCTTCAGGAAATTGTAACACCAATTTGGTTTCGAAACTTACAAATGCTCTTACAGTACCGGTTACTATTGGTTCCATGGTCATTATGTAAGATCCTAATTCTGTTGGGAATGAAAGTCAAGGAGTGTCTGCTTCTACAGAAGTAAACGAACCAGAAAGAGGAGCAGATATTCACAGAATGCAATTTGTCCTATTGGTCCCGATGAAAGCGGGCTCTACGTGTGCAGCAAGCGCAGATCCTACAGAAATGGATTCAGACCTATAAAGGTCTTTTCCTGGATTGGCAGGTCTGAATTCGCCTCTATGAGAAACTCTCCCGAATGTACGTAATAGTATGCCTCACGACAGCACTACACAAAAAAGGACTTCTGAGAGTCAACATCTTTGATGTTGATTTGATGTCCAAGATTTAGAGCAGTGATTGAAGGAGCATAATAATAATTCAAATGAAAATCAGAGTGCAGAGGTGGATCATGGAACTATAAAATTGGCTGTGAAGGTAGATTTGATAGATGTTTTTAAACTAAAAACTGAAATGGATGAAATGATAAGCGAGAGTTTGGAGCTTAACCGAATAGGTACATACCAACAGAATGAATTGTTATTCATGAGTAAAGATGTCACTAGGATAGCGAGACAGGCTCATGAGAAATTAACTGAATTGGCTGAGAGATATAGAACGAACAAAGGCTTTACAGAAAAATCATAGACTTGTATTTCCAGATCAGGACATAGAGAATCTAAGATTACCGGGATAGAAGACCCAAATCTGAGAATTAATTCTAAAAATTCAGATTTGGAGAACATTGGATAAATGGGAAGAAAGATAGGCAAAAATAAAAGGTTCAAAAACAACAATGGAAGAACCTTCGCCTTTGGGGGAAACAGGAATGGGTGTCAAGGATTTCCCCTTGCGAGAAGTACAGAGTGGCGGTTATGTGCATGTACCTTACAGTAGAGATGACCTTGCAGCATTTATCAATGATTTGTCGAGGCTGAGAGAAAAGCCTATAGAATGGTACAAACAGGTTAATCGGTTTGTGAAAATCTTGAAGGTGTTGTGGATCGATCTGAATACGCGGTTCGAGACTGTAGTCCCCACTGATTTGTGGTCAGCATGTAAAATAGCTACAGAATGGCCCGAAGATAAGCCTGAGAGAGATCCAGTGACACATGGTCCGTTACCTATAGTGATGAAGAAATATGAGCAGGTGATTACTTGGTTAAAAGCTTAACTGCCACTACAGGATATTGATTGGGTAAAGATTGATATGACGACTCAAGAACCTAATGAGGCAATTCATGCATTTAATGAAAGGTTGTTGCAGGCTTTCAAACAGTATAGTGGGATTGACACTCTAGAACCCAAGGATATGGAGCAGTTTGTGTCCCGATTTGTGACTGGGCTGAACCCTGAAATTAGTATGATGATACAACAACATTTGATTTGTTTGCAGAATAAGTCTGTTGATGAAATTCTGCGTTATGCTAACTATTGTTGTGATGAGATTGAGACGAAGCACAAGAGGGTGAAGGAAAAGTTGATGGTAGCGCAGATGAAGGCTGCTCAAAGGGGTCAGGGACAGTCTTATGTGTGGAATACTGCCCCTATGCACGGAGTCTACCAGTCTGCGCTTTCCAATGCAACAAGGTGGAGGATTTCAGGGACAAGGAAGGTGAAGAGGTGTTCCTATAGATCCTAAGACTGGAGTTGATATTGCCACTTTAATGAAGTCAAACCCATATCATTTCTGTAACAAGTTGGGACATTGGAAGCACGAATGTTGCTTTATTTCTTCAAATCAAGAACAGAATGGAGGGTTTAATCAACCCCAGGGTAATGTTATGCAACCCCAGAATGTACCCAGATAGAGATTCCAAAATTTGGCTGGTTCCCACGGGCCCATGATGCAAGTACCACAACCCTGATGCCACAGCAAGCTGTAAATAGTGGCCAATTTAATCAGAATGCAGACATGAATGGGTATCAGAATATGTCCCATCTTAATTGCCCTTATCAACAGTTTTCCATATTTGACACATCAAATGGGTATGGCTCAGATCAGTCCTTATGACTGTGCCTGAGGGAGAACACTGTACACTTGGTGCAGTCGTAGAGGTAGACCAGAGTGGATCATACATTGATGCTGATGTAGATGGTCACAACATAACTTTCTTGATTGACACTGGTGCTACCCAGGCTACTGTGAGAACAGCAGAGGTTCCAAACCTACCCCTCTCGGGAAAAACAATCCAAGTTGTAGGAGGTGCAAATAAAAGATTGTCAAACCCCCTTCCTGAAGAAGTACCTGTGAAGATAGGCACATTTGAAGATAATCATCAATTTGTGGTGTTTGATTCTAGTCCTGTGTGCCTGTTAGGACGTGATCTGCTGTGTAAGTTAAATTGCACCATCTATGGCACATCACAGGGTATTGAGCTTCAGACAAATGATGAGGACATTGCCTTCAAACTGGCAAACTAGAACTTGTGCATTTCATTGTTACCCATGTTGAAAGTAGAAGACTTACCGTTACATCTTATAGATACAGTGAGAGACCTAGTTTGGGATTTTTCTGGACAGGACATTGGACTCATTCGAGGAGTTGAGCCAGTTAGTATCCAAGTTAAGCCAAATGCCAAATACCTGAGAACACCGCAGTAGAACATGACGACCGAGACAGTTGCTGGAACTACACCTGTGATTGAGACTATGATTGAACAAGGAATTTTGAAAGTGGTCCTGGGGAGTATATGTAACTCACCCATTATGGGCTTGAAGAAGCCGAGCGGTAAGTACTGCATACTACGGGATCTCCGAAAAATTAACAGCATAGTGGTTCCTTGTTGTCCTATGGTATCGAATCCATCTGCAATATTTATTTCAAATTCCATGTGAGGCTGAATGGTTCACTGTCATTGATCTCTGCCAGGTCTTCTTTTCCGTTTCCCTCCATGAGGGAAGCCAATTCTTATTCACTTTCGAGCTGGGGAATCGTATTTTAACATGGTGCCATGTCCCACAAGGGTATACGAGAGTCCTTCTATCTTTAACCAAATCTTGAAGAAAAATCTGGAGTCTCTGGTCATGCCCTGCAATTCTGTGCTAGTCCAATATATCGAAGACATTTTGGTTGCATCAAATACTCGAGAAGCATGTAAAACTGATACAATTGCCCTGCTGAACCATTTGGCTGAGAATGGATATAAAATATCCCCAAGTAAGTTACAGTACTGTCTGATGGAAGTCCTCAACCTAGGACATCACTTTGTAAAAGGTGCGAGAAAGGTGTCACAATAAAGAATCTCGGCGATCATGCAAATGAATCTGCCTCGCACGCAGGAAGAAGTCAGGATATTTCTGGGAATAGTGGGCTACTGTCGCCAGTGGATACCAACTTTTCCTTAGTGGCCAAACAACTGAAGAGGTTGACACACAAGGATGTGTCCGATGAGGTGCCTTTGGACAATGTTTGCTTGAATGCATTCCTGAAGCTTGGAGAAAGCCTTTGCCATGCTCCTGCATTAGGAATGCCAGATTACAACAAAGCGTTTTCACTCTTCTGTAGTGAAAGAGAAGGTTGCACTATCTCAGTATTAACTCAGAATCATGGAAGTGCCAGTAGACCAGTTGCCTATTTTTCAGCTACTCTGGATCCAGTAGCATCAGCGTTGCCCGGATGTCTCAAATCCGTTGCTGCAACAGGTGTCAGCTTCGAGAGATGTGAACACATTGTCATGGGTCACCCTTTGACTGTCTATGTACCCCATTCAGCTGAAATATTGTTGACTTGAACTCGTACTCAGCACCTAACCAATAATAGGCTCACAGGGTATGAACAGATTACTTTGGCTGCTGAGAACGTCACCTTGTAATGATGTTCACTTCTGAATCCTGCTACTTTGCTCACTTTACCCGATTGTGATGTAGATGAGATCAAAGTAGAGCATGACTGTCTCTATGTCACTGAACTATGCACCAAGCCCAGTCAGGACATTACTGACAAGCCATTGTCTGAATCCGATTACACCCTACTTGTGGATGGCTCCTGTCTCAGGGTCAATTAGGGAAACCTGAGAACTGCTTATGCGGTCTGTGTTATGGGAGTGGTGGAAGCTGCCTGCCTTCAAGGAGTATTCTCAGCGCAGGTGGCAGAACTGATTTCTCCTACCCGAGCGTGCTGCATTTCAGACCAGCTGAGGGTAACAATATTCACTTCTGTGTAGTTCATGACTTTGGACAGTTATTGTCTCAAAGGGGATTCATGACATCATCAGGGTCCCCAATCCGCAATGGAGTAAATGTGAGACAACTGTTAGAGCCCTGTAAATACCAACACAGGTTGCTGTCATTAAATGCTCTGCCCATTGTAAAGGAAATTATTTTGGGACTATTGGAAATCGCTACTCAGATGAAGTTGCACTTTCAATGGTGAATAAACCAATGAGGGAGCTGATGAAACCAATTTGAACCTTTTGATGACAATTGCTGACACATGGGAGGAAGTAACGTGGTTACAAGAGCAAGTTACTGAGGAGGAACAGCAAGGTTGGATCAGAGCAGTATGTGTGAAATGAGATGATATTTGGGTTTCAGGAGATGGAAAACCAGTATTGCCTAATAGTTTTCTGCCACCGATGATGAGGTATTATCATGGGTCGATGCATGTGGGAAGGGATGCCATGGTGAGGTTGTTTGGACAGACTTGGTTTACTCTGAAGTTTCAAGCGATGGCTGAGGCATTGTGTTACAGATGTGTGATTTGCCAGCAAATGAATGTGGGAAAGCGAACTGCTGTTACACTGAATCACCTAGGGAGATCTGGAGGTCCTTTCAACAGAATGCAGCTGGATTTATTTGAAATGTCAGTATGCAATGGATTGAGGTACATTCTAGCAGTAGTGCGCATCTTTTCACGTTGGGTGGAACCCTATGTGACTAGGAGATGTGATAGCCTCCCTGTAGCTAAGCTGTTGTTGAGGGAACTCATTCTGAGATTTGGATTTCCAGCCACTTTAGAATCAGACCGAGGAACTCATTTTAATAATGAGGTGAGAATGCTATGTGCAGCGTTGCAGGTGGAGCAGAGATTACATTGCAGTTATCGGCCAGAAGCTTCAGGTATTGCAAAACAAGTCAACGGCACTCTGATATCCAGGTTGGGTAAAGTGTGTGCTTCAACATCCCTGAAATGTCCTGATGCTTTGCCCCTTGTGCTGATGAGTCTTTGCACTGTCCCAGATCGTAGGACAGGACCATCGCCCCATGAGATAATCAAGGGTAGAGCTATGTGGTTGCCTGCAAATGTGCTTGGAACATCACAGACGATTTGGTGCTTGATTACTGCAAAGGACTGGCTGACATGGTTCCTTCTGTGTTTCACCAGGTTGAAGCAGCGACAGCACCACCACATCAGGAGCAGTGCCATGACCTCAGTCCTGATGACTGGGTCGTGGTGAAGAAACATGTGAGAAAGAACCATCTTGAGCCCCGTTGGCGTGGTCCGGGCCAGGTGATCTTGGTCACTACGACTGCTGTGAAGTGTGGTCTTCCCTATTGAGCGCACGCGTCCCACACTCGTAAAGTCCCTTGTCCTCTTGAACGAGTAAAAACATCTCTCCTAGGAGAGACACCAGCAGTGGTTGAAAGGCCACAGGAAGAGGTCAGCCAAGCTGTAGGGGACCAGACAGAGCCTGAGACAGCACTTGGATGATTTGAGGGGGGTCTCGACGAAGTTGAAACTGAATCTGAACTAGAAGAAGCTGATGCTGAGGAGGGGAACGAATCAGATTCTGACCCCAAAGAAGGAAATGGTGCTGTGGGGTCAAGTATAGTGGTGGAAGAAAGCTGGCCAAAGAGTAAAGAAAGGAGAAGGTTGAAGTTATCCTCTGAAAGAACTCTTGCACCCATATACGAGACATCTGGTGAATCAGAGCTGAGTGGAAACGAAGGTGAACGATCAAATCTCAGAAGGTCTAAAAGATCGATTGTGTCTTGTTGGATTTACCCACTCCCGAGTGGACTAATTTTGCTACTGATGACAATTAGAGCGACTTCTGGACGTTCTGGAATAATAGTGGAAATTCAACGGAGACTTTCGGAACTTGATTTGAACTCTCTCTTTACATTTGCACTTCCTTACCTGAAAAGACTGAGTGCTTTGAGAAAGTTAGTGCTGTATGAAACTGAATTTCCCTATCAAAATCCAGAAGAGTCTCCTATGCTTGTTGATGGACTGAGAGTAATGATATTGGAGATGCTTATCAATGAACTTGGTCCTTATATTAGTAGAGATGATGAGTGAACTTTGTTGAGCTGCTTAAAAGAAGAATACCTAGGTCCGAGTGGAAGAGGAATACATTTTGGGTCAACATTTAGAAGAGCATGGAGCAGTGCTAGGGAAGTTTCATGAAGATTGTACATATTTTGTCAATAAACCTGAGCACAAATAAAGACTGTTTTGCAGTTTGCACAGGTAGAGACCAACAGAGAAGATTCAGTTGTTGCTATTTCTCTCCCCGCTTGGTCTCAGTTTAAATAGTATTGAAACAAATAATACCAGTCATAGACGTAGGTACATAATAGGAACAATATTAATATTTGTATTGTTAGGCGTGATAGCGTTAATTGTAGGATTAAGTTTCAGTTAAAAAAGTTTCAAACAAGAGAAACATACATCTGAACAAAACCCAACACACAAAGTAGATGGAGGGCAGAATCTGCATGCTGATTTGTCTAAAGGAGATTACACATTAAATGCTTACACTAATTTGCTTTATGAATACGTAAACACAATGGAAGCAAGGTACTGTTATGTTTGCATGCAGTTACCTGCTTCAGTAGCTCAGGGCATCGCATACCATCATATACCATTGACATATGGCATTGCATGTAGCTTACTGTTTAGTATTATCTATGGACAGGGTCATTTTCAGTATTATTATTCTAATTACGATTTGGTTTTTTCAGAAGTCCCACTGTTCAAACATTTAAATTGACATGCATATGCTCAGGTTGCTGAGACTAAGTAGATATTTTGCCCCGATTAAAGCGTTAGAAACTGCTCATGCACTTAGGTATAATTTGACCTGTGTTCTTACAGACATCGAAAAGAAATTCTTAGATCAAGTAGAAGATAGATATAGAGCAGTAAAGACTACTGCTGCCAAAGGAGTTCATGTTATGTGTTGGTCACAGGAAGAGGTAGATAATCAAGCAGCAGGGAACACTGGAACATTGACATTAGATTGGCAACACCAAGGAAAATTGTGCATACACAATGATAACAATAATCCAATACTATTCCTGTAGGGGAAAGTGAGTGTAATCATACCTATGAGGTTTGAGGATCTTGGAAATTGTTCCTGGATGGAACTGACCCTTTGATTCCTGGAGTTTATTTTGTTTGTGGCAAGAAAGCTTATTTTAAGTTGCCAAACAAATGGTATGGAACATGTTATGTAGGAGTAGCGTTTCCAAAGATTTATCATGTGGAGAATTTTGATCATCCTGTTTGGGAGGAGAAATCTAGGTCCAAACAAGGTGCCAGTGCTGGAGAGATTGTGGGAGATATTTTTGGCGCAATGATTCCAAATGTAGTGGTGATATTGAATGACATCAAGATCGGAAAACTTTCCACTGTAGTTGATAAATTGTCTACTAATGCAGCTGGAGCTTTATTGCTTTTATATACTGAGATGGTTGCTACTAGGGCTATGGTTTTGCAGAACCGTCTTGCGTTAGACATTTTGCTCGCAAAGGAGGACGGAGCCTGCCAGATGTTGAAGGTTCAACAGTGTTGTACTTACATCCCAGACAAAAGTAAGGACTTACAGAAGTTCATAAAGAATATTACTGACATACATAATGAATTGAGTGGATTGACAACAGAAGGTGTTTGTGATTCAGTTGGACATGGATCTAGTGCTATAGGTAGGTGGTTTGTGGATTTGGGGAGTGGTAAAGTTGGTTCCATTTATAAATCACTGTTGAATATTGCCCTTTGTACAGTATTCTTGATTGTGGGTGTGAAGGTGTACAGGAGATACAAAGCAAAGAAAGGAGTATCTCGAAAAAGGGAAGACTTAAAGTTAGAAAGGAAGTAGAATGAATATTATAATGAAATGAAGCATTTGGAGGAGTTCAAGTGAACAGCAATTGCCATGACAAGGGTTTAACTTGGCTAATCTGATAAAATCAAGAGATAAGATTAAGAGACTATGTGATGGCTTGATACGCCTTCAGAGGGGAGATTGAAGAAGTGTAATTTTGATCTCACTCTGAGAAACTGTAGGAGTGCATCATAATCATGCGCAGTCAGCACTCGAATATATTTTGTGTGATTAATGTTATTATGGGAAGATGAGGTTTGGCAAGGAGAAACGCGGTAACGAGCAAGGAGGCAAGTTCTCATGGAGGAGGAGAAGAAATGCCAAGGACGAGTGAAGTTGTAACTTATCGATGTGGGAAAGGTGGTGCAAGTATCTAGTTGTGCCGGAATCATGGAAAAGTACTAGCGAAAGTCATGTGGGATTGCCTACCTTGAATACAAAATTATATTTTATGCTAGAACTTGGAGAGGTACAAGAGAGATATGTTAGGACTTCACAGGGAGCAGATCTATGTGTCTATTGGTGTGGCTTTATGCTACGTGAGACAATGATTATGTGTGGTGAGATGCTCACCTTCTTGTTTGCGTTTTATGTTTCTTCATGCTTAACCATTTAGACTTTCTATGAGCGTGCAAGCTCGGTTCGCGCCCTGTCCCCGTTGCGCTATTCAACAAGACCAAACACGAAGGAACCACTCTAAGGAACCCATCCGGCTGCACAGCCCCATCCTGGATTGTATGAATCCAATAAATCTAATTTTAAAGTACGTCTCTTTTTACTTATACTTTTCTGACTTAATCTTTCTTTTTTCTCTTGACATTTTTCTTCTTCAATTTATTTTACTCATTCATTTGCGTGCGATGGTGTTAACACAAACACATGAGGGGTACATGTTTCCGCATACCACGACTTTATTCACATCACCCAATGCATTTCGGGAACACTTTCCCTTCATCAGGGGTATCTGTAATGCAAGAATTCAATAACACCTCCATCAGTATACACATTATGTTCCTGAAATCAATACCAAAACTTCAACTGAACCCGATATATAAACACTTCAACTAAACACATTGTATAAACATCGATTGCCCGGATACAGTTTTAAACGGTCACTCATTACCTCCCCCTTCCCAGCAAACATGCCTTACTAGGCGTTTTCCCCATCGAGACAACTCTAGTGCGAAAATCACCAAGCCCACAATGCTACCACTCCACCTCATGGGTAACCCCCTGTTCTCAACTACTTTCTGTGCTTACCGTGGTATTTATTCTTTGTTAAAAACCAAACTCCCAAGTTCGCTTCATGTCCGTGAGGTTTAGACAGTTCCACCACGACATGTCATTTTCCTGCTGTTTCAAGGCCCTTTCATCACTCGTCCCACTACTGCTTTACCGACTGTTGATTGACTCCACATTATGTATCCCTCTCAATTAAACCGCTAACGGATTCACACATGCGTAAAGGTAGAAGCCAAACTGCGATTTTCGCACTAGAGTTGTCTCGATGGGGAAAACGCCTAGTAAGGCATGTTTGCTGGGAAGGGGGAGGTAATGAGTGACCTCCCACACTACACAAACACCACTGCACTACCCTAAACCCTAAAACACTACCCCCAGCACGACCCCCTACACTACCCAAATACCACTGCACTACCCTAAACCCTAAAACACTAACCCCAGCATGACCCCCTACACTACCTAAACACCACTGCACTACCCTATACCCTAAAACACGACCCCGTACACTACACAAACACAACTGCACTACCCTAAACCCTAAAACACTACCCACAGCATGACCCCCTACACTACACAAACACCACTGCACTACCCTAAACCCTAAAACACAACCCCCAGCATGACCCCCTACACTACACAAACACCACTGCACTACCCTAAACCCCCCTACACTATACAAACACCACTGCATTACTCTAAACCCTAAAACACTACCCCCAGCACGACCCCCTCATAACACAAACACCACTGCACTACCCTAAACCCTAAACCGACCCCCAGCACGACCCCCTACACTACCCAAACACCACTGCCATACCCTAAACCCTAAAACACTACCCCCAGCACTACCACCTACACTACACAAACACCACTGCACTACCCTAAACCCTAAAACACTACCCCCAGCACTACCCCCTACACTACACAAACACCACTGCACTACCCTAAACCCTAAAACACTACCCCAGCACTACCCCTACACTACCCAAACACCACTGCACTAACATAAACCCTAAAACACTACCCCCAGCACAACCCCTACACTACACAAACACCACTGCACTACCCTAAACCCTAAAACACTACCCCCAGCACGACTCCCTACACTACCCAAACACCACTGCACTACCCTAAACCCTAAATCTACCCCCAGCACGACCCCCTACACTACCCAAACACCACTGCACTACCCTAAACCATAAAACACTAACCCAGCACGACCCCCTACACTACACAAACACCACTGCACTACCCTAAACCCTAAAACACTACCACCAGCATGACCCCCTACACTACTCAAACACCACTGCACTACCCTAAACCCTAAAACACTAACCCAGCACGACCCCTACACTACCCATACACCACTGCACTACCCTAAAGCCTAAAACCCTACCCCCAGCACGACCCCCTACACTACTGCACTACCCTAAACCCTAAAACACTACCCCCAGCACGACCCCCTACACTACCCAAACACCACTGCACTACCCTAAACCCTAAAACACTACCCCCAGCACGACCCCCTACACCACCCAAACACCACTGCACTACCCTAAACCCTAGAAAAGAAACCCCCATTCCATGCCCAATCCCCCTTACCTCTCACTCCTCATGGTTCCTCTCTCCTCGTGGTTCCTGCTTCACGTCGTCTCTGAGGGGCGGTGCACGTCGTTGTTAGGAAACGGAACAGCCTCTGTTTCCTTACAACGACATGGATCGTCTTCATGTTTTTTACAACGCATGGTCATTTACCATACATACCTTTACAACAAAATTTGTTGTAAAGGCATGCGTGGTAAATGACCATGCATTCTAAAAAATGCGTAGTAATGACTTCGTGATGTACAACGCATGCGTGGTAATGCATGCGTTGTAATGGTATCGCAAAGTAAAAAGTCGTTGTAACGGCTGTTTACCGATCGAAGCTGGCCCCTGTTCTTCAGTGAGACGTTTATTTGATTAATTAGGAGGAAGGAATGTGTTTTTTTACCGAAAAGTGCATTCCCGGCTGTTGTATTGTGAAAGTGTCCGCGTGGCCTGGTTTCACTTCCGGTGAGAGAGTGGAAGAGTCTGTTTGGATCTAAAGGAGTTCTGTTGTTGGACGGGGCCGGCGCGACATGTCATCAGAAAACATAGCTAATGGAAAGCGTCCTCCCTGAAGTGTGGAGCAGTGCCATGAGAGGTCAACAAGTGTGCGTCCCACCGCAGTATGACCGTACCGCGTGACCCATGTGCCACCTCCAGGGTACGGGAGGCAGAAGCGGCATCACAGGTCCTCTTGAAGACTGTTGTAGCACTAATTCTACATTTTGGTACTAGGGCATTTTAACTTCGTTGTTCCTGCCAGATACAAAGAGAAGATCCTGTGTTATTCAGTGCCCTTGTTACCTTTTTGTGGGTTGTGGTGCTTGTCACTTCGCTGCCCCGCCGGTGCACACGACTGGGCACCCCACCTCGTGTGCCATCTGCAGGGCCTCTGCCCTCGGATCACTGGTTTCGGTTTCTGGAGTGGCAACATAAACAGTTGCTCCCAAAGGACTAGCCTGAACACTTAGGTGAATATCCCCTGCACCAGCATTCCACGGAAATTCTTTCCTAGCTCTCCCACGTCAACGAGGACGTCATAATAGCACGGCTCCGCTCGCGACACCGTATGACGTCATCGGAGCCATAAGAGAACCTCGTCGGCGTGCTGACGTCAGTTCCACCCATTTTTTCCGTGCCACCGAGGCAAACAGGGGACCGAGACATTTTCACATGTATACATACTATAATAAATATATATATATTCACTGAAAAAACCATAGGTTTCAGGCACGTTATAGTTAGAAATTAGCATTTAAAAAACCTTAGAAATTTACTGAAAAAACCATAGGTTTCAGGCACGTTATAGTTAGTAATTAGCATTTAAAAAACCTTAGAAATTCACTGAAAAAACCATAGGTTTCAGGGGCGTTATAGTTAGTTGGACATTTCACTCGTACAAAACCATAGAAATTCCCCCGTTATAGTTAGTTCAGCTAACTATAACTCGCGCGCCCGCAATGCACTGCTGATGACGTCACATATTACATCACTCATGACATGGTCAGTGACATCACTGATGACATCACTGATGACATCACTGATGACATCTCAAATGACATCACTGATGACATCACTGATGACATCATTCAGTGAATGTGTGTTTTTCTGAAAATTAAATATGTTTTATATATGTATATCTCAAGGTCGATGGAAGAATAAATGGGTATATAAGTGTCTAAATGGATGATTTTGTTTTGTAAAATTGATTGTATAACTGACTAAGTGTATCTTAGTGAATACATGGGTTAGTGAGTAATGTTTAAATATGAAAATATCTGTATCAGTCTCTCACTTTGTGTATAAGTGGCTGCATGGGTTGATGAGTAGCTACATGAGTGTCTATATGGGTTATTAGTTGGTTTTTTGAGTATCAGTATGAGTGTCTGAGTGTCTGTATGGCTCGGTGGGGGGTATTACTTAGTGCATAGATGCATGAATGAGTGACTCACTGTTTGTATGTGTTGAAGACAGCATGTGTGCAGGACTGTATAGGTGGATGAGTATGTGTATGGGTGTGTTAGTGAGTGAATGACTGTCTCAATAGTGTCTTTATGAGTAACTACATATGTTTTAAACTAGTATATGTGAGTATTGGTGTATATAAGTGAGTATATGTGAGAGTGAGAGATTGGAAGAGTTCCTGTACAAATAAGTAGGTGTTTCTATAAGTGATTGTTTAAGAGAGTAAGTATGTGTAAGTTTCTGTAGAAGTAAGTGTGGTAGTGTGTGTATAACTGTATATGCAAGTAAATGGATGTTTGATACTTTGTTTGCATGTGTGACTATGTGTGTGAGTAACTATGGATGAGTGGCGGTGTGTAACAGGATGTATAGGTGTATGAGTACATATGATGAGTGAGTACATGTATGAGTGACTGTATAAGGACTGTTGGTGAATGAGTGGATGTGTGTGTAGATCTTGGAATTACTGAATAGGTGTGTTGTAACTGGTATTGGTATGTCCATTGTTTTGAAAATGTTAGTTTGTATTTTTGAGTGTGTGTATCAAAGGTTATATTAGGGTGAGAGGAGGTCTGCCACTCTATCACAAGGATGATGTCATCAGTGATGTCATCAGTGATGTCATCAGTGATGTCATGAGTGATGTCACTGACCATGTCATGAGTGATGTAATATGTGACGTCATCAGCAGTGCATTGCGGGTGTGCGAGTTATAGTTAGCTGAACTAACTATAACGGGGGAATTTCTATGGTTTTGTACGAGTGAAATGTTCAACTAACTATAATGCCCCTGAAACCTATGGTTTTTTCAGTGAATATATATATATATATATATATATATATATATATATATGGGGTAAATCTCTCTAGGAGATTTGGACTCATTTTGTTTGTTCTGTATTTCTATATGATAATGTTGAGACTGGTATATATTGCTTTGATTCTAAATTTATAATGGAATCCTACTAAACTCAGATTTAGTTGTCGAATGGATTATTGTGTGATGAAATTGGGTACACTGTATTGAAATTCAAATGTGATTGTTTTCTCCCTCTTACCACTCAAGCTGCTACCAAGACCATCGGATTGGAGATAAATGTTTAGGTGGGCCCAAACTCTTGCAGCGTATCTGGACTCACAATTTAACAAGACGTCTTTTAGAAAAGTGGGTTTTTATCTTACATGTCTGAAAATGCCACGTTTAGAAAGTAGGAATTTTCTTACTTTGACCATTCTGTGCCTCTGTCTGTGTCTGGAATACATGTCTGGGTTGGGTGACAGACAGACAGTCTTACACAAAGGGAGCTGAGGTGTGCCCTGCATATCTTGATGGCCCATCACCAGGCTAATGGATCTTCCTGAGCTAGAGTGAGAGGTAGGAGCTAACACTTGCACCTAAATAGGGCTGTGCCTATCCCTAAAAAAGAGTTGCTTACCCCCTTGTAGTATGTCTGGAGCCAGGGCAAGGAAGGGCAGGGTCTTGTACACTACAAAGACCTTTCTTTGAAGCCTCCCTATTTTAAAGGCTATAATGGGTATAAGTTCTGGACCCCTGACAGCATATACTCAGAACACTTCTGGAACTGAGGACATTCTATCAGGAAAAAGAGCTATTGTGCTGCCAGGAGGAACTGCCACTTTGCTGCTTGCTTTGATGTGTTGGCCTGCTGCCTGCTGCTTCTTGCCTGGGAGTGAGAGGACTGGATTTGACTTTCTACATCCTGAATATCTAAAGGTTCTCTAAGGCCTTGTTTGGCTTACCTCCTGTTTCTGAAGTCTCAGGGATATGAAAGACTTTACCTGCATCTTGCTACCAGCACATGGGCTCCTCAGCTGTGAGTTCTGCTCTGCCAAGTAGTGCAAAATCCAGTCCTGGGCCCTTGGAAGTGAGTGTTTGGTGCTGCAACCCAAGAAACCAACGCATCTACACCGTAGCGTTGTTCGGAACCGGCGCATTTCTCTGCAATATTGATGTATCGCCGCTGCCTGCACGGAAGCCATGGACACCGCTCGATGACTGCGCTAAACATCAACCTCGACTTACAGCACAGCCCCAACTTTGCCAATGCAGCGCCTCTTTATCACAGCTACTGCGTGAGTCTTGGACACCGCTTCACCGACGTCTGCGACGCACAATCCCCGACTCCAATGCATTCCCAGCCCTGCGCGGCTTCACTCCAACGCATCACCTAAAGCCTAGCTGTTCTATATCGACACATCTAAATCAATGCACAGCGCTATTGACATTGACGCATCAACGACGTTGCCTGACTTTGGTACGATGCATCGCCTTCAACAGCGACGCATCCCCTACGTTTTTCAAAGCATCGTCCTGAGCTTCGACGCATCCAAGGTACTGTCAGCTGGTCTGCGTGACTCCTGTATCCGGCCCATGCTCCATTGCGGTCAGCCTGAACTTTTGGATTTGCCCTGTCAAGCACGACCAGATAGCCCCAGTTGGAGCTAATAAATTCTAAGCACTGCATTCTGATTTAATCTTGCCAAATTCATAACTCGACTTGTGTATGTTGGATTTTTGTAGTTTTGGTCTTATTTTACTCAGATAAATATTGCCTATTTTTTCTAAACTGGTGTGGAGTACTTTTGTCGTGTTTTCACTGTGTTACTGTGTGTGTGCACAAATACTTTACACATTGCCTCTTTAGTTTAGCCTGACTGCTCTTTGTCAAGCTACCAGACGGAGAGAAGAGGTAAACGTTTAGTGGATACTAAACTTACTCTGACTAGGATTGTGGTTCCTGCTTGGACAGGATGCATACCTCCGTCAATCAGAAACCCAATTCTAACAATTCTAACTGGTATATAAGAATACTTCACTAACAGAGACTGTATAGCTTACTTAATGGTTACCTACCATGGAGCAGTTTAGACTTTCTAGAAACATATGGCCTCCAAACATGCTCGTTCTTATTTGCTGTGCTGTTCATTATTTTAACTGCCCTCTGCCCTCTTACCTTTAAATACAAACCTGTTCTTTTTTTGTAAGATATATCACTGACTGGACATATTGATTTTATTGTGTAATTAATGTGTCATAATGTATCTGAAATAAGGAGTGTGCAAAATTCTGAAATTTTCTTGTGTAAGTACGTGAAATTTTCAAAAAAGTATATAAAATTAAGTGTAAATTACATAAAATACAAATCTGTCATTTTACATTTGATTTTAGAGCAAAATGCATCCTCGTCTCATTTATTTTTACAAGAATGTGCATTTTGCACTAAACAAATAGTGCAAAATAACAAAAGCACAGCAAACAGCAACCGCACACACATTCTGTTGCTCCCATGCGTTTGCGGTAAATTATTACTGCAAATGGTGAAGAATTTTACAAAGTGGCTAAATGGCAAAGTTTCGGAAATTTTGTGGTAATAAGTGTAATTCAAATTTAGCCCGGCCTATCTGAAATCCAAACCTAGACCATCACCTGAAATTTCAATTCACTATTAGCCAAGGCCCCAAAACACAGTGGTGAATGACTGTACCCACCATGAATATCAGACTGCAACTTTTGCCTAACATGAAGGTGTCACGGAAGAGACAGATGGTTGAGCCCTGGAGTATTGCAGATTCGCTAACAGTTATCTTTGTGATTGCACGTCATTTGAGATGGAGAAGAGGGCCTGGAAGGGAATTCTCCGTTGTGGTGGATCAGGAGGAGAGAGGCTTCACAGATCGTGTCACGCCCATGCAGCCAAGACAAGTAAAACCACATAACGTATAGCCAGTGAAACCGTGTTTAATATAGTAAGAATACTAAAAATATTTAAACAGTTATCAATTTCCATGGGAAATCATTGATTTGTGAAACTCAGCATAAAAAGAAGGCATACCCCCAGACATGATCATGACATTGTTTGCAATCATATTGGGAGATATCGAGGACTTTAAAAATGCAAGGGATAACATAACTGATGATTTGCTGACCTGTTCGATAAAATGAAGATAACAATACACACTTTCAAAATGAAATGTTGGAGAGATACAACTTGCAATTGTCTTATCAGGGTTATAATGAAACTCAATATTTAGGTGAACTGGAACAATGTGCTTCCCAAGGGCCTTTAGGAAGGTGTTGTACAGTGATGCAAATAACATCATTTGTAAATAAGAAAGAGTAAGCAAAAGCATAGCACAAAGCTAGACTTGGCAGTTTTAAGTCAGACATTACACAGTCCAAACTAAATTTTCCAAGCCTGCCTTTTAATTGGAACCTTTGTGGTCTTTAGTAGATACATTTGCACAGCACCTTTGAATCCAACAAACTTAACAAATGATAGAAGCAAAGAAACATGTTTACATTTTCTCATCCAGTCTGAAACCACGGACCCTAAGTTGCCCACGGGCTGCTCCTCCTCAGGAGCGGAGGAGCATTGCCCCGCCTGCTGCGAGCGCAGCAGGTAAACACAAATAAATAAAATGGCATTTGAATGCCATTTTATTTATTGGCCACTGCACTGGCTCGCGCTGTGTACAGCTCGAGGGTGGGGGCGGGCTGAGTCCTGCAAATGCAGAATTACAGCACTGGTCTATGGTGCGCATAATGGATTGGCCGGCCTTCTTGAGACGGCCAGCCCGACATGTGCACTGTAGACCCAGCAATCCAAAGGCTGTGATACAGCCTGGGGATTGCTGGCACAGGCCCCCAGCCTCAAAATGAGCACTGGGTGAGCCTGCTCCCACCAATCCCGGAGCTGCTTTCACAGCATGAGAGCAGCTCCAGGATTGGTTGGAGTTGCGTTCCACAAGCAGGAAAGAAGTCCTTCCTTTTCCTGCTCAGGACAGCAAACAGAAGAGCTGCACCGGTGGACCTCCCGAATTAATGGTGAGTTGTGCACCTTCGCGCCCTACCATTTGTTTTTAAACTAGCTGCCACTGAAGTTGCCTTAAGCAAAATAACCTCTTACTAAAATATCCCAATAATTAGCTTCATGTAAAGTACTGACTTTTCAATTCTCTATTAGCTTAAATTTAGTATAACTAGCAAAGAAATCCCCTAGAATGCACTGAGTACTTTTGTCATGATGTCTAAAATGCCACCTCTTTTAGTGTGTCACATTTAACTTACAGTGATGAGCACCCAATAATTTTCCAGAACCCATTCTATCTGCATTCATTCAGCTCAGCAAGTTACCTTGTAGCCATTAGGCAATGCTTAGCTTTGTTGTGTGCACTGGCAGGCTGAAGTTCTTGAGCAGATTCTGGGTTTGTTGTTACTTTGCAGGTGTTTTCATTACATCCCAGTCATTAGCTTCAGTCATTGGAAGCAGCTTTTCATCGCAATTTAGTACATTGGGAGCACTTTACTTGTAAGGATGTAAGTACTACTCCGTATGTATGTATGTATGTATGTATATATGTATGTATGTATATACACACATATACACACATATATATCGATTTAATTTTAAAGTTGTATCTAATCATTTCAAATTCATATAATTGAAAGCAATGTTTTATTAGTAAGCCTCCATCATTTTTAATTTCTTTTAATTTTAATATTTTAAACTATGCATCCCTTAAACTCCTTACTATCGCAATAAAAAAACCTCCACATAGTCCTAAAACCATTGCTAATTAAATACACTAGACATCCTTAAGCCCTAAAAACTATTTTCTAACCTTACGTGCTAACCCTCCCTGAACACTAAAAACGCTTTACTATCCCTATGCGCTACCCTTTTCCAAGCACTAAAAACTCCTTATTACATCTATGCACTACCTTTCAATTTCAGCACAAAAAACTCCTTACTACCCCATGCACTATCGTTCCCGGAGTCCAAAACCCTTCTTACTACTCATATGCACTTCAAAGTCCTGAGCCCTAAACCTCCTTACTACTCCTAATCTGTACCCATTCCTGAGCACTAAAAACTACTTACTACTACTAACTTGAACTACCCATTCCTGAGCCCTAAAAACTCTTACTGACACTACATAAGCTAACAAAATGTAAAAAATATATACCGTATATTAAATTATATTTACTAAAATATTGTATTACTCAATAAATACTTTAAATATCTATAATTAAATTATGTTTTACTTAATTACTTACATTTAATTTAAAACAAAATTAAATTACTGTTACAATTTTAGGCCACATTAACTTAATCTGCATGTATACTAGTAGACACACAGATGCAGGTGTTTGTGTGTGTGTGTGTGTGTGTGTGTGTATATATATATATATATATTCACTGAAAAAACCACAGGTTTCAGGCACGTTATAGTTAGAAATTAGCATTTAAAAAACCTTTGAAATTCACTGAAAAAACCATAGGTTTCAGACACGTTATAGTTAGAAATTAGCATTTAAAAAACCTTTGAAATTCACTGAAAAAACCATAGGTTTTAGGGACAGTTATAGTTAGTTGGACATTTCACTCGTACAAAACCATAGAAATTCCCCCGTTATAGTTAGTTCAGCTAACTATAACTCGCGCCCCGCAATGCACTGCTGATGACGTCACATATTACATCACTCATGACATGGTCAGTGACATCACTGATGACATCACTGATGACATCTCAAATGACATCACTGATGACATCATGCAGTGACTGTGTGTTTCTATAGTGTATTGAATAATGAGTGGGTGTATAAGTGTCTGGATGGATGATTTAGTAGGTGCGTGACTGACTCTATAAGTGAGTGATTAAACGTATCTTACTAAATGCATGGGTTAGTGACTAAACTGTGTGAATGTCTTTATCCGTCTGTCTGTTGGTGTGTAAGTGGCTGCATGTGTTTGTAAATAGCTACATGAGTGTCTATGAGTTATTGATTGGTTGTCTGAGTATCTGTATGGGTGCCTGAGTGTTTGTGTGGATGGGGTGTGTGTGGCTGCACATAGATGTATCAGTGGGTGATTCACTGGGTGCATGGTTTCAAGAGTGCATCTGTGATGGACTGTATGGGTGGGTGAGTGTGTGTATGGGTGTGTTAGTGAGTGAATGTATATCTCAGTGGTACATGTGTGAGTAACTACATATGTGAAAGGCAGTATATATGTGTGTTCGAGTATATAAATAGCTAGAAGCGAGAGTGTGTGATTGTGATTGTGAGAGTGACTGTATGGATGAGTGTGTGCTTGTATCAGTGATTGTATAAGAGCGTAAGATTGTGCTAGTATTTGTATGAGTAAGTGAGCTGGTGTGTGTATAACTGTATAGGTGAGTAAATGGCAGTGTGATTAATTATTTGCATGACTGACTAGGTGTGTGAGTACCTCTATGGATGAGTGGCGGTGTGTGAGTGTCTATGTAGGTGTATGAGTGCATATGATAGTCCTGTACTGAGTGACCGTAAGCATGAGTGACTGTACGGGTGAGTGAGTGGATGTGTGTGTAGACCTAAGAAACAGTGAGTGGGTATGTAGTTATTGGTGTTGGAGTGTCTATGGTTTTGAGAATGGCAGTCTGTAATTTACAGTGGGTGTATCAAAAGTTATATTAGGGTGTGAGAAGATGCATGAAATTATCACATGGATAATGTCATCAGTGATGTCATCAGTGATGTCATTTGAGATGTCATCAGTGATGTCATCAGTGATGTCACTGACCATGTCATGAGTGATGTAATATGTGACGTCATCAGCAGTGCATTGCAGGGCGCGAGTTATAGTTAGCTGAACTAACTATAACGGGGAATTTCTATGGTTTTGTACGAGTGAAATGTCCAACTAACTATAACTGTCCCTAAAACCTATGGTTTTTTCAGTGAATTTCAAAGGTTTTTTAAATGCTAATTTCTAACTATAACGTGTCTGAAACCTATGGTTTTTTCAGTGAATTTCAAAGGTTTTTTAAATGCTAATTTCTAACTATAACGTGCCTGAAACCTGTGGTTTTTTCAGTGAATTTCAAAGGTTTTTTAAATGCTAATTTCTAACTATAACGCCCCTAAAACCTATGGTTTTTTCAGTGAATTTCAAAGGTTTTGTAAATGACAATTTTTAAATGTATTAATTGTTATATTTATTTTTTTGATACTGATTTACTACATTTTTTAAAACTATTTATTTTTAGATATTTTATTTATTAAATTACATTGTAATTACATTATACATTACATTACAAAATATACTTTCTCAGAATGAATTACTTTAGTTTAAATAGTTTGCAAATAGGCAATAGAGTTTTAAGTACAGTAGTTACAGTTGTTGCAATGGGCAACACAATTTCAAACACAATGCAACATTGAGCTCAATGTGAATTTCTAGTTAAATGCAATTAGTTACTTTATGGATTACTTTTCTAACCACAGGACTGGATCCTAGATTCAGTCTTGGGACATCTCCTGTAAACAGTTGAGTAAAAGCGTTTTGGTTACAGTACTGATTTTTAAGGAATATTATTGTATTTTAAAAGTTGACATTGAAACTTTTTCACATAGAATCACCAATGTTATCCTATGGGAGGAAATTCACTTAGCAGGTAAGTAGTGTTATCGTTACTTTTTCTTACTCAGTGTTGGATCCTGGATCCAGCACTGGTGCATCTCCTGTAAACAGTTGAAAGAATGCGTTTAAGTCATACAGGCGATTTTTAAGGAATATTTGTAGTTTGTGAAAATTGACACTTTGAAACTTTTCTGCTGAAAACCAGACAATGGATTCCTATGGAAGGAAATACAAGTTACTGGTAAGTACGGTTAGAATTACTTTTCAGGGTCAGTGCTGGGCTAAAAGATGCAGCACTGGGTTCTCTCCTGATAACAGGTGAGTAAATCGGTTTTCGTAGTTCGGTTGATTTTAGAGGAATATTATAAAGTTCCAAAACTCCACACTTAGAAGAATTTCCAAGTGAAACCAGTCAATGTTAGCCTATGGAAGGAAATTCAAGTTGCTGGTAAGTACAGTTAAAATTTCTTTTCAGGATCAGTACTGGGCTGAAAGATGCAGCACTGAGGTCTCTCCTGATAACAGGTGAGTAAATCGGAATTCGTATTTCGGCTGATTTTAGAGGAATATTCTAAAGTTCCAAAACTGCACACTTAGAAGAATTTCCAAGTGAAACCAGTGAATGATATCCTATGGAAGGAAATTCAAGTTACTGGTAAGTACGGTTAAAATTACTTTTCAGGATCAGTACTGGGCTGAAAGATGCAGCACTGAGGTCTCTCCTGATAACAGGTGAGTAAATCGGAATTCGTAGTTCGGCTGATTTTAGAGGAATATTTGTATGTTTCAAAAATCGACACTTAGAAGAATTTCCAAGTGAAACCAGTGAATGATATCCTATGGAAGGAAATTCAAGTTACTGGTAAGTACGGTTAAAATTTCTTTTCAGGATCAGTACTGGGCTGAAAGATGCAGCACTGAGGTCTCTCCTGATAACAGGTGAGTAAATCGGAATTCGTATTTCGGCTGATTTTAGAGGAATATTATAATGTTCCAAAACTCCACACTTAGAAGAATTTCCAAGTGAAACCAGTGAATGATATCCTATGGAAGGAAATTCAAGTTACTGGTAAGTACGGTTAAAATTACTTTTCAGGATCAGTACTGGGCTGAAAGATGCAGCACTGAGGTCTCTCCTGATAACAGGTGAGTAAATCGGAATTCGTAGTTCAGCTGATTTTAGAGGAATATTTGTATGTTTCAAAAATCGACACTTAGAAACTTTTTCAGCAAAAAGCAGACAATGATATCCTATGGAAGGAAATTCAAGTTACTGGTAAGTACGGTTAAAATTTCTTTTCAGGATCAGTACTGGGCTGAAAGATGCAGCACTGAGGTCTCTCCTGATAACAGGTGAGTAAATCGGAATTCGTAGTTTCGGCTGATTTTAGAGGAATATTTGCACAATGGTGAAGGGAGGGGCGGGGCCTGAGGTGACATCTGTGCAAACACGCCCTGTGGCGCGTTTTAAGTTGGGGGATTAAGGCCCCTTGAATCATGAGGGTCCCTGGGGTCCAACTAGCCCACCCTGTACCTCCAGTATGCGCCAGGAGGCTGCGTTGCAGAGAGGTGTTCAGAGGCCACACCCCTTTTACACCTCTCTGCAACGCAGCTCTGTGGTGCTTTTAGAAGTACATGGTGGGCTAGTTGGCCCCAGGGACCCTCAGGATTGAAGGGGATTTAATTCCCCATCTTAAAACGCGCCACGGGGCCTGTTTGCACACATGTCACCTGAAGCCCCGCCCCTCCCTTCACCACTGTGCAAACGCGCCCCGTGGCGCGTTTTAAGTTGGGGGATTAAGTCCCCTTCAATTCTGAGGGTCCCTGGAGTCCAACTAGCCCACCATGTACTCCTAAAAGCACCACAGAGCTGCGTTGCAGAGAGGTGTAAAAGGGCGTGGCCTCTGTACACCTCTCTGCAACGCAGCCCCTGGCGCATACTGGAGGTTCCTGGTGGGCTAGTTGGCCCCAGGGACCCCCAGTATTCAAGGGGAATTACTTCCCTTCTTAAAACGCGCCAGGGGGCGCGTTTGCAGAGTACTGCAGGGAGGGGGGCGGGGCCTCCGGCACGATGCCGGTCGTTTTTTGTTTTTTTTAAAAAAATTTAATGGGAGGGGGGCTGCGTGGCCTCCCTTCCCTTGCCCACTTTTGGCCCCGGGGACCCCATCCCCCGGGGCCTGAGCATTTTATTTTATTTTTTAAATTAAAACCGGAAGGGGGCCGCGTGGCCCCCTTCCCTGGGCCTGTATTGGCCCCGGGGACCCCATCCCCGGGGAATGCCCTTGGTTTTTATTTTATAGATTTGGAGGGGGCTGCGTGGTCCCCCTCCTCAGGCCATTTAAGGCCCCGGGGACCCCATCCCCGGGGCCGGCCTTGCACTTTTTATTTTTTATTTTAATTTTTTTAAATTTGGGGAGGGGGGCTGCGTGGCCCCCCTCCCTGGCCACTTATGGCCCCGGGGACCCCATCCCCCGGGGCCTGGCCTCTGGTTGGGGACTGTGGGGGGGTCCCCAATACCCCCACAGTCCCGCCGGCTCCCCGCGTCCCTTGGGAGCCGGCATTGCTTTTCCACATGGGGAGCAGCTAACATGCTGCTCCCCGTGTGGAAAAGCAATCAGCTTTGGATATTGGAAGCAAGAGCAGGTTTCCTGCTCTCTCTTCCAATATCCAAAGCAAGTTTGCAATGTCAGGACGGGAGCCGCGAGGCTCCGTCCTGCCATTGCAAACTACAGTGTCCCGGGGTAGGCACCCGGGACACTGCAGGAGCCTGCCCTGGGGGTGGCGGTCCCCAGGGCCATCAGGGGCTCCGGGAGGGGGCCGCGCGGCCCCCTCCCTTGAATTACACAGCCCCGGGGAGGTGGTGGTCCCCGGGGCTCTGGGATCCGTAACGGACCCCCACATTTATTTTCTATGTGCCCCGGGAGGTGGTGGTCCCGGGCGTGTGGGGGCTGGAGCCCCCCACACATTATTAAAATTTAAAAAAAGAAGCCCCGGGGGGTGGCGGTCCCCAGGGCAGCGGGAGGGCAAAGAGCCCTCCCGCACCATTTTTTTTATTAAGCCCCGGGGGTGGCGGTCCACGGGGCTTGGGGGGCCTTAGAGGCCCCCCATATAAACAATAAACACACACCCCGCATGCCCCCGGGACTTGGGCCACCCGGGGGCCAATTTGCATCGAAGCGCGAGAGACCGTGCTTCGATTTTTTTTTTTTTCGGCAGGATCCGCGCACCCTGAGCGCATCCTGCCGATTGTTTTTTTAAAAATGCTTTTTTCTGCCCAGGGGTCCTTGTGGGACCCCTGAGCAGACCTAGGGGTCAGGGTGTTTCTACCCTGCCCCCTTTGTGCGTTTTGCGCACTTGTTTCTGTCCCTCGGTTCTACAGAGGGACAAAATGGCTGCCAACACTTCCTGATTTGGAGTGTTGACAGCCAATTAGCATGCAGCTCGTGATCGGGAGGGTGCGCGAATCCAACGCGGCCATAGATATATATGTGATTTTCATTTTGATTTTCTCAGGAACTACTGAACGGATTTACACCATTTAACAAAAAGAGTTCTTTCTGAACCAAGAACTACCTCTTTGCCAAATTTGGTGTAATTCCGTTCAGCAGTTCGGGCTGTAGCTGTGTCTAAAGTTTCCTATGGGAAAATGAATGGGGAAAACACGTTTTGGGACCCCCCTTTTTTCTCGGCCCCCGCTTTACGAATCACCCCGAGACTTTCAGGGTAGGAGCGGACCGGAGCGGGCCATAAAGTTTGAAAATTTCGCGAAGATTCGTCAACCGGCAAGAGAGTTATTTCAAATAGAATGTCGCGGATTTCCTATGGAAAATAGGTCCTAACTATAACTATCTACTGGCGACCGCCAGTAGATTTTATATATATATATATATATATATATATATATATATATATATATATATATATATATATATATATATATATATATATATATATATATATATATTATAGCCAGTGAATATAGCCAGTGAATACGTGCATGTATATGTTTTCAGCAATCGTAATTAGTATTATGCATTCATTCATTTTTATAATTTTTGCAGATTTCCTTAATTTCATTTGTTAAGCTTTGGGATAAATGTCATTTGATTCTATGCTTGCCCATTTGGAACATGTATATGACACCACTTGACCCAATGCTTAACCACAGAATAAGATACTGTGCACATTAGAGCTGTTAAATAGAACCTATTACACAGTGTTTTTTTACTCAATAATCCCTAGTATATAAATGATTTTGACTGCTGTTCGAAGCTGGGCACCGCGAAGGCAATTTGCCCAGTGGTGGGGGCGGGAGACTGCAATTACCATTGGTGGATTAAAGACTCTGCAAGAATGTGCAGCCCTGTCTGCAGGAGTATTTTATTGGGATACTGAATGGAGAGGCACTTCTAACAGCAGCAAAACTGTACAATGATTAACATTTCCTCTGCATTTAAGGAGATGATGAAAGGAACTATCAAACAGTGCCATGGTGGGATACCTTTAAACGTCAGGGGTGGAGAGTAAGGACGGTGAACCTAACAGCATTTGGCTGCTGAACATTAGGAAACCTTGCGGATATAACTTGGTCAAATCATGTGTGCATTCCAAGCAGACAGTGGCTTCTAGGCCCATGATCGAAGGGTGGCACAGGCTGCAGGGAATAGTCATTTTGTTGGTTAATTTATTTATTTAATTTTGTGATTTCAGGTGTTAACCTCCTCTCGTCTTAGAGTGTTTGCTCTATTTCTTATTGGGGAGGAATTATGGCATTTTGACAGTGCTAGAAGTAGCTCCTTTCCATGCACCACCAGCGATCAGCACCAGGCTGGCAGCCGCAGTGTTTTTGATGTGGGTGTGTGTATATATGTGTATATATATTATCTACTGGCGGTCGCCAGTAGATAGTTATAGTTAGGACCTATTTTCCATAGGAAATCCACAACATTCTATTTGAAATAACTTTGGCGCCGGTTGACGAATCTTCGCGAAAGTTTCAAAACTTATGGCCCGCTCCGGTCCGCTCCTATCCTGAAAGTTTCGGGGTGATTCGGCAAGCGGGGGCCGAGAAAAAAGGGGGGTCCCAAAACGTGTTTTCCCCATGCAATTTTCCATAGGAACCTTTCATCACAGCTACAGCCCGAACTGCTGAACGGAATTACACCAAATTTGGCAAAAAGGTAGCCCTTGGTTCAGAGTCATGCCTTTTGGTTAAATGGTGTAAATCCGTTCAGTAGTTCCTGAGAAATTTGAAAAAGAAAACACATATATATCTGGGCGGAGCCTAACCACATATGTCATCGTGAGATCTGATTGGCTGTTAGCACTTCATCCTGGAATTGCTGGCAGCCATCTTGGGACCAATATAAATGATAGTACCCCATTGAAATGCATTGTAGTGAATCGAAGATTTTGAGGGTTACCAAAAGGAGAACTATAAAGGGTGATAACAGACTTTAGTTACATTAGAATTCATTTGTTGATGGTACCATACTAATTTCAGGAATTGTGGTGTGTTCTAAGGTGATTTTACCCTGTGAAAACCTTCTGCTGGGATATCATGAATCATGTTTGAGAGAAAACTATTTTCACATGCTTGTCCCATACAGTTTTGGAAGGTGCTCCAGAAGATAAAATAAGAGCATATTTTCTGTAAATTCACATTATCTTTCTCAGTCATGTGAGAATGAAGTCTGACATTCTCAGTAAAACATGTACATCCAACAAGGGCAGAGACTGTCAGTTGATTCCTTTGTGTTCTACTGCAGCTTCCCAGAGTGTTCTAAAGAACAACTAGAGTGCTAACAGCCTTACTTATGACAAAAGTATGGCACACCTGAAGCCATCTTGATTGGAATAAACTGGTAACACTTAAAACATTTAATTTAAAAAGGAACAAAATGAGGGGGTTCATTTTGTCATAGAAATTATGGTTAGTGCTGTAGAAAGAAAAATTAGGACATGTTTCAAGTGTGATCTCAAATATCTTCCTGTTATATTTCAACAGGAGCAGCCTATCAGTTGATGCCTTTGTGTTCTACTGCAGCTTCCCAGAGTGTTCTAAAGAACAACTAGAGCGCTAACAGTCTTACTTATGACAAAAGTATGGCACACTTGAAGCCATCTTGATTGGAATAAACTGGTAACACTTAAAACATTTAATTTAAAAAGGAACAAAATGAGGGGGTTCATTTTGCCATAGAAATTATGGTTAGTGCTGTAGAAAGAAAAATTAGGACATGTTTCAAGTGTGATCTCAAATATCTTCCTGTTATATTTCAACAGGAGCAGCCTGTCAGTTGATGCCTTTGTGTTCTACTGCAGGTTCCCAGAGTGTTCTAAAGAACAACTAGAGCGCTAACAGTCTTACTTATGACAAAATTATGGCACACCTGAAGCCTTCTTGATTGGAATAAACTGGTAACTCTTAAAACATTTAATTTAAAAAGGAACAAAATGAGGGGGTTCATTTTGTCATAGAAATTATGGTTAGTGCTGTAGAAAGAAAAATTAGGACATGTTTTAAGTGAGATCTCAAATATCTTCCTGTTATATTTCAACAGGAGCAGCCTGTCAGTTGATGCCTTTGTGTTCTACTGCAGCTTCCCAGAGTGTTCTAAAGAACAACTAGAGCGCTAACAGTCTTACTTATGACAAAAGTATGGCACACCTGAAGCCATCCTGATTGGAATAAACTGGTAACACTTAAAACATTTAATTTAAAAAGGAACAAAATGAGGGGGTTCATTTTGCCATAGAAATTTTGGTTAGTGCTGCAGAAAGAAAATTTAGGGCATGTTTTAAGTGAGATCTCAAATCCTCTTCTATTTCATTAGAAAATTCTGACATGCAGACTGAAACAATCACTTTCAATACCAGCAGTAGACTTCCAGTTAACTCCCTGGTGAGCAGTAGCTTTACTACAGTGATCTAATGAACAACTAGAGTGCTAACATTCTGAATTTATGGCAAATGTGTGACACATCTGAATGCCTTCTTGATGGAATCAAAGTAAAAAACTGAAAGCATTTCCTACTGAGGAGACTGCAGTAAATGACGAAATTAGGAAACTTCATAACAAATAAGTCTCTCAAGATGGCCACCAGAGAAAAAAGTGCCCAAATGTAGCACAAATATCACCCAGATGTAGCCCACATATAGCCCAATGACAGAAGTGTGCAAAACACTTTATTTTTAGTTTTTCTGCAGTTTTATATAGTGCAAACTGGTCAGGTATTGGAGCGTTACATCTTACTTGGACCCCTTATTGCGTATTTTGCACGAAGTACATGAGATTGATCTTGCGAAACATTGAACTTTACGATTCTGTTAACCTGAAGTTGCTCTGAACCGGGCTTTGTAACACCCGTTTTTACCTACTGGTTTTAATTAATTCTCACTGTATTGTATTAGGAAAGAGGATTTACTGTTTTTATGTACACTTTTATGATCTATGTTTCTAAATCAGATCAAATAAAGTTTAATGAATTCTATGGCAGGACGGAGGCGAGGATTATGTATATCTTTCCTCACTTTATTTGCATAGCAGTTCAAAGAAAACGTAACACAACAATCATTAAACAAAAGACTACACAACCCATGAACCATTAGGGGGGTTGTCTCCAAGGCAACTATAGTCCAATCATATCACAGTCCATCGTATATAATATTGTGACGTCCCTTCCGCTTCCTCTTTCTTCACTGCTCGTCAGTTAAGTGCATTCCTTACATTCTTGGCTTAATCTGACGTTGTTGCTGTTTGTATAGCGGTTTCTTGTGCACGTTATTAGCATTATTGCCTTGGTATTGTTTCATATTGCCTGCGCAGCAGGCTCTTGCCCGAGCGCATTCTCCCCCTCGCAGTTTCTCCCACTGTGTGCTCTGCGCGCGGTGAGATCCTGTCAGGCGCGTCTGGTCCGAGCGAGGCAGCTCCGTTGAGCGCTCCCGCTGGTCTTTACGCGCGTTTGGGAATCCGGTCCCTCCTTTAGTGTCCGCTTGATTCCCGACCAACCCTCGCCTAATTTTGACATCGCTACGTGGTGATTTTCCCCACACGGCCACGTTAGTGACCAGCGCCACCTGGTGGTGGTAATTGGTATTGCACCTCAGTCTATTCTTATTACAGCTTCTGGGAAAGCCCAGCTGTTGGAGCACCTGCGAGGGGGCTGTCTTAAGGATTTTAAGGGCATTTGTTCTGTGCTCACACCCTCTGCTATCATGTCTTCTCCAGAAGACCATTTTTACTCCTCCTACCAGGAAGTGGAGGAGGAATGGCCCCCCAACTTCTCCCTCCAGCAGTGGACCAAGCCCTCTCTCTGGCTATTTCTAGGGCGCTGGCTCCTCTTAGGGATCAGGTTGATAAGCTGGCGAAAAGCATCCCTGGGGTGTTCAGTGACCCAGATCTGGTGGTGGCGGGTCCAAGTAGCTCCCAGATGGGGAATAAAAGGGCTGTTAAGCATAACGCGGGGCACTTGGAAGGATGTGATAAATGTACGGAGACCTTCCTCAAGAGTGCGCGAACGCTAAAACATGCACCCTGCCGGGAGGAGGAGGGGCCCGGAGAAAATTGCGACACTGTGACCACTATTGTAGACACCGATGGCGGGTTTCCCTTAGAGGGAGAGGGTGTATCGGAGGACGATTTCTCCTCCGATGAGGATAAGGACTAGGGACGTCCCTGGCGTCCAGAGTCCCACTCCTCTCAGTCCCCAGTTGGGGACGGGGTCCACTCGGACATGTTCGAGCCTACCCAAATTTACCATCCTAGTTCGGCAGAGTGGACACCTGACGCCAAAGTGGCAGAGTATGTGGTGGGGAAAATCCATCAACCCCTTGAAAGGGAGGTCAGGAATAGGATGAGGGGAGAATGCCCCAGGCTCTTACTGAAGGAGAAGGTGGCACACATGCCTGAAATTGATGAGAAACTATGTACCTTTTTCTCCAAGTATATGAGGGATCCCAAGAAAGGAATTGATAGGTCTTGGACGTGGTAGGGCCCTTGACCCAAATTATTCAATTGACGGAGCGTTCCAAAGAGTCAGGATCCCTTTTGTCCACGGATATTGTGGCTGGTTGGGCGCACTACCCTAAACCCTAAAACACTACCCCCTCCACTACCCAAACACCACTGCACTACCCTAAACCCTAAAACACTACCCCCAGCACGACTCCCTACACTACCCAAACATAACTGCACTACCCTAAACCCTAAAACACTACCACCAGCACGACTCCCTACACTACCCAAACACCACTGCACTACCCTAAACCCTAAAATACTACCCCCAGCATGACTCCCTACACTACCCAAACACCACTGCACTACACTAAACCCTAAATATACCCCCAGCATGACCTCCCACACTACACAAACACCACTGCACTACCCTAAACCCTAAAACACTACCCCCGCACGACCCCCTACACTACCCAAAGACCACTGCACTACCCTAAACCCTAAAACACTAACCCCAGCATGACCCCCTACACTACCCAAACACCACTGCACTACCCTATACCCTAAAACACGACCCCCACACTACACAAACACGACTGCACTACCCTAAACCCTAAAACACTACCCACAGCATGACCCCTTCACTACACAAACACCACTGCACTGCCCTAAACCCTAAAACACTACCCCAGCACTACCCCCTACACTACCCAAACACCACTGCACTAACATAAACCCTAAAACACTACCCCCAGCACAACCCCCTACACTACACAAACACCACTGCACTACCCTAAACCCCAAAACACTACCCTCAGCACGACTCCCTACACTACCCAAACACCACTGCACTACCCTAAACCCTAAATCTACCCCCAACACGACGCCCTACACTACCCAAACACCACTGCACTACCCTAAACCATAAAACACTACCCCCAGCATGACCCCCTACACTACACAAACACCACTGCACTACCCTAAACCCTAAAACACTACCACCAGCATGACCCCCTACACTACTGAACTACCCTAAACCCTAAAACACTACCCCCAGCACGACCCCTACACTACCCAAACACCACTGCACTACCCTAAACCCTAAAACACTACCCCCAGCATGACCCCCTATACCACCCAAACACCACTGCACTACCCTAAACCCTAGAAAAGAAACCCCCACCCCATGCCCAATCCCCCTTACCTCTCACTCCTCATGGTTCCTCTCTCCTCGTGGTTCCTGCTTCACGTCATCTCTGAGGGCGGTGCACGTCGTTGTGAGGAAACGGAACAGCCTCTGTTTCCTTACAACGACATGGATCGTCTACATGTTTTAGAACGCATGGTCATTTACCATACATACCTTTACAACAAAATTCGTTGTAAAGGCATGCCTGGTAAATGACCATGCGTTCTAAAAATGCGTAGTAATGACTTCGTTATGTACAACGCATGCGTGGTAATGCATGCGTTGTAATGGTATCGCAAAGTAAAAAAGTCGTTGTAACGGCTGTTTACCGATCGAAGCTGGCCCCCGTTCTTCAGTGAGACGTTTATTTGATTAATTAGGAGGAAGGAATGTGGTTTTTTACCGAAAAGTGCATTCCCGGCTGTTGTATTGTGAAAGTGTCCGCGTGGCCTGGTTTCACTTCCGGTGAGAGAGTGGAAGAGTCTGTTTGGATCTAAAGGAGTTCTGTTGTTGGACGGGGCCGGCGCGACATGTCATCAGAAAACATAGCTAATGGAAAGCATCCTCCCTGAAGTGTGGAGCAGTGCCATGAGAGGTCAACGAGTGTGCGTCCCACCGCAGTATGACCGTACCGCGTGACCCATGTGCCGCCTCCAGAGTACGGGAGGCAGAAGCGGCATCGCAGGTCCTCTTGAAGACCGTTGTAGCACTAATTCTACATTTTGGTACTAGGGCATTTTAACTTCGTTGTTCCTGCCAGATACAAAGAGAAGATCCTGTGTTATTCAGTGCCCTCGTTACCTTTTTTGTGGGTTGTGGTGCTTGTCACTTCGCTGCCCCGCCGGTGCACACGACTGGGCACCCCACCTCGTGTGCCATCTGCAGGGCCTCTGCCCTCTGATCACTGGTTTCGGTTTCTGGGGTGGCAACATAAACAGTTGCTCCCAAAGGACTAGCCTGAACACTTAGGTGAATATCCCCTGCACCAGCATTCCACGGAAATTCTTTCCTAGCTCTCCCACGTCACCGAGCACGGCTCTGCTCGCGACACCGTATGACGTCATCGGAGCCATAAGAGGACCTCGTCGGCGTGCTGACGTCAGTTCCACCCATTTTTTTCGTGCCACCGAGGCAAACAGGGGACCGAGACATTTTCACATGTATACATAGTATAATAAATATATATAGATTCACTGAAAAAACCATAGGTTTCAGGCACGTTATAGTTAGAAATTAGCATTTAAGAAACCTTAGAAATTCACTGAAAAAACCAGAGGTTTCAGGGGCGTTATAGTTATTTGGACATTTCACTCGTACAAAACCATAGAAATTCCCCCGTTATAGTTAGTTCAGCTAACTATAACTCGCGCGCCCACAATGCACTGCTGATATATACACACACATTTCCAGTGTTATTGACGTGTGTGTGTGTGTATATATATATATATACAAACACACACACATATATCCATCCCTTATATATAAAAAAAACCTCTGCATAGTCCTAAAACCATTACTACCTGAATACACTAAACATCCTTAAGCCCTAAAAACACTTTTCTAACCGAAGGTGCTACCCTTCCCTCAACACTAAAAACTCTTTACTATACCTATATATATACACACACAAACACACACACACATATATATATACACACATGAAAGCATATACAGATAAAATTGAGGCCTTAAAAACAATTAAAAGTAACTTCACTTAACTGAGAAGTAAGTTACTGGAATCCTACCCTCGATATAAAGACTCCATCTGCTCGCTAGCTGCTGCTAGTGTGCTACAATGTAACACACGGCACATGAAGCGGCATAGTGACATCAGGAGGAGTCACTGACAGTGCCCAATGGCTTGCTACTAAGGAGACAGTGCGAGTCTGAGTTTGTTAGACTAACTTTAATAGATGGGTGTTTGTCAGGTCTTTCCTACAGCCCGCATCGAGTGTGGGCTGAGGCGGCATTTCAAGTTACTGATAGCTGCTGCCTGCAGAGTATGTGGGCAACCAAGGCAGCGCAGCTGCGAGAAGGCCGCTCTCACCACTGCGGCAGTATGGATGACCCTTAAGCTCAGGACTGTGACATCACCCCCACAGCTTACAGCCATCAGGAGCCTGCTGACAACCTGTGAGGTAGCCGCTATTAACGTGGCAGTATGATCCCGCGGACCGCCAACTGACTCGGACCCGACACCACCACCAGCCGGGCTGCATGAGTGTGAACCACGGCATCCTGGGCCACAAGAGTGGAGGTTCTGCAGCCCAGCCAGAGAGCACTGTCTTGAGCCACAGTGGGGCAGTTGTTGTGTGCCAGCACTGTAGAATGTGCGGCAGTGGTGTTGGTTGTGCCACAGGACAGTTTCAATTTCCTCCAGTCATAGCGGGCCGGCCACGGGGGCCTGTCTGAGTGTTGTCGCTGCACCGGCTCGCAGAGAAGTAAGTGCCTGAACTCGGTATCATCTGGTGCACTGACTTTATAATGCTATGAAATTTGCTTTTTTGCTGGCGCGCGGTCATGAATGAGATCACAGAAGATGATGATTGAGCTCATTCATGGCCGCGCACCAGCATACTGAGAACTGCAGTCACGCAGTCTGTCTCCTCACAGCTAAACTCACTAGTGAGTTGGCTCACTTAGTAGTCTAACTCGTTTTGGGTGGGGGTAGACCTAGAGCACTGCCTCAATTTGCTCGCGTAAAAGTGTCACTCATAGTTGTTGAAATGTCACTCATAATTGAACGTAAATTATGAAAATGTCACATAGCAATCGGAAACCTTGGCAGTTTTGCTTCAGCTATAAGCTCTCATGAGCTTTAAGCCGAATACACAAAGTTATGAAATGCATTTCTCTGCACCACCAGGAGCTCAAGCAGAGATTTCAAAACAATTGTGTGTTCAGATCTCTTGAGGTTTGGGCAGAGCTGATCCTCTGCTTTTAAATGATTGCTGCTTTGGGGCATCCGCATAGACACTGCTGCATTTTAGGACAGCACCAATTCCCTTGTGATCGCCAGGCAATGACTGGTTCTGAGCAGTAGTATGCTACGAAGCATAATCAATTGGATGTTAGCATTTTTGATGATTGTGTCATTTTGGTGATTGAACAAAGAATCAGAGTGAAATACAACCTTCAGATTTTCAAACTTTCTGCGAGGGGTTTGAAGCCTTGGTGAATCCCTGTAGCCAGCAGAAGGTCACCAGCCAAATACTCCCCTGGCTCTTGCCAGTCAAATTAATCAGATGAAATACTCTGAATATGGCTTCTGTCAGTTCTTAGTCCCTGGTGGTATTCAAAAAAAGACCAGCACAAGACACTAGCTAGGAGTCCCTGTCCTGAGAAGCAGTAATGACTGTGTGTGCTGTTGCATCATGTACCCTATGCATGGCATAAACAAGATTCAAGATTGACTGTAACCCCGAGTTTCCTTCGTTCTGAAATTCTGCTTCTGTCTGGATGCTAGGACCTTAACCAGATCCAATGCTATTTAGATTTTCTGAATTATAATGTTTTGAAGAAGGGCAGACGCTCATAATGCATTCATAACTTGAGTCAGAAAGTCCTGAATGTTAGTGGCAATTCAACAACATATTCCGTGCATATACGTAGAATTGGGTCAGCTTTGCGCATAGTCTGTCTGAGGACTCAGAAAAGCTAGAAGTTCTCTTAACTGAACTCTCAAACTTTCATGCACCCACCACAGAATTTTACATGAACATTTGTAGACCAACAGTGTGGCTGTGTTGGTGTCAGTGTCGCCCCAACCCATTTTTGCCTAGAAAACAACCGAGACATTGTGAATCTTTATGGCCTTAATTTCTTGGATATAATTACAGCTGAAGAAAGTATTAACAATACCTATCAAGACGTGTCTCCAATTAACTGACTTTCCAACCCACTGCATAACAGTATCTCTTGTTACGTCCCACAAAATTATCAATTTTTACCTTAAAATAGTTGAGGGAAACCCAGTACCATTATTGTATCTCATTATCTTTGCATTGGCCCCCACAGAATCACCCCAAGGTTACAATAAGTATCCACTGCCACTCTGAAATCTTTGTTTGAGACTCATCCAAACACTGATAATGTGGGTGGATTGGTCACTGTAGGATGGCCCAATTATATAAAATCAATTTACAGCTTCCAGAAGGAATCAACTAGGAACTTTCCCCTACTGATTCTCTTTGAACACTCTTGAAAAATCTTACCTCTCTTTAACCCTTCTGTCAGTCACTGCCAATATGTGCAGAATCCCTTGGGAAGTAACTGTTCCATTGATCTGCTGGCATTATGGTGCATGCTGCAATAGATCAGTAGTAAATGGTTCAGTTAGGGAGCAGGAAGAGAACAGAAAGGTATATTATAGGGGTGCTGCCTGCCAGAAGGTCTGATGCTAAAGCAATCATTACAGGACACAACCATTATCCTCAGCCCTCTTTGACTACGGTACAGATAATCTGCCTGATGAAGCAAAAATACATATTGACAAAACATTACCACAGGGAATAGCGGAACTCTTGGCCATCAAATCTGAAATGCAAAGTATCACCATACATATTGCAGTTTGATGGCAAGTTGCTAGTCTCTATAAATGTTACCTCACTGAGGCAGTACCCAAGGATTGTGAGTACATGCAAGTCTCTAGAAAGGTCTCATTTATATAAAGAACACACCTTTAGCAAAATCAAAATCTGACAGGATTCTGCTGTTATGATAAGCACTCCAGTAAGACATCTCTTTTCAAACATCCCTCCAGTGCTTCTCTGAATGAGATGGATGTATGCTCTTGCTCTGACCAATATTAATAATCTACCCACAAAGCAATTCTGGTTATGACAAGACCTCACAAGCAGCTCCTTTTTCTCCTGTCTTCTCTCAGTGCACCAAGAGTGTTCATGAAGTGTATGACAGTGTTGTTCACAAACCTCAGATAACTGGGAAGTCAGGTGTACCTCTAACTGAATAACTGGTTGTTGAACCCCTACGCAAAGTCTGGCCTACAGAGAATTGTAGATATTAATTGATGTGGTTCCGACTCTGGACCTGTATGTTCAATAGAAGCAATGGGTACGTCTTGATACATCCAATTTATCTGGATTCATTCCAGCCTGCACTGTATTATGTTTTTCTTCTAGAGTGAATGTATCACTCTATCTTGTTAACGTTGGAACTTTTTTATACAGGGATGTTTCTTCCTACAAGACTTCTTTTACAGTCTATTGACTCACAGACAACAGGGCCTACCGTAGATTCAAGGGAAAGTATCTGACATTGTACACAGTTTCAGTAGCTGTAGGAACGTCCTCTCAATTAAATCTCAGTATTCACTGGTTGATGAGACCTCACAATTTCTGGTTTGTGATTGTTTGTTTCTGTTGTAGAGAATGCTGCATTCCCAATTAACCATAAATGTATTTGGTACATCACTTCAAGTTTACATGTAGCTATCATTCAAACATCTAATTTCTAGGCCTCATTTCACATTTGAGAAAATGAGTGTGAGAAACGTTTTAAAATGTCTTTCTAATGGCCATAGATTCCATGGATTCTTCCAGATTCACCACAGTAGTCAAGTGATACATCTGCCAGACCTTCTCAGCTTGCCACTTACAAGTAATAGCAGATTGAAACCCTGAAAGCCAACACAGACAGACACACAGACAGACATGCATGCATACACACACACACAAACACACACGCACACCTGCCCCCCCCCCCCCCAGACATTAGAGAGTTGAACGGGCTATTGAGGTACAGATATGCATTCCAGGCCATGTATCGTATTACTGTGCCCACGTTGCTTAGCCTCTCTAACAGGGTGGCACCAAGATCCTTTGGTTTTCCTACGACTACTTGAGTAAATCCAAGGAAATCAATTGAAAGGGTTGTAAAATGCAACCTGGCTAACTGGCACTTACCTGCTGTATTAATCATTTAGTGAGACAACTGGAAAGGGCAATTGAGCTCCAATAATAAACACGGCAGCAGAACGCTAAGAATAATGGTGACTGAATGATCGATTACCTGCAAACCTACCAGTTATGCTTAACAACTCTAAAAATATTTTCGTAACCATTAAAAGGGTGCCCAGTCAAGCCTTGGCGAGCATGAAATACAAAGAGTTTTACTAACATAAAGACACCAAAAGCTCTGACATTCATGGTTGCATTTCACAGCCTGCCCTTCTACTTTGGCCTTTCAGATCCGTATTTCTTCAAATACAACATTAAGGCATTTTAAACAAGATATTTTTGTCCGATCTCTGAGTCATTATCAAATACTGAACAAGTCTGGCACAACAAATTATGCTATTTCAGGACTTGCAATTAGATATTTTGTTTCCGAAGCAGTGAAGCCAGTGTTGTAAAACAGACTAAGGGCATGATTCAGAGCTTGGCAGATGGAGCGCTGTACATTGGGATGGCAGAGGACATCACCTCCACCATCCCAACAGCACTACACATGCCAAATGTAAGGATGGCAGCCTGCCCAGCGGTCATCTCTGTACACTGAAAGGAACTACTGCCACAGCGGATCCTTTCAATATGTTAAATGTTTGGTGGATTACTGCTGTCGGTTTTGACAGCCAACCACAAAACTTTCTACATGTTTTTGTGTTTTCAGAAACAAACTGACAAAGTAGGAGTTTGTTTCTGGAAAAACAAACAAACGATTGACCCCCACACCATGGACTTTTTCTGCCAGGGTGTGTGGGTCATTATTGTTTTTTTCTTGTCCTTCACTGCAAAGTTTTTCCTGGTGGTGATAGACAGGAAAATAAGGCATCACACCATCCACCCCATGTACGGCAGATGGTTTAACACCTTTCCTCCATTGGCTCCTACTACACTGAGCTGTTGGAAGAAGTATTCCGTCAACGGGGCCAATGGGAGGCAGGGTCATCGTATGGATTACTCCGGTCACCAAGTGATTTTGGAGGACCGATCGTTTGATGGGCAACATAGTGTCACGTTGCAACAGAGTACCCTGTTTGCCAAAAACTAAACGATGCTCTAAGATGTTTCAAGTTGAGACCTAGTGGTAGACTTTATCTTATTGTTAAAATTATGGGTGGGCAAAGTTTTGAAGCTACTCACACTATGTGAAGATGATTAAATGATCACCAACTTTGTGAATTTCTTGTAATTGATCAATTTAAAAAGAAATGAATAAAAAAGATACTTTTTGGTGGTGCAATTAGCAGCAAACCCTACTTTTAGTTCTATATTTTCCTAGCACAAATGTTTTGGAAAAGTCTACCACAAAATGTTTTTTCAGCAAAAGTATCCTTTTTAGGTGAGAAAGCTTTCATACTGTGGATTAGTGACAACTGTCCTAAAGAATTATGCAAATTAAGGCATTCAGAAATATGCTCTGGTGGAGGCCAGAGGGGTGCCTGTTGAAGAGACTTTGCCTGTCAATCTGGTACTGTTATTCTTGCACTGTCCCATCATGCATATGGGGCTCCGAATAATACAATGTTTTAAAAAAATAATCACTTAGAGAAAGAAAGCCTTTCCCAGGGCCTATGGGAATACCAGCCAGATGGCAAGTGCCCACCTGCTCTCCCCTGCTCACACTCCAGCGCACACATACATGTCCAATAATATTTTCTTGCTGCACAAATTAAAAATCATACATGCTGATTTATTAGCCAATTATAAACCAAGATGGTAATTTGGTTGCTTTGAAAAAATAAATGTCTTCACTGAGCAAGATAGTATGATAGTAGAGCAGTTGCGCGGTTTCATTGCGTAAATGGATGACTGAGCTAAGAAGGCTGGTTTCTTTTTCTTTTGTGCTGCTTAGCTGAAATAAAAACTGCCAAGTCTGTATCGCAAGAATAATGCACAGCATGTAATACAACTCCATGGCATAGTACACATCAGAATACACACCAGTGTGCACAACCCCTTCGTTCCTCCCGCCCATATATACCATTTACAAAATATAGATTTTGGTTTGTCTGTTAGAACCCCAAGTTGCAATATTACAAAATAAAAATACAAAAGGACGCATCTTGAATATTTAAAGTGTCTTTCGTTTACATATTTAGTTCAACGCGTAAACCAATATGTATATACATATATCTATATATGTACATATACTTCATCAAACAAGAAGAGCACAGAAGACTTTTTGATTCAATAAATATGTTTGCAGAGCCATGATTCCCATGTCTTTGACAACCATATGCGAACTGCGGTCCTCACATCAATGTAGTGCCAGTGATGGCCTTCCCATACAAGCAGAAGGTAGAAAGCATTGTGCTGCTGATTGTTCCTCCAATAATGGCCGCATTAATCTTCGGTGACTATGAACGGCTTCTGTGTGGTGTAGAAGTGAGTGCCAATTTCAATAGAGGATAACCTGCTTATACGCCAAATTTGATGGCATTGATGGACTTCATGTGGCTGTTTGTCCAGTACACATACCTTTTCCTCTGCAAAGAAAAGCTTCCTATAGAGTCAATAGACATCTTCTTGTGCCTCCCAGAGCAGTGAGAACTTTCGTTTCATCCCACATTGTGTGTCAACTTCTCCTAAGGTACCTCTTTGGTCAGTGTGGCAGTCGTTCAGGATACAGCCGGCTGCAACTATCGCGCTTGTCCTCTACTGATGCTTCGCCTGCACAACAAGAGTGAGACTGCAGGAGCGGTGTCGTGGAATAAGGAGTGAACCAGAGCTCTCTCGTGTTCTAGGTCCGCTGCTTGCAAGTGATGTACCAGGGATCCGCGATACCTTTGGTGCGCGTGCCTCTCCATAGCAAGTCTGCGGCTACTGCTAACTGATGGGCGGCCCTTCATTTAGAAAGTAGGTTGTCATTTCCCCTTTCCCTTTGACCTTCACAACACCGCGACATTCAAGGTGATAGTTGTTGGATGCTAATACCTGGTGGAGATCTGCTGTCACCTAGAATTAAGGAAATACAAGGAAGAGTTAAATAAAATAACAAGGAAACAATAAACGTAGAGAAAGGTCAGGATCTGAAGGCTTGTCTGTCCATTATGGTTTCTCAAAGTACGGCACATTTATTATGCTGAAATTATTTCGATGTGTCTGTAAATCCATATGTTCTGGGATTTGACATAATTAGTGTGATTACCACTACACGGCATGAATAGAAAATACCCAGCAGAGCAGCGTTCATACCAGACAGAAACATTCTATGAGATGCAGGCCACCAAGAAGCCTCTCCTCAGTTCTGCATCTGACCAGAGGGCAATTGTTGGGAAATTGACATGTACAATTCTTAGGTATCCAATAAAATTAAGCAAAAAGTAGTTTTTTGTTATAGTTTTACTGCATGCTCAATAAAATGTCTATAGATTAATGTTGCCAGTTAGTTGGCATACAAGGTTGAATTTTTCTCAGATTTTGCCTTTTTTGCCAAAGTTGGAAGCCAAAATGCAGCAAATGTTAAGGAATTATTATTTTTCAAAAATAAACGGGCCAATCTTCTTAGAGTTTGTTGTACTGAAGATGTGTCATGAATAATCACTGAATAATGACTTAATTTTACCAAGATGGATGTATTTGCCGTACAGTTGTATTACAAAACCTGCAAAAGGGGACACATTAGACAGTTACATTCTTCTGTAAGCCAGTCCCAAAATGTATGCAACACATTTTCCAAAGAAATATTGCATTTTGTAAGGTCACTGTGCCACATATCAAACAAAATAATTCATCACTGCCAGCTTAAACCCCAAACCTCTACAAAGCTACAACGTGCTTGACATCTTACAACAAATAAATCAATCGAACTTCAGCTGTGCATTCCACTGGCATCTGTCTCTAATAGCATTTCTGCCGAACACTGTTATGTTATGTTATGTTAGCTGGGTATTTGTAAAGCGCACAGCTACTCAGTTGAGTGTCCCAGCGCTGACGACATCTAGGCGAGGCTGACGGAAGACGCTGCTCCAAAGGAAACCTATTGCTGAAATAGCCAGGTTTTCAGAGCCTTTCTAAAAGTAAAAAGATCCTGCATCTGTCTGAGGCCCAAAGGTAGGCTGTTCCACAGTTTGGCTGCATACACCTGGAAGGAGCAGCCTCCTGTTCGAGCGCGGGTGAACTTGGGGATGATAGCCTGCTGCAAAGAGGATGACCTCAGAGTACGGCTAGGATAGTAGAACTGTACTCTTTTCCTGATATAAGAGGCACCTGTACCGTGAAGAGCTTTAAAGGCTAGAACGCCCGTTTTAAAACTGATTCGCTTACGGATCGGCAGCCAGTGCAGAGCTTTCAGATGGGGCGACATCCGTGTTCTGGGGCCGAGCATAAGGATCGCCCTGGCCGCAGCATTCTGAGCCACCTGAAGACGAGAGAGTAAATATTCAGGTAGTCCCGTGTACAAAACGTTCACATAGTCCAGCCTAGATACTATCAAAGCCTGGACTACAGTTTTCCTGTGACTGACTGGGAGAAGGGGCAGAAACTGCTTGAGCATTTTGAGCATGCCGAAGCATGCCCCTGCTACAGTTTGAACCTGATTTTTCATGGACAGGTTGTCATCCATTTTGACCCCTAGATTTTTTACTATCTTGACCGGGGATGTAGGAGAGGACATATCGGCCGGCCACCAGTCACGCCACACCTCGCAAGGGGAGGAACCAAAAAAAATGATCTCTGATTTCTCAGTGTTACACTTCAGTTGGTTCCTTTGTAGCCAGGAAAACACCTCCAATAGACAGGTGTTAATCAAGTCCCCTCTAAAGACATCGTCTTTGTCGCAGGTAAAGAGCAACTGAGTATCGTCCGCATATGACACTATTTTTGCTCCGTGGGTCTCTGCCAAAAAAGCTAAGGGCGTCATATAAAGATTAAAAAGTGTCGGACTTAAGATCGAGCCCTGTGGGACCCCCACCTGCATATGGGGGATGGGTGCAGCAAAAGGTGGAGACCAAACCGCTTGCTGACGGTTTTGTAAGAAAGAAGTGAACCATTGGAGTACCGTGCCCCCGAAGCCGCACTCCTGGAGTCTCTGCAGGAGTCGGTCATGGGGCACGGTATCAAAAGCCGCCGATAGATCCAATAGTATCAATACGGCCTTACCGCCTTTATCCGAGGTTTCTTTAATAACCTCGGAAACTTCCAGAAGTGCCGTTTCCGTGCTCAAACCGGCCCTAAAGCCAGACTGACTTTGATGGAGCACGGAATTAGTTTCGACATAGGCGGAGGTGACAAAATGCACATATTGTATCAACTAGGTTAGCAGAAATATAACAAGTCTGTAAGCAAAAACCAGAAAAAAATGCAGAACGTTTATAAAATGCTGCACTTCCAATTGACTGTCCTCAATGAATGTGGTGTCCATTTTAAGATTGGTATTTTTTTGACAAATAAATAATGCGACTTACTTGTCAATCAATCCACAGTGTAAGTAAGTCACTGGAGGACACTAACATTACAAGGGCATGTTTTTTTTGTTTACTACCACAAAGCAGAGTTCTTAAACACATTTCTAAATCAGAGCTGGATATATCACAGGAAAAAGCATAAGTTATTTTTTTAAAGTTGTGATGTTTTACACTCAGTGGCGGCTGCCAGCTATGGGGTTGGGGGGAGCGAGCAAACCTCAGAGTGTAGAGAGGGAGGGGTAGAAGTAGAGGGCAGGAGGAAAAGAAAAAAGAAAAAAAATCACTTACCTCGTTCACATGTCATCGCTTTTCTCCATCTTCTCCACTCCAGCATGGGCCCAGCCAACCCCCTTAATCAATCCTGGCACTGCTCTCATGCTATGAGAGCAGCACCAGGATTGGATGGAGCGGACTGGCTGGACGGTCCTTCTGGCCCTGTAGGCCTGTGCTTGGTCTCAACCCAGTTGTCTAAGACAGCTAGGTGGAGAGCTTCAAAGTGCACATGTCACTTTGGCTGGCGCAATAGAGCCGGCCAAAGTGACATGCGCACTTTGGAGCATCAAGCCAGCCACTGCTCCTGTCCTCTGCTGCTCTCCATGTCTCTGGGCTCGGGCTGCTGCAGTGCGGTGAGTGCGCACATCGGTAAAATAAAATGGCAATGAAATCTTTTCATTGCCATTTTATTTTTTCTGTCAGGCTCACAGCGGGCGGGGGGAAATGCTTCCCCGCCATGTGAAGGAACCGCCGCTGTTTGCACTTTCAAGGGGTGAAAATGAACATTTTCTGTGATTTCCGTTGCCTTCAATTAAAGTGTTTTTGATCCAGAAGAGCTTCAATATAAGCATACCTCTGAGATTTAGAAATATCTGGCTTGAGAAAAGATAATTTTTATATACACCCATAATTCCAAACACAGGGCCATATGTAAAAACCAGAGAATGGGACCGTCTTGAATGTCTGGGAATAAATTGGTCACCCATCAACGTCTCCTTTTCATACGAGATTTAGCAAACAATGGGCCAGATGTTCTACAATACTGGTCTTAAAAAGCGATCGCAAATTGTGACCAGTCTTTTTGTGACCAGCATAAAATTTGGTGAACCGACCAATGTACTTATCGTTTTGTTCGTAGAATTACAAAACAAGTGGGTCGCAGTTCAACCTACCTCAAAATTCAAGAGGTAGGTCAGAAATTGAGACCCACACCAAATGGATACAATCACAAGGAAGGTGGAATGCAAGGGACTGCAGACTACCATGCCTGGGATGTGTTTCAATAAAGTAACTTTTTATTTTAAATGTTTTAAATGTAGCCAGTTTTCTTCAAAAGGCTGCTTTATTTAAAAAAAGTTTTTCCTTAAAACTTTCACTAAGTGTTGGTAGTGCCCTCCCACCAATTTCCCCCCCCCGATCACTGTCCAAACTCTTTCCCCACTAAACGTTTACAAAAATTCACAAAGGAGAAGGAGTCCAAAGGAGAGTCTTTACACTTTGCAAATATGTTACTACCCCAACTTGGGAGTCAGTAAATTATCAATGGTTTGAGACCACTAAAACAGTTGCAAGCCGTTGATACATTGAATATTGATTCCAAATGGAGAATTGGCATCCAGTCACACTCCCTTTTTATGAGTCAGTAAAGTTATACTGACTCCTAGAAAGAAATTTGTACGAGGGAAAATCATATATTGCAGTCACAAATTCCAATTCTGAGTATTTGTGACCAAAAAATAGGTTTGTACACCTAGACAAAAGTTCCTTAACTATTAAAGTCATCAAGTTTGTCCGATTCACCACTCCCTATTTCTGGAGGTGAACTCTGATTGGAAGCAGGAGCATTGGGTTTTCTCAACTGCAGGTCTCTGAAGTAGGGTTTTCACCACTTACTTTAAGCATCAAGCACCAGTAAATATAGTTTGCATGCATGCACAGTATACCTACCGAAAACGCAAATGGGTACAACAGACTTGCCTGGATCATATTCTTGGGTGAAGGTTGAAAGATACTGCCAGACCAACAAGAATGATTCAGCAGGATTTTTCTTTGGCACACTAATCTTCATGCACAATTAAGTAAATTAAATTCATGAGAAATAAAGCATGGGTGGGTGCTGTTTTTTTGCTTCCTTCAGGACACATGTGAAAGGAGAAGGCTTTGAGAGAAATGGTATGTTCCATTGAGCTTGATAGGCTGGTGTCAGATCCAGAGTGGAGGGTAAACTTCTGCAAGGCACATTAGAAAAAATTACCTATGTTAACATCTATGCCCCATAATTGTATGCCAACCTGAACTTGATATGCCAGGAGGCAGATTCTTACTTTGTGATATTGGGAATGGGGTTGGATTGGACTTAATGTTGACCTAGATGGCCAAATGTCTTGCCCAGGGGGTTATCTGCATTGGCCAAGAACTTTGCACGAACAATGGAACAGGACAACTTGGTCGATGTGTTGAGACTCAGACACTCGCTGGAAATCAAATACAAATGTTCCCCCTGTGCACAGGATATATTTACCTATAGACTATTGGCTTGCCTCTTGTAATGTGTACCCTTGGGTGTGAAACTATAGACATCTACAGTGCACGCTTCTTGATGATGCCCTGGTGGTGTTGGAACCGGCGATGCCAGCATTGTTTTAGCATGAGCGTCTGTGCACTTTCCCTCAAAAGTCCTGTTCAAAGTGCCCCTTCTTGACATGGTCACCCCCACTTTTTGCATGGTACATGATGTGATTTCGACTGGAAGTGCACTGGGTTCCTGCTAACCAGGTCCCCAGTGGCAGATTTCTTTTCCAAAACTGTACAATTGTTCCCCCAATTGGCAATACTTTTAGCACCCTCTATAAGTCCCTAGTAATTGGTACCTGTGGTACCTAGGGCCTGAGATACTAAGGAGGCTCCCCCAAGGGCTGCAGCATGAATTGTGCCACCCTAAAGGACCCCTCATCAAACTCATGCAGGGCTGCCATCGCAGGCTGCATATTTTGGTGCAGACAAAAGTGAAAACACAACCTGACATACATCCCTGTGTGCCATGACCCCTAACACTGCATGTAGTATTTGTAAGGCAACCCTACAGCAGGCCTTACAGCCCTAAAGCAGGGTGCTTAATATTACATGTGAGGGAATACCTGCATGAGCAAATATGCCCCTGTGCTGGTCAGTTCCATTATAGCCAGTGAAAGTGACCAGGGAAGCCATTTTAGGACATGTGCTGGACTGTGGTGAAAACGAGTTTACCAGCTACATGATGATCTTCACTGAAAATAGGGATGGTTGGTATCAAACATCTCATATTCACAAACCCACCCTGATTCCAGTAGTGGAGTTGTGAATACATGCACCCAGAGGGCACCTTAGAGGTGCCCCCTGGATACCCACCAGCCTCTGGTGTGTTGCTGACTAGTCTCTGCCAGACTGTCGTCAAGACAGATTTCAGACCTCTCAGAGTGGGGGCCTTTGCTCTCAGGAGATCAGAAACGAACCCTGCATGGGAAAAGGGTGTTCACACCCCCTCCCTCAGGATGACTTACTGATTAGCACTTCAAAGAAGCTCCCACCTTTGAAATGCGAATCTGGCTCCCCTCTTAGGAGAGGAGGCTGACCCCCCCTTTGTCCAGAGCCCTTTGGCACCTGGACCCTGGACAGGCAAGAAATTAGCTAGTCTGGTAGGCATGCCCACCCCCCAGGCTAGTACCACCCCTAAGGTGGCCTAACCTGATGTATGACTTTTTCGAAGTGGCCATCTTTGTGTTGGTACACGTAGGAACTCTGGGACAGGGTTCTGCCTACTTCCCACAGGAACTGGTCATATAGGGGGTGTAGTGACCCCAAGGGTCAGTAGCCCATTGGCTTCCACCCTACACTTCCCTAAATTCAGTATTTAGGGTGGCCCCTGGCACCAGGAAATCAAATCCTGCTGGCCTGAAAGATGAAGAAGGACGTGAAGAGTCGCATCCTGCAACAACTGAAGACCCAGCACCTGACCTGGTGCCAACACAGCCAGCCAGCCTGCTGACTTTGACAATTGTGTCAAAAGTCGACTTGTCCTGCAGCTGCTGAGTTTCCAAAGCCTGGGAGACCTGCCAGCATTTCACCCAGGAACCAAGACCTCCCGAGAAGTAGCGGACCTGCTTCCCTGCAACCTGCAGGCAACCAAAGACTCCTGTGAGAAGTACGTGGCCACAGAAACTCAATGCCTGACGACACCACTGCATCCGTCACTCCCAGCCTAAGTGAAAGTGGGCTATTGAAGTCATTGTGGTTCCCAGCCCTCCAGAGACCAAGTTCGCCGTGGATTCACCTCCAGTGAACTCCCCAACGTCGCCTACAGCCTCTGCACGCAGGCCCCCTTCCACCACGACTGCTCCTGGCAAGGAAAACCCGACGCCTAAAGACACCTCTGCACCCGTCGCCCCTGGGCCGTGGAGAAGAGGACCAAAGGTGTCCCTATTCCCCCAAGCATCAAAAGGCCTGAGCCCCCCTGTTGGTTCAGTCTGACTGGCCTCCCAGAGTAACATTGGCCACCTCAGGTTGTTTTGCACCTCTGAACCTGGCCGCCCTAGTGCCACTGGTGGTGTTCTGTTGGTGCTGCCTTGGACCTTGCCCACCACTCACCTTAACTCCTGGATACTGGTCCTGTAATTTGCTGTACAGTACTTGAATGCCGCATTAACTTTTCCTCCCATAGAATAACATTGCAGCTTCTAAAAATTGCACTAAGTCTCGACTTTTGGAACTGAAAAGAATTCCTATTTAAAAACTTACTTACCTGAACGAATTGCTTCTTGTGCGTAAACATATATAAAGATTTGTGTTATTATTATAAATTGGTGTGGATCTCTTTTGAGTCGTGTGTCTCATTTATTGACCAGTGTGTGGATTTTCAGATGTCTTGCACTCCTCTCTAATAAGCCTAAGACTGCTCGACCAAACTACCCTTTGGAAAGAGCACCATGGCATTGCAGTAGCAAGCCCCCTGTCCATTCATAAGGGAACCCCTGAACTCTTTACACAATATATCTTATTTTGATATATCATATAGAGAGCCAGCTTCCTACAAATGCAGTATTCTGGCAAAGATCCGTAAGGAAAGCCTTGAATATTTCTGGACAAACCAGTGATCAGCTGCCGAGGATGGGGTATTGTCGGAGGCCAATATCTAGGGGTTCTGTATATCTAAGCCATCGGGAACTCTCAACTTGAACCAAGATACACTCACAAGATTAGAAGGTGGAAGCGGCAAGTTTTAACATCTCCACCAGTCAACCACAGATTAGTGTTCTAGTGAATAAACGTGCTACAGTCTGTGAGTTTTAGGGACATATGTGGACAGGGAAGTTACGTTTTTCAGTAAATATACAATTGCTAGAAACCATGTGGAAGAAGTGGGCCCTAGGCGGATGTTAGGCAGGATGTTGCTCTTCCATGGAGTACAGGTGACATAACTGTCATTCAAACTCTGACACGTCCAAATTATATGACTCCCTTGGCACACTCCCCTGTTTTAGAGACTACTATGAGCAACTGTTCATCTCTCAGATGCGCTATTTGAAGCCTAAATGATGGATTATTTAAGATAAATTAACCTTTTTGTGGATTCAGAACACATATAGACAGATACTAAAGCAAGCCCAGTAGAAGAAGTTGTAGGAGGAATTAAGGACATGCTAAAAGAGAAGGCGCCGGGGCAGAAGGCCTTATGGTAGCCTTTAATAAGGAGTACTTCGACACTGACAATATTAGAGGATACACATACTTGTGGACAGCTCTTACCAATCCCTTGTGAAGCAGTAATCGTTGCACTATTGGAACCAGGTAAGCAAGAATTTCTATGTGTCTAATATAGGCCTTTGCCACTGCTCAACACCGATATCAAAATCCTGGCCAAAAGTATTGCTGACCGTCTCCTCTCATATATGTCTAAGTTGGTGGTAAGTGATCAGGCAGAATCTGCCTGAGGTAGATCAAATATGCATAACGTATGTATATTCTTTGCACTGGTTGATCAACTTTACCCTGAGGTCAAAGTTGCTGCAGTCTTTTTAGAGACAGAAAGTATGTTTCATGCACTCAAAAGGGTGTGCATAAGGGCCCAGATAAAGAGGATGGGTGTGGATGATGTACTTCTGGATATCTCTTCTTTATTCAAACCTCACGGCTCAAGGCAGGATCAATGCAATAATTCAGTATTGCAGGTTGCACACATCAGGGATGTCCATTAGGGCCAGTCTTATATGCATGGGCAACAGAACCACTTGCCTGTGTAGTATGGGTAAACCATTTGTATAGGGTAGTAGATTTCAGAGGACGCGTAATATGATCTCCTTCAATGCGCATGATATTCTGTTAAACGTGTGCAACACCATGGATTATAGACCTCCCTCTCCCAGCATGAAATACTTGGCTTTGGTGGGCTGCCAGGTTTTAAAATTAATTGGCATAAGTTCCTTATTTTCTGCGGCAGAAAAAGATGCCCTTCGTTAGGAGGAGATCTGTCAGGTACGCCAGCGACCCATATCTCCACAATGGGCTACCTTGCTTTAACACTTCCGTCAACTTACAGGAAACTAGGACTTACCCCCGTGACCCCACAATCCATTTCCACCGGCGTCGGGCCCTCCTCCCTTGGGGGGGCCTCTTGGCAGAGCATCCATACAGCAGGAGCTCCACCCGCACTCCCCTATACCTAGAGCCATCTACCTTGTAGCAAGCATTACATTTAACCCTGCTCACCACTCCCCCCACTCTGTCCTCCACAGTTCACTCCAAGTTCTGATCAGGCAGGGTCATCATAAGAGAAATGTACATGCACCGCATCTACATGTAAGGCAGTTCGTCACATACATCAGTGCTTTTTCCAACAATTTTATCTAATATGCTTATGATTGTATGTACTGACATTTCTCTTTTCAAATGTAAGGATGCCATGAGTTAAATAAATAAATAAATCCATACTTGTAAAGCACGAACATATCACCCCTTAAGGTCTCAAGGCGCAGGGGGCTGTCGGGGAGATTAAGTGAGCTATTGCCCAGAGTCACATGATGCTGAGCTGCCGCCGTCGATAGAACCGTGACGCCTATGCTCTGCAGTCAGATGCTCTGGCCACTGCGCCATACCCCTTTCTCTGGAAGCTGCTGTGTGTTATTATTGTCTTTAAATGTAAAACCCCAATAAAAAAATCTTCAAAAAAATAAAAATAAATAAGTGCCTTATTTGGCTGCCAACTCAGTGTATAAATTGCCTACTCCTGGATTTCCCCTCTCCAGGACTGAGAACTCAGTCTCACACATGGGCATTAAGTTGCACTGAGATATTTCGGTAGTGGTTAGAGTCAATTAAGTGATAGCAATGGACATACTGCCAGTGTAAATTGAACGATAGAAGAAGCGCCCCCTTTCCCTTACTGGACATTATCATTATGAAAATGAAGACCCTTCCTAGATTTCTCTTTGTCAATAGCCCCATGGATTCTCTTTAACAACTTACGGTCACCGTAGTAAAGGAGGCATGGACGGAAAACAGCCCTGAATGAGTTGGGATATCATTACTGTTCTGTATGAAGCTAGGGTTTCTCCACCCCTAAACATGAACTGTGGTTTTATGCTGTACAGATGATGTACCTTGTGCATTTTGGACGGCCGTTCACCCCCACCTCAGATTTACTTCACCTTGTGGTGGAGAGTGAAAAGACTTCACCTTACCATCTGGTAACAGCAGTGCTACTTTTGCTTGGCACAGTGGCTGGTATTATGGATTCAGTGAAATGCTTGGCTGATGCATTGCAAGACACTGTGCAAAGACAGGGAGAGCAGTACCTCTATTCCCCCAGCATACTATTTGACGATGGCCCCTAGATCCTCCTTATTCAAGAGCCGAAAGTCACACAACAACCTGTAGGACTAGGGGGACGTATCTGGGGGTATCTTCCTAAATAGAACTTTTAAAAGTCTGGAGCAGTTCAGAAGAAAGGAAAGGTTGAGGCGTTCCCTAGATACATTCCTATGAAATAGATTAAGCAATACCTTCAGGGCTTCACTCCCGTGGTTTCAGGAGTTATATCTCCATTTGTAAGCACTGACATAGGTGCTGGAGAAGGCAAATTCACAAAACAATAATACCAGAATATTAAAAAAGTGTGATCAGTCTTGCACGGCTTGAGACTGGGGGAGCTAGGAGGCAGGGGGCGACGAATCTGGGGCAAGAGTTGAGAGGTGCCTCGTGGGCTTTTTGTTATGCACAAATAAGTGGGAAATTCTTCAATTAAATACACAGGCTTTTGCACTTTAAAATCATCCAACAGTTCTATTACACGCCAGCAACACTGCCTGCTGTTGGCCTACTGACAGATGTCACGTGCACAAGATGGTCGCATCCTAAAGTACATAGCGTGAAATTGCCCAGGAGATGAATACTGCATGGAAATATTCACCGAACTACATAAAATGACGAGGAATGTGCTTGACCACTTCCCATTAAATGCATTGCTGGGGTATGTCAAGGGGGTCCGACTTGCTATGAGGTGTTTCGCAGGAATAGGACACTTTACCCCGCACGCCTTTACAACGCGTGCCATTACCCCACATTTTTTACTCCGCAAAATCTTTTACAACGCAGGGCTTTACAACGCAATCCATTACAACGCATTCCCCATTACAACGCAATTTACTATTTTAACTGCACCAGGGCGTTACTTTGGGGAATGCGTTGTAACGGTTTGAGTTGCAAAGCCCTGCATTGTAAAAGATTTTGCGGAGCAAAAAACGCGGGGTAATGGCATGCTTTGTAACGCATAAGTTGTACAGGATGTTTACCGTTTCACAGCTTTGGCGCTCCTATTCGGCCTACGTGTAGGGTGGTACTGTGTTAGAGTCGGAATACCTTTGAAGGCTAGGGACTCAGTCCTCCTCTCGGCTAAGGGAAGGCCATCTGGGTCACTTTGAAGAAATACTTACGTTCAGTCAGAAGGACACAACCATTGAACACCTGACTGCTGGAGGTGTGGTCTCAGGTTATTCTGTCATTTGACACGTCATCGGACCCCCTGGCATGCGATTCCTTGTGAATATGGGGTTTTGCTATTGGTTGGCGCTTTCTTATTATAAAGTCGGTTCGCTGTTCATACTATCTGTGTAGTATTTCACTGGATAGGCATATGTGCTTCCAGTTTTAAGGAGGATTATTTGATTGAGACTATCTTTAACATGAACCTATGTATAGACATTCTTGTAATGTCGCTTGTCTTTTTTCTGTTTTGCAACTGTGTGGTAAACTAATAAAAACTTTTAAAAAGTGCTCTCTACAACAGCATATCGACTGTAAAAGGACTTCTTTCCAGTGTCTAATGATTGTGAATTATAGCGAGAATGCATTTCTACTTGAGGCAAGAGTTTGTTTCCCTAGTCTCATCTTAAGTCGTGCCACTTCAACATAAAAACCTTTCCACAGTTCAAGTAATTTTTTCTAGGTTGACTTTTTTATCCAGCTTCATCAAAATATGCATCCTTGATGGCACTGGAAAGACTACAACTGATTTATTTAAGTACATCATCACCTGTCAGTCTGCACTGACATGTTGCCCAATGGACAGAAGCTTTTAACAGGGTGGAACTGCCTATCCACACTGCTGAACCACCAGTTTAACCCTGAGATCGGTCTTTTATGTGGCAGACCCTGAAAGTCCATCATCGGCAATCTCTGCATCACTTGGATCATTAACCTTGGAAACCGCCAAGAGTGAGAATGCCTATGACAAAATACATGTAAGGTAAACAAACGTTCTAAACATCCTGTCACTCAAGGTTTCAGATTTGCATCCACAGAATGCACAACAAACCTCTGAGCGAATGTGGTAACATTTCTGGCGAATTCATCTCACAAAAAGCTGTGGAAGCAACATCAGAGCAATACATTAAAAAAGCAGATTAAACAAGGGATGAGGTTAGGAAGACAAGGGTGTCAATGGAGATTCCAAGAATCAAGACAGGGATACTATTGTGGTTTGTGGGTATGGCAGAATAAACAGCCAGTGCAGGGATAATATTCTAAAGGGGCAGAGGAGGAAGTGCAGAAGAATGTCGGAAATCAGATATGCTCAAGCTATACTTTTCAGTATGTCATAATTCAAAATGCAAGGATAAGGGCTGTATATGTGGTGCAAAGGAACACATTGGCTGCACCACAAAGAAGCCAGTAGCACTTGTGTTTTTTTCGTTCTTTTGATTCCAAAACGATTCCCAAGGTCTTGGGATGGTTAGGTATAATTGCACTCTTCATAATTTGGAAGCATGAAGGGAGCTGGCTACAACTGGCCAGTTACATTAATTCTGATAGGAAAAGGAAGTTTAAAAAAAAAAATCAAAGAAGAAAGTCTAAATGAGAATTTTTATTTCACAACGAAGAAAATGGATCAAGGCAGAGAAGGGATGAAATGTATTTGTACTTTGGTAACGCCTTTGCTAGCATCCTGCAGAGATCCATCCTCACTTCAGTGCTCTTCACTGAGTTCATGGTAACCTCACAGAGGAGCTTAAATGTGATATGTGTCTCTTTAAGACTATTGGTTGACTGGCATCACAGGAGTAGAAATCAGTGTTTTTAAAAATTTGCAATAGATAAGTGAGCGTGTACAAGGCTTCATGAATCGCGACCTCAAAGTCACCAAACAGTGTGACCCAGATATCAGGAGATATGGGGAGAAAAAGTGAAATTTCGGAGTGTATAAAAATGTACTACCAGCAGAAAAACTTTTTTTTTCTGCTGCAGGTATGAGTACATATGGCTACCTACATTAAAATGCTTACTAATACGAATTGAGAAAATGTGTCCATAGCGCAATGCATCAAGATATGCTGATTAATAATAAAGAAGTGAGAAACAAAGTAGACAATGGACACAAACATCTCCCAGAATCCTTTAAGAACAGATGACTTCCCAAGTTTCATATTGGTAATGGCTTTCTGTATGTCTTTAGTGTTGACTAGGGATTCCAACTGACAAGTTTCCTCATTGAGTAACTAACTATTTTGCTGTAAGAATTCATAAAATCTTATCTATCTACTAATATAGCTTTACTTTAAAGTTTCTTGCAGTATGGAGTAAAGGCAATATTGATTTTTGTTTGTTTGAGGCAGCAGCTACCTCATTTACATTTTTGGAATCACCGACTGGGGTTTTCTGTGGTTCCTCTGACTTCTTGAGCCATCTTGCTCATAGTTTCCCAGCTCTCTCCCCGCTACCAATAAAGCTGAGGCATACTCTGCAAGGCATCATTTGGGGTAGTGTGTCTGCATAAACACAATGGGGCATATTCTCAAGGACTTATCGCCGAGTTAACGGCACTTTATCGCAGCCAAAGAGGCGATAAATTCATCGCACCATTCACAAGCTTGTGCTAACAGCCGATATCACCAGTTTTCCTGCGAAAGCAGTCGCAAAAAACATCGCCACGGATGACACCGGCAACTAACGCTAATGAGATGCAGAGTAGGCATTCCCGTGCAAAAAGCCGCGGAAACACCACTTCGCAACATTCCCAACGACCAGCCAGATCGGCGATAAGAGCACAAAACATGCGATAAGGCGCGTTAGCAGCAGGGATTTAACACCTGCTCCTACCTGGTGTTAAGTCGGACGACAACCTGCACCATAAAAGGGAGCCCAGCACACAGCCACACCAGAAGACCAACAGATGCCATGGAGATACTGATCATGCAGCTCGGAGCCCCAAGAGGGCCACAACACCCACCGCCACCACACCCAAGACCCCCACCCCCCCCAGGAACCCCCCCAGACTACCACACCGGCAGTGGGGTATGTGACGTGCTAGGCCCCTTTGATTGGCAGGGTCACATGTCCTATGACGCCTGTGCTGGATGGGTTTGTTGTGGGTCTGAATGAGCCCTCAGGGAGTGGCTGTGGCATGCTGACGACTAGACCAGTGATCAGCAGATCACTACAGGGACGACCTGGGACATTTAGCGTTGTCATCCCCCCCTGTATGCGTAAGCGGAGTGGACTGGCCTGGCGTATGGCAGGCCAGAATAGGGGTGGGAACAATGAACCTGGGGCTCTGGGCGTGCTCCAGTTCTGGGCTGGACATGGAAGTTACTGATGAGTGTGTCCCTGTTGTAGTGATTACGCCACCTGGACCGCAATCGGCACTGTTGCACCCTGTCACACAAGTTCCACGACATGAGCAACATGGACGTTAGGGGGAATCTCCCACCCTACATTCAACCATACGCACATACGTGAATGATCAAAGGCATGACACATCTGTGCGATTCTGAATGTTTATTTCACATCCAGTGGAGTTTTGCAGCTGGAGCAGTACAGGGCCATGCAAACCCCACTTCACATTATTGGCCCGTGGAGGGCCAGCCAGAGTCCCACAGGGAATGACAAGTACATCGGAAGAGGAAGAGTTCAGTCCGCAGTCTGATCGCTGTGTCATTGGTAACCAAACGGAATATGGCAGTCCATGTCGAGGCCAATGTGAGTGTCGTAGAGTGTATCGGGGGACAGTGGAAGGTGATGATGCAAAGGGCAGAACCAAGCAGAACCAGTCCATATGGAGAAGATGAATGCTACTGCCTCCTCCTTACCAGTAAGGTTGGTTCACCCGCATCTTCGTCTTCTGATGGCACATGTGCCTCACACGTGGGTGGTGGTGGATTGCCTGCTGCACTGTGAGGCACTGAGACAACAGGGGCAAAGATGTGGATGTAGAAGCTGCAGCAGCACCCATCTGAGCAAGGCCTTGAGACAGCAATGCCATGACGATGTGCTGCAGGGCATTGAAGGCCCCAGCCACATCCCGCTGGTGTGCAGCCATGGCAGCCATCCTGTCCGCCGTCATCCGCACCATGGTCTCCATGAGCCCCCGCATCTGTCCCAACTCCCGGCAGACCTCGCTGGAGCCACTCTGACTGGACAGTTGTTCTTGTCTCAGTATCATGACTCCAGCGATGTCAGCCATGGATCGCTGGAGAGCACGGAGCGGACTGTGGGTGTCCGTTAGGGACTGAAAGTGGTCCCTGATGGGAATTAGACACCCATGTATGGCATCAAGTCTGGCTGCCATGCGGTTGAACCCCACCCGCACCTGATCAGCCACCTTCTCCTGGCACTCCAACACACGGCGTTGGAAGGCCATGTGTTGGTCGTGGGGGTCCAGGGAGTCAGCCGTGGTGGTAGGTGCTTCCTGCTGTGTGGTCTGTGCAGTGGGTGGGGTTTCCTCGATGCAGCTGGTCTGCCCTGATCCTGGGCGTGGGGTCCTGAGGGCGTCCATGAGCTGTTGGAGGGCGTCGGGGTCGATGGTGGTGTGGTCCTCTTCGTCATCAGTGAAGAGAGGTTGGGTCTGCTCTGCAGGAGGTGTTGGTTCTCCCTCTGCAATGTGAAGGGTAGATGCAGTTTTACATTGTGTACACATGTATGTTGATGGATTGTACACATTTACATACAAACTGCATGACAATGTACATTGTTACTGTTTGGGAGGAGCTGCCTATTTGATGCGGGACAGTGGACATTCTGACATCATCACGGATGTGTTTGTACTCGTACATTTTCATCCCATGTTTCCCTGCTATGCCAAATGTGATTGGCCAGTTTCTACACACAAGCGGCACCACTTGGGTGCTCTGTTCTGTTGTGAACGTGTTGCAGTTCATACCACATTGTTTTCAATGTTGATGTGCTCTGCATATCATGTGTGTGTGCCGCATTTTGGGTGAGTCACCCCTGCAGCTCTGATGTGGCTGGCCCTTATCCCTTTCAGGCGGTGTGCCTTGACTTCTGTGCTTCTACAGTGCTGAGATGTTGCATACTTGGGTAATTTAGGCTCTTGGTGGGGGTTGGGGCTGTGGGGCATGGTTTGTCCGCAGGTGTGTTGTTGAGGTCAGGGGTTGTTTGTGCAGGTGGATGTGTCAGAGCGTGACCTACTCCTTTACGGATGTGGTCCACACTCAGCCACCTCAGTGTTGTGGCGTGCAACATGTCATGGTATGTTGACTGCAGCCATGCTATTCATCATGCAGTGTCACTTGCATTGTCAGTGTGGCTCACTGACACGCCGCTTTGCTGGGTTCGGCACATGTGCATGGGTTTGTTGTGAGATTAGTGATGTGTGGGGAGGGCCCCCTCTGTGCACGTTGTGGACGGGCGCCCACTTGCTGTTTCTATGTGTGCCGCAGTATGCCAAGGTGATCAGGGGAATGACCCAGAGTCATTGTGGGTGTGCAGTGTGCTATTCTTGATTGTGCATGTGTGCCATTGTGCCCATCTCCACGTCCCCCCAGTCCCTGGTGGTTACTCACCCTGTTGCTGTTGTGTCCGGTAATGTTGAGCAGTATCCGGTCCCCCAACTCCTGCCACCTTCTCCCCACTGATGACTGTGGACACCATTTCCTCCATGTCATCCAGCTCCTCCTGTGGCGCAGGACTCCCACCTCCAGTCTGCAGTGCTGCCTTCTGGTTGTTGGCGAGTTTCTGCTTGGTTTTGCGCTTGACATCATTCCAGCACCTCTTGACCTCTTCTATTGTCCTCCTCAGCACTCCGACTGCATTCACCTTGTCCAGGATGGGCTGCCATGTTGCATTTTTGGTTGCCAATGACACAGTGGAGGTGACGAACAGTTGTTGATGGTGTTCTACCACCTCCGTGATCAGGATCCTGTTTTCCTGCGGACTGAACTTCGTCTTCCTCTTCTTCTTGTCCTTGCTCTTCCCTGTCCCCAGGATGGGACCTCCGTGGGGCTTGTGGGGTTCTGGCCGTCCTCTGTGCTGCTCCGGCTGCCTCCATTGTGACTCGCTGTGGGCCGGTTTTAGTTTTTTGTTTTTTTTCCTGCTTTTATGGTGATTTTTCCCACCTGACGTGTGTGATTTGCAGGCCTGGCGCTGCTTTTCGCTGATTGTCTTATCGCGATTGGGCCCATCGCACCTTTTTCCACGTTCGGCGTTGGATTTTTATCGCCGTCCCGGTGAGTTCATCGCGGTCATTTTCCGCGTTATCAAGACACTATCGCATGTTACCGCCGTGTTGGGAATGCCACGTTAACACAGGGTTATTCTCCCGCGATGGACGGCGATATGTGAACTTGCGTTAACCTATTTTGGCGATGTTTATCGCACGTTCTTGTGAATATGCCCCAATACCAGGAGGACAGTCATGATTTGAAGGCAGCTTCGAGCTGGGTGAAAGAAATGGTGAATGGGTCAGTCCACAATTTATATGTTGGTTTGTTGAAGGATCTAAGCATGCATACACTGAAGAAAACCTGAGTGTAGGACACATTGGAAAATATTCTTGCAAAGAATGGAGAGTTGAATGCATAGAAAGCAATCCAAGCAAAAGTGGTGTATACAGAAATATTAAATTAAATAAAAAAAGGCTGGGATTGAGACCGGGAAAGAAAAGCGCTGCGAACAAATAGGCAAAGTGTGAGGCACTGTGCCGTTCTGTGCTGAGAATAAGGTGGAAGATGGTCAGAGTGCATGCGCGCAGCAGCTGAGCTCTGCTGTCACGTTCCAGCTTTCAGTGGTTTCATACATTAAGTTAGGAAAGTCTGGTTTAGATGCTAGTACCAAAATTAAACCCTTAACTTATGGCATGCATTTCTTAGAAAAAAACATACCTGGATCCGCTCAGGGACACCGGTGCTGTCCATTCGACTGGCTACATTCACTGTGTTCCCCCAGATATCGTACTGAGGCTTTCGAGCCCCTATTACTCCAGCTACGACTGGGCCCATATTAAGTCCTAGCAACAAAATAGCGGAAATTAAAAAAACATATTAATTGAAACCATAAGCTTTTGCAAATAATACCTTTGTATTTTATTAATACCTTTTCAGAATGCAGCCCATAGCCATATATAAGAGCTGCATTTTGCAGTGGCATCAATGCACGCCCTTCCAAAATAGTCCATCACTTACCTAAACAGGAAGCACAGGTACATTTTAAATATAACTTAAAATTAGTGTTAACCTATTTTTAAGTGTGCTGAGGAGCTCCGGCACTAGGAGATAAAGCAACGTTCTTAACAACATGCAACCCAGTCAATGTTGTTAAGATGTCATTAAAAATATGAAGAACATTGTTATGGTGTTTGCATTTGCTACTGTATTTCATCAATTTCCCACACTAAGGCAAATTTTTCGAGACGTCTATTCTTTATCATCATCGAATTCAAATATTTCATTTCATATCTCCATACCATTTAAAAAAAACTACTGTGCTTTGTTCAGGATAATGGGCTTAATTATCAGTTCATTCATTTATGTGCAATATTTAATAATCCGCCCCTACTGAGACTATGCCTTGGTTTGAGAATAAGCTGTAATGCAGTGAGAAGTTGAACTTCAAAAATAAGAAAACAAACTTCTGTATTCTTCTGCGGGTCAGGAGGTTGGACTAGGAGCACAGTCATCCACTCCTGCAGAGTCTTTGAAATATGAAAACACCGAGTGCCTCTTTCCAAAGAAAGTATGAAATGTGAGAATGCTGGGAACAGAATTGACATCTACATTTAAATCCTTAGGGTAGGACATTCCCTCTCGCATGTCTCTAAAGAAAGGGCCTTTCCCATCCTTATGATATGCCAGAAGTTTTAATAAAAGTAGTGGTTTTGTTTAGAATTTTTTTTCTAATTATTTTTTAGCTGTTCAAGGTAGGTCCTAGAGAGCCATATCTATGTCAGATTTTCCCTGACAATGTATATGGGTTCCATTTATTTTTATTTTTGCTATTTTTGTATTATAGTGGTTTTATCCAAAGCTATGTACACAAGGGGCAGTGCAATTGAATGAAGATGCAAAAAAGCCAAACAAGCCAAGGCTAGGATGTAGAAGGGGTTGAAAGTAGATAATTTTTTAACAAAGGTTTAAATGATGACAAAGTAGAAGAAATCTTACAATCTATAGAATCTAATTCTAGAGCAAAGAAGCCAGTAACATGGATGAGTGAAAAGGGAAAGACGCTCAGGGAGGTCAGAGTGTGGATAGCAAACATGCTGAAGTAGAGGTAAGAGGACGGGTGGAAAAGTACGGCGAGATCAGAAAAGATGAAGGAAGGAAAGAAAATGCTAGCATTTAAAAACAATGCATAGAAAACTAAATGTGCATTGTAAAGAGAAGGGCAACCACTGTAATTATTGCAAGTAGGGGGCGGAAGAAGAGTGTGAAGGAAGAGAGAATAGAAGCAGAATGTAGGCATTGTGTATGTACTGCAGAGTAGTCGGGAGCTATTTAGGTAGACTCGTAAACAAAGAACAATATTTGAATCAGGAAAGGACAAGGGTTTAAAGCAGTAGTTTCAGCCATGAAAAAGGAATAAAAGGTTACATTTGGGGCATAAACGTTCAGTAGGCCTTGTACAAGGACATATGGAGATATATGGAGGGGAGTCTCTATGTCTGCTGTAAACCCTCGAACTTGAAAGGGAACCTTTGGGGCCACCCTGATACTCACCCCCCGGGCACAGGTGGAATATGTGGCAGAGAGCAGCTGTCTCTCCATTTCTTATGGATCTTTTGGACCTCAGAGTCCGACAAATATGTCTCCTGCAACATTGCTACATGTATATGATGTCTACGGAGATAGGTCTGCACCCTGTATTGCTTCAAAAATGAGTTGAGCCCTCAAACATTCCATGTTAGAAATGTAAATGGACCCATCCCCCTGCCTCATATCCCCCACGGCTCCTCCACCCAGAATCCCTGAAGCTCCTGCTGCCAAGAACTTAGAACAGTGATAAACAGAAACTCCCATCCACCGGGTAAACACATCGAAAACAATACATGCCTTCCCAATCATCTGCAACACCCTCAACCCTTGCATTAAAAAATAACAATCTGTTCACATCTATCAACTATTTCCACCCAACAAAGGGGAACATCAAAGCAAAAGAATAGAAGAGACCTATAATAATCACTATAGCCACTCACCCACTCACTAACTACAAATCGCTTCTCACTCAATCAGTGCAATATTTAGCACAGGGGGGGAAGAGCATTGGTACTGACCACACTTGGCAGAGCCCAGCACCAAGTCACCACCCCTAACCTGCATCACTCTCAGTCAACACTCACCACCACACATCAAACAGTCACCACATCCCCACACTAACAGTCACTACAGCATTCAAAATATAGTCTCCCATGTACTGCGCCACTCGCAACAACTGTAAATAAAGGAGATGGAAAAAGAGAGAAAAAAAGTGCCATGCCTGTATCACAGATACCCATCACAGGCATACTCTCCCTAGCCCAATATCAAAATCATGAAAAAATCCATACCATGCAATACACATACCCCTTCACAAGCAACACCCTGCAGCGACAGCCATGCCGGCCCCACTTCACCCCGGCATCCATTAACAGACTTCTCGCCAGTCCCCCTGCACTTCACGATTCATCAGATTGAGGTGTCTCTTCCACATCAATGACACTATTGTCAGTTAGAGGCACTTACTGCCTCCACAAGTGCCCATGCCGCTTTCCTTTCACATCGTTATTGTGACGGGTCCATGGGGTACAGCCACCTCCCCTCACTGTCCAACTCTGGCTGGTCCAAGTCTAGAGAGCCATCCTGGCGGACCACCTCATGTTGGGAAGAGCGAGAGGCACGCCCACCCTTCCACCCTCACTTTCCTGTCCTTCGTAGGCCACTGGACCCAAAAGGCACTCTCCCGCCACCTTCGAGTCAAAGTTTGTCCATCTCCCCACACCGCAAGGCAATCCCAAGCTGCTTCAGGAGTTGTGAAGAAATGGGCACGGTCACCATGAAGTACCTTCAATTTGGCTGGGTATAGGAGCTTGCACTGAAGTTGGGACTTCAGTACATGACTCAATTTTAGCTTCACACCCCCAAAAGATGTTCTCATCTGCTGCAGTAGAAGGGTGTAATCAAGGAATATACGGATGGCATAATTCTGGAAAGTGGGGTCCCCATCACATCAGGCAGCTTTAAGAATATTGTCTCTCTCGCTCTCTATAGTTGAGGATTTTCGCAATAAGAGTACGGGGTGGTGCCCCCGTCGGGGGCAGTGGCACAAGGGCACAGTGTACCCTCTCTACAACAAAAAGGGGAGACAGGTCCACCATAGGAAAAGCAACTTTAATCCATCTCTCTAAGAAAGGTTTGGGTGACCTATCCTCCACTCCCTCCGGAAATCCTACAAAGCGGAGATTACACCTCCTGGAGCGGCCCTCCTCATCCTCCGCACTGCACTCCAGGGCCGCTGTTTTGGCTGATAATTCGGTCGGCCATTTTCAAGGTGGAGACTCGCCCTGCAATTCTATTACATTTTGTTCCATGGCAAGGGATCTCTCAGCCACCACACGGAGATCAACCCTTAGGAGTCTGACATCTAGTGAGAGAGCGTCTATTTTGACCTGTACTGCGGCATTTGATGATTCTATGGCAGCAAGTATGGTGTCGTGAATCACATCTGAGCAGGCAAGAGCTCGGTGCCAGACGCATCAACGATGCTCAGTTTGGGACAGTTGGAGTGGGAGGGAAGTGTCCACTCTGCCAGAGCAGGTACACCATCTGGGAGCGAGAGGGGGGCAGGGAGGCAGTCCGTTATCCAGGTTCGAGCAGCCCCAGCAACTTCAGGAACTATCTGCCTGAATATGGCCTCCAGGACCCCAATACATGGTGGTGTCCCCCAGCGAGAAGGTATGATGGTGCCAGAAAGATGAGCAATTAGACATCGATCAAATAGGCTGCAGGTAGGGTCACCAGGGAGGAAACAGAGCAACTTACCATCAGGATGACAGTTCCAGAGGAAAGGGGGCAGCATGTACCTTCCAGTGAGCAAAGATATCATCCAGCGAAGGTAGCTGAATGTCCCCTCTGTCCCACACCATGGAACAGAGGGTAGGACCATGAGCCAGGGCCAGCCGCCAAAGACCTTCATTTATAGTGGACAGTCAGGCAATCCAAAAACAGTTAGTGAGGGGGGGTCTGCTCAGGGGGGTCCAGCCTAGCCCACTGCAGGCCCGCACGGCCCCACCAGCCGGCACCGCAGCCCCAGGGGATCTCACAGACCTCTACCAGATGATCAAGTAATTCACGGGGCCATCAGGGTGCCCCCATCCGGAGAACCTCTAAACCCGGGAACAGGCAGTGGGTCAAATTGCAGGCCCCTAGGAAGCCTCCAAGGGTGGCAACTGCATAGTCTTATCAAGTCAGTGCACCCAGCTCAGGGCCAGTCCATCCGGGGAATTTGCTTCCCCAAGAGTCTTTGAGCCAGCGGTGACACCCTCAGCATGGACCCGCCTCCACTGACGAGAGGGGTGGGCTTCGGTGCTCCCCCGTCACCAGGTGACCACACCTGTCCGCAGGCTGCAGACGTGGTACAGTGAGCTCCTCTGTGTGCCGCTGGAGCAGCGCCCCACACTCAGTTTTGCCCCCACGTCTCCTGGCCCATCCGATGAAGGCGCTAAAACGTTCCACCAACCACAGACGGTTGGGTGCAGGCCGTGGCCACCCCCTGGGCACCGCAGGCAGCACACAGCATGATGCAAGGACCCAGAGCCTGGCAGAAGAAGAACAGCGTCAGAGCCATGCTCCGGTCAGGTGGGCCGCCAATGACTTTGTCACCCCTGGCGGCAATCCAGGCCCAGCAATCTGGGCAGGGGGAACAGCTCTCTTCAAACGTTGCAGTCCTGGCCCACCTTTGTCAAAGTTTGTGCCCCGACCGGTCCCTGCAGCAAGCAGGGATGATCAGTCAGGAGTCGCCGCAGGTGCACCACAGCAGTGGCGGGCAGAGGCAAGAGGCCCACACAATCCAGCACGGCACCCCCTGGAGTTCCCCAGGTATGTCAGCAGCAGGGGATCTCTGTCTGGGCCAGTAGATGCGGGATAGGCAGGATTAACGAAGGATTTTGCATGGGCTGGCCACCCAGCTCCTTAATGCACACCTAGTGCAGCTGCCATCTTGGCCATGCTTCCCCAGGGTGCAATGTATTTAAAAAGTAGGACATGCCCTTTTTAGTTTTACATGTCCTGGTAGTGAAAAACCTCTTAAATTCATTTTTCACTCCTGCAAGGCCCATCTCTCCCCTAGGATAAGATTGAAGCTGTGTTATTACCTTTTATGTGTCATTTCCAAATGGGAAGCGATAACTGGTTCATGTTTAGTGCCTCTGGAATCCTAATTTAAAATCCTAATTTATTGAGAAGTCAGATTTTAAATTAGAATTCTGAAAAAGCGACTTTTAGAAAGTTGGCATTTTCATGCCTTTGCCATTTTGTGCCTGCAGCCTGTCTCTGGTCTCATGGCTGGGTGTAGTTGACAATTGGGCTGTGTATAATCATCGTAGACAGCCACATGGAATGGGAGCTTAGGTGTGCCTGGATGAGCCATCACTGTCAGGATGGGCAGGAGAAGGTGGGCCCACCTCACTCACACCTGAATTGGCTGTGTCCTTTCTCCACACAAAATGTTAGCTAGAAACTTTGAAAATCAATATCTCTGGTTCTACTAATTGGATCTTTGATACCTATCTTAGTTAGCCCTCTGTTCCGCCTATGCTTGCTACGCTCACTATCGGCTCCCGGCACCGCCCTGCATCAGCACATGACGCTGCTTGATTGTACGCGGAAAATGATAGGAACGCCGAGACGAGTCGCGACGCATCGGACCATTACCTTTGTGAGCATCGGAGAGCCCTCGCAGTAAACGGACCACAGCCACAGTCACAGCCGAGTCGGGGTCCGGCCCCCTGGGGCCCCGACGGCCCTTAGTGCGGAGTTCGTGCTTGGACTCCCCGGGCCCCAAGGTGGCGAAAAACAGGCACGGGCACAGGTCCAGCGGAACGCAGGGTGGCACCTGGAAGAGCAGTGGAGCAAGCAACATAAGGCCGTGGAACAGAGGGAAGTAAAGGGAAGGCGGGCAGTGGCGGATGGACTGGCAGTAAAATAAGGGAAATAGCCAGGTTTGGAGAAAGAACCCAGGCCAAAAAAAAAGGGCCCCTGGAAGTGTTCTGTTTAAGAGCCAAAGAAAAATCAAGGGAGCAGCAGGGCGGATACCCACAATAAAGGAAAAAGTGAAAAGAACTTATAAGGGGATGGCACTGGGGAAAGCAAAAGCACAGAAAGGCTTAAAAACCTCTAAAAAAAGCTGATAACAACGAATTAGGGGCAGAGGATATGGACACAAACCAGAAAGAGAAAGGAAAAGTAAAAGGCACCCAAGGAGTCACAACTAGACGCAAAAAGACAGCACAGAGGAATAACCAACCCTGGAGCATAACCCCGCAGAAAACCAAGCCAGGGGGGGGGCAAAACGAGGATCCTCAGTTTCAAAATCAATTAAAGACTTTGTGGGAAAACACTTCAAAGGAAAAGAATTGAGAGAAAAAGAGCAGAGTGCTGGCGAGAATTAGCTAACACCTGACAACCTGGCATCCCTGGTGTCAGTCTCCCCAAATCAAACCCATTTTAATATCTCTGGGATAATCCTGGACCCAAGGCTGTCCTCATCACCCAGACTCTTTCCCCCTTCTATCGACCAAGAACCAGGGGAAGAGGATGAAGAGACAGACATAAGTGGTGAGGCGCAGAGCAAAGGGCATAAAAATCACACAAAGGAACATTCGGATGAGAAGGAAAGAGTGGAAACTTCGCAGGACATGGGAAATGACATTTCGGGACCATCTATGCATAGTCTGAAGGTCACTGGGTCCTCAAGTGCCTCAATGCTAGATGTAATGTTAATCCAACAAAAAACATTGCAAGGCCTGTTAGAGGTATCAGTGATGAACAATGAAATTTTACAAACCCAAAGGGAACAGTTTAAAACCATGGTAGGGGAGTTGAAACAAATTAAAGACCTCATGCCCACCATAGTTAGGCCAGTTGGCGGGGATCAACAAGAGGGGGTAGCGACCCGGCAGGATGGTGTGATGAGGGATACCCCAATACAGAAGGAGAAGCATAGTGTATATATATCTCGTTACCCAATGATCATAAAGAAACAGGGGGGAAAGGAGGAGCTTTAAGCAGCATATTCCACGCCCTAGGAGGTGGAAGAATATTCCTAGAAAAGGCCAATCCTCAAGGAAGCAGGGGAGATGGAAGGAAGTAGTAGAAAAAGAGCATAAGACCTTAATAAAGAATGTGATATCAGCCCCGAATAAGAAAAATACCCCAGAAAAAGTTATATCTATCAGTAACTCAGAAGAAGGGGAGAGGAGAAAAAAAGGCATAGGAAAATCTAGGAGTAGAAAAAATAGGACTAGAAAAAATACGGGGGAAAAAGAAGTGGGCGATAAGGAAAGGAGGACGGAGAAGAGTTCACAAGGAGAAATTAGAAGCCTTAGAGGCCAAATGGGGAAAGGCAAGGAATCAGAACTTCTGTTAAGAAGGGAGGATGATTTAAAGGAGGGCTCATATGATTTAGCAGCAAACTGTAGACAGGACTTGTGGATATTCTTTGAGCCGATTGGTCAGGGCAAAGGAGGGAAAAGAGTGAGGAAATTAAACCCATTGAACCGCTCACAACTGCTTTTCTCCCTATCTAAATGTGCAAGCTTATGGAATATCGGCACAGAGGACCTTAGAGAAGTAGGGTTTACAGTAAACAGTAAAGGGAACGAAGTAACAAAGGTTCTACTTTACTCAGGGCTAGTAAAGTCTGCATTAGGAAAAGCAGAACACAAGCTGCATAAGGACGGTATCAGACTAGTAAAAAGGGTAGAAATGCTGGAGCAGAATAAGCATGGGAAGCCATTCCTTAGAAACCATGCAGGGCTGGGTTTAAGGCAGGTAAGGTTGATCGATACCTGCTGGGATAATAAGGAAGAACTAGAAATTACCATAAGATGCAAGGAAAAAGAGCGAGGTGAAGAAGATATACTAGCTGGAAATAAATATAGAGCCCTAGCATCACCAGTATATGAGGAAGACGGGTGCTTAAGTGAGATCGATTAGAAGTTAGGGTCGTCGCACAGCCTGGCCATATTATCCTGGAACATAAATGGATACAATAGAATACTGAATCAGGAAAGCTTCAAAGATGTTATTGCGAGCAACGAGGTTGTGTGTCTGCAGGAGACCTGGCTGTGCGACAAACCCCTAGCAATCGAAGGGTTTGTCCAACAGACGAAAGTAGCGAGTAAGAAACAATTTGGTAGACCATCAGGAGGGCAAATGATGTTGATCTCTACAAAAATTGCCAGAAAGGTAGAACTTTTGGAAATAAAATGCAAATGGGCAATAGGATGTAGAGTGTTGTTGTTGAACCCCGTCCCGCGATATGAAGGTATAGTTATTGTCAATGTGTATATACAGAAGGGGAAAGAGAATGAATATAAGGCAGAATTGGAAAAACTAAAAGAAGATATGTTTACTTTAACCGATAATTACAAGAAAGATGTACTATTTGTGCTGGGTGACTTCAATCACAAATTGGATCCCTGAGGGATTGATCCATGGTGTAAGGATTTGCTGAGTTCCTACAATATAAAGGATGCCATATTTCCGAGGGGGGACATGTCTGTACAAGATATGGCTCTAGGACAGATTTTGGGCTCTATGGGCCTAGTATGCGTGAATGGTAGAATGGACGCAGATCGACCGGCAAAGCGTACTTTCAAGATAGGCCAGCAACCCTGCCCAATTGATTATGTGTTTATACATGCTTGGAACTTTGAATTAATTAAGCACTTTGAGGTGGTAAGAGTGGAAGGTAGTGACCACTATCCCCTGAAGACCGAAATATATGGAGATAGGAAAAACAAAGAGATATAGTTCTTCAGGTACATGTGGACTACCCTAGGCGGCTCACAACCCGTATATCGGAGGAATACATCGAAAAATTAACTGCAGTATGGCAGACCCATTCGCTAGAAAATATTACGAATGATAATGCCTGGTATGAAAATACAATCACACAACTGGTGGAATGCCGAAGGGTTAAAATCAAAGCTAGTAAAACTGGGGATGGTAGGAAAAACAGAACCCAAAGCAAAGTGAGGACATGGTTTGATGAAGAATGTCGCAAGGTAAAAGCAAGTATTAGACAAACGGAAAGAAGACTTAGGGTAAAGTATAATGTAGAATCGTTCCATAACCTCCAGAAATTAAGGTTAAAATATAAAATGATTATAAGGAATAAAAAACAAACCTACAAAGAGAGTTGCTGGGCAAAATTGTTAGCTGCAATAGAATCTAAGGATTTGAAAGGCTTTTGGAAATTGGTCCAAGAAAGCTCAGGCAAGACAACAGGGTCCTTGCATTGCGCAGTACTAGAAGACGATTGGGTGAGATACCTGGGGGAAATCTATGGAAAGTGGCCAGTATTAGAGAGACTGAGACCAATATCATGGCCTGGAGTGAGGGAGGAATTTAAGGAACACTTTACCCCCAGAAATATAAAAAAAATGATATCTAACCTAACCCTGACCCGGGTCGCGGGCCCAGATAATCTCCCTGCAGTGATTATAAAAAATAGGCCAGAGTGTTGGACAGAGTTCTTTTCAAAAATGTTCTTGGGGATACTTAATACAGGTATTATACCAGAAAACTGGAGAGGAGCAATCATAAGACCCATCCACAAAAAAGGAGACACAAAAGCCCCGAAGAACTACAGATTAATAAATCTTCTAGACATAGGAGAAAAGCATTTGCCAAAATAATCTTGGAAAGACTTAAGGACTGGGCAGAAGTAAATCAGGTTGTGCCCCCGGATCAGGGGGGGTTTAAAGAGGGGCACTCAACCGTCGACCACTGTTTTGCGCTCTGGTCCATTGCGCGGAAGTCTATTGAGCAGAGAGGGAGTCTGTTCTGCTGCTTCGTGGACTTCCACGCAGCATTTGATCTAGTGGACCGTGAGACGCTGTGGGAGACGTTGATTGAATATAACATCCCAAGAGATCTGCTAAGGCTAATACAAGTACTACACGCCAACAATTGGGTGCAGATAATTTTGGACATAGAGGGGAGCCTATCACAGAAAATACAAATTGGAAATGGGTTGAGACAGGGGTGCGTATTGTTCCCCTTACTTTTTTCCTCATTTATTGCAGACTTACCTTCAGTCTTAGGCAATGAAAGGGGGGCTAGTCCAAAGCTAGATGGAAAACATATTCCATGTTTACTATATGCGAACGATCTTGTAATAATTGACCAAACAGAGATCGGCCTGCAAAGAAAGATGAACAGGTTCAACGAATACTGTGGTCTTAAAAACTCGTAGTCAACATGGATAAGACAAAGATTTTAAGTTTTAGTAGAAGGAAAATTAGGTTTAACTGGTTTTTAGGCTCCACGAAGTTGGAAAAGGTAGAAGAATATAGGTACCTGGGGATGTGGTTTGAGAAAAGTCTGAACTGGCATACCCATCTCAATCCATTAAAAGGGAGGACATCAGCCTCGGTTAGTGGACTAAAAAAATTCAATGGAGTCTATGGTGAAAAGTCGGATAGACCGGTTTTAAAAGCTTACTCCGCCATGGTACCACCACAATTCTTATATGGAGCTGAACTGCTATACCTGAGTGGTAAAAACGGATGAGATGACGAGGAGGGAAAAACCCTGAAAAACGTATTATTATTACCTATGTCCTCAATGGTCCAGGTAGTGAGACTAGAAATAGGAATCACCTCATGGGGTATAACGGCTTGTATGGCCCTATTAAGATTTTGGCAGCGCCTGGGAACAGGCGAAAAATACAAAATCTCGCAATGGTGTAGAAACGAGATATTGAAGAGCGAGTTAACGTGGGCAAAAGGGATAAGAGAGAGACCATTATTAAAGCTTGTAGAATGATGCGGCTCAAGCTGTGCCCCCTGACTTTACAAATTGAGGTTGACAAGAGGGAACTTAGGGCCCTGGGAAAAGAAATCTCTCGAGCCCAGGACCAAGATTACCTCTTGGGGAAAAAATCTGTACTTTTTATGGCTACCTCGTGGCAAAATGAACAACACTTCCCCTATATCGACAGGTTACCCTGTCGTTGGTTAAGAAGAGAATTACTAAGGCTAAGAATTGGTGTTAACCCTTGCTATGCTAACAACGGGGTAAAAAGAACAATGATCGATAGTAAGGGGAATTGTGCCTGTACCCTGGGAACAGCGTGTGATACTTTACATATATTATTGGATTGTCAGAAGGTTTTAGATATACGGAAAGAGATCTTACGCCCAATTTTTAAAAAGTATAGTATTAACAATAGGGTACAAGCAGTAGATCTTTTAACATAAATGAGTAGTTTAGATACAGCTTGTGCTATGTGGAAGTTCATTCAAAAAGTTAAAGAAATCCTTAATTGTGAATAGAACAGAAATGTTTGTTTTACCATATAATATGGTGTACGTTTTACGGATCGATGGAAGGACAAATGATTTTATTATATGAATTTTATGATGTTTTAATTTAAGAACTGTGATTTTAGGAGTTGTATTTATATAGATTTTTAAAGTTTAAGGACTATCTAGTCCAAATAAACTGTGATTTGAACTGAACTGGATCTTTGTTGTTTTGGTCTTGGTTTATTTATTACAGTAAGCCCCATTTTTCTAACTTGGTGTGGGATCTTTTTTTGTGGTGTTTTCACAGTTTTACTGTTTGAAGTGTTGCACAAATACTTACACATTGCCTCTAAATTAAGCCTGACTGCTCTGTGCCAAGCTACCAGGGGGTTGAGCATAGGTTAATTTGGGGTTTGCTTGTGCCTTACCCTGACTAGGATTGTGGTTGCTGCTTGACCCTTAGAAATGGGCTTAAGGTTCTTGCCAGCCTCTGAGGATCCAGCAGAACTGATGAATCTCCTCTGCTGTGCCGCGCAACCCCGAGCAGAACCGACGCAGCTCTACTGCTGTGTGGATCGGACCTTTGGAACTGCCACTGCGTGTTGCACCTTCAGTGCAGGCCCTCGCAACTCTTGTTGACGGCCGCCTCAATGACAATGCCGAACTCCACATCGCAGCCTCGCAGCTCTTTGGAACTGACGCATCACTCCGACTACACGCAGTACCCTCGACACCGGATGAGGGGTCCTGGTAAGATTTATAAACTATGAGGCTGAGGGTGTTGTTTTAACTATGCCTAAGGCTTTTGTCATTTTACAGCTCGGCATGGATGGCACTGTGCTAATCCTATGCTTAAAAACTTTGCTTTAGAAATGGCAAAATACTTTGTCCCTTTTTAGCTTGGCGTGGATGGCACTGCGCTTATCCTATGCTTAAAAACTTAGCTACAAAAAAAGAACAGACACTTGAGGTGAGCAGATTCAGAGTGTCACTGGTGTAGGGTGCTCTATACAGGAGCTGCTCTCAACCTAAACTTGGGAACTACCTAGAGCGTGCTGCCTCTTTTTTGCATAATTTATGCGGCACTCTAAGCCTGGAGTGGTTAAAGGCTTTTGTCATTTTACAGCTAGGAGAGGATGGCACTGTGCTAATCGTATGTATAAAAGCTTATCTAGAAAAAAGACACTTAAGGTGAGCAGATTCAGTGTCACTGGTGTTGTACAGTGCTCTATACAGGACGTGTTCTCCACCTAAACTTGGGAACTACCTAGTGTTCTTTTGAGAGAGATATATATATATATATATATATATATTCACTGAAAAAACCATAGGTTTTAGGGACAGTTATAGTTAGTTGGACATTTCACTCGTACAAAACCCGTGAAATTCCCCCGTTATAGTTAGTTCAGCTAACTATAACTCGCGCCCCTGCAATGCACTGCTGATGACGTCACATATTACATCACTCATGACATGGTCAGTGACATCACTGATGACATCACTGATGACATCTCAAATGACATCACTGATGACATCACTGATGACATCAAGCAGTGACTGTGTTTCTGTAAAGTTTAAATATGTTTAATATATAGGCAAAGGCGTATTGAAGAATGACTGGGTGTATAAGTGTCTCAATGGATGATTGAGTAGGTGCGTGACTGACTCTACAAGTGAGTGATTAAACGTATCTTACTGAATGCATGGGTTACTGACTTAACTGTGTGAATGTCTGTATCCGTTTGTCTGTTGGTGTGTAAGTGGATGCATGGATTTGCGAATAGCTACATGAGTGTGTATATGGGTTATTGATTGGTTCTCTGAGTATCTGTATGGGTGCCTGAGTGTTTGTGTGGGTGGGGTGTGTGTGACTCTGTATATAGATGTGTGAGTGGGTGATTCACTGGGTGCATGATTTGAAGAGTGCATCTGTGATGGACTGCTTGGGTGGGTGAGTGTGTGTATGGGTGTGTTAGTGAGTGAATGTATATCTCAGTGGTACATGTGCGAGTAACTACATATGTAAAAGGCAGTATATATGTGTGTTAGAGTATTTAAAAGGCTATAAGTGAGAGTGTGTGATTGTGAGAGTGGCTGTATGGATGCGTGTGTGCTTGTATCAGTTATTGTATAAGAGCGTAAGAATGTGCTAGTATTTGTATGAGTAAGTGAGCTGGTATGTGTATAATTGTATCGGTGAGTAAATGGGTGTGTGATTATTTTTTTGCATGACTGACTAGGTGTGTGAGTACCTCTATGGATAAGTGGCGCTGTGTGAGTGTTTATATAGGTGTATGAGTGCATATGATAGTCCTAGTACTGAGTGACCGTAAGTATGAGTGACTGTACGGGTGAGTGAGTAGATGTGTGTGTGTGTGTGTAGACCTAAGAATCAGTGAGTGTGTATGTAGTTATTGGTGTTGGAGTGTCTATGGTTTTGACAATGGCAGTCTGTAATTTACAGTGGGTGTATCAAAAGTTATATTAGGGTGTGAGAAGATGCATCAAATTATCACATGGATGATGTCATCAGTGATGTCATTTGAGATGTCATCAGTGATGTCACTGACCATGTCATGAGTGATGTAATATGTGACGTCATCAGCAGTGCATTGTGGGGCGAGAGTTATAGTTAGCTGAACTAACTATAACGGGGGAATTTCTATGGTTTTGTACGAGTGAAATGTCCAACTAACTATAACTGTCCCTAAAACCTATGGTTTTTTCAGTGAATTTCAAAGGTTTTTTAAATGCTAATTTCTAACTATAACGTGTCTGAAACCTATGGTTTTTTCAGTGAATTTCAAAGGTTTTATAAATGCTAATTTCTAACTATAACGTGCCTGAAACCTATGGTTTTTTCAGTGAATTTCAAAGGTTTTTTAAATACTAGTTTCTAACTATGCCTACAGAGGTAGGACATGTGAAGAAAGAAGAAAACACGCACAGAACGAAGCAAAAGAAATGCAGAAAGAAGCAACAGAAGTCCACAAAGACGAAGAAAAGTGCAGGAAGAAGCAAAGGATGTGCAGAAAGAACCAACAGAGGAGCAGAAAGAGGCCTTGTTCCAAAATCATCCTGTGCCCACAACCTTTTCCGACGTGTACTGGTGGTAACTGACTCTGAGTAACCAGAGCCAGTGCTATGCTAAAACACACTTAGAATACAGTGAAAACACCTACATACACTAGGGAACACTATGCGTTGGGGTACCCCTGTGATTAGCATGACCTCCTGTGTAAGTCCCTAGTACATAATAGGGCAGCAGGATTAAAACTACCTCTTAAAACGCGCTACAGGGCGCGTTTGCACAGTGGTGAAGGGAGGGGGGGCCTGAGGCGACATGTGTGCAAACGCGCCCTGTGGCACGTTTTAAGTTGCGGGATTAAGGCCCCTTGAATCCTGAGTGTCCCTGGGGCCCAACTAGCCCCCCAGGTACCTACAGTTAGGACCACAGAGCTGAGTTGCAGAGAGGCGTTCCGAGGCCACGCACCTTTTTCACCTCTCTGCAACGCAACTCTGTTGTGCTTACTGAAGGTACCTGGTGGGCTAGTTGGACTCCAGGGACCCTCAGGATTGAAGGGGACTTAATCCCCCAACTTAAAACACGCCACGGGGCCTGTTTGCACACATGTCACCTCAAGCCCCGCCCCTCCCTTCACCACTGTGCAAACGGGCCCCGTGGCGCGTTTTAAGTTGGGGGATTAAGTCCCCTTGAATCATGAGGGTCCCTGGGGTCCAACTAGCCCACCCTGTACCTCCAGTATGCGCCAGGGAGCTGCGTTGCAGAGAGGTGTTCAGAGGCTACGCCCCTTTTTACGCCTCTCTGCAACGCAGCTCTGTGGCGTTTTCTGGACGTACCTGGTGGGCTAGTTGTCCCCCAGGGACTCTCAGGATTGAAGGGGATTTAATTCCCCATCTTAAAACGCGCCACAGGGCCTGTTTGCACACATGTCACCTGAAGCCCCGCCCCCTCCCTTCACCACTGTGCAAACGCGCCCCGTGGCGCCTTTTAAGTTGGGGGATTAAGTCCCCTTGAATCCTGAGGGTCCCTGGAGTCCAACTAGCCCACCATGTACCTCCAAAAAGCGCCACAGAGCTGCGTTGCAGAGAGGTGTAAAAAGGGGCGTGGCCTCTTGTCACCTCTCTGCAACGCAGCTCCCTGGCGCATACTGGAGGTTTCTGGTGGGCTAGTTGGCCCCCAGGGACCCCCAGTATTCAAGGGGAATTACTTCCCCTTCTTACGCCAGGGTGCGCGTTTGCAGACTGCTGCAGGGAGGGGGCGGGGCCTCCGGCACGATGCTGGTCTTTTTTTTTTTCTATGGGAGGGGGGCTGCGTGGCCCCCCTTCCCTCGGCCACTTTTGGCCCCGGGGACCCCATCCCCCGGGGCCTGGGGATTTTTTTTTTTTTAAACGGGAAGGGGGCCGCGTGGCCCCCCTTCCCTGGGCCTCTATTGGCCCCGGGGACCCCATCCCCCGGGGCATGCCCTCTTTTTTTAAATCATAAATATTTGGAGGGGGCTGCGTGGCCCCCTCCTCAGGCCATTTAAGGCCCCGGGGACCCCATCCCCCGGGGCCGGCCTTTACATTTAAAAAAAAAAAAATTTAAACTTTTATTTTTGGGGAGGGGGGCTGCGTGGCCCCCCTCCTGGGCCACTAATGGCCCTGGGGACCCCATCCCCTGGGGCCTGGCCACTCATTGGGGACCGTGGGGGGGTCCCCAATACCCGCACGGTCCCGCCGGCTCCCCGCGTCCTGCGGGAGCCGGCATTGCTTTTCCATAAGGGGAGCTGCTGACATGCAGCTCCCCTTATATATTTATATTATCTTATATATATATATATTATCTACTGGCGGTCGCCAATAATAGTTATAGTTAGGACCTATTTTCCATAGGAAATCCGCAACATTCTATTTGAAATAACTTTGGCACCGGTTGACGAATCTTCGCGAAATTCTTAAAACTCGTGGCCCGCTCCGGTCCGCTCCTATCCTGAAAGTCTCATAGAGATTCGTCAAGTGGGGGCCGAGAAAAAAGGGGGGTCCCAAAACGTGTTTTCCCCATGCAATTTTCCATAGGAACCTTTAGTCGCAGCTACAGCCCGAACTGCTGAACGGAATTACACCAAATTTGGCAAAAAGGTAGCCCTTGGTTCAGAGTCGTGCATTTTGCTTAAATGGTGTAAATCCGTTCAGTAGTTCCTGAGAAAATCAAAAGTAAAATCACATATCTATGGCCGCTTAGGGTCCGCGCACCCTCCCGATCACGAGCTGCATGCTAATTGGCTGTCAAGTGGCTGTCAACACTCCAAATCAGGAAGTGTTGGCAGCCATTTTGTGCCTCGAGGCACAGAAACAAGTGCGCAAAACGCAAAAAGGGGGCAGGGTAGAAACACCCTGACCCCCTAGGTCTGCTCAGGGGGTCCCACAAGGACCCCCTAAGCAGAAAAAAGCATTTTTTTTTTTTTTTTTTTTTAAATCGGCGGGATGCTCTTCCGGATCTTGCCGTGATAAAAAAAAAAAAAATCAAAGCGCGGTCTCCCGCGCTTCGAGGGTATTTTGCCCCCGGGTGGGCCAAGTCCCGGGGGCATGCGGGGGGTGGGTTTATATTTTAGGGGGGCCTCTAAGGCCCCCCAAGCCCCGGGGACCGCCACCCCCCGGGGCTTCAAATAAATAATGCTGGCGGGGGGCACACGGCCCCCCCGCAGCCCCGGGGACCGCCACCCCCCGGGGCTATTTTTTAATAAATAAAAAATTACCTGTGTGGGGGGCTCCAGCCCCCTCACACGCCCCGGGGACCGCCACCTCCCCGGGGCACTAATTAAAGAAATGTGGGGGTCCGTTTCGGACCCCCGAAGCACCGGGGACCACCACCTCCAGCTTGGTAGATGTTGGGAGGGGGAGCGCTGCCCCCCCTCCTGGAGCCTGTGGTGGCCCTGGGGACCGCCACCCCCCAGGGCCGGCTCCTGCAGTGTCCCGGGGTGCCTACCCCCAGGGCACTGCTGTTTGCAATCACAGGACGGAGCCTCGCGGCTCCCGTCCTGTGATTGCAGAACTAGCTTGCTTCATTGAAGCGAGAGCAGGAAACCTGCTCTCGCTTCAATGAAGCAAGCAGATTGCTTTCCATAAGGGAGCTGCATGTCAGCAGCTCCCTTATGGAAAGCAATGCCGGCTCCCGCAGTACGCGGGGAGCCGGCGGGACCGAGCGGGCATTGGGGACCCCCCCACGGTCCCCAACGAGTGGCCAGGCCCCGGGGGATGGGGTCCCCGGGGCCTTAAATGGCCTGAGGAGGGGGGCCACGCAGCCCCCCTCCAAATATATATATATTTTTTTTAAAAGAGGGCATGCCCGGGGGATGGGGTCCCCGGGCCCAATAGAAGCCCAGGGAAGGGGGGCCACGCGGCCCCCTTCCCGTTTAAAAAAAAAATAAATGAAAAAAAAGATAATCCTCAGGCCCCGGGGGATGGGGTCCCCGGGGCCAAAAGGCTCGAGGGAAGGGGGCCATGCAGCCCCCTCCCATAAAAAAAAAAAAGAGAAAAAAAAAAAGAAAAAAAAGACCGGCATCGTGCCGGAGGCCCCGCCCTCCCTGCAGCAGTCTGCAAATGCGCCCTGGCGCGTTGTAAGAAGGGAAGTAATTCCCCTTGAATACTGGGGGTCCTGGGGGCCAACTAGCCCACCAGGAACCTCCAGTATGCGCCAGGAGCTGCGTTGCAGAGAGGTGTACAGAGGCCACGCCCCTTTTACACCTCTCTGCAACGCAGCTCTGTGGCGCTTTGGAGGTACATGGTGGGCTAGTTGGACTCCAGGGACCCTCAGGATTCAAGGGGACTTAATCCCCCAACTTAAAACGCGCCACGGGGCGCGTTTGCACAGTGGTGAAGGGAGGGGGCGGGGCTTGAGATGACATGTGTGCAAACAGGCCCCGTGGCGCATTTTAAGATGGGGAATTAAATCCCCTTCAATCCTGAGGGTCCCTGGAGTCCAACTAGCCCACCAGGTACCTTCAGTAAGCACAACAGAGTTGCGTTGCAGAGAGGTGAAAAAAGGTGCGTGGCCTCGGAACGCCTCTCTGCAACTCAGCTCTGTGGTCCTAACTGTAGGTACCTAGGGGGCTAGTTGGGCCCCAGGGACACTCAGGATTCAAGGGGACTTAATCCTGCAACTTAAAACACGCCACGGGGCCTGTTTGCACACATGTCACCTCAGGCCCCCCCCTCCCTTCACCACTGTGCAAACGCGCCCTGTAGCGCGTTTTAAGAGGTAGTTTTAATCTCCCTGCCCTATTATGTACTAGGGACTTACAGAGGAGGTCATGCTAATCACAGGGGTACCCCAACGCATAGTGTTCCCTAGTGTATGTAGGTGTTTTCACTGTATTCTAAGTGTCTTTTAGCATAGCACTGGCTCAGGTTAGTCAGAGTCAGTTACCACCAGTACACGTCGGAAAAAGTTGTGGGCACAGGATGATTTTGGAACAAGGCCTCTTTCTGCTCCTCTGTTGGTTCTTTCTGCACATCTTTTGCTTCTTCCTGCACTTTTCTTCGTCTTTGTGGACTTCTGTTGCTTCTTTCTGCATTTCTTTTGCTTCTTTCTGTGCGTTTTTTCTTCTTTCTTCACATGTCCTACCTCTGTAGGCATAGTTAGAAATTAGCATTTAAAAAACCTTTGAAATTCACTGAAAAAACCATAGGTTTCAGGCACGTTATAGTTAGAAATTAGCATTTAAAAAGCCTTTCAAATTCACTGAAAAAACCATAGGTTTCAGGCACGTTATAGTTAGAAATTAGCATTTAAAAAACCTTAGAAATTCACTGAAAAAACCATAGGATTTAGGGAAAGTTATAGTTAGTTGGACATTGCAGTCGTACAAAACCCGTGAAATTCCCCCGTTATAGTTAGTTCAGCTAACTATAACTCGCGCCCCCGCAATGCACTGCTGATGACGTCACATATTACATCACTCATCACATGGTCAGTGAGATCACTGATGATATCACTGATGACATCACTGATGACATCATCCATGTGATAATTTAATGCCTCTTCTCACACCCTAATATATTTATTTATTTAGCCATTTATAGAGCGCATGGTTACACCACCGGTGTGTCCCCGCACTGAAATAGACACTCTGAAAGGTTACGGCCATGATCCACGTATCCTAAAGAGTAGCACATATAGTCTGCCGAGCCATATTTATTATGTTTTGGTGAACAACCATGTCTTCAGTTGTCTGCGAAAACTACTTTCACATGGTTCCGTTCTCATTGCCAACTGTAAAGTGTTCCATGTTTTAGCTGCGATATACATAAAGGAGCGCGCTCCCATTCTTGCTCTGAATATTCTCGGTACCTTCACCAGTGCTTTCCCCATAGATCTTAAGCACCGCCCGGGTGTATACGGGGTTAGTAGTGGGTGAAGGTATCTTGGGCTTCTCTTTAATAGAATGCGGTGGCAGAGGCACATTGCCTTAAATACCACTCTCTTTTCCACTGGCAACCAGTGTAGTGTTGTCAAGGCTTTCTTTGTGTTTGCTCTTCTCGGAAGGCTGAGAACCAGGCGTGCTGCCGCATTCTGGACTGTCTGCAGTTTGGATAATCCTGTCTTAGAAGCGCCGAGATATAGTACATTCCCATAGTCTATTTGGGAAGTTATCACCGCATGTACTATGGTTTTCCTGGCGTTAGGTGGTAAAAGATCCAGGACTTTCCTCAGGATTTTCATTGCTCCATAGCATTTGCCCGCAACCTTCTGAATCTGCCCATCAAATGATAGTTCGGAGTCGAGCCAAATCCCGAGGTTTTTCACCTCAGCTTTTGGTGAAGGCCATTGGACCAGTATTTCAGGCCACCACGCTGATGACCATATAGTTGGTGCCTTGCCTACCACCATTACCTCAGTTTTGCTCCCGTTTAGCCTGAGGCAGTGGTTCGACATCCAGTCGGCCACCTCTTCCATGCACTTGGAGAAGCGAATTGCTGCCAGTTCCTTGTCTTGCAATAACATCACAATTAATTGCGTGTCATCAGCGTAGGAAACGATAGACACCTTATGTTTTTCCACTTGCTCCGCTAGTGATCCCACATATAAATTAAATAGGGTGGGGCTCAGGATTGATCCCTGAGGGACCCCTTGAGGCAGGGGGATGCTCTTGGATAAATATGGCTGTTGTGCGACTTGGAAGCTCCGTGTGGAAAGGAACGATGTCATCCAACCCAGAGCATTATGCCTGATGCCACATGCCTCTAATCTTTGTAGGAGGAGCTCGTGTGAAACGGTGTCAAATGCCGCGCTTAGATCCAAAAGGATCAGGGCTGCTGACTGCCCTTCATCAGCGTATTTTCTCAACGTTTCTGTGGCCATAAGTAATGCTGACTCCGTGGAGTGAGCCGCTCGGAAACCTGATTGAGAGGGGTGTAACATCTCGTTCCGGTTGATGTGTTCTACTAATTGTTTATTGGCCACTTTTTCAGCAATTTTGGCCACAAACGGTAACAGTGAGATAGGGCGTAGATTTTCTAATACAGTTTGCTCTATTGATTGTTTCTTTTTTAGTGGACGGACAATTGCTTGCTTTCATTTGGTGGTGACTACCCCACTTTTGATACACCCACTCTAAATTACAGACTGCCATTCTCAAAACCATACACACTTCAATACCAATAACTACATACCCACTCACTGATTCTTAGGTCTACACACACACATCTACTCACTCACCCGTACAGTCACTCATACTTACAGTCACTCAGTACAGGACTATCATATGCACTCATACACCTATATAAGCACTCACACACCGCCACTCATCCATAGAGGTACTCACACACCTAGTCAGCCATGCAAAAAATTAATCACACACCCATTTACTCACCTATACAGTTATACACACACCAGCTCACTTACTCATACAAATACTAGCACATTCTTACGCTGTTATACAATAACTGATACAAGCACACACGCATCCATACAGCCACTCTCACAATCACACACACTCACTTATAGCCATTTACATACTGTAACACACATATATACTGCCTTTTACATATGTAGTTACTCGCACATGTACCACTGAGATATACATTCACTCACTAACACACCCATACACACACTCACCCACCCATACAGTCCATCACAGATGCACTCTTGAAACCATGCACCCAGTGAATCACCCACTCACACATCTATGCACAGAGTCACACACACCCCACCCACACAAACACTCAGGCACCCATACAGATACTCAGACAACCAATCAATAACCCATGTAGACACTCATGTAGCTATTCGCAAACCCATGCAGCCGCTTACACACCAACAGACAGACGGATACAGACATTCACACAGTTTAGTCACTAACCCATGCATTCAATAAGATACGTTTAATCACTCACTTATAGAGTCAGTCACGCACCTACTAAATCATCCATTCAGACACTTATACACCCACTCATTCTTCAATACGCCTTTCCCTATATATATTAAACATATTTAAACTTTACAGAAACACAGTCACTGGATGATGTCATCAGTGATGTCATTTGAGATGTCATCAGTGATGTCACTGACCATGTCATGAGTGATGTCACTGACCATGTCATGAGTGATGTCATATGTGACGTCATCAGCAGTGCATTGCGGGGGCGCGAGTTATAGTTAGCTGAACTAAGTATAACGGGGGAATTTTACGGGTTTTGTACGAGTGCAATGTCCAACTAACTATAACTTTCCCTAAAACCTATGGTTTTTTCAGTGAATATATATATGTATATATATTCAGCTCCAAAGAAAAATTATGTCCAGCACTCACGGGTAAAATATTATCCTGTTTAATGGATGAGTCGTGCACTATTCAACGGACGTGTTTCGGCAAAGCGCCTTTCTCGATGTTAGTGGCCGCCATTCTATTTACTTCTTTTATGTCATTTCATTACGTCATGATAACAACACTAAAAACGGACTAAATATTCTGAGTCAAGCGTCAGCGCCATCTTGTAACATGAAAATTCTTCTTTGTTACATTACATTTTAGATACATACAACTTGTTATTCAAACATTTCTGGTTCACATTTAATACTTTTGAAATTTTTAACTTGATACTTTGAAAATTTATGCATTTCATTGTGCTTTCACGAGTTCTCTGCGGAAAATGCAAGGCCTGTATGAACAGTTGTAAAGTCTCTACCTACAAAGTATCAGGTTTGATGAAACCTAAAGAGATCAAGAAATTTATGAATTGTCTAACAGAGTTTACAGTCTATTGCCTCATATGTCCATGCCAATTGAAATAAGTAGGAAGCATTAGTCACCCGACCAAACAAAGGATCTTGGAACACATGAAGGCGATTAGTAACAAAGATGCCACCTACCCAGTGGTGAGACATTTTGAATCTCATCATCAGAGCAATAGAAATTTGTTGAAATTCTTTTGTCTAGACCTTGTACCCGAATATGAGCGAGGGGGTAATAGAGAATTAAAGCTGAGAACACTGGAATCTAGATATATAATAGACTTACAAACAAAAACCCCTTTGGGTCTAAATGTTAGTGAGGAGTTGGGGGTTCACCTTTAGAACAGAATTAAATTTAAACAAGGTTCAGTTACATTGAATAGAATGGCATGGAATGCCCATCTAGGGTGAGATTTTTAATGCAACCAATGAGTTTAGAACAAATCGAGAAATGGGACCAGGGAAAAAATAACTGGGTAATCCAGAGAACTAAATTAAAGAAATTTTAGAATGTAAACCCATCCAGGGCAAGATAGAAATAAAGTGAGAGCTTCTGCATAGAAAAGTGTGGAATGCTCATCCAGAGTGGTATTTCCAATGTGACTAATGAGTTTAGAACAAACTTAGAAATAGGGCTAAGGAAAATAAATGAATTAATTCAAAGAATTTCCTGAATGGAAGTCCATTTAGGACATAATGGTACATGTAGTATGAGCTCTACAATCGTTCCCATTAGGAGTAACAGAGACGAATAAAGTTGCATGTCTCTAAAATGGAATGTAACAAAGATGAATTTTCATGTTACAAGATGGCGCTGACACTTGACTCAGACTATTTAGTCTGTTTTCTTTGTTGTTATCATGACGTAATGAAATGACATAAAAGAAGTACATAGAATGGCGGCTGCTAACATTGAGAAAGGCGCTTTGCCGAAACGTGTTTGTTAAATAGTGCACGAATCATCCATTAAACATGTAATTCTTCCCAATGAGTGCTGGTCATAATTTTTTTTTCTTTGGAGCTGAATAGTAAGTGCGTATGCCCACGCACGACACAGCACCCGCTCGTGAGTGCTGAAGCAAGGGGGACTTTGGAGCATCAATATATAAATATATATATATATATATATATGTATATTCACTGAAAAAACCATAGGTTTCAGGGGCGTTATATTTAGTTGGACATTTCACTTGTACAAAACCATAGAAATTCCCCCGTTATAGTTAGTTCAGCTAACTATAACTCGCGCGCCGGCAATGCACTGCTGATGACGTCACATATTACATCACTCATGACATGGTCAGTGACATCACTCATGACATCACTGATGACATCTCAAATGACATCACTGATGACATCATCCTTGTGATAGAGTGGCAGACCTCCTCTCACCCTAATATAACCTTTGATACACACACTCAAAAATACAAACTAACATTTTCAAAACAATGGACATACCAATACCAGTTACAACACACCTATTCAGTAATTCCAAGATCTACACACACATCCACTCATTCACCAACAGTCCCTATACAGTCACTCATACATGTACTCACTCATCATATGTACTCATACACCTATACATCCTGTTACACACCACCACTCATCCATAGAGTTACTCACACACATAGTCACACATGCAAACAAAGTATCAAACATCCATTTACTTGCATATACAGTTATACACACACTACCACACTTACTTCTACAGAAACTTACACATACTTACTCTCTTAAACAATCACTTATAGAAACACCTACTTATTTGTACAGGAACTCTTCCAATCTCTCACTCTCACATATACTCACTTATATACACCAATACTCACATATACTAGTTTAAAACATATGTAGTTACTCATAAAGACACTATTGAGACAGTCATTCACTAACACACCCATACACATACTCATCCACCTATACAGTCCTGCACACATGCTGTCTTCAACACATACAAACAGTGAGTCACTCATTCATGCATCTATGCACTAAGTAATACCCCCACCGAACCATACAGACACTCAGACACTCATACTGATACTCAAAAACCAACTAATAACCCATATAGACACTCATGTAGCTACTCACCAACCCATGCACACTTATACACAAAGTGAGAGACTGATACAGATATTTTCATATTTAAACATTACTCACTAACCCATGTATTCACTAAGATACACTTAGTTATACAATCAATTTTACAAAAAAATCATCCATTTAGACACTTATATACCCATTTATTCTTCCATTGACCTTGAGATATACATATATAAAACATATTTAATTTTCAGAAAAACACACATTCACTGGATGATGTCATCAGTGATGTCATTTGAGATGTCATCAGTGATGTCATGAGTGATGTCACTGACCATATCATGAGTGATGTAATATATGACGTCATCAGCAGTGCATTGTGGGCGCGCGAGTTATAGTTAGCTGAACTAACTATAACGGGGGAATTTCTATGGTTTTGTACGAGTGAAATGTCCAAATAACTATAACGCCCCTGAAACCTCTGGTTTTTTCAGTGAATTTCTAAGGTTTCTTAAATGCTAATTTCTAACTATAACGTGCCTGAAACCTATGGTTTTTTCAGTGAATCTATATATATTTATTATACTATGTATACATGTGAAAATGTCTCGGTCCCCTGTTTGCCTCGGTGGCACGGAAAAAATGGGTGGAACTGACGTCAGCACGCCGACGAGGTCCTCTTACGGCTCCGATGACGTCATACGGTGTCGCGAGCGGAGCCGTGCTCGTTGACATGGGAGAGCTAGGAAAGAATTTCCGTGGAATGCTGGTGCAGGGGATATTCTCCTAAGTGTTCAGGCTAGTCCTTTGGGAGCAACTGCTTATGTTGCCACTCCAGAAACCGAAACCAGTGATCCGAGGGCAGAGGCCCTGCAGATGGCACACGAGGTGGGGTGCCCAGTCGTGTGCACCGGCGGGGCAGCGAAGTGACAAGCACCACAACCCACAAAAAAGGTAACGAGGGCACTGAATAACACAGGATCTTCTCTTTGTATCTGGCAGGAACAACGAAGTTAAAATGCCCTAGTACCAAAATGTAGAATTAGTGCTACAACGGTCTTCAAGAGGACCTGCGATGCCGCTTCTGCCTCCCGTACCCTGGAGGCGGCACATGGGTCACGCGGTACGGTCATACTGCGGTGGGATGCACACTCGTTGACCTCTCATGGCACTGCTCCACACTTCAGGGAGGACGCTTTTCATTAGCTATGTTTTCTGATGACATGTCGCGCCGTCCCCGTCCAACAACAGAACTTCTTTAGATCCAAACAGACTCTTCCACTCTCTCACCGGAAGTGAAACCAGGCCACGTGGACACTTTCAGAATACAACAGCCGGGAATGCACTTTTCGGTAAAAAAACACATTCCTTCCTCCTAATTAATCAAATAAACGTCTCACTGAAGAACAGGGGCCAGCTTCGATCGGTAAACAGCCGTTACAACGACTTTTTTACTTTGCGATACCATTACAACGCATGCATTACCACGCATGCGTTGTACATCACGAAGTCATTACTACGCATTTTTAGAACGCATGGTCATTTACCACGCATGCCTTTACAACGAATTTTGTTGTAGAGGTATGTATGGTAAATGACCATGCGTTCTAAAAACATGTAGACGATCCATGTCGTTGTAAGGAAACAGAGGCTGTTCTGTTTCCTCACCACGACGTGCACCGCCCTCAGAGATGACGTGAAGCAGGAACCACGAGGAGAGAGGAACCATGAGGAGTGAGAGGTAAGGGGGATTGGGCATGGGGTGGGGGTTTCTTTTCTAGGGTTTAGGGTAGTGCAGTGGTGTTTGGGTGGTGTAGGGGTCGTGCTGGGGGTAGTGTTTTAGGGTTTAGAGTAGTGCAGTGGTGTTTGGGTAGTGTAGGTGGTCATGCTGGGGGTAGTGTTTTAGGGTTTAGGGTAGTGCAGTAGTGTAGGGGGTCATGCTGGGGGTAGTGTTTTAGGGTTTAGGGTAGTGCAGTGGTGTATGGGTAGTGTAGGGGTCGTGCTGGGGTAGTGTTTTAGGGTTTAGGGTAGTGTAGTGGTGTTTGTGTAGTGTAGGGGGTCATGCTGGGGGTAGTGTTTTATGGTTTAGGGTAGTGCAGTGGTGTTTGGGTAGTGTAGGGGGTCGTGCTGGGGGTAGATTTAGGGTTTAGGGTAGTGCAGTGGTGTTTGGGTAGTGTAGGGAGTCGTGCTGGGGGTAGTGTTTTAGGGTTTAGGGTAGTGCAGTGGTGTTTGGGTAGTGTAGGGGGTCGTGCTGGGGGTAGTGTTTTAGGGTTTAGGGTAGTGCAGTGGTGTTTGTGTAGTGTAGGGGGTAGTGCTGGGGTAGTGTTTTAGGGTTTAGGGCAGTGCAGTGGTGTTTGTGTAGTGAAGGGGGTCATGCTGTGGGTAGTGTTTTAGGGTTTAGGGTAGTGCAGTCGTGTTTGTGTAGTGTAGGGGATCGTGTTTTAGGGTATAGGGTAGTGCAGTGCTGTTTGGATAGTATAGGGGGTCATGCTGGGGTTAGTGTTTTAGGGTAGTGCAGTGGTGTTTGGGTAGTGTAGGGGGTCATGCTGGGGGTAGTGTTTTAGGGTTTAGGGTAGTGCAGTGGTGTTTGTGTAGTGTGGGAGGTCATGCTGGGGGTATATTTAGGGTTTAGTGTAGTGCAGTGGTGTTTGGGTAGTGTAGGGAGTCATGCTGGGGGTAGTGTTTTAGGGTTTAGGATAGTGCAGTGGTGTTTGGGTAGTGTATGGAGTTGTGCTGGTGGTAGTGTTTTAGGGTTTAGGGTAGTGCAGTTATGTTTGGGTAGTGTAGGGTGTCGTGCTGGGGGTAGTGTTTTAGGGTTTAGGGTAGTGCAGTGGTGTTTGGGTAGTGGAGGGGTAGTGTTTTAGGGTTTAGGGTAGTGCGCCCAACCAGCCACAATATCCGTGGACAAAGGGTATCCTGACTCTTTGGAACGCTACGTCAATTGAATAATTTGGGTCAAGGGCCCTACCACGTCCAAGACCTAACAATTCCTTTCTTGGGATCCCTCATATACTTGGAGAAAAAGGTAAATAGTTTCTCATCAATTTCAGGCGTGTGTGCCACCTTCCCCTTCAGTGAGGGCCTGGGGCATTCTCCCCTCATCCTATTCCTGACCTCCCTTTCAAGGGGTTGATGGATTTTCCCCACCACATACTCTGCCACTTTGGCGTCAGGTGTCCACTCTGCCGACCTAGGATGGTAAATTTGGGTAGGCTCGAACATGTCCGAGTGGACCCCGTCCCCAACCGGGGACTGAGAGGAGTGGGACTCTGGATGCCAGGGACGCCCCGAGTCCTTATCCTCATCGGAGGAGAAATCGTCCTCCGATACACCCTCTCCTCTAAGGGAAACCCGCCGTCTGGGTCTACAATAGTGGTGACAGTGTCGCAATTTTCTCCGGGCCCCTCCTCCTCCCGGCAGGGTGCATGTTTTAGCGTTCGCGCACTCTTGAGGAAGGTCTCCGTAAGTTTATCAAATCCTTCCAAGTGTCCCGCGTTATGCTTAACGGCCCTTTTATTCCCCATCTGGGAGCTACTTGGACCCGCCACCACCAGATCTGGGTCACTGAACACCCCAGGGATGCTTTTCGCCAGCTTATCAACCTGATCCCTAAGAGGAGCCAGCGCCCTAGAAATAGCCAGAGAGAGGGCTTGGTCCACTGCTGGAGGGAGAAGTTGGGGGCCATTCCTCCTCCACTTCCTGGTAGTAGGAGTAAAAATGGTCTTTGGAGAAGACATGATAGCAGAGGGTGTGAGCACAGAACAAATGCCCTTAAAATCCTTAAGACAGCCCCTCGCCGGTGCTCCAACAGCTGGGCTTTCCCCGAAGCTGTTATAAGAATAGACTGAGGCGCAATACCAATTACCACCACCAGGTGGCGCTGGTCACTAACGTGGCCGTGTGGGAAAATCACCGCGTAGCGGTGTCAAAATTAGGCGAGGGTTGGTCGGGAATCAAGCGGACACTAAAGGAGTGACCGGATTCCCAAACGCGCGTAAAGACCAGCGGTAGCGCTCGACGGAGCTGCCTCACTCGGACCAGACGCGCCTGACAGGATCTCACCGCGCGCAGAGCACACAGCGGGAGAAACTGCGAGGGGAGAACGCGCTCGGGCAAGAGCCTGCTGCGCAGGGAATACGAAACAATACCAAGGCAATAATGCTAATAACGTGCACAAGAAACCGCTATACAAACAGCAACAACGTCAGATTAAGCCAAGAATGTAAGGAATGCACTTAACTGACGAGCAGTGAAGAAAGAGGAAGCGGAAGGGATGTCACGATATTATATACGATGGACTGTGATATGATTGAACTACAGTTGCCTTGGAGACTACCCCCTAATGGTTCATGGGTTGTGTAGTCTTTTGTTTAATGATTGTTGTGTTACGTGTTCTTTGAACTGCTATGCAAATAAAGTGAGGAAAGATATGCATAATCCTCGCCTCCGTCCTGCCATAGAATTCATTAAACTTTATTTGATCTGATTTAGAAACATAGATCATAAAAGTGTACATAAAAACAGTAAATCCTCTTTCCTAATACAATACAGTGAGAATTAATTAAAACCAGTAGGTAAAAACGGGTGTTACAAAGCCTGGTTCAGAGCAACTTCCGGTTAACAGAATCGTAAAGTTCAATGTTTCGCAAGATCAATCTCATGTACTTCGTGCAAAATACGCAATAAGGGGTCCAAGTAAGATGTAACGCTCCCATACCTGACCAGTTTGCACTATATAAAACTGCAGGAAAAATAAAAATAAAAAGTGTTTTGCACACTTCTGTCATTGGGCTATATGTGGGCTACATCTGGGTGATATTTGTGCTACATTTGGGCTCTTTTTTCTCTGGTGGCCATCTTGGGAGACTTATTTGTTATGAAGTTTCCTAATTTCGTCATTTACTGCAGTCTCCTCAGTAGGAAATGCTTTCAGTTTTTTACTTTGATTCCATCAAGAAGGCATTCAGATGTGTCATACATTTGCCATAAATTCAGAATGTTAGCACTCTAGTTGTTCATTAGATCACTGTAGTAAAGCTACTGCTCACCAGGGAGTTAACTGGAAGTCTACTGCTGGTATTGAAAGTGATTGTTTCAGTCTGCATGTCAGAATTTTCTAATGAAATAGAAGAGGATTTGAGATCTCACTTAAAACATGCCCTAAATTTTCTTTCTGCAGCACTAACCATAATTTCTATGGCAAAATGAACCCTCTCATTTTGTTCCTTTTTAAATTAAATGTTTTAAGTGTTACCAGTTTATTCCAATCAAGATGGCTTCAGGTGTGCCATACTTTTGTCATAAGTAAGACTGTTAGCTCTCTAGTTGTTCTTTAGAACACTCTGGGAAGCTGCAGTAGAACACAAAGGCATCAAGTGACAGGCTGCTCCTGTTGAAATATAACAGGAAGATATTTGAGATCACACTTGAAACATGTCCTAATTTTTCATTCTACAGCACTAACCATAATTTCTATGACAAAATGAACCCCATCATTTTGTTCCTTTTTAAATTAAATGTTTTAAGTGTTACCAGTTTATTCCAATCAAGATGGCTTCAGGTGTGCCATACTTTTGTCATAAGTAAGGCTGTTAGCACTCTAGTTGTTCTTTAGAACACTCTGGGAAGCTGCAGTAGAACACAAAGGAATCATCTGACAGTCTCTGCCCTTGTTGGATGTACATGTTAACCTGAAGTTGCTCTGAACCGGGCTTTGTAACACCCGTTTTTACCTACTGGTTTTAATTAATTCTCACTGTATTGTATTAGGAAAGAGGATTTACTGTTTTTATGTACACTTTTATGATCTATGTTTCTAAATCAGATCAAATAAAGTTTAATGAATTCTATGGCAGGACGGAGGCGAGGATTATGCATATCTTTCCTCACTTTATTTGCATAGCAGTTCAAAGAAAACGTAACACAACAATCATTAAACAAAAGACTACACAACCCATGAACCATTAGGGGGTAGTCTCCAAGGCAACTATAGTCCAATCATATCACAGTCCATCGTATATAATATTGTGACGTCCCTTCCGCTTCCTCTTTCTTCACTGCTCGTCAGTTAAGTGCATTCCTTACATTCTTGGCTTAATCTGACGTTGTTGCTGTTTGTATAGCGGTTTCTTGTGCACGTTATTAGCATTATTGCCTTGGTATTGTTTCATATTGCCTGCGCAGCAAGCTCTTGCCCGAGCGCGTTCTCCCCCTCGCAGTTTCTCCCGCTGTGTGCTCTGCGCGCGGTAGGATTCTGTCAGGCGCGTCTGGTCCGAGCGAGGCAGCTCCGTCGAGCGCTCCCGCTGGTCTGTACGCGCGTTTGGGAATCCGGTCACTCCTTTAGTGTCCGCTTGATTCCCGACCAACCCTCGCCTAATTTTGACACCGCTATGCGGTGATTTCCCCACACGGCCACGTTAGTGACCAGCGCCACCTGGTGGTGGTAATTGGTATTTCGCCTCAGTCTATTCTTATAACCGCTTTGGGGAAAGCCCAGCTGTTGGAGCACCGGCGAGGGGGCTGTCTTAAGGATTTTAAGGGCATTTGTTCTGTGCTCACACCCTCTGCTATCATGTCTTCTCCAGAAGACCATTTTTACTCCTCCTACCAGGAAGTGGAGGAGGAATGGCCCCCCAACTTCTCCCTCCAGCAGTGGAACAAGCCCTCTCTCTGGCTATTTCTAGGGCGCTGGCTCCTCTTAGGGATCAGGTTGATAAGCTGGCGAAAAGCATCCCTGGGGTGTTCAGTGACCCAGATCTGGTGGTGGCGGGTCCAAGTAGCTCCCAGATGGGGAATAAAAGGTCTGTTAAGCATAACGCGGGGCACTTGGAAGGATTTGATAAACTTACGGAGACCTTCCTCAAGAGTGCGCGAACGCTAAAACATGCACCCTGCCGGGAGGAGGAAAGGCCCGGAGAAAATTGCGACACTGTCACCACTATTGTAGACCCCGAAGGCGGGTTTCCCTTAGAGGGAGAGGGTGTATCGGAGGACGATTTCTCCTCCGATGAGGATAAGGACTCGGGTGTCCCTGGCGTCCAGAGTCCCACTCCTCTCAGTCCCCGGTTGGGGACGGGGTCCACTCGGACATCTTCGAGCCTACCCAAATTTACCATCCTAGGTCGGCAGAGTGGACACCTGACGCCAAAGTGGCAGAGTATGTGGTGGGGAAAATCCATCAACCCCTTGAAAGGGAGGTCAGGAATAGGATGAGGGGAGAATGCCCCAGTCCCTCACTGAAGGGGAAGGTGGCACACACGCCTGAAATTGATGAGAAACTATGTACCTTTTTCTCCAAGTATATGAGGGATCCCAAGGAAGGAATTGATAGGTCTTGGACGTGGTAGGGCCCTTGACCCAAATTATTCAATTGACGGAGCGTTCCAAAGAGTCAGGATCCCCTTTGTCCACGGATATTGTGGCTGGTTGGGCGCACTACCCTAAACCCTAAAACACTACCCCCTCCACTACCCAAACACCACTGCACTACCCTAAATCCTAAAACACTACCCCCAGCACGACACCCTACACTACCCAAACATAACTGCACTACCCTAAACCCTAAAACACTACCACCTCCACTACCCAAACACCACTGCACTACCCTAAACCCTAAAATCCTACCCCCAGCACGACTCCCTACACTATCCAAACACCACTGCACTACACTAAACCCTAAATATACCCCCAACATGACCTCCCACACTACACAAACACCACTGCACTACCCTAAACCCTAAAACACTACCCCCAGCATGACCCCCTACACTACCCAAACACCACTACACTACCCTAAACCCTAAAACACTAACCCCAGCATGACCCCCTACACTACCCAAACACCACTGCACTACCCTATACCCTAAAACACGACCCCCTACACTACACAAACACGACTGCACTACCCTAAACCCTAAAACACTACCCACAGCATGACCCCCTTCACTACACAAACACCACTGCACTGCCCTAAACCCTAAAACACTACCCCAGCACTACCCCTACACTACCCAAACACCACTGTACTAACATAAACCCTAAAACACTACCCCCAGCACAACACCTACACTACACAAACACCACTGCACTACCCTAAACCCTAAAACACTACCCCTGCACGACTCCCTACACTACCCAAACACCACTGCACTACCCTAAACCCTAAATCTACCCCCAGCATGACCCCCTACACTACCCAAACACCACTGCACTACCCTAAACCATAAAACACTACCCCCAGCATGACCCCCTACACTACCCAAACACCACTGCACTACCCTAAACCCTAAAACACTACCACCAGCATGACCCCCTACACTACTCAAACACCACTGCACTACCCTAAACCCTAAAACACTACCCCAGCATGACCCCCTACACTACCCATACACCACTGCACTACCCTAAACCCTAAAACACTACCCCCAGCATGACCCCCTACACTACTGCCCTACCCTAAACCCTAAAACACTACCACAGCACGACCCCCTACACTACCCAAACACCACTGTACTACCCTAAACCCTAAAACACTACCCCCAGCACGACCCCCTACACCACCCAAACACCACTGCACTACCCTAAACCCTAGAAAAGAAACCCCCACCCCATGTCCAATCCCCCTTACCTCTCACTCCTCATGGTTCCTCTCTCCTCGTGGTTCCTGCTTCACGTCATCTCTGAGGGGCGGTGCACGTCGTTGTGAGGAAACGGAACAGCCTCTGTTTCCTTACAACGACATGGATCGTCTACATGTTTTAGAACGCATGGTCATTTACCATACATACCTTTACAACAAAATTCGTTGTAAAGGCATGCGTGGTAAATGACCATGCGTTCTAAAAAATGCGTAGTAATGACTTCGTGATGTACAACGCATGCGTGGTAATGCATGCATTGTAATGGTATCGGAAAGTAAAAAAGTCGTTGTAACGGCTGTTTACCAATCAAAGCTGGCCCCTGTTCTTCAGTGAGACGTTTATTTGATAAATTAGGAGGAAGGAATGTGTTTTTTTTACCGAAAAGTGCATTCCCGGCTGTTGTATTGTGAAAGTGTCTGCGTGGCCTGGTTTCACTTCCGGTGAGAGAGTGGAAGAGTCTGTTTGGATCTAAAGAAGTTCTGTTGTTGGACGGGGACGGCGCGACATGTCATCAGAAAACATAGCTAATGAAAAGCGTCCTCCCTGAAGTGTGGAGCAGTGCCATGAGAGGTCAACGAGTGTGCGTCCCACCGCAGTATGACCGTACCGCGTGACCCATGTGCCGCCTCCAGGGTACGGGAGGCAGAAGCGGCATCGCAGGTCCTCTTGAAGACCGTTGTAGCACTAATTCTACATTTTGGTACTAGGGCATTTTAACTTCGTTGTTCCTGCCAGATACAAAGAGAAGATCCTGTGTTATTCAGTGCCCTCGTTACCTTTTTTGTGGGTTGTGGTGCTTGTCACTTCGCTGCCCCGCCGGTGCACACGACTGGGCACCCCACCTCGTGTGCCATCTGCAGGGCCTCTGCCCTCGGATCACTGGTTTCGGTTTCTGGAGTGGCAACATAAACAGTTGCTCCCAAAGGACTAGCCTGAACACTTAGGTGAATATCCCCTGCACCAGCATTCCACGGAAATTCTTTCCTAGCTCTCCCACGTCAACGAGCACGGCTCCGCTCGCGACACCGTATGACGTCATCGGAGCCATAAGAGGACCTCGTCGGCGAGCTGACGTCAGTTCCACCCATTTTTTCCGTGCCACCGAGGCAAACAGGGGACCGAGACATTTTCACATGTATACATAGTATAATAAATATATATATATTCACTGAAAAAACCATAGGTTTCAGGCACGTTATAGTTAGAAATTAGCATTTAAAAACCTTAGAAATTCACTGAAAAAACCATAGGTTTCAGGCACGTTATAGTTAGAAATTAGCATTTAAAAAACCTTAGAAATTCACTGAAAAAACCATAGGTTTCAGGGGCGTTATAGTTAGTTGGACATTTCACTCGTACAAAACCATAGAAATTCCCCCGTTATAGTTAGTTCAGCTAACTATAACTCGCGCGCCCGCAATGCACTGCTGATGACGTCACATATTACATCACTCATGACATGGTCAGTGACATCACTCATGACATCACTGATGACATCTCAAATGACATCACTGATGACATCACTGATGACATCATCCAGTGAATGTGTGTTTTTCTGAAAATTAAATATGTTTTATATATGTATATCTCAAGGTCGATGGAAGAATAAATGGGTATATAAGTGTCTAAATGGATGATTTTTTTGTAAAATTGATTGTATAACTGACTAAGTGTATCTTAGTGAATACATGGGTTAGTGAGTAATGTTTAAATATGAAAATATCTGTATCAGTCTCTCACTTTGTGTATAAGTGGCTGCATGGGTTGGTGAGTAGCTACATGAGTGTCTATATGGGTTATTAGTTGGTTTTTGAGTATCAGTATGAGTGTCTGAGTGTCTGTATGGTTCGGTGGGGGTATTACTTAGTGCATAGATGCATGAATGAGTGACTCACTGTTGTATGTGTTGAAGACAGCATGTGTGCAGGACTGTATAGGTGGATGAGTATGTGTATAGGTGTGTTAGTGAGTGAATGACTATCTCAATAGTGTCTTTATGAGTAACTACATATGTTTTAAACTAGTATATGTGAGTATTGGTGTATATAAGTGAGTATATGTCAGAGTGAGAGATTGGAAGAGTTCCTGTGCAAATAAGTAGGTGTTTCTATAAGTGACTGTTTAAGAGAGTAAGTATGTGTAAGTTTCTGTAGAAGTAAGTGTGGTAGTGTGTGTATAACTGTATATGCAAGTAAATGGATGTTTGATACTTTGTTTGCATGTGTGACTATGTGTGTGAGTAACTCTATGGATGAGTGGCGGTGTGTAACAGGATGTATAGGTGTATGAGTACATATGATGAGTGAGTACATGTATGAGTGACTGTATAGGGACTGTTGGTGAATGAGTGGATGTGTGTGTAGATCTTGGAATTACTGAATAGGTGTGTTGTAATTGGTATCGGTATGTCCATTGTTTTGAAAATGGTAGTTTGTATTTTTGAGTGTGTGTATCAAAGGTTATATTAGGGTGAGAGGAGGTCTGCCACTCTATCACAAGGATGATGTCATCAGTGATGTCATCAGTGATGTCATTTGAGATGTCATCAGTGATGTCATGAGTGATGTCATGAGTGATGTCACTGGCCATGTCATGAGTGATGTAATATGTGACGTCATCAGCAGTGCATTGCGGGCGCGCGAGTTATAGTTAGCTGAACTAACTATAACGGGGGAATTTCTATGGTTTTGTACGAGTGAAATGTCCAACTAACTATAACGCCCCTGAAACCTATGGTTTTTTCAGTGAATATATATATATATATATATATATATATGTTACAAAATTATAAATACGTTGCAATCCACTATATGTTACAAATATAGTATACTACTGTGTATCTTCCATCTTTAACATATTTAAATATGTGCAAAAAAGCTTACACAGTATCATGGTATTACCTAGAAATTTCCGCTTTACTTACATTTTTTTTTAAATGTGCAATTCTCCCTAAACTGCTGGAAAAATGTATGGTAATTTATAAATAATTTTTTTACTTTTACCACTTTAATAAAGTGGTAATATGTGGTGAACGGCAATGAAACCTACTACTTACCTATATCTAACACCACAACCCAAAACGCAGAGAAATGCAGAAAGCAACCAAACTGTGCTAAAAACTGCATGGCTGACTTTTACCTTTGGTATACACAGCCATTAGCCAATTATATACTGACTTCTCACCTGCAGGTACCACGTTATAAAGCAAACTCAATGCAGTATACCACAGCATAATATATAACTAATTCGTTTTAAACATATACATTTTACACTGCTTACACTAGTCACACATACTACCAAAAATGACCAGTTATACCTCACAATGTATATTCCAAACACATTAAATCTACATCTGTTCACACACTTTCATGCTACGTCTGTTTCAGTTAACACACTTCACTGTACACCAATTCACTCTATGCCACTCCACGCCACTAGGCTCTACGATATTGCACTTTTCCCCACTGCATCTATGCTGCTCCACTCTACACTAATGGAATGCATGCCACTCTACTCCAGTTCATTCTGCCACACTCTAGTCTAGACCACACCCATGTATGCCCCTCCACTGTACGCTACTCCACTGTAGCACACTGTATCACTCTCTAGTCTACTGTACCTCACTCCACTGTACAACACTGGTGGTGCATACATTCTAAACATAAGTTCTATCTAGTAGTGCATAAATTAGAAATGTAAGTTATTACTCTAACTTTTTATTTAGCCTGTTTGTATAGTCTAGGTTGGGATTGTATATAAAGAATAAATAAGGTTTCCTAACTATAACTTAGTTTTAACTGTTGTTTAGCTTCATTACATTATGGTAGTCAATACTCTGGTCATCATAAAATTGCAAGATCATATTTAAGACTCAAAATTCTGTTAGTGTACCACACATTAGAACAGAGTAAAAAAAGCAGCTTGTATCAAAAGCCCCAAGGATATTCACAGTGCTATGTTAAAGGAATACTCATATTCGATTTCAAAGCAGACAAGAAGCATGTAAATACTTTACCAATTTTCATCTGGAAGTTGTTGAATGAATGCTCGTTGATATATTTCATTTGGTCCATTAACCTCATGGCATAATCAGCAAGTGCCTTTATGTGGGATTTTCCGGCTTTGTCGTAAGTGGAATCATTGAGCCCTGATGCAGCCATGTAGGTGCTGCCAATGGTTTTGATCTTTTCAAGCTGTCGGAACTGATCCTCACTGATGATCTGTGTGAAGGGAAAAAGATTTCAGAAAAGGTATTCAACTTGTCATGGCATCACAAACACTCTTATTAGCTTGTCCTCAAAAAGACAATTACAAAAGAGTTTTTGCAAGCATTCCACATCATTCCCAAATACAATGAAAGCATTAACCTAATATATTCCAGAGGTATTTGTCATTTTTAAGTTCTGTATTTAAATGGCCACAGTTCACTGCTGGGCTACTTGAACAAAAGAATGATGGATTTAACCCAGCTCTCTTGACTGGGGGTGAATGTTTTGATTTGTTCTGCATTCCGTCCATCAATTGTGTGTCTTTTGCTGCCTCGTCCTAAGTGCGCCGGGTAGGCCCAGACGTGGGTCCCGGGCTCACTGTGTCACTGGATTCAAGCTATCCTGACTGATGAGGGGTGAAACTCCGAAACCGGTCCTAGGATGCTTGTTCCTGTTCCAGGGAGGACCTGGCTTGGCAGTTCCGGCTGGACTGTTCCCATGAGGCACAGGGTCAAGACTGATTTGCATATGGCCAGGTCTAAACTCGGGTGGCATGGTGAGCAAAAGAATGATGGATTTAACCCAGATCTCTGGACTGGGGGGTGAATGTTTTGATTTATTCTGCATTCAGTTCATCAATTGTGTGTCTTGGGCTACTAGAACTGGCATCAAAAATATCCCAAAGCTCTATCAACTCTCAGAGGAGTCAACCAACCAGTACAAAGTAATGTCGTATTGATACCAAAAATTGGCCCGGGCACACAAAATAATGTGGCCCACATTTGCCAATTGCAACCTTCCATGAAACATTGCACAGTTAGAATCAGGGTTAATTTGGGGAGAAATGTGTGGTAAATTAAGATTTTTAAAAGTTCTACGGCCGGTCGCATAAGCATGGCAGGAAACACCACTATAGCTCACCCACAGGTCTGACGCATACCTTCGGGTCAAATAATTCTTTTCACTGTCAGGTTCCTGACTTCGTTGCTCACTCTTAGATCCTCAAGCCCTAGCTCACCATTGGATCTCTGAATTCCTTGTTAGGTTCTAAAACTACTGGTTATCCTTAGAGATTATCATTTGTCACTGACCAAAATGACCCCAAAGGTTCACGCTCATCCTCAAGTTTGTAGGCCTCTGTTAACCCTATAGGACGCATTGGTGTTGCTCGAACTAAGGCCTTGAGACTCTTAAGTCACTATCAAGTTGGCATAAACTAGATACTTACTAATAGAACCCTCGGCCCATTTCCACTCTTCGGTCCCATGAGGATCCTGCTTGGGCTCAGACCCAGAGACTCCAGCTCACTCTGATGTGCCTTTACATTCCAGCTCTCCTGGTCACCCAATTTCCCTATTTAGCCTCAGGCCCAGTCGCTCTTTCTCAGCATTATCTTTAAGTCCCAGGGTACCATCAGTCCCTGAGATCAGTGTTCACTAGGAAATTCTGCGATGCTTACATTTCCGCATAGTTCCCTTTAGGCCCTGCTCACTCTAAGGGTATGAGGTTCACTGCTACTGCCAGATTTCTGAAGCTCCTGCTTACCCTCAATCCTCACAGCTGGCATTGGGGGTTCACATATGTTTCAGGGGCAGTGTTTCATTTAGGTCCCTGAATGTGTAGCTCACCCACAGGTTCCTGAGATTGTGCTGACTCTCAGTTTCCCAAAGCCTTGTTCTCTTCCATATCTTAAATGCTCCAGCTTGCCCCAATATTGTCTGCTCACTGTGTGGTGCCCGAGGTTTCTTATCACTGTCATTAATGTGTGCCTCCTTGCCCCAATCAGGTGCCTAGAGGCTACTTCTCAGGGACATTGATTATCAAAGCTCCTCCACACTTTAGGCCCCTGAGGTCCCTGCTCATTTTCAAGCCAGTAAACCTCAATCTCAATTCTTGCTTACCTTCAGATCAATTACTTTCCTAGTCACCCTTGGGCTTCTGCCTACCCTTAGGTGGTCGGAAAACTCACTGATAAACCTCAGGCATCGATGGCTGTACATATCTAAGTCCTTCACAGATCCACAGAAGTGATGTGATGGGGGATGGGTGTAGTACAGCTAGGTACCTGATGACTTTTATGTTGTGTTGAGAAGAAACATGATTTGAAAGTTCTTGATATTCTACAGGAAATCACTTCAACTGCAGCCTTTCATTTAATTTTCTATATATTATCTGTACCCTTGCTTTCGCCCACCCATACGTATGAACAGTTCCCTCCTCACTCCCCTTTATTTACTTTCTCATTTCACCTCTATTCTCACATTCTCACCCAATGCATATATTGGATGTTCAATGTGTTCATATCTCTCCATCTAGCATACCAACGTTTCTTTCTCTGTCTCCCTCCTTCAACCTTGCTCTCAGTTTACTCTCCTCTTTTATCATTCTCCCTTCAACTTTTTCCCCCTCTCTCTCATTTTCCATAATTTTCCCTATCTCTCCCCCTCTTTCCCACATCCTGATCTCTCTTTCCCGCTTTCTGCCTTTCTTTATCTGTCTGTAAAGCCCCCCTCACTCCTCTCTCTCATATTTAAGTCCTCTTTAAATCTTTTTCTTCCTCCCATTTCCTTATTCCCCGCTCTCTCAATTTCGGTCTCCTCTTTGAGTTTTACTTCAGTTCTCTTTTCTGTCTTGAAATTTTGCTCTATCTTCAATTGTGCTGCTTTGTGTCACTCACACTCGTTTCCATCCATCTCTTGGAATAAATCCTTTGTATCCTGTCCTACACCTAATGTTATATTCTATGTCTGTTTTATTTATTTCCTTTCTGTAGTCAGTAACTGCCTGCTTTAGCAAACCCTGACATTTTCAGAAGACCGTTCCCCACAGAAATTAAATGGATTGCTGTCCTTGTGAGGGCTTTTAGTTCCACATTCTCCCAAAGGTAATTCGAGGAAGCAGAGGAGCCTTGTTCTACCTCGCTTAATGGAGAGTCCAAGAACCTGAGTTAGATTTGGGTAGCAAAGAAAAAAACACCTATTTCTGGAGATGTGTTAAATCCAGATGTGAATCCACTGGTGCTATTTCCTTTGCCATACTATCCTTTCATGAAGGAAATTCCACAAGTGGGTTCTACTACAGATTCTGCCCTTCCTCTAGGTACCACATCAACCTCTAAATCAAGCCGTAGACGGCTGACTATCCGAGAACTAATGAGTGTGTGTGAGGCTCTAATCCATCCGTTCCTAATTCTCACAGATCAATAAACTTCTGACATTCTCTAATCCATCTGTCCTTTGCTATATCATTCACTTTTCACTCTTTTCTTCCTGTGCCATCTCCTTTCTCTCCACTATTGCTTTCCACTCTTCACTCTCACTTTATACCACCCTCTCATTCTAAACTTCTCTTCACTTAGCTTTTCCTTACTTTATCTTCTTCCTAGTTTCTTCCCTCTCTCCTTTCATCCTATTGCCCTCCATCTGCTTATCAAGAATAATTTTCTTCCCTCCTCTTTGTTTTTCTTTTTGTTAGTTCTCTCCCTCAATTGTTTGTCTGTTTCATCTCCCCTCGCCCTGTCCGTTCCCTCTACGTCCTTCTCTCCATCTCTCATTTCCTTTGCTTTTACCTCTAGATGGAGAGTGAATGAGTTTTTTGCCCAAAAAGTGTTTTCATTTTACCCATATCTATTCATGTTTTTCTTTAAATATATTTAAAATTACTGTGGTTCTTAGTGCTTTTTAGGTCTTGCCTGAGACAACGCATGTGCTGTTGCTTGTGAGACATTCTGTAAGCTTACAGTGGGCTTAGAGCCCCCACATTGAGTACTTTTCTTTTTTCATGACACATTTTATTTAGACATTACATGATGGCCAACATGGCCTGTCCAAACTTACAGTGCAGTAACAACCCGTCGTCTACCCTTCATAATGCAGACATATATTATTAAGATCCAATCCGCCCTTCCCATCGCGAGGAATATTCTCATAACACACTGCCTACTTTTGATTGGCTTCATTCTCACACTAATTTCCTTGCTTCTCTTTAGTCAGGGCATTCTGTCTTCACTTCCTCTTCGTGGGCTGTTCCATCCCCTGGAGCATGGCCCATGTGTCCTTCCACTGCACATGCTTTCAGAGCTACTTTTTTCTTTTAGTTGAAGTATTCCATAGGAGTGTATATGTTTACCGGCTGTCACCCTCATGATTTTCTACCCCCATAACAATCTTTGTTGTTGCTTGCTCCCTCCCACTTTCCCATCCTTTTCAGTGTTTTGCTTTCCCTCTCCATGTTGTTGTTTGGCCCTCCCACCCTCCTGTCCCTCTCTGTGTTGCTGCTTGTACCTCCCATCCCGCTCCGTGTTGTTGCTTGCCCCCTCCCACCATCCTGTCCCTCCCTGTTGTTGCTTACCCACCTTTCCGTCTCTCTCTCTCTCTCTCTCTCTCTCTCTCTCTCTCTCGCTTGTTGTTTGCCCCTTACCACCTTTTCCATTTTGTTGTTTGCCATCTCCCACCTTCAGCCCCTGTGCGTGTTGCTTCTTGCCCCCTCTCACCCTGCTCCATCCCGTTGATTGGCCCCTCCTGTCCAACTGCTTGGACCCTCCCATCTCATCCAGGATTCTCGCTTGACCCCTCCCACCCTGTCATGCATTGTTAGTTGCCCCATCATGTGTTGTTGTTTGCTCCTCCATCCCATCCTGCGGTGTTTGCTCCTCCTGCCCCATCCTGTATTGCTTTCTCCTATCATCTGTGTTGTTGTTTAGCTCCTCGCATCTTCCTGCTGCATCCTGCGTTGTTGCTTGCCCCCTCCCATCCCGTCCCTTGTTGTTGTTTGCCTCCTCCCGTCCACCATTGTTGCTTATTTCACAATGTAGTTTGTACCCTCCTACCCCATCCTGTGTTACTGTTTGACCCCTCCCACCACATCCATCATTGCTGTTTACCCCGTACCATCCTTCGTTGTTAATTGCCCTTCCAACTTCCAACCTCATCCAGCATTGCTGCTTGACAACTCCCGCCCCATTCCCCATTGTTACTTGCACCCTCGCACCCCAACCCACATTGTTGCTTGCCACCTCCAACCCTTCTGTCCCACCAGAAAAAAGCATTGGCAAAGTCAATAGGTTTGGACTATGCAACCTATTGGCTTTGTCGATGTTTTTAGCCAAGTTGCACAGTAACACTGAAAGCTTTTTTTTTTTTTAAAGTGCTATGACATGGCTAGTGCTTTTTTTTTATTGCTGGTGGGAAGGTGGAAGGCATCTACAGCTTTCTTTTGCATGCCCTCCCTCCGAAATGCTTCCCGACCCCCATCCTGACAGCAGTTTAAAAAAAAAAAGCTCTACAACAAGGCCAGCCGCATCACAGCTCTTTTTTTATTTCACTTAAAGCCATGCACAGCCGTTCCATTGTAAGATGGCAATAAACACTGACAAAGCCAATAGCTTGTGTTGCGTAGGCACGGCCTACTGGCTTTGACCATGCTTGTTCCCTGGGTCCGTTGCTCTTGAGCTGTCCACAGCACCTCATTGAAATGAAACTCCCAATTTGAAACCGAGAATGCTGGCAGCGGGCACCTGCAGATTGTTTTTGAGAACGGTGGGTCATGCTGTGAGGGACAAAGGCCTCCCCCCCACACCAAAAACTTGTTAATTTTGCTGCTCAAACAATCAACTCCCAGTGATGTGATGAGTTACACCACATGCTGTGTCTGCTCGGCCGACACACTGTCGTTCTGTATATGACAATCATGGGACCTGGCTTTGTGTCTCAGACTAACTCTCACCTAAAGCTGCAACAGCCTTTAGAGTTATGCGTCAGCTTCAAAATCAGCTGAGGCACGGAGCTGCTATTTATCCACAGCAGAAAAAATGGCCCACCTGCTGGTTTCTGCCTGTGGCCCCTCGGGCAAGGGTCGATTCCTCATCCTGCCTATCCGACCCTGAGTACAAGTTTGCAAAATGATGATAATTCAGATCGCAGGAAGTTAAAAGCCGCTTTTAATAAAACCACGAGTCTATGGAAGTATAGCAATGGTGATCCAGCCCTAGAAACAGAAATAAAAAAGTGAAGAGCTTCTTATTGAAAAAAACTTTGGGCCATTAAAAAGGTAATGAAGAGGACCAGCTGATTACGTTATGTAAAGCAGCTGAATATAACATTTTTGATCCACCATAACCATTGTTTTCGGACATTTTGTTGACTCACATGCCCTTGACCTCATCTTTGTGGTGGAAACTTGGGCTGATGAAACTTCAGGGCCTGACCTAGTGATATCTATTCCACCAGGTTTTGCAATAGCCAGGAAGGACCGTTTGCATAAAAAAGGAGGAGGTCTGGCAGTACTATATAAGGATCATTTAAGAGCATCTTTTAAAAATATCGCCACTGATACAGATACAGCGGTGCTCTCATTCAAAATAATAGTCAACCATGTGTATTCATTTAATGGTCTATTGGTGTATCGTCCACCAGGACCCAGAACTACTTTAAAGCAATCCATGGGCCAGCTTCTCGAACATAAGGTGAATACTGAAGACTACACGATTCTAGGTGATTTTAATTTTCACCTAGATAACTGCTCTGATAATGACTCGGCGGTCCTGATGGACCTGGTGACAAGTGTAGGCTTAGAGCAGATTGTGGTAGGGCCTACTCACAGAGCCGGACACCTGTTGGACGTTGTCTTTACAGACTGTCCATTTCTAAAGCATAAGCAAAACCTACAACTCCACTGGTCCGACCACTCAGCAGTGATGCTAAATCTTACCTTGCCCCCTCCAATAATCCCTAAGCATTACCCAGGTAGAAGTCAAGAAAGGTATCTCTGGCATCGTACAGACAAAATACCCTTCACCACACATCTGAATCACAACATTCCCTATTTTTCATATGACTCAGAGGCAGCTGCCTCAATTTATCATGATTGGATTACAGCAGCGGTTCAAGCTTCCATTCCCCGAAGAGTAGGTAAAACTCACAGGACAGTGCACACCGAGGAACTAAGATTAGCAAGAAGGCTTTGCTGCAGACAAGAAAGATGCTGGCGTCAACTTTACAATCTCAGGGAGAAAGAACTCTACTAGATTAAATTAGCACAATACAAAGAATTAATTCGGGAAACTAAAATTAGCTATTTCTCAGAAAAAATAGAAAAAGCGAAGAACAACGCTAAAGAGCTATTTGAGACAGTGTTGAAATTAAGCCACGTGCAGGACACTACCCAATGTACTATGGACCAAGCCTTCTGCAATACCTTCGCATCTTCCTTTTGTAACAAAGTGTCCGCCATTTACAATACTTTTGCCTCAAGTTCGGATAACAATCAGAACCTGCAGGCACTGACAGACTCTGTAATTTCAGCTGCACAAATGCCCAGCCTACATTTAGAATCTGACCCACCCCTATTTGCCAACTTTACAAAAATTTCCCCTGAGCAGATTGTTAAACATCTCTTAGCCACCAAATCCGGCTCTCCGCTGGATCCTTGCCCTCCCAAAGTAATCCATATGATAGTGGACACAGTTGCTTACCCACTTCTGGAGGTACTCAATACCACCATAGAATCAGGGATGTTTCCCAAAAGATGGACAAAAACATCTATTTTACCTCTGCTAAAAAAGCCCAGCCTGCATAAATCAGACCCAGGGAATTACCGCCCCATTTCCCGTCTGCCTTTGCCAGCTAAAATCTTGGAAAAACATATGAACCAAGAATTAGCTAATTTCATTGAGATTAATCATGTGTTAGATTCCACCCAATATGGCTTCAGAACGAAGCACAGTACTGAACTGGCCTTAATTACGGCAACAGAGGAAATAAGACAGGCAGTTGACAATGGAGGTTCGGCAGCATTGATATTACTAGACCTGTCGGCCGCTTTTGATACGGTAGATCACGGCACCCTTTTAAAGCGGCTTTAAGAGACAGAGATAGTAGGCCCAGCCCTTGCACTCCTCAGTTCTTTTTTATCAGATCGAGAACAGTTTGTCGAAATAGAAAGCTTTAAATCGCAGTGTTTCAGGCTTCCATGTGGGGTGCCACAGGGCTCATCCCTGAGCCCCACCTTGTTTAATATCTACGTTACACCACTGGCCCGCTTGATTAAAGCCCATGGATTGGACCTAGTATCGTATGCGGATGATACCCAGATTATCGTTTCCATCTCTAGTAAAATTCACGACACAGCTCACAACTTTAAGGAATGCATGAGAAGTGTAGGAGTTTGGATGGCAGAAAACTGCCTCAAGCTGAACTCAAATAAAATGGAGGTTCTTCTCTTCGGCAGAGATACATCGTTCTGGTCCTCAGAATGGTGGCCCTTGGAGTTGGGGATGCCTCCCTCCCCTGTCCCCTAGGCAAAAAATCTGGGAGTCATCATTGACACCACCTTATCTTTTTTACATCATGCAAAGATGCTCTCTTCATCAATTTAGTTCACTTTGAAAATCCTGAGGAAAATTCTCCCATTAGATTTACGGAAAACAGTGGTAGGAGCGTTGGTTCTATCTAAACTCGACTACTGTAACGGGATACTGGTTGGAGTAAACAAATCAGTGGTTACAAAACTACAGGTACTCCAAAACTCTGCAGCCCAGTTGCTGTTTGGTCTAGCCAAATTTTCATCGGCTAGACAGGCTCTTAACACCTTGCACTGGCTGCCTGTGGATAAACGAATTAAGTTCAAGGCACTCTGTATCGCCTTTAAGGCCTTGCATAACCTTGGTCCGATATATTTGACAGATAGGTTCCAATGGCACATTCCGGCACGCATGCTTCGGTCTGCTTCTCTGAAGCTCGTGAAAGAACCTAAGTTCCGCCTTCTCAGATGGGGCGGTAAAAGCTTCACATGTATCACATCTAGATGGTGGAATGAGATGCCTATAAAGTTAAAAAACTTCCCTGATCTACTCTCCTTCAGTAAAGGACTTAAAACCTGGCTGTATACCCTATAACAACTTCGCTAACTGCTCTCGGTTGCATATGTGTGGAACTGCAAGCGCCTAGACGCCCTCGGGTAGTAATGCGCTATATAAATATATAAATAAATAAACAAACATTGTCCATCCAAATTGAAGAAGCCAGAGCCAATGAACATTCAACCGGCTGTTTGGAACAGTTGTATCACAAATGTATACTTTGACAACACCTCTCCACCAGATAGGATTGAACCGGAACGTCCACAGCAACAATCTGAGATGACCACCATTAATGATGCTGTGATATCGCTGAGGGAAGTTGAGGTAGCCATTAATTCAATCCGCAGAAGTGGAGCCACGGGCCCCAATGGTATACCAGCTTCAATCTTTAAACAAGTGGTAAGTTAATGGGCAAACACTGTGTACCTTGTCTAATTCTATTTTTAAAAAAACATATTTTTATTGTGTCTTCAAAAAAGAAATAAAGCATAACAACACAAACAGATGGCAGGTTTCAGGGCATTACATATCTGGTCTGTTCGGGGAGGCACAATCATAACAAACCATCGGAGACATTTTACAGTTGACATCAAATACAGTCTTGGGTGTCCTTCCGTTCAACATTAAGTGTCACATCAAGTGCCTATCTCACCAGCCCTCTAAATTCCCGCCATGGGGACCGGATTTTTCCCCATTTTTTAGAGCATCCTCTGCCTCAATAGATCATTTCTTCTGCCTACATACAGCAATCCATGTGTTTTTCCCATTCCATCACCTCCGGGATCCGTCCTGCTCCCCATTTTTGGGCTATGCCCCGCTTGGCACTCCCAATCCCAGGAACAACCACAGCTTGCCATATGTAAGTGGAGGATTACCCTCCCCTCCACCCCCCCAAATATTCAGGATACAGCACTTGGCTGTAACAGGGACTGTGTATCCCAGGACGTCTTTCATAATCCCTGAGTGCACTCCAGTAGGGTCCTATCACTGGACAGGTCCATATTACATGGAGGAATGTACCAAACCTCCCCACATTCCCTGAAACAGATTTTCGTGGGGCATTTGCCCATAGAGCGCAGAGTCGTACGGGAGTAGTAGGATCAATGTAGGATAAGCAGTTAGACTAATCTAAATCCTGTTTTAATAGCAATCTCCCTGAATGCTCCCATAGCCTCTTGCCACTCACCATCCTCAAAGTCTCCCACCTCGGATTCTCATTTAATCTTGGGCTTTTGTAGGCCATACTTAGTTGAGCCTCGTAAATATTGGCTTCTATTTGGTTTTAGGTGCTTCAATATACCATCCTTTAACATGGCGGTGGATGCATGCTTAAAGGTTGAGTCTGGACAGTTAACTTTTCGCTTTCTAAAATTTAAAAAGACTGTCATCAAAGCTATGAGCTGTCCTGAGTCACAGAGACATTAGTTGGTGGGGCTAATTAAGGCATACAATGCTGAAATTCAGAGTTGCACCCTATTACCTTGCAACATAGACCTTACTAAATTGCTATGTACCATGTACTCTTTATTTTTCGCCACGTTGCAGAATGTATTTAGCTGATTTTTGTTTTTATTCTGATTGTATTTCAAGTATTTTATGATAGCTCTGATATTTTTTTGATACTGAATGTCTTAAAGTCTTGTTCCATTATACTTGCTACGATTTTAAACTTAAAGCTTCAAAGATTGGTTTTAAAATGTTTGCAATGATTTCAATTAATCTTGCAATATTCTTTTCATTTATTCATTCACCCATTGTAGTTAAATGAATGAATTTGTCCATTTTTATAGCATAAATGACATCCCCAACTATTGATGTCTCTGTTAGAAACCTACGGGTAAAAAGGAAGTGAAAGAGAAAAGATGCTGATGTGATTACCTTCAACCATGAAAGCATCAGCACAGTGCTCTTGAACCATAGCTGTAGTAAAGACTACCTACAAACTCCTAACGTTTTGAGTTTAATCTTTGGCACTACAAGCCCTCTTTTTGATCTTGAGCATAATGCCAATTACTAAATACTAATTCTTAGTTAGGTCCTAGCCAACGTTTTCCTAATCATGTTTTCCGCTTTTTCTTTTCCTACAACGGTTTGATCACCATCATTACACATTGGGTCCTGCTTTCCTCTGGAAGATACAGAAGATCTTCTATGGTGTGAGTTGGAGTGCATGTAGGGAGATACACAGCTTAGTGTGGGCAGCTACTATAGTACCAGTAATACCTGCTCACAACATACACTTTTCCTTTCCACCGCACCAAGGACCACATACAGGCATCACAAAAGGAATCTGGGATGACTGGATTGCTGGTCCTTCAGTTCGGGTATCCCACCACTTTGCCTCCAGCTCCTATTAATCTAGCTCCTTCATTAATTAGCACCCTCATCAACTCTCATTGGCTCCTGTCTCTGCTCCTCTCTGATCGGATATAAGGAACAGAGCAACTCAAAGAGAGGAGGCCTCAACTGGGAGCCCTAGATCAGAGCTGCTCAGCCTTCAGCTTAGCATAGTTTTTTCTTGTTCCACGTCAATTTTTGCCACCAATAATCTGAACTTACCAATGGCAGTCACCAATGATCATTTTGATAGTGCCCCTCCAGCATTTCATTGCCCCTTACCTACTGTCTGCCATACAGCATCCATTTATACTTTAGGTAGATTACCCGGAACCTCTACCTGGCCAAATCAATCTCTAACTAATCAGTCCTAACACTAGATGACCACTTGCTTCAGCTCTACAGCCTCTCATACTCCAATTAGGGTGTGTGATGGATGCTTGAAGTGGACACACTGTGGCAGTGAAGCCCAATGCTATGGATTTGTATGGTGATGATTCAGTGATTCATCCCTCCAAAATCTATTGAATAGAATGAATAATGCAAGAACTCCCAGAGAGAAATTGGAAGTCACATTTTGGGGCCCCAGACAGGCATCAAGTAAAAAATGTACAATGGTGAGCTCTCAATGGAGAAGGTGAAAACACACTTATCAAGAGTTCACTACTTCTGAGAACCTAAGTTAGAATGTAAGCACTACACTGATAAGGATGCTAGAAGAGCAAAAACATGTGCTATCCTAAAATTCTGAAGGAGGTATGCAACATAATGTAAGCCTTTCTGAAATCTATTTTCTAAGCTACAGCAGGATCCACCATGGTCTGCAAGGCAGGAATCTGTGCCATGTTGACAAAATCAACAAAAATGGAAACTTAGCAAAGGAAATTTTGGGTGAAAGCAAAGCAATAAGTATAATGGAATATGCTCACACAAGGTCTTAAACATTGAGTCTGTGAATGAACCTGGGAAAGAAATTATTGAAGAGCCATATGGCAGCGGGCTGAAATGGGTAATCAAAATAACAGAAATATAGATAGATCTTGCATATGTTGACTGAGTATTGGAGGATGTTAATTAAGCCTGCAGCCTTAGATAAAAATTTGAATCTTTTTAATGACTGTTTTTAATGTAAGTCGCTTTACATATAAATGATTAACTTATTTATTTACTGTTTATTGTCTTATGTTTTCTTAAATACAATTTATATGAATTTATCCTTGCTTGACTCACTCAAGACCTACAATTTCGGGTGATTGTCATGATGACCATCCTTGTCCAATCAAATAAGGATATTGTTTTTTAGATCACTTGACATGGTCAGTACATAATGATTATTGAATGTGCTCCGATCTTTTAATTATGAAAGTCTTCAATTGTTCTTTTATGTATATTTGTGTTACTTTTATGGTTGTATAAAACTGAATAAAGATTATTGACTGACAACAGAAAAGGTCATTTTACTTTGGACCATCTTCTTTTCAATCAATTTATCAACTTCAATGGATGAACAATGAATGAAAATAAAGCTCAATGCAGCAAGAGGCTGGAAAGCGCTCAAACCAATTAAAATATCTACAGGTGGAGAGAAATTGTCTTAGAAGGCACAAAGCAAAGTAATTATCTCAGTAATATTAAAAATATTGAGAAAATATGGTGGATCCCACTGTCAATGATGAACCGAGTTGCAACAAGCTATATTATGCTATGGTACAGGGATTTGTAAAGTGCATCTATTCACCCAAGGGGTATCCAGTCACTGGAGCTGGTGTGAAGGTCATCTATAGGGTCTTAGTTGAAGAGCCAGAACTTCAGCTTCTTACGGAATTCCGTAAGTGAAATAACAATAAGTGACTCAGGTGAAATAAGTGCAGAAGCGACAATATTCAGGGCTTTCTTGTCCCTACATCTGAGAGAGATGTAATCACAATCTCACATTCTTCTTGCAGGACTGACGGGGGAGTCCTACAGAAATAAAACTCCAGGAAGATCTTTGGGAGTAGCAAAAAAGATGAGAAGGCAACAGTAAACTTCCTATTGGCAGACCAGTGTCTGGAAAGAACTCAAAGCGGTGGCTATCTTGTTAAAGAAAGCAATGAAACACAAATTGTAGAAAGCACCCCACTGTAGCTTAATGGGAAGAGAATGCAATTGTCACAGCATAAGAAAGAGTCACCACAGTAAGAGAGAGATAACAATATAACATACTGCCCCTATTGGAGAAGAGGTATCAAAGATCTTGGGAAAGAGAAAGGAAATCAAAGGAATGAAGGTCTAAAAATGTAATCTCTCTTGCCCTTGTCCTTCTCACTTCAATTAATTTACCGCCACCCTGCAATATGTCCCAAAGCCATTACCCTAAATTTCATAGCTCCTTACTTGGCATACACTTATCCTAGCATCTTGTTCCCTGCTCCGTCCCAGTCCTGACTGACTGCCCATCTGTGATGTGCTGTACTTTATGTCTGTTTGTGAGTAGACCGAATTCCAGCGAGTTAAGTAACCCGGTACCCACGAAGTAAAATGCAGGTCTCTATGAGGATCCTGAGCTTAGCCCCTGGTAGCTCTCACTCCTTATGATAGGCTTCTTTCAAAGAAAAAAGCATATAATGTTTTTGGGTATCACCAAAACCACATTAAAAAGAAGGATATCAAACATATAAAATTCACAATTACATTTTGTAAAATATGGAACATTTTAATAGATAAAACAATATCAAGTGACAAAAAAATAGGTTTAGAATACCAGGAGGTGCATATTTGTATAATACAAGCAAAATGCACCCACAGAGAATAATTACCTCAAAAGTCAGTGTTGTCTTATCAGGCTGTGCTTTGAGAAACAACAACAATGGTAGCAGTGCATTTAATTTTAGTACTGAAATAAACTAAAGCACAACAGAATGGTTTCGAAAACAGATCCATTTTTAGGTAAATGCCTTCTTTTCAACAACACAGTGCCACACATTTTCAGAAACAAATGTATAGGTTTCCAAATGTTATTGGTAGAAAATGTTACACTCTCAGACATCTTAGCACTAGTGCTGTTCTTCTCTTCAAGGTCTCTGAATATCCCCATACTGTCAGGAACTCTTCTGGGATACACATGCCATGGATACAAGAGGAGACATACATCTCTATATCTAAGCTTCAGTGAAACATCCAAAAGGACAGTACCAACTTTATAGAAAACAGATTATCTTCCCCCTGGTCAGGCCTGCACCTCCAAAACATTTGGAGGCAATTTCTAGGGTACCAGTGCATTGGGTAAATAGGACCAGGCACTGCAACCAGCAAAGGCTTCAGCTACATCAATGTCTCATCTGATCAGCTGATGCCTTTCCTGTTCTTGATTTCCCCGTGGACTAGAGGAGGCCAGTTTCCCTGCCCCTTTGAGGAGAAAATCCAGAAAGTTTTACTTAAGAGGAAGCAGGAGCCCAGGTCTCAGTCCCTTCCTCAGATAGTAAGCAGACTTTCCCCTAGGATCTCCAAAGTCCAGGCGGTGGGAGTGCCGAGTGGTAAATGGTTGGTGGTGGGCCTAGAACGTATCCATAAAAAGTTCCCAAGTTGGGGCCTTCCCATCTCATCAACAGTGGTTCTTACTTTTGACAAAAAAAATCATAGGGCACATTTTTAGGGGTACACTAAAATGACCAAAGGCTATCTCTGTTGCTGGAGATTCCCAAGCCACACATAGACTTTTCTACCAGTACAAAACATACTCAAACAGTCCTTGCCTCCTTCCTACACTTCTGCCATCTGAGTGAGAGAAATGAGACTGGCTGGAGCAAGCCAGCTTCAAAGAGACAATTAGACTAGATCTCTGCTTTCACATAAACTACAAACCTCCAAAGATTCTGTACTTGGTGTGGCCATTTGGTATCAGCATTTTTTCCAATGTCTCTCATTATTCAGCTAAAAGTTGATTCATATTCCTGAAATTAAACCTCCAGTGCATTCCTATCAGAAATCCCCCGGCATGGCAGCTTACCCAAAAGGCCCTTTCTTCTCTGGGGAGATGATGAGGGTAATTCAAGCCTACTCCTGGGCAGAGCTGACTGAGAAAATCTAATTATAATCACTGCAGGAAGGGAGAGCTTTGTGGAACCAGTTTATGGGGCTACTGTGGTTCAGGAAGATATAAATAACTGTTCTAAAAACCTCTTTGTGACATTTACATCAATAATCTAAGTTCGCTATTGACTTAGATTTTTAATATTGAGCCACATGCTAAGCAAATGAAATTTCTAGCTGTTTCCTTGGGTGAGACAGATAGACGAGAAAATGCAGTTTATTACTTTCATTTCGTTTAAAGCTAAATTTCACAGAATTTTACTTTGGGAAATACATGAGGAGGATAAAAGGACTTAATGTATTTATATGGTCTTGTTAGACCAAATAAAGTTACTTTTGATACAAGGACTTTGGTCAGAAAACAATACTTTTGATTGTTGAGATTTCAAGAAAAATTACAAGGCCTTGACAGAGGCAAAAAAGCTATTACAGAGAATTCAGATAGAAGTCAAAGGCTAACAAATAGAGAGTTCTACCCCATTTTATACCGAAATGTTGAAAAGAGGGCCATGTCATACAAGACCAAAAGTCCACAAGAAGGTTTTTAGAAGATGATTAATGCAATAACTAAGACCACTCAGTAACTCACTTACCTCATCAAAGTCTGCAATGATCTCATTGAGGAGACGCAGGCACTCCACACCTTCGTTGTTTGCCTCAAGCTCCACATAAAACTCAGAGAAATTACTTATAGATGCAAACATAACAGCTACACACTCGCAAGACTGGTAATACAGTTCATCGTTGCGTCTCTCTCGTGCTAGGAAGTGAGCTGCCACGTCCTTTGGCAAGATGTTGTGTAAGAGCCGTCTGTTGTAAGCCTGCAGCTCCTCCATTTCCTCCTTTTCTTCTGTAGCCTGTTTTCATGGGAAAATACAGAGCCAGTGTGGTTGTTACTCAGTTTGCGTTAATACTTAGCAAAATGAAATTCCTCGCAGACAATTCAGTTTTTAGTGGTAGAGCAGTAGAGGTTGCCACATGTCAATAGCCTATTTACACTCTCAGTTGATATTCATTTAGTTCATAGCCACAAACACTTGAAGATTGTTTTAACTCTCTATCAGTGTCTTACTGCTGCCGAGACATTACATCCAGGCCAATTCAACATCCAAGCTAGAAATAAGGCCCTGGTTCAGTAGAGGTGGTGCCCTGGTGATTATCCCTGGCCATTAGTCAGCCTGCCATTTATTGGGAAGTTCCTTCTTACTTAGGACATTGGTACTGAAAATTTAATTTTCCTTCTCACATCTCATCCTTATCCCTTTCACCTCAGGTCCTCTGTTTCCTAGGATGAGATCACTCTATTTGGCTTGATACAATCTACAATGTACCTGAAAGTGACAGCTATCACTGCAAACAGCCTCCCATTTGAGGTTCAAAAATCTGGCTATTGATGTTAACTCTTATAGATGCATGACATACAACTTTGAAGTGGTGTAACATTTAAAAAAAAAAAAATAATTCTATAACTTTCTTTACAACACTTACATCTAACAAGGTGACTCTAGATTCAGCATGCACTAATTCTATTCTCTTATTCCCTGTGCCATCTGCAGCAGTGCACAAGCTTCTGGCACAAAGGTTTAAATGAACAAGCACTATTGGTTTTGTGAGGAGACCCACCAGCATTTAACAATCTACAAGGCCAAACGGCCCAGTGTACCTCTATATTCCTTAAATGAATGTCATTTTGTAGGTAATCAACCCTTACTTCGCGGCTGCTTGTGCGCATACCATTACGATGTTACAACGCATACCATTAGTACGCAAGTTGTTACAACACATGCGTTGTAATGGTATGCGCTATCCACATCGTTGTTTGGAAGGCGCTTCCGTTTCCAAACAACGACGTGCAGATCTGACGTTGCTGGAAGCCGGAGAAGAGAGGAACCACGGAGGAGAGCAAGGTAAGTGTAGTTTTTTGGGTTGTGCAGGGGCTAGTCTTTTAGGTTGTAGGGTTGTGTTTGAGTAGTGTAGAGTAGTGTATTTGAGTTTAGGGTAGTGTCGGGGGTCGTGCGGGTAGTGTTGGGGAGTAGGGACAGGACTAAGGGTCAGCGGAGGGATGTGCAGGGGGTAGTGTTTTAGGGTTTAGGGTAGTGTTGTAGTGTTTGTGTAGTGTAGGGTAGTGTTTTAGGGTTTAGGGTAGTGTAGGGGGGGTGCAGGGTAGTGTTTGAGTGTAGGGAGTGGATTGGGGGAAGGGGGACGGACATGCAGGGGGTAGTGATTTTGGGTTTAGGGTAGTGCTGTGGTGTTTGTGTAGTGTAGGGTAGTGTTTAAGGGTTTAGGGTAGTGTCGGAGGGGGGTCGTGCAGGGTAGTGTTTTGAGTGTAGGAACAGGAGTGGGGGAAGGTCGTGCAGGGAGTAGTCATTTAGGGTTTAGGGTAGTGGTGTGGTGTTTGTGTAGTGTAGGGTAGTGTTTAGGGTTTAGGGTAGTGTCGGGGGGGTCGTGCAGGGTAGTGTTAGAGTGTAGGGACAGGACTGGTGGAAGGGGGATGGTCGTGTAGGGGGTAGTGTATTAGGGTTTAGGGTAGTGTAGTGTTGTTTAAGTAGTGAAGGGTACTGTAGTGTTTGTGGGTTTTGGGTAGTGTTGTATCACAGGGGATAGGTTACTATTACGATTATTTTATAGTTAATACGAGGAAAAAATACGATGTAGTGCTATGAGTAGTAAATCAATGCGGAGTTAAAGCATTTTTAGATCATTACTATGCAGTTGCGTTTTAAACGCATGCGAAGTAAAAACGTGCGAAGTAATGGTAGTTGCTAAGTAAAAACATCGCAGTAAAAGCATGCGAAGTAATGGTTTGCTAAGAAACGTCATATATTCCATTTTGTACCACCCTGTCGACGGAATTGACAACCACCAGACCGAGAAGCCTCAGATGTTAAAATGCTTCATTTCTTCCCTTTTGCGCATCATAAAACTGGGAGAAATTCTGAACTAGCCTTTTACTGTAGCTATCCAAGGCATCTATTTGTAGCATTTTATTGTTAAACTCTGTTAGAAGTACCAGTCTTCTGTGTAAAGCAGTAGCAGCCAGTGTCTCGGGGGAGTGGCGGATTGGGGGGAGGCGAGCAGGGGGGAGGGGGGTGGACAGGCAGACGACACAAATAAAAAAAAACACCTTACCTGTCGTAACTCTGGATCACCGCATCGCACTCTTCTAAGCTCCTCGCCAGTGCGAGCACAGGCTCCCAGACTCCACTGCGGCCAATCCTGACACTGCTCTCATGCTGCAGGTGGCAGCATGAAAGTAGTGTCCGGATTGGCCTGAGCGCCATGAATTTGCACTCCCAGTTAGACTGGGAGCCTGTGCCTGCTGTCTCCAACCTGGCAACGCAGCTCGGGTTGGAGACTGCTTCAGTGCACATGTCGGTTTGGCCATCCTGAGACGGCCAGCCAAACCCACATGAGCACAGATACCAGTGTGAAACACTTCCTCTCGTCCCTCACCCCACTCCACCTCCCCAAAACTCGGCTGCTAGAAAAAAAATAAAACGTAATAAACCTGGTTTATTATCGTTTTATTCTTCATGTTTTAAGGCTGCTGGCAGAGGGGGAGACGCTTCTCTGCCATAGCGGAGGAGTTGCCGCTGTAAAGAAAGCTTAAAGAATGATCGATGCACAGAAATTGCAAACATGACTAGCTTGATTACACCCAAATTCTCTGCGGAGAATAATTATTTGGGGGATGAAAACCACTACGTTTTTCTAATATGCATTTTGGCTTTGGCCAGTGAGGACTCAGGAAAGTACTATCCATAGTGCTACTTAACACCCGATGCAGAAGACAGGCCTGCGAGATGTGCCCAAATGCACTGCAAGGTGAAAGTTTTTAACCTTCCACTTTGGCAGGTTAGGGAAGCGAGGTGTAAGAGGTTGTGCCCAATGCCTGAATCTGTTAAGATCGCAAGCTTCCTGTAAAAGTATTGTTGCATAAGAATTTTACCAAACAATATGGGAAAACACTACTCATTTGACTTTCCTCGTTATGAGTGCAGCGCTAGAAATGACTGGCAAGGCTTACCCAAGGCAATATTGTTAAGGTATGTCTAGATATTTCGCAGAATGGTTTTGCTGCCAGAGTCCGAGTTTTTCCACTGGGGGAGGGAATATGGTGCAGGAATTGTCTTTACGACTTGTAAAGCAGCACACTATTTCACGTTCTGTACTTGGGCACACAGATTCCTATGAGTACCTAGACATTTTCAGGGGCAAACTACACCAGACTAACAAACAGTTTGCTCGCAACTTGTAATTTGAAATCTAGTAGAAACACTGTTTTGGCTCAGTTTCTAGATTTCTGTTGGTGCATAATGTGGCTGCAATTGGCCTCAGTGCCACGAACTATACCGCCAACAATGTCACCACCCTAATGGCACCAATGCCACAAATACCACCACCACCAGAACTCAAATATTCCAACACTACCAGTACAATAGAAATATCACCATCAGTTACATCATCAACAATACCAACACCACAACCACACACCAACAATAACACTATCCCAACTGCAAGCACAGGCAGAGTCAGGTCTGTCTTAAATATGTTATTATATGGAAACTGCATTTCTGCACATCTCTATTTGTATACGTCTTCACATTAAACCCAAACTTTTTTGCTTTGCCAATGCTTCTATCAGATAAATTGTTTGTTATGCTAAAATTCCCACAGTGTATTTGAGCTACATTTTAGAATTATTGTAAATTATTTTTACACCCTTAGAAGAAAACATGAGGCATTTGTTACAATTCATTTTTGTTGTTTATCATGAATTTTTATGATCAATAATTGCAAATAGAGGGGGGCGTAGCCGGCTTCGAAAGAAAATGGCTGCACACTAGGTGAGCTCCGCGAGCCTGATCCCCTTACCTCCTCCATCCGCAACAAAATCTGAATGGAAAGTGTCCGAAACGTGACTGAAATCCAGTGGTCCTGGCAGTGGCAAGGAGAGGTGACTTCTTGCGGCCTTCCCTCCGCCCCAGACCAGGACCCACAGTAGCTGACACGCCGGAGGAGGATGCGAGGGGTGGAGCTTGGGGTTTTGCTGCCTGCGCCTCCTCCGGGAGAACATTACTTGCGGCGTGGCCCAGATTTCGCGCTGACGCCCCAGGGGGACAGCGGCATGGACTGGCCTGGCGGGCGAACTGGTGTGTGGCCTGGGGACGAGCACCAGGCAGCGCTGAAAAGCGAGTGGAAAGCGGTTGAGGCTGCGGTGCGGCAGCTGGTTGTGCAGCCCGGCCGTATTGAAGGGAGGCACTGATGACATCCTGACAGCTGGCCTGCCCAGCACTAACAGAGTTAATAACCTAACAGGTGAGGAGATCAAGAGGGGGGCTGCCCCCCCTACCTGTCTATTGCCAGACGCCAGAGCTGAGGAGGGCTCCTTGAGCCGGGGGACATCTCGCCTTCTCTTCTACACCTGCATGGGGCATCCTCACAGGTGAGAGAAAAATCAATCCCTGACCAGGCCGGCTGAACTTTAAAATAAGAAGCAACAGACAGCATCTCGCTCCAGCCGCACCCCAATAATCCCCATGTACATCCGCAACACCGGGCACTGCCTCGGTCCATGAGCGAACACTTGAAGTGGGGGTATGGCCCAGCTGGTGGAAACCAGACAGGCCGCATGGTATTCCCCTGGTCAGGCAGCGGGAAACCAGCAGGTCGACCCTCAGCCCTACTGCCTCGTGGATTGCCTGCCTGGCGAACGGGCCATGTCGACCAACACAGGGGGACGGGGCACACACCAGACCAAATTGGACAAGTTCACACTACAAAAAGGGCAAGCAGAAGGCGCCAACTCGCAGGAGCCAGCAGTGGAGAAAGACAAACCAAGTTTAAAAGATATCATGGCAGCCATCACCAAAATTCACCAATCACTAGAATCCCATATTGACTCACTAACATCCGAAGTTTCACTGGTGAGGGCTGATCTGTGCAAGCTGAGTGACTGAGTCCTAGACGTGGAGGAGACAACCCGTACACTGAAATCAGAATCCTCACCCCTCCAGCAACAGGTGAAGGTCCTGGGTGATACGACTAAAACATTGGAAGCAAAACTGGATGAGTATGAAGGGCGATCTAGACGCAATAACATGCGTATAATTGGTGTTCCTGAGCGTGCTGAGGGCCCTGCCACTGATTTATTTGTGGATGACCTCATACTGAAACGTTTGAAGTCCTAGCTCCCCCTTGTTGTTTGATTTTCGGGGATCGACAGGTGCTCTGCTTGTTGGGGTGGCGGGTTGTTCCTAAACCATCAGGCAGGGCAGCATGGTGGGGGGGGGAGGTTCCTACATACCAGAGTTGAGCATTGTGCCATAAATATCATTTGGGGATGGTGTTTTGTTAGTGTTAATTTAAAAGTGTGAAAGTGCTTCCTTCAGTCACTTGCAGTCAGCCTACCGGTGGAATTACATGCAGCCGTGGCAGCAAACACGCCGACCTCTACCCACTCCGATGGTCTGCCCCGTGGGATTCTCTTGATTAGGGGACACCGCGATTGCACACCAAAATGCTGCTGCCCCTGATGCCTGTCCCCCCTCCCTTAGATTGCTGTCCTGGAATGTAAACGTTTGGGAGACAAACTGAAGAGAGGAATATTCCTCCAACTTCTTAAGTGTCATAACCCAGACGTGGTGTTCCTTCAGGAGACTCATATCATGGGGAATAAATGTAAGGCATTAAATAGATGGGGTTATACACTGACGGCCCACGCGGGCTTCACTGCGGGCTCCAGGGGGACCGGGATCCTCGTTCGTAAGAACCTCCCCTTCATCCTGGGCAAATCATATTCCAATTCACTGGGTAGAATAGCAGCCATTACGGGCAGGTGGGAGGGCAAGCCACTCAGTCTACTATTGGTTTATGTTCCTCCAACTCTGCAAAAAGACCACCTTCCCGGAACTAAGCAAAATAATACTAGACCTGCCCAAGGGAGACTTAATATTAGGTGGGGATCTCAACATGGTGGTATGCAACAGACGTGATCGTAACCCCCGAGACATAAACCTGGTAGCTGTTCCACCCAAGCAGAATACCTGTCGGCCATGGGCCTAGCAGTTGTCTGGAGAGCTCATAACCCAAATAATTTGCACTTCACATTTAATTTGGGTGTACATAACAGTCAGTTGCGGATCGACTATATATTGGCCTGGCCAGACCAACTGTTCTCCTTCCACGATGTTAAACAGTTGGCGCGGGTAATATCAGACCACTCTCCCCTCGTGGCCCGTTTCACTCGGGGCACACCGGTTCGGCGCGCTGGGATCACTCTACATCCCCGATATCTTAAAATTCCACATATACGGGAAGACTTACTGCGTACAACAAAATTCTACTTTAAAGAAAATGAGGGCTCCATTAACTCTCCACAAACACTATGGGAAGCCTATAAAACAGTCATTAAGAGGCAAGCACTATCCTTGACAGCTGGGTATAAAAGAGATAAACAGGACACAATTACACAAATAGAGAAACAGATCCGGGATTTAGAAACACAACCAACAGACCCCGATTCAGTAGAGATCTCGCACTCATAACTCAAGCGATTCGAGTACAAAAACTTGGTGACAGAAGTGGTGAAAAGTAATCAATTGGCAATATACCTCAGACTATATAAGACAGGAGACAAAGTGGGGAGACTACTGGCATGGTTGGACAGGAGGGAAAAAGCAGACAGATGGGTGACATGTCTTAGAAACAAGAAAGATGAAATCATTAACGACCCACAAGATATAGCGGAACTATTCGCACAATATTATTCCAGACTGTATTCCCCCTCGTCCACCACAACCATTAATGACTCTAAAGAGTTGCTCTCGGACATGCAACTACCGTCGTTGTCATCAGAAGAAGACGAAACACTCGACAGTGAACTCACTGACGAGGAAATTATAGGCGCGATTAACACTATTCAATCCGGTAAAGCAATGGGACCCAGTGGCCTCCCAATAGAACTATTCAAACTGACAGCATCGACGATCGCTCCTTACCTACGTCAGATTACCAAGATAGCAAACAACAGGGAAGCCTCCCAAATGATCAGAGGCTAGCCACCATCGTAGTCATTCATAAACAGGGCAAGGAGGCCGAACTGTGTCGCTCATATCGCCCTATATTGTTGCTTAATGCCGAAGTAAAGATACAAGCCAAAGTACTAGCTAATAGATTACTACCACTCATTCCGAAGCTGGTACACCCAGACCAGTCAGGCTTCATGCCGGGGAGAAACACGGCTTTAAACCTCCGACGCCTGCATGGTGTTCTCGGTAGAAGTGGGTTTATAGAAGAAGAGGCAGTGATATTATCACTAGATGCGCAGATGGCATTTGACACCATCGAATGGCCTTATCTCTATGCAGTACTGGAATGGCCCGGTTTTGGACCACAATATATCACATAAATTAAACCCCTTAGCACAGGTAGTGGTAAATGAGCACACCCCAACCACCTTTTCCCTCAACAGAGGAACCCGGCAGGGATGTCCCTTGTCAACCCTAATCTTCGCACTAATGCTTGAACCACTGGCGGCTTGGATAAGAACAGATCCCCTGATCCGTGGCCTTAAATGGAGTGGGAGGATAGAATCTCATTTTACGCCGACGACATATTACTCTATATGGCTTCACCCATCACTTCTATTAACAGGGTCCTTCAAATCTTTACTAATTTCCATAAATACTCAGGGTATATGATAAACTGGTCCAAATCAGTGCTTTACATCCTGTATGGACCCAACCCCAGGCTTCCCCCAGGCTGTACTGTAACAATAGCAAAGGACACCTTCCGATACCTGGGAATCAACGTCTCCTGTGAGCCCGTTCAATTCTACACCTTAAATCTGTTGGGCCCCCTGAACAGATTACAGAAAGATGGCCAACACTGGAGGACAGTCCCACTGCCTCTACTGGGACGAGCTGCCCTCTTAAAGATGATGGCATTACCTAGATTCTTATATGTCCTGCAAAACACCCCCTATCCGTCCCTGATTCCTACTATGTCAAGATAGAAGTGGAAATCCGAACACTGCTGTGGGACGGGAAGCCCTCAAGAATTGCCACTCACAAACTGAGCAGGGGGTGGTATGACGGCGGAATAGCACTTCCAGATATCCGCACGTACTACTAGGCCAGTCAGCTTGCTGTAATTTACCAATGGAATTATGGCTCCCATTCCGACCCCGCCTACCACATGGCTAAAATGATCATGGGCCTGAGAGGCCACAATCATACACTGTATACGAATCCACGGAAACAAACACTCACCAGCCCCACACATCAAACGGCGACACTCTGGCACAAAGTCACAAAGAAACTTGGGTGGCAGCACAAAATTACCCAATCCACATCATTGTGGGATGCGGAGTGTCTGGGTGGCCTGAGCCGATGTCCCGGGTTCGACAAATGGGACTTAGTCAACATCTCGAGGGTTGGGGATTTGTGGTTAAAGGGCAACGTAAAACCATTTACTAAATTACAAGCGGACTATAAGATGGCTGCATCTGAGACATTTAGATACCTCCAGATTAGCAACGCTCTTAAATCAGCCAACCCAGATGGTACGGTCCTCCCAGAGGCAACTCCACTGGAGGACAGACTCCTAAACGATCACATAGTACCAAGTCGATCTCCATGGTATAAAAAACAATACTTAATAATATGCCGAATCCTCCTCAGACATTACGCACAAAATGGCAGAATAACATAGGAATGCTGGAAGATGAGGACTGGCAGGAGGCATTGGCATCACCGAAGGAAGTGGCAATATCTGTGAAGCTCAGACTAATCCAATTGAAGATTCTCCATAGAACATACTTTTCATGCGTCACTCTGGCAAAAATTAAAGAGCAGGCAGACCCCAGCTGTAACAGAAAATGCAGACAGGAAGGTACATTCTATCATATAATATGTGACTGTCCCATTATCCAGAAGTATTGGCGAGCCGTGGCGAGACAACTACAGTCGGTCTGTGGGAAAGAGCTCCAACACACAGCACAACACTGTCTCCTGAACATATGGAGACAAGCAGACCTTAGCAGGAAAAACAAATTTGGGTAACTTTGGGCTTTGCCATCACAAAGCGCAACATTGCATGTAAATGGGGAATCGGAGATCCACCCACCCTGACGGAATGGGAGAGGACATGGATTGGTCAATGATTGCGGAAAAACATATTTACGAACATAGAGGTTGCCCTAAAAAATGGACATAGATCTGGGGTGGCTGAAACACCCACAGGGGTCAGATCTGTACTCCGACAGTACCCAGTCGACAGCTGCTTGGTGTGGGAGGGGGTGACGGGAAGGGGGATGGGAGAACTAGTGTGAGAACCTTTTTCATATGACTTCTTTGAGATATAGACTGAGGCTGTGTGTACCCTAACACATTGTAATGCAATGCTGCTGACTTGGTGCTGATATGTGACTTTTTCTTTCTAATAAAGAGAGTTAAAAAATTAATAATAATTGCAAATAGAAACAAATACTCTAAGAAACGTACGTCAACAAAACAAGTAAAAATCAACATGATGTTAAAAAGACTGCACCTTTGTGCAACAGTATAGTTACTTATGACAGGGCATGCGATGGATGTTGCAATCTCACTGTACCTGCAGTTTCCAGAGAAAGTCCAGCCTCGCTGTGGATTCCACCTGCTGGGCATGAAGGTAAAGTGCCAAGACAAACACAGTGATGATGATGGGAGTAACAATCTTCAGTGCCACCCTGGGCACGCTGTCCGAGCTGTGATGGGGCAAAGACAAACCGGAATTTAAAATGAGACTCCAGGTCACATATCTGTACCTCTTTAGTCAAGCAGTCTGGGCACAGGAGCCATTGGTCAAACAAGGGCTAGGAAAAGCCATTGTACCTTGATGGTGCAAAGTCATGTGGAGATAACAGTCCAATTTGATATATTGGTGATTGGCAGAATTTTGATTTAACTATAAGTGGCTGCTGCAAAATCAAATAGGCAAGCTACCTGAATCTTCACCAAACAACCGGACTGGCACACTGCATGACTACAGGTGGACTCAGTTGACCAACTGTCTGAAGACTCACTGCCCAACTGACTGCCCCTCCCCCCCAGCGCGACTGGCCCAATCCAGCTCCCCTCCCCGCTCCCGCCTCCCAGCTGTCCAGCCCTCCCCGACCCCTACTTAATGGCGGCCACTGCGGGGACAGGCGAGCAAGACCACTGACTCATTGTCAGTGAAATTGCTCTCCCACCCTCGCAGCTCCACCATTAAGTGAGGCCTGCCCCTGCCCCTGTACTCTCGAGTGTTGGTGATCGAGGCCCTCCTCCAGCCGCAGGTTTCCCTGCGCCTCATCCCTGGTGGTCCAGTGGACCTCTGTCTACTTCCTCTCACTCTGCTCTTTCACTCGTTTTTCTACCCTTTTCTATCTTTCACCTTTCTGCACTTTTCTGCATCTCTGCTCTTTTGTGCCTTATTTCTGCTCATTTTCCCTTCCTCTCGCTCTGCCCTTTCACTCGTTTTTCTACCCTCTTTTATCTTTCACCTTTCTGCACTTTTCTGCATCTCTGCTCTTTTGTGCCTTATTTCTGCCTATTTTCCCTTTTTTCTTTATCCCTTATTTCCTCCCTTTACCTTTCCCCGCCGCTGCTGCCCCCGCGGCCCCTCCCCCCCAGCGCGACCGGCCCAATCCAGCTCCCCTCACCGCTCCCGCCTCCCAGCTGTCCAGCGCTCCCCGACCCCTACTTAATGGCGGCCACTGCGCAGCCGCACAGCGGCCGCGGGTGCGCCGCTGGCGCGCCGAAGGAGCGTCAAAGGCAAGTCCGTCTGCGCCCGTCCGCGCCCACGCCAGGAACCCTGGACCTCCGCCCCGCCAACGCTACGACCCAGCAGCACTCCACGCACTCAACCCAGGCCGCAACAACAACTGCAAGCTAGCATCACCAGCCGACTCCCACGGACCCTTCAGCTGTCACCGCTGCCGGCACACCTGCAGCACCGCCAAGAACACAGATCCAGCACAACCCGCCCACAAGACCACAACTGAACCGAAGACCCTGCAATGCATCCTCCTCAATGTCCGATCCCTCCACAAACACGCCACAGAAATCTGGGACCTCCTCGACAGCACCACCCCGGACGTAGCGTTCTTCACCGAAACCTGGACCAACACCACCTCGGGACCGGACATCGCCATCCCCCAAGGATACAAGATCTCCAGGAAGGACTGCCCCACCCGCCCAGGAGGAGGAATCGCCATTGTCCACAAATCCAGCCTCCGCCTGAGCACACTCCCTGACGAGCCCACAGAACTGATGGAACACCTTCACTTCAAGATACTGGCCAGCCCCACCGCCACCCTCCGAGGAACCCTCATCTACCAACCCCCTGGACCCCGCGGACCCTTCGCCAACTCCATCACGGACATTATCTCCCCACAGGCCATCGCATCCACCAACTACACCCTGCTGGGAGACCTCAACTTCCACCTCGACAACCAACTGGACCCCAACACCACATCCCTCCTGGACAACCTCCACAACATTGGACTGTGCCAGATCGTGACCGAGCCCACGCACTCAGCAGGACACACCCTCGACCCCCTCTTCACTACAGGAAACTCCATCACCTTCAGCCACACCACCGAACTCCCATGGACCGACCATCGTTGCGTCCACTTCACCTTCAGAACACCCACCATCCACAGACACCAGCACCTGCTTCCACGAAGAAACTGGACCAAAATCACCGACGACCAGCTCACCTCCTCACTCAACAACTCCACCCCCCCATCGCGGAAAACGACGACCCCAACACCGCAGCCCGAACCCTGCATAGATGGATCTCGGACAGCACCAACACCATAGCCCCCCTCAAGAAAAACAACAATACCCGCGCCAAGAAAGCCAGATGGTGTACCACCGAACTTCGAGAGTCCAGAAGAACATGCCGCCGCCTCGAAAAGGCCTGGAGGAACACCAAATCCACAGAAGCCCACGACAACTTCAGAGCCGCCACCAACGCCCACCATCAACTCATCAGAGAAACGAGGAAAAAGCGATTGAAGACAGAATCTCCACCCACGCGCACAACAGCAAGGAACTCTTCAGCATCATCAAGGAGTTCGCCCAACCCACTAGCGAGTCTACCGACATCCCTCCCTCACAAGACCTCTGCGATAAACTCAGCACCTTTTTCCACCACAAAATCAAGAGCATCTACGACAACTTCGACGAAGACAACCAACACACTGAACCCTCACCAACCACCCCGACACCCGGAAACCAGTGATTGACGACTGGACAGCCCTCACCACCGAAGACACACTGAAGACAATGAAGTCAATCCACTCAGGGGCCCCCATGGACCCCTGCCCCCACCACATCTTCAACAGAGCCGCCGACACCATCGCACCCATGCTCCGCCACACCATCAACCGCTCCCTGGCGACCGCCTGGCTCCCCGACGACTGGAAACACGCCGAGGTCAACCCCCTCCTAAAGAAACCCTCAGCGGACCCCACCGACCTCAAAAACTACAGACCCATCTCCCTGCTCCCGTTCCCAGCGAAAGTCATCGAGAAAGCCATCAACAGCCAACTCGCCACATTCATTGAAGAACACAACATCCTCGACTCCTCCCAATCCGGCTTCAGAAAAAACCACAGTACGGAAACCGCCCTCCTTGCCGCAACAGACTACATCCGCACCCTACTGGACAAAGGAGAAACAGTAGCCCTCATCCTCTTCGACCTATCAGCGGCGTTCGACACAGTCTCCCACCGCACCCTAATACGCAGACTCCACGACACAGGAATCCAGGACAAGGCCCTCGACTGGATCCGCTCCTTCCTCTCCGGCAGGACTCAGCGGGTCAGACTCCCCCCTTTCCTCTCGGACCCCACACCTACCACCTGCGGAGTCCCCCAGGGCTCCTCCCTCAGCCCGACGCTCTTCAACGTCTACATGGCTCCACTCGTCCCCATCGTCAGAACCTACGGACTCAACATCGTGTCATACGCAGACGACACCCAGCTCATCCTCTCCCTATCCAACGAGCCCAACACCGCCAGACGCAACTTTCGAGAAGGCATGGAAGCCGTCGCCAAATGGATGAAAAACAGCTGCCTACAACTAAACACCAACAAAACAGAAGTACTCATCATGGGCCCAAACCCCGATGCCTGGAGCGACACCTGGTGGGCCCCCCGCCCTCGGAAACCCGCCAACCCCCACGGACCACGCACGCAACCTGGGAATCATCCTGGACTCCGAGCTCAAAATGGACCGTAAGATCAACTCTGTCTCGTCTTCCTGCTTCCACACCCTCCGCCTCCTTTGTAAGACCTTCAAATGGATCCCCCTCGAACACCGAAAGACCGTCACTCACGCCCTGGTCACCAGCAAACTCGACTACGGCAACGCACTCTACGCCGGAATAAACAAAAACCTCACCCGCAAGCTACAGAACATCCAGAACGCTGCCGCAAGACTGGTCCTCAACCTGCCAAAACACTGCCACATCTCCCAGCACCTGCGCACACTCCACTGGCTCCCTGTCGAGGCGAGAATCACCTTCAAGATGCTCACCCACGCACACAAGGCCCTCCACGGAACCGGACCAGCATACCTGAACAGCCGACTCAAATTCCACGCACCCCAAAGGACCCTACGATCAGCCCAGCTCTCCTACGCCATCGTCCCCCGCACCAGAAAGACCAGATCGGGAGGCCGCTCCTTCTCCTTCCTCGCGGCCAAAGCATAGAACGCCCTTCCACTCCACCTCAGACAGACATCGCTCCCCATCTTCGCATGAAACCTCAAAACCTGGCTCTTTGACAGACCCCCTCCTTGATGGATGGAACCTGCACCCCCCCCACCCCTAGCGCCTTGAGACCCTTACGGGTGAGTAGTCACGCTTTAACAAACCCCTGATTGATTGATTGATTGATAATCCCTGTATCTATGGATATTGCTCAAAGCAACTAAGTACATTGGCTAATTGTATGTTTATTACCTACAACAGACCTTCCCAATTGTCACTTTTTGAGAAGTGAACTGAAAAGCAGATGCTTACCATAGAAACTCTTATGACTATTGTGAGTGTCTTGGACCAAAGTTGACTTCCCTTGGTTCCCCTTTTTCTTTTCCAAAAACTTCAGTTTGTAAAGAACTGTACACATATGTGCAGTTAGATTATTGTTTTGAATGCTTACATTGGTTGAGAGCCCTTTGCATTGGAATACACTGTGGTGGCAGACAATATGAAGAAATCTCTTCTAGGAACATAGGAGCCTATTAATGAGCCGGTTTGCATCACTCTTGCACCACGCAACCAGGTAGACATGGGAATGGGCCAAAATGCTACGCCTTCTCAGGTGAGGTGTAACAAGGAAAAATATCTTTCTTTCTCCTCGTTACTTCCTCTTTTTATGTGTGCTGCATTCTTGTAAATAGGCCCATAGTCACTTCAAGTCTGTAGTGCTAAACAGTATAAAATCTGTACAAGATCAGCTGCCCCGCCCTTGGTGCACCATGCTCTCCTTAACCCACTACTTCCTTCAGGATGGTGGTTTAATCGCTGGTGTTTCGGTATATTAAGGGTGGTTATGGCTTGGAGGGCTTGTTCAAGTGCACCTTACTCCCTTGGAGGGCACTGCCGGGTTGTTCAGTACATCACTTTGCACTGGGCCAGGACAATTGAATTATACTGTGATGTTCTACGATAGAATGTGTAATTTGATATATGCATTTTTATAAGTTATGAAAGAATGCTGCTAAGCATTCCCAAGCCACATCCTTTTGCAGTTACCCAAAAGAAGGACAGCCAGTGTTTCAAATATCATTGCTGGCTTTGCCATGTGTGGATCTACAAAACAATTATCGCAAACATATTTTAAAATCTATACAACATTCTTCAAACAGCATGTGCTGTTTCCATTGGTTTGGTGTTGGTGGAAAACAGGTCAGTTTGATAGAATGTGCATGCATTTGATTGCCTATGGAAGCAAGGCATTTCATTAAATAAAAGTTCAGTCCCTAAGTGCGTGGGCCCCATAATCTGTAAATATAAAGAAAGTGTAGGAAAGTGCCCCTTTTTGACATGGTCACCCCCACTTTTTGCCTGGTAAATGATTTGATTTCGACTGAAAATGCACTGGGTTCCTGCTAACCAGGTCCCCACTGCCAGAGCTTTCCCAAAACTGTACAATTGTTCCCCTAATTGTCAAAACCTTTAGCATCCTCTGTAGGTCCCTAGTAAATGGTACACTGGTACCTAGGGCCTGTGGTACTAAAGAGTGCCACCCTAAGGGATCCCTCACAGGCTGCATGTCTTGGTGCAGAAAAAATTGAAAACATGACATTTTATAACTCATTGTTTGTATGTCCCAAACACTGCATGTGATATTTGTAAGTAACCCCTACAGCAGGCCTGACAGCCCTAAGGCAGGGTGCTGAATATCACAAGTGAGGGCATACCTGCATGAGCATATATGCCCCTGTGCTGGTCAGTCCTATTACTGCCAGTGCAAGTAGACAAGGAAGCCATTTCTAAAACATGTACTGGACACTGGTGAAAACGAGTTCACCAGCTACATGATGGGAGTCACTGAAAATAGGAATGTTTGGTATCAAACATCTCGTATTGATAAACCCACACTGATTCCAGTGATGGATTTACCAATACATGCACCCAGAGAGCATCTTAGAGGAGCCCCCTGAAAGCCTATCAGCCTCTGGGATACTCCCTGATTGGTTTCTGCCAGCCTGCCACAGAGACACTGTTCTGACCCCCTAGGGTGAGAGCCTCTGCTCTCAGGAGACCCAGCCAGCCTGACTGGGAAGAGGGTGTAACACCCCCTCCCAAAGAATGACCTACTGATTAGCCTTCCTTGGGCTGCAAGCCTTAGAGGGATGTAGCCTTTGAAATGCGAATCTGGCTCCGCCTCACAGGAGAGGCAGCCGAAACCTTTGTCCAGGGCCCCCTTGTCAGCTAGATAGGTGGGAAAATTAGCTAGTCAGGTAGGCGTGCCACCTCCAGGCTAGTCCCACCCCTAAGGTGGGCTACTGTGTGGTGGACATGATTTTTAAGAAGTAGCCATTTTTGTGATGCCATACTTGGGAATTCTGGGACAGGGTTATGCCCACTTCCCACAGAAAGTGGTCATATGGGGCCGTAGTGACACCAAGGGTCAGTAGCCCATTAGCACCTACCCTACACTCCCCTAATGACCCTAAATTCAGTATTTAGTGGAGCCTCTGGCACCAGAGAAGCAGATCTTGATAACCTAAGAGAGAGGACACCGAAGAGCTGCAAAAGCAGAGAGGAGAGAAGAAGCAGCTGACCTAGTACGAACCCTGCCGGGCTGTTTGCAACCCTCATCGCAAACTGTGCCAAAGTCAACTCGTCCTGCAGCTGTTGAACCTTGGGAGGACTGCCTGCCTTTGATAAAGATCCAAGACCTTCTGTGAACAGCAGACCTGTTCGTCTGCATCCTGCAGAAACTCCAAAGCAAAGACTCTGAGGCCACCGGAACCGCCAAAACCCAATACCTGAAGCAACTACTGCACCTGTCGCCCCCGGCCTAAGTTGTAGTCGGCCAATGATGTCAACAAGGTCCCCGGCCCTCCAGAGCTCGAGTCCATCATGGTTTTGCCTCTCGTGGACTCCCCGACGCCACCTGCCTCTGCACACAGGCCCTCTCGACGGTGACTGCTCTTGTTAAGAAAACCTGATGCCTAAAGTCACCTCTGCATCCGTCGCACCTGGGCCGTGATGAAGAGGACCCCAGGTGTCCCTACATCCCTGAGCATTGCAAGACTTGAACCCCCCTGTTGGTTCAACCCGACTGCCTTCCAGCCAGAGCCTGCCTCTTTTCATAGTGACCGATCTCCATAGAAACCTATTGGGAGCCCGAAGCTGTTTTGCACCCTGAACCTGGCTGCCCTCATGCCGCTGGTGGTGTACTGCCGGTGCTGCCTTGGACCTTGCCCACCACTCACCTTAACTCCTGGAGATTTGTCCTGTAAGTCGCTGTAGTGTGCTTGTATGCAGAACTTTTTCTTCCTTCTATAGGATAACATTTCAGAACTCAATAATTGCACTGTGTCCGCTTTTTGAAGTGAAAAGAATTTATATTTAAAAACGCACTTATCTGAACAATTTTTCTCTGATGCCTAAACATATATAAAGATGCTTGCTATTTTTATAAATTGGTGTGGATCTCCTTCATGAGTCGTGTGTGTCAATTATTGATCATTGTGTGTATTTGCAAATGTCTTGCACTCATCTGTGTTAAGCCTAAGGCTGTTCGACCACAACAGAGCATTTTGGGATTGCGTAGCAATCCCTTGTCCACTCATAAGGGAACCCCTGGACTCTTTACATGGTATATTATATTTTTTATATATCACATAAAGAGCCAGCTTCCTACAGAAAGCAAACAATTTGTCAGTGCAGCATAATGATATAATGCAACAATTTTTATCTGCTATGTTATAAACAGGCCAATACATGATTATTCCTTTGAAAGCACCTGGCTTGGTAGTTAACAAATCTGTGCATTTTTGGAGTTCTGGTCTATGTTTGCTTACTTGGACAAAGCCACTATGTGGTAATGTTTTTTTAAATGAAAGCTACGAGTAGATGCATGTTTAGGGATCATTGAATGACCTAGCAACCCTAAATGTGGCACGTGCCCCCACACCCACAGAAAGATGCCCAAAGGGAACACAAGTGCAACATATGTATGATGACAGCAAAGATGCCAACAATCAAAAGGACAAGGATTGGATGAGCATGAAGAGTGATGTCTTCCATAACCCAGTAAAAGTGATTTCTCCCAGATGAGGCAAAAGAAGGAGGGGACATTTATTCTGTACTTCTTCCACCTCAAATGTGATTTTTTTGGGAAGGAGAACTCAATATTCTTTGACAATTAAGCCTGGGACTTTCCAGCACCAATTAAGCATACATGCACCCGTCAGCCTATCCCTCTATTTTCAGGTTACTTTTTTTCATCAAGAGTAAATGACAATAGAGAAGAGGAATTAATCTCAGATACAGAAAGTGATCGCAGATAAAGACAACTATTCCCTTCTGCTCTGCCAATTTTCTTATGCTTATGAGACATTAGCCCTATGTGGTTTCAAGATTTACTTTTGCTCCCTCTGTACTATTGTCCACAGATTTCTGTCAACTGATTTTTTTTGATTTAATAATGTAATTTGCTCCTTTTCTACTAATGTTGCTTTGAGGCTTTAATATTCATGCAACACGTGTTCAATTAAAACACATTTCATTATTATTAGAGCATTCCCTGCATTTCCGCACTGTCCTGTCTAGTTCTATGAATACACTCCTAATTAAAACAAAGCCTTCAAAACTGTTCAAAACACTGAGGCCCTCATTACGATGTCAGGCAGATCTGCTTCCGCCCGACACCATCGCAGAATCGGGACAGACCAACCTCTGGTCGGCGGCCCCGGCCTCATGATTAGGATGCGGTCGCACACTGTCATAAACCAGCCGTAGCACAAGCTCCCATAGGGAAATGGGAGTGTTTGTTAATCCCTGCATTGTGTGGCAGGCACCTGATGGTGACTGCCTCTCGATGCAGGGATTAAAAGAGGGTCCTGCTAGGGGCCCCCAAAATCAGTTTCCAACAGGCTTTTCATGTTGGAAAGCCCGACACGAAAAGCCTCTCAGAAGCAGACATCGTAATGCCGACAGCTGAAACGCCGTCCTTATGGGATTACGTGCCGGTTCCAACTGGCCAATGGGTTCCTTGAGCCCGTTGGAATCCAGCTGGAATGACCGCCGGTTTCAATTCCGACCGCCGTATTCATAATACGGTGATAGGAATTCAAACTGCGGATTTCGGTCGGAAAGCCTTCGACCTGTGGTCGGAGGCTTTCCGACCGACATCCAAATCGGCCCCTTAGTATTCATTATTCATAGAAGACCAGATGTGTGTGCCATTCCTCAGCAGGCCTCAATGGCTGCAGGCCTGCTTGTATGGTGTCTGACTACGTGTGTTGTGTGGGACGGCACCTGTGTCTGTCTCTGTCTCTCACAATGCTGGTCCTTGTGCACAGATGGCACTAGGTCTGATCATGGGTTCGGAGTGTGCTATTGACTGTGTGCTGCTGTGTGGGCGCACGTAGGTGTGAATGTGTGTGTTTTTCAGTGTAAAGACAAATCTAATGGCGCGGTCAATACATATTTATAAATTTCTCTAAAAGACAACTTTTTGCATTGTGTGCCCTATTCAAATAGCAATAAAAGCAACACAACGTTGGTATGGGTGAGGTTATACAGATGGCCGCACTGCCATGTTAGGGACTGAATTCCATCTGTGGAGGAAATTTTGCTTTGCAGTTTTAATTGGTGGACATGAAAGGCAAGGAGCTCGATTTTAATCTCGTCACCAGAACAGTGCCAAAAAGTGTATAATTCTGGGCAAATCACTTGATATCTATCTGCCTAAAGATGTAAATACATATATAATGTATTTTTGTAATGTAAAAAACACGTGAGATGCAAACTCACTTGGGCTATGCAATATTCAATTGTTTTCCAAATCTTCCCTGGTGCACATTAGTCCTGAGAAGGTTTGAGCAACACAATTACAGACATGTGAATATATATGAAATGCAAAGAAACCACTGAAAGATAAAACATGGAAAAATAACGAAGAAGGGCTTTCTGTCGCTTCTTTTAATGAACCACACATGATAAGTGTACAGAGCGTCTATTCCTCAGCTTTCTTAATTAAAATTACAATAATAGGGACAAAATTATCAGACAAACCCCTCCTCCTTCACTCCAGATGCATAACATATTTCCCAGAGACAAAACATGGCATTTTTCAGAAAAAAAGAGATTATTGTTAGCGAAGGAGATGTGTCTCGTGGCTAAATATTAAAATAAACAGTCCCAAGTTATAATTCTAGTTTCCTCGCTTCAATAATTTGTGCAACTGTGGGCAATGACAGTACTAAACACCATACATGAAACTTGAATAATAGCAACGTTGGTACAGCTGGTTCTGGATCAATGGCAGATTTTTAAGAATAAGTAGCGGCTACCAAACTAACTGCATAAAGGTATGAATAGCCTAAAAAATCTGGCATGGATCCGGTCCTCCATCAGTTATGTTTGACATCCCTAGGATATTTTATGCAGTTTTATATAGCGTGAACTTATCCCAAGGGCATTAAAGCGCTTTACACGAGAAGAAGACGTTTAGTACCTGAGACCCAGATATTCTACTTTTTTTAAGGCACGGGGAGGTTTAACCTCGGAGGTTAAGTGATTTGCCCAGAAGCACAGGACGTCGAGCTGAGGGCCCAGAACCTAGTCTCCAGGTCTCTAGCCGCTAGGCCACATCTCCTTCCAACACCAACCCACGTACGTTTTAGGCACATGCATCAACTCACCAGGGCAGTGTGCTGTTAGAGGATTCCCTGGAAAACAGAAAGGAGACACTTTGAAATATTAAACAGTAGAGAAACAGTACTTCAGAAAAGTAAGCCATTGTAATAGTGCCTTCTCCTCGCAATACATACTGAAGTTTAAACGCTACGCGACGCTATAGTTACATGAAAAAAGAATAGATGCCTTCGAATTTATGTTGTTCCACACTCACTAGGAGAGACATTTCTGACCCAACAACACTCTTATCATATGTTAATATTCCACTTTCATTTTAGGCGAACACACACTGCAGACCCTTCAGCGAAGGACCTCATGAGCTGTTACTTCCGAAGGTACGGAACACTGAAGTTGAGCTCCAAATAGCTCAAAGGAACATCATACACCATCAAATATTCAGACATTTAATTAAAATATATAACCGCAAGGTATAAGAAATTTGGTAATTTGGCCAAGGAAGTCACCCCGCTAAAATGCTACCGCAAGTGAACGTGATATCATGTACCCTCTTAACCAAAGTCACCACCAGTCTGCTGACTAGTAGCAGCCCGTCGTTCAAGGGTGCAGGCTCCCTCCATCCTTTTGCAAATATGTAGAGTGTCTGTCAGGTTGGGCAAAGGTCAGCGTGACAGACATTCTTCATTTATGGGTCAGGCAGCCAGGGGATATACATGCTCTAAATTCGCAGGTGCCTGGCCGTCTGAGCGGAACTTTACCAGGTTGAAGATTTCACAGCCCCGTGGGCTTGATCTACTGAGCCCGGCAAAAAGCTTGGAGGTACTCCCTCTCATGAAGGAGACACATAACAGATTGACTCGGATCTGGATACTAAAGTTTTAGGCCCTGAAGGGGCCAGGGCCGACGGTCCATCAATGCCGTCTCCACACAGAGTATGGTGGGGTTGGCAGACTCACTGACTCCATCCCACTTTGTGATGATTAAGCGACTACTGCCTCCTCTCATTGCCTGACCCAATGCTGGTCAGCCAATGACAGGAGGTGGCAATCCCAATCCTCCAGCATCTACCACGGTCACTGCTGCAACCTGATAAGTTTCTTTTCGATGCTGGGTGTGTGCGTGTGTCTGAATGAATATGTACATTTGTGCATGCATGAGTGCTGTGAATGGTGTTGTGTGTATATGTTTGTGAAAGCTGGGTTGTTGCAAATAAAGATAACTCCTTGGTAGGCAGTCCACGCAGGTTATATAATGTAGGTTTTGAGGAAGTTTACATTTTTTACAAAAAATCTTTCACATAATACAGAAATGTGTTTAAACGTCAACATAGAAATGAATAATAAATAAGGCTCCCAGTTTTCAGTTTTTACTGATTTTTACAGATAAATACAGACAGAAAACAATTTGTTTTCTGTCTGTATTTATTTTTAAAAGCAGAAAAATACAGAAAATTGTGCTTTTTGTGAGTGACTTTCGACACTGTCCTTCAATCAATCAATCAATCAATCAATCATGTCACTTATAAAGCGCACTACATACCCGCAAGGGTCTCAAGGCGCTGGGGGAAGAGGGGGGTGGTGCTGCTACTGATCGAAGAGCTAGGTCTTGAGGAGTCTTCTGAAGGCCAGTAGGTCTTGGGTCTGTCGGAGGTTGGTGGGGAGGGTGTTCCAGGTCTTGGCGGCGAGGTGGGAGAAGGATCTGCCGCCGGCGGTCGTTTTCCGGATGCGGGGGACTGTGGCGAGGGCGAGGCTGGTCGAGCGGATCTGGCGGGTGGGGGTGTAGAAGCTGAGTCGTCTGTTGAGGTAGGCTGGTCCGGAGTTGTGGAGTGCTTTGTGTGCGTGGGTGAGGAGCTTGAAGGTTATCCTCTTGTTGACAGGGAGCCAGTGCAGGTCTCTCAGGTGGGGTGTGATGTGGCTGCGTCGGGGGATGTCGAGGATAAGACGTGCAGAGGCGTTCTGGATGCGTTGCAGCCGTCTCAGGAGCTTAGCCGTCGTTCCTGCGTAGAGGGCGTTTCCGTAGTCCAGCCTGCTGGTGACGAGGGCCTGGGTGACTGTTTTTCTTGTTTCGGTGGGGATCCACTTGAAGATCCTGCGGAGCATTCGGAGGATGTTGAAGCAGGATGAGGAAACGGCGTTGACCTGCTTAGTCATGGAGAGGGTGGGGTCGAGGATGACCCCTAGGTTGCGTACGTGGTCGGTGGGTGGCGGGGCTGTTCCCAGTGATGTTGGCCACCAGGAGTCGTCCCAGGCTGAAGGGTTGGAACCAAGGATGAGGACCTCCGTCTTGTCCGAGTTCAGCTTCAGGCGGCTGTTCCTCATCCATTCGGCGACGGCCTTCATTCCTTTGTGGAGGTGGGCTTTGGCGGTGTGAGGGTCTTTGGTGAGGGAGAGGATCAGCTCGGTGTCGTCGGCGTAGGAGATGATGTTGAGGTTGTGCTGTCGGGCGACGTGGGCGAGGGGTGCCATGTAGATGTTGAACAGCGTTGGGCTGAGGGAGGAGCCTTGGGGTACGCCGCAGATGATCTTGGTGGCCTTGGATCGGAAGGGGCGAGGCGGACGCTTTGTGTTCTGCCGGAAAGGAAGGATGTGGTCCAGTCCAGGGCCTTCTCTTGGATCCCGGCGTCGTGAAGGCGTGTTCGTAGTGTGTGGTGGCAGACCGTGTCGAAGGCGGCTGATAGGTCCAGGAGGATGAGGGCTGCTGTTTCTCCGTTGTCTAGCAGGGTCCTGATGTCATCGGTGGCGGCGATGAGGGCGGTTTCGGTGCTGTGGTTGCTGCGGAAGCCGGACTGGGAAGGGTCCAGGATGTTGTTCTCCTCGAGGTAGCGGGTCAGTTGTTTGTTGACGATTTTCTCGGTGACCTTCGCGGGGAACGGGAGCAGAGAGATGGGTCGGAAGTTCTTGAGGTCCTTGGGGTCTGCCTTGGGTTTCTTGAGTAAGGCGGTGATCTCGGCGTGCTTCCAGCTTTCCGGGAAGGTTGCTGTCTCGAAGGAGATGTTGATTATTTTCCGGAGATGGGACGCGATGGCTGTACTGGCTTTGTTGAAGATGTGGTGAGGGCACGGGTCTAGCGGTGAACCGGAGTGGATGGTGTTCATGATCTCGCTGGTGTCCTCGTCGTTGATGTTGGTCCAGGAGAGCAGGCGGTTGGTGGTTGTGGGGGCAGTGGTCTCGGTGGTTGCCGGGGCGGTCGTGGTGTTGAAGCTGTCGTGGATGTCGGCGATTTTGCGGTGGAAGAAGGTGGCCAGTGAGTCGCACAGGTCTCGCGACGGCTGGATGTCGTTGGTGTTGGAGCTGGGGTTGGAGAGTTCCTTCACGATGTTGAAGAGCTCTTTGCTGTTGTGTGCGTTGTTGTCTAGGCGGTCTTTGAGTGAGGCCCTTTGGCGGATCTGATGAGGTGATGGTGACTGCGGGTGGCGCTCTTGTGGGCGGCGTAGCTGTCCGCTGTCCGTTCGTGGAGCCAGATCTTCTCCAGTTTTCAGCATGTTCGTTTGGAGGCCTGGAGGTCTTCGGTGAACCAGGTGGCTTTCTTGCTGGTGTGGCTGTTGGGCGGATTCTTGAGCGGGGCGAGGGTGTTGGCGCAGTCGTCGATCCACTGTCTGAGGTTGCGGGCGGCGGTGTCGGGGTCGGAGGGTTCGGCGGGTGGGCTCAGGGCGAGGGTTGTGGTTAGCTGGTCTTCCGTGACTCTGCTCCAGCAGCAGCGAGGCATTTGTTCGGTGCGGTGGTGCGCTTCCTGTAGGTGAAGTGGATGCAGTGGTGGTCAGTCCAGTGGGGTTCGGAGGTATGGTTGAAGGAGACGTGTGGGCTTGCGGAAAAGATGGAGTCTAGCGTGTGGCCGGCGGCATGGGTGGGTGTAGTCACGAGCTGTCTGAGTCCGAGGGTGGCGAGGTTGTCGATCAGGGTGGTGGAGTTGGTGTCCTTGTTGTTCTCGAGGTGGAAGTTCAGGTCCCCGAGGAGGATGTAGTCCGTGGAGGCGATGGCGTGTGTGCTGACGAAGTCAGCGATGGAATCGCTGAACTGTGGTCGGGGTCCGGGGGTCTGTAGATGAGGGTTCCTCTGAGGGTGGTGTTGGGATCGGTGTGGATCTGGAAGTGCATGTGTTCGGCGGTGCTGAGGGTGTCGTCGGTGTTGGTTGAGACTCTGAGGGTGTTCCTGTGGACGATGGCGATGCCTCCTCCGACTCCGTTGGTGCGGTCCCTGCGGGTGATCTTGTATCCGTCCGGGATGGCAATGGCGATGTCGGGGGCTGAAGCGGGATTCAGCCAGGTCTCCGTCAGGAATGCGACGTCTGGGGAGGTTCATGAATTTCAAGCCAACTTCAAAGCAGAGAGACAGCATGGGAAGTTAAAAAACAGAATGGGATTTACTTTAATGTAGGATGTTAAAATGTATTTGTTTATATTGCTAATATTTACATGTGGGTGTAGTTTTCTGCTATACTGGATGCTTAATTTGCTAAAACGCAACAGGCATTAAAGTATGAGTGCATATTTGTCAGTTAAATAAATGTGGAAACACACCATGTTTAGACTCCATTTATTATTAAAACACAAAATAAATACGGAAAAATACCAATAAGAAGGCCAAAAAATAAATATGGATAAATACAGAGGGAAATGTTGAAAAAATAAATACCATAAAACCGGGAGCCCTAATAATAAAGTAGACGTTAGAAATTGTGTTCTTATTGAACGTGCAACAGCAAAAATGCAGATTGAATTCTGCAGAAAAATCTAATTTCTATCGTTCTTCAAATGCAAGGTGCACTATTCTTTTATTCTTCTCTATCCCTTTAAGAAAATAAAAGCCTTTCATAAATCGTGATTTCACGTTATAACTGTGCTATAGAGCATGACCTTTTTGTGAAATGTGCTGTTTCCTGCAAAATGTATCTCTCTTTTCCTCACACCATATGACTTCACTGTATTTAGATTGTTTTCCTTGCCACCTATTCATAATGAACAAGCGCATTAATGAAAAGAAAATGCTTGCTGCAGCTTACAGTTCATGATCTAACCAGGACATACCAGAATTCAAATGTTAAATTCTATAGAACAGCTCATTATTACATGATGGGATACTAAACAGCTAATAGAGTAGATTTGCAAAAGGTTCTCAGGAGAACATTCTTAGGTGTAACGTTTTGTAATACTTTTGACACTTTACACACTGCCTGAGCAGCAGGTAACAGGCAACCTAGAGAAAAAATGCATCACACCTAAATCAGGATATAACATGGGTGTTTGTGTACATGCTTGTAAATGGATTGGTATGAGTGGGTGAGCATATAGAGGGGTGAGTAAGGGTGTGTGTGTGTAGCCCGCCCACCTGTACGACTTACCGGCCGGCCCTGGTGCTGACCCATGACAAGGTTTAGCCCCTCAATAGCTTTCAATTTTCTGCTGAGCCACTTGGGAAAGGTGAGGAAGTGAACTTACAGAAAGTAAACCGGTTTCTTAAAGCTGTCTTCATTCCTGTTCATTCTGTGTCTTCTTTGGCTGAAACACCTGGGCTAGCAATGGCAGGGTGAGAGCTACCTACAGGCAAGTCAGGAGTAGCAACTGCTACTCCTAGCAATCCTTAACCTATGCACAAGACATGACCTCAAAGCCTAAAGCTCCAGCGCCATAACAGTGGAAGAAGCCCACCTTGGCAAGTGAGTAGCCACAATCACTTGATTGCCACTGACCATGAGAGTGCAGCCTGGGAGACTGAGTCATACAACTTTCTTTTGGGTTTTCTGTGCTTCTGCCCTGACTGTCAGTGTCAGGGTGACTGGGTCAGGTGCACATTGTGTTAATGTGGTATGGGTCTGTGCTCTGCAGCGCATCCATTCCCTGTTGCCATGTTGTTGTGTTCCACGACCAGTGTCTTTGGGCCAATGGAAACCATGAAACGGAGATGCTAACACTGTTCACACTGTATGTGTATGACATACTGCCCTGCGTACTTGTGCGTTCTTTATTTATACAAATGGAGACGCCACACTTCGGTGATACTAAGAGTGGTGCATGGGGGCTGGGAAGAACCATTAACAACATTAAAGATGGGGTCTGTTGGACCTGGCCGTCTCTCATGGTCAACCCAGATTTTTCAAAAAAATATAAAGAGTGGTCCTACTTTCCAAAGGGACAGTACACCAATTGACAATATGTCTAAAAAGAATTCCCTTTGGGAAACCACAAAAGCGTACCAGTACAGTCACTCAGACACCTATTCACACATGAACTATATTAGGAGCCAAAAAGTCAAATATATGAATGGTTTATTCATAAAACAAATGCAATAGATAAAATCTAATTCACAAAAAGAATTAATAAACACAGGTTAAAATACAATTTCATCAAGAATTATTCCACAAAAAGCAGCAAAAAAACAATGTTCACACAAAGCACTACCAATATAGGACTGGCATTAATACTCCATTAGATTTTTTTCCAAAAATTGCAACAACAACACCAATAATGTGCATCAAGTTTATATAAAACAAGACCAGGAAGCGGCGCGTTTCGGTGGTATCAGCAGGTCCAAACCACCTTCTTCAAGCTTTACATTAAAACGTGATCCAGCACTCTTAAAATCTATGTATATAAAAAATATAATATAAAAGATCGAGATATGTTAGAGGAGGGAGGAAGGGAGTCACGTTCTCGGAGACCTCAGGATCAAGTAGTGAGGACGAACAAGGCAGTAGAGAAGAACACCATGGAAGAGGGCATGGTGAAGAATATGTTTTTGTTTTAGAGCAACAAAAAAACAGGAGAGGACTGTTCAATGGAAATCAAATAAGACCTCAACAAGCACGCAGCCAACCTTAAAGGTTTGTCAATTGGTGTCCTGTCCCTTTGGAAAGTAGGACCACTCTTTATATTTTTTTGGAGCTTTGAAGCACGGTCCTTGTGACTGGAGAGTATTTGTGGGGCGTATTTTACGCGATATCCATCATAGTTAGGTTAACAGATGGATCAGTTTAAAACGTTTGGTTTCAACGATGACCAGTACAATAAGATCATTAATACCAGAAAAGGAAATAAATTTACGGTTATCACCAATAAAAGTGAGAAATGGGGCACTTTAGTAAATCTCAAAAAGAAATTGATTAGGACAGAGGCCCATGCAGACTTTTTAATAGAATATGTTAAATCTGGAGTGATCCCCATTGGATTACAAATTCGCAATGAACCTGGTGTTTTTGTGGAACATAAGAAATTTCTTGAAACTTGGTCCCAGATCTCCAATTGTTGCAGTCGAGATTGGATACTGTTAATAATTGAGACTGCACATGAAATTATAATTATAGAAAAAGAAGCAATAGAAAAATTGGAAGCTGAATTAAGGGGACAAACAGCTGTAGAGGAGGCAAAATTAAAACTTGAGGAGATTAATAGAGATGTGGAAGGCTATAGGGATTATTTAGTAAATAAAAAACCCAACAAATTAAGAAAGGACATCAATAGATTCAGTAACGAGCTGGCTTACCCGTTTTTGAAGGAAAATTCCTATGACCAAAAAAATGATCAAGGATGGGATAGGAACCCCTTTAAAAGATCGAGATATGTTAGAGGAGGGAGGAAGGGAGTCACGTTCTCGGAGACCTCAGGATCAAGTAGTGAGGATGAACAAGGCAGTAGAGAAGAACACCATGGAAGAGGGCATGGTGAAGAATATGTTTTTTTTTTAGAGCATCAAAAAAACAGGAGAGGACGGTTCAATGGAAATCAAATAAGACCTCAACAAGCACGCAGCCAACCTCCTCAAGAATATATACGGACCAGAAGCCAGAAATACTGGCGTTAGATAAAATTCCTGTGATTAATTTATCTGGAAGAACTCTTAGTAATCAAGAAACTGAGGTTTTAGGTAGAGGTTTTAGTTTTGTTCCTACTACTAGGATTAATAAGTTTCAATTAGAGAAAGATCTTAGAATGTTTTTAGGAAAATTAGATTGAAAAGGTTCTTTGAGAATAGACCACTGAGAGATTCAAACAATATAACGGGTCTTAAACCGAAATCAACGTTTACTCCATCTATTGCTCAGGTTGGTGGTAACATAGATGTTTTTGAAAAGGTTGTAGAAATAGGGATTCAAGATATCATCAATAGAGATTGTTACCAACAAAATAATCTCAATAAAGAGCAAAGAATAGCGATTAGCACATTGAAGGAGGATATTACTATCACCATCAAACCTGCCGATAAGGGGGTGGGGTGGTGATATTTGATAGCTGTGATTATGATAATAGGATATTCAAATTACTAAATATCCCAGAGCACTATGAAAAAGTAAATGATTGTGAACTTGTGCTCCTTAATGGGAAATATGCTGCCCTCTTAGGGGAGGCCAAAGAGCTAAATTTGATTAGTGATGAAGAATTCAGATTTTTAAACAACCAGAATCCGAAGATTCCAGCTTTATATGGTTTGCCTAAAATCCATAAAAATAGCCTTGATCCCCCAATGAGACCTATTGTGAGTTGTTTGGGTTCGCTTCTCGAACCATTTAGTAAGTATATAGATTTCTTTCTTAAGCCTTTAGTGAGCAATCTCAAATCTTATGTGAGGGATTCATCCCATATCATTGGCTTGGTGGAAAAAAGCCATTTGTGGGAGAGACTCAGTGTCTAGTCACTCTGGACATTGAGTCTCTCTACACTAATATACCCCAGCGAGCTACTGTTGACGTTATCAATAGGATTTTGGAAAGTTCTAATATTGAGGGAGCGAATAAAGAATTTATTGTCCAGTGTACCAATTTGGTTCTTTTCAACAACATTTTTCTTTTTAAGGACCAATTGTACCGTCAAAGGAAAGGGACCAGCACGGGGGCCACCTGTGCCCCGAGTCTGGCCTGTCTATATGTGGGTGATTTTGAAGAACGTCACATTTACAATGAACTTGCACCATTTTATGAGAATGTGTTGGAATGGCATCGTTTTATTGACGATGTGTTTTTTATTTGGGATGGGCCCACTGAGCTTCTGTCAGAGTTTCTCATCTGGTTAAATCTAGGGGATGAGAATCTAAAATTTTCAGCATACTTCAGCAAGGATAGGGTGGATTATCTGGACATTACAATAAAAGCAATGGGTGGTAAACTGGAGGTGGAATTGTTTACTAAGCCTATGGCAAAAATACCTTACTCCACTACTCCAGTTTCCACCCAAAGTCACAGAAGGATAATATCCCGTTCTGCCAGTTTCTCCGGCTCAGGAGAAACTGTACAGATCTTAATGATTTTTATGAACATTCAGAAGTATTGAAGACTAAACTAAAGGACAGAGGGTATCCTAAAAAACTCATATCGCATTCGTTTAAAAGGGCTAGATTTTATAATCGTGATGCGATGCTGAACAAAACCAAAAAGGAACGGGAGATGTCAAGAGTAGTGTTTGTCAGCCAATTTAACAATTTGAGTAATAAAATAAAAAATGTGGTAAATAAACATTGGAATATCTTAAATGACCAGGAAGAAATTAAATTGGAAAAGCCTCTATTTGCTTTTAAGAAAAATACTAACTTACGTAATCAATTAGTTCACACGTATAGAGAAGAACCTAAAAACAAACAAAGGACGTTAGACAATACGGTTGCAAAAGGAAACACACGCTGTGGTAATTGTCAGATGTGTGATCAATGTTTGGTAGCGAAAGAACTGACACATAATGGTAGAACCGTAAGAGCACATAGTGTTAACAATTGCCGGAGCAAGAATGTAATATATTTTTTGCGTTGTCCCTGTGGCCTGGCCTATGTAGGCGAGACTGGTCGAGAATTGAGGGTAAGGCTAGCTGAACAGAAGTCAGCGATTAAAACCAAGAAATGCAATGCTCCGTTAGTGTCCCATTTTATTGATCGTGGCCACAAAGAGACAGAGTTCATGTGGTTCATTCTGGAAAAAGTCACCATGAATAAGAGAGGTGGTGATATGGAGAAAAAACGGAAAATGAGAGAACAGTGGTATATTTCAATACTGAACACTATAAGACAGGGTTTGAACACTAGGGAAGAATGGGAAAGATTAATTAATTGATCTGGTTATTTCTTCTCAATAGGAGCTATAGTTTCATTTATGTTATGGTTCTTGTGAATTAGATTGGTTTAATAGATTGGCTATAACACACCTTTGTGTCTAGATCCTACCCTGTTTGTTTCAGACAGGGTGGGAGATGTGTGTATATATATATATGTATACATATATATAGATGTATATATGTATATAGTCACATGGATATTTTTTGATATTTTTTGTATGTTCGTTTCAGCGGTTTGTTTTAGATTTATGCCCTTTTTTTACATCTAATTTTTAGATTGGGTATGAAAGGAATTTACCATAATTGTTTCATATTAGTTAATGATATTATGAAACAATGTATGAGATACATGTGGCGTTTCACCCTATTGACAAGTTGTAATTATAGATATGGCCATATATAACGAGAGATTGGGATATCCTTCTTCCATCCTTTCCCCATTCAAAGATGGCGTGTCTAATCCATTCCGGGTAGTCCTTTGTTACTTGTTAGTACGGGGAAAGCTCGGTAGTCCGTTTTTCCTCTTCAGTGCTGGCAATGTTTTGGCGCGAACGATCGATTAAGAAGAGTATAAGAATGCAGGCAAGGATTTCATGCAATACCTACAAGGACGGGCGTTTTGGCAATAGACACTGAGACTTCAAATCCCGGTAAGTGGAGCTAGAATTGATGCGAGGAATTTGTGCGGTAGATTTCAGGAAATTAGTTTAACCTTTAACCGCCGTTCGTTGACAGTTAGCAAGTTTTGATACATTCATGGTGTGTGAATGCTCTAAGTTACATTTACCCTTGAACTTAGAGGGCGGTATGTACATTTATAGGCTCGATATGGGTGCCTTGTACAAATTTGTATGGTTGCCATATGCCTGCACTAATTGTATGAAAGTGGGCTTATGAAGTATACCATCAGTAAGCCACAGCATTGTTATGATGCAAACACTAAGAGAAGCCGCTAGATAGGAGTGGGGACAGGGGTATATAAAAGTGAGCTTTTCATGTATAATATCAGTAAGCCACAGCATTTTGATGATGCAAACACTAAAGAGAAGCCGCTAGATAGGAGTGGGGTACAGGTTGCCCTGTGAGGGTTTGAAGTTTCGTTTAATCTGTTGTTATAAAAGAGTGAAACACAGTATTGAGACTACGGTTTTCTTATAGGTGTCAAAGCCCTAAATAAACAGAAAATTTTGGAACTAATGAGTACAGACTAAACAGGAAATTGATTTAAATCCTGGCCCTGAGAGGAAATTTATTTGAACAACGATAAGGTAATAATAAAAATTAAAATAATTTCCTTTAGCGTTTTTAACATTATTAAGCTTTAGTATTTTAGGAGTATTAAATCATTGTTTTTGATGTTGCATCACAGGGCATTACCTTTGGCCGATTACGAGTGAATGGAACCTTTTTATTAAATTGTGACAGGCCGTATGTTCAGATAATTGAGGTACGCGGCAGTGTTTTTTAAAGAATATGAGGACACAAGCAGTGTTTATAATATTCCCGAAAAAAATATGAGTCTGAATTGTTCCTTATTTAATAATAGGAGTTTTTATCTAGTGCAGTCTTGGACCTATCGGCCATTACAGACTGGGAGGATCCTTTTCCCCGCATACAACCGCATGTTGATATCACGGTGGGTTTATGAATTTATTTGGGTTGCTTGAATGTAAGTGAGTGATTTGGTGATATTTATTGCAGTTGAGTGTGGTAGGGTCTCCAATTAATATACACATATTATTCAGAGCTATTTTTATAAGCCTGACATATATGGGATTCCCTATTGGTCAAGTGGATATATTGTCAAATATAAGTGTCATGTGGAGTTTTTTAGGAATCATGTTGTGGAGCCGATGGTCTTGTGTATGTGTGTTTTTTTCATGAAATTTTTAATGCATAAATTTTTAAAGGATTAATGTGTTCATGTGTATTAAATTAATGTTTTTGTGATATGTTTGATTTTATGTGGATACATGCAATGATATATTATATTTTTTATATACATAGATTTTAAGAGTGCTGGATTACGTTTTAATGTAAAGCTTGAAGAAGGTGGTTTGGACCTGCTGATACCACCGAAACGCGTCGCTTCCTGGTCTTGTTTTATATAAACTTGATGCACATTATTGGTGTTGTTGTTGCAATTTTGGGAAAAAAATGTAATGGATTATTAATGCCAGTCCTATATTGGTAGTGCTTTGTGTGAACATTGTTTTTTTGCTGCTTTTTGTGGAATAATTCTTGATGAAATTGTATTTTAACCTGTGTTTATTAATTCTTTTTGTGAATTAGATTTTATCTGTTGCATTTGTTTTATGAATAAACCATTCATATATTTGACTTTTTGGCTCCTAATATAGTTCATGTGTGAATAGGTGTCTGAGTGACTGTACTGGTACGCTTTTGTGGTTTCCAAAAGGGAATTCTTTTTAGACATATTGACAACCCAGATTTTTGCCTTCCTCTGCCTTCTTTTGCTAAACCCGCTTTTGTTGGCTTTTAGGACTTTGTGCACTTTTCCACTGCTAACCAGTGGTAAAGTGTTTGTGCTGTCCCTTGAAAACATGGTAAAATTGCCCTACACCTGACTGCTACATTTAATTTACATACAAATCCTTAGTAAATGGTACTACATGTATGTAGGGCCTGTAAATTAAATGCTACTAGTAGGCATCAGCACTCATGGTGCTACCCACTAAGTAGCCTTTTAAACATGTCTCAGGGCTGTGACTGCAGCCTTTGTAAAGTTTTAAGCTGCATTTTGACTTGACAAAATAAACCTTTTGCCAGGCCTAAGCCTCACTTTTTAATACTTATAAGTCACCCCTAAGGTCCTAATGGCTCACAGGGCATGGTGTGTGGTATGTAAAAAGTGGATGTGTGATTACGTTTTATATATCCTGGCAGTGAAAACTTCTTAAAGTCGTTTTTCACTGCTGTATGGCTATCTCTTCTATAGACTAACACTGGGATACCTTATGACACTTAATAAGTGCTAACTTCAGTTTGGGACCTGATAGAGACATGCTGTTTGCACTCAAATGGATTGTTATTTGAAATCCTCTTTAATGGTAAAGTCGGATTTTAAATTACTATTCTGAAAATGCCACGTTTAGAAAGTTGGCATTTTCTGCCTAAACCAAATGTACTCTTCTGCCATTGTCCTGGATTACATAAATGTGGTTGGCTCTCCTGTTGTGAGTTGTGTATTGCTTCCAGACTTTGAGACAAAAGAGGCCTAGGTGTAAGGGGAGAAGGTCTTCCTGACTTGATGGCTGGGAAGGAGTTGTGTCCTGCTCTGATTTCCCTTTAAAGGGCCCTGCCTACAGCATATGTAAAAGAACCTGGCACCAGGTCTGCCCTTGCCTTTGTCAGCCTAGACAGTTTGAAGCCAAACCCAGGGGACAGGAGGCGGCCAGGAATTCCCCACATAAAGTTGGCACCAGGTATGAATGTGGCATCTTCATAATCTCTCATCAGAACACTGCTGGACTTGTGGAAGATTAAGAAGAAAGACTGCCCTGCTGTCTGAGTAAGACAGACTTCCCTGCTGATTGAAGAAGGAAGATTGGACCTGCTTGCATTGAACCCAGGCTACTCAAAGTGATTCCAAGGTTCAGGCGGCTGACCCCCTGTGTACCATGACACAACAAGCTTCTAGAGGCCTCACTGCAACAGCACAGCTGACCACCACCAACTGGACCTGCCTGGACCAGCCTGTGACTTGCTGATAGCCTCTGCTGGAGTGAGTCATGATCCCAAATAGGTGCTCCCCAGGACCTTAACCCTTGGCTGGCATCAGTGTGAACTCCTCCTGAAGAAAAGGTGAAAATGCATAAGATTTAAGCTCCTCGCAATGCAAAATGACCTCTTCAGGCAGAGAAGCGACCTGCTGCAACGACCGCCAATGCAATTCTCCAGTGGGACCTGCTCATCGTGCCGACAGCGACAGCCTGCGTCGACCACCAGCACAAATCTCCAGCGACGATTTGTTCTTTGCGCTACAGAAACAACCACCAATGATGCTTGACCTGCTGCTCGCACAGTCAGCCTCCTCCTTGTGGCCCCCGCCAACACGAACTTCATTTTCATGCTGACATAAGAAGCTAACTCTTCTGGTCCCTGTATCTGACAGGCGCTTCATCCCAGTTGGCCTGAACTTGCGACTTTGACCCGATCCAGCCTTACCAAATATCTGTGAGTGGCGGTTTGTGCTTTTTGCCTCTATTTTCAACTAAAACTTTAAAAACCAATATTTCCAGTTCTGTTGATTGATTTTTGTTGTTCGGATGTCATTCTGTTCAGTAAAATAGTCTTTATTTTTCTAAATTGCTTTGGTATTTTTATTTTGTTGCGTTTTCACTTTATTACTGTTTGAATGCTAAACAAATACTTTACACATTGCCTCTAAATTAAGCCTGACTGCTTTGTGCCAAGCTACCAGACAGTTGAGCACAGGTTAATTTAGTGACTGTGGTTCACCCTGACAAGGATTGTGGCTGTTTCTTGAGTGGGGCTTCCACCCCTCTCAACTAATAACCCAATTTCTTATAGGATGATCAACCATGATTCACACCACACAGCGAACCATTATACTTACATTCCAAAAACATGTTGTGATTCTTTGTGAAGTCACGACGAACATCGAGTAGCATACAGATCACAGAAAATAAAAACAGCCATCTTGATGAAGCAGAAAAAAGAATGAGGGTCCCAGAGTCATGACGCCGGAGTCCACACAGACCTCTAAATATCGCTTAGCCACAGCAGGTCCAGTGAATACCAATGGTTTTCCTCCATGAGTCACCTACAGTCTGGCAGCGCTCAACGAGGAATGTGCTTGGCCAAGTTCAAGAAACTGCTGAAGGAAAACCAGTTGTTTCCGTTTCTGTTGACCTTCCACACTAAATCTGGAAACATCAATAACCGATTGACTCCAAGCTGCAGTTCCGCCTTAAAGGTAGCTGCCTTTTGAGCATAAAGTCATACAGTTGTGGCCACTTAGAGCAGTAACATTGGTTCCCCTATGCATTGTGAAGCCGGGGCCAAAGATCAGCCCAGAAATATGTATGAGTTTCATCCAGTTGTGGAGCTAAAAAAAAAACATCAGATAGGGGAAAACGAGTAGCAAAAAAGGTACAACTCACCCTCAGTAATGTTTTCTCCTTTGAGAATAAGGGAAAAAAACATTTGTACATTTACAAAAATTCGTACATTGTCCAGGACCTATATATGGATCTCCATATGCAGCATTGCACCTGTAAACCCATGTTGATAGGTCGACAGTTCCTTGATTTCCGCCTCCACCACATGTATAATCATGCTCTCACAGCCACTGAGGCCTCCCGTCCCACCATATTGGGCTTCATTTTCCCCAATCGGTCGTCTACCACAGTAACACCTTTCTCCACTTTCGACGGTTTTCCTACAATACAGAATGCAGCAATCGTGTTTCAGGCCTTTCAGACATTCAGCAAGACCAGAATCTCCACACACTTTATTCTGGGATCTTCCTTTCCCTCTCAACTAAAAAAAATTCCTTGTCCTTCTTCTGTTTTCCCCAACCTTCTCTCCACTTTGCAGCCTGGCACAAGACTGCACCACCGTCAGTCAACAATAGAGCTCACTCTTACAACTGCTCTCTTCCAGGGACATGTTAAGGATTTCTGGGGCCGTGGGCCAAACATAATTTGTGAGCACCTGTTCGGAACATCTTTCAATTTATAATCCAATTTCATCTCTTTCATGCCCTCTATGGCCAGGTCACTGACAGTGCACAGGCACACTGGTCCAAATTCTAAATGTATTTGCATCTAATATTCAGGGGTAATTACTTGTGTTTTCAATATTATAATACAGCAGCAGCTCACTAATATGATTGCATGTAATCTTTGTAACCCCCACCCATTTTTCATATGTGAGGTCCAGTTTTGATCCAAAAGAAACTATTTTATGGCTGTTGCAGGGTGCTAAAAAATATTTATGTGCAAAATGTCAGTGATAGACTCCCATACATTACCCATATTGAAATGAAAGGGAACGGTATTTAAAGCAATCTGTTTAAGAATTGTTCAGTTACATCAGAGCAAGGCTCTGCAGCACAGAACTGGCTCTATCAGGGGACCCCCTGAGAGGCTGGGGCTCTGGGCTAGGGCCCACTTTGCCCACGCCTTAAAATGTCTCTGCTCTCTTCGGGTCAGGCATCGTAGCTTCAACTCCCGTGTGTCAAAGGGATCCACGAATATGGTTAAGAGTGGCAGGCACCGGTTATGCTGACCAGGGTCAGGGCCGGACTGGGAACAGCAACCAGCCCTGGCAGATTGCTGCATGACCGGCCCTGTGAGCAGGGTGATATTGCAACACTGCTGCAAAACCAGCCCCCAGTGACAAAACCGCCCCCCGCGGGCACAAAACTGGCCCCACCCCTCCAGCCCACTGGGGAAATGCCTTGTGTCCGCTACGGCCAGTCCGGCCCTGACCAGGGTCTCCACCTCCAAAATATACCTCAACATTTAAAAGAGTTAAGTGTCTGATGCACTGGGCAAGAAAGACAGTCATGCCTGTGGCCCACGAGCATCCTCTTGCCGTAGTTACTGGTGGTGCCTGCAGAGCCAGACTCAGGCTTGTAAATCGAGCAGCTCTGGGCTTTTTAAGACATGCTGTTTGTACAGTCTCTGAAATGTGTTTAACTGCTTACTGCGGGCAAAGTGTGTGGTAATAATAGAGAAATGAAGCAGTGAAATTCACTATGCTCCTTCTCTATCGAAAAGACAAAAACACTGACACATCCCTGGGCTTCTATATAAAAAGTATGGTTGGGCCTTCCATGTTTCATGCAATAGCGTCCACGCCTGCAGAGAGCTGCTTGCTGCCTAGTCTTTTCTTTAAAAAAAAATGTGAACACCAGCCCCCACACAGCTACAAAACCGTGCCACCACACCATAAAACAGGCGCACACACTGAGGTGTCAGACTAGCTCATCTGGTACTGCCAGATTGTCAGATAGGCAGTACGACCCTGTGGTGCCAGCCATCCCAGCGCCATGACAGCCTCCTGGAGAAAGCTTCCTTTAACAATCAGAGGCTCCTTGACAGACTCACAGGCTAGAAACCAGGAGCAGATGGGGGATTCCAGGGACTGGCCCCTAAAAGTTGATTTTAAAATACTTATGTGGTCTGTGGTTTCGAGATGTACAATAGCTTCCATTGTACCCCCACCAAGTCACTAAGAATCCGCCCCCAGCATGAGCGTAATGCAGACCCCTGCATCCCTTGCAGTGCAGGGAGCCCCCAAACCTCTAGCCCCCCAATCCTTCAATTTGGGCTCCATTCAGCCCGACACCAATGAATATCAGCAAGATATGTGAGGCTTGAGGGCCCCTCATCACTTTATGCAGGGGGGCTCCATCATTTTGTGTTACGTCACTGGCTCCAAGGCTAGGTTTGCAAAACGTCCCTTCCTTTCCAAGAGAGAATCTCAAGTCATTTTACAAGTCCTGAATTATTGACTGTATGGAAATAGTAGAGTGAGAAGGTCTTCTTAGAAAAGCCTGATTCAGGCCTATGCAGAATATGGAAGATTTCTGCAGCCTTTGTCTGAATGTGAAGCTCATATACACGTGCACAAGTGCACAGAACAAATAGTCCATAGTAAGAGGTTTATGGTCTCTGGAAACCTCACAAGCTTGTGCTTCATGCTAGGCAGAGAAGCTTGCTAAAGTACAGCATACGCTGCTTGTTGTGCATCAAAGAAACTTGCAATGTTACTGGCCATGATCTATACTGGCACTATGTATGATGAAAGCTTGCGCTTGCGCTACTTCTGTGAGTGATGTGTCTGCTGCGTCCAATAGGAAAGCTTACATGGTTTCTGCCTGTGACAGAGTTTCTGAGTGAGTGAACCTTGTATCTCTTATGCTGCTAATGTACAAGATCCTAATGTCAGTGAAGCTTACTCTGCTGTTGCATGTGCTGCACACGTTCTTTGTGTGTGAAGTAACCTTCTATTGCTGCCACATTCGCTGTACTTATTTGGTGTGTGTGAGGGAGGCCTACACTGCTGTTGCTTCAGATGTTTCAATTTAACGTGTGAGCAAAGCTTGCACAGTTTCTAACTATACTGTTCTTTTTTGGTGTGAGAAACGTCTCTACTACTATTACTGTAATGTTTCACCAGCTCTGTATATTGAGGGGGGCTTTCATTGTTGTTGACCACGCCGTCCACTTGTTAAGTGTGTGCGGTAACCTGGCTGCTTGCTGTACTGTGCATGTTCTGCTTATGAGAGAAGATGGGTGTGTGGGCTGTTCCTGTTCTTTGTGTACTACAGAAAACATTTTCACTATGCAGAAGCTAACGGGTTTTAAAATTTCTCACAGTGTCTCATATCCGCCACTAGGTGGCAGCAGCCCCTTGAATTCAGAGTAAGAATTGTAAGGATTATGGAGTTTCTATTGGGAAATACCTTTATACTGACTTCCAAATCCAAAGAAGACATAATCATGGTGTGTTAAGCAAGTAACAGATCTTGTTAATTTAAAATGTAAGCAGCTGGATACCGACATCCTGGACGATGATTCACCAAAATCTCAGGGGCAGTGGAAGTGACATCACTCGCCCTTTGACCCCCAATTACATCACAGGAAGTGACATCATATGAACTTTTACCCACTGTCAACCTAAGAAGTGATATCACATGACATTTTACTCTGATGACCTAATTAGAAGTGACTTCACTGCAGTTACAAACCAACAATAAGTGCAAGGCTGATAAAAGGAAACAACAGTTACAAAAGCAGATAAATCTCTATTTTAGTTGCCACCTATATTTCAACATGGATTCTACCAAGCTACGCCAGAGTCATAGATATCACCTCCACAGCTACAACATGTGGTCAGATGCAAAGTTAAACACATTTTGTACCTCAGATCACATGACTAGTATTTTGCTTGGGCTTATTGGATCTACATCACAGGTCATTGCAATCTGAGTAAGTTTAAACCTGGCTGCAAATGGTCCATTAAAGCATTGAAAAATCCCCAGGTAAGATGGCCACCAGGGGATGAAACACAAAGAAATCAATATTAATCCCCCAAAGCGAGTGCAGTTAGCATACTCGGTGGGACCCATTGTGTATGTATCAGGGAACAGGCATCTATTCAGTGACGCTGTTACAAGGGGCCCGACCAATCCCTGAATGCAAGGAAGCCCTAGCAAAAGACAGAGCACCCGATTACGATCTTGGCGGATGGGATACTCCATCCCGCCATAATACAAGTTCCATTATATCCTATGGAACTTGTAATACTGCGGACGCGATATCCGTCACGTTGGTGATAGAGTATCCCATCCAGCAAGATTGCAATAAGGTTCATAGTCTAGTTTCAAACCGAGTCCCATCCCCTACAGATATGCAGAAACAAGGTCTGCATGCACGCCAACTGGGCTTTCTGGATCCACCTCCAGATCTGGATGAACTCCAGCACCAGGGCCTATGCAGAAGCGGGTCTCCTGACATCACTACCAACGTCATCGGTGCCACCTGATGATGCAGATCCCATTGTCCTGTCAGACTCTGAGACGGTGCCACCTCGTCGCTGCTTGACTTCGGCACCTGCAATGTCCAGACCACGTCAACCATCTGGCTCAGACATGCTGTCCTTGGCTTTTGACAGATCTAGTGAGGAATTGGACTTTGGTGGGAGGTCAATGACAACTCCTACCAGTTCTTTAACCCCTCTGACAAAATAGCCCATCCTTACCAAGATTACAACTGGTGTGAGGAGCTGCAAGATGCCAGTGGACTGGACACATCCCTAGATGCTGGCCTTGTCTTATCTCTGAGACCTGCCACAGAAAAAGGCACATCCTTCGCTAAGGTGGTGGTGAGGAAGACAGCAGAGTTCCTCAACCTGCAGCTTCCCTCCATCCAGCCAGGTTAAGACCAACCTCTTGGCAGAGATGCTTCAGCCAGGGAAACCCTCTTCAGAGCCTCTGCTTTCCTGCAATGAAGCCCTCACAGACACTCTCTTTGGGACTTGGGCCAAGCCCTGCACAGGTATTTCAATGCACAGAATGATTGCCATTACCATCGCCCCGATACTAGGGACCCAGCGTTCCTCACCCAGCACCTGACGGCCAAGAGCCTGGTGATATAGGCCTCGACCACCAAAGTTCATCCCAGCGCATTCCCCACTGCTACTCCAGATAGGGAATTTAAGAGGCTGGACACCTTTGGAAAGAGAATCTTCTCTTCCAACAGCCTAGCATTGCGATCGGTGAACCCCGCATGACTGTCAGGCTGATACTCCCACACCTTGTTGGACTCAGTTGCGCAAGTGCTGCCCATGGTCCCGGAAGAGGCCCAAGCCATACTGAGCCATGCCATTATTGATGGCTGGGATGCAGCAAAGTTCTCCATCCATTGTGGGTTGGTCATCACTGATTCACTCAGCAGGCCTACTGCCTATACAGTGGCACTACGCCACCATGCCTGCTCCGATCCACTGGCTTCTCTGGGGATGTACAGTTAGTTCTGATGGACATGCCCTTCAATGTCTCTTATCTGTTTGTGACAAAGCCCAGGGATGGCTACGCCTCACTTGAAGCTATGCATGTAAAAAGATGGAAAAATTGGGTGCTCTGGAGTAGCCTCTGAAGAGTGGAGGTCTGGAGAGCTTCTGCCAGTCTTCCATAACAGAGGAGTAGCACCACCCCATGGAGTGAGGTGGCCTTATCTTCTGGAGAGGAGAGGGGATCAATTCTCCACTTAAATATATAGCCTTCTTTTCTATGAAACACACAATTCTTGCTAATAATCGACACCTGCGAAAATAAAGTATTTAAGGAGTCGTCTGCCAATTGGTTTAACATCTTTTGTTGGTGCACTATGAGTGTAGACCCAAAAAAAAAACAATTTCTTCTGTGCTTGCAGGGTCTGGCTAGGCTCCACCATATACAGAAGCTGTGTGAGGGTTACCCCCAGGACGATGAACCACTGGAGGTCACACACTTCTCTACCATATGTGCCTCTCAATGATGAAATATTAGAGGCAACTGATTCAGACCATTTTGTGTGCAAATACAGCTAATCAGTCCTGCACCCTGGTCACCTGGTGCATATGTGGGACTGCTCCACTTTTCCCTCGGACGCCAAAAATGTCCCAGGACCATCTCAACTCATGAGGATTAGCCAAACACCCGAATGAGGTTTCTCGGAGACAATCAGACTCCGCTATTTAAAACACTATCCAAATGAGATTGACTCAGAGGTCAACAAACCATGTACACCATTTGCTCTTCCAAAAAGACTGCTCTTGTCTCTGTTTTTCTCGGGTCCTTGCTGAAAGTGTCATTCTTACATTTACATCATATCTCAAATTCGGGGCATCTCCTCTGATGCTGGGTCTATACAATGAACCATTCCTGACTCCTTCAGAGGGACTTGCTTTGCAAGCCATCTGTAACATTTTTGGTTACTCAGTTCACCCAGCCTACATCTTCTTTGCTGGGCCGAGAACCAACAATCACCTATCGTGACCCCCTGTCTTCCGTGGATTCTGGCCCTGCTTTTGGCTCCTAACTGTACAACCTAGTTTGTACCCACCACATATCTAAAGTTTAGCACACACCTTTCTACTCACAAACGTGCCCAAATAATGAGGCATGTATGGACTCCTCGAAAGAGAACTAAGTAATTCGTCCCTTGGTGGGCTTGCACACAGCTTATTACACTAAACTTTGCTTCCCCACAAGCAGCAACAGTCTATCCTGTTTGTGTATTCTATACGTGCTTTCCCCATTTAATTTGTTCTGTTTTTGTTGTGTTGGCTTCTACTGAGTCAAAGTGGCGGCTGCCAACAACTGAAAGTGGTGGGTGGGCAAATGCATGAATAAAGGTGGCCTGCTGACTCGGGAAACTTGGTATGCATGCAAAAACACTAACTAAATTAGCCGACTTGCATTACATTACTGTTTTAAAGTTAAAATGTTTCACTTTAAAACGTTAATGTAATGCATGTCAGCGATTTAGTGTGCATTCAAAAAAATTAAAATAAGTGTACCTATATGCAGGTATTTGTAAGACAGCCAGCCAAAGTGACATGCGCACTTTAATCTTAAGTGCCCACCACTCTTCCCTGCTGCTGCCACTCAGGAGCAATGGCTTGTCCCGCCCTGACACTCGGCTCAGGATGGAGTCGTGAAAAATAAAATGGCAATAAATTAACTTTACTACCATTCTATTTTTTTTCATCTCTGCGGCATTTTTATTCAGAGGGGTGACGCTCCTCCATCCTAATGGCGGAGCCGCGGCTGCTGATTCATTTGGCTTCAGCTGGTCCACCTCACTGTAGGGGCATTTGATAGTGAGACACAATCAGACATACTCAACATCAGATCCTGCATGTACTTCTCTAAAAGCACTGTTATTTGTGTTTCGCTCGCCATGACTTAAGATGCCTGCTCTGTCTTGAGTTCAAGCACCTTCTAGGAGGACACTGTGGCAAAGACTTCTGTTTACCCCTGAGGGTCTAAAACATGCAAACCCTGCTACATGTAAGAAGTCTTTGACAGTTTAAAAAATCATTCTAGACTCTTGTTTATGGTTTACATTTGTTCTGGAATGCCCTCCTTATTCCAAATTCAGCTTCACCTTGATGTTTTGCACTATAGACAGAACAGGTCAAATCTGCTCTTACATTGTTTCTTGTATATTAATTATTTTTGTTGCCACTCAAACAAAACGTTGAGTAGCCATTAATCAATAAGGCTTTTGTGCTGGAGTACCGCTAACTGCATATCACATAGTGGGTAGCAAAAGTTCAAAAGGATAGCCATTGTGTCTTATGAGTTAACAAAACAGCCCCATTGAAACCTACTGAACTGCGATTGCCACTTGGAGACATTTATCATTAGAACCCCCCCCCCCGACAAAACCTATAAATCAGGCATCACATTAAATCATCAAAATAGTTGATAGTCACAACAACAAACTGTTGAATATTACAGCTTACAAAAGAACTGAATCAGATTTCTCAGTGTTGAAAAGTTCATCAGCAAAAAACAGAACGCTGATTGTGAATAGTCCCCACAATATTATCTGGCAGGGCCTGGCATTCGGCTGTGCACGGCAGGGGATTAGCTTTATATATGGTAATTATATATTACTTTACGATAAAAAAATCCTAGAAATTCACTGGAAAAAAACAAAGGTTAAAGTAACAATATAGTTAGGTGATAAAAAGATCTGTTTTTGTTTTAAAAAAACCTTAGAAATTCATCAATGATGTAATTTGAGACATCATCAGTGATGTCATAAATGAAGACTTAGAACATGTCATGAGGCGATGTAATGTGTGAGATCATAAGCAGTGCATGGCAGGGGCACAAGTTATAGTTAGCTCTGCTAACTTTAATTAGTAAATTTCTGTGTTTTGTTTGTGTTCAAAACGTTAATGTTGTCATTGACATATTCACCTAACTATAACGTTAGTTTAACCTTTGGTTCTTTCAGTGAATACTACTTAGATCAAAGGGGAGGAGAGAGAAGCTATGGTCCATTCGGCTTCCATGCATTGGTACAAAAATCAAGGGGAGAATGGACCACTTGTACCTGTGTAACTAGGGTCAATTGGTTTGCGGATGTTCCTAAAAAAACCCTCATTCACGTACACAAGTTGTGGGCGGTATATCTTGATTCTCCGCCTTGCGGTAAAGTGACAGCATCATCATTGGGGTTTTATCACAGGTTTGCTGACCTCCACCTGGAGGAAGACCAACTGGTATTACAGTAGTGTCGTCCAGGGATAAAAATAGTGGGTGCAGTGCTCGTGTGAAGTGAATTAAAATTCCCTACACCGCCATTTTGGAGAGTTCTTTAATGGTATGGTGGTGTGGAAAAGTAAAAACAGTGTAGGTGCGTGTGTAGATCGAGTTACCAATCTAGCGCACTCTCAAGTTCATATCGATGGCCGATATGTTTCTGCCTCGTTGTCCAATAGGATCTAGGGGCTTTCTTCAGGACCGATAAATGGGTAGAGGCATGTTATGGCGACTACAGTAAGTGGGTCAATGACTTACCACTCTTGCTGTCTTGAGTCAGGTCATTAGTACCTGTAGCTCATTACTCCCTAATGTGGGCTTCCTTGGGGTGCCGGCGGCCTCTCCAGACCTACTCGGTAGGAGCTTGGTCAGCAACTTGTGCTAGTTCTGTGCACGGTGCCCTGGGTGACCCCGAGGAAGCCCACATTAGGGAGTAATAAGCTACAGGTACTAATGACCTGACTCAAGACAGCAAGAGTGGTAAGTCATTGACCACTTACTGTAGTCGCCATAACGTGCCTCTACCCATTTATCGGTCCTGAAGAAAGCCCCTAGATCCTATTGGACAACGAGGCTGAAACATGTCGACCATCGATATGAACTTGAGAGTGTGCTAGATTCGTAACTCGATCTACACACGCACCTACACTGTTTTTACTTTTCTACACCACCATACCATTAAAGAACTCTCCAAAATGGCGGTGTAGGGAATTTTAATTCACTTCACACGAGCACTGCACCCACTATTTTTATCCCTGGACACTACTGTAATACCAGTTGGTCTTCCTCCAGGTGGAGGTCAGCAAACCTGTGATAAAAACCCAATGATGATGCTGTCATGTTACCGCAAGGCGGAGAATCAAGATATACCGCCCACAACTTGTGTACGTGAATGAGGGTTTTTTTAGGAACATCTGCAAACCAATTGACCCTGGTTGCACAGGTACAGGTGGTCCATTCTCCCCCTTGATTTTTTGTTTCTTTCAGTGAATATACACACTGCTTCAGTTAAATGCAGTAAATCTATACTTACCTAGACACCCTCACCTTCTGAATATGGGGGTAGTTGATATTTTGGCCAGGACATTATGTTATGTCAACATCAAAGCAATGAAATTCTGGTAGAAAGTATTTTAAAACATCTAAGACCCAAGTCTAGCCTCCTCATCCTAACAGGATAATCAGAAATCCCTAATTTTATCATTCATAGTCAGCCAAGGAAGGCAATGGTGTAACCTAGATTTTGACCATGTATGTAACTATGTGGCACATGCTATTCTGCAAAGTTACAAAAGTCAGAAAAGAACATAAAAGATGGAAAGGTACCTACACCACATTGGCGGTGACCAGGAGATCGGCGTTGTCGAAAAGGGTCACCCCTGGCACCTCCACAATAAGGACGTAGACAAACTCGATGATGAGCATGAGGATGAGTTTTCCAATGCAGCTAATCTGAAGGAACACCGAGCAGGCCAGAAGACTCAACAGGATGCAATAAGTAAAGTACTAGAAGGGAGAAAGAACAGTCAGAGGCTTGGGAAAATCAACATTCGCAAGAGCCAGCCAAATGCCATATGATAATAATTCACACATTTAATAAGAATCATTATCCCACCCCAATTCCATTTAAGTACTCATACCCTTGTGGCCTTAAAAATTAATCATTGTTGGTGTCTGGATGAAATAAAACATCAACTTTTATGAAAAATAACATTTTTGGAACATATGTGTTTACTTGATTTTTTTGGCCACAGACCAGAAGTTGCCAGGCATTTAGTAGACGCAGTTATTCACCCCTCCAGGATCCGTCCATTCTCAAGAAGCAATATTGAGTCCTTTAAATCCAGCTGCACTGCTACATTCAAGGTAATGAACTTTGGATGGAACTTTGAAATACGAGGGGATCGCGCAACAATCTTTCGAATATACATGATATACTTGTCCACTTCCTATCATATGCCTGAATTATTTGATTTATTCATTTAAAACGTCCGACGTCGAGTGCAAAAAGAGGAAACAAATTAAAATCTTAAATTGATGTTCGCTACTAGTTTCGTGCTTTATAGTAAGAATAAGTCAATTTCAATTTTCCGTTTCAATTTATCTATTGCCATGCAGTAGTTAATTAAAACAGTTGCATGCCTATATTTCTAAGTTAAATAACATTATCACTAATAATGTGCAACATAATAACAGCACGTGCAATATTGGCTTCAATAAAAACGCTACATTACAATACTAATTTTCAAATAGTCAATAGAATACATTTTTTGTATATTAATTAAAAGTATATGTCACTTCCAAATCCACCTCTATTGGGATTGAATGCTATCATCTCCAAGAATGGGGTGCATAAAGTTCTGTGCAAATTTGGATCATATTAAACGGTAAACCTGGATCGTTTTTTGGGATGTTTCAAGGTCTCTCGAGTCAGTACTTCCAATGCTTATGTAAAGGTAAAGTGCATAGAGTGCTGTGCAAACTTTGAACATAATGGAAGATTACACAGGATCGTATTTAAGACATATGAATGTCTCTAGAGTCAATGCTTCTAGTACTTAAGAAAAAATAAAGTGCCCTAGATACTATGCAACCTTGGAGCATGGTAGACACATTCACAAAATCGTTTTCAGGGATTTATAAAGTCAGTAGGATCGGCGCATCTAATACATGAAGCAATACATGGAGAGTAAAACTACTAGTAGTCAAGCAAATACTCTAAGTTAATTCTCAAACTACTACAAGAAGTCAGATCCATTGTCTGGTAACAGCTCAGCGCAGTGTTGGACCACACTGTCTTGATACCCGGCTAGTTCTGTAGCACAATGATGCATGCACAACCTCCCACAAAGCTATCAGTGAACAGGGATTTGTGTGCAAGCCTCACTGTGGGCTGTGAAATAAGGATAGGCTTGAAAAGGGCATAGGGCAAACAATACATTGGCACTTGGTGGGAGGTTGTGGGAACCTAAGATTGGCGTGAAGGCAAGGATTGAAGTCAGTCCCATTGGAGTTACACAATGATAGTGAAGGGGGTTACAGGTCACTTTCCTATTTCTGCTCCACTCCCAATCTCGGCTGGGGCTCCTCCAGCTCCATCTCATGAGGGGGTAGTTGGAGGTGAAGCTTCATACAAAGACCAAGTTACACCATTTGCACCATATTCATTGATGTGGCATGTAGCCTGGGGCATCATGCTTTAAAAGACGGGGCACGATTCCACACACTTATACAGACTTCTCCATGGCTTCTAGGGGTGGGAGAGAGAGTACTAAATGGTGAACCTTCACCCTAGCCCCTTGTATGATCATAGGACTTTAAAATTCCGATTCAGTCTACAAAGCCAGGGTTCAAATGGAATTTCCCCCTAGTCTTGTCAGTGGCCAAGGATGGATGTGGTGTTGAATGGCCACTTGCTTTGCCATGTGCCAAGTAGGGTTCTCGAGGCCATCCCCTTTTAACATTCCCTTTTACCGTACACACCTAGGAAGTGGTATACAGATTGTGTGCCCAATGAAAAAGCCCTTTGTGATTTGGCACCATGGGGCCCAGAGACCAAAATTGACGTACCACACACAGGGGTCCAGTCACACACTCCATCCCCTTCGAGGGTGTCCCTGCCACCCTTCCTAGAGTAGAATGAAATGGAATAACACGTGATCAGAAAACAAACAAATCCAGGGATAATGTTGTCCGTATCCCTTCTCGATTCTCCAAATCAACAGTTTTCATTCCGCATTTACAAAATCAGCATTACAAATATCTATATTACATTCCTTAGGTCACCAGTATTTCTCAGTACATCTGCAATGCTCTGCCTAACCATAACATCATCGGTACCTCGATCCAACCAATTATATCTGCAGCTTTTATGGGCAATCCATTAAATCATGGATTCATAATCCTAAAACTCAGAAGCACTTATGTAGAATCAAAACTCAATCACTGCTTTCATCTATTGATAAAACCAGTAGCAAACGTGCCAACTTACACCAAGACTTTTCTCGAATCCAGTTAGTCTAACTCAGAAATGTATGTTTGCAATCATCAACTCAACAATGTCTGCCAAGTCATCAATGTATCAGTATAAACATTTAAGTCAGCAACACTGCGTTTTTTTTATATAATAACAACACTTTTGTCTTTTCTTTGGATTCTAAAAGTCAAATACAAAAAATGAATTTCCCCACAAAGCAACTGATCGACTTAATCTGATGCAGGGTAAGAACAAACTACTGCTGGTGACTAGACATCACAGAGTTTTTTCGCTCCACATCTTGAAACTCTGGATACCACCCTCAAACCCATTACTACTACAAATTAAAAAACAAAGTTGGAAGATAAACATTACTTTATGTACCAAATTGCTGTATCAGTCAGCACTGACAATCATTACATATGTCTGTTCAGGAGAGTAAAAACAGGATTCTATAAGCAGTGCCTCACTTGTAATTCCCTAGCTATTATCAGCGCTAGATAGATCACTGTTGTATTCACTAAATAGGAGACCCAAAGAAAGGTCAGACATTTCCACAAAGTCTAGGAAACAATGATTAAAATAGTAGTCATGGTACCTGCATCACACATACTTCAACATTTCCAAGGAACACTCAATGTCTTCCAGCACCTTCAATATTCTATTTAGCTCCTTCATCTTTTTACAAGGGTTATTATGGTGAAGTTCTCACATGTCTCTAAACAGGCTTGTGGCTTATGGTTCATCTAAAACCTTTTTCTTATCCACTACCCAAACCACAGTAAGTCCAAACTGAACATCAAAGTTTGTGAGGAAATTTTGGAGTTAAAAAACAGTCATAAATCTTAAGGGTTATGGAATCAAAAGGCAATCTTCTTAGACCCATAAAAAGCATAAGGCTGATCAATCTAAACTCTCATCCTCCCCCATAGGCGGCCAGGCAATAAAACATCTGCTACAGTATGTTCATACTCAAGGATCCATGGAATAGGTTGGCAGAGTACGCATTGGTTAAATCGTAGATGCCTCACACACCTCATCTCAGTTCCCATAAACCGCTAATCCAGCTCTTAACAGAAAAGGACCAAACTCCTCTTTGGAGAACTCCTGGCTCTCCTTTTTGAAACTTTGCTCCAGTCAAGCCTGTCACCAATGCAAGGGAAGCAGGTAGCACCAATCAAATCTAGTTAAGTGATAAATCCAGCTAGCCAATCATAAACTTAATGCCCACACTAGGTTGCATATAAGACAGTAAACACCTATTAACTAAACACTATTTAAATATAAAAAAGTAAAAAATGAAAAGATACTAACATTTGGGCATCTCATTATGTATATATAAGAGGCAGTGGGCAAACAAAGTTTTGACTAAACTTGGTGAAGTTTGATCTGCGGGTTAAAGTTACCTTCCACGTTAAAAGTTTAATATTCCATTCCTTCAAAAGTGCCTTATAGCATGTGTTCCCCTAACCAGGTGCTACAGGATATGAAAAGCTCAACAGGAACCATTGACACAAGAACAGTGTAATTTTGGCTCCATCCTTCTACATCACAAGCACATAACAAAAATGTGCTCTTAGCACATGTTTTCCCTGTGCCCTAACGAGATTAATGTTAAGTGTTGTACCTGACATCACTATTACAGTGCAGTCACTGTACAGTTGGAGAATTGATATACACTGAGAGCCTCAATTCATTCAATGACTGTTTAGATGATTGAATAGAAACCATCCTCACACTATGAGAATATAGTTGTTTTAAAAACAATGATTTATGTAACGGTGCATAAATGTTTCATATATTTCATTTAAATGTAGTTCATAGTCATATTAATACACACGTATTCAAGATTTTACTGTACGCCACATGTAATATGGATCTAATGTACTGACAGTTTTATTAATTTATGTTAGAAAGGTCACACCTAGATTAAAAGTGCACCATTGATTTAATACTTTAAAGTTGTCCTGACTAGGCCTTTTCTTCTTCTGCATAAAATACGGTTTTCCATTCTCTGCTTGCATGTGTTTTTCTCTTCAGGTACGTTCACATGGATTGTTAGATTGAGAACAGATACAACACTGTAGTAGCAATAGAGCCCGAGAAGAAGACCTTGACAAGGAACATGGAGAGCCAGAGTGTCAACTGAAAGTTTTCACTTATTAATGTTACAAGGACCCACAGGTAATCAAGGACAATATCGTTCCCTTGTTCAGCCTGGGATATTTCGCTAATGTATCAGATCACAACGTGACAATAGAAAGGACAATGAAGCCCCTGATGAAGCGGACAGAAGGGTGTTGCTCTGGATATTCTGGTGGAAATACCTGGAGTTCACACTGTTTGAGGTTATAGCCACTTTCCTTTGGACTTTGAGAGGTTCAGACCTCTAAGCAGACCCTTTTATTCTTTGCTGAGTGTGGCTTAGACTAACACTCATTCTGCTGTCCCTAGAAGACTATTGACCGAGCTTCTGAAATGCTGACACCTTCCCGTACCTTCCCGCATTGTGCTATTTCCTGCATTTCCATGATTTTTGAGAACTTTCTCAGACTAATGAACCATCCACATAGTTTGGATTATAACATAGACGATTTTAGACTTTACTCATGTATAGAATAGAGAACCGAAACTCTTCTCTGAGCATCAAATTCTGATGCTGATCGTTTGTATTGCTGTGACTGAACTACTGGTTTGCCTTATACAGGTACACCTAAACTTTGAGATTTGTTTATTTTAAGCTCACTAATAAATTGTAATAAGCCTTCTTAACTATAGTCACTGATTCCAGTGCCTTTTTGTGTAGCCAAATGGGTTACACTGTTAATATAGATTGACTGATCTAATGCTAACTCCCTTCAACTCTCAGGTGGAGAAGAAAAAGTCCATCGGAGGTCAAACGGTAAGAGTGTTGGCCCAGAACGCTCCACTAACACAAAAGAAGTGAAAAGAAGGAAAATCTCTACAGGTGAGAAAGTGCCCCCTGAAATTCAGGGAGGAAACGGAACTGATGAATCCACACAGTGGGTTTCGCCACTGCTTTTCTCTTGCTGCCTGCTCGATTCTCAATCGATGACCCATATTACAGATCCAGTTCCAAACAAGCCTTTTGCTACCAGTCCGAATGTCTGCTCACCATATTCAGCTCCTCCTTCATCCTACTTCCTCACTCCATGCATTTACCTTTCAATGCTGGGAAAAACTCCCAATGGGTTTGGTCGCTCCAATGGAGATGGAATATTTCTATCTACTCAGACATACATGGGAGTCTACCTGGGTCAGTTATCCAATGAAGGTTCAAAGGCTGTGTATAAGTATGGTAAATCTAGAACAGGTATTGCTAACATGATTGATGCTAATATCCTGCTCTGTTGCTTATAAGAGATTCTTGGAAATCATCAGGTTTTCAAAACAAATCTTATGGACTGAGAACCATCTCCTTTACTTTTCAGAGCTTTCACAACACAGACGTGTTGGGCACTACACATACCCACCTCTTTCTCCCAGACTTCAATGTACTTGTTTTCATCAAAGCAGTCAATGGTCTTCACGGAGTGCTAAAATGGTGAACGTTTTTTTTCGAGAACCAATAGTCAGCCAAGAAAGGATACGTGTAAATAGAATAGCTCTTAGCGTGGGAAGGAATTCGCCATCTCCAAGTTCAGAACACATTCTAAAGCAGGAGGTCGCAGCTTGGCATTTAAAATGGAGACCCTTTAATTTGACTGGTAAATATGTACCCTGGAAATTAGCCAGTCAAGGAATGACGTTTGATGGTACCACCCATGTTTTTCAGCAAGTGGCGGTATCATGGGGCATACATTTTGCCACATTTCCTTTAGATATTAATATGGCTTTTACCTAAATTTATGAGTATACTCAAATTTATTTCAAAGATATTTGACACTTGAGACAATGCAAGAGAAGGTCCCATCTACTGAGGTGGTGTTGTGTACCATATTGCCTATTCTAGAGGGCAAAATCTACGCCCATTTGCTCTACTTAACACCAAATGATCCATCATCAAGAAAGGTACTACTGGTCGATTCTGCATGGAGTGTAGATTCTACATTTATTTGGTTTTATTTTTTATTATGCAGCATATGGTACAAAAAACAACACCGGACACCTTAAATTACTAATCTATCATATACATTCTACACAGATTTTATCTTGATTCATTACCCTCATATCCCATTCTTAAAAAACATCATATTAGTCCCTTATCGCATTTGCAAAAACTGTTATATTAAAATTTCTTCCAATTCGCTTACAGCTTTTACTTTGCTGTAACCTTGAAAATTAAATATATCAAGGACTTCTTAATGGCTGAGTAGTTTGAGTCCATTCAGCGGCCAGTGAACTGTAAATGTGCCACCAGAATCAGATCTAAATCAGATTTTCCAGACACTGGGACACAAAAATATTTCTTACTGCAATGGCTAGAAAAAAATAAAATTTCTACACCATCCGAAATTGACTTTCAGAAAAAGTAGGCAACAATCATAACATGATGATAACGATTTTACACAGAATGTTCTATATAAACTGTAGGGCACAATAATCACAAAAAGAGAGCGAGAAGATGCAAATGGGCTCATTCTCTTCCCCTTTAATACATCAAAAACAAACAAGAACGAGCTAGCTACCTAGTGTCTCAAATGCTATTCACTCGTGTTCCAGGGGAACCATTTGGGTATTTAGAAGAACCCTAATTCACCAATCTAGTTGGTGATATGTTTCATCATAGGATTCCCACTCAAGATGTTTAGCGCATCCTGGGTGTGCTGCGACACCTGATTACAACGGAGCTGGATTTTTATTATGTGGTTGGGAATTTGTGAGTGGTATTAAAACTACCTCAAGGTTGTCTGTACCAATCAAAGATCTGTATTAATGGATACCTTGGGTAGGTAAATTAAAAGTAGTGAATGTCAGTCTATTATGAGTGCTATTTAGTCACAGTGGCTTTCTTCATGACCAGGTTACTAGGAACCAGCCTAGTGTAGTGTGACATGTGCACTAAGGCATGCAGTAAACGTTTTTTAATGGATCGTAACTTACGGTTATCACCATCCTCTTTAATAATATCTGGAGTGGATATAATGAAAGAACATTAGGCAGACAAACAACATTAGCAAACAGTGCTATGCTAAATTCCATAACCAACAATCATGCCCATGTCATGCAGGGGTGCTCAAGGTGTTGAGACACAGTTTGCTCCACTGTTTTATCAAATGCTATCACAAGCACAGATCAGTAGTCGGCACTGACTGAGCGCTCAGTCTCCTCACACACGGTGCCTAATGCTATAATTACAAGCACTCCTGCATGCCTTAGTGCACATGCCCACACTACAAGAGGCCGGTTCCTAGTACACCTGGTCCTGAAGAAAGCCACCGTGACTTAATAGCACTCATAATTGCTCATTGAAAAAACTGTGACCTGGTTGCACAGAGCTAATCTGTAAAAATAGGATTTGGAAAAAATTTGCAATTGCATTTTATTTATGGACCTCGAAAATGTTTTCCACTGCATAGAAATCCTTGTCCCAGCACCCAATGAAAATAATTGGGTATTTATCCAACTTTCTCAAAACGCACATGTATTGCGTCCTATTTTTAGTAACTTTAGATGTGCGTTTAGGATGGAAAATGACATCAAGAATGTTTGTGAATGCCCAAAAGCTTCTAACTTTGTGGGTGTTTCTAAAATTCCCAGTAGTCTCCCTCCTAGTGCTTCCTGTGGAACCACACATTTTCCCGCCAAATCGCTATACTATTGACACTAGAATGTGCCACCAACTGTATGTCCCTTCAGAGTACAACAACGTTTGCAGACTCCATGAGGATGAATCAGCATTTGTCATTTGCATGGACAGATGTGTCACTTCATGCAGGCCGAGTTTCACTTACACACACAAAAGGTTATGACATGCATGCCTATGACAAATGTGCCAAAGGCCCAGTTCTCTGCTAGATCCAGTGCTGAATGGTGGGGACTGCTGTGCAAGAGGAGGTCAAAGCCAGAGGGGGTTGGAAGGGCAGATTCCCTTTTTAGTGGTATTTTCGGATGCAAACACATGCTGTCAACATGATGTGCCATTTGCAAAGCCAAGTATATCCACAGGGAAAAGCTACAAGAGTTCACCCTGCAAGAAAGCACAAACACTGGACCGGGGAAGCCTCTTTCCCAAGGACATCCCGACTGAGATGAATAAGGGAGCTTAGAATGTGAATGGGACAGTTTAGTTGGGTTATTTATTTATATTTTTAAGTAACATGTTTTAAGAATTATTTCCGTAGGGTAAGACTAAACGAGTGCTCAAAGAAATTTTTTGTGGTTAACAATGTGATAGAACCACATGTTTGGAGCTTGAGAAACACACCTAGCCAAGATCACAGTGAAGAAGTTGTAAAGGTGGGCAAAGGGGTAACAAAACACCTCTTCATCCCAATTGCTGTATTATTCTTCCACGCTCAGTTCATCAAAATCTTAAGTGAGAAGCAGAGTGATATCGAATTTACTTAATCAAAGAGCCAATTTACTCATAGGACAGCAGTATTACTTCGAGTGAAGACTTCAGTGATCTCAGAGAAAACTCGAATCCAACCAGTGGCTTGAAATGCTTTGGACTAGTGTCTCAAGGGGAGTTAAGGCACGTTGGCAGAATGAGTTTGTCTCTGCTAGTAAGGCAGAGAGGTCATCTAAACTTGCCATTTCTCTTCGGCTAATCTCAAAAGAGGTTTGTGGCCCCCGGCCAACAGAAGAGGATGAGCAAACATGCTGGTGGTTTGCTTATGTGCTTTTCATGTTTCCAGCGTATGCATACAGCAATGTGACCTGTAGGGATCGCAACAAAAGTGAAAAGGATTACTTTGTTAAAGATTTGCAGAAAATGTGCTACCTGCTGACATTGGAGGAGCCAGGAATTACTAACCTTGCATGCTTATTATCTTTATTATGAGTGGCCAGTAAGTCGCGTGCATGGAGAAGAGGGATTTGCCTAATTTCCACTCTCCAAGTGCATTCAGCAGGATGCTGCCAAGAGGGGCGCTGCAGACCCCATGTGTGGCATGGTATGTCAAAGGATACCTGTTAGACCTGACATCATTGGCGTGGTATTTCCCCAAATGTTTTGTCTTAACCCTGTGATTTTTGCTAAATTCGATTTTGTTGGCATTGGTGCTCTGTACATTGTACCCCACTAACCAGTACTAAAGTGCTCTCTCCTCTAATCATGGTAAAATTGGACTACACTTAATTGTCACATTTAATTTACTTGTACGCCCCTAATAAAAGGGGAGAGGATGGTGTGTAACGGTCAGAGCTTTTCAACTTTGGAGCTGGGGAACCAGGTTCGAGTCTTGGCGTCGGCTCAACAGCATGTGAATCTGAGCAAATCAGTTAATCTCCCTGTGTCTTCAAAAAATGAATGTGTCCTTGTGTAATGTAACTGGTGCTCATATAAAAGCACTCCAAAACCTTCGGGCCATCCTTGTGCTGAATAAAACTGCAAAATAAAAGAAATGGTGCTACCTGTACCAAGGCCCATAAATTAAATGTTACTAGTGGGCAGCAGCACTCATTGTGCCACCCACTAACTGCAGCACTGTAAACATGTCCCTGGCCAGCCACTGCAGCCTGTAGTGCAGTTGTAAACTTCCATTTTGACCCGACGAAATAAACGTTTTGCCAGGCCAAAAACTTCCATTTTAGTACTTATAAGTCACCCTTAAGGTAGGCTCTAAAGGCTCATAGGGTGAGGGTGCATAATATTTAAAAAGTAGGATATATGTACTTCCGTTTCACATGGCTTGACAGCGAAAAACTCCTTAAGTCGATTTTGACTGTTTTACTGTATGTAGGGCCTATTCCTCCCATTGACTAACACTTGGTTACCTTATTATCTTCAATAAGTCCTAGCTTCAGTTTGGGAGCAGATAGAGACATGGTGTTTACACTCAAATGAATTGCAATTCAAAATCCTCTTAAACGTTGAAGTCCGATTTTAAGTTACAATTATGAAAATATAATTTTTATAATGTTGTCATTTTCTTATCCCAACCAACTGTGCCTTTCTACCCTGTCCTGGGTCACGGGACTTTCAATTGCTCTGCAGTTGGGGTTTGTGTATTGCTTCCAGACAGTGAGCCAAAGGGGGCTTAGGTATAGACAGGATGGGCCATCCTGACAGGATGGCTGGGGAAGGCTGCTGCCACCAGCTTCACTTATACTTCAAAGTGCTTTGTCTACAGCACACAAAAAAGGAACCTGACACCAGGCCTGCCCTGCCTTTTGTCATCCCAGACAGTTTGGAACCTGGACCTGGGTAAGGGGAGAACTTACCTGAACCAATTTTGGGAATAGGTCAGGGGATTCCCCTACACAAAGGCTGGCAGCAGGTATAAAGTGCGACCTCCACAACCACTCCTCAGGACACCAGAAGTAGGAATGCAGATCCTTCATCCCCACCCCTTTCACCATCAGGAGCTGAGTCAAGCACTCTTAATTGCTCCCTTTGTGTTGGAAGGCCTTTTTTCCTGCTGCTGGAGAGAAATGTAATTTACTTGGCACTGAAGGGTGACAAATTGCCTGATCCTGAGCTGAGCCGGCGACATATAATAATCCTGGATGACCCATAAGATTTACAGATATCTTAGACCTTTCATTTTTGGGTCTGGCATACAGATTCCACCCCAGTTCGATGCATCACTGATCTCTGTAGGCCAAAGGCAAAAAGCGAAGCTGCACTCTAAGGCAGTCTTCCCCATAGATGTATGATGGAGTGTCGATGGAGTGTCACTGCAGACAAGACAGTTAACCACACTGACTTTTCCTATGAGTGTACACTAACATTATGAGGTTTACCTCCAGGTAAACATACAATCCTGTAGAGTTTGTCTGTGCGCAGTTATTGGGATGCACATCACAGGAGTCTCCCACACGCAGCCATCACATGCGTGCACATGTATATCCAGCCAAGTGTCCTTTACCTTTGCTGCGTCGCAGTGGCCTTATCTTAAAAGGCAGACACTGGCGATAAACACGTGCAGTCCATTTACCATGAGTTTACCGCGGGTGAGACACCGGTTGTGTGGCTTACCCACAGTAAAAAGGTAAAAAACAGGTAATCAAAAAGCAAAAATTGAGCGGGTATGATTGTCAGAACCTATCACCTTACGAACACTGTATCCACTTCAGATCAAAGTTTATATTGAAGAAATGAAAAATATCCTGAGCCAGTAACGAGGAGATGGCACTTTCACTAACAGGGACTAGGTATGGACGCATACTGCAAAAAGTGTACTTACAGCAGTACACACAAAACAAATCCTAGCCCAGCCACACATTTGTGAAAGAAATGCTTGATCTTTGTGTGCATGACTTTCCTGTAAATGGCGATGGATTGCTAATGATTATAAAATATACTGGTTAAGACAGATATTTATGAATAAGAAACTATTGCTTTATTTTGAATTTAGGATTTGTACTGATGCAATTTATGAAATAATAGCTGAACGAATAGCTTTCTTTTCGATCATAGAATTCAAAGACAGATCAGGTAGTTTAATCTATTACAACTTCTTTCAGCAGTACCCCAATTCAAGAGCCAGTCAGCTGAGAGACACTAACTCCAGACATACATATGCTATGTGCTGAACTCATTTACAGTTCCACAGTCACAAATAATCAATGTGATTAAGTGACCGTACTTACCTTGCGGTTGGGTTGAAAGGCGATCTCCACCATTCCTCATCTACTGGTACCAGTTGCTATTTCTTTACTATTCTCCTTTACCCTGCTATGATTCAGTTCCAAAAGAATCATTATTGGTTCTTGGCATTGAGTTGGGTACAACTTGTGTGGGTCATTATCAGCTCTTGATACCCCAATGGGCATAGGTTGGTGAGATCGGGCCATATAACATGTTTAGGGAAACTCTCCTTTATGTCTGCCTTTATTCAGTTTAGAATGGTATTAGCCAGTCTTCACCCATTAATCAATGGCTAGCAAGTTAGACTTCTAGCTTCAGCAGATGTTTCCTCTAAGCGATCTTGGGTCCAGTACTGACACCATACTGAAAAACTACTGGGCTTCTCTAGATCATCAGCCTTTAGCTGCACACTCATACCATTATTCTATGATATTCTACTGCCCGCTCCAGAAATAAACTATGGGCCTGATTTAGATCTTGACGGACGGGTTACTCCGTCACAACGGTGATGGCTATCCGGCCCGTTAAAATATAAATCCCATTATATCCCTTGGGATTTATATTTCGGCAGACAGGATATCCGTCAGCGTTGTGATGGAGTAACCCCTCCGCCAAGATCTAATTCAGGGCCTATATCAAAAGCACTGCCCTTTCTCAGATTGTAGCTATGTTATGTTCTGTTAATGTAATTTGTAAAGCACCTGAATCACCCCTGGAGGGGTATCTCCGCGCTAGTGTGGAAATGCAAGCAAGTAGTATTCGTTTCTGAAAAGCTCTGTTTTGAGAAGCCTTCTAAAGTAAAGGTGATTAGAACACTTCCGAAGGTGAGAGGGTAGATGGTTCCAGTAAAGTGGGGCCAAGTGGGAGAAGGCTTTGCACCCAGAGCGAGTTTTCCTAAAATGAGGTAAGATGAGGAGAGATTTATCCCCAGATCGTAGAGATCTACTCGGCCGGTACGGAATACGCTTTTCTCTCAGATAACTTAGTCCTCTGCCATTCATTGATTTGTGTAGTATACAACAGATGTTAAAAGTAATTCTCTTGCATATAGGGTGCCAATGGAGTGAGCGCAAGAGGGGGAGAGAAGTAGTTCTGGCTGCATATTCTGGACTAGGCGAGCCGCTGCGTTCTGGACCACCGGGAGTTTGTTGAGTAGAGACTCACTAGTGGCAGCCAAAAGAGCGTTACAGTAGTCCAAGCGACTAATTACCAGTGCCTGAACCAGGGTTTTTTTGTACCGAGAGTGGGAGGAGAGGGAAAACCCTATGCAGGAGACTCATCTTTTGAAAGCAGGTGCCAGTGGTAGCCACTACCTGATCTTTCATAGTAAGAGTCTGGTCCAGGCAAACACCAAGATTTTTTACCACTGTCTAGGGGGCTGGTGCTGCGCCCAAGTCTGTAAGCCACCACTCCGGAGACCAGAGCACTTGGGATTTACCCAAAAAGCATAATTTTCGTCTTGCAAGCATTCCGTTGGAGCCAGTAGAATCTACAGTTCAACATACCTCCTCTGGTTGCTTCACTAACAAAGCTCATATGCTGCTCCAGTTTCTTAGAAATTTCAAAACTTGGTTGGTTGCCTACAGTCGTACTCCTTTTCTAAGATATGTTATTGCTGTAATTGGTTAGCTTGTTAATAAAATGTCCATCGTCTAATTAAAACATAAAAACAATATTTGGAGGAATGCTTGCAAATAATCCAAGCCACTGGCAATTGCTCTGGGTAGCATCCCAATACATTGGTGTTTGCCCACTGTGCCAATCTAGAAAAGGCCCACTGTGTGCAAATGTGTACTGATGCTACTCCTCATGGGCGCAGTCCAATACAAACTGCCAGCCGAGGCCCTCTCTAGAATGAAACAAAAGCAAACTTCGACTGGTTTCAGACATATAAACTCTCGTTAGTGATGTGCAGCTTTGTTGCTGTGGCACAGCGAGCAAGTGTTCCACGTCAGGGCATACCTGTGGCCACTTAGGGCATTACATCAAACACACAAAAGATGAAGGGAGAAATACTTAGAAATTGTGTAAATTTATGGCAATAACTCACCCCAACCCATTTTTTTTCGCCCACTTTGACAGTCTAGACAGAGGCATTCCTTCCATCACTTTTTACATGGCAGTCGCCACACTGTATTTAAACATGAGACAGGCTAGAGGTTCAATACCCGCTTCCTTCATTTCCAAGTGATTTTTCCCCTAGTCTTTTGCTTCACAGCCCGCAAGATAATACTGTGATTCCTTTAACTTTTCCCCAGAGAGTGATATTTAACAGGCTTCTGGTTTGTAACTAATAGGGAGCATAACTAGCTTACACTATATGGCTAAGATTAGGGTATCTGACATTAACCTAGTAAATCATTCCAGATGTTAGTCCTAATCAATTTACAGCACTGCAAATTTGACCCACATAATTCAATGCTAGTGAATCCCAGACCCCCTTCATATAAAGGCTTCTATAAAAAAAGGAACTTGCCAATCTACGGGACTTGCTGGACTAGATACAAGTCAAACCGTTATGTTGTGTGTTCCTGGGAACTTCTGTCACTTATCAGAACTTTAAGTGAGCAATTCATCTATGAAAAAGCTGATAAGGTAGAATGTACTATGTTGAATGAACAGTTGCATATTGTGCTTTAACTGCGTCTTCTCCTGTGGCATTTTCCTTTACTTAAAAACGGCATAACAGAGAGCCCACGTAAAGTCTGCCATGTGCATGGGCGTCATTTGGGGGTAGTCAGTTGTCGCAGCTGACCTCTAGCTTTGTCCCTCCTACTCCTGGTACGTCCTTTGCGACCCCTGGCCTCACATGGGGCAAAATGTTTGCGTCCTCTGAGGCCAGGGGTCGCAAAGGTAGTGTCAGGAATAGCAGGGAGCAAGCTAGAGGTCGCAGCTGTGACCCCTGACTACCCCCAAATGATGTCCATGGCCATGCAACTAGCATCAGACTTTGCCTGTGACCTACAGCTGTTTGAATTTACTGAGCTCCACAATTTTCAGCTGTATCTTTTCCTAGTGAGTCAACCCACCTCTGCAAAAAAGGTTACGCCCATTTATAGAAAAAACTTTTTTTAACCCTGTGTCAAACTACAGGATACTTGAGAGTATTTCTGAAAGAGCTATAATGAGCACCAATAAAACTCATCTACTTTACCACCCCAAAAACAAACCTTATAAAACATGTAAACCTATTTTTATTTGGATTGCTCCCCTGTCTGGCCCAAAACCTTTTGTGGTATGTAGTTAATAAAGCTGTGCTATTTTTATGTACCTTTGCATGATTCTTCAGCTCCTTTATAGCTGAATTGTATTACATTGTGCTTGTTCATTGCTACATCCCTCAGCAGATCTTGCAAGGTAAGATGTTGAGCTCAGCCAGGCTATTAACAGGAGAGCAAAAGGTTATCTGAGAAAACCAAAGGCTCAGCTGTGTTGGTGATTAGTGAAATGTGGGTGTTGTGCAAAACACACAGGAATTAAAGTACCTATGATCTCTTCCACTTATAACGCAACAGTGCAGTTCTCCCAACAACTAAGTAGAAGATAAAAGGATTTGATCAACATAAACAGTTTGAACAAACATGAGCACCCTCTTGAATGTGGCATTGTGGCCTTCATATTCATCATCAAAAAGCTTTCTGTTTTGGGGCATTTTTCAGAAAGAGTTTTTTTTTTTTTTTTATTGTATCACCATTTACACTCTTGGTAGTGCATGATTGGACACTCAGTATTACATTGAAAGAGTATCCAAATTGTTTAATACATAAAGGCTCATGTGAAACAACAATGAATTTGCTAGACATTCTAAAGGTTTAGTGGCTGGACTCCTCACCAGTAATCATCATTACTTGATTTTGCTCTTCTCCATGCCAGTACTTCTTCAAATGAAGGAAGGCTCTGCCTCTTCAGACATGCACCTGATTCCAAAGCTCCATCCATCGATTTCCTGTGATGGACACCCTTTGTGTTGGAAATTACCATCTTTTGTGTTGTGTACCCTCAGATGTTTGCCTTGACTGTTTTTGCTGGCTGTAGAGCTATGCACACTTTACCTCTGCTAAGCATAGATAAAGTGCTGGTGCTTCCCCTTTCAACATGCTGAAAATGGCATACCCCTAAATTGGCATATTTATCTTACCTCGAAGTCCCTAGAATGTGGTACAATGTGTACACCCAGGGCCTATAACTTAAATGACACTATGGGCTGCAGCACCCATTCTGTCACCCACTGCAGTGACCATGCAAACATAACTGCAGGCCTAATGTTGTAGCCTGGCTGTGCAGGTGTAAAACTTCAATTTCAATCTCTCAATATTAATAAGTAGGCCTAACTGCCCAAAAGGCAGGGTGCATGGTATTAAAAAATAGGACTTGCAAAAGTTTTGTGGACAACGTCTTGCACTGAAAAGACTCCAAACCATATTTTTGTTGCAGCAGGGTTGGGTGTTTAATAGGAAAGCATTAGGATACAATCATAAATTTACTAATGTTATTTTCAGCTAGGAAAGAAGTACACATTTCATTCTTGGACTTTTTGAAATATTTATTACAAGCCCAATTGACTGAATAATTCAGATTTTTCATAAATATTTTGGAAAAGTTACTTTTAGAAAGTTATCTTTCCCTGACCAAACACTCTTGAGGCCCATTTGCATGAGCTCCAACAGTCACCCAGGAGCTGACTAGTCTCTTCGATGAGTGTGAATTTGCTCCCAGAGCTGACACAAAATCCTTGGGTGCAGGTAGTTTTTCTGTTCCTCTGACAGTATGACCATACGTGCTGTGCCCAGGATCTTGATTAGCTTCAAAGAGGTCTATCGTGTCATAGGCAAATGTTAGCTAAAACCTGGGCATGACTCTTCATTGTTCCCCCAGTCATTTAGTAATAAATCTCAGTGGGAGAGGAGCTGCGCCAGTACTGGTTTAGAGTAACCACTGGGGGGATGTTGCTCATTTCACTGACCACACCACTAGGAGGGGCACACAGCTTTGCACAAGGGTAGAAGGGTTTCACCATTTTGGATGTAGGCAGAGAGTAGCTCTGTGGCACTATTTAGAATAGGGTGCACAGGAAGAGATGCAAAAGTGGGTGGGTTTGCCCCTGGAACTTTTATCAAATTCGTTAAGGAGGGACCAGGAGTCCCCCCCCATCCACAGACGGTACCAGACATAAATGTGGCACCAACAGTACTCTCCTCAGGATATATTCTGAAACGTGGAAGAAGAGAAGAGGACAGGCCCCGCTGCCTGTGACCTGAGAAAATCTTAGAAGACTAGACCTGCTCCTCTTGTAACCAGGACAAAGAAGTGGACTCCATTGGTCATAAGATTGACCTCCTGTTCAAGTTACAGGGATTCAGCAAGCTACAAGACACCTTTTCCTATAACTGCCCAGCTGACCAGTTCCAACTGAACCTGCTCTGGACCCTGCTGCTGGCCTCTGCTGGAGTGAATCTTGACCCCAAATCCTGCCACCAAGGTCCAGACCCTTGGCGGTTGTCAAAGTGTACTCCTCCTAACATAAACTGAGACCTGGCACTGAGAACCTTTTCGGCTCAAAAGACCTCCATTGGACTGGGACCAACCTGCCAAGCCATTTCAACAGAGGTGTGTTGCCGCTGGGCCAAAGATTCAGGTTTCTCCCTCTCTGATCTTTTCTGCAGAAACAAATCCAATTCAGCTGGACCTGCGGAGAGGTATCCAGTCTTGTGGAGCCTTCTTTGGCTACTGCTTCCTGGTGCTCAGCTTCTGGTGGGGCAATACTTACCATCTTACCAGTTACCTGGAACTGATGTGACTGAGACTGAATAAACCTATACTTATAATCTACTCTACTGGCTACTGAACTGATTATCTACAAGAGCCTTACTTTGTTTACAAAATTCACCAAGAACTCATCCAGCAGCTATCAGACAATGTGGCTCTCTTCAGCCACAGCCTGCTGCCTTGCCCCTCTGAGGATTTTTTACTTACATTTCAGAGACTAAGGGCATGATTACGATCTTGGCGGACAGGGTTACTCTGTCACAAACATGACGGATATCCCATCCGTCAAATTACAATTCCATTATATCCTATGAAACTTGTAATACAGCGGACGGGATATCCGTCATGTTTGTGACGGAATATCCCATCCACCAAGATCATAATCAGGCCCCAAGTCCGAAGGTTTTTGTATCCGACCAACAATCCATCACGGCCATCCTTAACTTTTGCCTAGGTAGCGGCCAAATGACCGAGGTTGGTGCTTAACACTTTTTGGTCCTATTTGGAAACTTAAGCTTCAAAATATCATATCTCCGGTTTCCCTTATTGGATTTTGCTGTTTTGGTATCATTTTATTTATTACAATTTACTCTATTTTTCTAAATTGGTTTAGGATTTTTCTTGTGTTGTGTTGTGGATTTACTTCTGTTTTGGTACTGAATAAATACTTTCCACACTGTGTCTAAGTTAAGCTTGTCTATTCTATCCCATAGGTACCAAGAGGTTGAGCTCAGGTTAACTGTGTTTACTGCTTCACCCTGACAAGGGCTGTGGTTATTACTTGAGCTGTGTAACCACCCTCCTCAACCAATACCCTGATTTCTTACAGCTTGCTACACCCGACCACTGTGTGGGCAGTAGAGGACACCTGTACTCTCCACATGTTTACCATTTCCAATCATTTGGGCCAGGTTTAGATATACCGCCTGTTAATGTAAATACAGGGAGGAGGAAGTGACAATCAGAGTAATATAGATTACCAATAAGTAATTTATCTGTTACCTCTTCAACCTCTCATTTCCATTTCTTACTCAAATGAGAATACACTCAAATGACTTAATAGGTTATTAAATATTTTATAATTAAATAATAAATACGTACTATTTTTGTATATTTTTTAACAGTAACATTTATTTATACAAAATATATAATAACCTCAATAGGTTATTAAATATTTTATACAATAACAAATATGAAATGTTTTATAGATTTGTAACAATTTATATTTATTTACATTTAAAACTATTTTAAATAATTGAACGTGTCATTATTTTCTATGGTGTTTTTTTAGTCCCTACCTCCATTATTTTTATGGGAGGATGTTGCAGTAACAGTGGTTGGCAATGCGTAGTGCTGAACTTACTACAAAAGTTTAAGTTACTACAAAAGTGCAGTTTGTGAATACTGAGCAAAAGAAAATGAATATTCACTTGTGCAAAAATACATTTCTGGAAGTGGAGCGATCCAGCAGGAAATGGGAGCTGCTGATAGTGCCATAAAATGTAAAAAATAAAATAAAACAACTATTGAAGGATCATGAGTAGCAAGGGAGCAATGACGCAGTGGGTGGGGGTGGGTATTTGCCGGGAAGCGGCACGAGGGAGAAAAGAAAAAGGTAATTGCCTAAAGGTACGCAGGGGAAGGATATAGGCCAGCCAATCAAAAGGATGCTCCAGCTGAGGGATAAACATAAGAAGATGAAGGCAAGATAATGAATAAAAATCAAACAAATTAGAGTGACAATCAATCCAACTAATGTTAAGCAATAGGCGGGTTCTAAGCCCACTGTTAGTATATGGTATGGTCCACATGAGGTGTTTCACAAAAAGTCAGCTAAATGCTGGCGAAACTTAAAAAAATACAGTATGTTGTGCTATTTATAGCCTAAGATGAGGAAGGGGTAGTTAGAAAAGGAAATCATGCAATTAAAATTTGTATTGGGTGATGATCCTTGGACATGGAGCTGTAATGTAGTGGATGCTAGGCCCACATTCTGATGCATGACACACATGGACACAGTAGTAGGGTAATGGATAACTGGCCCAGGGCACGTGTGCCCGGCGTCTTTTATTATCAGGGTCACCTGACCTGTGATGCCTGTGAGGGGTGGGTGTTAATTGTATTACATCACACTCCTGAGCTCTAGAACGTGTCCAGCTGGAAACTTCATCCCTCCCAAACTTTATTGGAAAAAGAACCAAACAAAAGTCCAACCTGTGGGAAAAAAACACACAACAAAACAAAGCACCTCTGAGTCTCTTCAGGCTATCTGCCGGTCAGTACTGGATTTCTTGACCGCATGGCCATGAGGTTTTAGTCCACCTCAACGATGTTATTCGGACCGGACTGGTTACATAGTTCTATGTGGGTGCACCCAGAGTGGTGGTGGAGTCCACTACGGAGATCTTCTTGAAGGCGCTCAGGCTCCGGTAGACGGCACACCTGCAAAGACTGAGGACGACTTTGATGAAATGGGAGTCTTCCTTGAACGCAATGATGCTTCCCAGTGCCAGCTGGCAGAGCAGCTTCAAACTTTCCTCTGCTGTCTGGACTCTCCTCTCACAGGAGTCTCCTTGTCGCCCTTTCTGCTGGGCAGCTATGGTGCCATGTGGACTGTGCGGGGCCTCTCGTAGGCCGTGCGAAGGCGTCACTGAGGAACTGCCAACAGGGCCACAACCAAGTCGCTCTTGCAGCCACAAAGGGTTGTGTCTTAGGGTCTGTGTGCTCTGGCTGTCAGGACTCAGGTGCATGTGCCTTCACCAGATAACTGGTTACCCAAAGCCTTTCATCCGCGACTTCAGTGCTTCCCGATGCCTGTCGTGGAGCTGCTGGGGAAGCATCCCTCTTGTCGGGATTCCCCTCTCACCGGAATTCCCTTGAGGACCTTGCCCCTGGATTGCCACATGTCTGCGTGAGCTGTGAGGAGCCTCTCGTAGGCCGCACTGAGGGATTGCTGCGAAACTCCCAACAGGGTCACGGCCAAGCCTCGTGCTACCCCAAGGGTGGATGGTCCAATGGTCGAGTAGGCTCTCTTCGGCAGGCTTCAGGTTCACGGGGGCTCACAGAAAGTCTCTGTGTGGCCAGCCTCCCACAGCGCCAGGAATGCCTTGTTGGTCTCCAGACATTTCAGGCATTTGGATCCACTCTGGTGGTGCGATGCTCCTTAGGTGTTTCTGGTGATGCACCTGGGTAATGATGACAATTACCTTCCTACACTTGGGCTACAGGTGGCAATGTTTGGCTTGGAGTGAGGAGGACACGAGGGACTTCGTAGCTACTTGCAATTTTTCTTTTGGCATGGGCAGTTGCTATCCTCGATGTCATCTATGTCAAGCAGTACTTGACAGGTGTCAGGACGGTAGCACTGTGAAGCATGGGGCTTGAACATGGTTCCCGCTTCCTGGGGCTTAAAGTTGGTCCACCCACGGGCTGTCTCCAGTGACGTCTCAGCACCCTGGGGGCTGTCTTGCGTTGATGGATGCTCTCTCCGGTAGTGGCAGGAGTCCTCAGTCTTATCGCTCTTCTCCCTTTTCCCTTCCACATCTGTGGTGGTTGTTCACCCAGTGGCATCACGCCACTCTCTTCTCCTCCTTCGCGATGTGGCGTCCTGCCACACTCTTCTCTACTTCCGACCAAGTTCCTCACTCTGATGTGGCGTCATGCCACGTGTCTCATGTTCACTCCACAAGGACATCTCGCTGGTTGTGTCCGGTTCTTAGGACTGTGTCTTTTCTTTGCTGTGGATCTGTTACAGTTCTGTCCTGTCAATAGGACATGCTTCTCCTCCTCGTGGACCTCTCGCAGGCCTCATCCCGTGGTGCTCCTCTACCTGGTTGAAGCGTGACCTTCTTCACTTGAGGGCTCAGTGCTTGCACATCAAGCCTGTGTCATCGGGGCGCTTGCTCCTGCCTCCGTTCAGGCATGCTTGGCAGGGTCGTTCACTTTGTGTTACATGTTGAATGCTGGGCCAGCAGTGTCCCTTCTGTGCATTGGGTGGCCGGCTGGCGCAGCCTCTTCCTGTTCAGCATTGCTACTTCTGTTCAGAGAGGTCTCTCTCCCCCGGGCTCCTGCCTGTGCTGTCAGGTTCGCTGGTGCGGCCTTCTGCGCACCTTTGATTTTGCGCTCTCGGTTCTTCTTCATGGGCGCCCTCTGCTGGCCCTTGCCTTGCACATTTTCTAGCTTGCAGTGGTGTCCGTTCACCACTGGGGGTGGGTGGCGCAATTTCCTCGCTTGTGGTGCCATCAGACAGCCACTGGGGATTGCCCACACAGTGCACATTCTCCTTGCGCCTTTCGTGGGCTTCCTACCTTGGAGTTTGCTGCTCTTGGCATCACTGGATTTCTGGCAGCTCTCTTGGCTGGGCAGCTTAGGGCTTCTAGGAGCTCTTCGCTGCGGTTTACCACTCTCTCTCCTCGAACGACAAATAGTCCACAGGGGGCATGTGGCAGAAATGTAGGTTCATGTTTAATGTTGCAGCAGCATGCTCTATGTAAGGTGAGGTTTCAAGGGCTCATATGTACAGCTCATCTCCCATCGGGGCACATTCGAATCATCTGCTCATTTAGGTGTAGTTCACAGAACTGCCACCAGGTGGCGCTGCAGCCACTCCTTTGCAATAGCAGCCTTCCTGGCCCTGTAGGTCGCGTGTCTCCAGTGGAGGCTGCCAGTGCAGTCTTAGGCTCTTGGTCGTGCACTCTCTCCGCGGAGATGCTGTAGGCAGCCGGTGCACCTCGAACTGGTGCACTGCTCTTCCATGCACCTCTGTGCATGGCCAGTGCTAAACAGGTAGGTGGACGTCAGAGACAAAATGCATGCCTCGATGCTTGGGGCGAAATCGTTGGTCACTTATAGACTTTTTAGGACTGGCAGCAGTTTGGCATATATTGCTCCCATTTTAACTGTATGGAGGCACCTCCTTGAAGTCACGCACTCAGGCCAGTGTTTGATGTTGCAATCAGCTGCTAAGAGACGCAGTAGCCACCGCTCCATCCAGGCAGCAGAAGCCTTTCTGAAGCTGCTGATATTACCGCTCATGCAGGCATGGGATATTCTCTTCTTCCAGGGTTACAGCAGACGGCTGCCAGCAAATGGTGGGCACGGCGCTGCCCGATTGGTCACTCTGCCCCTTACTATATCGCATAGTGGTCAGCAGGCCATTGAGGTGAGGTATGGGCCTGTAAGGAGGGGGGCATAAATATGGGCCTCAAGGGTCAAAGGTCTGCAGGTGCAGGCAGTAAACGCCCTGTGCTCCGCCCAACAGTGTCCCCCAGTGCCGCGTGACTCTCCGGCACACCATCCAGGCCCCATCCACGCCTGCGGCTTGAGCAGAGTCAGTCGGGACAGCTCCGCCGGCTCCAACTCACACCAGGCAGGCTTTGCCGGAGCCGGGTGCCGCCCCACAAAGCACCTCCTCACCGGTTTCACTCTATTCAACCTGCGGGGTCTCCTCATGCCCAGCGGGTGCACTGGCGCTTCTCCTGGTCCGTCCCTACTTCACTGGGGTAGCATAGTGCTGGCAGAAGGAGTTGGGGTGCCTCAGACTCAGGCCTTTGCTCCCCCACGACCAAGCATAAAACAGCCGACAGCACACACGCTTGGCTCGACCCCCTTGTCGCCATTGTAATGTAGTGGGCGCTAGGCCCACATGCTGATCAATGACACACATGGCCACAGTAGTAGGGTACTGGATAACTGGCCCAGGGCATGTGTGCCCACCCCTTTTATACTTTGGGTCACCTGACCGGTGACGCCTGAGATGGATGGGTGTTAAGTGTATTGCTTCACACTCCAGAGCACTAGAACGTGTCCAGCAGGACACTACAGAGCCTTCATTCATTTGAGAAAATGAGGCGACGAGGAAAGAGGTAATTATTAAGCACTTGACATACAACTGACATACGAATGACAGAAATGTATCACCATTGTGAACTTGGTAATAGCTAAATGATCAACCAATATGATGTTCGATACATTCCTAAACAGTACTTCATCAGTACTGAGCAGCGTTTAAAAAGAACAATATAGCACAACGCTAGGATGGCGTTTCTAATAATTGTGACCAGAAATATGATTTTCACCAAAATATTTTTGGGGAAAAAAGTAGGTAAAGAAGAAGAAGATTACAATATACCTCTGGGAAGTTGCAATTGGGTAAGGAGCTCCCGCAAAAGCCCTCCTCTGTGCCCAGGCTGTAGTTAAAAACGGAACCACTGACATGGCATGTGTTCACCTGGCTCGGCGTAATGTTGTACTCAGCAGCCAGACAACTGTAGAGGTCCGTTCTGCTGCACATGAACTGGAAGAAAAAAATATGCACGAGTAAAATATAGATTTCACACACTGGTGTTCTTTAGCATAAGATCGTCGAGGCACCGTCTGCTACATAAAATGCTAAACAGTACATACAATCTCAAGATTTCCTTTCTGTTTTGAAACGAACATGTTTGAGTGTTGCACTGCAGCTCATGCCAGGGCAGGGCTGGAAACGAAAAGCAGCCTGGTAATAAAATGCTGAAACCAGCCCCACGCTGCAGAAGACCACAAGCAGATAAGAGTATGGCTAAGTCAGTGCAAGCCTGCAGACTACCGGGGAAATGCCCGGGGAAATGTCCGGTCTGGTTTGAGCTACATACATTGACAAAAGATGCAGCCTGAAGAAATGGACATATAAAAACACTGCATCGTATTTTTAGTTGTGGTACCTAGATCTCGCCCGAAGAGGGCACCAGTACACCGCTACGAATATTAACACATTTTCAAACGAATACGAAGCATCTCTTGACAGAAAACAAAGCAGTGTGCGAGTTTGAGTGATAATTAAATACTCAAACGATTGGAAACTATGGATAAACATGGCTTACAATAATTACAGTTAAGGCGATTAGAGTAGTGCAGAAGAAATCAAATGTACACATTTTACGACTCGTAGTTTGTGAATGACAAATATATAGTAAACTTCCCCGGAAGTGTAGATTTACCTTTGTGAATCACGCGGTATATGGTTACTATTGTAATTACGCACACAGATACATCTGACTCCCCTACATTTCCTTAACATATCACTCAATACATGTAACTTTCTCCTTCTATGTGTGGTAGGACACAGGCAGGGCCACTAGAGTTATGTGATTCTGCAGTCGCAGTGTTTTCCTCATAATTGTAGAATTGCATAACATATCAAGTCTAGTTAATCCATCATCTTCTGCATACTTTGCAGAATTTACAAAATAATGTTTCTAGCTCAAATGGATCAAAAGTGACTAAAAATGCTACCACATGTGTTGCTGCATAGTGACAGGCCTTTTGTCACACAGAGGCAGGTCACGTTTCAGTTGCTGACTGCTGTTTTTAGGTGTCAAGCTGATAATAATGAGATGAAATCTTTAGCCATACCGGGTTAATCTGTAAAAATGGCAAAATAGTGAGGTACTATTGCTTTAATGTGGTGCATTATGTCGCATAATTTGCTTTTTCTTGCTGTATGATTTATAATTTAGTCAACCCTACTGCATTATTTGGTCCTCCTGTGCCGCATATTTCTACTGGCCCTGTAGGAGACAAAGGGTAGGAGAACGAAGAGGACCCGGTGCGGTATTGTAGCAGACTAGTTGGGAGAGATACGTAGGGGTAGACAGGAAAGGTGCAAGCATTTTTGGTGTTCCAGGTGAAATGCCATTTTGCCCATGGAGAACCCCCATAAGGAAATGCAGTGTGTTGCAATATCCGATCCAAGTGTCAGCAGCATGCAGGTGACACAAGAAGCAAAATAAGGCTATTGTGCCACTGGTTCCTTTCCCAGTACAGATTTTGGTTAAGGAATCTACCACCAGATCAGACAGTGAGGGTTTAATGTTATGGTCCTCGGTTTGCCTTTTCAGACCTGGATCTTCCTGGCTGTAGGAGCACCCTTTCTTTGTCCTGCCGTGACGTCCAATGATCCTTCCTAAGAGCATTTATTTGCCATCTTATTCTCTTGACTTGTAAGTTGGCATCTGTCATGTATTCTGTTATGGTCAATGGTATTTATAATTACCCTCGGTAGTTGCCAAAATGCTCCATCTGCTTGGTGTGAACATGTTTCCATAAGTATCCCTGGTTCCCAGGTTGGTGCTGTTATGCAGCTTGTGTTCAAGGCAGGTGCTGGTCCAGCCGTGGGCCCTCTGACGGCTGGACCAGTTCACCTCGGATCCTGACTCCACTATGGCTTTTAGTGTTTCACTGTTCTCTGGTTCCTTTATTAAGCGTTACTTTTCGCATACATGCACGTTGACCTTTGGGTCACCCCGGTCCATCTTTTGATCTCTCACTGGACAATGAATGCTCAGTTCATCCCTGAAGGGGCTGATGGGCATTCCAGGACCCTGCCTTCGGGAAGAGGACTGCTAGATGCTTCTGTTCCGGCTGCATCAGGACCCATGTGAGGCATGCTTCATCTTTTCTTGGAGTTTCCCAACCATGGTTCTGTTCCAGCTCTTCTTACCCGAGACATCATTATAGTTTTATTTTTCATGGGAAAAAATACTGCTAGCTCTCTGCAGTTTATCGCTCTCTCTCGAATAGTACTTTGCCCTCTTGGTCAGGGTGTGTTGTCCCCAGGACAGTCTTTTCTGGAGACTCACTTTGGAGTCTTGCTTAGCTGTTCCTCTCATGACTCACTTCACTGGGATCGATCTATGGTGAAATGGATTCCCAGGAAGTCAGTAGTGCACTCCTCTCCCCCCTCACCCCACTTTTGTAGGCAGAAGCCACAAAGTCTGCAGTGCAGAGGGATCCTCATTACCTTCTCTAGTTTCCTTAACACTATAGGGCATTATTCTCTTTTCTTTGCTCTGGTATAGTCAGAGGGAGCGTCACGGTATACAATCCCTTTCAATCGAAAGGGTCCCAGACGACTGTAGGGCCCTTTCCCAGCACGATGGAGCCAGTAGCTGCAGCTAAAGGCAGACCGAGAGCATTCCTATTACACTGTCACCCGTTGTTTTATTCCCCTTTCAAAATATGTGTTTTAATGGAATTTCTTAGTATTTGTTTAGCCTCCGTCCCCCAATGGAATGTGGCCCAGATGTATTCAGAATGCCCCTTGGACTGATCTGAAATGAGCCCCTCTTTACCTCCCGCAGGCCCGGGGTAAAGACTGCGAGGAGGGAGACAGATAAGATGAGGGTCTAGTTCAGGAGCGGCTGGTCTCAGAGAAAAGTGGCGGGGTGGAGAAGCACGGGTGGAGGAGTGGGGGACGACGACAACAGCACACACACAAAAAAAGAACTTACCTGCCGCCCAACGCATCGCCACTCTTCTGCTCCTCTGCAGCACAGGCTGAGGCTCCCAGACACCCCTATAGCCAATCCAGATGTCGCTCTCATGCTGCTGGCAGCATGAGAGAAGCGCAGGGATTGGCCCGAGCATCCTCGATTTGCGCTACCATGGGGACTGGAAGCCTGTGCCTATTGTCTCCAACCCAGCAGTGCAGCTCGGGTTGGAGACATCTCAGTGCGCATGTCGGTTTGGCCATCCTAGGACGGCCGGCCAAACCCACATGCACACTGAGCAGCAGTGTCCCCCACTCCTCCTATGCCGTTATAAAGATGCCCCCACCCCCCAGACTCGGCCCTCTGAAGTAAAATAAAATGATAATAAACCTGTGTTGTTATTATTTTATTTGACAAGTTTAGCATCTGTGCTGGTGGGGGGGGGGGCTCCTCGGCTATAATGGAGGAGCCGCCCATAGTCTAGTTACTTACTTGAAATCCACATCACTCCGAGTCCACTTCTTCCCTTTCACAGACCAGGTCCTGCTCCCTCAAATCCCAGTATGTGATGCCATCTTAGTCACAACATGGTTGGACAGGGCTTGTGGGCTCTGAGAGATGAACTTAGGAACCCCGGGAAGGGGTGAAGCTATATGGGAGATTTTTGACAAATATTTAGCCAATATAACAGTGTTTTTAGGGTTTCAGGCAATTCTGACATCTCTGAGGAGAGAATGCACGTCCGTCAGTAAAGTTGTTAAGGAATCTGGCTATTTTTCATTAAAATCTCCAAGCAGACAGACCACCTGAGGGCCTTCATTACGGAATTTCCCTTCAGAATGGAGCATCAAGCAGAAGCTGTGGGTAGGCCTCAGTTTTGATTTTGAGGTGAAAACACGAAAATGGTTTTGGAGGCTTCAAGAGGAGGGAACTGACATTTCTTTTTTGCACTTACCAAATCAATGAAGGTGTGTGGCACGCTGTGTAATATACAGTGCTTCTCTGCACAAGTGCATGTCTTCATGGCAGTGGCAATGTGTGTTCATACCAGTGTGATGGAGCAGGGTTTTGAGAAAATAAAACCTGCTCGGATTGAACCCTCAGTAACATTTATTAACAGAGTGCTGTGAAAAATTTAATAAAGAACGCTAAAATAAGGGGAAATGCTTATGCGCATGCGTAAACGAATGCGTGTACTAATGCATGAAACTACGCCGCAAAAATTGCTTCGATAAAAAACTAATGCTGCTTTTGTGCACGTTAATAATATTTGGCTAGGAATAACATGGGTTGTGCATGGGTTAGTGCAAATGCTGGGATGGTGCGCAAAATTAAATTACATTTCATGAAAATAATAAATGTTTGTGCTCTGTTCTCTGTAGAAAAGCAAGCATGGGCCTACACTTTTGCAAGCCAGTTTTGGGTTAACATTTAATGGAAAAATAAGAATGATTTTCCAAGAGGAAGAGAGAAAACGCGAAAAGCTGTGCATGCTCTTATGTCCTTGTGTGACTGTCAAACTTCGAAAAGGACAATTTGATAAGCGAGTGGAAGCAATGCAACTTCCTCACGAGATGGCAGAGGCGAACAATAGAAGCGTAGAGATTTGCAACATGTAAAATGTTGTAGGAAATATTTACTATGATTGTGCTCAAAGTTGTTTCCTGAGATGAATCTGTCGTAATGTTGAATGTTTAGAACAAAGAATTGTTTAATAAAGTGTTCATGATGAAGAGTGGTGTGACAGTACACCCCCAATCTTAGCCAATGGGAGATGGAGTTCGTTTCAAACATGAAACAAATGTGGGTTGGACATTTAGGTTTTAGGGTATAATTGAAAGTCCCCGGTGGGTGTGGTGTTTAGTAGGTGTTTCTGCTGATGCTGATGCTAGTTAGCGGGAGATCGTCGCTATCGTCGGTTTGCTGTTTCCAGATAGAGGCCTACCTGTTTTCCTGACTCCTGACCTAATCTTTGTCACTCGACTCTAATTGAGTGGCCTTGCTGCCCTGACTGGCCAGTGGGGTAGTTTTCCATGATTCTTACTTGGGTTAGTATAGATAACCTTTAAAAAATTGCATAATCATTTCCAAATGTATTTTGTCTCTGAAACTTTTCTCTCTTCGCCTATCCACTCCTTCAAAGCATTGTTTATTTGACATGAGTTTGAATTTATACATTGCCAATGTTTTTTCTCTTTGTGATAATCCATGATTTGCATTTCGTGTAACTGTACTTGATGAGCATTTATTCACACATTATTTTTACGATAAATAACATAAAACTACACACCGAGTCGGTTATTATTTAGTAGCATAGATAAGTACATATTATTGTCATCAACTTTTCAACTATAGGTTGAACGCCACATTTAATTGTAAGGAGAAATGGAGGTTCTAAAAGTGTATTTAGTGAGTTAGGAATAAACTTGCATCACACTGAACCCCAGTGTGAAGGGATTAGTTGGGTAAAGTAAATGGACCTTTGATTGGGAAAAATTATCGATCCCTGATTGCTGGATCAGTTTTGGTAGCAGAGGATGGTTATTATTGATTAGTTTGGCAATAATTATTGATGATTGATTTATTGATTATTAACATGAAAAGTTAGTGTCTTTGTTTTATGTTGTTTGGAAGTACGGGTACGGAGTTACCTAAGATCCTAGGATAATGTTATTTTAGCCTAAGTGGCAGAAGAATAGTGTGGAAAGGTATCACACTGCAGAAGTACTTTGTCTGTTGTTGTAATATCGAACAGCGAAAGGCTGACAATGTTATTTTAGGGACATATTCGATTGAAAGAAGATTGCATGAAATAGTGAAAGGTCCGCTTTCGAAACTCTGGCCTTACATCCCCAAAGGAGTACCAAGACCTCTTTCTGAAAGGAAAGTCCTCTTCCGAAACTTTGGCTAGTATCCCCAGAGGAGTACAAAGACCTCCTTTAACTTGATTGAGAGTAGAGTAGCGCTGGTCGTTATTTTACTAGAAGCGAAAGAATTTCTTTTTGAATAAATGAAACTATCTCTTTATTAGTGGAGCAGACAAAGTAGCATTGTTTTGTGTTGTTTCTAACAAGAAATAGTTGAGAAAACGTAGAAAATACATTGCCATATTATTTTGTAAAGGGAGGGTCAGTAGCAGGAGTATTACTGACGTCACAAAAAGTCACGCTGGCATTGGTCAGGCAGCGGGCATGTAGTGAGCCGTGATTGGTTGGTTGCTGTGAGCCGCGCTAGCATTGGTTGAGGTAGTGGATACGTAGTGAGCCGTGATTGGTTGGTTGCTGTGAGCCGCGCTGGTATAGGTTGGGATTTAGCGAATAGAGTGAGAAGGTTTACAGAGGTTTTCTCTTGTTTATTTTGGTTTATTTAGCAAGAAAAAGAGTGTTTAAAAAATGAAGATGGTAAAAAGAATAAAAGATTTATTTAAAAAAGACAAGCCGATAGTTACTAAGAGGGACTTCCTATACCTCCTCCGAGAACGCCTGCTTCCTTTATGATGTTTTAACGTTGGTATCATATGTGTACATGGTTAGAGAACTGGATGAGATATACGGAAGATGATGGGGTGTTAGTTTTTCCACAGCATGGTACATTTAATGTAAGGATTTTGGAAAACTTGAGGACGAATGAATTCATTAAAACCAAGTCCTAGACCTACGCAGATTGAAGCGCTTGAGGAATGGGAACATGAGGCTTATAAAAGGGAGAGAGACAGGAATGGAATTAAATATAGGAATAAAATAACAAGATATTCTGAGGCTAGATGGGATGATCAAAAGAAAAGATGGAGGAGAGATGTAATTGCAGATGGATTATATCCAGTAATAGTTGCTGAAGATCAGACTGGAGCCAAAAGTAAAGAGAAAAAGAATAATTTAGAGACTTCAGAACAAGATAATGATTGAGATGAGATTGATGATGAGTTGTTGGATGAAATATTATTAGAGACACCTCCACCATATCAGGAAAGTTCAGGGGAAATAGTTCCAAATGCACCACTAATTGAAATACAAGTTCCTCAGGTTCCACAAGCTCCACAAACTCCACAAGTTACACAGGTTACACAAATTCCGGTAGCTTCACACACTTGAGTGTTGCAGGAGAATGAGATTGATATGTTGAATAAGGCGAGAGAGGAGTTAACTCAAAGAATTAGTCAGATGAGTCTGAATGCAGAAGCATTATCGGTACCAGTAACGATTGGTCCTATAGTTCCATTGTATAGTGAGAGTCAGACTATATATCCAGAGTACATGCATTGACAATTCCCGTGAATAATGCCAGGAATGTTAGTGGATCAGAACAAGATGAGACGAGTACTTCATTGATCGATCTTCCAGTGAATGAAAACGTACCTGAAACGCCAAAGAGAAGTGTACAGATGGATCCTAGAAGAATAGTGCAGAATATCAGTGGAACAACTCCACTATCAGGGAGTTCAGTGGGTCCTTCGCCAGAGGAGTTAGATGACTGGATAAGAGGAATGGAAAGAATAAGTCACAATCGAGTATTGATGTAGCTAGATTGAGAGTGGATCTGGAAGAGATGATTATTGGCACATTAAGTCCAGAAAGACTGAGTAAGTACCGAGATGAAGAGTTGTTATTTTTGTGTAAGAATATTACATGGAAAGCAAGGAATCTACATGAGAGGTTGGCAGAAGCTGCACAGGAATATGGAATAGACATAGAAAAGTCTAAAGTTTTGCAAAAAACTGAGATTGGATTTTACTGATAAGGATTTGGAGAGTTTAAATACGTCTGGCAAACGATTGCAAATAAAAGAACTAATGAATACCTTGAAAAAATGGGGAGATTTAAAACGGTGGAAAGGTAGATGGGCGAAAAAGAAAGAAAAAAAATACTTGCAAGTAAAAATGCGTCTTTATTCCCATTAAGAGAAATAGGACAGGCTGAAATGGTGTGCCCGATGAGAGAAGTTCCAGGTGGTAGATATGTTCATGTTCCTTGAACAAGACAGGATATATTATCCTTTACAAATGATTTTCCTAGGTTGAGGGAGAAACCTGTTGAGTGGTACAAACAGGTAGAGAGGTTTGTAAAAGTTTCAAAAGTTTTGTTAAAAGATTTAGATGGTTTGTTTGAGATTGTAGTTCCAGCTGATTTATGGACGGAGTGTAAAATTACTGTTGACTGGCCAAAAGAAGAATATCCTAGAGATGTGAAGACAGGAGCACCTTCAGATGAAGTGATGAAAAAATATAATCAAGTAATTACTTACTTGAAGAGTAAAATTTCTCCAAAAGAAACCGATTGGGTTAAAATTGACAGGACAACCCAGGAGCCCAAAGAATCAGTACATGCCTATTATGAAAGGTTGTTACAGGTGTTCAAACAGTATAGTGGTTTTGAAAGTATAGGTGACAAAGATATGGGACATTTTGTATATAGGTTTGTTTTTGGATTAAAACCTGAAATTAGTAATATGATTCAGCAACATTTGATTTGTTGGCAGTGTAAAACAGTCTATGAGATTCTGAGATATGGTAAATATTGTAGTGATAATATTGAGTCAAGGCATAAAAAGCTGAAAGAGAAAATGATGTGGGCACAAGTGAAAGTGGCAGAACAGAAAGATGGAAATAATGGTTTTCAAACAGACTTTCAGATGAAAGGACAAAATCAAAATTGTCAGGTACTAAATGGAGGTAGAGGTAAAATGAATAGAGAAGAAATGAAAAAGAAATATCCTTGTCATGCGTGCGGAAAGTTTGGACATTGGAGGAATGAGTGTAGATCTTTACTGAAAAATAATGGAATGAATCAAAATTTCAATCCGCAGATGCAGAATGAAGTGGTTGTGAATCAACAACAGCAACAACAGCAGCAGGTAATTACACCACAGACACAACAAGTACAGGTGCCTCAAGCTCCTATGCCAAATAATGTGAATGCTCAAGTACAGAGATACAGTGCGAATACTGGATTTCACGCAGATGAACAAGTTGGTAAGAATCAAATTGTACAAGTGGTTTCACAGTATTTGCTGCAATGTTCAGAGAATGACTCAGACTCATCTCAATGACGGTGCCTGAGGTGGGAGGAAGAGTGCGTGCTTGGCGCATCTCTAGAGCTAGATCAGTCGGGTCCTTTTGTTGATAGAAAAGTGGAAGGTAATGATATTACATTCCTAGCGGACACTGGTGCTACCCGTTCTGCTGTGAGAGCAGCAGAAATCCCAAACCTACCCCTCTCGGGAGAAACTATCCGAGTTGTGGGAGTTTCAAATAAATATATTAAGACTCCGATAACAAGACCAATAGAAGTTCATATTGGAAGATTCAGAGACATGCATCGGTTTGTGGTATGTGATACAAGTCCGGTGAACCTTTTAGGTAGGGATTTGCTTTGTAAAATGAATTGCACCATCTATTGTACGCCAGATGGTATTTCTTTCCAAACACCAGATGAGGATGTTGCTTTTAAAATGATGTTAGCGAAGCAAGGGACAGAAGTTTATGATTTGTATTCATTGCTTACAGAAGAAGATTTACCTGCAGAATTGAGAAATGCAGTAAGACCTGATGTATGGGATTTTACAGGAAAAGACATTGGTTTGATGAAGGGTGTGGATCCTATTCAGGTTACAGTCAAACCAGGTGCAATATATCCAAACACACCTCAGTACAAGATGAGTCCTGAAATAACAGCAGGAGTAATTCCTGTAATTGATCAAATGATTGAGCAAGGTATTCTAAAAGAAATACTAAGTAGTCCTTGTAACTCACCTATTATGGGAATTAAGAAACCAAGTGGAAAATATAGAATAGTTCAGGATTTGAGAAAAATTAATAAGGTCGTAGTACCTTGCTGTTCAATAGTGCCAAATCCAGCAGTGATTCTTTATCAAATTCCTTGTGATGCAGAATGGTACACAGTAATTGATCTGTGTCAGGGATTTTTCTCGATACCTTTGCATCCGGATAGCCAATATCTTTTTGCTTTCTGGTTCGGAAATCGTGTTTTGGCATGGTGCCAAGTTCCTCAAGGGAATACAGAGAGTCCTTCGATTTTTAATCAGATTTTGGAAAAATGTTTGGAGTCATTGATCATGCCAGAAAATTCAGTGTTAGTGCAGTACATTGATGACCTACTGGTGGCATCAAAAACACGAGAAGCCTGTGTGACAGATACAATTGCCTTACTGAATCATTTGGCAGAAGGTGGGCATAAAGTGTCACCAGCAAAATTACAGTTTTGTAAAAAGAAGTTCAGTATTTGGGACACAAAATTGAGAAAGGAGTTAGAAAAGTAATGCAAGACCGAATCAATGTGATTTTGCAAATGGGTCCTCCTAAGACTCAAAAAGAAGTTTGAATGCTTTTGGGAATGGTTGGATACTGCAGACAGTGGATTCTCACTAATTGCAAAACCTCTACAGAGGTTGACTCATAAAGATGTAGTTGATCCAATTGAATTGGATGAAGAATGTATGAAAGCTTTTATTGAATTGCGAGATAGTCTTTGTCAAGCACCTGCATTAGGAATGCCAGATTACACAAAAGATTTTCCATTATTCTTTTGTGAGAGAGATGGGTGTGCACTTTCAGTTTTAACACAAAAACATTGAATGGTACGTCGTCCAGTGGCATATTTTTCTGCTACTTTGGATTCAGTGGCTGCAGCGTTACCAGGCTGTTTAAAAGCAGTGGCTGCTACTTGTGTGAGTCTTGAGCAAAGCAAAACAATTGTCATGGGACATCCAGTGAAGGTATATGTGCCACATTCCGTTGAGAACCTATTAACAAGGACTCTGACTCAGCATATGACGTATAGTCGGCTGACAAGGTATGAAAGAGTGATTTTGGGTCCTGAAAATGTGACAGTGACAAGATGTACAATATTGAACCCAGCAACTTTGTTGCCAAGTTTAAATTGTGAAAAAGTGAAAGATGAAGCAGATCATAATTGTTTGGATGTGACAGAATTGTGCACAAAACTAAGACCTGACATTAAAGATACTCCACTAGAAGAGTCAGATAGTGTGATGTTCGTGGAAGGATCTCGTCTGAGAGATGAAAAAGGTGCATTGAGTGCTGCTTATGCAGTATGTACAGTGTCTATGGTTCTTGAAGCATCCTGTCTAAAGGGGATACATTCTGCTCAAATTTCTGAGCTAATTGCTTTGACAAGAGCATGTATAATTGGCAAAAATCTGAGAGTAACCATATTCACTGATAGTCAATTTGGTTTTGGGGTGGTGCATGATTTTGGTCAGTTGTGGATGCAAAGAGGATTTCTGACTTCTTCAGGATCACCGATCCGTAACAGTAAAAATGTGAAGGATCTATTGAATGCATTACAAATGCCCAAAAAGATTGCTGTGGTAAAATGTTCAGCACACAAGTCAGGAAATGACTATGTGACAAATGGAAACAGATACGCAGACCAAGTGGCTCGTTTCTGTGCACAAAATTCAATTTCAATCAACAGAGGGGTGGAGAAAAAACATACAAATTGCCACTTGATGTTTTCTTCTTTGGAAACATGGGAAGAAATTAGGCAGCTTCAGGAAGAAGCAAGTGAGGAAGAAAAAGAAATTTGAATAAAATCAGGTTGTAAAAAGAGAGCAGAAGATGAAGTGTGGGTGTATGTTGATGGAAGACCAGTATTGCCAGATAGTTTACTTTCTCAGATGGCAAGAATGTACCTTGGAATTGTACATGTTGGAAGAGATGCTATGATTAGGCTCTTCAAGCAGTCATGGTTCAACCCAAAGTTTATGGTCATTGCAGAGTGTCTATGCCAGAGATGTATAGTGTGTCAGCAGCAAAATCCAGGTCAAAAGACAGTTGTTAGTTGGGGTCGAATTGGAAAAGCAGCAGGACCATTTACCCGACAACAGTTAGACTTTATAGAACTTCCCCCTTGTAATGGACTGAAATATGTGTTAGTGGTTGTTTGTTTGTTTTCTCGCTGGGTAGAAGCTTAACCAACAAGAAGAAATGACAGCCTAACTGTTGCTAAATTACTTTTGAGAGAGATAGTTCCAAGATTCGGATTTCCAGTCTCTATAGAAACAGATAGAGGAACACATTTTAACAATGAAATAATTCGGATGATTTGCGCAGCATTACAAATTGAGCAAAAGCTGCATTGTGCCTATCGACCAGAAGCATCTGGAGTGGTCGAACAAATCAACTGCACTATTAAATCCAGACTATCAAAAGTGTGTGCATCTACAACACTGAAATGGCCAGACGCTTTACCCCTGGTATTGATGAGTCTTAGAAGCATTCCTGATAAAAAGACTGGATTGAGTCCTCACGAAATTTTGATGGGAAGAGCCATGAGACAAGCAAATGTACCAGAAAACAAACTGATGAATATTACTGATGATCTAGTGCTTGATTATTGCAAAGGATTGGCTGATCTGGTTCGTTCTGTGTCTCATCAGGTTGGAGAAATTACAACCACAACACAGCCGGATCAAGCACATGATTTGAGTCCAGGAGAGTGGGTTCTTGTCAAGAAACACGTGAGGAAGTCGTGTTTAGAACCCAGGTGGAATGGACCATATGAGATTATTTTGGTGACAACGACAGCAGTGAAGTGTGGTGGCTTGCCAAACTGGATTCATGCAAGTCATACAAGAAAAGTCCCAAGTCCACTTGAAAGACAAGGAGAAGAGCAGCAACTGGTAAAGCAAAGAAAAGAACCAGAAGCTGAAGCTGAAGAGCATGAAACTATAGAATCTAGTGTTACAGATTCTGAAAAAGCTGAGCAAGAGGAAGACCCAGGTACAAGTCGAATAAAGTGGGCACAAGCTACTGGATCTCAAGAGACTGCTGTTGAGAAAGAAAAGGAGAAAGTGGCTGATGAAAATCAAGAGCAAGTACAACAAAGAAAAGAACTGAATAAAAGAACTTGCGAACTTGACAACGAAGGTGAAGAAGCAGTTCAAGTTAAGAAAGCAAGAAAAGGTGATGAGTGGCCAAAAGGAGTGAAAAAAATTGAAATATACTATAGAAAACAAAAGGCCAGATCAAATAAATGAAATATCAAGTCAAACTGGACAAAGTGATTCAGAAGAAGAATTAGTACGAAAAACAAGAAGAATAAGAATTCCAAGTAAGAAATACACAGCTCCAGAATGGACATATGTGGTGTTGGAAGAAATTGAGAACACAGATCAGAAAGAAGAAGAAGCTGGTACTGATCAAAGTGACCAAAGCAAACTGAAACCACCTTAAAAAGAACTGTGAAAATAAAGGTGCAACAATTTCAATAAAGAATATTCTCAAGGTTCCAAAAGATTTGAAGGAGAAAACATAAAAAAAAAAGAGGGGTAAAGAAGAGAGGCATAAAGTGTAAGGATACACTACTCTAGATGGTTTTTGGATAAGTTTATTCAAACGTTTTTAAAGATTTTTAGGTTTTTTTCTTAGATTTTTAATTTTTTTATATAGTGTCTAAAATGGCAAAGCTAACAGAAACTGGATATCAAAATCATAGTTTTAAACGTAGATGTATTAATGCTTGCTTATGTAGTGTTTTATTATTAACATTGGTGTGGTTAACACTGATTGTTATTGTCCCTGTTCTAATGGTGACTAATCACAAAAATAATACTAATAATGTGGGAAATGAGAGAATGGATACTGTTACTAAGGAAAGTATAAATACTAATATAGAAAAGATAGAGGATGATTATATTTATCATCATGATAAATCAATTAATGATTTTTCGTTAAATGTTTTTACTAAACTGTTATACGAATACGTAAATACAATGAATGCGAGAGATTGTTATGTGTGCATGCAATTACCGTTGTCTGTCTCAGAGGGGGTGACTTACCATCATCTAGCTTTAACATATGGTGTGTCTTGTAGTGTCTTAACCAGTCTGTTTTACGAGAGGGAAGGACTAGAGTATTATTATTATAATTTTGATTTAATATTTTCCGAAATTCCTATTAGAAGAGATTTAAAAATTGTTTATGGTCCTGTTTATGCAACTTATATGGGAGATTTTTTCATTAGTAACAAACCGATAGATACAATAGATGCACTTAGAAACAACTTAACTTGTAAACTACAGCGGGAATAAATAGAATTTATGAATATGGTAGAAGATAGAAGAGATTTCAAAATGAAAGCTGCTGAGCAAAAGTCTCATATACCTCCATGGGCTTTCAGAGAGGGTGATTACAAAAAGGGTGAGACTTACGCTGCCATGACTCTAGATTTTCAACATAGAGGAATGCTTTGTGTGTTTAGAGAAAAGACTGAACATAATAGTTACTTCATTGGTTCTAGTGAATGTGAGCATACTTTCTTGATAAAAGGAAATTGGGGACTGAAAGGAGGAACTGATCCTGTTTTACCGGGAATTTATTATGTGTGTGGTAAGAATGCTTATTATAGGTTACCTATAGGTTGGTATGGATGTTGTTATTTAGGCATAGTATTCCCGAAGGTATACCACGTAGATAAGAATAATAGAGTTAATGAAATGAAACAAGGACTAACACGTAATAAGAGAGGAGCGAGTTATTCTGAAATAATTGGGGATATTTTTGAGGCACTGATACCTTCAGTTGGAGTTATTCTGAATTCACATAAAATTAGAAAATTGTCCACATTGGTTGATTGTTTATCAACAGATACTGCTGGTGGGTTCTTGATGATTGATACTGAAATGGTTGCAATTAGATCAATGGTTTTGTAAAAATCGACTTGCCCTTGATAGATTATTGGCAAAAGAGGGTGGAGTCTGTAGCATGTTGAAAATACAACAATGCTGTACTTATATTCCTGACAAAAGTAAAAATCTTGAGGGGTATATTAAAAATATTACAGAACTTCATGAAGATTTGACTGAACTGAAAGTTGACGGTGCACGGGAGAAACTTGGTAAGAGTTTTTCCTCAGTGGGAAATTGGTTTTCGACCTTAGGTAGTAGTTTGTTAGGAAAAATATTAATACCCGTTTCTTCAGTAGTTATAGTAATAATAATGATTATTATGATTTACAAATGTTGTGAATGCAAGTGTAGAAAGAAAGAGACATCAGATCTTAAACGTAGAGCTAGAAAGAGGGAAGAGATAGAATTAGAGGATATGAGAGGAAATTACTATGAGATTATGAAAGACTTAGATGGAAGAATGATAAAACGAGAAAGAAGTACAGTATTTTAAATAAGTGGTAACTTGTATGTGATGGGTATTTTGATGATGGCTCAAAAACGCCATCAAAGGGGGGATTGATGGAGCAGGGTTTTGAGAAAATAAAAGCTGCTCGGATTGAACCCTCAGTAACATTTATTAACAGTGTGCTGTGAAAAATATTAATAAAGAATGCTAAAATAAGGGGAAATGCTTATGCTTATGCGTAAACTAATGTGTGTACTAATGCATGAAACTAGGCCACAAAAATTGCTTCGATAAAAAACTAATGCTGCTTTTGTGCACATTAATATTTTGCTAGGAATAACATGGGTTGTGCATGGGTTAGTGCAAATTCTGGGATGGTGCGCAAAATGAAATTACATTTCATGAAAATAATAAATGTTTGTGTTCTGTTCTCTGTAGAAAAGCAAGCATGGGCCTACACTTCTGCATGCCAGTTTTGGGTTAACATTTAATGTAAAAATAAGAATGATTTTGCAAGAGGAAGAGAGAAAACGCGAAAAGCTGTGCATGCTCTTATGTCCTTGTGTGACTGCCAAACTTCGGAAAGGACAATTTGATAAGCGAGTGGAAGCGATGCAACTTCCTCACGAGATGGCAGAGGCGAACAATAGAGGCGTAGAGATTTGCAACATGTAAAATGTTGTAGGAAATATTTACTATGATTGTGCTCAAAGTTGTTTCCTGAGATGAATCTGTCATAATGTTGAATGTTTAGAACAAAGAATTGTTTAATAAAGTGTTCATGATGAAGAGTCGTGTGACAGTACACCCCCAATCTTAGCCAATGGGAGATGGAGTTCATTTAAAAAATGAAACAAATGTGGGTTGGACATTTAGGTTTTAGGGTATAATTGAAAGTCCCCGGTGGGTGTGGTTTTTAGTAGGTGTTTCTGCTGATGCTAGTTAGCGGGAGATCGTCGCTATCGTCGGTTTGCTGTTTCCAGATAGAGGCCTACCTGTTTTCCTGACTCCTGACCTAATCTTTGTCACTCGACTCTTCTTGAGTGGCCTTGCTGCCCTGACTGGCCAGTGGGGTAGTTTTCCCTGATTCTTACTTGGGTTAGTATAGATAATCTTTAAAAATTGCATAATCATTTGCAAATGTATTTTGTCTCTGAAACTTTTCTCTCTTCGCCTATCCACTCCTTCAATTCATTGTTTATTTGACATGAGTTTGAATTTATACATTGCCAATGCTTTTTCTCTTTGTGATAATCCATGATTTGCATTTCGTGTAACTGTACTTCATGCGCATTTATTCTCACATTATTTTTACGATAAATAACATAAAACTACACACTGAGTCCGTTATTATTTAGTAGCATAGATAAGTACATATTATTGTCATCAACTTTTCAACTATAGGTTCGTCGTCACATTTAATTGTAAGGAGAAATGCAGGTTCTAAAAGTGTATTTAGTGAGTTAGGAATAAACTTGCATCACACTGAACCCCAGCGTGAAGGGATTAGTTGGATAAAGTAAATGGGCCTTTGATTGTGAAAAATTATCGATCCCTGATCGCTGGATCACGTGTGAGAGAGGAGCAGTTTCACTGCCTACACAAGTTTTCCCTAAGCATTCTTGTAGATGCAGTCTTCAATAATTTTCATACTTGCAATCAATTAAGTGTTGGCACAGCCAGTGTTGTATATCCTTGGACATGCATTTCATGGTAATTGGCACTCCTTAGCAAACAGTAACCCCCTCATTTGGTGTATTTAGCAAGTAGCTTTTAGTTTATGAGGTTCTGCACCAGTTCAAGCACATAGGTGTATCTCAAGGTGCGTCACAACAACATGTTTAGTAAATTCCTAGATGCTTCTGTTCCGGAGGGTTCATAACGCGGTACCATAGGGGACACTACCAGTGATATTGTATGCCGTGTAAATCTATTCATGTACTTTTTCTTATCTTGATGGTTTCTTTTATGTACTTGTAGGATTTTATTGCAAAATTTAATATGTCTTATGTTTATATTAGGATAAAAACAGCTGGGAGAAATGTATCAGTATAATGACATCCATTTTTGTTTTCTTGCCTGAAAATTGTATTCTTTCAATCATTGCAGTGCACATTTTTATGCCACCTATTTCAGTGAGTATTCTTGAGCTGCCCATACTAGAAATTAATATAGATAACACGGGTGACATAGCGCACCCTTAATATGCCCACTTTCAAGGACTTTTTTGAGGTTTTTGTCCTTTCTGTTTTTGTCTTAGTATTGTGGTAGCATTTTGACAATCAATGTATTAAAACTGCAATTGTTTAATATACTTACACTATTATGACCGGTGATTCGTAGCTATAATGTATTTAGGTATTTATAATGCTTTTGCACTGTGCACTTTTATGGTTCGTTGAACTGAAAAACAGTTGGTTGAAGAAGTTGAGTAAACTTAAATAATGGGAGAAGGGAGCACAATCCCTGCCTGTACCAGTTCTCCTAATGCATTCTGGTTCGCACAGTCCAATGTTGAGGGCTACAACTACACTGGGGGGGCAGACAACTGTGAGTATAAACTCTAGTGAAAACTGCACCTACAATAGTGCAGTGGGAGAACATGTGCAAGCATGCAGGCAGAGTGCACCCCTCCCCCACTGAGTAAAGACCTCATGTTGCAGAATGGAGAAGAGAACACATGCGTGGACCGCTAAGACTCGAACCCCAGGGGACGTCTCATGCATCATTATGTAAGCATGAATTATTTAAAGACTAATGTAGGTGTTCATTGGGAATCAAACGAGTCGATGTGTGTGGGTGCTACAACTCAGCAGTGTTTTTCCTGCTTGCAAAGTTAGGCTGCAGAGCAGATGCAGTGGTAGTTAAGAGGGTCCCGCTGCACCCTGGTCATAGCTGTCTTTCACAATCCTACCAGGGTTGGGGGTTCATTTTCTATCCATGCGTTGGGGCCCATGAGACCTTTGTTATGCCCCTGGTTGCATTGATGCTGAAATGTATCTCAACTGATTTCTTCTGCCCTGACAGGCAGCCAACCATGGCTTTCCCTCTCCATGGCTACTATACAGTTCTCAGCCACAACTGCAAAAGTGAGAGCTTTGTGTTTGGTGATTAAGCCGCAGATTACGAGAAAGTAGCACAGTGTTAGCCCTCAGTGGTGACTCAGAGCGAGAGCGCTAGGGACGCTAGCCTTGTGGGATAGACACAACTTACTTATAATCATAAGCAGAATCCGACAACACATCACACCATGGAGTATGGCCTTGTGGTGAAGTTAAAAATAACAAAGAGGGGGTCCGGGGGATATTTATAAGACCAGGGAGGATTGAGTCTCCAATCATACATGAACAAACAAAAGAAATCCTCGGGTCTACGTACAGATCATGCAAGGAAAGAGACGACAGGGATTCTCTCTAGGTGCTTCTGGGGGAGTCCCTTAATTAGGACGAAATCCCATCACCCACCGAAGTGGCATGCTTCATCATCTGGGATTCTCCTCTTGACGGGGAAGCCTAGCCCCCCCAAGGGCTACAACCACCTCACTGTGAGGAGGGAGCTCAGGGATGTTATTGTTCCTGCTCTATAAAGGATATACTATATCCACCAGATGAGAAGGCCCTGAATCGGTTAGGTAAAAGGCGCAGTGCAGAGAAAACAAAATCTCAAAAAGTGAGGGAAGTGATACTAAAATTAGCTACCAGGAGCGACAGGAACTTTATTGATTCGTTTCCAGTGCCAGGATTAAAAACAAGGGAAGACATGGCTTGGCAGTTCGGGCTGGACTGTTCCCAGGAGGCACAGGGTCAGACTGATTTGCATATGGCCATATCTGAACTGGGGTGGTGGAGTGAGCTAAAGAATGATGATGGATTAAACCCAGATCAGTTGACTGGGGGTGAGTGTTTGATTTGCTCTTACGCTCCGTCCATCATCCCCTTTGGTATCGCTTTGTTCGCCCTAAGTTGGCAGGGTATGCCCAGTCGTGGGTCCCTTGCTCACTTTGCCACTGGATTCAAGATAGCCTGGCTGATGAGTTTTGAACCCGAAACCGGTCCCAGGATGCTTGTTTCCAGTCCAGGGAAGACATGGCTTGGCAGTTCGGGCTGGACTGTTCCCATGAGGCACAGGGTCAGACTGATTTGCATATGGCCATATCTGAACTGGGGTGGTGAAGTGAGCTAAAGAATGATGATGGATTAAACCCAGATCAGTTGACTGGGGGTGAGTGTTTGATTTGCTCTTACGCTCCGTCCATCATCCCCTTTGGTATTGCTCAGGATTAAAAACAGAGCACCTGCAGTATGAAAATAATGACTGCATGTGACAAAAGAAACCAGGTCTATATGTTTCAGCCTGAACGACCCATACCGGTGTCACAGCTTTCGTCAGGACCCTAAGGTAAGTGCTACTGCGAAAAATGCAAAGTGAATATGTAAAGAAAAATAAGAAATACAACACCAGTAATCCCACTGTCGGGGTGTTCGATTTACTGGTTGTACCTGTGAAAAGCAGAAGCAAAAAGATAAAATCAAGCATGTAAATGTCTCTTAAGCTAGTCAATGCAGTGATGTGACCATCCGGGAAATTGTCCTCATGCCTGGTCTACTGTATTAGTACAACAATCAGAATAAAGTAAAATGGTTGCTTACCCGTGGTTCACGGATAAGAGGCCTCACCTCAACCTGGCCACAGCTCAGGGGGAAGGCACCGCTCTGTAAAAGGATGCCAATATGTCAGAGATACATTCAGTAGTCAAAGGGAAACAGCTCCTAGTATACATATTATATGGAAAATGCTGCTCACATAGTAAACTTGAAGCACAACGTGCTGGAAAAATGCTAACTGGCCACATACAAAGAGACCTGCCTGGAGTGAGGTCTCAATGCCGCACCTAGTCTTGCTAACCTGTATGTGCATTTGTTTGAGCAGGACCACGTGTTGACAGAGAGCAACCCCTATAGGAGCAATATCCTCCTCTGGAAACGTTATATTGATGACGTGTTTGTCATCTGGAGGGGAGACATCAATGGCTCAACAACAGGAATGAATTCTTGAAATTCACAGTAGAATTCAGTAACGTCAGCTTGCCCTTTCTGGATATACTCATTTTCCCTGTGGGTGAGGGTCTCGGGACGGAACTGTACAGGAAGCCAATGGCTCGTAATTCCCTCCTGTCATATAATAGTTACCACCCTAGATCCCTCCGGAACAATCTGCCTTACGGGCAGTTTCTACATGTGAGAAGAAATTGTTCCTCTAAGGAGAAGTTCAATGAGCATGCCCGGACTCTCTCTACCCAATTGAAGAAAAGGCGTTATCCGGTCAAACTGATCCGACGCTCCTTCAAAAGAGCTGCGAATAGCAACAGAGAAGCAATAATTGAAATTGGCCCGCAAAAAGAGGTGGTTTCCAGGATTACATGCGTAAATGCGTACTGTTCTCTCTCCAATCAGATCCAAAGGCGTATTAGAAAAAATTGGAAAATCCTTAACATTGGCAACACTCCGATTCGCCTTCAAAAGAAGCACCAATCTTAGAGAGAAATTGGTCCACACAAGACCTAGGAGTAGCCTTAACTGTGAACAAGGCACACTATGGGGTCTGCCAGCTATCAGAGGACACTTCCCCTGTGGAGCCTGTGCAGTGTGCCCGCAAACCAGACACACCATTTCAATCGACATAGGAACAGACAGACCTTGGAGGCTTGTGCGCCACACCAACTGTAACAGCAAGAGGCTCATATACTTGGTGACATGTCCATGTGGACTCCAGTACGTGGGCATGACCACGTGCAAGTTAAAAACCAGAATCATGGAACATAAAAGTACCATCCGTTGCAAGAAACAAGCAACCAAACTCACCAACCACTTTCTTGAGAAAAATCATACGGTGGACGGTACTAGAACAACCACACATTCCCACCCACATTTCTAATATAGCCAGGTACCTATTTATTAGGGAACAGAGATGGGTCCACAGACTGCATAGTGACAGCAGAGGGCTAAACAATGACATTCCATGGACTGCACTCTAGAGACTGGGTCACATAACACAAGGTGCGTACAAACCTACTAACTAATTAGGATTTCGGACATCAAGTCCCGGACATAGTCTTCTGAGAGAGGGTGTTTCTCCCCCTCCTCTTCCCTTTACATGTGCTCTCTAGAGATTAACATTCTTTACAGGCTGAACTTGTTGAGCTTCACATTACTGAGACAGATGCTTTGGGTGCCTTGCCAAATGATTGACTGCAAAACTACAATTTGTGAATGGTTTGCGGTATTTTATATGTCTTGGACGCACCAAGTTTACCAAGATTGACCCTTGCACAACCGTTGAATTCCATTGTGGGCACTGACATGTCTGTCTAACGACACTTTGCACTCCTAGCCTCAGGGAAGGGTTGGTCCACGGATTGGATATGCCTATTCTTACACTTGATATTTTCAATACACAACAAGGCATTTTATCGTTTTTCAACCCGTAATATTTACAAGCTTTTGTGGAACTACAGATCCCATCATGCTTAGAGGCTGTACTATGACGCGCTTTATGCGCTAAACGTAACTTTTACAGCTTTGTGTTGAACTACTTGTCCCACCATGCTTAGCGACATCATGACGTGCGTTACGCACTAAGTGTATTTAACTTAGAGATCTCCCACCGTCGAGTACATCCGGTTACAGCTACGAGACCGCCCGGGCTACCGACGGTCAGGTGAGTGATAGCTACCAGTGCTATGTTTATTTGATGTCTTGTTAACATAGATTCCTGCCGATAGACGCCCGTTCTCGCATATTTTATAGCAGTGAGGGTTAGCAGGGATGGCTGCGCTATGACAGATGCCCGTTCTTCTGCTGCCAGCGCTATGTTGATTTTATGTCTTGTCAACATAGATTCCTGTCAAGACGGGTGCGAGACGATAGCCGCCCGTTCTCGCATAGTTTAAAGCATTCAGGGCTAGCAGAACTCTGTTTTAGACACTGAGGCGAGCGATACATAATGATGCACAACACCGCATGCTTGGAGTCTGTCCCAATGCCGATTCCAATCGCTGCTAAATAATTGAAATGTTTTCCCTAAACTGAGCCAATACAACGATATGGCTAGGCTCGTTTTTCTAATTGCCAGCGCTTTTTTCTCTGAGCATAGCTTATTGTTGGAGAATCATATTTCATACACCTAGCGTTGCATCTCGAGATCGCACGCATGAAGCCTGTCTCTATGTAGGACTATGAGTGAGAAGGGCTCACTCACTGTTTTCCTTGTCTGTCCGAAGGGAACACAACAAAGCCACTGCGAGTGCATGCGACAACACTTCTGATAGTTGAGTCATCACAGCACGCCAGCCCTAATGCTTAAAACCCCTCAACATCATGGGCTCCTACATATCTCAATTTAGAACAGAAGTATCACCCTTCTTATTTTTCAGAATAAGTATCTGCTTCAGTTACTTTATGTTTTTTATAAAAAAAATTATTGAGACACATTGTATAGTACTTACGCCACGACATTGAGACCTCACTCCAGGCAGGTCTCTTTGTATGTGGCCAGTTAGCATTTTTCCAGCACGTTGTGCTTCAAGTTTACTATGTGAGCAGCATTTTCCATATAATATGTATACTAGGAGCTGTGTCCCTTTGACAACTGAATGTATCTCTGACATATTGGCATCCTTTTACAGAGCGGTGCCTCCCCCCTGAGCGGTGGCCAGGTTGAGGTGAGGCCTCTTATCCGTGAACTACGGGTAAGCAACCATTTTACTTTATTCTGATTGTTGTACTAATACAGTAGACCAGGCATGAGGACAATTTCCCGGATGGTCACATCACTGCATTGACTAGCTTAAGAGATATTTACATGCTTGATTTTATCTTTTTGCTTCCGCTTTTCACAGGTACAACCAGTAAATCGAACACCCCGATAGTGGGATTACTGGTGTTGTATTTCTTATTTTTTCTTTACATATTCACTTTGCATTTTTCGCAGTAGCACTTACCTTAGGGTCCTGACGAAAGCCGTGACACCGATATGGGTCGTTCAGGCTGAAACATGTAGACCTGGTTTCTTTTGTCACATGCAGTCATTTTCATACTGCAGGTGCTCTGTTTTTAATCCTGGCACTGGAAACGAATCAATAAAGTTCCTGTCGCTCCTGGTAGCTAGTTTTAGTATCACTTCCCTCACTTTTTGAGATTTTGTTTTCTCTGCACTGCGCCTTTTACCTTACCGATTCAGGGCCTTCTCATCTGGTGGATATAGTATATCCTTTATAGAGCAGGAACAATAACATCCCTGAGCTCCCTCCTCACAGTGAGGTGGTTGTAGCCCTTGGGGGGGCTAGGCTTTCCCGTCAAGAGGAGAATCCCAGATGATGAAGCATGCCACTTCGGTGGGTGATGGGATTTCGTCCTAATTAAGGGACTCCCCCAGAAGCACCTAGAGAGAATCCCTGTTGTCTCTTTCCTTGCATGATCTGTACGTAGACCCGAGGATTTCTTTTGTTTGTACTTGTGGTGAAGTTGTCAATTGAGTAAAGAGTCCAGATACTAAATGCAAATGCCCCAATTGATCACAACGCATTATTTTTGACAAACCATTTTATATCTCTCTACCTCGGCATAACGTCTGCATTAAATGTTAAATGTAAAACCAGAGGTCGAAGTGGGCAGGATCTGTGGGTCACGACATGCACACACTTTTTTAATTTAACAAAAACAGCTCCCCTACATTCTGTTAAAATTCTGATGGTTGAGATGCCTCGGCTGAAATAGAAGGGAGAGGGACTCCCGTGCTGTGAAGCTGATGATGGGGCAGACAGCTAAACAAAAAAACAACCTTCTTGCCAGCCTGCCCGCTGCCTGAAATAAATGTAAATGTGTGCAGTTCGTTAATCTGCAAATGTAAGTCTGCTTGGAAGCTGGAATTGGTATAAGTTATGGAGTGCACTTGAAGCTTGTGTTGACAAAAATATATTCTTTGTGAGAGGTACTGAAGAGGTGTTACCAGCTGAGCTGTGGAGTGGGTGCTTTTATGGGGAGGGTATAATAGATGTTTGGAATAAGTACAGTCGCGTATATATGAAATGTGCTTTGGAAGCACTTCTTTTTATTTTGAACCTTAACCTTTTCATGCATTTGTGGCAGACTATTTAATATTGTGTGCAAAGCAAATTTAAAATAATGACTTACATATTCACAGTCATTTCTGTCACAGTATGGGATATTGTAGCACTAAAATACCCATCACTATTCCCCACTGAACCAACCTAGATTAAATTCTGTGGCTCTCTGTTTACACTCGGACATCTGGACTGATCTTATTAAACAATAGAAGTCTCACAACATAAAGAACAACTTACTTACCTTAGGTAACGCTTTATATGGTGGAGACTCTCTAGCCACAGATTCCTCACACCTTTGGATTACCCGCACGCGTCAGACTGGATCTGGAATTTATTTCGTGAGCAGTACCCCTGCGCGATGGTAGGTGGTGTAGTTTGGCTTTGCGTCCCATCATACACGATGGAAGTGACATTCGCAGTGCCTATATAGGGCCACCCTGACGCACTGACATCAGTTACTTTTCGTGACTTTCCACACCAGAAGTGCAGAGCCACAAAGTACACTAACCACTGGTGTGAAAAACTAGGGGCCTGCAAGGGAAAGCCCTGTCCCTAGAAATCTGTTCACAGAGGGGGGTATAATGGTTGGGTTGGTAAGGAATCTGAGGCTAGATAGAGTCTCTACCAGATAAGGTGTTACCAAAGGTAACTAACTTGTTCATCTGATAGAGTTTTCTAACCACAAATTCCTTACCTTTGAACAGCTATCCAAGCAATGCTCCCTGAAAATGGGCTTGAGGACCAATTTCACACAGGGAACTCCTGCAGGACCGAACAGGCAAAGTGCCCATCCAGACGGAACTGATTGTCCAGACTGTCGTGTTTGGTAAATGTGTGCAAAGATGCCCACGTTGGTGTTTGGAAGATGTCCAGCACTGAAACGCCACTAGCTAACGCAGTGGTTGCAGCTTTAACTCTAGTACGCAAGCCCTCTGGGGGTTGCTTTTTTAGCCAATGCATAGCAGATTTTGATACAGAGTACGATCCATTGTGAGCTGGTGCTTTTCTGTAGAGTCTGTCCCTTCTTCACTCCGACATACCCCACGAAGAGTTGGTTGTCCACCCAGAACCCTCGTGTGCGGTCAAGATTTTTGGGTCCAGACGGTGGAGTCGCTCCTCCTCTTTAGAGGGAAGTGGAGAGGCGTAAAAAGTAGGCAAGGTGATGGATTGGCCTACATGAAATGTAGTGACTACTTTTAGAAGAAAGGAGGGTCTTGTGCGAAGCATCCTTTTGTCAGGATAAATGGTGAGGTAAGGAGGCTTGGATGATAAGGCCTCAAGCTCCGGGTAGATGTTATTGCAACCAAGAAGGCTGTCTTAATGTAAGGACCCTGAGGGGACAATTGTGCAGAGGCTCTAAAGGAGCAAACGTAAGGAAAGTGAGGATGATATTGAGGTCCCACTGATGGAGCAAGGACTCGTAAATGAGACTTGCTCGGAAGCGATCCTTTCGTTTTAACTTACTAACGAATTACTAACGACGTGTTTGTAATTAATAATTCGTATTTAGAAAGAGACACGCGGGATAGTGAAGCTTGCTTATGTGTTCACTAACTGCAATAACATGAACGAAGGACTAGAACGCACTTTAACAAGGGATCTTTACTGCGCATGCGTCTACTACATCTACGTAGTATGACATACTAATGCTTGGAGGGAAAATCTTGCGCCTGCGCAATAGACGATAAAATGGCCGCTTGAAAAGTTCACATGCATGGCACCTGCTTGACTGAATTAGAAAAATAAGTTTTATACTAATGGAAATGCAGAAAGGGTCATAATAAATAGAATGGGTTAGAGTAGAGGTTGGTGGTGTACAGTGAAACCATTTATTTTTGAGAATAACATTTCTTCTTTTGACTTTATTATTAGTGCGCATTTGGGCCCTCTACACTTGTCTGAATCGAGCTGACTGACTTGACCCCACGCATGCGTACTAGAGAGAAAATACGAAAAGATGACTAAGGACTTGTCACGCGTCCAAGGCCAGTGAAGATGTGCCCTGGGAACATGAGGGTGAAGAGTTCATATGAAGGAGCTTTATTCATGATATCGCAACATTTTGTATTAATAAAGTTTGGAGATGTATGGGAAAGGAAATGATTTAATAAAAGTTTGAGGGGAGGGGTTTGAAACAATGGTTTAATGAAATAAGTGAAATGTAAGCATGGTGTGATGATCATCCCCCCTCGCCTGACCGATCAGAAGTTAGTATTTTACGATATTGAAACATTAATGGGTGGTACCGGAATATTGAAAGGTATAATTGAGGTAGTTTAGTTAGTAAGTTAGCGCGAAGCTGGGAAATGCTTGGAGCAGAGGCAACGCAGAGCTCGGAATGCTGTCGGTGCTGGGGGTGGTGCTGAAGCAGTGAGACGCTGATCAAGAAAATCGAATGCAGAACCATCTATTTAACTTAATTGGGTTAGAAAGAAGATCGCGGAAGAACCACGAGGAGGAAGAGAGTGTCAGAGAGGGGTGCGACGCAGTCGTCGGTATCTAGAGAGGTGAAGTATCCTGTCCTGATTCCTGTCCTGAAGTCTTTGTCTCCTGATCTATACCGGGGGACCCTTAACAGCCCTTTGGCCAGGGGGTTGGTCTTCACACCATACTTGGTAATTATAAATACATCGTATTGATAGATGTTCTTCTCTCTCTGTCCTCTTCTTTCTGAGCATAGTATTGTGTGGATCTGAATTGCTATTGTCTTTTGATACTTAATTGAATTGACACTCTTGCGAATGAGGGTGTTTGTACTGAAACGTTTGAGATGGTTCACACGCAATTAATTTAGATAAAGATTTTAAAATTTCCCAAGTCTGTGATTATTTCATTTTAGTCGAGAAATGTTTAATAAGTTATGTTAATTATCACCATCAACTAGTTCCAACTAATGGTCCATTGACCAGAGGAAATAACTAATTGATCAGTGAAAGGTTTAGTTAGGGAAAGAAATAACTAGATCTTGAAGGATGAAAATCATAAACTAAAAGTTTCCAGCGGTCTACTTGGTGTTTTTGTGGAAGTAGTTATATGGGCCCAGGTGAGTATATGGTAGCGGAGTATCTGCTGTTAGTACACCGCTGGATAAGTTTTCTGGTAGCAGAGTTATGGTTATTATTGACTAGTTTGGTGATAAGTATAGATTATTGATTTATGTTTAACAAAAAGAGTTGGTGTCCTTGTTTTATGTCGTCTGGAAAATTCCCGGGGAATGAATAGCGGGTGGCGATAGAAACCACACTGCAGTGAGGTTACTCGTCTGTTGGAATAACACTGAGAAGCTAGGTAGGGCTGGCAGTGTTAAAGTAGGGACTATTTTCTGTGAAAAAGTGAGAGTGATTGATAGCAAAGAAGTTCACTAGTGAAACTTTAGGCGTTATATCACCTAGAAAGGGTAACCCTGAAGGAGTAGCAGGTTCTTCCAAGCTAGATTGACGGCAAAAGGAGTTCGCTGGTGAAACTTTGGTCTCAAATTTCCCAAACGGGTGACACCGGAGGAGTAGCAGGTTCTCTGGAGCTTATATGAAGGGTAAGCAGAAGGGTTTTACTCGCAGTGAAAAGAAATAAACTATCCTTTGATTTAGCGGAACAGACAGAGTAGCGAATGTTTTTATGTCGTTAATAACAAAGAATTTTAAAAGAAAATATTGAGAAATAAGTTTTCATATTACCTTGTAAAGGGAGGGTCAGTTGCCGGAGTGGTACTGACGTCACAGTAAGCCGTGCTGGGATTGGTAGAAACAGCGGGCGTGTGACAGGAGCAGCTTGGTAAAGGAGGGGTCAGTAGTAAGGAGCAGAACTGACGTCAGGAAAAGGCTGCGCTGGTATTGGCCGGATCACAGGCGTGAGTCTGATTTGATTGGATAGCTATTTAGAAGCCGCGCTAGGATTGGTGGAGAGAAAAATTGTATGCGGGATTTTGATTTGATTGTTAGTGCAAGACGTACAGGTAGAAGATTTCAAGGGTTTGCAGAATACAATTTTCTACATCGTTCCTCAAGGATGTATGGAGAAAAAAGAAAGATGTCATTTTTAAAGAAAATTAAGAATTTCTTTGTAAAGGATAAGCCTGTGTTGACTAGAGAGGGAATTCCTATTCCGCCACCGAAGACACCAGCATCTTTTATGATGATGGAAAGAGGATATCATACCTGCGTGTGGTTGGAAAATTGGTTAGAATATACAAAGGATGATGGAGTGTTAGCATTTCCTAAAGATGGTACGTTTAATGGGAGGATTCTTCAGAATTTGAGATTGAAAATGAATGATTTGGGACCTAGGTTAACTCAATATGAGGCTTTGGAAGAATGGGAGACTGAGTCATATGAACGAGAGAAATGCAGAGGTGGAACGTATAGAGGATTCTTTCCGAGGCACTTGCATGAGTCACGCGAAGGGCAGATGAAACAATGGAGGAGAGCTATGGTATCAGAAGGGTTATATCCAGTGTTAATGGCTGAGGAACAGTCTGGAAGAAAGTGTAAGGAGAAAACGAAACACATGAACTCAGCAGGATATGGTGAATCGGATGACGAGTTGTTAGAGGATATTTTAATTAAAAACCCACCACCGTATCAAGAAGCAGCTAGGAAGGTTACCCCAAGTGCACCAGTAATGGGAATGTCCTTAACCCCACAGATTTTACATGAGACGTCATACAACAGAGTGTTGCAAGATAGTGAAAGAGATGCTTTGAATAAAACTAGAGAAGAACTAGTTCAAAAGATAAGTCAATTAAATTTGAATACTGAAGCTTTGACGGTACCAGTGACCATTGGTCCGGTAATCCCATTGTATGGAGATAATAAGATTTACCAGAAACCACACCCTGTGACAATTCCATTAAATAGCCCTAGAAAAGAAATATTAATTACAGATGATCAGGTTAGCGAAAGTAAGTCAATTATTTCATTAATGGATCTCCCAAATGTGGAACCTTTAACGGAAACTACAAATAGAGTTACGCCCATGAATTTGAGAGAATGAAGACCTTTGGTTCATACTGGAACTGGAGGCGCAACAGTAGTTACCTCTGAACAAATAGAAGGATGGGCACAGGAAAGAGATAATCAGAACCCAACACCAAGAATTTTAGACATCAGCAGATTGAAAGTGGAATTGGAAGAGATGATGACAGGATGTGTGGGTACAGAAAGATTGAATGCTTACAATGATGAGGAGTTACTATTTTTATGTAAGAGTATAACCAGGAGAGCAAGAGTATTTCATGAGAGATTGACTGAAGTTGCTTCAGAGATTGGAATAGACATAGGGAAATCAAAGTTGTTACAAAAACCATATCGAGTGGACTTTACTGATAAAGATTTAGAAAGTGTAAATGCTTCGGGAAAGAGACTACAGATAAAGGAATTAATGAACATTTTGCGAAAATGGGGAGACATTGATAAATGGAGAATTAGATGGATAAGAAAGAAAGAGGAAGTACAAGCGAGAGAAGCAGCAGCTGCATTTCCAGTAAGAGAATCAAGCAAAGTGGAAAAATTGTGTCCAATGAGAGAGGTTCCTGGAGGTGGATATGTTCATGTTCCTTGGAATAGACAAGATATTTTATCATTTACAAATGATTTTCCAAAGCTGAGAGAAAAACCAGTTGAATGGTACAAACAGGTAGAGAGATTTGTGAAGGTTTCAAAGGTTTTATTGAAAGATTTGGATGGTCTATTTGATATAGTGGTACCTGCTGATGTATGGACAGAATGTAAAATTACAATTGACTGGCCTAATGAGGAGTACCCTAGAGATGCAAAGACAGGGGCACCCTCGGAGGAGGTGATGAAAAAGTATCACCAAGTGATTACGTATTTGAAAGGGAAAATTCCTCCTAAAGAAACAGATTGGGTAAAAATAGATAGAACAACACAAGAATCAAATGAATCTGTACATGCATATTATGAAAGGTTGTTACAGGTGTTTAAGCAGTATAGTGGTTTTGAGAATATCGGTGAGAAGGATATGGGACATTTTGTGTATCGGTTTGTATATGGTTTGAAACCAGAAATCAGTCAGATGATACAGCAGCACATGTTGTGTTGGCAAAGCAAGACAGTGGATGAGATTTTAAAGTATGCGAAATATTGCGGAGATGACATTGAAGCCAGGCGTAGGAAGCTAAAAGAGAAAATGATATGGGCACAAGTTAAATTGGCAGAACAGCAAGAAGAAAAAGCAAATGACCAAAATAATAATCAAGTGAAAGAACAGAGTCAGAATAATCAAGGAGCGAATGTTAATAAATATAAAGGACGAATGGACAGAGAAGAAGCGAAAAAGAAGTTTCCTTGTCATGCGTGCGGAAAGCTTGGACACTGGAAGAACGAGTGTAAGAGTACTCAGAATAATAAGAGTAATAATGGGCCAAATCAAAATTTAATCCCACAGATGCAGAATGAAGTACTTATGAATCAGCAGCAGCAGGTAGTTACACCACAATATCAGGTGCCATCAGCTCCTATGCCAAACTTTGTGAATCATCAAAGTTTCAGTGCGAACACCGGATTTCAAGGAGAAAGTGATCAGAATAATAGAACAATTACACAATATTTTTTACAGAATGATGAAGAACATTCAGATGTCGCACAATGACGGTGCCTGAGGGGGGAGGAAGAGGAGTGCGTGCTTGGCGCATCCTTGCCGGTAGATCAGTCAGGTCCATTTGTTGATGGGAGAGTAGAAGGTAAAGACATTACTTTCCTATTGGATACTGGTGCTACCAGGTCTACTGTGAGAACAGCAGACATCCCAAACCTACCCCTCTCGGGAGAATCAATCCAAGTCGTAGGCGTGTCAAACCAACAGATTAGAACCCCAATCACCAAACCAATGGAAGTGCACATTGGAAATTTTAAGGAAATGCATTGGTTCGTAGTTTGTGATTCCAGTCCCGTAAATCTGTTGGGAAGAGATCTTTTGTGCAAGATGAATTGCACGATCTATTGTACACCGGATGGTGTCGCTTTCCAAACCCCTGATGAAGACGTGGTATACAAGATGATGCTGGCCAAACAGGGAACAGAAGTAGATGAAATGTTTTCACTAATAACTGAGAATGAATTACCAGAAGAGTTGAGAACCACAGTTAATCCAGAAGTGTGGGATTTTACAGGAAAAGACATTGGGCTAATGACGAATATAGACCCAGTTAAAGTGACAGTGAAAGAAGGTGCAGTGTATCCAAACACCCGACAGTACAAGATGAGTCCAGAAGTAAAAGCAGGAATTATTCCAGAGATTGAACAAATGGTTAAACAAGGTATTTTAAAAGAAGTGATGGGTAGTCCCTGCAATTCGCCAATAATGGGACTGAAAAAGCCTAGCGGAAAGTACAGAATAGTGCAAGATTTACGGAAAATAAATAAAATTGTAGTGCCATGTTGTCCAGTAGTGCCAAATCCAGCAGTGATCCTTTATCAGATACCTTGGAATGCAGGTTGGTTTACAGTAATTGATTTATGCCAAGCGTTCTTTTCTATTCCCTTGCACCCAGACAGCCAGTATCTTTTTACGTTTAAGTTTGAGGATCATATTTACGCATGGTGTCGAGTTCCTCAAGGGTGCACAGAGAGTCCTTCAATTTTTAACCAGATTTTGGAAAAGTGGCTAGAGTCATTGATTATGCCTGGAAAATCTGTTTTGGTCCAGTACATTGATGACCTATTGGTGGCATCAAAAACATGAGAAGATTGTGTCACAGACACAATTGCATTGCTGAATCATTTGGCTGAAGGAGGACACAAGGTGTCTCCAGAAAAGTTACAATTCTGTCAACAAGAAGTTAGATATTTAGGGCAGAAAATAGAAAGAGGAGTTAGAAAAGTGACACCGGAAAGAATAAAAATAATCAAAGAAATGCAATTGCCGCAGACTCAAAGAGAAATGAGAATGTTTCTAGGAGTGGTTGGATACTGTAGGCAATGGATTCATGGTTTTTCGATGTTAGCGAAGCCATTAATACAGATGATCCGGAAAAGAGCAAAAGATCCGATTGATTGGAATGATGACTGCATAGAGGCATTTGTGAAACTAAGAAACTGTTTGTGTGAGGCTCCTGCTTTGGGTATGCCTGATTATTCAAAAGACTTTGCTTTGTTTTGCTGTGAGAGAGAAAATTGTGCACTTTCAGTCTTAACACAGACATGGATTGAGTCGACGTCCAGTGGCATATTTTTCAGCTACATTGGATCCAGTGGCTTCAGCATTGCCTGGCTGCTTAAAAGCAGTAGCTGCTACTTGTATGAGTCTGGAGCAAAGTGAGTCGATAGTGATGGGACATCCGGTAAAAGTTTTTGTTCCACACTCAGTTGAGATTCTTTTGACAAGAACACAACATCTCACCCCTAGTCGATTGACTAAGTATGAAAGAGTGATTTTGGGAGCTGAGAACGTGACTGTGATAAGGTGTACGAATATGAACCCAGCTACCCTACTGCCAGACCCCTGCAATGAAGAAGTGAGAGATGAGAGTGATCATGATTGTTTGGACGTGACTGAGTTATGCACGAAGCCCCAGCCTGACATAAAGGAGACACCTTTGAAAGAGGCTGACCAAGAGTTATTTGTAGATGGTTCCTGCCTCAGAACACAAGAAGGAGGATTAAGTGCTGCATATGCTGTTTGTAAAATATCTGGGGTAATTGAAGCATCCTGTTTACCTGGGGTCAAGTCTGCACAAGTAGCTGAATTAGTTGCCTTAACAATGGCATGCAAAAAGGGGAAAAATTGGAGAGTAACCATATTTACGGACAGTCAATATGGGTTCGGGGTTGTGCACGACTTTGGCCACCTTTGGATGCAGAGGGGATTTCTGACTTCTTCAGGATCTCCTATCAGAAACAGCAAAAATGTGAAGGATTTGTTGGAAGCATTACAATTGCCAAAAGAGATAGCAGTTGTAAAATGCGCTGCACATCGGTCAGGAAATGACTATGTGACTGCTGGCAATAATTATGCTGATCAAGTGGCCAAATACTGTGCCAAAAATACAGTGGCCATAAACAGAAAAATTGAAACGGGTGAAACCAGATGCCAACTTATGTTTTTCTCAGTACCAGAAACATGGGATGAGATTAGACAATTGCAGGAAGAAGTTGAGGAAAAGGAAAAGGAAATTTGGATAAAGGCAGCCTGTACAAAGAGACCACATGATGAGGTATGGGTGTATTTAGATGGAAGACCAGTCATGCCAGATTGTTTGCTTTCAAAAATGGCAAGAGTGTATCATGGAGCAACACACATAGGGAGAGACTCAATGATCAGGTTATTCAGACAGAGTTGGTACAATCCGAAATTCAGGGTAGTCGCAGAAAGCCTTTGCCAAAGATGCTTAACCTGTCAGCAGCAAAATCCAGGTAGAAAGACAGTGGTAAGCTGGGGAAAGATTGGAAAGGCAGAAGGACCCTTCACTACACTACAAAATGGATTTTATCGAATTGCCCCCATGTAATGGACTGAAATATATACTTGTCATAGTATGCCTTTTCTCAAGATGGGTGGAAGCCTATCCCACTCGAAGAAATGACAGTCTTACAGTTGCAAAATTGTTGTTGAGGGAGTTAGTTCCGCGATTTGGTTTCCCAGTCACTTTGGAATCAGATTGAGGCCCTCATTTTAATAATGAAATAATTCGATTAATCTGTGCTGCATTTAACATTGAACAAAAACTGCACTGTGCTCATCGTCCAGATGCTTCTGGAATTGTTGAGCAAATGAATGGCACAATCAAGTCAAGATTGGGAAAGGTGTGTGCATCCACAAAGCTGAAATGGCCAGATGCATTACCTCTTGTATTGATGGGTCTCAGAAGTATTCCAGACAGAAAAACAGGAATGAGCCCACATGAGATTCTCATGGGAAGAGCCATGAGACAGGCATTTATTCCTGGAAATAAACTAATGAGTATAACTGATGATCTGGTATTGGACTATTGCAAAGGATTGGCTGAAATGATGCATTCTGTCTCTCACCATGTTGGAGAAGACACAGTCGAAAGACAGCCAGACCAAGCGCATGATTTGAATCCTGGAGATTGGGTGCTAGTGAAGAAACACGCAAGAAAGTCGTGCCTAGCACCAAGGTGGGACAAACCGCGGCAAGTCATACTAGTCACTACCACAGCAGTGAAGTGTGCAGGTTTGCCCAATTGGATTCATGCCAGCCATACCAGAAGAGTTCCGAGCCCATCAGAACAACAAGAGCAACCACTGACTGAAAAGGCTGAAGCGTCAGGAGTTGTAAACTGTGAGATTGAAGAATCTAGAGTGATAGATTCTGAAAGACAACCATATGACAAACAGCCAAGTACAAGTCAGGAAGAGTGGATACCAGTGATTGAAATAATTGATGATGTTATTGAAACAAGAAGAAGAACAGAACTGAAAAGACAGGAAAGTAGTCAGGAAGAGACAGGGAAAGAAGAACACACTCAGGTGGAAAATAAAAAGACTTACACGAACCTGAGGAGGGAAAATAGAAGAACACGTTCAGGCAGAAGAAGAAAAGTTTGAATTAAGACCTGAACAGGATCAGATAGAATTAGAAGAACAAGCTCAGGAAGAAGAAGAACAAAATACGGTAAGACCTGAGCAGGTGGAAGTATAGAAGGTACAAGCACAGAAAACAGAGAATCAGAACAGATTGTGCCTAGAATAAATGAAATAAAAAGAACTTTACAAGGAGATAAAGAAGGTGAAAACGCAGTGCAAATCAAAAGAGTCAGAAAGGGAGACAATTGGCCAACTGGAGTAAAGAAACTAAAATATCACTTGAGAAAATCTGAAAAGAGACCAGAACAAGTAAACGAAGTCACAAGTCAAACACAATCTAAACAAACTTTGGCAAAAATAACTCGAAGAAGTCCAAGATTGAGAAATTTAAACAGGAGATACAAGGCTCCTGAATGGACTTACGTCATACTCGAGGAATTTGAATCCCTAGATCACACTGATGAAACAGAAGAAATTCATATTTGGTTGGTGGTGAGCTGCTGCTGCTAATTGCTTTGTTTTGCACTGTTACTCTTTTGAACCATTACTATTTTACTCTATCCTACAATTGAATTACGATCCTTTTATTCTTTTATTGGAGCTTAGGTATGAATTGCTGATTAACTGTGACCTGTGACTTAGAATTTTAAATTTTGAAACTGACACGATCTTTTAATTATTTTAACTGAATGCGCGTTGTCCTACCGTGTTTTCATTCACACTTCAGCGCTTTCAAGCTACTCCCGCCCCGGTCCACCGCAGCTTGTTGCTGATTGAGTGGAGGGCGTCACGTGTAGATCTTTGTCCTGCCGGCAGAGCACTTCCGCCTGTGAGAGGGCGGGGTTACTCTCCCGGCGGGTTCCTATTTAGCGCTATGTGCCAGCGTGCGCGCTAGAGGTTGGTGGTGAGCTGCTGCTGCTAATTGCTTTGTTTTGCACTGTTACTCTTTTGAACCATTACTATTTTACTCTATCCTACAATTGAATTATGATCCTTTTATTCTTTTATTGGAGCTTAGGTATGAATTGCTGATTAACTGTGACCTGTGACTTAGAATTTTAAATTTTGAAACTGACACGATCTTTTAATTATTTTAACTGAATGCGCGTTGTCCTACCGTGTTTTCATTCGCACTTCAGCGCTTTCAAGCTACTCCCGCCCCGGTCCACCGCAGCTTGTTGCTGATTGAGTGGAGGGCGTCACGTGTAGATCTTTGTCCTGCCGGCAGAGCACTTCCGCCTGTGAGAGGGCGGGGTTACTCTGCCGGCGGGTTCCTATTTAGCGCTAAGTGCCAGCGTGCGCGCTAGAGGTTGGTGGTGAGCTGCTGCTGCTAATTGCTTTGTTTTGCACTGTTACTCTTTGAACCATTACTATTTTACTCTATCCTACAATTGAATTACGATCCTTTTATTCTTTTATTGGAGCTTAGGTATGAATTGCTGATTAACTGTGACCTGTGACTTAGAATTTTAAATTTTGAACCTGACACGATCTTTTAATTATTTTAACTGAATGCGCGTTGTCCTACCGTGTTTTCATTCGCACTTCAGCGCTTTCAAGCTACTCCCGCCCCGGTCCACCGCAGCTTGTTGCTGATTGAGTGGAGGGCGTCACGTGTAGATTTTTGTCCTGCCGGCAGAGCACTTCCGCCTGTGAGAGGGCGGGGTTATTCTCCCGGCGGGTTCCTATTTAGCGCTATGTGCCAGCGTGCGCGCAGCGGGCGCGCCGCTGGCGCGCCTAAGGCAAGCCCGTCTGCGCCCGTCCGCGCCCGGCCGAGTCCAGGGGCCCCTGCTCCAATTAACCTGGTGCCGGTGAATATACAGTCCTACTCCAGAGATGCAATGTTGGCCGTTGCTAACTTTTCCTCTCCAACGCTCAGTGCCTGCGTAAAGATGTCTCCAGAACTCGCAGAAGGACCATTTTCCTGCCTTAACTGCAAGTGGTGCAGCCTACCTAAGGCTGAGATGCCACATATTGACACAGGGGACCATGTTAAGCTTAAATGTTTATACATGAATGCTAGATCAGTGCCCAAACATTCTTTTGAAATTTGGGACACTATTAATGAGTCTCACCCCGACATGGTTTTTATCACTGAAACCTGGCTGGGAGATAACACCTGCCCCGACATTGCCCACTCCCTACCCCCAGAGTATAAAATCCTGAGACAAGATAGACAGGGGAGAAAGGGTGGGGGACTTGCTATCTTATTCAAAGACCACCTAACCTGTTCACAGTTCTCTGTAGCACAGCTAGGGGAGCATGAAATACTCCCTTTTCAAGTATCCAGAGGAAACCACACCATACTGGGAGGAGCTGTAATCTACAATCCCCCGGGCTATCATGGTGAATTAAGTGCGAAGTTACTCACACAATTCTTCCCCGCCTGTCTAAAATACAGACATTTTCTAATGGTGGGAGATTTTAATGTGCACTTTGAAAAACTAGACCATACGGAGGTTAAACACCTACACAATGACATGCAGATTCTCCAACTTAGACAATGGATTGAGGGACCTACTCATTCTGCAGGCCATACTCTGGATCTTTTATTTTCCAATATAGCATCTATTACTATTGAGGAGATTAAAGCTGTCACTTGGACTGATCATTCGCTCATTACCTTTTCATTTACTCAACCTGCAGCTTCTATTACAACTTATGCACCAACACATGAATTTTATCGCGTCTGGAAATCTATCACGCCCGACCTCTTCCGACTCCATTTTTCCTCTAACAGCCTGGAGGCTTTAGATTTGCTCCCCACAGATGCGGGAGCAGCATATCTCGAAAAAGAAATCTACAATTCCTTAGATCACTGCGCCCCCAAACGCAGGTCAAAGCCTACGGAAAGACGTGTATCAGAAAAATGGTATTCGACTGAACTTAAAGCATTTAAAAAGCAATGTAAAACACTGGAACATAATTGGAGAATGTCCAGATCCGAGACGGACAAACTTTTATTCAAATCCATGCTCAAGAAATACCATAATGCCATCAAAGGAGCGAAACGTACCTACTTCGCACACAGAATAACTGAAAGCAAGAATTCAGCGAAAGAATTGTATAAAATCATACACGACTTATACAAACCAGCATGCATGTCACAAACTTTACATCTCTCCCCAGACTGCTGTGAAATGATCAGTGATTTTTTTATAGATAAAATAAATTCTATCTACTCATCTTTTAACACAAATGACCCAACTGACTTTAACAGCTGGGTAAACACGGATCCTTGTCCTAATACCACAGCACAGTTGGGCAGTTTCGTCCCTTTCTCTCAAGAGGAAGTAGCCAAAACTATGGGGGAAGTCAAGTCTGGCTCTCCCTCGACCCCTGCCCACACTTCATCTTTTCACAAATTATTCCCACCCTCTGCCCCTATGTTACGGAACTCTTCAATAGATCACTTGAGACAGCAGTATTCCCGGAGGCCTGGAAACATGCAATAGTCACTCCCCTGCTTAAAAAGCAGGTGTAGATGTGACAAATCCAGCAAACTATAGGCCAATATCTCTACTCCCATTTCTCTCTAAAGTAATGGAGAAAGTGATCAACAGACAGCTGTCTGTCTATCTGGAATCTAATGGCCTTTTGGACCCATCTCAAACAGGCTTCAGGGCTACAAATAGCACCGAGACAACCCTGTTGGCCGTGTTTGACAATATAAGAGCACTTCTGGATCAAGGCAAGGTAGTTGCCCTGATCCTATTGGACCTGTCGGCAGCATTCGACACGGTCTCCCATCAGCTCTTACTTCGCAACCTCTACGGAAAAGGAATACACGCCAAAGCACTCCAATGGCTCAATTCATTCCTTAGTAATAGGAAACAAACAGTACAACTGGGTGCTTTTTCTTCTAAACCAAAAACTCTGAGCTGTGGTGTCCCACAGGGAGCTTCTCTTAGCCCCACCCTTTTTAATGCTTATGTTTCACCACTGGCAAAAATTGGCTCTAAATGGGGTTTGATATTTGCTCATATGCGGATGATACGCAATTAACAATAGCCATTGGTAATGACCACGTGAGCACAAGGACCAAGCTTAATGACTGCCTTACTGAAATGGCAGCCTGGGTGTCCGATCACTGTCTCAAGCTCAATGCAGACAAATCTGAGATCCTGCTTTTCGGTGGAGCCCACCACATTTGGGACGCTTCATGGTGGCCCCATTCTTTAGGACACGCTCCAGAGCCCAAGAGGTGTGCTAAGAACTTGGGCGTCCTTATGGATGACAAACTATCCATGCAGGATCACGTACGGACCCTCTGCGGGAAAAGTTTCGCTTTGCTAAAACTCCTAAAAAGGCTCTTTCCTTGGATCCCTTTGGACGATAGGAGGACAGTTACTCAAGCACTGCTTGTTAGCAGAATGGACTACGGTAATGCCCTGTTTGTGGGCATGCCAGACTACCTGTTTAAACGTCTCCAGGTGGTACAAAACGCTGCAGCTAAATTGGTCTGCAATAAGGGCAGACTAAGCTCAGCTACTGAATGCCTGAAGCAACTTCATTGGCTGCCGGTGCGCCAAAGAGCACGATTTAAGCTCCTGGGGCATACCTTTAAGGCATTACACCGCATTGGTCCTAAAATTCTCCAAGATAAAATCTGATTCTACATCCCCTCCAGATGCTTACGGTCACAGCATCTTGCGCTTGCAGAATCAAAAAGGATCAAAAAGGTTAAGACCGGGGGACGCACCTTTTCGCACCCTTACACTGGAATGGGCTGCCAGTCGAGCTTCGACTTATCAATGACTATAATACCTTCAGGAAAATACTAAAAACACATTTATTTCCCACCTAAGCAGACTCTTACTTCCTCCTGCCCTACTTTTCAGTACCAGACCCCGCCTCCTTAGCGCCGTGATATCCCGTTGGGATGAATGTAGCGCTATATAAATAAATAAATAAATATTGTCCAGATTGATGAAAGCAAATTGAGGCCTCCTTAAAAACGAAAAGAAAAAGAAAAACTGACAAAGAAAAGATAAGAGAAAAGAAATTTTCTCAGGAGTAAAATGGCAGAAATTGAAGTGACCGGAAAACCAAAATGTGGATTAAAAAAAAAGTGTTTCAGATTTTGTTTTTGTAGTATTTTATTAGTAGCATTAGTATGGTTATTCCTAACAGTAGCAGAAAACAAGTGACAAGAATAATACAGATACTAATGTTAAAGTGGATAGAATAAAAGAACCTGAAATAAAAATAGGGGTAGAAGATGAAGCAAACTATCATAATGAATCAGACTATAGTACGTCTTCTAATGTGTTTATTAAATTGTTATTTCAATATGTTATAACTATGGAGATTAATAATTGTTACGTGTGTATGAAGTTGCCCTCATCAGTATCAGAAGGGATGACGTATCACCATATACCTTTAACGTATGGTGTGTCATGTAGTATTTTGTCAAGTTTATTTTATGCTACAGGGAAACTTCAATATTTTTATTCAGATATAGATGTAGTATTTTCAGAATTACCTATTAGAAAGAATATGATTCCAGTAGTTGGTAGTAAAAATACACAGTTTATGGGTGAATTTTTCTTAACAATGAGTTCAATAGATTTAGTTCAGGCACAAAGATAATCTAACATGTACATTAAGAAAAGAAGAAAAAGATTTTTTGGATTTGGTAGAAGAAAGGAGACAGGATTTAATAAAGAAGGCAACTGAACAGAAAACCCATGTACCTCCATGGGTTGGGAAAGAGGGAATCTATGCTAGTGGCAAGGCTCATGCTGCGATGTCCCTGGATTTTGTGAAAAGAGGAAAATTCTGCCTCCATAGATTAAAGACAGAGTATAACAATAATTACATTGGTTCCAGTGAATGTGAACACAACTTCCTAATTCTAGGAGGGTGGGGACTAAAAGGGGGAACTGATCCTGTGTTTCCAGGAGTGTATTATGTTTGTGGGAGCAACGCCTATTATATGTTAGCCGCAAGATGGTATGTGAGCTGCTACTTTGGAAGAGTTTTTCCAAAAATCTATCATGTAGATAAAATCAGTGGAACCAATGGAAATTCTAATGGACTAACACGTAAAAGAAGAGCTAATTTTTCTGAAATTGTAGGAGACATTTTTAGTGCACTGATACCCTCAGTTGAAGACGTTCTTAATTCACGGAAAATTTGTAAGTTATCAACCATAGTTGATTGTCTTTCTACAGATACTGCAGGAGGATTCTTAATGATTAACACAGAAATGGTTGCAATCAGGTCTATGGTTTTACAGAACCGTCTTGCTCTTTATATATTGTTAGCAAAAGAAGGTGGAGTCTGTGGCATGTTGAAAATTCAACATTGCTGCACTTATATTCCACAAGAGCAGAGAAATTAAAGGATATATTGAAAACATTACAAGAATGCATAAAGACTTGACCCAACTGGAGGTTGACAGTGTGTGGGGAAGACTAACAAAAAGTATAACATCAATAGGGAAATGGTTTGTTGATTTTGGGAAAAGTTTTCTAGGTCAAATAATAATACCATTAGTTATGATAATAACAGTAGTGATGATAATAATGAATACATATAAGTGTTGTAGAAGAGGAAGGAAAGAGAAAGTACATTTTGAAAGAAAAGGAATAATAATAATAATAATACTGGAACTTATAGAGCGCAAACAGCTACCTCAACCAGAGGTGTCCCGGCACTCTAACAGCAGGCATTATGCGCATAGAGGTCCAAGCACTGATCCCAAGCCTAGTCAGGCCTAAAGAGCCATGTCTTCAGCGCTTTTCTGAAGCAGGTCTCTGAATCAGCTTGGCGGAGGTTCCCAGGCAGGGCGTCCCACATTTTGGCCGTCCTCACTGAACGCTCTACCACCCAGACGGGCTTTCGCAAAGCGGGGGTACAAAGCTGATTTTGTGAGTTTTACCTCAGAGATCGATTTTGCTTATAGCAGCATAGCCTTTGTTTAAGGTATCCGGGGCACTTTCCCTTCAGAGCCCGGTAGGCCAGAGTCATCTTCGATTCAAATTCGATTCTTTTGGCTACTGGGAGCCAGTGAAGCTCGCGTAAATGCGGAGAGACATGATGCCGAAAAGGTACGGGTCTGATCAGTCTTGCAGCCGCATTCTGTACCATCTGAAGGCGTCTAATCAAATATTTAGGAAGGCCAAGATATAAACCATTTGCGTAGTCCAGCCTAGATGTCACTGTGGCATGGACTACGGATTTGCGGCAGTCTTCTGGTAGGAAATGTAAAAATTTCCGGAGGTTTCTCAATTTGCTAAAGCAAGTAGCAGAGACCTGCTGAATTTGAGCCGAAAAGGAGAGATCAGCCTCCCACTTCACGCCTAAGTTTTTAATTTTAGTGGCGGGGGTAGGGGGTGGGCCCATTTCTGACGGCCACCACAAATCTGGTGCTTGCGCTGGGCCCTTTCCAAAAAACAGCACCTCTGTTTTTCCGGCATTGAGTTTTAGCTTGTTTTTATTCATCCATAATGCTATATCTCTCAGACAGCCCTTAAAGTTCTTGAAGGCATCTACCATCTGTTCTTGAAAAGGGAAAACCAACTGGGTATCGTCAGCGTAAGAAATCGCCTTCACCCCCCAGTTGGCAATCAGAGAGAAAAGCGGAGCCAGGTACAAATTAAAAAGCAGAGGGCTCAGCGCTGAGCCCTGAGGAACACCACACCAAAGGTGTTTAGTCTTTGATTCAAATGGTTGTAGGGCGACTCTCTGAATGCAACCGCTCAGATATGATTTCAGCCAGGCCAACACCTTCCCCCCGAAGCCCATGTCCCGTAATCTCTGAACCAACATGGCATGATCGACTGTGTCAAATGCCGCAGACAGATCCAGGAGCACCAGCAGCGCTGATGCCCCTGAATCGAGCGACCCTCTCACTGACTCAGGAAAGGGACAGAAACGAAAAAGAAAATATGATGAAATACAGCTGGAAGAAATGAAAGGCAGATTATACAAGAAGATGAGAGATTTAGAAGGAAACGAGTTGATTGATGAAAAATTGAGAGGATAAATAGAGAAAACTGAGAAGTGCTAAAGTTGGTATCTGGGATGGGATGGGTAATTTTGTGATGGCTTAACATGCCATAAGAGAGGGGATTGATGGAGCAAGGACTCATAAATGAGACTTGCTCAGAAGCAATCCTTTCGTTTTAACTCACCTACAGGAAGCCCACCACGCACCACCGCACCGAACAAATGCCTCGCCGCTGCTGGAGCAGAGTCACGGAAGACCAGCTAACCACAACCCTCGCCCTGAGCCCACCCGCCGAACCCTCCGACCCCGACACCGCCGCCCGCAACCTCAGACAGTGGATCGATGACTGCGCCAACACCCTCGCCCCGCTCAAGAATCTGCCCAACAGCCACACCAGCAAGAAAGCCACCTGGTTCACCGAAGACCTCCAGGCCTCCAAACGAACATGCCGAAAACTGGAGAAGATCTGGCTCCACGAACGGACAGCGGACAGCTACGCCGCCCACAAGAGCGCCACCCGCAGTCACCATCACCTCATCAGATCCGCCAAAAGGGCCTCACTCAAAGACCGCCTAGTCAACAACGCACACAACAGCAAAGAGCTCTTCAACATCGTGAAGGAACTCTCCAACCCCAGCTCCAACACCAACGACATCCAGCCGTCGCGAGACCTGTGCGACTCACTGGCCACCTTCTTCCACCGCAAAATCGCCGACATCCACGACAGCTTCAACACCACGACCGCCCGGCAACCACCGAGACCACTGCCCACACAACCACCAACCGCCTGCTCTCCTGGACCAACATCAACGACGAGGACACCAGCGAGATCATGAACACCATCCACTCCGGTTCACCGCTAGACCCGTGCCCTCACCACATCTTCAACAAAGCCAGTACAGCCATCGCGCCCCATCTCCGGAAAATAATCAACATCTCCTTCGAGACAGCAACCTTCCCGGAAAGCTGGAAGCACGCCGAGATTACCGCCTTACTCAAGAAACCCAAGGCAGACCCCAAGGACCTCAAGAACTTCCGACCCATCTCTCTGCTCCCATTCCCCGCGAAGGTCACCGAGAAAATCGTCAACAACAAACTGACCCGCTACCTCGAGGAGAACAACATCCTGGACCCTTCCCAGTCCGGCTTCCGCAGCAACCACAGCACCGAAACCGCCCTCATCGCCGCCACCGATGACATCAGGACCCTGCTAGACAACGGAGAAACAGCAGCCCTCATCCTCCTGGACCTATCAGCCGCCTTCGACACGGTCTGCCACCACACACTACGAACACGCCTTCACGACGCCGGGATCCTAGAGAAGGCCCTGGACTGGACCACATCCTTCCTTTCCGGCAGAACACAAAGCGTCCGCCTCACCCCCTTCCGATCCAAGGCCACCAAGATCATCTGCGGCGTACCCCAAGGCTCCTCCCTCAGCCCAACGCTGTTCAACATCTACATGGCACCCCTCGCCCACGTCGCCCGACAGCACAACCTCAACATCATCTCCTACGCCGATGACACCCAGCTGATCCTCTCCCTCACCAAAGACCCTCACACCGCCAAAGCCCACCTCCACGAAGGAATGAAGGCCGTCGCCGAATGGATGAGGACCAGCCGCCTGAAGCTGAACTCGGACAAGACGGAGGTCCTCATCCTTGGTTCCAACCCTTCAGCCTGGGACGACTCCTGGTGGCCAACATCACTGGGAACAGCCCCGCCACCCACCGACCACGTACGCAACCTAGGGGTCATCCTCGACCCCACCCTCTCCATGACTAAGCAGGTCAACGCCGTTTCCTCATCCTGCTTCAACATCCTCCGAATGCTCCGCAGGATCTTCAAGTGGATCCCCACCGAAACAAGAAAAACAGTCACCCAGGCCCTTGTCACCAGCAGGCTGGACTACGGAAACGCCCTCTACGCAGGAACGACGGCTAAGCTCCTGGAGACGGCTGCAACGCATCCAGAACGCCTCTGCACGTCTTATCCTCGACATCCCCCGACGCAGCCACATCACACCCCACCTGAGAGACCTGCACTGGCTCCCTGTCAACAAGAGGATAACCTTCAAGCTCCTCACCCACGCACACAAAGCACTCCACAACTCCGGACCAGTCTACCTCAACAGACGACTCAGCTTCTACACCCCCACCCGCCAGCTCCGCTCGACCAGCCTCGCCCTCGCCACAGTCCCCGCATCCAGAAAACGACCGCCGGCGGCAGATCCTTCTCCCACCTCGCCGCCAAGACCTGGAACACCCTCCCCACCAACCTCCGACAGACCCAAGACCTACTGGCCTTCAGAAGACTCCTCAAGACCTGGCTCTTCGATCAGTAGCAGCACCACCCCCCTCTTCCCCCAGCACCTTGAGACCCTCGCGGGTATGTAGTGCGCTTTATAAGTGACATGATTGATTGATTGATTGATTGATTGATACTAACAAATTACTAACGACGTGTTTGTAATTAATAATTTGTATTTAGAAAGAGACACGCGGATAGTGAAGCTTGCTTATGTGTTCACTAACTGCAATAACATGAACGAAGGACTAGAACGCACTTTAACAAGGGATCTTTACTGCACATGCGTCTACTACATCTACGTAGTATGACGTACTAATGCGTGGAGGGAAAATCTTGCGCCTGCGCAATAGACGATAAAATGGCCGCTTGAAAAGCTCACATGCATGGCACCTGCTTGGCTGAATTAGAAAAATACGTTTTATACTAACGCAAATGCAGAAAGGGTAATAATAAATAGAATGGGTTAGAGTAGAGGTTGGTGGTGTACAGTTAAACCATTTATTTTTGAGAATAACATTTCTTCTTTTGACTTTATTATTAGTGCGCATTTGGGACCTCTACACTTGTCTGAATCGAGCTGATTGACTTGACCCCATGCATGCGTACTAGAGAGAGAATACGAAAAGATGACTAAGGACTTGTCACGCGTCCAAGGCCAGCGAAGATGTGCCCTGGGAACATGAGGGTGAAGAGTTCATATGAAAGAGCTTTATTCATGATATCGCAACATATTGTATTAATAAAGTTTGGAGATGTATGGGAAAGGAAATGATTTAATAAAAGTTTGAGGGGAGGGGTTTGAAACAATGGTTTAATGAAATAAGTGAAATGTAAGCATGGTGTGATGATCATCCCTCCTCGTCTGACCAATCAGAAGTTAGTATTTTACGATATTGAAACATTAATGGGTGGTACCGGAATACTGAAAGGTATAATTGAGGTAGTTTAGTTAGTAAGTTAGTGCGAAGCTGGGAAATGCTTGGAGCAGAGGCGACGCAGAGCTCGGGATGCTGTCGGTGCTGGGGGTGGTGCTGAAGCAGTGAGACGCTGATGAAGAAAATCGAATGCAGAACCATCTATTTAACTTAATTGGGTTAGAAAGAAGATCGCGGAAGAACCACGAGGAGGAAGAGAGTGGCAGAGAGGGGTGCGACGCAGTCGTTGGTATAGAGAGAGGTGAAGTATCCTGTCCTGATTCCTGTCCTGAAGTCTTTGTCTCCTGATCTATACCTGGGGACCCTTACCAGCCTTTTGGCCAGGGGGTTGGTCTTCACACCATACTTGGTAATTATAAATACATTGTATTGATAGATGTTCTTCTCTCTCTGTCCTCTTCTTTCTGAGCATAGTATTGTGTGGATCTGAATTGCTATTGTCTTTTGAAACTTGATTGAATTGACACTCTTGCGAATGAGGGTGTTTGTACTGAAACGTTTGAGATGGTTCACACGCAATTAATTTAGATAAAGATTTTAAAATTTCCTGAGTCTGTGATTATTTCATTTTAGTCGAGAAATGTTTAATAAGTTATGTTAATTATCACCATCAACTAGTTCCAACTAATGGTCCATTGACCAGAGGAAAGAACTAATTGATCAGTGAAAGGTTTAGTTAGGGAAAGAAATAACTAGATCTTGAAGTATGAAAATCAAACTAAAAATTTCCAGCGGTCTACTTGGTGTTTTTGTGGAAGTAGTTATATGTGCTCAGGTGAGTGTATGGTAGCGGAGTATCTGCTGTTAGTGCACCGCTGGATCACCACTAAGGCATAACAAATGGAGAAGGCGGAAACAAATGTTGTAAACATTTCAGAAACCTATGTTCGGGATTTGAAGAGATGGCTGATCAGGCAGCTGCACAAAAGCAGAAACGGCGGAGAGATAGCCCTTCAGGGTGCCTAGAGCAGAGCCCTGCTGAGCAAGGGAAAAGATGAACAGAAGAACCTGAGAAAGGGGGGGGCAGAAAGGGGATCAATGTGACTATCTTGCACCATGCCACAAATTTTGTCCTACGGAAGGCATAAACCATCTTGGTGGAGGGATGCCTGGCTGCCACGTTAACGTCACAGACTTCGGGGGGAAAGTCAAAAGCGGTCAACTGTCGCTGCTTAATCTCCACACAAGAAGGTGGAGCCAGGGGCGGCTCCTCCGCTATGGTGGAGGAGCTTCGCCCCAATGCTTTTAAGCAATGGGGCTACCTTAAGAAACCTTAAGAAGCTACCTTAAGAAACGGATATGCCGCTACCAACAAAAACGATCATTAAGATCGAACTCCCAGAATCTGCTTTGCGTACCTCGATATATTAAGGCACAGATCGGAGGTAGAGCATTCACTGTGGTAACGACCAGATTATGGAACTCTCTACCTATCAAACTACGCCTGATTCAATCCGAAATGGAGTTTAGAAAAGCACTGAAGTCTTGGCTATTTAGCCAGAGCTTGTCCCCTGGCAACCCCTCTCTTCTGCTTTCCCTGCCATAGCGCCGGGACACCTCTGTTTGAGGTAACTGTCGTGCTTTATAAAATAAATAAATAAAAAATAAAAATAAAATAAGCAGTGTGAAGAAGAGAAACATAAAATGATAACTTTAAGTTATTATAATTTTATGCTTCGTGACTTGTGCTGCTGCTTCGCGGGCGGGCTGCTCTGCTCACGGGGCAGGGTAGGATTGGTTTGCCCACTCCTAAGTGCGCAATGACTGTTTGGTCGTCCCTCTCGGGCTGCCCAAACCAGTCATGCGCACTTCCCTGCTCTCCATGCAGGCTGCATTAAAGCCTGCATGTAGAGCATGCCCACCCCTCCAGCCCCTGGCTGAGCACTGTGTCACAGCGCTCAGACCAATCACAATGCTGCATTGCAGCATTGTGATGGGCTTAGGAGAGGGAGCCTGGCTGCCTGCTTCCTGTTCCTGTAGTCAGAGACAGGAGAGCAGGAGCAGCAATGCGGGACCGGCCTCAAGGTAAGTTTATGTTTTTTTTTAAATTTCGTGCACCTGCGCGACACCAACCATGACCCACCCCCCGTATGCCTCCCTCGCGACTCCAGTGTCCCCCCCCACCCGCGAGCCTTGCCGGCTGTCGCTGGGTGGAGCATTGACAGGTTCAGGTGGAGAACCCTGTGCTGCGGCAGAAGATCCACCCAAAGGGGAAGCCTGATCAGAGGACCGATGGCCATGCTCAACATCTCGGGATACTAAACTCTCAGTGCCCAGTCCAGGGCCACAAGAATGACTTGGGCCCGGTTGTTCCTGATCTTCTTGAGAACTCTAGCCGGAGTGGTATGGGTGGAAAGGTGTACAGGAGGCCTGAGCTCCACTAATGGATCTGAAGTGTCTTTTAGCCCTGATCATGCTTCCTAAGTTCAGGTCTCTAGTAGGCCTAGAAGTCATTTTAATGAGAGTAGTACCTTTTTTCAAGGTGTAGCCTCGTTTTCAGTATTTGGCAACTGGAAGATGGATTTAGGAGAATAATAAACTCTGTGTTATATTCATGAAGAACAAGTTACATATTTTTGGTAATGCTTATTTTGACTCTATCTAACCACAGATTCTTCACCTTAGAATATTCCAAAGGCATGCAACTTGATCTAGAAAATCTTGAGATGTACCGCTGCATGCCAGTAGGTGGCATCAATCAACTTAGCATTTTCGTCATCCGCGTCAGAACTGACATGTACCGTGACCGTATAGGTGCCAGCCCAGCACACTAATATCCGTTTCTTTTGTGACTATTCCAGGTCAAAAACGCAGAGCCACAACTGAATGAGTGACCAGTGTGCAGAAGCCAACAAGATCTTTTGGGTGAAGAGCCCTTTCACAGAGCAGGGAGGATGGGAGGGTCGGTGAGGAATCTGTGTTTGGATAGTGTCTCTACCATAAAAAAGCTTTACCAAACATAAGTAACTTGTTCTTCTGATAGAGAATAATAATTGCAGATTCATCATCTTAGAATAGATACCCAAGCAATGCCTTCCCAGTGGTGGATCTGCAAACTGGCTTAAACGAAAAAGTTCTGAAGGACCGAATGAGCAAAATTCCCATTTCAACCAACTTGACTGTCCAGGCAGTAGTGGTTTGTGAATGTGTGCAGTAATGCCCACATAGCAGCTTGACAGATGTCCTGGGTTGGCACTCCAAGTGCTAATGGTGTAGTGGCTTGGTGGAATGAGCACGCAAGCCTTCAGAAGGTTGCTTCGTAGCAAATGCATAGCAGATTTTTATTCAGAGCACAATCCAATGGAAGATGGTCTGTTTTTGCACTGCCTTGCCTTTTGTTCACTCCAGTGAACTCTACGAAGAGCTGATCATCCACCTGTTGTACTTTTGTACAATCAATGTAAAAGGAGAGGGCTCTTTTTATGCCCAAACAAAGGAATCTTCCTTGGAATGATGAGGTGGAGCGCCAAAATATCAGCAGAGTGATGCTCTGGCCTAATTGGAATGGAATCACCACTCTCGTCAGGAAAGAGGCCCAGGTTCGAAGAACCAGTTTGTCGGAGTAGAAGATCATGTAAGGAGGGTTGACAGAAAGAGCGTGAAGCTCGCTTACCCTCCTAGCCAACGTAATTGCCACTCAAAGGGCTGTCTTAAGCATCAGAATCCTCAAAGCGCAGCAGTGCATGGGTTGAGCTGGGAATAAAAAAAGGGGCAGGTGGAAACAAATGGAGTAAGCCCTTAAGAAAACGTGCCACAACAAGTGAAATAAAGAGGGCTGATCCAGTAACCGCAATAAGCTCACAGCAGATAGGTAACATTTACCAGTGCAGAGGGCAAGGCCTTGTCAGGATAAGAATAGCACAACCAACACCACCTTTGACAAGGAGGCAGCAAGTGGGTCAACTTGTCATGAATAGCACCAAGCAGGCGTATACTGTCTTTGTCAAGGGACACCTGGCTGTCAGAATTACATTACAGATTTCGGGAGGAAGACATTCAACTGTCGTCACTCAATCTCCAGGCATGAAGGTGGAGAGTGTGCAGGAGTGGGTGCAAGACCCTTCCCTGCCTGCTGCAACGGCAGGAGATCCTCCCAATGGGGCATCCTGATCAGAGGATAAATGCTCATGCTCAGGAGTTCTGGATACCAAACTCCCCATGCCCAGTCCGGAGCCACAAGGATGACTTGAACCCGGTCGGTCCTGGTCTTCTTCAGAATTCGGGTAGGAGTGGTATCAGCAGAGAGACATACAGGAGTCTTGAGTTCCTGTCTGGAACACATCTCCTAGTGAGAGCCGCTTTGGAAACTCCAATGCACAAAACTGCTGATATTGTGTGTTCTCAGGGGTGCGAACAGATTGAGTCATGATTTTCCCAATTCTTGGAGAAGACCTCGCATCACCTCTGGATGCAGACGACAGTCATGGTCTGTGTGCCCGCCAGGGAGGGTTAGAGCATTCGATTATTACTCGGTTAGAACATTCCGCCCCTTGAGGGCAAAATGTTTTAATTTGTAAAACAAATGCCTCAAAGGGCACAAGGGGACTGAAATCTCCTAAGGCTCCATGAGGCCTGTTGTTCATTGTTTTCAATGGAGCTCCCAACATTCCAATTTTCTAATACTACATATTCGCTGTGTGGTGTACTCTCATAAACAAGTGCTGGTGTGTTATACCTGCTGCTCAGCCAGTGTGACTGTGGTGGTGGAATGTTGGTGTGTGAGGTGGCTGTGGAATGTTGGTGAGTGAGAGAGTCAGTTGGAGGATGGGCTGAGCAGCAGGAAGGCTGCTCCTGGTGGGGCTCTTCATAACATCTTACCTAATAAACCTACTTATCAAACTTACATTGGAACTGGACGTGCTTTCATCTACAACATGGTGCTTAAAATTATTTGCAGAGCACCGGAATACACCGGCACAAATTAAGCACTGCCTGCAAGGTTTAAAATAGAGCTTAAAAAAGCATAAAAACTTCTGTATGTGTGGATCATTGAGTATTTTGCTTTTTTCATTTGCTTGAAAGCAGTGGGAGAGAATGAGCTTCGGTTAAGGACCCTGCTTTCAGTGTGAGCAGCTGACGTCAGGGATGTTAAAGGTTGCTGCCCTAATAGTGGGTTTGGACTGAAGGCACAAGGCTTGAAATGTTAATGCCAGTGGGTCCAGATCTATGTGGCTAGGGCTCCACCTAAGCATATCTGATGTGTGCATCATCCTGAACACTGGTAAACTGAGGTGGGTTCAGATTATTTCATTGCTTAGGATGCAAGACAGATTTTGCTTCTATTGTTAGCTCTTGGTGTACCCTTTCCTTACCAAGAGACAGAACAGCTAGGTTGATCTTCTGTATTGGTTGAGGGATAGAAGGCCGGATGTAACGAGCTGAGATTTCATGCTAGAGTTTGGCTGTTTTACTGAACAATGTTATCGGTAACACTGATATATCTCTGTCTGCATCTTAATTATACCATTGTTACAAATTAGGTCCAAGTATCTGAGTCATGGTAACCAACGGCACTTTAAAACGACGCAAAAACTGCGGACCTAATAATGCAGTAGCTGAGCTCACAAAAATAGTATTTGCTCCTTTAATTGCTTTCCAGTGTGTGGTATTTTGTTTTAAAGGGGGTGTTTCCAGTGGTTAATTTGTAAAAGAATAAGTGCCGGGCTCAGCGTTTTGCACAGAAGCGCACCGTGCTATTGTATGTCAGGATGCCGAACCCCAATGCTGTGTAGTTTTAGTTCCATTTCATGCCTCTTTAAACCACCACCAGACACCCCTTGTCTTTCTCTTACAGGTTCCCACTTTCTCCATTTCTCACAGTTTTTCTGTCTTTCTCTTCCACTTTATTTCCTCCTTGTGCGTTTTCCCTCTCTTGCTCAGGATCAAAGTCTGATACATTAAAAAAAAGTATAGCTCCCGAAGTGAATGCTGGTGGACCCCACTTGTAATCACCGGTTCAAATTAAGCACTAGCAGGCACATGCATCAAAGCTTTTTGCGATCGCAAACGGTGCGATTCGCAAAAATCGACCGTTTGCGATCGCAAAATTAGCTTTTGCGATGCATCAATGGTCAAGGCCCTCGCAATTTGAGAATTCGCAATTAATTGCGAGTTCTCAAATTGCATTGCATTTAAGGAATCGCAAATTGAGATTCCTTAAATGCAATGCATTAAAGTAAAAAAATTAGCGATTTCGCTAATAGGGCGCAAATTACCATGAAGTTGAACTTCATGGTAATTTGTAAAAACTTGAAAAATGCACTAAAGTGCAGTTTTCAAAGTTCCATTTACACACACATGCCCTTGGGGCATGTGTGTGTCAAGATGTACTCATATGCAGATTTCAGGGTGCAACAGGGTGTCCTTTTGACACCCTGGCACCCTTGAAGTTGCATTCTCAATTTGCGATTCTCTAATTGAGAATCGCAAATTGAGAATGTCTTCCCATTCATTCCTATGGGCCTCTAGGTATTCCTTAATTGCGACTCGCAATTTGCGAGTCGCAATTAAGGAATGTTTAGAAATCGCTATTTTTTAAGCGATTTCTACATGCATAGGCTTTTGCGATTCCTTAACAATCGCAATTAAGAAATCGCAAAATCCAACAATGATGCATGTTGGTGTTTTACAAATTAATTTCTGTTTTAAACAGGAAAATAATATGTCGAAGGAATCACCAGGCATTACATCTTAAATGTGAGCCCATACGCAGTTAATGCTTTAATTTCAAGCTATTACAGGCAACCTTTCTAACTCAATGTTTAAATTTTAATCATCAACAATTTTCATACTTCTTCATCCGCCCTGGAATTTTTTCAAGAGCGCGATCTGTGGGTATCCAGCATTTTTCCACTATACAGTCTTGAGAAGAGTCAGGTCAGATCTAAAATGTCAAGGAGGTTGAATACGAGTAGGAAATGGGCATGGTGGATGTTCTGGGCGCCAGTATCCTCTCCGTAAATAACAAACCATTGTCTACATGTGTTGTGAATTGAATGTGGAGCACCAAAGGAGGCAAAAGCATGCTTTTTCCCACAGATACATACGTGCAAAACAATAAAAACCAACAGTGCCACCATTCACTAACGAACTGGAAAAGAGTACCATGTTGACAAATGCAGACAGGAAAACCAGCGTAATGGTGAAGACTCCAACTATGGTGCTGTTGATCTTGGACTGGACGATCTTTCTTGCAAAGCTCTGGACTGGAGATGGAAAAAGCTGGAGAAAAGATAAAGAGTAAGGAGAAACCATGAGATCATTGAACATCAAACCTTGTACAATGTAGACACCGACAACTGGCTACAAGTACTTAGCAAGTGATCTTACGGTTTCCAGGTGCACATTTTATAATCCGAATCCAGGGGTCTCCAGGGTCAGGCAGTCTAAGATAGATTTTAAGTTTAAGCATCTCAAGTGTTACTCTTATACACGCAATTTATCTGAAACATTATTATTTGTGTAGCCAGAGGTTATCCTGACTGTGGCCCACATGTAGTAAACAATTTTACAGTCACAGTGGCGTAGCTAGACCTTTGGCCACCCGTGGCGGTCCCTGCGTTTGCTGCCCTGCAGCGGCTGCAGGTAAGAGCAGCGGGGGTGGCGATCCTGCGTTTGCCCCGCCTGCGACGGCCGCAGGTAAGAAGAGCAGGGGGGTGCTGGCGATCCTGTGTTTGCTGCGACAGCCGCAGGCATGAGCAGGGAGGGGGGGACTTAGCCACCCCCAAAACTCATGCCGCCCTGGGCGGCCCACACCCCCCTGCCCCCCTTGCTATGCCACTGTACAGTCGCAAACACTGCTATTTGCAAAATCTGCAAAAAAATTGGGCTGTTGTCTAAACCCGTTTTGAGAGTCAGAAAGGCCTTTCGGTTGCACAAAATGGGTTTTGAGAGTCATTCGAAATTGCATGAAAGGGAGACTGACACATGTTGGTATTCTCCGCCTGCTAACCATTACCTGCTCTTTTACTGCACATGGTTGCAGAGCTGCTCTCTCACCAACCAAGGTATTAGTGGGTAACGTGCAAGCAGTACAAGAATAGGAAAGGAAATCATAACGTCAAACATCCCCAAACCTATAAATGTACTCACTGAACATGCATTTTGCCCTTATACTAAATATAAAAACATTCATTGTTTTCCCTAAAAATGTCTGGTTGAATCTTTTGAATTATCAATTGCTAGCTGCTGGGCAACCCCCTAACTGTTTATTAGGGTTATAAATATAATGTAATATATCTCTATAATGTCAATTGTTATAAGATGGGCTGACTTTTTAAAGAGTGCAGTAATTTAGGAGTTTCGAGAAACTTTTCTTAACAGCCTCTTAACCAGAACCAGGTTCTAAATGTGCCTGCTTAATAGGGCAATTCGATATCACTCAACACCTCAAGCCATGTCCTTGAGTATGTGGAGATGAAAGGGCTGGACCTGAAATAGCTACTCCTGCCCTCACTCATCTCCTTTGTGAAGAGTGTTACTGATATTTGCATTTTGGCAAAACAAATACCATCACAACGCATTCTTTCAAATCAAAGACAGCCTCCTTTCAAGAGAAACTTTTTCGAGTTGATAGGCAAACATAATCTACCTTGTCGATGATGTATAAATAGAGCATCTCTACCATACTTGCAGCTTAGCAATAGGAAAACCTCCAGGAACACAGACAGGAAGGACCCAATACTCACCTGTAATTATAAAGCCCCTAGCCGGCTTTGATTTTGTTGACTGATCGATGGCGGGAGACATTGTGAACACATAGGTGACTTAAAAGACGTTTCTAGGAAATAACTCTCTGAAAAATGTCTGGACTGTAGTAGTAGTCCTGGAATATCCTACATTTAAAGGTGTCTCAGTGTCATAAAGAAAAAGTAAATATTTTTTTGTGTTTGTCTTTTATAAATCACACAGCCAAGTAAATAAGACCACAATAACAAGCTGACACAGAACCAAATGTACCATTACTGTTTGCAAACCAGGGATGTGCGAACTCTGTACGCATACTGGGTTGCGATTGGGGAATCAATTTGCGATGCAACCTATGTACTAATAGGTCACATCCTATATTGAACATTTGCAAGGGGTTTCAAAACGACCTACCTAATTAATATCAAGTAGACAGGTTGCAATTTGCCACCATCTGTGATTGGCTGCAAACACAGGAATGGAGGCCTGCAAGGGACAGCTGACCTCCATCCCTGCATTTGCATTGCTAAATGGGATTTTTAGGTCGAGCCTAGGCATGCTGTAATTAGTCTTACAGCCAGCCTCCAGCATCTGATTGACTTTTGTCAGTGTTCTTTAAAAAACATTGCTTCTATTTGTTGACTCCCACGAACCGCCTCCAGGACTTATCCTCTTCCACTTTTTTTTATTTATGTTCCTTTGTGCGCACTATATTTTTGGGGTTTGCGTATCAGCACGGCGTCCGCTTCACGGACGCTGTGCTTGCACTTTCCAACCAGTGTGTAAACAAACGTTATTTTGTTTTAGCAGCACGGTGCCAGATTCATGGACGGGTGCCATGCTTCATGTTTCATTTTATTTATTACTTCCGAGGAGGGAGCGTGTGTGCTTTTGGAATGGGTGCACCCGCTTTCATGTTTCACCATGGGAGAGCTGACGGCGAGACTTGAACCCAGTTCCCAAGTTCCAAAGTCAGCAGCTCTAGATGTTACGCCACACTCCATGCCAAGACACTGGGCATTTTTAAATACTTGTTTTTAATCTCAATGAGCGTTTCCATGTCTCAGCGCCTTTAACTTTCACAGATGCTGGTTCTCCTCCCCCTGCTCTCTCGGGCTCCCCTGATATTGCTGTTTGTTTCCTCTCCTCTTGTTGTGGCTGCCTCCTCCTCCTCCCCTCTGCTTATTTAACATTGCAGCTGATTTCAAATAGAGGCCTGTGAACTCGGTCCTTTAATACTCAGTCATACAATGCTGGTAATTTAGAGTTAGGGATGTGTGGAACGTCACACAGTGCGTGAGTACTGGCGTTCATACAGTTCAAGGAGTCTCCCTGCGGCTCTGATAGTAGTTTCCTCTCGCAAGAGTTTGTTGGCACTAACACCAGATGTGTTTATAGCAAGTACCTTAAAATCATGTTACGGGTAACTTGTGAGTGTTTTGTACAGTCGCATACTTTGCGAAGCTTTTATGAATGTCTCAACACTCACCAGGGAAATGTATAGCAAATTACTCCCGGACCCAAAAGCATCGCAAACAGTCCCTACGTGCAGGCAAAAGGCCATCTCATATAAAACTTTGCAACGTTAGCTGGTTTTTTTGCAAGTAATATGGAAAACTCGAGAGAAAAAAACTGTTCGCCTACCGAGCTAAGTTAAGTGTGGCACAAAATAAGAAGGAAAAAAAATAGGGATAAAAATGGCCCGAACAACATTGCTAGCCTAGGGAGCCAAATGTTTGACTAGGTCCACCCCCAACGCATCAGAGCACCTTTGAATGCATGCGACTTTCTCTATGCTTTACATGTGACTTTCTCCCCTGAATCACACATGCTATATAACGGTTTACATCCATACACTTAGAAACTACCAAACTAGAAGTAACTTGTGAATTTACCATACATACATCAAGCACACTTAAGCCACCTAATTGGTGTCCCGTAAAGGGGTATATAGTAAGGCACTTAATAGTGCTCCATAGGTACACGGAGGAAAGGCATGCCTGTTGTCACACAGACTCCAAGGTCCCCGCCTGGCCTGCTCGTCTAAAATACCTCAGTCCGTGTTTGGATCTTACAGACGTAGGTATTTTAGGCCTACCTATGGAGCACTATTAAGTGCCTTAATATATACACATTTACTTCCTAACTTTTCCCGTTTTTAATCCTACCGGCTGGGGCCCAGATTAAAACATGAGGGCTACCAAGCAGGTATTTTTAAAGAGTAACCCTACCCTCACTCACTACCCTATTCCTTTTCCAACAAGGTGCTCCTGTGCATCTCATAGGTTGTAGCATGCTCCGTTCCGCAACGGAAAGGGAAGGAACTCTGATGAACCATGCCATCAAGGGGTACCCCTGATGGGTGAGAGTTCTTTAAAGCAAAATGATTCTTTTCTCTTTTGACAGACAGGAGGGTTCTTATATTGATCCAATCGAGTTGGGATCTATAGTTTGTGTTAAGATCTGTACTTGACCAGCAACTAGATAAATGGCAAACTTATACACGGAATCAAATGGGCTAAGATGGGAAATTGAGCAAGTATTGTTCCATTCAGATCTTTGTCATCAAAGCACATTATTCTGAAACATTTGGAACTACATGAAATTAAAATGTTCCTCAAGTAGCTGTTTCTACTGGAGATCAATAAAAGATTAATGGCAGTCTAGCAATGCCTAAGGGAACCCTGGCTGCTAAATCAATAACCGCTAGCAAATGACACATTAAATAAAGCAGTTAATGATCTAGCTATCAAGGACTGGGAACGAGAGTCAGACCTTGACATACAGATACTGATTGGGGAATACATGAGTTTTCATTTGGAGATCCCAAGAGTCCGGGCTCTGGATTACCCAAGAGATTAATTCAACTAATAACACTATTACATATGCACTCCTATCTATTGAACACATAGGAAATTAAAGCACACAGCAGCATCCAGATGAATGCTGGAGATGTGGAACAGCAAATGATTATCTTTGTTGTTAAATTCTCAATGTGACCTGTTGCTTGGGACACATATTCATCAAATATAAATGTTCCAAAAGGGCGATCTGAAGCGAGCAAACATCATGATGACTCAAAGGTCAATGTTGTGGGTCAACACCTAAGGGGAGGCATTGTTCAAGAGTGCACTTATGATGGGAAGAAACAATACCTTCAAATAAGGAAATTGGTAATATTTTTTGGGGGAAAATTCTAGGATACAGAATATTTGCTGACAGCCCATCAAAAGAATTCATAAAGAAAAATTAGTAATTGAGACCTGTATCAATACATCTGGAAATAAAGTAGAGATTATTATTCAGTTATTCAGGTTGAATAATTATTTAGTACAGTGATGCTTTTCTTCTCCTTTCTGTCTGTACTCTCCAATAATTTTAGCTCATTGATTAGTCTCCACCCCTAGTCATTTTCTGAGCTTAAGAATATGATTACAGAAACAGCCTTGAAGTCACTATACGTGACATTTAAAATAAAAAATATAGATTTCAAACAAAATAATGGGAATGATCTGTGATCTATAATTTGTATGTCACTCTGTTCCAATGAAGGAAGGAGGAAGCACTGAAAGAAAAATGAGGTGTTCTTGGCTTTAACCTTGCTTAGATAGCACAGCAAATTTGAAGTCAAAATGAATAGAAAAGTATATTTTCAAAGTTTTAGTTGAAAACCTACTAGGACAATCATGCTATATTTCAAAAATTATGCCTCTGAATCCAAGTCCTACAAGCAGGTGATAAATAGATGTGAATTTGGAGACTGTATGCTCCCTACAGGGAAAAGGACGTGGTATTCTCAAATATACATATTTTCTCCATTCTGAGGAAAACAGCTTGTCATTCCAGGATTTTGTTTTGTGGATACTGTCCGGAATTCATCATTCCAGTCCCATGACCTGCCCCTGGTATCCCCACAACCAAATATGGCGAACACATAACGAGGACCTGAGACAGAACCCATGCTCCTCAACTGTAATCAGACATCCGCATAAACTTTAGCATAGTCCAAGTTCAGTTGACCTCAACTCCGTCTCCTGGGATGGCTCTCTGCATCAGCTCTGTGCCACCAGAGGTCATTTTCTTCATCCTCTGTTCGTCACTCCTAAGCATCAAAAAACAGCCCGGAAATAGACATACCACAACTTACAACGCCTTTATATAAATAACAAAAGATTACTGCACCCAATTAAATAGCAGGAATTAGGCTATGTATTTGCACTACAAAAACCTTAAATTTAAGATGCGCTCTAATACTGATACAACATTTGGCATTTAAACAGCGTGTGTTTTTTAATAAAAAAGAACACTTAAGTTAAGTTGCCAGACTGTATGAGAAGCATGTTCAAAATAGCCCACACAGTAATGTGTGCAGGTAAATGCCGCTTTTTTTCCTTTTAAATGTTAAGTATATACTACTTTGTTCTTGCTGGAGTGTGTGGGTTCTGCGCAAAGTACGTTTCAAGGAATAATTACTGCTCAGGTAGCAGCTGAGATAACAGGGTTTACAAAGACATTTTTCAAGCCCACCTAAACGGCTGGCACGATGCAGATATGACGAGGAGCGCTTGCCGTCAATTTGCAAGCACAGTAATGGCGACTATTAGTCACATACGCCCCGACTCATGAAGGAGTCCTATCCCTCTCGTGGTAGGTGTGCTAAAATAAACCAAGCTTGGAAAAAGTAAACCCTGACTGACGACAGTACTTAATTTGTGCCGGAGGTTGCAGGTGCTCGGAACCTGAAATCATTATTGAGGATGGGGACTTATTTTTCGTCATCAGACTTTGACCCATTGCAAGAGCGAGAACGTCAGAAAATGGAAAATGAGGAGTAAGATAAATATAGAAAAACAGTGACAAAAGGAGGAGGAAGCAGGGGTGGGAAAGAAGCTGCAAGATGGAGATAGAGAGACAGACGTGTAGGGTAGTGGACGAAAGAAGCATCTGGTGGAATCAAGACTAGGCAGCCTTAGCAGCGGCGGCTCCTTCACTATGGCGGAATAGCGTCGCCCACCCTGCCAGCTGCCTCAAAAGCAGCAGAAAAGGAAAAATAAAACGATAATTAACATGTTTTGTTTTTGTTTTATTTTTCCTATCTTGCCGAGTCTTTGGGGGCGGGGCCAGGGGATGACAAGAGAAGTGTTGGGCACTGTTGTCAGTGCGCATGACTGTTTGGCCAGCCTTCTCAGGCCAGCCAAACCGTCATGCCGACTGAAGTTCTTTCCAACCACATCTGCGTTACTCGGTTGTAGAGAGCTGGCACAGGCTCCTAGTCTACCTGGGAGTGCAAATCCAAGGCGCTCAGGCCAATCCTGAAGCTGCTTTCATGAATGAAAGCAGCTTCAGGATTGGCCGCAGGGCAGTCTAGGAGCCTGTGTCTGCGGGGAGAGGAGCAGAAGAGCATGACGCTGCTTGCTGCAGGTACTTTTTAATTTTTTTTTATTTTGCCGCCCCACAACATCTATGCCCCCCCACCCGCCTGTCAGTCCCGCCACTCGTCCACAACACCAGCCGCTACTTAGGCTTCGTAAACTGGCAACCATGGTATTCGACAGCACTGGTGGCTGGCTCCTAAGAAAAAACTTAGAGCTCATGTACTTATTATTATTATTACAAATGAAGCGAGTGACTGACAGTTCTGTTACACGGAGGGCTTAACACGCATTAATGTGCATGAAAGTTGCATCCAACGTGGCCTGTTAGAATCGTGCATATGTTCTCTCTGGGGAAACTCGAACAAATGGGGATTAAATTCAAAGGAAGGAAACTTGTCAGCATCGACCGGAGATTGATGAAACTGTGCAGTGCAAATAACACACTCTAACTTTATTTACACACACTTAAAAGAAAGAAATGTTGTATGGAAAAGTTGGAATGTTGTTAAAGTTTGAGTGAAAAATAGAAAAGCACCCTGCCTACACAAGGCAAAGTTAGCCACATAGTCATTTCTGCACTGTACTCATCACTGAGCTATCAGATGCGATTCATGGCGCATGTTCTATATTTGAAATCAAACAAAAACAAGTACAGTTAAATGAAGGCCCTTATCTAGAGTTTGTCATATGGGATACTCTGTCACAAAGGTGACGAATATGATTTCAATAAATGACCACATTACACATTTCACTGATCACTTTAGCAATCACCTCTCTGCAGGCCACATCCAGTAGGCAGCTAATGGCCTGAAAGCAACATCATAACAGGCGACTCTTGCTTTGGCTAATCTTTTTGCTGACATCATTTTATGCCATGCAACCATTGCATGAGTTACTTGGGCCAGAAGCTTGTGTTTTCATACATAAGCCAGACTTTGGGAAGAACCTCTTTGCTGCCAGTACTTTACTGAATGAGTGGATTAGTAATTCTCCCGATGCTACTATCCGTATGTCTTTTTTGAAAAAGGGAAAAAAAGAAAAATCGGCACCATGGTTCAATGCACTCCTCCTCTCTCTTAAAAAAGGCTGTAAAACACTTGAGAGAAAGTGGAGACAAAGTTATGATAAAAATGTAAAAGTCACCAACAGGATGGCAACAAGACAATATCATCAAGAAATTAAAAAGACGCAAGCTTTGTACTATGAAACCTCAATGGTTAAAGCAGGCAGTGCACCTAGGGAGTTATTTCGGATTGTAAAACCCTTACTACTCCCAGAGCTGACATCTCACTACCTCCCCTTTCTGTGTCCGATGCAATAAATTGGCAGGATTCTTCCAAGACAAAGTATCAAGAATTTATAATGAATTACAAAAGACTAAAGAAGCCGGACCTAATACAATAGAGGCACATATTAGATCTGAGGAGTTGCCATGTCTCCCTAACTTTCCCCTGATTATGAAAGATGAACTATCCACATTATTTAGAAAAGTAAAATAAAGTTCTCCTTTGGATCTAGCTCCACCACATATTCTTTTACAGGGGGAACAAGAAACATTTTCCAGTCTCCTGGATGTCTTCAACTTGTCAATTTCTACAAGAATATTTCCCCAAGATTGGAAACATGCTTTGGTCAAGCCATTGATAAAAAAATCTAATCTTGACCCTGCATGCCCGGAGAATTATAGACTATATCGCTGCTTCCAGTCATGGGGAAAGTTCTAGAAAGACACATAAACCAACACCTTTCACTATTTCTTGAAGATAACTTTCTCCTTGATTCTACCCAGTGCGGCTTCTGTCCAAAACACAGTGCGGAATCCGCGCAACTGGCAGTAACAGAGGAGGCTAAAATGCTTCTGGATAAAGGAGGATAAAGAAGGATCTCCAGCCTTCAAACTCCTCATCCACGCACACAAGGCACTCCACAAGACTGGCCCAGCCTACCTCAACAGACGACTCCTCTTCTACGTCCCCAACCGCCAACTCCGCTCCGCCGACCTCTCCCTCGCCACCGTCCCTCGCATTCGAAGAACTACCACCGGCGGCAGATCCTTCTCCCACCTCGCCGCCAAGACCTGGAACACCCTTCCACTAAGCCTACGACAGACCCAAGACCTGCTGACCTTCAGGAGGCTACTCAAGACCTGGTTGTTCGACCAGTAGCAGCACCCCCCCCTTTTCTTTTTTCCCTAGCGCCTTGAGACCCTCACGGGTAAGTAGTGCGCTTTACAAATTCTGTGATTCATTGATTATTCTCCTCGACCTGAGTGCAGCATAAATGAATGAATGAATTTGTATTTGTATAGCGCATGGCTACCCTGAGGCCTCCCAGCGCTCAACACGGTTGATCCTGAGACACTTACGCACAGGCTGAGTGAAATTGGAATAAGAAAAAAGGCACTAAAATGGCTTTCTTTCTTTTTTCAAATTAAGGTTGTTTCAGTTCTGGGAATCTCCCTGTTATTCAGAGGTCGTTCCTTTGAAGTGTGGGGTCCCACAGGGATCTGTTTTAAGCCCCACACTTTTTAATATTTAGGGCGACCACTATCCTCCATTGTTAAGGAATTTGGTGCGTCATTGGTGTCTTATGCTGATGACATGCAATTGGCGGTCTCTCTGGCCCACCAATAGACAGAATTTCAGCAGCAGTTGGCCCTTTGCCTTGAAAAAGTGGCCCGGTGGTTGGCAAACTGCTCCTTAAAACTAGATGGAGAAAAAACGGAGCTGATGATGGTGGGAAATAATGTTATCCCAAATATAACGCTAGGTTGGCTGGACTGCCTAGGACCATCTCCTCCTCCTTCTTCCCCAATAAAAAGTCTGGTTATGTGGTTGGAGAGTTCTCTAACAATGGAAGTCCAAGCCAAGAAATTGACCTCCTCATGTTTTGCCATGTTGAGAATTCTTCGAAAAATTCTGGATCTACTTCCCTCACAATCTAGGAGAATTGTAGTTCAGGAGCTCATTCTCTCCCGCCTAGACTATGGAAACTCCTTGAATTTTGGATCTCCTAAATCGTTAATCAAGAGACTTCAGGTGGCTCAAAATGCAGTGGCAAGGACCATCTACAAGCTACCCAAACATTCCTCTGCGAAAACTGCTTTGTCTTACCTGCATTGGCTTCCAGTGAAGGAAAGGATAAAGTTTAAGGCCCTCTGCTTGGCCCACAGTAGTATGAACTGTAGAGGACCTCCCCTGATTAAGGCCCTTCTATCAGCATATGTCCCCAATAGAAGTCTGAGATCTTCTAATGTAGGGCTCCTGAAGGTTCCACGTGTTCATAGATCTAGATGGGGAGGCAGATCATTTTCTTATCTGTCCCCCAAACTATGGAACTCTATGCCAAATGAATTAAATATAGAACCCAATGAGATAAAGTTTAGAAAAAATTCTCAAAACTTGGCTCTATCCTCATTCGTTATTTAGGCATCAGCTCTTGATAATTGGGGATGCATTTTTTGGGTCACTCAGTGCTGGGAAGCCCTCGGGTAGCTATGCACTTTATAAACCTGCATAGCATATACTGAAGCTACTTAGTTGATTGTGTGCTGGAAGGGGGACCCTCTTCTGGTTTTATACAGATTCCACCAAATCTAAGTGAAAGATAGATTAGTTCTAGGAGTCACAACTGAGTTTAGGTTAAGTGGCACTTCTAGTAAAATGTTAAAAAGCTCTATCCTGCTACCCCTTGGACTGCTACAAGTTCCCATAGTTGATAAAACTAAGAATCTCTTGAAATTTTGATTCTATTAACGGTATTGTTTGTTCAGTTCTCCTCTTGTTATATGAAACTAATCAGAAGCACATTGTCCAAGACTACATGTCCGGCATCGCTTACCTCAGTTACCTTGGTTACTTTTTATATTGCTAAGGATCTACTGATGGACCTCATATCTGTGTACAGAGATATTGAATAATAATAAATAATTCTAGATTACCTTGTACATTTAAGCAAGTGTGTGCAGTCCACAGAACTGAATAATGGGAAATAAAACCTGACAATGGATTATATGGGAAGAAGCACCCTAGTCTAGTTTAGGTGTTAGGATAGCAATGGAAAAAACAAATGTTCCCAAATCTGGAGTAATCAAACAATGGATCCTATGGCAAACATTGGGTAGTTGCCTTGGGCAGAGCACCCTACACATTTAGCCTTTGTTCATAACCCTAAAGATAAAGCAGAACTAGATATCCTTCATCTTAGTTCTCCACCACGCAATAAACAGGTATGCGTTCCTGACTCTATCCTTCATTCCTCTTCACCACACAAGGAGACTTCAGCCTGGGGGAACTTCTGAAACAAGCTGCAGCCTCTTAATCACAAATCAGCCTTTTGCGGGTGAGACAGAATCTACTATCAACTTTCTTCTCCATAATAACTTGCCCTTCAAGCTGCAGATATGATACAAAGCCTAAAAATCTGCTATGGCCAGCTTAAAACTGTGGAGAAAGCTTTGATGTTGGTGTGCAGTTTAAACAGATTCAAAGCTAGGGGAAATCTTTACTGAACATACAGCTTAGCATTGGAAAAGCCTTCTTGTAGCTTTAGGGAAAACAGCACATCACATACTAAGGACATGGCCAAGGAGTGGCTCACCTGCACACAAAACAACAGTCAAGCATGCAGAGTGTGAAGCGTCAGAGAGCCACCAACCAAGGTGGCCATTTAGAGAGGGAGTTCTGCTGGCCCACCACACAAACACTCTCATCTGCACTTTTAACTGTTCATTGCCAAAAGTACACACAACTGCTAGAGGAGACCCTTCACTCCTACTTCCTTGACAAAGATGTGGAAGACACAGCCAGAGCCTGTCCAAGGCTTGTGGAAAGAAGCCTGAGTGCAGTGATGAGCAACAGCAGCCCGAAACATAAAATGAAGAGAGACTGAAGTTCTGGAGCACTCGGAGCTCTGAAGGCTAACAAACCAGTGTAGGAATAGTGATAGTCGAGATAGAGAAAAAAAGACAGATAGAGATACTCATTAGGTCTGCAGTCAAGAAGAAAGTTACAGTCTACAGGGGCCACATCTTCCCGGACCTGAGTCTGGCCCACTTGAGGTGACACCATTCACTGGTAAGCCATCAAAAAGCAGCTCAAGACCTTTGGGATCCAGTCCACATTGTGGTATCCAGCAGGACTAGGCTCAATGAAAGGGGGCAGGGTCTTCATGCTCTTGTATCCTGAGGCTGCCGGAAAATACCTTGCTTCCGTTAAAGAGCGCCATGCTGATCTGGGAAAGGACGATAAGCAGTAGTGGGTACTTGGGGAAGGTAAAAGGGAAGAGTGTCAGAAGACTTAACCAGTTAAATGGTTATCCCCTACACCTAGGACTAAAAATGCAGTTTGTCCTGAGTTCTGTTTAGTGAAGAATACTAAAGATATGTCATTTCTTTTCTTTCTGTCTTCAACCCCTCGACCTGTTGCCAGGCACTTTAGCAGGACTGAGTTTGTTCTGCATGATCCCTGGTGATTACAATTTCTTTATTGGGTCTAGGCCAAAGAACTGTGTACATTTTCTTTTGAATGCGATAGAGTTAGTTTGGACTCTGGACATCGTTTTACTTGATTGTTCTGTTTTTTTCACTTTGTTGAATCAAATAAAATAGATGTAAACAATAAGTAGCACTAGTTTGTCTGTTATGGTTAGCTCTTGTTTCCTCATAGAGGAAAGACTTTTTTTGCCAATAGCAGAGGTACTAATTGATGAAGCATAATGTTTGCACTATGAGGGCTTATTTCCATTCTGTTGTGAGCACACTGCATAAAAGTGCTTTGAACCCTTGTTCGCTGGTACATGTCTTCTGCTGCTTCTGGGCCCACTGACACCTTGCTAGTGGAGTTTTCGACTTAAATTTGCGAGACCTTCTCTCTGTTAACACCATTCTGTGCCTAGTTTATTCTCCCAGAGAACACGTTGAGTTTGTAAACTCATCAAGGTATAATCTTTGAACTGATGGATTCACGTGCGCCATCCCTTTCGGCGTGTGTGTGTGTCGGCATAGGCACCTATCTGCACGACCAGATATCCGTCATACACCTGCATGCACACCAGACCTGGAAGAAACTGCACAGGGTATGTGGTTCTATATCACATGAAAGAATTTTCAGTGATAGACTTGTTCTGAAGTGACTCGATTTTGATTTCTATTGCTTCTTGTTTCCACACAACAGCAATGTGTTCTTTGCTTTTCAAATCGCTTACTTGGTTCTTTCTTCATTACGTTTTGCTTGGATTAGTTCACTGAACATTGTAAGTGATAAAACGTATTTAACAAACATATGTCAGCTTTTGAGAGGCTCACATGATAACATACTTCCAGTGTTATTTGTTCCCATAGATGTTAAGAGCGCAAGGATTACTTCTGATGCAGCTAAGACATTGCTGTCATGCTGCTTTGTATTTTAATACCCCTTGAATAAATGTACATTTGTAATTTGTTTCCTGCTTGCAGACAGGCTTTGTTCATTTTCTGTATGCATTGTTTAGCCTTGCAATTGCTCTCATTTTCACATTGCTGATTTGAGTTGGTAAAAGAGTGCATTCACCATCTCCCGCAGCAGAACTGGTTTGACTTGTCTTTCTTTTCAAGCGTCCTTCTAAGGCTCTTTATGTAGAGTGATGCTTCTCACAGCAGGTAGCACTGGGCTAGCTCCAAGCATACTGATGTTGATGACACAATGACGTGTGAGATCTCTGCACCTGCCATTACCCTTTCTTTTTTTTGTGTTCAAAATATTTTATTAAATTTTATAATAAACAAATGACAATACAAAAAATAGTACAGAAAAAAATACCTAATTATAGTAGAAAAATATTCAGAACAGCAATTAAATTTCAGTAGGTAAAATACAATGTCATATAATATTCCTAAAAACAAAAGGGAAGGATAAGAAACATGTATAAATATATTATTAAATAGTAATGAAAAGTAGAGCTACTATAAAATATAAACTAGACTATTATAATAGCAATAAATTACTAGAGACAGCTATATACTTAAGAAGATAAATAATTATCAACAGGTTTCCAAAATGAATGATAAGAATTAGAATTATGATTAATACCATTCAAAGATGAATGAGCTCCTCTTCTGGTAAAAATAACCCATGACCACCAAACATAAACCGATAATAATGAAACATCTTTCCAACAAGTTGTAATGGATTTTAAAGCTGCTGATAACAGAAAATTAAAAAGTTTACCTTCTAAGTCACTTATTTTTTGAGAAAGAACAACAGATTTGCAGGTTAACAATTTGAATGATAAGTCTTCATGTATATTAAGTATCTTTTTATAATATCCCAAACTTCTGTCCAAAATTTAAAAACAGGACAATCATAAAGCATGTGTTTTAGCGAACCAGTATGTAGATTACAGTGCCAACAATTTGGAATTCGAAAGAAGTTTAGCTTGAAACAAACGTAATGGAGACCATAAACAATTATATAAAATATATGAGTTTGTTTGATAAAGCGAAACAGGTAACCATCCAGAAATATTATTGAGCCAAATAATTTTCCATGTATCAATAGAAAAAGAGGTTGAGAGTTCGTTATTCCAGAATATTGAGATCACATTAATGTTGGTACCTTGAGAGATGTTCATCTTTTTATATAATAAAGAAACACCATGAGATAAAGTGGACACAGTTTGAATATAAATTAATAGATCTGAATTAACATTAGAAGGAATATTATGAGGAAATGAATCTAAAATAGAATAACAAACATTCATATTTAATAAAATCAGAAGAAGGTAAAACAAATTTTGTTTGTAAAACCTCAAAAGGTATAAAAATATTATTATAGTAAACATCTTTAAGGTAAAAAATACCAACTTTAATCCATGAATGCCAAAATCTAACATTTCTATTAAGTGTTATGCATGGATTATACCATAATGACATATCTCCAGTAGTGGATATGGGTGATTGAAAAATTAAATCAAAATCATTTAAAAATAATTTAGTGGATTTTAAAATAACAGATTTATGAAAAAATGGAGATTTCCTGGACATGGATAACAAAGTAGGTAATGGAAATGGTTCTATTAAAGCTTTTTCTATAAAAAGCCATGAAGGGGGGTTACTCAAATGAGAATGATTAAACCAAAGAGAGCTTTGTTTTAATATAAAAGCTTTGTGATAATAGAAAAAGTCTGGTAAACCAAATCCCCCGTTACATTTAGGCAGTTTTAGATTTTTATAACTAATACGAGGTGATTTATTATTCCAAAGGAATTTGGAAAGCAGTTTATCTACAACTTTATAAAACTGTAAAGGAAATTGGGTAGGAATCATGGCAAGGGTATAAAGAAAATTTGGTGCTATAGTCATTTTTATAGAATCCATTCTTCCCCACCATGACAGATGAAGGGAAGACCATTTGGATATTTTATCCTTAATATAATTTAAGATAGAGTCACAGTTCAATGATATTGTTGTTTTTATAGATGAAGAAAATAAAATGCCAAGGTATTTAAATGTATCTCTTTGCCAAATTATTTCTTTCATAGGTAACATATCTGGAGTACAGTAAATATTTAAAGGAAAGAATTCTGTTTTATTAGTATTTAACTTGTAGCCAGAAACTGTGGAATAAGAAGAAATAAGTTTAAATATGGGAGGGAATGAGGATAAAGGATTACTAATAAATAAAAGCACATCATCCGCATATGCTAATGTTTTAATATTAACCTCCTTAATATTGATTCCAGTAATGTTATCACATTTTCTAATGGAGACAAGCAGAGGTTCGATACCAAGAAGAAACAAAAGTGGGGAGAGAGGACATCCTTGTCTTGTACCTCTGAAAAGAGAAAATTGGTTCGAAGTTTGTCCATTAATAAATAAACGAGCAGTAGGAGTAGAATATAGAGCAGATATCATACGAATAAATAAATGACCAAAATTAAATGCTATTAAAGAACGAAATAAAAACTGCCAATGAACTTTATCAAAAGCTTTTTCAGCATCTAGTGCAAAAACTCCTGATGGTAACGATAAAGTGAATCCTTGTTCTATAACATGTAGCAAAGTTCTTGTATTATTGGCAGAGTATCTATGCTTCATAAAACCAGATTGATCTGGATGAATAATAGAATCTAAAACAGAGGTTAATCTAGTAGCAAGTATTTTGGCATAAAGTTTACAATCTTGGTTTATTAAGGAGATAGGACGGTAATTTGATACAAGTGTAGGGTCTTTGTTAGGTTTGGGTAGTACAACAATTAAAGCCTCAGTAAAAGAACCCGTAGTAACCCCTGTAGAGCTAAAAAGGTAAAAGTTGAAACAAAGCTGTAACTGAAATTCTTTGTAAAATTTCATGGAATACCATTGGTTCCTGGGGATTTATTTTTTTAAGAGACTTTATGGCTGATAAAATTTCCTCTTGAGAAATAGGCAAATCTAATTTAGTTTTATTTAATTGGGAAATCTTGGGTAATCCACATTTAGATAAAAAAGAATCAATTAAAGAAGAATCATCCAACTTAGGTTTGTTATATAGAGTAGCATAATAATCCAGAAATTCATTAACGATATCATTTTGGGATAAAGCAATTTTACCATTAGAGCCATGAATTGAATTTATTTGTGTCTTATCTTTTTTAATACGTAAATAGTTGGCTAAAAGTCTACCTGATCTATTAGCATTAAAACAAAATTTGGCTTTAGAATTTGAAAGTTGAATGCCAGCTCTTCTGCTAAGGATTGAATTAAACTCAGTTTTTGCAATTTTAATCTATATTGAGGATCATTGGATGTAATAAAAAGTCTCTCATATTTTGCAAACTGCTTATCTAAATCTTTAATTTTTGCATTGAAAGTTTTATTTTCATGTGCCATGAGAGAAATGGAGGCTCCTCTGATATAGGCTTTAAAAGCATCCCATCTATTCACCATGGAAGTAGAGCCTTCTGGGTTAAGAAGAAAGTAATCATGAAGAGCATTTAAGAGTTTCGGTTTATTTTTATCGTTAAGAACAATACTAGTATTCATTCGCCATCTGGATTGCATTTTAAAATTTGAATTCAATTTCAAAACAAAGGAAATTAAGGCATGATCCGAAATATCAATATTACCAATAGTAGGAGTGACCACAGAGCTAATTAGTGGTCTAGAAATTAATAAATAATCAAGTCTTGAGTGAGAGTTATGAGGATTAGAAAAAAATGTAAAAAACATTTCTGTAGGGAAGTGTAATCGTCAAATATCAACCAACTTTGTAGTTTGAAGAAAAGATTTGAAAGCGAAAAAAGCTTTAGGTCGTCGAAATTTTGTGAAAGAAAGTCTATCTAATAAAGGATCAGATATAATGTTGAAATCTCCTCCAACTAGAAGAGGAACGTTACCCAACTTGAGTACTTCAGTAGTTATATTAGACCAAAATACAGGATCATCAGTAGTCGGACCATATACATTCAGTAAAAACATGACTGAATCGTGAACTTTAATTTTCGCTATCACATATCTACCTTCTGTATTTGAAGATTTACTCAAAATTTGGCAATGCAATCTTTTCGCAAAAAGTATAGCAACACCATTTTTTCTGCCCTTTGCAGGAGAAGATATAATGCCATCAAACCACTTTTTTTTCATAGAGTCAAAGACTTTGTCATCAATATGCGTTTCCTGTATAAAACAAATATCTGCATTACATCTTCCAAAATAATCTAAAATTTTTGTACGTTTAACAGGATGTCGTAACCCCTTGACATTTAAAGAGATGAATTTAACATTATGAACACTAGCCATGGTTAAAAAAATAAAAGGAAAAAAGCAACAAAAGGAGAGAAAAGTAAAGAAAGAATATGAAAAATAGTAGCTCCATAACAGGAGAAAAGGAAAGAGTAGGAAAAAGAAAAAACACACAAACATGGAAAAGACGACAACAATCAAACATTAATAACAGAGATGAAACGCACACACGCTTTACAAGCATGACCGAAACCGTTGGAGCCCCATGTGAAATTAAACAGTAGATCTGTCAGAAATATATGGAACACAAATGTTCAAGTAGCAGAATCATGTGTGTCCATTGAACGCTGTGAATTTTGATCCAGGAACAATCTTAAATCGTCAGGTCGTTGGAAGGACTTTGAAAAATTATCTATCCAAATGCGCATTGTTGAAGGGTCAAAAAGACCATACTTAAATCCAAGACTTCTTAACTGAGGGCGAAAGTCAGTGAACTCCTTGCGAGTCTTAACAGTATCTTTAGCAAAGTCTTGGTGAATAAAGATTTTGTTACCATTGACCATTAAGGAAGGAATTTCTCGTGCTGCTTTCCTTATCAAGACCAAATGATGGTGACGTAAAACTTTAAAAATCATTTGTCGTGGTCTTGTGTAATTAGGATTACGATGAGATGGAATCCTATGTGCCTTATCAATTTCAAATTTCTCCGGAAATGTGATGTTTAGAAGGCCAGGAATCAGATTCTCCAAATATAATCTGCAATTGGAGCCTTCAACATCCTCTGGTAAGTTAAAAATGCGTAAATTATATTGTCTGTTACGATTTTCCATATCCAGAAGAAAGGCAGACATAGGAAAAATTTTCGCAACAAGTGGAGTAAATGCATCAATTTTAACTTTATTGTCTTGTATTTTAATTGAATTATCCGAAATTTTCATTGACATACTAGCCATGTCTTTGCGCAAATTTTTATCTCTGAAGCAATTGTATCTGTGTTAGCACGAAGTGCTTGAATTTCATCTAGAATTAATGACAAAGAAGGTTCACTTGACTCCACCACTTTAGATTTAACTGGAGGTGGAGAAATCTGCTGCTTCCTTTTATTATGAGGTGTTTGCGCATTTTTATTTTCCATTTTTCCTTTTATAAAGATTAAAGATGTAGAGAAATGCAAAATTAAGAAAACAGGATTATTGCAGACAAAATGCTTGATAAACGACCAGTGCAGCAGCTAAAACAGACTGTGGGAGTGGTTAGGCCAAAGCCAGGCCCTCTCTTGAACACTTACTCCGCCCCCCTGACAGACAAGCTGGGTAATACCTCAAGGCAGAGCTGGGAGCTGGAGCAGGAAGAATGAAAACACCACTTCCGACAACACAAAGTCCAGGAAAAACCTCACAGCAGCAGGTAAGGACTTCGGAGCACAGCTACCTCATTTTAGAGCAATTTCTGACAGAAATGGCAGAGTTATTCGGCGAAAAACGGGCTGTTGGAAATGGAGCTCACCGGGAGGCGGCCATCTTGTTTCGCGCGCTCGCGCATCTGCCATTACCCTTTCTGAAGCAATGACTGGGGACACACACAGGGCAGGCTTGACCTAGAAACTTTCTCACCTTGACCAGCAGAAACTACTGTCCCGCTAGTCAACCCTGATATCCACCAGACCGCAGCGCTTAAGAAGAACTAATCAGCAGCCCCTTGCAAACACATTCATGGAATTGCTAAAAGTAGCCCTACAAACAGCCTCCTCACTTCATGTCTACCTCCCAGCCTCAGAAATACACTTCCACTGTCTGGGAGCTAGTCACGTCCCATCTTGTACCATACCACAACCAGGGGCATCCAAAATGGATCACACTTTGTTTTTGTAATTAATACTGAGTCAAACTTTAAGGATGCAGACCAGAAGACATACACTCCAGCAGTTGCAGAATCTCCTTTTGAAGTTTACATTATTATATTCTCTCAAGTTGCTATGGTCTTGAGGTTTCTAGTGCCCTTGAGCACAGCGTTAACCTCTTGAGACTTCCTATATATGCATACAGCCATTAATGTATACTTTCAGCCTTTGCACTGATAAGCTGTTCTTGCAACAGCGCTGGTCTATGAGTAGCCTTTCAAGGGATACACTGTTCATTTTCACTCTAATGCTTATCAAAAGTACCTAATATAGCATAATCTCACATACAAATAATTTTGTTTCTTTCTACTGTTTTGCATCGCCAGATTGCATGCAATCTCAAATAATGCCTCCTCTGTATGCACATGAAAACTGACCCCTACTTAAAACTTCCAATTGTTGCCTTTCCTTTTCTTTCAAATGACCCTCTACTTACTTTCCATCCTCTGCATGCCTCCTTTCTCTGAGCACAGCCTACTCAAGCCACGTGCATGTTTGCCTTAATCCCTATTATTGTATTTCTGCAAACTCCCCACACCTCATTTCAAAGATCATAACCTTTCTTTTAAAGGTCATATCCCTGCAACCTAACAATACCTAACTTCTAGTAGCTCATCTATTAATACCGTTAACTATTTGCATGAATTCACATATTCCTCCCCACTAAAGATCACATCAAACACCTATTAATTTAATCTATCACATAGAAACTGGAGTAAATGCATGGAATGGGTTCCTTAAAACCAATAATCAACAATAACTAAAAAAGACACTAACTTTGGGTTTCAAAGTAGCGTGCTGTCGGGCATAAAGCACTTCAATGCCTCATTATAATATATTTAGGGGTCCTGGTTTTATGGTATTTCTTTTTTTTTTTTTTACATTTCTGGCTGTATTTATCCATACTTATTTTATGGCCATTTTATTGGTATTTATCCATGTTTATTTTATATTTTGGGAAAAAAATTGAGTTGTAAAATGGTATATTGCCACATTTATTTAACTGATAAACATCCACTCATACTTTGATGCCTGTTGCCATTTTGCAAATAAAGCAAGCAAATATAACAAAGCACTAATCCGACAGGTAAATTTTGGCATTATATACAAATATATGTTAACATATGCCTGTATTTAAGGAAATCTCATCCTGTTTTTAAATCCCCATGGTGTCTACCTGCTTATCAGTTGGTCTGGAATTCATGAAAGCAAACAAAGAGAGTCACCCACAAGAAGTACAATTTTCTGTGTTTTTCCGCTCTTAAAAATAAATAGAAACAGGAAACAGATTGTTTTCTGTCTGTATTGATCTCCAAAAATCAGTAAAAATGGAAAACTGGAAGCCTTAAATATAATAATATAACTGATTGATATTGTTTATAGAGCGAACGAATGCCTGAAGGCATCTTGGCGCTGGCATTTGCAGATAAGTTCAAAGGCGGTATAATAAGGCCGAGAGAATGAAAATAATCAGGTTTTCAGCAGGTTTCTGAAATGAGTGAGATTGGAATGAGTTTTGAGAAACCCAGGCAGCTTGATCCATAAATTACAGGTGGAAGAGGAAAAACGTCTTCCACCCCAGGATACTTTGCTAATCTTGGGTATTAACACCGTTTTGAACAAAGATGATTGAAGAGCTCTCCTGGGGTTGTGCCAATGGAATTTGTCCCTAAAATAATCTGGGCCTGCATCATAAAGGACTTTGTGAGCCAAGCAAAGTGCTTTAAATGCTAATCGCTTTCTGAATAGGAGCCAGTGTTACTCCACTAAGGTTTGAGAGACTGAAATAAATTTAGGAATTCTCATAAGGACTGGAGCTGCTCCATTCTGTAGAATTTGCAGTCTGTTCAAGAATTATTGTTGAAGGCCCATATGAAGGACATTACAGCAATCTATCCTGGAAAGTATCAGTGCGATGAATACTGTTGTTTGGCGCTCAAACAGAATAAATGGGAGAATCTTTCTCAACGTTCTTAGAAGGGAAAAACAGGAAGCAGTAACCTGATTAATCTGATCCACAAAAGTGAATTTGAATCAAAGATTACTCCCAAATTCCTAACTTGTGGCACCAGGGAGGGGGACCAGATGCTAGGGCCATCAGGAAGAGTTCCATGAGGAAGTGTCTTTCCCAAATAGGAGTACCTCGGTTTCATCCGAGTTTAATTTGAGACAGTTGTCTCTCATCCATCCCACTACTTCTCTCATGCAGTTGTTAAAGCGTTTTGTGACCTCGTCCAGGTCACTAGAGATCGACACTACAATTTGGGTGTTATCTGCATATGAGATTGTAGAAAAACCAAAAGATCGAATCAACCTA